>CM061068.1:37558782-38964755 GCA_030762895.1 Sophora flavescens
CTTCGTTTTTATTTCAATTTAACGATAATTTACTGTGAAATCGGACAGTTACCAGTCAGGTAAAATATTGATTTACAGTAATACATAAAATTAAGTTGGATATGGATACAAGATGAAGAGTGTTAAGGAAACTATTTCACTTCCACTCATCGCAAAGTCCATAACTTTCCGGGCTAAATATATTCCTGTAACTGAACACCAGATACACACCCCGCCCCCTCGAAAAAAGAAAGAAAGAAAAAGACACCATCACAAGTCCATTCCAATGATTAGGTAGACCATTATGTTCAAAGCGCAATAGAGATTTGAAGACTGATAACTGTATTGTGTGTCCATTGTTTCAAGGCCAAGGAGAAGAAGAGTGTGGTTCCATCAGACCCATGAGCTTCCTCTTCTTCTTGTAAGCCTTTAAAAACAGGCTTGTCTAAGCCTTTTTGTAGCATCTTCGAGTTCCATATCTGGCATTTCTTCCAGCAGCTTCTTTTCCTTTTCTAATATCTCAATGGCATTCTTTAACTTTACTTCACTCTCTTGCCCCTCCTCCTTCCCTAGTTCCTACAAGACCCACCAAATTTACAACATAGCCTCATTTTATCGTCATGACATGAAAATCAAATATAAATAATCATATTAACATTAGATTATGTATGATTCCATTACACTATAAAATGTGCACATTTGCAATTCCTCCAATCAAGGAGAACACGCACCTGCACATTATTTATCAGAGTTTGCAAGCTCATCAGCTTTCTATGTGGCCACCTTCTTATTCCCAACTCCCTGCACCTTTTCTTCAGAAGTGTCAACCCCACGTTAAGCTCTCTTGCTGCTTGTGTTATAGGCATGTAGAAGTACTCAGATATTGTCTTCCTTGATAACATTCTGCTACTGTTACTTTTCTCTTCTCTACGTCTCTTACCCTTTCCATCTTCCATCATTTCCTTTCCACTTTCGTCATTGTTGCAAAATAAGAAAACGTTTTCCTTTTCAAACTCGGCGTCGATTTCATTCCAAATAAAATCATAATCTGCAGTAACATTGACAAGATAAACCAGTATCTGAATAAGTACAAGTACAGTGCAGTATATATCAGTAGTATATATTGGGAAACAAAAACTCATGCTGATAACCTTCTACAGTTGATAAAGGTTCGATTCTAAAAATTTCATATAAAGGATCTGTATAGTAAATAGAGTCGATATTAGGGGCATCCTCAAGATGGCTATCATCTTGTATGGGAAATTGGTGTGGCCAATCCAGTGCAGAATACCCATTAACATTTCCGCTGAGAAAAAAAATATTACAGTGAAAAAGTGAAGACAATGGTCGTAGTATCAATATTCTGTGTAAGACGAAAAAAGAGATACATTAACATAACACAAGTTTCATGATTTACCTGTGGTCATCAAATGAAGAAAATTGGCACTTAAATGGAAATGGGTTTTCATCTGAAGATTGCCAAACCATAAGTGGTTGAGTCTCCATAGAGAGAAAAGATGCTGAAGAAGTATATAGAAAAAGGGTCGACCTAGTGTGAGATACGAAATAAGGAAGTAGGTAGCTATATATACGAAATACGAATGCATGATGATGATGATGATGACTGTGAATCATTGTGACTAAACCTGGAGAATGTATGCGCCGCCTTCTATGCGTGAATGCTTTTTAATGCAATGGTTAACGTGTGTGCGGTTACAAGATCAAATTATTAATTATCAAGATATATCCATGTGTCGTGATCCATCTCAGCCGTTGGATTCAATTCAATTCAATTAATTCATATAAAACGTGTTAAACACAGAATCAAAAAAGTTACTGAAAAGACTTTAGAATAAGAGGTTTTTAATGAAAATTAGTTTTTTAATTGGTTAAATTAATATTTTGGTCCCAATACGTGACACGAATTCTGTATTTGGTCACTATACATAAAAAATTATTAAAATGGTCCTTATACATACAGAAATCTCCATTTGATCCCTATACGTTACTCGTTTGGTCCTTATACAAGCAAAAAATTATGAAATCAGTCCCTAAAATTTTGTAAAGCAAGGACCAAATGGGGACTTTTTGTACGTATAAGGATCATTTTAATAATTTTTTACGTATAGGGACCAAATCGAGAATTCGTGTCACGTATAGGGACCAAAATATTACATTAACCTTTTTAATTTTATATAGGAAGTTTTTAATGAAAAATGATGTATTCAATATTTTGATAAGTGTTATTTTCATTTTCCAATGAAAACTTATTTTTATTGACATCCTTAATCAATATCTCTAAGTCATTCGTTAGTAAGACCTTGCATATATATTACTACTTTAGTATTTTTCATTAAAACTTCCTATTTTAAAAGTAATACTTTGGTCCCTATACATGACACGAATTCTCGATTTGGTCCATATACATAAAAAAATTATTAAAATGGTCTCTATACGTACAAAAAGTCTCCATTTGGTCTCTGCCGTACAAAATTTTAGGGTCTGATTTAATAATTTTTTGCTCGTATAGGGACAAAACGGGTAATGTATAGGGACCAAATGAAGACTTTTTGTACGTATAAGGATCATTTTAATAATTTTTTATGTATATGGACCAAATCGAGAATTCATGTCATGTATGGGGAACAAAGTATTACTTTAACCTAAATTTTTTAACTAACAACTGCAGAAAAACTCATGCAAATAAAACAAAACTTCTTCCAAGTTCGAACTTAATCTCTTGTTCATGATGAGTTGTTAATAAAGAGTTCATTATTGACCCTTTTGTGCATTTGGAAGATTTTTATCTTTAGCAAAGCATTGGTTTTAGTTAGGGTCCTTTGATCCGTTTGTCACATTATGAACACGCAATATGATTATGTCTACTAATCTTCCCTGATTAATTTTACACTTAGAGTACGTAATCTTGAATTTGGTTCCACGTATTCTTTATCCAAGAGCTAGCTTGCTATGCGCCATGGATGCAGGGGTCTGATCTATGAAGTTTTACTAAGTTGTGTGAAATATATATTAGCCATAGTAAGTTTCACATTAGAATTTTGATTTTGATTTCAGCTGTGCGTTAAGAAGAACGTAATGCTGTGGCACTCATGAAATTAGAAGAGAGACTCGTTAGGCCGTGCATTGATTGGTTTAATGGTTTTTGCTCATTATACTTTAGCGGCTCGGGCACGTTATTTGATAAATAAGTGTTCAGCAGAGAGTGAGGGAATATCGATAATTGATTATTTGGATAGCCACTGTTATGGCGGTTACTTCCACTAGATAAAATGAAACGAAGTTCTTCAACCTAGATATAGCCTCATAATTAAGTTCAGGAAAATGGGAAATGCTCCTATAATTATGAGTTCGTATAGTCACCTTCATCCAATTTGGCTGGTAATGAATGATAGGCAAATTAGGCATGCGAATTTTCCACTAGCTTCTATACATATCAGCATCGGTTAAATAAAATCTTCAAAGGTGTACTGGTGAGGAGTAAAACCCGACCACCGAGTTTGGATACCGATCCAATAAAGGTGGGAAGGATAAGATATCGATATTATCTTTAATAATCCTGATATTATCTCAAATAACCTTATCCGGTTAGAAAAGATAAATCCATCAAATTAAGGAGATCATATCTATCTTTAATAATCATGATATTATCTCAAATAACCTTATCCGGTTAGAATAGATAAATCCCTCAAATTAAGGAGATCATATCTATCTTTAATAATCCTGATATTATCTCAAATAACCTTATCCGGTTAGAATAGATAAATCTCTCAAATTAAGGAAATCATATTTCAAAGAATATTTAAGAGATAAAAGGAGATAAATCCAGATCTCTTAAAGATATGGGGATCCTATTATAAAAAGAGGAGAACCCAAAATAGAGACTCACTTTTCATTAACCTAAGAATCTCCCTTAAGCGTATTAGAGGAACCAGCTTGATCAAGAGACTATGGAATAGTCCTTGCTCGCTCGCTTCATCAGATACAAGATTAAGGGATTGAGATCATCGTATTGCCAAGGGTTGAACCTAGAACTACGTCTGACTTTGATTCCCATTGGGATACGTAGGACGGAATACAATATTCTGTCAAGCCATAATCAAAAACTAAAGACCTAAAAAGGTTAACCGAGCTAAAATCAACCGAGTTGAGGTCGAAATGCCGAACCTAAAAAGGTAAAAACTAAAGAGCCTAAAAAGGTTAACCGAGCTAAAATCGATCGAGTTGAGGTCAAAATGCCGAACCTAAAGAGGTAAACAATGACAGAAGACAACGTCTTTTTTCATCTCGGGAACCGAGAAACTTTGGTCACAGTGCAAAACTAAGATGACTACCTCCATCTCGGCTAGGCTCGCCCCCTTGATAGAAGCTTCCACGCATTCAAAAAAGCTCCAAGCTTGGGGGGCTTGTATATGGGCCGAGGTGTAAAGCTCGCCAACTCAAAGCGTGAAGCACGGTCGCCCGAGGTGTTCACCGAAGTAAAAGATATATATATAGTCGGCCGAAGTGTGAAGCTCGACCACTTACCTCACCGTCTTGAAAGGCTAAAAGAAGAGACTAAGCTTCTAAGCTGGGTCACCGAGGTTGAGCGATTGGCCGAGGTACAAGATCGGTCATTAAGACTATAGTAAAAAAAGGAAGAGAACCTACGCCATAAACCTTAGATTCTCTAAATAAGGCTTTTAAAGGCCAAGCTCGGCTACTATCATGAAAACTTTTATGCTTTTACTAGCTCAAAGCTTGGGGGGGCTTATGTACTGGCCGATGAGTAAAACCCGGCCACCGAACTTGGATACCCGATCCAATAAAGGTGGGAAGGATAAGATATCGATATTATCATTAATAATCCTGATATTATCTCAAATAACCTTATCCGGTTAAAATAGATAAATCCCTCAAATTAAGGAGATCATATCTATCTTTAATAATCATGATATTATCTCAAATAACATTATCCGGTTAAAAGAGATAAATCCCTCAAATTAAGGAAATCATATTTCAAATAAGATTTAAGAGATAAAAGGAGATAAATCCGGATCTCTTAAAGCTTAAAGATATGGGGATCCTATTATAAAAAGAGGAGAACCCAAGAGAGAGACTCTCTTTTCACTAACCTAGGTGAATCCCCCTTAAGCGTATTACAAGATTAAGGGATTGAGATCACCGTAGGGCCAAGGGTTGAACCTAGAACTACGTCCGGCTTTGATTCCTATTAGGATACGTAGGACAGGAATACAATATTCTGTAAAGCCATAATCTAAAACAACCCTATTGTTCACTCTTACTTTGACGTTCTACGACGAGATTCCGACAAGTCGGATCTCGACAGAAACAAAAGGATAGGGCTTCCATGCATGGGTGACACACGTTTAATGTTTTCTTCCAAGCAAAGTTGAAGAAAACATTCGAGCACACAAGCGTGAGAGACTGCTACAAACTATATAATGCAAAGTCACAATCATGAACCTCTCGGCTTTTTGACGAAACTGGATTTCTTTTAGAAACTATTTACCAGTTTAGAGTTGTTCTGAAATTATTTATCAATGGAGTGTCCTTTTGGACACGTGACATATTTTATTTTTTTTCACTCTGATGGGTCAAAGGCGCAACAAGTGGCAATAAAAAAATCCCCTAATAACAAGTAGCAAATAATATCACAAGAGTCATAAAAAAATAATAGCAATAACAATTTACACCAATAAATATTCATCAATTATTACAGTAGTAAAAAAAATTTAGCTTGTAAGAATTAAAAGAAAGTTACCAGTAATTTTAAAGGAACACTGTTAAAAAAAAATTATACTATAAGTATAGGGAGTAACGATGACATTAATGTTATTACAAGGTAAAAAAAAAAATTTACTACTGTAATAACTGATGACTATTTATTGGTGTAAATTGTTATTGCTATTATTTTTTTATACTTCTTATTATTGCTATCAATTGTTTATTTTTATTTTTATTTTAATACTGGTAGGCGTCAGTCTGGCTTGACTTGGAAGGCGTCAGCCTGACTGGTGCCTTTGACCCGTCAAAGTAAAAAAAAAAAATATGTCACATGTCCAAAAGGACCCCCCATTGATAAATAGTTTCAGAACAATCCTAAACTCGTAAATAGTTTCTAAGAGGAACCGAGTTTGGTCAAAAAGCATGAGCCTCTCCTCCAACTTCCTAGACTCTATTAATTATCATTACAATTTTGAAGCAAAATAGACAAGAGAAGGGTATAATTTATTTCTTTCTTTTTAAAAAAAAGAAAAAAAAAGAACACTTGTGTGATTAATTTCTGAGCTTGAACTTTTAATTGGAGGCGAAGGAAATGAACTCACCCGAAAATATATAAAAGCTCGGTGAAGTGTTCTGTAATTTTTTAAAAAATTATTGTTTTATATATAATGAAACCTTCCATCAAAACAAATTCATTTTCCTATATAAATATATGAGAATATTATTATAGTTATATAAACAATAGGGTAGGTTTGGGTTTGGGGCAAGCGATTAGGTAAACAAAATATAACATTGTCACGGTCATTTTTCAATGCATAAACAATTAAAAATATTACTCCCTTCGATCCATAATATAAAAAACAAATGAGTCCTTTTTTTGTCCATAATATAAGAATAAGTGTTTTTGGAAATTTATGAATATTAATTACAATTAACTATTCCAATATATTTCCTTAATCCGTGTGTTTTAGGATTTTGTTTCTTATATCGTGGACCCGAGTGAGTATACTAAGATTAAATATTATTATCTATCACATATTTTTTGGAAGCTCATTCTAATTTTTAAATATTTAATTTTTTAGAAGATAATATAATTATGTAAGTGATTCACTAGTTGAACCAGATAAACTTATATATGTTAAATATGTAAATTTTATAGTTAATTTTAAGTACATATATAATATTTTCAAGCATTACTACCAATAATTGCTTAGCCCAGCGGACTGAGCGTTCATGTGTTGGGTTCAACCCCTTGCAAATGTAAGTTTCACAAATTTACTGTGAAACGAGCGTGTGTGTTGGACCATCGTGGAGCACGTGTGAGCGTCTCGAGCAGCATGTGAAATAATAATATTTGTTTAATTTAAATTATGCTAATAAAAAAAAGACATAACTATAAATGAAGAAGATTGATATATTAAATAATAAATTATTCATTAAATGTTCTCCTTTATCTATTGGTTCATATCAAAACTGTATCAGCTAAATTAACTTAGGAATCGTAGAAATTTCCTTAATATAATGGCTCGTTTATTGAAAGACTTTTAATCGAATATAAAATGTCATTTATAATCGTTTTAATAAATATTCTACCGTTTCAGTAAAGATGTCATGTATAATCGTTTTAATGAATATTCTACCGTTTCAGTAAAGAAATGGTGAATTCGATTTTCCATGCCAAATTATAATAAGTAAGACCTAAACAAAACAAGGACACTCTCCTTGGGTTAATTCACATATAAAGTCATGAGAGTGTTGTACATTTGGATAAATTGTAGAAGGAAAAAAACACACACACACACACTTTTATCACACTCCTCTGACATAATCTATGTTATTGTATAGATTTTATGTGAGACCCACCAAAATATATGGTCTACATAAAATTCATCAAATAATAGAGGCTCTTTAAGATGAATGTGATGCTAGAGGCATATTTGCTTTGTTTTCATTTTCGTGTTTTTAGAAATAATTATGAAATTGCTATCTTGTTTTTATTCTGTTTTCTATTTTCAAAAATTTATATAGAAAACATTAAATACAGTTTTTAAAAACAAGAAACAAAATGGAAAAAAAATATAAATCCACAATACACTAATGGTTGGATCACTTTTCACTGTTGACTAGCCACTGCTCGACACATGGCAACTGTGTGGGTCCCACAAACAATTTTCATGTTTTGTTTTATTTTATATTATTTTTATGAAGAATTCTCTCAAACCCCTAATAATTTTTGGATAACTTTTACCCAACCTAATGCCGATCAAAAGACACCACATCAATCAAATTGTTCCTATCATATCTACATTGGATAGACTTCCCTTTTTATATAAAAACCCCTCAATCAATTTTTGATTTTAACTTCGGATCCAAAGAACCTTGTTGCAAAATAAAAATAAAAAATTAAAGCTCATTCAATTTCTCTTTTTTATTCTGCAAACAAGAATCCATCATTTTTAAAGAGAATCGTTGAAGAAAACGATTCATCTCCACCTTCATCCACCACCACCACCACCACCACCACCGTCAAAGAGCATGGTTCCAATCCTAAGCACCACACCTCTAAGACCATGATGTGCGAAAATCAAAGACAACTATAATCGTTGAAGAAAACGATTCATCTCCACCTTCATCCACCACCACCACCACCGTCAAAGAGCATGGTTCCAATCCTAAGCACCACACCTCTAAGACCATGATCTGCGAAAATCAAAGACAACTATTGATGTTTTACCTCTTATCCTCACCTGCAGAAGCTCGAGCCCAGCCTCGGTTCGATGCCTTTTGATTCATTTTTTGACAACTTTTTGAACTTAAAATTACACCATCTGAATCCGAAATTATCAAATAACTGTCCCCGATCAAAAAACATTCGAAAAGTTGCTGAGATGTTCAAGAAAACGACCAAGAACGGTCGCGGGTCGCGCGAACCCACATTCATGTATTCCGGATCTTTCTGACCCGTCTGAAGGTTGGGGAAGTTGCAAATGTTGTTATGTTTTTAACCTTTAAATTCAATGAAATTATAATGCTTGATACATGCCAGGTTTTTGGCCCGGTGGTTACTGTACTTTAGTACCGCAGCGTTGGGAACGGGTTCGAGTATCACATTTTCGTTTTTCTACCTTTTAAAAGATTTATGACTGTTAAAAACTCATATAATACTATAAATACTCTTAATCTTTTATAAATTTAATCCTTTTATTCTAAATTAAAACTAAGGTTGAGATAACACCTAGATATAATTTTTCTTCAAACATCATGATTTAAAATAGGTTAAAGTAATGATTTGGTCCCTATAGATGATACAAATTCTTCATTTAGTCTTTATACTTAAAAAATTATTAAAAAGGTCATCATATGTGCAATCGTTACCATTTGGTCCCTTCCGTTACCTTGTCGCCACTAAGAATCCGTTAACTCCTAAATATAGGGACTAAATGATGCATTCATGTCACATGTAGGAATCAGATTATTACGTTAACCTAAATTATTGGGTCTATATACGTGACATAGATTCTTCATTTAGTCCATATACGTAAGAGTTAATGGATCATTAGATATGACAAGGTGACGAGAGGGACCAAATAGGTAATGATTGCACGTATGAATACCTTTTGATTATTTTTTTTACGTATATGGACTAAATGAAGAATCTGTGTCACCTATAGGGACCAAATTATTACTTTAACCTTTAAAATATTTGTTTACTAATTTGGAAAAAAAAATTATTTACTAAAGATTAATAACATTTAAAATATTGTTACAATAATTTATCACCTTGAAAAGTATGTATATACTACTATAACGCAATGCTAACGTACCCTATAAAATAAAATAAATCAAATAACTAAAATAAAAAGAAATATTAACTAATTAATAATTCTAACTATTTAATAAACACAAATATAATTATTAGGATGTTACACTTTTATTTTTTAAGAGCAACATGTGATTTACCAACGGAAGGGAGTAAAGCCTTAACTGTAACGCCCTTCGTTACATCAGTAATCCAAAATAAAACATAATAAAAATATAGCCAAAATTAAAAAATTTACAAAATTAAAAAGTCTAAAATAAATACCTCAAAAATAATATAAAGCAATGTTAATGAATCCTTGCAAAAATAAATTCATTTACCTCAAAACCGAACGTCTACTAATAACTCATCGATAAATAAACAAACATTTATAGCCACAATGCCTCCTTATTCAACGAAATTCAAACCAAGCTAGGAATTAACTAAAAAAATTCACTAGGTCTTCAAGCATCTTCGGTCTCAGTGACGTAGTCCTCGTGCTCTGAAAACAACACTTTTAATGATATATAATCCCAGTGAATAAAAACAAGTTCTAAAAAGGTTTTCGTAAATAGTGTTGTTCTCAGCTGGTGCAGTAACCGGAAAATCATCCATGGTACCCGCTAATTTTCAAAATAATAAATATAATAAACCTCCAAAATAATAACATATAAAATAAATCAATATCAAACATTTAAACCACAAACTCATAAACTCATAAACTCAACTACGGTCACATCTCATTGCATTTAATCACATTCACCATGCAAACTCTATGCAATGCAACTCCATGAACATGACTCGGTGATTCCCAGAATCACCTGACTTTACTATTTGGTTCCCAGAACCGGTGTGAATCCCAGATCCACTAGGGTCTATGAGCTCATATCCATGCAATGGCGTCCCACTGCCTTCCCCATCCCGGATGGAGGTATCTAATATTCCATCCCAGATATGAATATTTTAATAATTTGATATCCCATCCCGGATCGATGGTGATATCTCTCATCCTATTCCCAGAATAGGATGTATACCGTCATCCCTTCCCGGAAGGTGATGGATGACCAACTCCTGCATAATGCAATATGTCATCCCATATGACTATCAAGGTTTTCAAACTCTATGCATCATTAACAATAATATTATGTCATGCTAAGGCAACACTATAACATCATCTAACATATCAATCAACCACAACTCATAAAATCAAACATATTTCTTAACAATAATTAAAGTGAGATTTGCTACATAATTTTAACATAATGAATTAAAGTCCAAATAAAATAAATCAAAACACCTATTAGGATGAAACCTCGTCAGGGGCATGTTACTTTGATTCCAAAAAAAAAAAAGTTTGCCTTAGGCAAGGTGGAGTTCACGTACAGAGGACCAAATGAAAATCATAAAGGTGGATTCGATTTATGTGTGGTTGGAATTGGTAATTTTACCATAATAGATTAAACGCCCAGAGTAAAAGCCATACTATTTGGACGAAAATAAGGTTACATGGCAGCGTAAACGAGATATAAGAAAATGCTAGAGATCTTGTACTCAAAACCATGAATTAATAGAAAAAGTATTTATTTATATAGTCAAGAAATCAAATCATCAAACAACATAAAAATATTTCTTTCTTTCTTTTTTTAATCTCAAATCAAGAATCAAGAATCAAGAACCTTAAAATTAATTGTACCATAAAAGTGTGAGTAAAAATGTTTTTACTCACCTCTTGTAGACCTCCAAAATATCCAAAGTGTTCCCTACGAGCGAATCCTATTTTATGGAACTCTGATCCATCAAGTAAGCAAAACAGTCACACATTTCCTCCCTTACACAACTACACAGTACCACCCTTTCTTAGCTAACGGAGAGCGCTAGCACCACTGCTATATTTTGAGTGTGCGGTGCTCTCACAAAAACCCTCATTTGTGACTTATTTATTTGACTAAAATCCAATTTCCAATGGAACTCACATGGGCCCAAATGTGCTTTTATTCATATTAATTTACTTTGCCAAAAGGATCACCTTTACGTGAAAAGCTTGTGTTTTCTATTCATCTTTTATTTTATTTTTTTTATTTTTATTTTTTTATAATTCTAATAAATTCTTATACTACCAAGTTTCTACTCTAAACCTTACAATTGCTTAGTCTTTTATTTAAAAGACTATATTAAAAATTTAGGATGCCACATTAACATTACCAGAATGGGTAAT
This sequence comes from Sophora flavescens, assembly GCA_030762895.1. Taxonomy (NCBI): domain Eukaryota; kingdom Viridiplantae; phylum Streptophyta; class Magnoliopsida; order Fabales; family Fabaceae; genus Sophora; species Sophora flavescens. The sequence goes on from CM061068.1 coordinate 37,570,521, forward strand.
TAGTCCAATTAGGGGTGTTCGTGAATCAATTTTGAGGTAAAAAGTCTTCCGATCCAAAGATTAAAACAACATGCGGTTCGGTTCGGTTTGGATCGTTTCTTTAAAAAAAATCTAAGAGTTAATGGATCATTAGAGATGACAAGGTGACGGGAATGACCAAATGGGTAACGATTGCACGCGTGAATACATTTTGATTTTTTTTTTATGTATATGGACTAAAGGAAGAACGTGTGTCACGTATAGGGACCAAATTATTACTTTAACCTTTACAATATCGTTTACTAATTTGGCAACAAAATATTTATTTACTAAAAATTAATAACATTTAAAATATTGTTACAATAATTTATCACCTTGAAAAGTATGTATATACTACTATAACGTAATGTTAACGCACCATGTAAAATAAAATAAATAAAATAAAAATAAATATTAACTAATTAATAATTCTAATTATTTAATAAACACAAATGTAATTATTAGGATGTTACACTTTGACTTTTTAAGAACAACATGTGATTTACCAACGGAAGCGAGTAAAGCCTTAACATTACCAGAATGGGGAATTGCTCTAATTAGGGGTGTTCGTGGATCAGTTTCGAGGTAAAAAGTTTTCTGATCCAAAGACTAAAAAACACATGCGGTTTGGTTCTGTTTGGATTGCTTCTTTAAAAAAAATCTGATCCAGTACGATCTGATTAAATGCGGTTTGGATCAGATTTGATGTGGTTCGATGTGTACCAACATAATGATTAAAAAATAAGTCCAATAAAATTAATAAATATAACATATTGATATACTAAAAATTAAAATTTTACAAGTTAACAAGTATCAATTTTATTTGGAACATTAAAAATAGCAGAAAATTACGTTACATCAAATTAATAAGTATTATTGTCAAAAATAAACAAATAAAAAATCGAGAATATAAAAAGTAGAATAAATATATATTAAATATTATATATGTGGTTTAGTTTGATTTCAAACGAAGCATCCGAAATCCGATCCTATTGGTTTTCACAAAACAATGTCCAAATAAATCCAATAAATATCGGTTTTGTTCGATTTTCGATTTTTTGATTGGTTTTCTTTTGGATCGGTTTGTATATGAACACCCCTAGGTCTCTAATTAATGTATCTTCTATGGACCTCTTAATAAGCATTAAAGCCTTAAAATTAGCCCTTGTCCATTCCCTATGACAGGTCTTTTGCTCTGTGGTGCTCGTTGCAGTCAAAGGAGAACGCTCATACTCTCTTATTACAATGTTGATGTCCAATAAATTAAGTGTCAGTATCCATATTTTTATTATAATTATTTCCCGTTAAAATTGTGTTTGATTTGTATAATATTTATTTAGAGAAAATTTGATACGAGCTGAAAAATAGTAAAACAAAATGGTTAATATCATACGCAAATAATATATAATATAAAACTCTCATGTGGGTGGAGTATATATTATACAAACAACAATAATGTAATACTCGACTGGGCTTTTATAGGTCCTCTAGGTTCATACTCGATCCCGAACTCAGACAACTCCACAGACCATGCGATCATCCTTCCTGCCAACTCGGGCCCAACAACACCTGCCTAATAGGATGGTCGGTCTTTACTACTATCCGATGGCTCTGGAAGTACGACCGTAATCTCATGGCTGCAATGACTAAAGCAAATGCCAACTTCTCAATCACTTGATATCTTGTTTCTGCCTCATGTAATACTCGACTGATATAATACACAGGAAGTTGCCTCTTCTCCACTTCTTGAACAAGCACTGCACTCACGGACGTCTCAGTCGCCGACAAATATAGCAAAAGTTCCTTTCCAACTTGCGGGTTAGTCAAGATGGGTGGGGAGCCCAGGAAAGACTTCAAGTCCTGAAACACTACTTCACACTCAGGACTCCATTCGAATTGTTGCGGCTTTCGAAGCAACTTGAATAGGGGCCGAGCCTTCTCGGCCAACCTCGGCAAGAATCTGGATAAAGAGGCCAATCTGTCCGCGAGTCTTTGCACTTCCTTGACATTAGCTAGGCTTCTCATCTCGATGATAGCTCGGCACTTGTCAGGATTCGCCTCGATCCCTCGGTTTGTCAACATAAACCCCCAAAAACTTCCCCCTCTTGATCCCAAAGTTACACTTCTCGTGATTAAGTCACATATTGTACTTTCGGACTTGATCGAAAATTTCTCTTAAATCTTCAGCATGCTTACTCGGCTTCTCAGTTTTTACCACGATATCGTCCACCTAAACCTCCATGTTTTTTCCGATCTGACCGTCAAAAACCTTATCCATCAGCCTCTGGTAAGTAGCCCCCGCATTCTTCAGACCGAATGGTATAACCTTATAGCAATAGTTAGCTCTGTTCGACATGAAGGTGGTCTTTTCTTCATCAGGTGCATACATTCGGATTTGGTTATAGCCCGAGTATGCATCGATGAGACTAAGAATTTGATATCCTGACGTTCCATCCACCAACTGAGCAATACCGGGCAAGGGACATGAATCCTTAGGGCATGCTTTATTTAAATCAGTATAATCAATACACATACGCCACTTCCTGTTTGACTTCTTCACCAAAACAACATTAGCGAGCCAAGTGGTATACTTCACCTCCCGAATAAAGTTTGCATCCACTAGTCTTTTGGTTTCTTCCTCTATTACCTTCCTTCTCTCCTCCCCACCTTTCTCTTTTTCTGTGAGATCGGTTTGGCTCCCGTGCATAGGGAAAGTTTATGACATACGACCCTCGGGTGTACACCGGGCATATCAGCAGTACTCCATGCAAAGAGATCAGAATTCTCCATAACTACTTGGATTATTGCTTCTTCGACATCAGCTGCAAGTTGTGTTCCAAACATGCATGCAAACCAACATACTTATCCAACTCATAATTTTTAGGCTCCTCAATAGGAATGGTGAGAGAAGTATTTTCCACATGATTGGTCTCTTTTGTCCTTTGCAAAGGAACAATAGGAGATATTTCCTCCTTGCACTCCTCTTCATGATCCTCTCCTCTTGAATCATCTTCCACCACCACTTCATCTTCATTCACGTCCATGCTAGCAAATAGATTCTCTTCAATTTGAATTCCATGTTGCTTTTCTGCTAGCAATTTAGAAAATTCACTAGCTTGTTCTTCTAACTTCTGAAAGTTGTCACTTAGCGATGCCGCTATCTTACTAGCATTTTCCCCTGCTCGCATTTCGGCCATCTGAATCATGGAACTAACTTCCTCCTTGCTACGCTCTATGCTCAAGCTCAAAAGATAAGCATCTATATCCCAAAGAATATCTAGCAAATCGGGATCCAGCTCGAAGTATGGTGGTGGTTGCAAAGATGACAAATAGGATTTCCATTCCTCTTTGGAGTATATCTTCACGTGCTTATCAGTGATACCATCAAACACGATCCAATCAAGTTGATATTCCCAAGTTGGATAGTAATGATAGTCCATGTGATTCATCAACCTTGCACAAACAAAACTCAAAAGAAAAGGTCAAATATATACAATTAAAAATTAAAAATACTAAAGTAGTTGCCTCCTTTGTTACTAATGATATTGGTATTGCCAATCCCCGGCAACGACGCCAAAAACTTGATGGGCTTCGGCAAGCGTACCGAATCGAAGCAAGTAATAATAAAACGATGCGAAACTGAGTATCGAACTCAGGGATTGGGAAACCAAGTGTCACTTCACAAATTAAACAACTATTTAGACTGAGAAATGGGTTTGAAAAGATTTCAAGAAAATAAAAGAAACAATAAAAGAAATAAAATATTTTTTCGGGTTTTTAAATATGAAAAGAGATTTCCAGAAATTAGGTTACCAACAAGACCGCTCATGCTACTAAATTGACTACCCCTCTTGTTAATTATCGAAATTTGCTTTGAAGCCGAATTTATCCTAAATAAGTTAATGCTCCCTCTCGGGTTACCATAACCATGCCCAATTAAACCAACTCCTACTCTCGTGGTAATTGAATTTAAATTTAACCCTTTAAGTTTTGTGACAATTCAGTGAACCCTCGAAGGACCGCTTCTAACTCTCGTGATTTAAGTCCTAAGTTCAATCCCTGTAGATCCAATACCTAAGTTCACCGCTAGGTTCCTCCTTAGAGTATCTATGACATGCAAATAAATGCGCACCAGATTCACAAGTAATTCGTGCGATAGGAACCAAATCGAAAGCAAATTGAAATTAACAAGAAGTAAAACGTCAAATCATAACATAAAACAAATCTTGGGCATAGACCCAATTCCTAGAAATAAAGAGATTACTCAAGCATTGCCATATTCATAGCAAGCTTGATTAACAAAAACATAAAAGAAAACCTAAGAGAAGAGAAGAGATTGAGAAGAAGAGAAATCCTAGTTTTTGCCTAAAGTAGCAGCCCCAAGTGACCTTATTTTCGAGCCTCTAGGTCCTATTTATAATGTAGGGTAACTTGCATCCCAAGTAATTACAATATCAGATCAAATTAGCTTTTAGAATTCCAGATATTGAGCGTCACGACCGTGATGGCCGTCACGGCCAAGCCGTGACAGATTCTGTCTTGAAAAACTTGGCACTAATGGCCTGTCACGGCCGTGATGGCCATCACGACCTGGTCGTGACAGGTTCTGACTTTTTCGTTCTTTTCTTTTCAGTCTTGCTCGATCATGGCCGTGATGGTTGTCATGGCTATGCCATGATGGGCTCTGTTTGGCTCATTTTTCTTGCTTTTTAAGATCCGTCTTCATGCAAGCTCCATCATGGTTGATCGTGAACATTTTAATCTTCGTTTCCAAATCAATATCCCCAAATTAATTATCAAATCTTATCATATCCTTTATTGTTGTGATAGGCAAATATTGTCTAAATCCAATTTGATTTGGATCCAATCTTTTATCTCAATGCCAATTGAATTATCTTTTAATCATAATAATTCAAATCCAAATTGATTTGGATTCAAATCCATCATGTGGGCCCTTGCAATTTACTTGGCAATCTTCAATTTAATTGATTTCCATTTTTTTCTTCTTTGTCCTTTCCAAAAAATAAAAATAAGAAAAAATATCATAAAATTAATCAAAATCTAATTAAAATTAATTAAATAAACACATTGACTCTAAAATAACCAAAATAGGAAAACAAAGTATAATTTGGGTTAAATCAAGCATTCAACAAAATTTAATTGATGAAATCCGCTCTAAAATAATAGATAAAACATGATAAGACAGTGGATTATCATAGTGCAACTGACTGGCCTAAAGAACAATGCCTCTTTAACAAACACGCAAATTCTACAATTACAAAAGTATATTGTTAATGTAATTAGCAAAGGTGTTGTATTAAAACACATTTTCTATCTTAAAAATTTATTTAGTTTATTTCTTCCATTTTCCTTGTCCAAGTTAACTATTTTTAGAAAATGTCTTTATCTATCATATTATTATTTTTCATCTCTCTTCAAAATATATTTGATATCATCTTTTCCCCGTCTAAGTTGATTTTCTTTAGAAAATATATTTATTTTATTTGTCAATCATTTTTATTTGGTCCTCACAAATATATTCATCTACCATTTTTATTTGATTTATTTCACCTCTTTTTCCATGCAAATTAACCATTTTAGTAAATATTTTTATCTATTATTATTTTTATTCTCTGATGAAAATCTATTTGATTTATTTTACCTCTTTTCCCGTAAAAGTTAACCAATTTTAACAAATGTATTTATCTATGAAATTACTATTTATCTATGTATTTATCTATGATATTACTACTTGATAGTCTGATTTATATATTAACCACGTATAGCTTCCCAGCACCTGTAAATGATGAGTCACTTATCATATGTCAGGCAATATGTATCGAATATATGAAATTGAAATTTTTAAATTTTGATGCGGAATATTTGAACTTTTTGTTAGATAATATATATAAAAAAACATCTCTATCGATTAAAAATTTAAAAATCATCTTATAAGTTTAGAATATATACTTAGTATTTTTATAAAATATATTCATTTATCATATTAATATTTTTCTTCTCTCTTGAATATCTATTTGAATTATTTCTCCAATCATCTTATGCAAGTTAACCATTTTTAGAAAATATATTTTACTATCATATTACTATTTGTTTTTCGTCTATTTTTCGATGTACGTTAATCATTTTATAAAATGTATTCATTTATCATTTTATTTTTCTTCTCATTTGAAAATATGTTCGATTTGTTTCTCCACTATTTTTGTGACATTTTTTAGAAAATATATTTATATAATATATTATTATTATTATTATTATTATTATTATTATTATTATTATTATTATTATTATTCTTTCTTGAAAATCTATTTGATTTAATTCTCATTTTTTTTCAGTGTAGGTTAACCAATTTTAGAAAATATTTTTATCTACCATGGTATTTTTTCTTATCTTTTGAAAATCTATTTTATTTGTTTCTCATATTTTCTTCATGCAAGTTTAATAATTTTTAGAAAATATATTTATGTATCATATTATTCTTTTACTTCTCCCATTTAAATCTATTTGATTTGTTTATCTTCCATTCCCATAAAAATTAACCATTTTTAGAAAATATACTTATCTATCATTTTTTTCCTCTCTATTAAAAGTTTATTTGATTTCTTTCTCCTCTCTTTCGTTCAAGTTAACATTTTTTAGAAAATATATTTATCCCATCATATTATTATTTTTCTTCTCTCTTGAAAATCATTTTAATTTATTTTATTAACTGGGATAGAATTATTTAATTAATTATTTAAATTTTGGTATTTATTTTTCATTTAACAAAGTTCCAATTACATATATTACTAATAAATGGTTTTGTGATTTATATTAAACCCCTAATTCCCAAAATGGTTCGTCCATTCCATAGAAATTTTACGACGGGCAATTTTTTACAATAGTATTTTAATATTTTTACATAAATTTTCCTCTTTTTCACGTAAATGAGATAATTACATTTATTTATTATTTAATAATTTTTTACATTAAAAGGTAATAACATAATGATGCACTGTCATGCAAACAATTTCTACTTAATTTCTGTTAAGGTATCATATCTAATTATAAGGTAATTTTGAAATCTAGACCATTATGGTTATATAGTAATTTCATATCTAAGACATATTATTGGAATTTATGTTAATTGCTACCTTTTTTTAGATCATGTTAACTGTTACTTATTTTAAATTAATTTTAATAATTATACGTTTATTTTGAATTCTCGATGGTTACGGTTAGATAATAATTGTTAATAATTTTATTTTCAAATTTTGATGGTCTTTTTTTTTAGAAAATTTTTTAATGGTCAAGCAATGGTTTATTTAATTTATTATCATAGCAAAAATTTCTAGAAAATGAAAACCACAATCAATACTTTAAATTGCACATTGTCAATTGGAAATTTATGATTAATCTCCTTCAAGTATTCCTCGTACAACTTCATCTAAGAACTAATGTTGCCTCACCACTTCATCAAGAATAGTTTCATATGAAAATTAAATCAATTGAGAGATTCTGAAAAATGGCACATGTCCATACTATATAATATATCATAGACAAATGTTACTTGCATCCTTTAAATAATAAATATTTGAATACAACTTTCATAATAATCTATACAATTGTGATAATTTATTCTATTGTCTTCTTCAATACACCGCCATTAATTAAGTTGAATCAATAATTCAAACAAACCCTAATTGTGTTTGTTCAAGATTCCAAATGGTCATAACAGTATGATTTGTTATATTATTTTACTTTTTATTTTGCTGATTTATTCCCACTATGAGTCTTTTTGTTAAATAATTTCTTTTCTTAGTCACTTAAAGAAGAACAAACCACAATAAAATTTCAAAATTTCATAAAAAATATAGTAACCCCCAGAGCATAAGTCCATGCATCTTTTATCCAACAAAAATTACATTGTAATCCAGCATGATCAAACAATTCAAATATTTTTCTCTAGTTTCACTATTTTCATCAGCTTGTTGTTATTGAAAACAATCTCGGGAGACTCACTCCAATTTCCCATCACAATTTAAACTTCCAATGGATCACATGATCCATCATAAAAATGAACTACAATACACCTACTTGGAAAAAATATGAACTTCAGCCAGATTCCCCACGGCTTCACCTGAGAAAAAAAAAGGAACTTGGAACAGGAATAGTTCACGACATCAACAAAATTACTATAAAAAATATTTATGTTGTTTATTTTGGAACATGAATTTTGACATCAACCCAGGTGCAAACATCTTTGCACCAAAGACATTCTTCACCCGAAAAACATGATTAAAAAAAAGAAATAATTAAAACAAATAGATGATAGATGACTTCCAAAAGATTTCACCCTAAACCTGAAAATTGTCTGACCTTAACATTTCCTTCCATCCGTGTTTGACCAAGCTCATTCGATATCTAGAAAGATAAAATAATTTTAATATATATTATACACAAACTAATGGGATATTATATTCTGGAATTGTAGAATAAAAAATGGAAGTAAATGAATAGAGAAAAAGTTAAGGATTCCCAAAAGATTCCTCATCCCTATAAGAAGCAATGTTGTAAAAGTGCATTTTATTTCTTCCATTAAAGAGAAAATTTGAAGCAGTGAAAATATACCTTACTCCATGTGAAAACCTAGCCAGACACAACGTTTGCTTTCTGATGAATCAAAAGCACCTCAGCAATGAAAATATTGTTGCTTCCTTAGTCCCAAAATCCAATCCAAAGTCCTCCAGATATAAATAAACAATAAGAAAAAAAAGTAAAAAAGAAACAATATTAGAATTAATTACTTTTTAATTTCCCAATATTTAATTGCTGCCCAACGGAGCAATTTGCTTGGTCTATTGTGCCATTCAAATTTTAAATTGAGCCAACATTGAAAACTGATATCCCAGCCCATTATCTATATTATTTTATTGAAAAATTATAAAAAATGATTAAAAGCTTAAAAAAAAAACTACTTGGGAATAGGTATTTCATGTAGGCTTATGGAAGAAATTAAGTAGTAATTAATGTGGTATTGATAATGAAAAGAATGAAAAAATAAGATAAGAAAAAATAAATTATTTGATTGGATGTCATGCGAGGTAGGAATTAAATTAGTTTTATGGTCTCTTGGGAGTTCAAATAAATCAATTAAAGTAATTTTAAAGAAATAAATTATGAAAATCAACGCATTGAAACATGTTTTGATAGTCACGATGTATTGGAACAATAAAACAATTTGAGTTTGAACATTTAAATTAAATAGATAAAACTATTTTTTGATTTTTAAGAATATTTTTCAGGCTAAAAAAATATTTTTTTTATTTCCTAATTAAAAAAGACTAATTAAGATTTTTTTTAATAAAATTTTATTTATCTTAGAAGAGGGAATCTTTATATTTTTTATTTATAATTTTAAGTCAAATAGGAAAAAAAACAACATTGAAAGCTCACTTAAATTTTATTAGATTGTTACCAGACTAGGCCGAAAGTTTTTTTTTTAGAAAAATGTCCCAAACCAAATGGCCTTCACCCCTCACAAACCTTAAACCTAAACCAACTCGTGCACACGTGGTGAAGTCGATCATGAAGGAGTGTGCGGCGACTAGATGGCGGGGGGCTGGGTAGATGGCTGGTGGGGGAGCGGTGGCTCATGTCTCTGCGATGGTGGTGATGGGGTGTGGCATCCATGGGGTGGTGGCGTGGATAGACGCAGCGTGCGAAAAATGGGGTGAGCGCGGACCGGCATGGTGGCGGATTCATGGCGGGGGGGAAGACAAAAAGGTGTGTGATGGCTAGTGTTGTTTGCTTGGATGAAGCTTTGTTGGGTGGTGTCGATGGTTATGGAGGTGGGCTCACAGAGAGGGAGGATGAAAGTGGTGGAATAGTGAAAGGGGCAAATAGGTCCATTTGACACTATGACTTTTTAAATGAATAATAATGAGTTGTAAATTTTAAAATTAAATGTCAAGATATAAATGAGATGGTATCATTTGATTGGACCACCTATACAATGTAAATCAATTATAATAAGAATAAAGAATTTTTAAAATAATTTTAAAGAAATAAATTATGAAAATCAACGCATTGAAACATGTTTTGATAATCACGATGTATTGGAACAATAAAACAATTTGAGTTTGAACATTTAAATTAAATAGATAAAACTATTTTTTGATTTTTAAGAATATTTTTCAGGCTAAAAAATATTTCTTTTATTTCCTAATTAAAAAAAGACTAATTAAGTTTTTTTAATAATCTTTTAACCTCATCATAACATCTGTTAATAATTTCTTTTTAAAGGGAATTAATTTATATATTATATAGATTCAGAAGCAAACGTTCCAGCGCATCCATTTCAGCAAGTCTGATAGCTGTTCTTTACCTCTAAAGCGCTGACGTGTCAATTCCTACATTTTTTAATCATCTATTTATATTATCGTTTAAAAACAAATCAAAGACAAAAAACCAAATTGTATATAAAAAAAACAAAAAACCAAAAAACCAAGTGTCATCGGCATATGAATAGTGGCGTCGCACCCTAATACCCATTTATTCATTTCAATAATCTTCACTATACAACTAGCAGCAAACCAGGTGAAAATGCTTCAGGCATTTTGAAAGGCACAGTCGCTGGTCGGGTTAGAGAGAGTGCCTGATCAAGTTTTGCCTTTTCTGATTTGTCGTTGGAGGAAGTGAAGGTCGAAGATACTTGAGAAGAAGCAGTTACTCCATGAAGGAACCAAAAGAGATGGAGGAACGAGTTTGGGACGGAAAAGGAGATGGCAGAGCTCAACGAATTCGTCCGGGGAGCCAAGGGGCGGAGATGCCAGCGACTGTCGGCGGTGCTGTAACGAAAGAGAATCTGAAGAGACGTTGTTTGTTGTTTGCCTTCACTTTAATGGTCTTTTTCTGTCTTCTGCTACGCAAGGTGTGTTGGACCCCCTCATTCAAGGAAACAATCAACCCATTCCGAATCCCTAGCAGATCCTCTCTTCTCTTTCTTTGTTTTAAGCTCTTTATTTTCAAGTTTCTTTGTTGTTGATTCATCTTCCTCATTTGTTTTCTCTCTTCTCTAAATTTTTGCAGCTATTGCATTCACACAAACATACAAATGGATTGATGAGAGTGAAGGAGTGAAAAGGGGTTAGTCTAACTATACAATTTGTTCCCTTTTCATATCAATTTGATTATTTAGTTCACAAATTGTATTCTAATAGTGGATTTTTTATGTCCTTAACTGTGTCTAGACATTCCATGATCGATGATGGTAGGTTAGTCTTGATCCTACACTGCCTACAAGGAAAATTTCAATATAGTCTTTACAGGGAATGAGACAAATTTAGTTTCAATAGGACTAATGGAAATCAAACATATGCAGGATATCATGTATTAACTATTAACAACTTATCTTGGAAAGTTATCAACTGAATTTATACTAATTCTTTATATGTATAATTAAGAACTTAGGATCATGGTACACATTTGATCTATGGAAGCCTTGCTTTGCTTCGCTTCAATGGAGATTTACTGAATTAGCATTTACGAAATAACCTTTTGTTTCAATGTTTCAGCTAAACCGAGAACCATAGTTGCACCTTACTGTGCTACATGAATTACCAAGGCATTCTTGGTAGGGAGGTGCTAAAAGGGAACAACACTTAGATACCGGCTAAGATGGATGGATTCAAAGTTTTCACTCAACACAAGTAAGCTTTTAATTGCTTTACATTATATAGTGATATCTCAGGTTATTTCTAGCTGGGCAACAATTTTCTTTCCTACTCCAATCAAGAACCATTGAGAGTTTGAAAGTCGAACTGAGGAAAGGCCAAGCCGTGTCCTTCGGTTAATTTTCCTGATTGCCTTATTAATGTTCCATAACATGTTTGACACAATCAAACCAGAAAATAAGACTTAAATTACTGTATGAATACAAAAATCATGTCAATCAAACCAGGAAGAGGAACTAGACTTTAATGGCCAGGTCATCAGGAATAGTTCTTTAAACCATATATTTTTGGTATGGCTGTGAGGGACGTAACAGAATAAAAGGGAAAGAAAATCCGGAACATAAAACAGTTCCAGTCAAGCTAAAACAAAAATAGTACCATAGTTGAGTGATCTTGATGGTTACAATTCAGTTTCTCCAACCGTAAAAATATTTAGCTTTCAAATACAAAATTAAACTTATTCGGTTATATGATAGTTCCTTATAGGTTGTGATTTGTGTTGCATACATTCAATGCATTTCCACATCATATATCAGCTATGAATTAATAAGCATATTTAGTTTTACCCACATGTGACTAGGTTGGACACAAGAGAGGACCTGAATAAGAGATTGGTGTAGGTGCAAGTACTTTTCTCTTTATACAAGATGTGGCCAGGCCTTATATAAACATTGGCTCCTAAGGAGAATCATCATCTCGTGCAATTGCTTAACTGATTTTTTATAACCTTTCTGAATTTTGAAGCCCTAATCTATATCAACCAACCCTTCTATTATTTATCAATAATTCTTTCTCAGCTTGGAGTACCTTGATTAATACTTGTTTGGCCTTACCATGTTAATACGTTAACAAAACTGCTTCATGTCTTATTGTGGTGAACCATCTCATCATATATTGCATGTGTCAAGCAATTTTCAATGACATTAAAATAAAAAAAAGAGACTTAATATACCAATTTAACTATACATCAATGATTTAACATGCAAAACCTTAGCAACTATTTCTAACACCGGGTTGAATGTTTGTTTACGTTGTCTTTGTCTATTCATTTGACATCATAACATAACATTTTTGAAATTGATGTTTAGAATTAGATTGTGGAAGACCTTTTCTCCTTTGCAATGGTTAATTATTTTGTGGAATGGCTTACTCTGTGGAATAACACCTCCAAATGTATCTACTTGAACAGAAAACGGAAGGACTTAGTGTACATGATTTATTAGCCAAGGGAGAACCAATAGTAGTAGAAGTATATTGGAGGTGCTTATTTTGCAAGGACTATACCACTTTTCACCTACACGCACTAGACACATGGGTGTTAACGCATAAACGTTTCCATGTATTAGGTGGACCTACATGGAGAGTTCATGGTTCTATGGTCGTTCCAAAGTTTGCAAAACTTCAAAAATCTCTAACATCTTCTTTTGGTAAAAATATATTATTTGGCCCCTCAATTTTCTATGTTTTACTTAAAAGTCCTCAAGTTATATATCCTGGCTCCTTCTGCCTACTATTTCTCCACACCTAACAAGTGTTTATTAAAATGCATAGCAAATCCTGCTGAACCATTTCAGCTTATGAGTCTATCATAGTCAGATGGGTATTGATTTTGTAAATCTGGAATAGTGCTAGCAATTTTCTTATATATTATAAAATATATAAGTTGGACATATGTTGTCTGCTTACCCGTCATTTGGATATGCACTTTAGAAGGTAGTTTGTAGGAGGATTTGTACAATTAGATTATCAAATCTCATCTTAAAAGGTAATATTTGTGGCTCAAGATGTTGCACAACCAGTCATAGGCCATGCATTGAACCAAGATGCTACCCATCCATAAAGAGAACCATTTGAAGCTTAGTTTGATTCTACTTTCAATACATCACGATACCAATTAAGCAAGTTCAATTTTAAATTACTACTTTTGGTCATTTAATAATATTAATTAGTGACTCATCTTTGAAAATAAATACTCTAATATTTATGGCTTTATGTATCAGGTTCATTGTATGCTTCAAATAGTTGAGTATGAGATGTTGATGGAGGACTATCAAAGGGATGCTTATGTGTTCAATGATGAAAAAACTCCCTTTTAACTTAATGAGCTTCTCTCAAATTACCATATTTGCACTTTGACTATATATAGTTTTTAATTTTCCAAATTTCACTCAATTGCAGCATGAAGCAATAGTATGTGTATCAATTTTGCATGTTTCAAGACAATAGTTGTTACATTTACAATTGTTACATTTCACTCACAATTGCATCTGTATGTGTATCAATAGTATCTAATAGCAATGAATTGGGTAAATACATTTAGGATATACTAACTTATTAGTATCTACCATTAAGAACATTAAGAAAATTGCAACCGCGCAACGCTCGGGTCACCATCTAGTCACACTTAAATCAAACAATGAGTAGCAAATATGAAACTTGGACAACAACTCACTCAAGAGAAGTAGAAATATCCACTTGCAGGTACCAAAAATGTATCCTCAACAGCACTATCTGCTGCATCTTTCTTCTTTGATTGAGGTTCCCCAACAAACTCAAAAATCATATCTGGGGATTCTCCTATCTCCAATGTCACCTTGCAAGTGGATCTAAAAAAGGAACGACAAACAAAATTAGCATAGTCAACATAGGATCCATGATGGCATGTTAAAAGAAACATTAACATTATAAGGAATAAAAGTTTTTTTATAGACTGAAATGAACAGAATGTATACATGTTAACAAAAAAAGTTATGAATTTCAACTTTAACTTTCAGTGCAGCTATCAACATATTCAGAAATGGGAAGTACAAAAGCACTAAAAGGATACCAACCCCTTGTTATTCTCAAAATTAAAAACGAAAAAAGCCCCAAAACAAAACAAATTAATATTAATAAAAATTGAAACAGAAGTAGCCCAAAATCATTCAGAGCCCGCCACTGTCACCGTCAACGGCACCTTCACCCTCAAAAGGAGCAGAGACACAGAGAGAGAGAAATAGAAGAATAGAGGGATGCTTTCAAATTAATATTTTTGAATCCTACAACTCATGATTAAGCAAAGCCCCAAATCAATAAACCCTAGATTAGAATGATGAGAGAAAAAAAAAAGATGAATGAATGAGTTGGAAGCAAAGAGACCTTGTTAGAGAGAATGAGCGATCAGCAAGAGAAGGAACGAAAGAGGAGAAAGATGCAGGGCAAGTTATTTCACAGTAAGAAAAAAGATTGAATCTTAGAGAGAGTGAGAGAGAGAAAGTAAGCCTTAATCCAGTTGAGAGGAACCAAGGAGACCGCGCCACCTTACTCCTTGTCGTCCTCTCCGCTGCCACCTCCGTTCGAACTCATCGTCGATTCTCTTCAGTGTGGTCGTCGTTTGTGTCGAGGGAGTAGGAAAAAGATGAAGAAAAAGATTAAAATTAAAATATTAATAATCATCCCAATCAGAAGCAAAATCCGAATAAAAAATTGATTACTGTCCCTAAAACGTGGTTAACCTGCCAAGTAAGCAAACAGTAGTTATGATTATTTAGACTAAGGTCCGTTCAAGTCCTTGAGCGTACCATTTTTTTTTCCATATAAAGAAAAGTTACCGAATAGTCCTCGAGAAGAACATATTAGTCCACCAATTTGTCTCCGTCCTGAACACATATTTAGAGTACTAATATGTATTGTTAGTGTGCTCATTGCTCATGCCTGTTAAACTCGTTTGTGTAGCCTGTGTTAGTGCATCTGGTCCAGTGCATCTAGTGCGTGTGGTATGTTGCTTGTAACATGTAAAGACTAATTTGTCCAATATTAAAAATTGTCAGGGACTAAATAGGGCTACTCAAATAATATATAGTTTGGGACTTTATTAGGTCAATGCATACTTGTTCTAATGGTTTTTTTCATCATGGAGAGACTATTGTTGGACACCTGGACATACCAACAATTAGTGTCGATCTAAGACCCTAACTCGGTGACGGGGTGGGGGTGTTTGGTTCAATGGAGGGGAGGGGAGGAGAGGGATTTTAATAGAGGGAAAAGGAGGGATTTTAATTTGACAAAGTGTTTGGTTGAGAGGAGGAGAGGGGAGGAGAAATAACACTTTCATGTTTGGTTCAGGAGATGAGGGGGATTTTAAAACAACTTTACTTTTCAACCCATATATTATTTATTTAAAAATACACAAACGAGGATATTTTAGTCAATGTATATAAAATACATTAAAATCCCTCCCCTCCCCTCCAAATCCCCCCAATATTGGAGGGGAGTAAAAACTCACTTAAAGAGGGATTTTGCTCCTCTCCCCTACACTCCAGAAATGAACCAAATATAATAGATTTAAAAAAATCCCTCCCCTCCCCTCCAAATCCCTCCAACCAAACATTACCTAAGAGAGAAGAGGGGGTTGAGTGACTATGACATGACAGGGACAAATGAAGGGACTAAAATGTATCTTTTTTATCATTCTTCGAAACAAAGACAAAAATTTTTACCTAAAAAATATGGGCCTTTAATTTAGTCACTGATAATATGATTTAGTGAGAAATATTGCAACTTATAAATCTCATTTCATTTAGTTAAAGTTTTTTTTTGGCTCAGATTTAAAGTTAACATATCAAATGTGTTCACACGTTGTATTTATAAATTATTAATATTGTTTTAATGATACGAATAAATGACTTTAATCTCTTTTAAAGGTTGACTGATACTTTCTTTATATTTTTACAAAGCAAGAAATGCATGAATTTTTCTATAAATCCTGTACCACCTCATAAAACTGATTTTGCTTCGTTTTTATTTCAATTTAACGATAATTTACTGTGAAATTGGATGATTACAGTCAGTAAAATATTGATGTACAAGATAATACATAAAATTAAGTTGGATATGGATACAAGATGAAGAGTGTTAAGGAAACTATTTCACTTCCACTCATCGCAAAGTCCATAACTTTCCCAGAGCTAAATATATTCCTAGAATCGAACACCCAGATACACACCCCGCCCCCTCGAAAAAAGAAAGAAAGAAAAAGACACCATCACAAGTCCATTCCAATGATTAGGTAGACCATTATGTTCAAAGCGCAATAGAGATTTGAAGACTGATAACTGTATTGTGTGTCCATTGTTTCAAGGCCAAGGAGAAGAAGAGTGTGGTTCCATCAGACCCATGAGCTTCCTCTTCTTTGTAACAAAGCCTTAAAAACAGGCTTGTCTAAGCCTTTTTGTAGCATCTTCGAGTTCCATATCGGCATTTCTTCCACAGAGACTTCTTTTCCTTTTCTAATATCTCAATGGCTTTCTTTAACTTTACTTCACTCTCTTGCCCCTCCTCCTTCCCTAGTTCCTGCAAGACCCACCAAATTTACAACATAGCCTCATTTTATCGTCATGACATGAAAATCAAATATAAATAATCATATTAACATTAGATTATGTATGATTCCATTACACTATAAAATGTGCACATTTGCAATTCCTCCAATCAAGGAGAACACGCACCTGCACATTATTTATCAGGGTTTGCAAGCTCATCAGCTTTCTATGTGGCCACCTTCTTATTCCCAACTCCCTGCACCTTTTCTTCAGAAGTGTCAACCCCACGTTAAGCTCTCTTGCTGCTTGTGTTATAGGCATGTAGAAGTACTCAGATATTGTCTTCCTTGATAACATTCTGCTACTGTTACTTTTCTCTTCTCTACGTCTCTTACCCTTTCCATCTTCCATCATTTCCTTTCCACTTTCGTCATTGTTGCAAAATAAGAAAACGTTTTCCTTTTCAAACTCGGCGTCGATTTCATTCCAGATAAAATCATAATCTGCAGTAACATTGACAAGATAAACCAGTATCTGAATAAGTATAAGTACAGTGCAGTATGTATTAGTAGTATATATTGGGAAACAAAAACTCATGCTGATAACCTTCTACAGTTGATAAAGGTTCGATTCTAAAAATTTCATATAAAGGATCTGTATAGTAAATAGAGTCGATATGGCTATCATCTTGTATGGGAAATTGGTGTGGCCAATCCAGTGCAGAATACCCATTAACATTTCCGCTGAGAAAAAAATATTACAGTGAAAAAGTGAAGACAATGGTCGTAGTATCAATATTCTGTGTAAGACGAAAAAAGAGATACATTAACATAACACAAGTTTCATGATTTACCTGTGGTCATCAAATGAAGAAAATTGGCACTTAAATGGAAATGGGTTTTCATCTGAAGATTGCCAAACCATAAGTGGTTGAGTCTCCATAGAGAGAAAAGATGCTGAAGAAGTATATAGAAAAAGCTAGCTAGGATTCCTTTGAAGGGTCGACCTAGTATGAGATACGAAATAAGGAAGTAGGTAGCTATATATACGAAATACGAATGCATGATGATGATGATGATGACTGTGAATCATTGTGACTAAACCTGGAGAATGTATGCGCCGCCTTCTATGCGTGAATGCTTTTTAATGCAATGGTTAACGTGTGTGCGGTTACAAGATCAAATTATTAATTATCAAGATATATCCATGTGTCGTGATCCATCTCAGCCGTTGGATTCAATTCAATTCAATTAATTCATATAAAACGTGTTAAACACAGAATCAAAAAAGTTACTGAAAAGACTTTAGAATAAGAGGTTTTTAATGAAAATTAGTTTTTTAATTGGTTAAAGTAATATTTTGGTCCCTATACGTGACACGAATTCTGTATTTGGTCCCTATACATAAAAAATTATTAAAATGGTCATTATACATACATAAATCTTCATTTGGTCCCTATACGTTACTCGTTTGGTCCCTATACAAGCAAAAAATTATGAAATCAGTCCCTAAAATTTTGTACTGCAAGGACCAAATGGGGACTTTTTGTACGTATAGGGATCATTTTAATAATTTTTTACGTATAGGGACCAAATCGAGAATTCGTGTCACGTATAGGGACCAAAATATTACATTAACCTTTTTAATTTTATATAGGAAGTTTTTAATGAAAAATGATGTATTCAATATTTTGATAAGTGTTATTTTCATTTTCCAATGAAAACTTATTTTTATTGACATCCTTAATCAATATCTCTAAGTCATTCGTTAGTAAGACCTTCCATATATATATTACTACTTTAGTATTTTTCATTAAAACTTTCTATTTTAAAAATAATACTTTGGTCCCTATACATGACACGAATTATCGATTTGGTCCATATATATAAAAAATTATTAAAATGGTCTCTATACGTACAAAAAGTCCCCATTTGGTCTCTGCCGAACAAAATTTTAGGGACTGATTTAATAATTTTTTGCTCGTATAGGGACAAAACGGGTAATGTATAGGGACCAAATGAAGACTTTTTGTACGTATAAGGATCATTTTAATAATTTTTATGTATATGGACCAAATCGAGAATTCATGTCAAGTATAGGGAACAAAGTATTACTTTAACCTAAATTTTTTAACTAACAACTGCAGAAAAGCATTATGACCCTTTTGTGCATTTGGAAGATTTTTATCTTTAGCAAAGCATTGGTTTTAGTTAGGGTCCTTTGATCCGTTTGTCACATTATGAACACGCAATATGATTATGTCTACTAATCTTCCCTGATTAATTTTACACTTAGAGTACGTAATCTTGAATTTGGTTCCACGTATTCTTTATCCAAGAGCTAGCTTGCTATGCGCCATGGATGCCGGGGTCTGATCTATGAAGTTTTACTAAGTTGTGTGAAATATATATTAGCCATAGTAAGTTTCACATTAGAATTTTGATTTTGATTTCAGCTGTGCGTTAAGAAGAACGTAATGCTGTGGCACTCATGAAATTAGAAGAGAGACTCGTTAGGCCGTGAGGGGGGTGAGAGTAAAACCCCCACCGAGTTTGGATACCGATCCAATAAAGGTGGGAAGGATAAGATATCGATATTATCTTTAATAATCCTGATATTATCTCAAATAACCTTATCCGGTTAGAAAAGATAAATCCATCAAATTAAGGAGATCATATCTATCTTTAATAATCATGATATTATCTCAAATAACCTTATCCGGTTAGAATAGATAAATCCCTCAAATTAAGGAGATCATATCTATCTTTAATAATCCTGATATTATCTCAAATAACCTTATCCGGTTAGAATAGATAAATATCTCAAATTAAGGAAATCATATTTCAAAGAATATTTAAGAGATAAAAGGAGATAAATCCATATCTCTTAAAGATATGGGGATCCTATTATAAAAAGAGGAGAACCCAAAATAAAGACTCACTTTTCACTAACCTAAGAATCTCCCTTAAGCGTATTAGAACTAGCTTGACCAAGAGACTATGGAATAGTCCTTGCTCGCTTCATCAGATACAAGATTAAGGGATTGAGATCATCGTATGGCCAAGGGTTGAACCTAGAACTACGTCTGACTTTGATTCCCATTGGGATACGTAGGACGGAATACAATATTCTGTCAAGCCATAATCAAAAACTAAAGACCTAAAAAGGTTAACCGAGCTAAAATCGACCGAGTTGAGGTCGAAATGCCGAACCTAAAAAGGTAAAAACTAAAGAGCCTAAAAAGGTTAACCGAGCTAAAATCGATCGAGTTGAGGTCAAAATGCCGAACCTAAAGAGGTAAACAATGACAGAAGACAATGTCTCTTTTCATCTCGGGAACCGAGAAACTTTGGTCACAGTGCAAAACTAAGATGACTACCTCCATCTCGGCTAGGCTCGCCCCCTTGATAGAAGCTTCCACGCATTCAAAAAAGCTCCAAGCTTGGGGGGCTTGTATATGGGCCGAGGTGTAAAGCTCGCCAACTCAAAGCGTGAAGCACGGTCGCCCGAGGTGTTCACCAAAGTAAAAGATATATATATAGTCGACCGAAGTGTGAAGCTCGACCACTTACCTCACCGTCTTGAAAGGCTAAAAGAAGAGACTAAGCTTCTAAGCTGGGTCACCGAGGTTGAGCGATTGGCCGAGGTACAAGATCGGTCATTAAGACTATGGTAAAAAAAGGAAGAGAACCTACGCCATAAACCTTAGATTCTCTAAATAAGGTTTTTAAATGGCCGAGCTCGGCGACTATCATGAAAACTTTTATGCTTTTACTAGCTCAAAGCTTGGGGGGCTTATGTACTGGCCGATGAGTAAAACCCAGCCACCGAACTTGGATACCCGATCCATTAAAGGTGGGAAGGATAAGATATCGATATTATCATTAATAATCCTGATATTATCTCAAATAACCTTATCCGGTTAAAAGAGATAAATCCCTCAAATTAAGGAGATCATATCTATCTTTAATAATCATGATATTATCTCAAATAACATTATCCGGTTAAAAGAGATAAATCCCTCAAATTAAGGAAATCATGTTTCAAAGAAGATTTAAGAGATAAAAGGAGATAAATCCAGATCTCTTAAAGCTTAAAGATATGGGGATCCTATTATAAAAAGAGGAGAACCCAAGAGAGAGACTCGCTTTTCACTAACCTAGGTGAATCCCCCTTAAGCGTATTACAAGATTAAGGGATTGAGATCATCGTATGGCCAAGGGTTGAACCTAGAACTACGTCCGGCTTTGATTCCTATTAGGATACGTAGGACAGGAATACAATATTCTGTCAAGCCATAATCTAAAACAACCCTATTGTTCACTCTTACTTTGACGTTCTACGACGAGATTCCGACAAGTCGGATCTCGACAGAAATAAAAGGATAGGTCTTCCATGCATGGGTGACACACGTTTAATGTTTTCTTCCAAGCAAAGTTGAAGATAACATTCGAGCACACAAGCGTGAGAGACTGCTACAAACTATATAATGCAAAGTCACAATCATGAACCTCTCGGCTTTTTAACGAAACTGGATTTCTTTTAGAAACTATTTACCAGTTTAGAGTTGTTCTGAAATTATTTATCAATGGAGTGTCCTTTTGGACACGTGACATATTTTATTTTTTTTCACTCTGATGGGTCAAAGGCGCAACAAGTGGCAATAAAAAAATCCCCTAATAACAAGTAGCAAATAATATCACAAGAGTCATAAAAAAATAATAGCAATAACAATTTACACCAATAAATATTCATCAATTATTACAGTAGTAAAAAAAAATTTACCTTGTAAGAATTAAAAGAAAGTTACCAGCAATTTTAAAGGAACACTGTTAAAAAAAATATATACTATAAGTATAGGGAGTAACGATGACATTAATGTTATTACAAGGTAAAAAAAAAATTTTGCTACTGTAATAACGGATGAATATTTATTGGTGTAAATTGTTATTGCTATTATTTTTTTATACTTCTTATTATTGCTATCAATTGTTTATTTTTATTTTTATTTTAATACTGGTAGGCGTCAGTCTGACTTGACTTGGAAGGCGTCAGTCTGACTGGTGCCTTTGACCCGTCAGAGTAAAAAAAAAAATATGTCACATGTCCAAAAGGACCCCCCATTGATAAATAGTTTCAGAACAATCCTAAACTCGTAAATAGTTTCTAAGAGGAACCGAGTTTGGTCAAAAAGCCTGAGCCTCTCCTCCAACTTCCTAGACTCTATTAATTATCATTACAATTTTGAAGCAAAATAGACAAGAGAAGGGTATAATTTATTTCTTTCTTTCTTTTTTTTTTTAAAAAAAAAGAACACTTGTGTGATTAATTTCTGTGCTTGAACTTTTAACTGGAGGCGAAGGAAATGAACTCACCCGAAAATATATAAAAGCTCGGTGAAGTGTTCTGTAATTTTTTAAAAAATTATTGTTTTATATATAATGAAACCTTCCATCAAAACAAATTCATTTTCCTATATAAATATATGAGAATATTATTATAGTTATATAAACAATAGGGTAGGTTTGGGTTTGGGGCGAGCGAATAGGTAAACAAAATATAACATTGTCACAGTCATTTTTCAATGCATAAACAATTTAAAATATTACTCCCTTCGATCCATAATATAAAAAACAAATGAGTCCTTTTTTTGACCATAATATAAGAATAAGTGTTTTTGGAAATTTATGAATATTAATTACAATTAAATATTCTAATATATTTCCTTAATCCGTGTGTTTTAGGATTTTGTTTCTTATATCGTGGACCCGAGTGAGTATACTAAGATTAAATATTATTATCTATCACATATTTTTTGGAAGCTCATTCTAATTTTTAAATATTTAATTTTTTAGAAGATAATATAATTATGTAAGTGATTCACTAGTTGAACCAGATAAACTTATATATGTTAAATATGTAAATTTTATAGTTAATTTTAAGTACATATATATAATATTTTCAAGCATTACTACCAATAATTGCTTAGCCCAGCGGACTGAACGTTCATGTGTTGGGTTCAACCCCTTGCAAATGTAAGATTCACAAATTTACTGTGAAACGAGCGTGTGTGTTGGACCATCGTGAAGCACGTGTGAGCGTCTCGAGCAGCATGTGAAATAATAATATTTGTTTAATTTAAATTATGCTAATAAAAAAAAGACATAACTATAAATGAAGAAGATTGATATATTAAATAATAAATTATTCATTAAATGTTCTCCTTTATCTATTGGTTCATATCAAAACTGTATCAGCTAAATTAACTTAGGAATCGTAGAAATTTCCTTAATATAATGGCTCGTTTATTGAAAGACTTTTAATCGAATATAAAATGTCATTTATAATCGTTTTAATAAATATTCTACCGTTTCAGTAAAGATGTCATGTATAATCGTTTTAATGAATATTCTACCGTTTCAGTAAAGAAATGGTGAATTCGATTTTCCATGCCAAATTATAATAAGTAAGACCTAAACAAAACAAGGACACTCTCCTTGGGTTAATTCACATATAAAGTCATGAGAGTGTTGTACATTTGGATAAATTGTAGAAGGAAAAAAACACACACACACACTTTTATCACACTCCTCTGACATAATCTATGTTATTGTATAGATTTTATGTGAGACCCACCAAAATATATGGTCTACATAAAATTCATCAAATAATAGAGGCTCTTTAAGATGAATGTGATGCTAGAGGCATATTTGCTTTGTTTTCATTTTCGTGTTTTTAGAAATAATTATGAAATTGCTATCTTGTTTTTATTCTGTTTTCTATTTTCAAAAATTTATATAGAAAACATTAAATACAGTTTTTAAAAACAAGAAACAAAATGGAAAAAAAATATAAATCCACAATACACTAATGGTTGGATCACTTTTCACTGTTGACTAGCCACTGCTCGACACATGGCAACTGTGTGGGTCCCACAAACAATTTTCATGTTTTGTTTTATTTTATATTATTTTTATGAAGAATTCTCTCAAACCCTTAATAATTTTTGGATAACTTTTACCCAACCTAATGCCGATCAAAAGACACCACATCAATCAAATTGTTCCTATCATATCTACATTGGATAGACTTCCCTTTTTATATAAAAACCCCTCAATCAATTTTTGATTTTAACTTCGGATCCAAAGAACCTTGTTGCAAAATAAAAATAAAAAATTAAATCTCATTCAATTTCTCTTTTTTATTCTGCAAACAAGAATCCATCATTTTTAAAGAGAATCGTTGAAGAAAACGATTCATCTCCACCTTCATCCACCACCACCACCACCACCGTCAAAGAGCATGGTTCCAATCCTAATCACCACACCTCTAAGACCATGATGTGCGAAAATCAAAGACAACTATAATCGTTGAAGAAAACGATTCATCTCCACCTTCATCCACCACCACCACCACCGTCAAAGAGCATGGTTCCAATCCTAAGCACCACACCTCTAAGACCATGATCTGCGAAAATCAAAGACAACTATTGATGTTTTACCTCTTATCCTCACCTGCAGAAGCTCGAGCCCAGCCTCGGTTCGATGCCTTTTGATTCGTTTTTTGACAACTTTTTGAACTTAAAATTACACCATCTGAATCCGAAATTATCAAATAACTGTCCCCGATCAAAAAACATTCGAAAAGTTGCTGAGATGTTCAAGAAAACGACCAAGAACGGTTGCGGGTCGCGCGAACCCACATTCATGTATTCCGGATCTTTCTGACCCGTCTGAAGGTTGGGGGAGTTGCAAATGTTGTTATGTTTTTAACCTTTAAATTCAATGAAATTATAATGCTTGATACATGCCAGGTTTTTGGCCCGGTGGTTACTGTACTTTAGTACCGCAGCGTTGGGAACGGGTTCGAGTCTCACATTTTCGTTTTTCTACCTTTTAAAAGATTTATGACTGTTAAAAACTCATATAATACTATAAATACTCTTAATCTTTTATAAATTTAATCCTTTTATTCTAAATTAAAACTAAGGTTGAGATAACACCTAGATATAATTTTTCTTCAAACATCATGATTTAAAATAGGTTAAAGTAATGATTTGGTCCCTATAGATGATACAAATTCTTCATTTAGTCTTTATACTTAAAAAATTATTAAAAAGGTCATCATATGTGCAATCATTACCCATTTGGTCTCTTCCGTTACCTTGTCGCCACTAAGAATCCGTTAACTCCTAAATATAGGGACTAAATGATGCATTCATGTCACATGTAGGAACCATATTATTACGTTAACCTAAATTATTGGGTCTATATACGTGACATAGATTCTTCATTTAGTCCATATATGTAAGAGTTAATGGATCATTAGATATGACAAGGTGACGAGAGGGACCAAATAGGTAATGATTGCACGTATGAATACCTTTTGATTATTTTTTTTATGTATATGGACTAAATGAAGAATCTGTGTCACCTATAGGGACCAAATTATTACTTTAACCTTTAAAATATTTGTTTACTAATTTGGCAAAAAAAAATTATTTACTAAAAATTAATAACATTTAAAATATTGTTACAATAATTTATCACCTTGAAAAGTATGTATATACTACTATAACGCAATGCTAACGTACCCTATAAAATAAAATAAATCAAATAACTAAAATAAAAAGAAATATTAACTAATTAATAATTCTAACTATTTAATAAACACAAATATAATTATTAGGATGTTACACTTTTATTTTTTAAGAGCAACATGTGATTTACCAACGGAAGGGAGTAAAGCCTTAACTGTAACGCCCTTCGTTACATCAGTAATCCAAAATAAAACATAATAAAAATATAGCCAAAATTAAAAAATTTACAAAATTAAAAAGTCTAAAATAAATACCTCAAAAATAATATAAAGCAATGTTAATGAATCCTTGCAAAAATAAATTCATTTACCTCAAAACCGAACGTCTACTAATAACTCATCGATAAATTAACAAACATTTATAGCCACAATGCCTCCTTATTCAAGGAAATTCAAACCAAGCTAGGAATTCACTAAGTCTTCAAGCATCTTCGGTCTCAGTGACGTAGTCCTCGTGCTCTGAAAACAACACTTTTAATGATATATAATCCCAGTGAATAAAAACAAGTTCTAAAAAGGTTTTCGTAAATAGTGTTGTTCTCAGCTGGTGCAGTAACCGGAAAATCATCCATGGTACCCGCTAATTTTCAAAATAATAAATATAATAAACCTCCAAAATAATAACATATAAAATAAATCAATATCAAACATTTAAACCACAAACTCATAAACTCAACTACGGTCACATCTCATTGCATTTAATCACATTCACCATGCAAACTCTATGCAATGAAACTCCATGAACATGACTCGGTGATTCCCAGAATCACCTGACTTTACTATTTGGTTCCCAGAACCGGTGTGAATCCCAGATCCACTAGGGTCTATGAGCTCACATCCATGCAATGGCGTCCCACTGCCTTCCCCATCCCGGATGGAGGTATCTAATATTCCATCCCAGACGTGAATATTTTAATAATTTGATATCCCATCCCGGATGCTGATATCTCTCGTCCTATTCCCAGAATAGGATGTATACCGTCATCCCTTCCTGGAAGGTGATGGATGACCAACTCCTGCATAATGCAATATGTCATCCCATATGACTATCAAGGTTTTCAAACTCTATGCATCATTAACAATAATATTATGTCATGCTAAGGCAACACTATAACATCATCTAACATATCAATCAACCAGAACTCATAAAATCAAACATATTTCTTAACAATAATTAAAGTGAGATTTGCTACATAATTTTAACACAATGAATTAAAGTCCAAATAAAATAAATCAAAACACCTATTAGGATGAAACCTCGTCAGGGGCATGTTACTTTGATTCCAAAAAAAAAAAAAGTTTGCCTTAGGCAAGGTGGAGTTCACGTACAGAGGACCAAATGAAAATCATAAAGGTGGATTCGATTTATGTGTGGTTGGAATTGGTAATTTTGCCATAATAGATTAAACGCCCAGAGTAAAAGCCATACTATTTGGACGAAAATAAGGTTACATGGCAGCGTAAACGAGATATAAGAAAATGCTAGAGATCTTGTACTCAAAACCATGAATTAATAGAAAAAGTATTTATTTATATAGTCAAGAAATCAAATCATCAAACAACATAAAAATATTTCTTTCTTTCTTTTTTTAATCTCAAATCAAGAATCAAGAATCAAGAACCTTAAAATTAATTGTACCATAAAAGTGTGAGTAAAAATGTTTTTACTCACCCCTAGTAGACCTCCAAAATCTCCAAAGTGTTCCCTACGAGCGAATCCTATTTTCTGGAACTCTGATCCATCAAGTAAGCAAAACAGTCACACATTTCCTCCCTTACACAACTACACAGTACCACCCTTTCTTAGCTAACGGAGAGCGCTAGCACCACACTTTATTTTGAGTGTGTGGTGCTCTCACAAAAACCCTCATTTGTGACTTATTTATTTGACTAAAATCCAATTTCCAATGGAACTCACATGGGCCCAAATGTGCTTTTATTCATATTAATTTACTTTGCCAAAAGGATCACCTTTACGTGAAAAGCTTGTGTTTTCTATTCAGCTTTTATTTTATTTTATTTTATTTTATTTTTATTTTTTTATAATTCTAATAAATTCTTATACTACCAAGTTTCTACTCTAAACCTTATAATTGCTTAGTCTTTTATTTAAAAGACTATATTAAAAATTTAGGATGTTACATTAACATTACCAGAATGGGTAATTAGTCCAATTAGGGGTGTTCGTGAATCAATTTTGAGGTAAAAAGTCTTCCGATCCAAATATTAAAACAACATGCGGTTCGGTTCGGTTTGGATCGTTTCTTTAAAAAAAATCTAAGAGTTAATGGATCATTAGAGATGACAAGGTGACGGGAATGACCAAATGGGTAACGATTGCACGCGTGAATACATTTTGATTTTTTTTTTATGTATATGGACTAAAGGAAGAACGTGTGTCACGTATAGGGACCAAATTATTACTTTAACCTTTACAATATCGTTTACTAATTTGGCAACAAAATATTTATTTACTAAAAATTAATAACATTTAAAATATTGTTACAATAATTTATCACCTTGAAAAGTATGTATAGACTACTATAACGTAATGTTAACGCACCATGTAAAATAAAATAAATAAAATAAAAATAAATATTAACTAATTAATAATTATAATTATTTAATAAACACAAATGTAATTATTAGGATGTTACACTTTGACTTTTTAAGAACAACATGTGATTTACCAACGGAAGCGAGTAAAGCCTTAACATTACCATAATGGGGAATTGCTCTAATTAGGGGTGTTCGTGGATCAGTTTCGAGGTAAAAAGTTTTCTGATCCAAAGACTAAAAAAACATGTGGTTCGGTTCTGTTTGGATTGCTTCTTTAAAAAAAATCTGATCCAGTACGATCTGATTAAATGCGGTTTGGATCAGATTTGATGTGGTTCGATGTGTACCAACATAATGATTAAAAAATAAGTCCAATAAAATTAATAAATATAACATATTGATATACTAAAAATTAAAATTTTACAAGTTAACAAGTATCAATTTTATTTGGAACATTAAAAATAGCAGAAAATTACGTTACATCAAATTAATAAGTATTATTGTCAAAAATAAACAAATAAAAAATCGAGAATATAAAAAGTAGAATAAATATATATTAAATATTATATATGTGGTTTAGTTTGATTTCAAACGAAGCATCCGAAATCCGATCCTATTGGTTTTCACAAAACAATGTCCAAATAAATCCAATAAATATCGGTTTTGTTCGATTTTCGATTTTTTGATTGGTTTTCTTTTGGATCGGTTTGTATATGAACACCCCTAGGTCTCTAATTAATGTATCTTCTATGGACCTCTTAATAAGCATTAAAGCCTTAAAATTAGCCCTTGTCCATTCCCTATGACAGGTCTTTTGCTCTGTGGTGCTCGTTGCAGTCAAAGGAGAACGCTCATACTCTCTTATTACAATGTTGATGTCCAATAAATTAAGTGTCAGTATCCATATTTTTATTATAATTATTTCCCGTTAAAATTGTGTTTGATTTGTATAATATTTATTTAGAGAAAATTTGATACGAGCTGAAAAATAGTAAAACAAAATGGTTAATATCATATGCAAATAATATATAATATAAAACTCTCATGTGGGTGGAGTATATATTATACAAACAACAATAATGTAATACTCGACTGTGCTTTTATAGGTCCTCTAGGTTCATACTCGATCCCGAACTCAGACAACTCCCACTGCACCATGCGATCATCCTTCCCGCCAACTCAGGCTTCCGCAACACACCTGCCTGATAGGATGGTCGGTCTTTACTACTATCTGATGGCTCTGGAAGTACGACCGTAATCTCATGGCTGCAATGACTAAAGCAAATGCCAACTTCTCAATCACTTGATATCTTGTTTCTGCCTCATGTAATACTCGACTGATATAATACACAGGAAGTTGCCTCTTCTCCACTTCTTGAACAAGCACTGCACTCACGGACGTCTCAGTCGCCGACAAATATAGCAAAAGTTCCTTTCCAACTTGCGGGTTAGTCAAGATGGGTGGGGAGCTCAGGAGAGACTTCAAGTCCTGAAACGCTACTTCACACTCAGGACTCCATTCGAATTGTTGCGGCTTTCAAAGCAACTTGAATAGGGGCTGAGCCTTCTCGACCAACCTCGGCAAGAATCTGTATAAAGAGGCCAATATGTCCGCGAGTCTTTGCACTTCCTTAACATTAGCTAGGCTTCTCATCTCGATGATAGCTTCCCACTTGTCAGGATTCGCCTCGATCCCTCGGTTTGTCAACATAAACCCCCAAAAACTTCCCCCTCTTGATCCCAAAGTTACACTTCTCGGGATTAAGTCACATATTGTACTTTCGGACTTGATCGAAAATTTCTCTTAAATCTTCAGCATGCTTACTCGGCTTCTCAGTTTTTACCACGATATCGTCCACCTAAACCTCCTTTTTTTTTCCGATCTGACCGTCAAAAACCTTATCCATCAGCCTCTGGTAAGTAGCCCCCGCATTCTTCAGACCGAATGGTATAACCTTATAGCAATAGTTAGCTCTGTTCGACATGAAGGCGGTCTTTTCTTCATCAGGTGCATACATTCGGATTTGGTTATAGCCCGAGTATGCATCGATGAGACTAAGAATTTGATATCCTGACGCTCCATCCACCAACTGAGCAATACCGGGCAAGGGACATGAATCCTTAGGGCATGCTTTATTTAAATCAGTATAATCAATACACATACACCACTTCCTGTTTGACTTCTTCACCAAAACAACATTAGCGAGCCAAGTGGTATACTTCACCTCCCGAATAAAGTTTGCATCCACTAGTCTTTTGGTTTCTTCCTCTATTACCTTCCTTCTCTCCTCCCCCACCTTTCTCTTTTTCTGTGAGATCGGTTTGGCTCCCGTGCATAGGGAAAGTTTATGACATACGACCCTCGGGTGTACACCGGGCATATCAGCAGTACTCCATGCAAAGATATCAGAATTCTCCATAACTACTCGGATTATTGCTTCTTCGACATCAGCTGCAAGTTGTGTTCCAAACATGCATGCAAACCAACATACTTATCCAACTCATAATTTTTAGGCTCCTCAATAGGAATGGTGAGAGAAGTATTTTCCACATGATTGGTCTCTTTTGTCCCTTGCAAAGGAACAATAGGAGATATTTCCTCCTTGCACTCCTCTTCATGATCCTCTCCTCTTGAATCATCTTTCACCACCACTTCATCTTCATTCACGTCCATGCTAGCAAATAGATTCTCTTCAATTTGAATTCCATGTTGCTTTTCTGCTAGCAATTTAGAAAATTCACTAGCTTGTTCTTCTAACTTCTGAAAGTTGTCACTTAGTGATGCCGCTATCTTACTAGCATTTTCCCCCCCGCCGCATTTCGGCCATCTGAATCATGGAACTAACTTCCTCCTTGCTACGCTCTATTCTCAAGCTCAAAAGATAAGCATCTATATCCCAAAGAATCTCTAGCAAATCGGGATCCATTTCAAGTATGGTGGTGGTTGCAAAGATGACAAATAGGATTTCCATTCCTCTTTGGAGTATATCTTCACGTGCTTATCAGTGATACCATCAAACACGATCCAATCAAGTTGATATTCCCAAGTTGGATAGTAATGATAGTCCATGTGATTCATCAACCTTGCACAAACAAAACTCAAAAGAAAAGGTCAAATATATACAATTAAAAATTAAAAATACTAAAGTAGTTGCCTCCTTTGTTACTAATGATATTGGAATTGCCAATCCCCGGCAACGGCGCCAAAAACTTGATGGGCTTCGGTAAGCGTACCGGATCGAAGCAAGTAATAATAAAACGATGAGAAACCGAGTATCGAACTCAGGGATTGGGAAACCAAGTGTCACTTCACAAATTAAACAACTATTTAGACTGAGAAATGGGTTTGAAAAGATTTCAAGAAAATAAAAGAAACAATAAAAGAAATAAAATATTTTTTCGGGTTTTTAAATATGAAAAGAGATTTCCAGAAATTAGGTTACCAACAAGACCGCTCATGCTACTAAATTGACTACCCCTCTTGTTAATTATCGAAATTTGCTTTGAAGGTGAATTTATCCTAAATAAGTTAATGCTCCCTCTCGGGTTACAATAACCGTGCCCAATTAAACCAACTCCTACTCTCGTGGTAATTGAATTTAAATTTAACCCTTTAAGTTTTGTGACAATTCAGTGAACCCTCGAAGGACCGCTTCTAACTCTCGTGATTTAAGTCCTAAGTTCAATCCCTGTAGATCCAATACCTAAGTTCACCGCTAGGTTCCTCCTTAGAGTATCTATGACATGCAAATAAATGCGCACCAGATTCACAAGTAATTCGTGCGATAGGAACCAAATCGAAAGCAAATTGAAATTAACAAGAAGTAAAACGTCAAATCATAACATAAAACAAATCTTGGGCATAGACCCAATTCCTAGAAATAAAGAGACTACTCAAGCATTGCCATATTCATAGCAAGCTTGATTAACAAAAACATAAAAGAAAACCTAAGAGAAGAGAAGAGATTGAGAAGAAGAGAAATCCTAGTTTTTGCCTAAAGTAGCAGCCCCAAGTGACCTTATTTTCGAGCCTCTAGGTCCTATTTATAATGTAGGGTAACTTGCATCCCAAGTAATTACAATATCAGATCAAATTAGCTTTTAAAATTACAGATATTGAGCGTCACGACCGTGATGGCCGTCACGGCCAAGCCGTGACAGATTCTGTCTTGAAAAACTTGGCACTAATGGCCTGTCACGGCCGTGATGGCCATCACGACCTGGCCGTGACAGGTTCTGACTTTTTCGTTCTTTTCTTTTCAGTCTTGCTCGATCATGGCCGTGATGGTTGTCATGGCTATGCCATGATAGGCTCTGCTTGGCTCATTTTTCTTGCTTTTTAAGCTCCGTCTTCATGCAAGCTCCATCATGGTTGATCGTGAACATTTTAATCTTCGTTTCCAAATCAATATCCCCAAATTAATTATCAAATCTTATCATATCCTTTATTGTTGTGACAGGCAAATATTGTCTAAATCCAATTTGATTTGGATCCAATCTTTTATCTCAATGCCAATTGAATTATCTTTTAATCATAATAATTCAAATCCAAATTGATTTGGATTCAAATCCATCATGTGGGCCCTTGCAATTTACTTGGCAATCTTCAATTTAATTGATTTCCATTCTTTTCTTCTTTGTCCTTTCCAAAAAATAAAAATAAGAAAAAATATCATAAAATTAATCAAAATCTAATTAAAATTAATTAAATAAACACATTGACTCTAAAATAACCAAAATAGGAAAACAAAGTCTAATTTGGGCTAAATCAAGCATTCAACAAAATTTAATTGATGAAATCCGCTCTAAAATAATAGATAAAACATGATAAGACAGTGGATTATCATAGTGCAACTGACTGGCCTAAAGAACAATGCCTCTTTAACAAACACGGAAATTCTACAATTACAAAAGTATATTGTTAATGTAATTAGCAAAGGTGTTGTATTAAAACACATTTTCTATCTTAAAAATTTATTTAGTTTATTTCTTCCATTTTCCTTGTGCAAGTTAACTATTTTTAGAAAATGTCTTTATCTATCATATTATTATTTTTCATCTCTCTTCAAAATATATTTGATATCATCTTTTCCCCGTCTAAGTTGATTTTCTTTAGAAAATATATTTATTTTATTTGTCAATCATTTTTATTTGGTCCTCACAAATATATTTATCCACCATTTTTATTTGATTTATTTCACCTCTTTTTCCATGCAAATTAACCATTTTAGTAAATATTTTTATCTATTATTATTTTTATTCTCTGATGAAAATCTATTTGATTTATTTTACCTCTTTTCCCGTAAAAGTTAACCAATTTTAACAAATGTATTTATCTATGAAATTACTATTTATCTATGTATTTATCTATGATATTACTGCTTGATAGTCTGATTTATATATTAACCACGTATAGCTTCCCAGCACCTGTAAATGATGAGTCACTTATCATATGTCAGGCAATATGTATCGAATATATGAAATTGAAATTTTTAAATTTTGATGCGAAATATTTGAACTTTTTGTTAGATAATATATATAAAAAAACATCTCTATCGATTAAAAATTTAAAAATCATCTTATAAGTTTAGAATATATACTTAGTATTTTTATAAAATATATTCATTTATCATATTAATATTTTTCTTCTCTCTTGAAAATCTATTTGAATTATTTCTCCAGTCATCTTATGCAAGTTAACCATTTTTAGAAAATATATTTTACTATCATATTACTATTTGTTTTTCGTCTATTTTTCGATGTACGTTAATCATTTTATAAAATGTATTCATTTATCATTTTATTTTTCTTCTCATTTGAAAATATATTCGATTTATTTCTCCACTATTTTCGTGACATTTTTTAGAAAATATATTTATATAATATATTATTATTATTATTATTATTATTATTATTATTATTATTATTATTATTATTATTATTATTATTATTCTTTCTTGAAAATCTATTTGATTTAATTCTCATATTTTTTCAGTGTAAGTTAACCAATTTTTGAAAATATTTTTATCTACCATGGTATTTTTTCTTATCTTTTGAAAATCTATTTTATTTGTTTCTCATATTTTCTTCATGCAAGTTTAATAATTTTTAGAAAATATATTTATGTATCATATTATTCTTTTACTTCTCCCATTTAAATCTATTTGATTTGTTTATCTTCCATTCCCATAAAAATTAACTATTTTTAGAAAATATACTTATCTATCATTTTTTTCCTCTCTATTAAAAGTTTATTTGATTTCTTTCTCCTCTCTTTCGTTCAAGTTAACATTTTTTAGAAAATATATTTATCCCATCATATTATTATTTTTCTCCTCTCTTGAAAATCATTTTAATTTATTTTATTAACTGGGATAGAATTATTTAATTAATTATTTAAATTTTGGTATTTATTTTTCATTTAACAAAGTTCCAATTACATATATTACTAATAAATGGTTTTGTGATTTATATTAAACCCCTAATTCCCAAAATGGTTCGTCCATTCCATAGAAATTTTACGAAGGGCAATTTTTTACAATAGTATTTTAATATTTTTACATAAATTTTCCTCTTTTTCACGTAAATGAGGTAATTACATTTATTTATTATTTAATAATTTTTTACATTAAAAGGTAATAACATAATGATGCACTGTCATGCAAACAATTTCTACTTAATTTCTGTTAAGGTATCATATCTAATTATAAGGTAATTTTGAAATCTAGACCATTATGGTTATATAGTAATTTCATATCTAAAACATATTATTGGAATTTATGTTAATTGCTACCTTTTTTTAGATCATGTTAACTATTACTTATTTTAAAGTAATTTTAATAATTATACGTTTATTTTGAATTCTCGATGGTTACGGTTAGATAATAATTGTTAATAATTTTATTTTCAAATTTTGATGGTCTTTTTTTTTTAGAAAAATTTTTGATGGTCAAGCAATGGTTTATTTAATTTATTATCATAGCAAAAATTTCTAGAAAATGAAAACCACAATCAATACTTTAAATTGCACATTGTGAATTGGAAATTTATGATTAATCTCCTTCAAGTATTCCTCGTACAACTTCATCTAAGAACTAATGTTGCCTCACCACTTCATCAAGAATAGTTTCATATGAAAATTAAATCAATTGAGAGATTCTGAAAAATGGCACATGTCCATACTATATAATATATCATAGACAAATGTTACTTGCATCCTTTAAATAATAAATATTTGAATACAACTTTCATAATAATCTATACAATTGTAATAATTTATTCTATTGTCTTTTTCAATACACCGTCATTAATTAAGTTGAATCAATAATTCAAACAAACCCTAATTGTGTTTGTTCAAGATTCCAAATGGTCATAACAGTATGATTTGTTATATTATTTTACTTTTTATTTTGCTGATTTATTCCCACTATCAGTCTTTTTGTGAAATAATTTCTTTTCTTAGTCACTTAAAGAAGAACAAACCACAATAAAATTTCAAAATTTCATAAAAAATATAGTAACCCCCAAAGCATAAGTCCATGCACCTTTTATCCAACAAAAATTACATTGTAATCCAGCACGATCAACACAATTCAAATATTTTTCTCTAGTTTCACTATTTTCATCAGCTTGTTGTTATTGAAAACAATCTCGGGAGACTCACTCCAATTTCCCATCACAATTTAAACTTCCAATGGATCACATGATCCATCATAAAAATGAACTACAATACACCTACTTGGAAAAAAAATGAACTTCAACCAGATTCCCCTCGACTTCACCTGAGAAAAAAAAAAGGAACTTGGAACAGGAATAGTTCACGACATCAACAAAATTACGATAAAAAATATTTATGTTGTTTATTTTGGAACATGAATTTTGACATCGACCCAGGTGCAAACATCTTTGCACCAAAGACATTCTTCACCCGAAAAACATGATTAAAAAAAAGAAATAATTAAAACAAATAGATGATAGATGACTTCCAAAAAGATTTCACCCTAAACCCGAAAATTGTCTCGACCTTAACATTTCCTTCCATCCGTGTTTGACCAAGCTCATTCGATATCTAGAAAGATAAAATAATTTTAATATATATTATACACAAACTAATGGGATATTATATTCTGGAATTGTAGAATAAAAAATGGAAGTAAATGAATAGAGAAAAAGATAAGGATTCCCAAAAGATTCCTCATCCCTATAAGAAGCAATGCTGTAAAAGTGCATTTTATTTCTTTCATTAAAGAGAAAATTGAGAGAAAAATGAAAAACTCATCCATGAAATAAAACTTGAAGCAGTGAAAATATACCTTACTCCATGTGAAAACCTAGCCAGACACAACGTTTGCTTTCTGAAGAATCAAAAGCACCTCAGCAATGAAAATATTGTTGCTTCCTTAGTCCCAAAATCCAAACCAAAGTCCTCCAGATATAAATAAACAATAAGAAAAAAAAGTAAAAAAGAAACAATATTAGAATTAACTACTTTTTAATTTCCCAATATTTAATTGCTGCCCAACGGAGCAATTTGCTTGGTCTATTGTGCCATTCAAATTTTAAATTGAGCCAACATTGAAAACTGATATCCCAGCCCATTATCTATATTATTTTATTGAAAAATTATAAAAAATGATTAAAAGCTTAAAAAAAAAACTACTTGGGAATAGGTATTTCATGTAGGCTTATGGAAGAAATTAAGTAGTAATTAATGTGGTATTGATATTGAAAAGAATGAAAAAATAAGATAAGAAAAAATAAATTATTTGATTGGATGTCATGCGAGGTAGGAATTAAATTAGTTTTATGGTCTCTTGGGAGTTCAAATAAATCAATTAAAGCAATTTTAAAGAAATAAATTATGAAAATCAACGCATTGAAACATGTTTTGATTGTCACGATGTATTGGAACAATAAAACAATTTGAGTTTGAACATTTAAATTAAATAGATAAAACCATTTTTTGATTTTTAAGAATATTTTTCAGGCTAAAAAAATATTTTTTTTATTTCCTAATTAAAAAAGACTAATTAAGATTTTTTTTAATAAAATTTTATTTATCTTAGAAGAGGGAATCTTTATATTTTTTATTTATAATTTTAAGTCAAATAGGAAAAAAAACAACATTGAAAGCTCACTTAAATTTTATTAGATTGTTACCAGACTAGGCCGAAAGTTTTTTTTTTAGAAAAATGTCCCAAACCAAATGGCCTTCACTCACAAACCTTAAACCTAAACCAACTACTGTCTGCAACCTGGTGAAGTGCTGATCATGAAGGAGTGTGCGGCGACTAGATGGCAGACAGGCGTGGAAATGCTTGCAAGGCAATGGCCGAGAGATGGTGTGGGAGCGGTGGCTCATGTCTCTCGCGATGGTGGTCGATGGTGGTTCGCATCCATCCGTGGTGGTGGCTCGTGAGCGGACGTCGGCACGACGACGACGCGCGAGAAAATGGTGTGGCCGGAGCGCGACCGGCATGGTGGTGGCGGATTCATGGTCAACAAAGCAAGACAAAAGGTGTGTGATGGCTAGTGTTGTTTGCTTGGATGAAGCTTTGTTGGGTGGTGTCGATGGTTATGGAGTGGGCTCACAGTAGAGGAGGATGAAAGTGGTGGAATAGTGAAAGGGGCAAATAGGTCCATTTGACACTATGACTTTTTAAATGAATAATAATGAGTTGTAAATTTTAAAATTAAATGTCAAGATATAAATGAGATGGTATCATTTGATTGGACCACCTATACAATGTAATTTTTACCCAAAAATTATATAAGGTACCGAAGAATTCGCATTAAAATAATTTTAAAGAAATAAATTATGAAAATCAACGCATTGAAACATGTTTTGATAATCACGATGTATTGGAACAATAAAACAATTTGAGTTTGAACATTTAAATTAAATAGATAAAACTATTTTTTGATTTTTAAGAATATTTTTCAGGCTAAAAAAATATTTTTTTTATTTCCTAATTAAAAAAAGACTAATTAAGTTTTTTTAATAATCTTTTAACCTCATCATAACATCTGTTAATAATTTCTTTTTAAAGGGAATTAATTTATATATTATATAGATTCAGAAGCAAACGTTCCAGCGCATCCATTTCAGCAAGTCTGATAGCTGTTCTTTACCTCTAAAGCGCTGACGTGTCAATTCCTACATTTTTTAATCATCTATTTATATTATCGTTTAAAAACAAATCAAAGACAAAAAACCAAATTGTATATAAAAAAAACAAAAAACCAAAAAACCAAGTGTCATCGGCATATGAATAGTGGCGTCGCACCCTAATACCCATTTATTCATTTCAATAATCTTCACTATACAACTAGCAGCAAACCAGGTGAAAATGCTTCAGGCATTTTGAAAGGCACAGTCGCTGGTCGGGTTAGAGAGAGTGCCTGATCAAGTTTTGCCTTTTCTGATTTGTCGTTGGAGGAAGTGAAGGTCGAAGATACTTGAGAAGAAGCAGTTACTCCATGAAGGAACCAAAAGAGATGGAGGAACGAGTTTGGGACGGAAAAGGAGATGGCAGAGCTCAACGAATTCGTCCGGGGAGCCAAGGGGCGGAGATGCCAGCGACTGTCGGCGGTGCTGTAACGAAAGAGAATCTGAAGAGACGTTGTTTGTTGTTTGCCTTCACTTTAATGGTCTTTTTCTGTCTTCTGCTACGCAAGGTGTGTTGGACCCCCTCATTCAAGGAAACAATCAACCCATTCCGAATCCCTAGCAGATCCTCTCTTCTCTTTCTTTGTTTTAAGCTCTTTATTTTCAAGTTTCTTTGTTGTTGATTCATCTTCCTCATTTGTTTTCTCTCTTCTCTAAATTTTTGCAGCTATTGCATTCACACAAACATACAAATGGATTGATGAGAGTGAAGGAGTGAAAAGGGGTTAGTCTAACTATACAATTTGTTCCCTTTTCATATCAATTTGATTATTTAGTTCACAAATTGTATTCTAACAGTGGATTTTTATGTCCTTAACTGTGTCTAGACATTCCATCATCGATGATGGTAGGTTAGTCTTGATCCTACACTGCCTACAAGGAAAATTTCAATATAGTCTTTACAGGGAATGAGACAAATTTAGTTTCAATAGGACTAATGGAAATCAAACATATGCAGGATATCATGTATTAACTATTAACAACTTATCTTGGAAAGTTATCAACTGAATTTATACTAATTCTTTATATGTATAATTAAGAACTTAGGATCATGGTACACATTTGATCTATGGAAGCCTTGCTTTGCTTCGCTTCAATGGAGATTTACTGAATTAGCATTTACGAAATAACCTTTTGTTTCAATGTTTCAGCTAAACCGAGAACCATAGTTGCACCTTACTGTGCTACATGAATTACCAAGGCATTCTTGGTAGGGAGGTGCTAAAAGGGAACAACACTTAGATACCGGCTAAGATGGATGGATTCAAAGTTTTCACTCAACACAAGTAAGCTTTTAATTGCTTTACATTATATAGTGATATCTCAGGTTATTTCTAGCTGGGCAACAATTTTCTTTCCTACTCCAATCAAGAACCATTGAGAGTTTGAAAGTCGAACTGAGGAAAGGCCAAGCCGTGTCCTTCGGTTAATTTTCCTGATTGCCTTATTAATGTTCCATAACATGTTTGACACAATCAAACCAGAAAATAAGACTTAAATTACTGTATGAATACAAAAAATCATGTCAATCAAACCAGGAAGAGGAACTAGATTTTAATGGCCAGGTCATCAGGAATAGTTCTTTAAACCATATATTTTTGGTATGGCTGTGAGGGACGTAACAGAATAAAAGGGAAAGAAAATCCGGAACATAAAACAGTTCCAGTCAAGCTAAAACAAAAATAGTACCATAGTTGAGTGATCTTGATGGTTACAATTCAGTTTCTCCAACCGTGAAAATATTTAGCTTTCAAATACAAAATTAAACTTATTCGGTTATATGATAGTTCCTTATAGGTTGTGATTTGTGTTGCATACAT
The DNA here is from genome assembly GCA_030762895.1 of Sophora flavescens. Taxonomy (NCBI): domain Eukaryota; kingdom Viridiplantae; phylum Streptophyta; class Magnoliopsida; order Fabales; family Fabaceae; genus Sophora; species Sophora flavescens. The sequence goes on from CM061068.1 coordinate 37,610,716, forward strand.
TCAATGCATTTCCACATCATATATCAGCTATGAATTAATAAGCATATTTAGTTTTACCCACATGTGACTAGGTTGGACACAAGAGAGGACCTGAATAAGAGATTGGTGTAGGTGCAAGTACTTTTCTCTTTATACAAGATGTGGCCAGGCCTTATATAAACATTGGCTCCTAAGGAGAATCATCATCTTGTGCAATTGCTTAACTGATTTTTTATAACCTTTCTGAATTTTGAAGCCCTAATCTATATCAACCAACCCTTCTATTATTTATCAATAATTCTTTCTCAGCTTGGAGTACCTTGATTAATACTTGTTTGGCCTTACCATGTTAATACGTTAACAAAACTACTTCATGTCTTATTGTGGTGAACCATCTCATCATATATTGCATGTGTCAAGCAATTTTCAATGACATTAAAATAAAAAAAAAAGAGACTTAATATACCAATTTAACTATACATCGATGATTTAAAATGCAAAACCTTACCAACTATTTCTAACACCGGGTTGAATGTTTGTGTACGTTATCTTTGTCTATTCATTTGACATCATAACATAACATTTTTGAAATTGATGTTTAGAATTAGATTGTGGAAGACCTTTTCTCCTTTGCAATGGTTAATTATTTTGTGGAATGGCTTACTCTGTGGAATAACACCTCCAAATGTATCTACTTTAACAGAAAACGGAAGGACTTGGTGTACATGATTTATTAGCCAAGGGAGTGAAAACCAATAGTAGTAGAAGTATATTGGAGGTGCTTATTTTGCAAGGACTATACCACTTTTCACCTACACGCACTAGACACATGGGTGTTAACGCATAAACGTTTCCATGTATTAGGTGGACCTACATGGAGAGTTCATGGTTCTATGGTCGTTCCAAAGTTTGCAAAACTTCAAAAATCTCTTTAACATCTTCTTTTGGTAAAAATATATTTTTTGGCCCCTCAATTTTCTCTGTTTTACTTAAAAGTCCTCAAGTTATATATCCTGGCTCCTTCTGCCTACTATTTCTCCACACCTAACAAGTGTTTATTAAAGTGCATAGCAAATCCTGCTGAACCATTTCAGCTTATGAGTCTATCATAGTCAGATGGTATTGATTTTGTAAATCTGGAATAGTTATAGCAATTTTCTTATATATTATAAAATATATAAGTTGGACATATGTTGTCTGCTTACCCGTCATTTGGATATGCACTTTAGAAGGTAGTTTGTAGGAGGATTTGTACAATTAGATTATCAAATCTCATCTTAAAAGGTAATATTTGTGGCTCAAGATGTTGCACAACCAGTCGTAGGCCATGCATTGAACCAAGATGCTACCCATCCATAAAGAGAACCATTTGAAGCTTAGTTTGATTCTACTTTCAATACATCACAATACCAATTAAGCAAGTTCAATTTTAAATTACTACTTTTGGTCATTTAATATTATTAATTAGTGACTCATCTTTGAAAATAAATACTCTAATATTTATGGCTTTATGTATCAGGTTCATTGTATGCTTCAAATAGTTGAGTATGAGATGTTGATGGAGGACTATCAAAGGGTTGCTTATGTGTTCAATGATGAAAAAACTCCCTTTTAACTTAATGAGCTTCTCTCAAATTACCATATTTGCACTTTGACTATATATAGTTTTTAATTTTCCAAATTTCACTCAATTGCAGCATGAAGCAATAGTATGTGTATCAATTTTGCATGTTTCAAGACTATAGTTGTTACATTTACAATTGTTACATTTCACTCACAATTGCATCTGTATGTGTATCAATAGTATCTAATAGCAATGAATTGGGTAAATACATTTAGGATATACTAACTTATTAGTATCTACCATTAAGAACATTAAGAAAATTGCAACCGAGCAACACCCGGGTCACAATCTAGTTACACTTAAATCAAACAATGAGTAGCAAATATGAAACTTGGACAACAACTCACCCAAGAGAAGTAGAAATATCCACTTGCAGGTTCCAAAAATGCATCCTCAACAGCACTATCTGCTGCATCTTTCTTCTTTGATTGAGGTTCCCCAACATACTCAAAAATCATATCTGGGTATTCTCCTATCTCCAATGTCACCTTGCAAGTGGATCTAAAAAAGGAGCGACAAACAAAATTAGCATAGTCAACATAGGATCCATAATGGCATGTTAAAAGAAACATTAACATTATAAGGAATAAAAGTTTTTTTATAGACTGAAATGAACAGAATGGATACATGTTAACAAAAAAAAGTTATGAATTTCAACTTTAACTTTCAGTGCAGCTATCAACATATTTAGAAATGGGAAGTACAAAAACACTAAAAGGATACCAACCCCTTGTTATTCTCAAAATTAAAAACGAAAAAAGCCCCAAAACAAAACAAATTAATATTAATAAAAATTGAAACAGAAGTAGCCCAAAATCATTCAGAGCCCGCCACTGTCACCGTCAACGGCACCTTCACCCTCAAAAGGAGCAGAGACAGAGAGAGAGAAATAGAAGAATAGAGGGATGCTTTCAAATTAATATTTTTGAATCCTACAACTCATGATTAAGCAAAGCCCCAAATCAATAAACCCTCAATTAGATTGATGAGAGAAACAAAAAGATGAATGAATGAGTTGGAAACAAAGAGACCTTGTTAGAGAGAATGAGCGATCAACAAGAGAAGGAACGAAAGAGGAGAAAGATGCAGGGCAAGCTATTTCACAGTAAGAAAAAAGATTGAACCTTAGAGAGAGTGAGAGAGAGAGAAAGTAAACCTTAATCCAGTTGAGAGGAACCAAGGAGACCGTGCCGCCTTACTCCTTGTCGTCCTCTTCGCCGCTGCCTCCATTCGAACTCATCGTGGGTTCTCCTCGGTGTGGTCGTCGTCTGTGTCGAGGGAGTAGGAAAGAGATGAAGAAAAAGATTAAAATTAAAATATTAATAACCATCCCAATCAGTAGCAAAATCCGAATAAAAAATTGATTACTGTCCCTAAAACGCGGTTAACCTGCCAAGTAAGCAAACAGTAGTTATGATTATTTAGACTAAGGCCCGTTCAAGTCCTTAAACGTACCATTTTTTTCCATATAAAAAAAGTTATCGAATAGTCCTCGAGAAGAACATATTAGTCCATCAATCTGTCTCCGTCCTAAACACATATTTAGAGTACTAATATGTACCGTTAGTGTGCTGATGCCTGTTAAACTCGTTTGTGTAACCTGTGTTAGTGCATCTAGTGCGTGTGGTACGTTGCTTGTAACATGTAAAGACTAATTTGTCCAATAATAAAAATTGTCAGGGACTAAATAGGGTTACTCAAATAATATATAGTTTGGGACTTTATTAGGTCAATGCATACTTGTTCTAACGGTTTTTTTCATCATGGAGAGGCTATTGTTGGACACCTGGACATACCAACAACCAGTGATGGATCTAAGACCCCGATTCAGTGGGTTGGTTCAACGGAGGGAAGGGGAGGAGAGGGATTTTAAAAGAGGGGAGGGGAGGGATTTTAATTTGACAATGTGTTTGGTTGAGATGAGGAGAGGGGAGGAGAAATAACCCTTTCATGTTTGGTTCAGGATGGGAGGGATTTTAAAATAATTTTACTTTTTAACCCATATATTATTTATTTAAAAATAGACAAATGAGGATATTTTAGTCAATGCATATAAAATACATTAAAATCCCTCCCCTCCCCTCCAAATCCCCCCAATATTGGAGGGGAATTAAAACTCACTTAAGGAGGGATTTTGCTCCCCTCCCATACACTCCAAAAATTGAACCAAACATGATAGATTTAAAAAAATCCCTCCCCTCCCCTCCAAATCCCTCCAACCAAACATTACCTAAGAGAGAAGAGGGGGTTCAGTGACTATGACATGACAGGGACAAATGAAGGGACTAAAATGTATCTCTTTTTTTTCATTCTTCGAAACAAAGACAAAAAAATTTACCTAAAAAATATGGGCCTTTAATTTAGTCACTAATAATAAGATTTAGTGAGAAATATTGCAACTTATAAATCTCATTTCATTTAGTTAAAGTTTTTTTTTGGCTCATATTTAAAGTTAACATATCAAATGTGTTCACACGTTGTATTTATAAATTATTAATATTGTTTTAATGATACGAATAAATGACTTTAATCTCTTTTAAAGGTTGGCTGATACTTTCTTTATATTTTTACAAAGCAAGAAATGCATGATTTTTTCTATAAATCCTGTACCACCTAATACAACTGATTTTGCTTCGTTTTTATTTCAATTTAATGATAATTTGCAGTGAGATTGGACAGTTACCAGTCAGGTAAAATATTGATTTACAGTAATACATAAAATTAAGTTGGATATGGATACAAGATGAAGAGTGTTAAGGAAACTATTTCACTTCCACTCATCGCAAAGGCCATAACTTTCCGGGCTAATTATATTCCTGTAACTGAACACCAGATACACACCCCGCCCCCTCGAAAAAAGAAAGAAAGAAAAAGACACCATCACAAGTCCATTCCAATGATTAGGTAGACCATTATGTTCAAAGCGCAATAGAGATTTGAAGACTGATAACTGTATTGTGTGTCCATTGTTTCAAGGCCAAGGAGAAGAAGAGTGTGGTTCCATCAGACCCATGAGCTTCCTCTTCTTGTAACCGGCCTTAAAACAGGCTTGTCTAAGCCTTTTTGTAGCATCTTCGAGTTCCATATCTGGCATTTCTTCCAGCAGCTTCTTTTCCTTTTCTAATATCTCAATGGCATTCTTTAACTTTACTTCACTCTCTTGCCCCTCCTCCTTCCCTAGTTCCTGCAAGACCCACCAAATTTACAACATAGCCTCATTTTATCGTCATGACATGAAAATCAAATATAAATAATCATATTAACATTAGATTATGTATGATTCCATTACACTATAAAATGTGCACATTTGCAATTCCTCCAATCAAGGAGAACACGCACCTGCACATTATTTATCAGAGTTTGCAAGCTCATCAGCTTTCTATGTGGCCACCTTCTTATTCCCAACTCCCTGCACCTTTTCTTCAGAAGTGTCAACCCCACGTTAAGCTCTCTTGCTGCTTGTGTTATAGGCATGTAGAAGTACTCGGATATTGTCTTCCTTAATAACATTTCTCATCATTACTTTTCTCTTCTCTACGTCTCTTACCCTTTCCATCTTCCATCATTTCCTTTCCACTTTCGTCATTGTTGCAAAATAAGAAAACGTTTTCCTTTTCAAACTCGGCGTCAATTTCATTCCAGATAGAAAACCCTTCTATAATATCATTAAAATCAGAATCTGCAGTAACATTGACAAGATAAACCAGTATCTGAATAAGTACAAGTACAAAGGCAAGTATGTATTGGTAGTATATATTGGGAAACAAAAAATCATGCTGATAACCTTTTACAGTTGATAAAGGTTCGATTATAAAAGTTTAAGCTCTTACCCTTTCCATCTTCCATCATTTCCTTTCCACTTTCGTCATTGTTGCAAAATAAGAAAACGTTTTCCTTTTCAGACTCGGCGTCGATTTCATTCCAGATAGAAAACCCTTCTATAATATCATTAAAATCATAATCTGCAGTAACATTGACAAGATAAACCAGTATCTGAATAAGTACAAGTACAGTGCAGTATGTATTAGTAGTATATATTGGGAAACAAAAACTCATGCTGATAACCTTTTACAGTTGATAAAGGTTCGATTCTAAAAGTTTAAGCTCTTACCCTTTCCATCTTCCATCATTTCCTTTCCACTTTCATCATTGTTGCAAAATAAGAAAACGTTTTCCTTTTCAAACTCGGCGTCGATTTCATTCCAGATAGAAAACCCTTCTATAATATCATTAAAATCATAATCTGCAGTAACATTGACAAGATAAACCAATATCTGAATAAGTACAAGTACAAATGCACTATGTATTAGTAGTATATATTGGGAAACAAAAACTCATGCTGATAACCTTTTACAGTTGATAAATGTTCGATTCTAAAAGTTTAAGCTCTTACCCTTTCCATCTTCCATCATTTCCTTTCCACTTTCGTCATTGTTGCAAAATAAGAAAATGTTTTCCTTTTCAAACTCGGCGTCGATTTCATTCCAGATAGAAAACCCTTCTATAATATCATAATCTGCAGTAACATTGACAAGATAAACCACTATCTGAATAAGTATAAGTACAGTGCACTATGTATTAGTAGTATATATTGGGAAACAAAAACTCATGCTGATAACCTTCTACAGTTGATAAAGGTTCGATTCTAAAAATTTCATATAAAGGATCTGTATAGTAAATAGAGTCGATATGGCTATCATCTTGTATGGGAAATTGGTGTGGCCAATCCAGTGCAGAATACCCATTAACATTTCCGCTGAGAAAAAAATATTACAGTGAAAAAGTGAAGACAATGGTCGTAGTATCAATATTCTGTGTAAGACGAAAAAAGAGATACATTAACATAACACAAGTTTCATGATTTACCTGTGGTCATCAAATGAAGAAAATTGACACTTAAATGGAAATGGGTTTTCATCTGAAGATTGCCAAACCATAAGTGGTTGAGTCTCCATAGAGAGAAAAGATGCTGAAGAAGTATATAGAAAAAGCTAGCTAGGATTCCTTTCAAGGGTCGACCTAGTGTGAGATACGAAATAAGGAAGTAGGTAGCTATATATACGAAATACGAATGCATGATGATGATGATGATGATGACTGTGAATCATTGTGACTAAACCTGGAGAATGTATGCGCCGCCTTCTATGCGTGAATGCTTTTTAATGCAATGGTTAACGTGTGTGCGGTTACAAGATCAAATTATTAATTATCAAGATATATCCAAGTGTCGTGATCCATCTCAGCCGTTGGATTCAATTCAATTCAATTAATTCATATAAAACGTGTTAAACACAGAATAAAAAAAGTTACTGAAAAGACTTTAGAATAAGAGGTTTTTAATGAAAATTAGTTTTTTAATTGGTTAAAGTAATATTTTGGTCCCTATACGTGACACGAATTCTGTATTTGGTCCCTATACATAAAAAAATTATTAAAATGGTCCCTATACATACAAAAATCTCCATTTAGTTCCTATACGTTACCCGTTTGGTCCCTATACAAGCAAAAAATTATGAAATCAGTCCCTAAAATTTTGTACGATAAGGATCAAATGGGGACTTTTTGTACGTATAAGGATCATTTTAATAATTTTTTATGTATAGGGATCAAATCGAGAATTCGTGTCACGTATAGGGGCCAAAATATTACTTTAATCTTTTTAATTTTATATAGGAAGTTTTTAATGGAAAATGATGTATTCAATATTTTGATAAGTGTTATTTTCATTTTCCAATAAAAACTTATTTTTATTGACATCCTTAATCAATATATCTAAGTCATTCGTTAGTAAGACCTTCCATATATATTACTACTTTAGTATTTTTCATTAAAAATTCCTATTTTAAATGTTTTAACTAATTAACAACCGCAGAAAAACTCGTGAAAATAAAACAAAACTTCTTCCAAGTTCGAACTTAATCTCTTGTTCATGATGAGTTGTTAATAAAGAGTTCATTATGGACCCTTTTGTGCATTTGGAAGATTTTTATCTTTAGCAAAGCATTGGTTTTAGTTAGGATCCTTTGATCCGTTTGTCACATTATGAATACGCAATATGATTATGTCTACTAATCTTCCCTGATTAACTTTAGACTTAGAGTACGTAATCTTCAATTTGGTTCCACGTATTCTTTATCCAAGAGCTAGCTTGTTATGCGCCATGGATGCAGGGGTCTGATCTATGAAGTTTTACTAAGTTGTGTGAAATATATATTAGCCATAGTAAGTTTCACATTAGAATTTTGATTTTGATTTCAGCTGTGCGTTAAGAAGAACGTAATGCTGTGGCACTCATGAAATTAGAAGAGAGACTCGTTAGGCCGTGCATTGATTGGTTTAATGGTTTTTGCTCATTATACTTTAGTGGCTCAGGCACGTTATTTGATAAATAAGTGTTCAGCAGAGAGTGAGGGAATATCGATAATTGATTATTTGGATAGCCACTGTTATGGCGGTTACTTCCACTAGATAAAATGAAACGAAGTTCTTCAACCTATAGCCTCATAATTAAGTTCAGGAAAATGGGAAATGCTCCTATAATTATGAGTTCGTATAGTCACCTTCATCCAATTTGGTTGGTAATGAATGATAGGCAAATTAGGCATGCGAATTTTCCACTAGCTTCTATACATATTAGCCTCAGTTAAATAAAATCTTCAAAGGATAGGGCTTTCTGAACATGCATGGATTCATGGGTGACACACGTTTAATGTTTTCTTCCAAGCAAAGTTGAAGAACACATTCGAGCACACAAGCGTGAGAGACTGCTACAAACTATATAATGCGAGTAAATAATCAAGAAATTGCGACTTAGTATCAAGTTGGTCCCTGAATTAAGAAAATTACCAACTTAGTCCCTAAAATTGCAAATCGTGATTCAAAATGGTCCCTCCGTTAACTGCCGTCCCCTAACGTCGTGAAGGGTGCTTATGTGGCACGTTAAGTGCCTTGCTGGACCCCCATCTCATCATCCACCTTGTCAGAAACACAATTTCAGGGACTTAGTTGAAATTTCAGGGACTAAATTGAAACTGGCTAGCATTTTAATTTGGGTTTCATCTTCTTCCCCCACCCTTCTCCAATGGCCTTTTCTGGTTCTCCTCTTTGCTCTGCTCCCTCCTCCTCTGTTCTTCTTCATTCTCTTCATCCATCTATCCCTTTTTTTTTACTGTAACCGAAGACGAAAATGAGGAAAGGGGTGCAATTTAAATCAAAGTAGCATCACAACTCCAAATGCTGGCAGATTCAAGGTTGGGGGAGAGGTATCTCAGTTACTGGTTCCTCTTGTTGTTGAGATGATCTCCTGGAATTAGGTAATTGGGCAACTCCTATGTTCATGCATCCTTTGCTATTGTGACCTTCAATTCCACATCTTGAACATGTGAAAGTTGGGTAAGACCTCTTCAGCTTCCTAGGGAAGACCCATTACCCCCTTTTCTCATTTTCGTCTTCGGTTGCAACAAAAAATGGGATGGAGGGATGAAGAGAATGAAGCGGAACAAAGGAGGAGGGAGCAGAGCAAAGGGGGGAACCAGAAAGAGCCATTGGAGAATGGTGGGGGAAGAAGATGAAACTCAAATTAAAACCCAAGCCAGTTTCAATTTAGTCCCTGGAATTTCAACTAAATCCCTGAAATCGTGTTTCTGACGTGGAGGAAGGTGGATGATGAGATGGGGGTCCAGCAGGGCACTTAACGTGCCACATAAGCACTCTTCACGGTGTTAGGGGACGACAGTTAACGGAGGGACCATTTTGAATCACGGTTTGCAATTTCAGGGACTATGTTGGTAATTTTCTTAATTCAGGGGCCAACTTGATACTAAGTCGCAATTTCAAGGAGTAAATTGACTATTTACTCTATATAAAGCAAAGCCACAATCATGAGCCTCTCCCCCAACTTCCTAGACTCTATTAATTAATCATTACAATTTTGAAGCAAAATAGACAAGAGAAGGGTATAATTTATTTCTTTTTCATTTTTTTTTAAAAAAACACTTGTGTGATTAATTTCTGCCTTTGAACTTTAAACTGGAGGCGAAGGAAATGAACTCACTAGAAAATATATAAAAGCACGGTCAAGTGTTATGTAATTTTTTTTAAAAATTACTATTTTACACATAATGTAATCTTCCATCAAAACAAATCCAGTACCATACATAGATATATGTGAATATTATTATAATTACATAAATAATAGGATGGATTCGAGTTTGGGGCGAGTATGTGTATTCCCATCCCCGCCCCCATCCCAAGTCGGGTCGGGTTTTCCCCGTCAAAGTCGGGACGGGTCCAGGTTGGTACCAACGGGTTCAGGTTTTATTGCCATGCCTACCAGCTATGGTCGAGTGATTTGGTAAACAAAATATGACATTGTCAGTGTCATTTTTCAATGCATAAACCATTAAAAATATTAGTCCCTCCGGTCCACAATATAAGAAACAAATGAGTCATTTTTTTGATCCACAATATAAGAAATATGCATCAATTTTCACACATATTAAATATTAATTTTCAATATTGCACTTATTAATTACTATCATTAATTATAAGCCATCAAAATATTAATTAAAATTATAAGGGGTATTTTTGGAAATTTATGAGTATTAATTACAATTAACTCATTCCAATACATTTCCTTAGTCCGTGTGTTTTAGGGTTTTGTTTCTTATATCGTGGACCCGATAGAGTATACTGGGATTAAATATTATTATCTATCACATTTTTGGAAGCTAATTCTAATTTATAAATATTTATTTTTTTATAAGATAATATGATTATGTGAGTGAGTCACTGGTTGAACCGGATAAACTTATATATGTTAAATATGTAATATATATATATATATATATATATATATATATATATATATATATAAAATATTTTCAAGCATTACTACCAATAATTGCTTAGCCCAGCAATAAACTGGTTTGCATCAAACATTCATGTGTGGGGTTCGATCCCTTGCAAATGTAAGTTTTGCAAATTTGATGTGGAACGAACGTGTGTGTTGGATCATCGTGGAGCGCACGTGAGCGCCTCGAGCACTGTGTGAAATAATAATATTTGTTTAATTTAAATTCTACTAATAAAAAAAGACATAATTGTAAATGAAGAAGATTGGTATATTGAATAATAAATGATTCATTAAATATTCTCTTTTATCTATTGGTTCATATCAAAACTATATCAATACAACTAAATTAACCAAGGCATCGTAGAAATTTCCTTAATATAATGGCTCGTGCCATCCATTTATTGAAAGACTTACAATCGAATATAAAATGTCATTTATAATCGTTTTAATGAATATTCTACCGTTTCAGTAAAGAAATGGTGAATTCGATTTTCCATGCCAATTTATAATAAGTAAGACCTAAACAAAACAAGGACACTCTCCTTGGGTTAATTCACATATAAAGTCATGAGAGTATTGTACATTTGGATAAATTGTAGAAGAAGAAAAAAAAAAGAACACACTTTTATCATACTCCTTCTTCTTTTCTTTTCTTTTTTATAAAACACTTTTATCACATTTCTCTTAATCACAATCTTTGTCATTGTATAGATTTCATGTGAGACCCACCAAAATACATGGTCTCATATGAAATCCATCAAATAAAAGAGACTCTTTTAGATGAATGTGATGCTAGAGGATTATTTGTTTTGTTTTCATTTCCGCGTTTTTAGAAATAATTAAGAAATTGTTACCTTGTTTTCATAATGTTTCCTATTTTCAGAAATTTGTAAACAAAATACTGAAAACAGATTTTAAAAACAAGAAACAAAATGAAAACAAAGTAGTAATCCATAATACACTAATGGCCGGATCGACTTTTCACCGTGGACAAGCCACTGCTAGACACGTGGTGGCTGCATGGGTCCCACAAACAATTTTTATGTTTTTTTATTTTACATTATTTTTATAGTGAATTCTCTCAAACCCGTAATAATTTTTGGGTAACTTTTATCCAACCTAGATGGCCCAATCAAAAGACATTCCATCAATTAAATTGTTCATATCATATCTACATTGGATAGACTTCCCTTTTTATATAAAAACCCTCAATCAATTTTTGGTTTTAACTTTTGATTCAAAGGACCTTGTTGTAAAAAAAAAAATTAAAGCTCATTCAATTTCTCTTTTTTATTTTTCAAATCAGAATCCACCATTTTTAAAGAGAATCGTTGAAGAAAACGATTCATCTCCACCTTCATCCACCACCACCACCGTCAAAGAGCATGGTTCCATTCCTAAGCACCACACCTCTAATACCACGATCTGCGAAAATCAAAGACAACTATTGATGTCACTAGTGCAGAAAAGGGATTCCACATCGGTTATTTTTGGCTTTTCACATCGGTTTTCAAACTAATGTTGAAACGACTGATGTGGTTTATTGCCACTTTACACATCGGTTTTAAAACCGATGTTTATAATATTTTATACAACGGTTTCCTCTTAACCGATGTGGAAAATTAATTTGTCAATTGGTATCCTATTGGGAAATTTCACTTTCCACATCGATTTTCATTAAAACCGATGTGGAAATTGAAATTTTAAAACCGATGTGGAAATTTCACTTTCCACATCGGTTTTAATGAAAACCGATGTGGAAAGTGAAATTTCCACATCGGTTTTAAAAAAACCGATGTGTAAAGTCTTATTTTTTCCCCTCTATTATTTACATTTCTATCATTCCTTTCCCCCTGTTTCAGTAATGCAAATCAATATATACCAGAATAACATACTGTAAATATTCTCAACACAACTAATATATATTGAATTTATTACGAACAATACATATATATGTACGTTCAATTACATTCAGACAACAAAAATAATTAGAAACCAAAAAGCTACATGATATATTATAGATTTCATATCAAAATACATATGATCAGTCAAAAGTACACTATAGCTAGTACATGATAAGTTTTTAAACTAACTACATATATACAAACTATGGTTGGTACACTTCAAGAAAGAAAGTTGCCCAACGCCTCTTTATGTTGTTGATGTCGGAATCAGATAATGGAGTTGGATTGTTGAATATCTGCAAGTTTAATTGGACAAAAGATTATATCTTTTAAGTAATAAACTAACATAAAACATATAACGAATCTATACTATTACTTCTAATTGTGTCAATTAACATTCACCTCGTGCCATCTTTTAGTGATCCTGGAGGAAATAATTTCCAACATCCACTGCATCACATAGTAACCACATTTCCATGATCCACGTTGTATACGTGACTACGTACAAATGAAACCCAATTAGAATATGAGGAATTAAATAAAATAGAAATCAATTATTGTACCCTTTGATGCATTTTAACTAATAAATATCTTACGCTAGGAATAATCCATCTGATAGTCCGAGTACGCCTTTCACCACGCAACATGTGGGTTGCATTAATAGACCTATCATGACAAAAACATTAATTAAAGTATATCTAATAGATTTCAGATAATTAAAACAACTGCATTACTGATTATAAAGTATTTTAATGCTTACGTTTTGATGATCGTCTTCAGTTAATTCGCCGGCTTATTTCCCAATGAGCAGAAGAAGACCACGACGTTCATCCTAGGGTACAAGAGCGCAACAGTTGCCAATGCTGGCTGTATTTGCGGAACAGTTAGTGACTAAGTCATATATAGTTATACTTAAATAACCGGTACTTACTTATTGAGATAAGGCGCAAGATAGAATTGATGATCGTCTCGGGCAAGTATATCACGTATGGTAGTGACCGGGTCTTCTGATGCTAGGAGAACATCACCCTGAATGAACATGGGGTCAATGAACCCATAAAGGGCGAGGTTACCCTGATCGACTAACATACGATGCAGATACCTAATATATTGGAAAAACATGTTAATTATCATAGTATTTAAAAATTAATTACTTAACTTATAAATAAAATGTACTTACGTGCACCATAACGATATGTGTGCAGAACTAGCCATTTCTTTATTGAGTACCATCTCCATAAGTTCCTTCTTTGGGATATACAGTTCATCACCAAGGCTGGCATCATGTTCCAACCTTACCAAGGCTGCGTCATTCTCCATGGTGACAACCTGTATAGCCAGAACTTTAAAAACACCACCATGGCCAGGTGCCCCTTTGTCGATCCCCTAAACAACATAGATATATATTAGTAATCACGGATAATTAAGTTATTTAATTCGTTATTAACTAAATGGTCAAATGAATACCTTGGCAGGAGCAGACATCTCTGGTCTTCCTAGATCCGACCTTTTAGGCACAATATCATTTCCAACATCCTATAACGAATAAAAATAAAGCATTATCTTTAAACAATAATAAATTATTTCAACTATGAATATAGAAAAACACAACTAACCGAATACCTCAGATGCAACATGAAAGTTGACCAGTCTTCTTGGTCAGAGGATGAAGTTACCGGGGGCCTGACCCACTGTTTGAACCTCCTTAGTGGGCACAGGGACTCGAGCATCAGCATCTCGAATAATCTCAACAACGACCCTCAGCTGATCATCCGGTAATAAACGATGGTGTATGGTATTACCTAAGTTATTATGTGCCCTACCCAATGCCACTAAGAGGCGATCATGATGATCATCAACATACAGCTCACACCTATCAGGGTCGTCGTCATCATCATCATCATCATCATCATCATCATCATCACCACCATCATCATCATTTTCAGGATGATGAGGAGGATCACATGAGCCCTTAGTGCTCACATGGACAGAGGGTTGGACAGAGGGTTGGACACCGGCTGTCATCTGCTGGGACATAGAAGTCAATATTGCCATCTGCTGGGCAAACTGCTCGGCCATCTCCTATCGAAGCTTAGCTGCAATCTCCTGTTTTAGCCGTGCTCTATCTGCATCAACATCCCTGTGGCATTGGTGTGAAGATGAACCATGGTATTGGCGAATGTCGACTCCCTATCCAACACCAATGACACGGCCCGGGTGGTCTGGTTTACCGATGACAGCAGCTAAGATATCATCGCGTCCTCTAGGAACAAAGGTTCCTTGGGTTAGTTGATCATCCAAGGCATCCTATCACATAAAATATCAGGTCACATTATAATTCGGTAACAATCTTAAAATGACAATTACAATTCAAACTATACTTACAATCTTCTCAGCTACTTGGCGGGCCTCCTCAGATGTATATTGTCCCGTTTTTCTTTGTCGGGCCCTCTTCCATTTACGATGGCGTGGGGGTGGAGGTGGATCAACAACCTCTGGATGATTTTCAGCATTAGGATCCGCCTGAGATGCTGCTTCCTGACGTGCTTTCTTTTCCTCTTCAACCATTTTCTGAACAAGCTTTTAATATCCCCCACGAGACATGACATGGGGGTAGACATTCTTGCTTTGGTTTTTCTGCCCCTTTTCCCTCTTCTCCTGTTATAAATAGAAGACAATTAAATTACATAAGTAAATAAAATTAATGCAATTACATAAATTTAGAGACAAATCAAATAAGTTAACCTGAAAGCTCATCATGTCGGCTCTGAACAAAGCGATCCCACGTCGCCTTGTCAAGAAACGGATACACCTCAAGTGGGTTCTTTTTACTTTTTGGATTGAATACATAGTATATGCCCAGGTCGGCCTTAAAAGCCCTCCAACGCTCTCCAGCATACTTTAGCAAACGCTTCTTCATAACGTACGTATCTGGTATGTCAAAGGTCAACTACATTAAGACCAAAAGAATCAACGAATTACTGTATGATATTATTAAGATAAAAATAAAGTAGATACAGACAAACACAGGACGTAGAAGTATAGATACCAGAATACTCTCCCATATATGATCCTTCACGTCCGGCGGTACATCTTTCCACATATCAATGAGTATACTAGGCCTGTTCCTAGCAAGGGTCGCCACAAAACTGTTAAACTGATCTGCCATTGGCCCAATATGATTGAGGTTATTATCAAAGCCTACTCTTATCCTTTGATTTGAACCACGGTTGGCAGTCAAATTCCTCATTCGTGTGGCACGTCTACCCTTTCTACCGAGTGAGCGGGGTCTCCGACCGCTTGCATGAAGGAAGGAATATCCTCACGATCAGCCATGTATACCTGTTTAAACAAAAAAAAAACTTGTTAGTATGTCAGGATAAATATCAAACATAACTTATAAATATCGATCAACGTACATAAACATAACTTATAAATATCAACGTAAACATATAATATGCCAAACTTGATGGTAATATCAAACTAAACTTACTTTGTGGTCAATTAGTAAAGTTCTCCCATAACCCTTCTTGGTGATCATTACGAGTAGCATGTACATCATCCACTTCATTTTCCTCATTGAAATTAGGCACTCGTGTTGAGAAAGAAGGAGTATCAGAAATATCAAGAGTTGAATCGTGATTTCCCTCACTACCATTATACATGTTTTTTCCCTGGAGAACCACTGACCACATTTTGTTAGAAGGATCACGGATATAAAACACTTGTTTTGCTTGGGATGCCATGATGAAAGGCTCCTATTTATTACCTACCTTATTAATGTCCACCAATTTGAATCCTAACTCATCGGTTTGCACACCATCGTTACTGTCGACCCACTGGCATTTAAAAACAGGTACTCTAAACTTCGTGTAATCAACCTACCATATCTCTTCAATGATTCCAAAGTATGAAACTGATGCCATAACAGGGTTTTTATCTTTCGAGCTAGAGAAATGCATGGACTTAGCGACGACCATAACCCCACTGTTTTGCATAGTAATTTTGTCATCCTGGGACTTTGTATAGAAGGAAAACTTATTGATATCGTACCCACTCCAGCATATGACATCAAAGTTAGGCCCCTGGGCTAGCCATTTTGATGTATCAGAAGCAATACCATCCTTTGAAATTTTTTCTTTAAACCAGTTCAAGAAAGTCTTGTTATTCTTGTTCAAACACCATTTTTCATTCATTCTAGGGTAAGTTTCATTGATGATGCTTTTATGCTCACATAAGTATGGTTCAACCTCATCAGTGTTATTCAATATATACAAATGTGCTTGAAGCACTTCCTCCCTATCCATGCTCTTAACAGTGATACCTCGTGTACCCTTACCATCATATCTTCCTTCGTGACGAGACTTCGAAAGCCCTACAGGTTCCGCTTCTGACATGTAGTCTGTACAAAACTCAATAGATTCTTCTGCAACATACCTTTCAACAATAGATGCTTCGGGACGGTGTGGATTTTTCATATATCCTTTCAAGATCTTCATGTATCGCTCAACCGGGTACATCCACCTTAAATAAACGGGGCCACACAATCTAATCTCCCTCACTAGATGAACAATCAAATGAACCATGATGTCAAAAAATGAAGGTGGAAAATGCATCTCCAATTGGCACAAGACAATGACTGCCTCATTTTCCAAGTCATCCAAATTTTTAGTGTCAATGACCTTGCTACATATAGCATTGAAGAATAAGCATAACCTAGTAATGGCATGTCTGACTTTTTTAGGCAATATGTCACGAATGGCCACCAGAGTAGTTGTTGCATCAAGACATGACAATCATGAGACTTTAAGCCAACTAATTTGAGATCTTTCATTGAGACAAGTCTTCCGATATTTGAAGAGTAACCCTGTGGCACTTTGACTCCCGTAGACATTCACGGAAACTTCTTTTTCTTTTTTTGATAAAGTATGACATGTCTGGGGCAAATAAGTCTTCTTATCCCCCACTTTAAGTGGAGCTAACTGCTCTCGTATACCCATTGCAACTAGATCCAGATGAGCATTCACACCATCCTTTGTCTTGCCTTGAATGTTGAGAAGCGTTCCGATTAAACTGTCACACACATTTTTCTCCACATGCATCACATCAATACAATGTCTTACATCAAGCTTGCACCAGTATGGAAGATCAAAGAAGATCGACCTCTTCTTCCATATTTTCTTCTCGGTAGCCTTCTTCTGGGTCTTCCCATAGATAACATTAGTGTTGTTCACCCTTTCATAAACTTGCTCTCCAGTCAAGGCCACCGGAGCAATTTCATTCTCCGGAAGTCCATTGAAAGCTTTTCTCAATCTACGATAAGGGTGATTGCGTCGGAGAAATCTCCGATGCCCAAGGTAAACCGTCTTCCTTCCATGTTGCAGTTGATGGTAACATGTGCCTTCTTCACATATTGGACATGCTTTATGCCCCTTAACACTATACCCACACAGGTTCCCGTATGCTGGAAAGTCATTGATGGTTCAAAATAACATGGCACGCAATCTGAATGTCTCACGACAATACCCGTCGATCACATCAACGCCTTCATCCCAAAACATTATCAAGTCTTCAATCAAGGGACTCAGATAAACATCAATATCATTTCCTGGCTGTTTAGGACCCGAAATCATCATACTTAACATAATGTATTTGCGCTTCATGCACAACCAAGGAGACAGGTTGTAAATTACAAGGAGAACATGCCATGAACTATGAATACTACTTAAGTTTCCATATGGATTCATTCCATCGGTAGCAAGTCCAAGCTTGAGGTTTCTGGGCTCATTGCCGAAATCCGGAAACAAACTATCAATTCTCTTCCATTGCAAAGAATCGACCGGATGGCGAAGCTGTCCATCACACTTCCTCTCATCTGCATGCCATCTAATGTTCTTTGCGTCATTTACATTAGCAAACAATCGCTTGAACCGCGGAATCACGGGAAGATACCATAACACCTTCGCAGGAGGACCTTTTGTGACCACATCACAACTAGAATCACCATCCTTCACTTTGTAGCGTGATACCCCACACCTGGGGCACTCGTGCATCTCTTCAAACTCTTTCCTGTACAATATGCAATAATTGGGGCAAGCGTGTATTTTATTATACTCCATACCCATCGGACATAATATCTTCTTCGCCTCATAGTTTCGAGATGGCAATGTGTTGCCTTCTGGAAGCATTTCTTTCAACAACTCAAGCAATTCAGTAAAGATTTTATCGCTCCACCTATTTCTCGCCTTCACATTGAACAATCTTAACACCGCTGACAACCGTGTGAAATTAGTGCACCCCGGATACAAAGCCACTTGCACATCACTGCACAAAGTATCATACACATGTGCGCGCCGAAAAGACTCTTGCCCAACATCACGGATCATGTCCTCTAGTCCATCGTCCATTTCCACGTCATCAACTTCCTCTCTATCCGACATCCTCGGCCTGTCTAACGATTCACCATGACATATCCATGTTGTATAACTCTTGCAAATCCCCTCACTAATAAGATGATCACGTATCTCCTCAGCTTCTAGTCATCTCTCATTCAAACAGTTAACACAAGGACAATAAAACCTTCCGTTACCACTATCAGGAGCATTTGTTTTTATAAACTGTAGAAAATCTTCCACTCCATTCTCATACTCATCACTTGTCCGTCTAGCATTCATCCAACCGCGATCCATGACTAAACCAATACCTTCGTACTTAGTCCAACATATTCATCAACCACTTCTTATGACAGGGTATGGCCCTATCCCATTCGAGAAGAAACTTTTTCAACATTCGGTTAACAGTTAGTCCTTAACTCTCATGCTCATACTCGACAAAATTTCGGCAGCATTTCCCTGCGGTCTCCGACGTACACTACTTGAACGCGATGTCATCCACCACGATAAAGTATGCACCCGGAGAATGAAAGGAAATGTATCAATCCGAACTTTCATCAAGTATATAACATTAGAATCAATGAATAACTATTTTAACTGAATTAAGAAAAAGTTTTTTCCCAAACTGTCCAACTTTGGACAATTCAAGATCCAACACAATGAGCGGTACATTAAGCACATACACGTCCGCTCATTAGTATTGCATCTCAAACGGGAAACTAAGGCTTTACTAATTATTGTGGGCATATTATCGAATCAAATAAATTTTCAAGAAAATACATTAAAACTCCAATGAAAGATTTTCAGCCAAAACGTACCTTCTGAGAGACACGTCTAGTTGTTATTGTGCAAAGACAGCATAGAAGTGAACAAAGCAGAGGCAGTAGCACTATGCAACGGAGTCAAAGACACTTGTACACCTGCCAACTAAAAACTCTTCCTTGAGTTAAGCATTCTAGAATTGAGAGAATTCTATAAATAGTCATTGAAACTTCAATAGGCAAAATACAAGATAGCAAAGCTGAAGAGATCTACACAACTTAGTGGTATGGTTGATTAATGGTGATACACTTGTAAGTTGTAACTAAATTTCTGAGTAACTGAATGAAACTCACCAGGAACCCTATGACTACTCCTAAATCAGATCCACAATCCAGGAAAATAACACCTGTCAATTTCTTGTTCTGCAAATAGAGTAAGAAAGTTGCTCAAACATTTATGTTGCTCGAGATTATTTAAAACAAGATTGAGTAACTAAAAAAGCTAAAATTGAAATAGCTAAACATGCAAGAAAAATCATTTTAAAAAGTATTACAACTACTGTAACGGTGAACATACCTCATCCTCATCCCCTTGTCACTGACTTTTGTGCTTTGATAGCTGCTTTGGTTGCAACTTTTGCAGCTAAGTTCTTCCTTTCCAAGGTCTGCATCCAGTAGTAACACAATGGAGCACAATTGCATCACATATAAAATAAGAAATAGACTGTTAAATAGAAGTTAGTCATATAGACCCATTGAATAATAGAAACCACTTCTTATTTCAAGAAAAAAAAACAGTGCTTGATTCTGAGTTGTCTAGCCAAAGTTATAAGTTAAAGAATATGACAGAAGATGAAAACATGCAGATAAGACACGGAATTGAACACAAAAACTGCATTAAAATTGTTAAGAGATTAAATCCAAGACTTGTTGTTTTGACCAAGTTATGACTCAGATTTTTAACAGGATTAACAGAGCAAAAATCCAAATTTTATAGTGCAAATTATGAATAAAACTGCAGGGGTTGCTAGACTTAACCACATAGCAAATAAATCAAGGTTGCAAGAGGGGATACATGTGTTCAGCAAAGGACATAACCATCATCCAGAATACAACACTAGATCTCAAAAAACCAGTATCAAGCATTTTGTCAGTCATTTAGTCTACAACACAGCAAACATTACAATGTTCAGCAAGGCAAATCCCATAGAAGCAAAATAGCAAATAAATGTAGAATGCAGAATAGGAGAATACAAGGATACACATTAGTATAGTACCCATTTTAAAACTGAATGAAGAATACACAGAACCACATCATGCTAAACTCATTCTACTAGAATAACTACATTCTATAAATAGAGACAAATTAAAGAACAAAAACTCTTAGACAGAATAGAAACAAACTGAGTTAATTAAACAACTACTTGGTGCATTCATTGATGCTTAAAGGAGAAGGGACAACAAAATGATTTCAACACACGTTCATTGATGCTTATAAAACAGAGGAAGACACTCACAAAGAACAACAAACAGCAGCAGCGGAGGAAGCACAAGAGGGTTGGCGCGAGATGCAAGAATGAGCCGGAGGAGGCGGCAAGCGAGCAGAGAGGAGATGAACTTCGAGGAGGAGATGAGGGAGGGATTGCGTGAAGGAAGAAAGAGAGCCACGCGTTAGCAGAGGGAGGGATTGCTTCGATGTGAGAAAGAGAGGAGTGTTTTGTGTTTTAGGTTTTCATAAACTAGACTGGGAGAGGGCGTGGAACAGAAAGAGGGAATGACAAAAATTAGGAATATACACATCGGTTATATGGAAAAC
The DNA here is from genome assembly GCA_030762895.1 of Sophora flavescens. NCBI lineage: Eukaryota > Viridiplantae > Streptophyta > Magnoliopsida > Fabales > Fabaceae > Sophora > Sophora flavescens. The sequence continues at coordinate 37,632,046 of CM061068.1, forward strand.
CGATGTGGTTAACCATATTATACACATTGGTTATATAAAAACCGATGTGGTTAACCATATTATACATTGGTTACTAAAAACCGTTGTGGAAAAAGTAAAATTTTAAATTCGATTTTTTTTATAATGTTATACATCGGTTACTAGAAACCGATGTGGAAAAAGTACAATTTTAAATTCTAATTTTTTTTATAATTTTATACATCGGTTAGATTGAAACCGATGTGGTTAATCACTATTTTACACATCGGTTCAATCTGAACTGATGTTAAATGATAAAAATTCTGACTTTAATTTTTTTTTTGTTTTAATTTTAAACATCGGTTAGAAATAACCGATGTGGAAATGTTTTACACATCGGTTAAACACTAAACCGATGTGTAATACTTTGATTTTAATTTCAAAAATGTCACCGCCTCGTTTTACACATCGATTTAAAAGAAACCGATGTGGAAACTCCGATGTAAAAAGCATATTTTACACTAGTGTGTTTTACCTCTTATCCTCACCTGTAGCAGCTCGAGCCCAGCCTCGATTCGATGCCTTTTGATTCATTTTTTGACAACTTTTTGAACTTAAAATTACACCATTTGAATCCTAAATTATCAAATAACCATCCCCGATCAAAAAACATTCGAAAAGTTGCTGAGATGTTCAAGAAAACGACCAAGAACGGTCGCGGGTCGCGCGAACCCACGTTCATGTATTCCGGATCTTTCTAACCCGTCTGAAGGTTGGGGGAGTTGCAGATGTTGTTACGTTTTTAACCTTTAAATTAAATGAAATTATAATGTTTAATACATGCCTGATTTTTGACCCCGTTGTTAGTGTACTTTAGTACTGCAGCGTTGGGAACGACTTCGAGTCTCACATTTTCATTTTACTACCTTTCAAAAGATTTATGACTGTTAAAAACTCATATAATTACTATAAATACTCTTTTTTTTTATTATACTCTTAATCTTTTATAAATTTAATCCTTTTATTCTAATTTAAAACTGAGGTTAAGATAACACCTAGATATAATTTTTATTCAAACATCGTGATTTAAAATAGGTTAAAGTAATGATTTGATCCCTATAGATGATACAAATTCTTCATTTAATCTTTATACGTAAAAAATTATTAAAAAGGTCATCATACGTGCAATCGCTATCCATTTGGTCCCTCCTGTTACCTTGTCGTCACTAAGAATCCGTTAACTTCTACATATAGGGACTAAATGAAGCATTCGTGTCACATGTAGGAACCAGATTATTACGTTAGACTAAATTATTGGGTCTCTACCCGTGACATAGATTCTTCATTTAATACATATACGTAAGAGTTAATGGATCATTAGAGATGACAAGGTGAAGGGAGGGACCAAATAGGTAACGATTGCACGTATGAATACATTTTGATTTTTTTTAATGTATATGGACTAAAGGAAGAATCTGTGCCACCTAGAGACCAAATTATTACTTTAACCTTTAAAATATTGTTTACTAATTTAGCAAAAAAAAATTATTTACTAAAAATTAATAACATTTAAAATATTGTTACAATAATTTATCACCTTGAAAAGTATGTATATACTACTATAACGCAATGTTAACGCACCCTTTAAAATAAAATAAATCAAATAACTAAAATAAAAATAAATATTAACTAATTAATAATTCTAACTATTTAATAAACACAAATATAATTATTAGGATGTTATACTTTGACTTTTTAAGAGCAACATGTGATTTACTGATGGAAGCGAGTAAAGCCTTAACATTACTAGAATGGGGAATTACTCTAATTAAGGGTGTTCATGGATCAATTTTTGAGGTAAAAAGTCTCCCGATCCAAAGATTAAAACAACATACGGTTTGGTTCGGTTTGGATCGCTTCTTTAAAAAAAATCTAAGAGTTAATGGATCATTAGAGATGACAAGGTGACGGGACGGACCAAATGGGTAACGATGGCACGTATGAATACCTTTTGATTATTTTTTTATGTATATGGACTAAAGGAAGAACTCGTGTCACCTATAGGGACCAAATTATTACTTTAACCTTTAAAATATTGTTTACTAATTTGGCAAAAAAATATTTATTTACTAAAAATCAATAACATTTAAAATATTGTTACAATAATTTATCACCTTGAAAAGTATGTATATACTACTATAATGCAATGTTAACGCACCCTGTAAAATAAAATAAATCAAATAAAAATAAATATTAACTAATTAATAATTCTAATTATTTAATAAACACACATAGACTTTTCAAGAGCAACATGTGATTTACCAATGGAAGCGAGTAAAGCCTTAACATTATCAGAATGGGGAATTGCTCTAATTAGTGGTGTTCGTGGATCAGTTTTGAGATAAAAAGTCTTCCGATCCAAAGATTAAAAAAACACGCGATTCGGTTCGGATCGCTTCTTTAAAAAAAAATATGATCCAGTACAATCTGATTAAATGCGGTTTGAATCGGATTTGATGGTTTGGTTTTTACCAACATAATGATGAAAAAATAAGTCCATTAAAATTAATAAATATAACATATTGATATACTAAAAATTAAAATTTTACAAGTTAACAAGTATCAATTTTATTTGGAACATTAAAAATAGTAGAAAATTACGTTACATCAAATTAATAAGTATTATTAGAAACAATAAACAAATAAAAAATAAAGAATAAAAAAATTAGAATAAATATATATGGTTCAGTTTGGTTTGATTTGATTTCAAACGAAGGATCCGAAATCCGATCCAATTGGTTTTCACAAAACAAGTTCCAAAGAAATCCAATAAATATCGATTTTGTTCGATTTTCGATTTTTTGATCGGTTTTCTTTTGGATCGATTTTCTTTTAAATCGATTTGTATATGAACACCCCTCAGTCTCTAAACAATGTATCTTCTACGAACCCCTTAATAAGCATTAAATCAAAAGGAGTATTGAAAAGTTAATAAAAAAGGTATTAAGTTGGTCTTCTACGAACCTCCGTTAGAAATATTAGTATTATCTTAGAAATAGAGTATTGAGAAGTAAGCATTCATGGTGTTGTGTTGTAGCACTGTGTTTGTGTGAGACTGGGTATTGGTGCTTATGTATGCTAGATGTTGATTTCATTCACCCAAGTCTTTTGTAAATTTTATTTTCAATTTGAATGTGGGTTGAAGATGAAAAGAAGCATGCAGTTTTAATTTTGTGTTTCGTTTGTTTTATCTTGTCTTTTAGTTTCAATATTGTGATTCATGGCTGGCTGCCGACCTCTGATATGTTTTAAACAATTTTGGATATCCAATTTCACTTCATTTTGGTATTTCTGATGCTATCATTTCTCCCAAAAAGTTTAGTTTACTGGGATTGTTTTTTGAAGTTAAGTGATAAAGATTTTGATGAATGATTAATTCGTTGTTATTGTGGGACCATTTGGCTTTCATCAAATGGAGTTTGGAGAATATGTGGGAGGGAAAAGGAGATTTTTGGATTTTGAATTGAGGGTCTCATATCCTCTACCGTGTTTCAGATGTATTTGTAAGTGAGGCTTTGAAGAGTTGCTTCCAGAAATGACTGATATAGTAGGTCTGGTTGAGGTGGGAGGGATGAGTGGTGAATATCTTTATGTAAAGATCATGCTTTTTTAAACACTGGAAATAATTTTTCTTGATGAGATTAGTAAATTACTAGAATTAAAGGAGGTTGGCATTGTGCAGGCCTCTCTTCCTCCCCTCTCAACTTGAGGTCCTTCCTTTACGAATCTAAGATATGAAAGGAAAAGAATTAGGGTTGCAGTTTAGATTTTGGCCAAATGGTAATGGTAGGATGTATGTTCCTTACATTCAGTCTATGCAATTGAAAGTTGGTGATACTGATATATTTTACGTTAATTTGGGAGAAGACTTTTTTTTTATATTTTCTATCTTATATTCCATTTCACATAAAATGCAAGAGGTCATGTGGGTTAGTTAATTGATCAAGATCAACATTCTTTAAGGACTGCTAACCAACTCCACTTGGCTTGATAAGCTTAATTAATTTATTCTCTATTAATTTGATAACTTTAACTATTTTTTTAAATAAAAGTATATTGACAATTCATCTATCGAGAATAAATTGTTATTGCTAATTTATAACTTTGTTTTGAGAAAAATAAATTCATTATAAAATTGAATGTTGAGAAAAGTAGGATACCAAAATATTTAGAAAGATATCAAATGTTAAAAAAATATGATGCATAAATATATATTTTTAAAACAGTTATATTTTGTATTTAAAAAATCAAATTTTATATGAATGACTTTTTCACAGACAAGAACTAGAAGTCCTGAGATACTTGAGTAGATCTCGGGAGTTGAGAATTTAAATATATGATTGTAGCTTGACAGCATGAGCATATTATGCTCCTACGTACCCCAAGTAGGAATCAAAACAAACGTAGTTTTAAGTTTCACGCGTGGAAAGAAAAATGTCGAGGTATTACTCGACCTTATCAAAAAGACACATATTGAAATTAAAATTGAAAAAAAATACTCCGATTTCCTTCTGAAAAACACATAAATTTCAATAAAAGCTTCTTTAAAAATAATTTTTATAATTGTAAAAAGACATAAAATACTTTATACTTTAAATAAATTAACTCCCAAATTATTGAATATGACAATTTTTTTTCTTAATACTTAACAAATTTGTCATATTTTTGTATGAAGTAGAAAATCATATTTTCTTTTCTTATTGACTAATTATCCCAAATGATGGTAAACAGACTTTTATTGTGTCTCTTCTACGAAATACAATTTTCTATCTCCATTTTTTATTATGTTAAATAATGATCTTCTTTTATTAACCATTAACAAGAAATAATTTTAATGAAAAATTTACCCGTGCATTGCACGGGTATATTATACTAGTTTTTAAATAATTATTAGATTTATGAGACCAACTCCAAGCATTGATTAATTGGATATTGCTAACTTATTTAATATGTTTACATGTTTCGGGTATTAGATACCTTATTGAACTTATTTTGTTGGGAATTTGCGTAAAAATAAATAAATAACGCAGCGGAAAAATTCCCATCGAAGGATCCTTGCGAATGGTCATGATTCATGGTTAGAAGATTTACCTCTTGAAGCGATGACAGTTGATTAAAATCGTCTATCATGAACACCACACGAACGATGTCTCTAAGGTATCCACACGAGCAGATTCCGTGAACGTCCAATGTCACGAACCCGAAGCGTCTCTGTCTCACAGTGCTAGCTTCGAAAACCGAGACCTACTGCTCACTATCACTCTCTATGTGCGGCTAGGGTAAAACAAAACCGTGAAGGCACACTAGCTTAAGTGATCTACTTATAGCAGCACCTCCTTAAGTGAGTTAGTGAGCAGCGTTTGACCTAAGCCCCATGTACTATGCGCTAGGCCCAATAGAAAAGTCCAACTCTCCTTTTAATGCTTCTTTTAATCCGCTCTTATGTGTGTGACCCTATAGGTTCCCAAAACGTTAGTAATAATATTAAATCCCATTTAATATTACAAACAGTGAGCGGTATCTAGCAATACATCACTTCTACCTAAGTAGTGAGAAAGTCAGTGATTTGACGAAACCTTTCTGTGACAAATATTCATGTGCATTATTATCCCTTTGTCCATATATCTATATTGAACACAAGACATTGAATGTGTCACCCTTGTATCGTTCAATATCATGTTCCCTGATACCCGAGTAGACTTAACAACAAATGAGGTCAATATCTCATATTGACTCATTTCAGCACGGCCATGCATTTTACAGTCTCACTCTATCAGGGGGCCCACAGATATTACTCCTGTTATGTAGGAGGGACAAATTCCATCTAGGTCACTCACATCCCTCTGCATGGCTCATGGTATGCCCAATGTCCGTCTTTATAATCATCCTATTACAGATGACGTTTGACGATATTAAAGCACACGACTCCTCATGTAGGGATCGTAGCGATTTCAGGTCGAAGGATTGCATACACCATTGTCACTATGAGAACTACTTATGACACTCACACAACGCTCCATGTAGTGTTCTCATGGTGGGTCAATCTAGTACATCATTACTCTAATGTGTACCTATGTGGCGACTCGATATCTCATATCCATGACCCGTGAGATATGGTCATCAGTCATCACACATAATAGTCTCAATGTATTATTATTGTCCTTATTAATAAAATACTTGACTACGGATATTTAAGAATAGGATTTCATTGTTCAATAGTGTCTCACGATCAAGTCATATATTTGATATTTTATTAAACTGAAATTTCTATTCTAAGGACTTTATTATGTTTAAACAAGTAACACAATAAACTGGAATGCCTCATATCATATATATATATAATAGCAAGATACAAATGTAAGTCTAAGAAATACACTGGCCTCTAGGGCTTACACCAATATATTTAACTTCTCTATTTGTTTTGATGATATTTCAACTATCTTTGTGTTTTCTTCATGCATTGAATTAATTCAAATGTACTTTGTGTCATTTCTATTTTATTTTTCTTTTGTAAGTGCTATTTTCGTCGTTATTATTACTTTTTTTTGAGACGTTGCAAATACAAATTTGTTGCTTTAGCTCCGGAAGCAAAGAAAGTTGTATCTCCACCCATTACAAATATTCAGGTGTTTGCAAACTTTGATGTGCTTCTTTTTTTGTTCACCTCTCTATCTATCATATATATATATATATATATATATATATATATATATATATATATATATATATATATATATCGTGTTCTTCTATTGTTGGTCATTTTTTTTATTTTATATTTTCACCTTAAAATATTCAGATGTTTGCAAACTCTCATGTGAATTTACTGACTTGCACATGAATGAAATTGAACTTAAATTACACTTTTAATTTTACACGAAGAAGGATGAAAGCATATGGCCTCTAAACAATGAGTGATTAACTTGCACAGGTCAAAGAGAATAAATAAATCAAATATATTTTCAGGACAGAAAGAAAAAATGATAGATAAATATGACTTCTAAAAATGGTTAACTCGCATCGATAAAAAGAGGAGATATAAATCGAATTTATTTTTCAAAAGAGAATAGGAAAATAATATGATGAATGAAAATATTTTCTAAAATTGTTTAAATTACACACGGGGAAAAGAGAAGAAATAAAAGAAATAAGTCAATTTGATTTTCAAGAGAGAATAGAAATAATAGGAAAATGATTAACTTGCATAGGGAAAATTAGATAAATAAATCAAATAGACTTTAAAGAGATAAGTAAAAAAAAATTATTTAGTATGATGGTAATATATTTTCTAAAAGTTATTAACTTAGATGGGAAAATAAGATAAATAAATCAAATAGATTTCAAGAGAGAAGAAAAAATTAATATGATAGATAAATATATTTTCTAAATATCATTCATTCGCACCGGACAAACATGAGAAATAAAAAAATTAACATATTTCCCGTGCATGATACGGGTCCATACACTAGTATCAAACGCACCCTAAACATCCTAAAAAAATTAAAGTGACCAAGTTAAAATGAAAAACAAAAAATACATTATTAAAATTAAAGAAAATTCATATTCCAAAAGTGAAAAAATAAAAATAAAGCCCAATACTAAAAAGCTTAAGTTGAATTTCATTTTAAATCATTATGCTCTCTCTTTTTTTGTGAACAAAATTTTAGGCAACAAAATATAATTTATTTCAAGGTTACAACTTACAACATTGTTTCAAGTCTCACATTGATTCTTACAAACCATAAAACAGTATATATATTTTTTCTATTTTTTTTTGGTAAACTATTATTTCCTATTTTATTCCTCTACAGTGGGTACACTTCCTAAAATAATAAAGTGCAAGATAGCAATCATTAATTAAAAAAATTCAAGGATTTAGAGTTATATATAAAACACAGACTTGCTAATTCAGTTTCATGATTTTATTCTATAAAGTACACTTTTTAAAAAAAAATTATAAAGTATACTATTTAGTTTTAGGGATTAAGTGTTGTGCACTTACAATGTAAATCATCTTTACACAGTCATCCAATTAAAATTTGCCACATCATTATTTAAATTAATTTTACTTTATTTATTTAAAATTTATAACAAAATCAGATTATTTTCTTTTTTGGGTAAAATCTATGATACTTATGAAGTTTTTGGAGTAACTTTTACATTGGTTAGTTGGCCCAATAAGATTATGCCATATCAATTAAAATGTGGACCCTTCAATTTTTATTTTTACAAGTCATTATTGTTTTTTGAAAAAACTTTAATTTTCTCATTTAATTTTAGATAAAAAAAAACTTATTTATCCTTTTCACATTTCCACCCCATTCATCCATCCAACACCATGAGTTCATGACCATCTTCAGTCAAGCAAGCTACAGTAGCTACCATCGCACCTTCTACCCCTTCTCTGCAAAGTGATCTTCTTGTTTTATCACTATAATATCTCTCTCCTTCATCATTTATGGTGGAACTTTCTTGGCGGCTTGATGACTGATATGGAAGGCGGCGCGGCGGCTGAGATCAACGGCAGTAGGCGGTGCGATAGTGGCTGGGTCAAGCATAGACGGTTCAGATGTGGGACGGTGGAGGCGGAGGTGGTGGCTAGTGTTGAAAATCATGGAAAACAAAATCAAAAAATAATCCTAATTCGAAAAAAGAATAATATTCAATGTAATTTGGGTCGAAAAGATGCAAAAATGGCAAAAAATGACGGGGATTGATACTGGGTAGCGTTACGACCCATTTTCTGTAAACCTGGTCTTGCTGACCCGGCGGGAGGTAGGAGATGAAACTCAAATGTTACTTTTTCGTAAACTCTTTATATAGAAATAAATGTCACAATATATCTTAAATTGCTACAATGCCGCAGTGGTCACTGACTTGTACACTACTTCTTTATTGCACGGGGCGATTCCCACCGAATACAATGTTTACAATTTCCTACCTTTTTCAAGAGAAAACAAGAATAAAATCAACAACGATTAGAATCGAACACTGGTCCATACAAAACGGGAGGGAGTCACTTACCACCGAGCTAGCACACTCGACGAATGATTTTGAATTTTAATTTTATGAATGAATGCTTTATTAGTAGTAAAATAAATTTCAAATTATAAAATTATTTCTTTATTTCTCATTAATTTTAATATCTACATATGATATTGTATTTTGTTGTTAAATTGAAATTATTTGCTATTAGACGTTCATCAAATATGTTATGATACTCACTCTCTATTTACTTCAATGTTATTTTTGGGAAAATAATATTATTCGGCATTGAGATTTCATTAATTTTTATACAATTGTTTCCATATCAAGCAAACGTCAATCCATTACACGTTTTGATTAAATAGTTAATCATTATATATCCATAATTGTATGCATATATGCTCGTAATTATACATATATATGGATTATCACTTAATTGATCATTGCCACATTCTAGTTAACACTAGTCTCACGTATACTCAGTTGACCTAATTACTCGACCACATCCCATATAACTTCGGTATCAGTACACTGACTTGATCTCAATTTATTTACAGGATCACCTTAGAAGAGCTAAATCTAACCCTAGTTAAAAGATATTACATAAACAAATATATATTTGGATCAAAATGAGTTAATCTGGCCTGATATGACTCAATTAGACCAAAATTAGCTAATCCGGTCCAATATATGACTAAGTTGACCCAAATTGAGTTAATTTGACCCAATATGACTGAGTTGGACCGAATTGAGTTAATCCGGCCCAATAAGACTTAGTTTCACCAAAATGAGTTAATCCGGTCCAATGTGGCCAAGTACGACTTACTCTTATTCTGAACCAATATTACTTAATTGGACCAAAATTGAGTTAATCCGGCCCAAGGTAGTCTTATTGGGCCAAATCGGTCAAACTGGTCCTAGTAAGTCCTATTGGACCTAGTCTTATTAGGACAACTGAGTTTTTGGCCAAATAAGTCCTGTTGGCCCAGTGATTCCTATTATTATCAATTTTATTATTATTATTATTGTTGTTGTTGTTGTTGTTGTTTTATGGCGTAAAAAAAATTATTGTTTTATTATTAATAATAATTTTGCTATTATTGTCATTGTTATTATTATTAATTATCAATAGTATTACTATTATTATTATTATTTATTAATAATTTTATAATTATTAATAATAAATTTAATATTTATAAAGCATATTTCATTACTATTACTTTGTAATTATATTATTAAATTTAAGTATTAAAATTAATGAGCAATTAAAAAATACTTTTTAAAAATACTTATACTTTTATAAGTAATTTCAAGACATAAATTAAATTCAATTTTGTTTGCAAGCCTAGCGGTTGGCCTTTCTGTCTTCGTAAAATTGTACCCGGGTTCTGCCAAGATGATTGTTCTCAAATAAAACGTTGTTTTCTTTTGAAAAAGGAAAAAGATGTTAAACATGGTATCACGTAGGAATCGAACCCGTGCAAAACAGGAAAATGGATCAAGCCCCTAACCCCTGCGTCTAAAGTATATTTAGTGATTGCTTGTGACATTTATTTATATGTAAAGCATTTAAAAAAAGTGACGTTTGAGTTTGATCCCCTACCTCCAGCCGGGTCATCAAGACCCTTTTTCAGAAAATGGGTAGTAACGCTACCCAGTATCAACCCCCGTCATTTTTTTTGCCATTTTTTCATATTTTCAACCCAAATTTCATTGAATATTATTCTTTTTTCGAATTAGGATGACTTTTGTTTTTGTTTTCCATGATTTTCAACACTAGCCACCACCTCCAGCTCTACCGTCCCACATCTGCACCATCTATGCCTGACTTAGTCACTATCGTGCCGCCTACTGCCGTTGATCTCGACCGTCGCGCCACCTTCCGTATCAGCCATCACGCCACCAAGAAAGTTTCACCATAAATGATGAAGAAGGAGAGAGATATTACAGTGATAAACCCAGAAGATTACTTTGCAGAGAAGGGGTAGAAGGTGTGGTGGTAGCTACTGTAGCTTGCTTGGTTGAAGATGGTCATGAACTCATGGTGTTGGATGGATGAATGGGGTTGAAATATGAAAGGATAAATAAGTCTTTTTGATCTAAAATTAAATGGGAAAATTAAAAAGTTTTGACATAAAATAATAATGACTTGTAAAAATAAAAATTGAAGGGTCCACATTTTAATTGACATCGCATAATTTTATTGGGCCAACTAACTATAAAAGTTACTCCAAAAACTTCATGGGTGTGTTTGATTTGCAAAAAATCAGGGGACTGGACAGCACAAAAATTTTTGTCCCCTGTTTGATCTGAAAAGCGGTCAAGGGACAGGACAAAAAAAGGGGTGAGGGACAGGACAAAAACCCAAAATTTTGTCCCACATCAAACCATGGGACAAAAGGTTGTCCCATGGACAGGCTAACAAAAGACAAAATTATCCTTACATCTCTCTCCTCTCTCTTCTATCTCTCTCCTCTCTCCTCTCTCCCTCCCTCACTCCTCTCTCTCTCATGTCTTTGCATCTTGTCTGTCTTTGTACTACCCATCATGTCTTTGTCGTCTCCGGTACTTTTTACAAATCAAACGCAACCCAAAAGTATCATAGAATTAACCTTTTTTTTTCCTCCTTTCTCCACCCACCCCACGTTCTTCTCCGTCACGCAACTTCTTCTGCAAGTGGCTAATGCTCCTTGGGTCCTTTCTTCATCTTCCCAAAGAGACACACCTTTTTATCACTTTTTCTTTCTCAACCCACCCTACGTACTTCTCGATCTCTCATCTAGTGGAATATTTTATTCCAATATCATGATATGGGCAGATATTGGTAATTAATTATATTAGTTAATTATCTCTTAGGGGTCTTAATTGATATATGATCAAATTAAGAGATAAGGTCAATCAGATTTCTGATTTGATAATTGATATTATCATTAATTATCTGATATGGCAAAGTATGAGTGGATGTCACCGATGACCAATTTCGGAATAATGGGAACCCTAATTGGTCAACATCCTACATAGAGGCTATGGTCCCCAATACACCGGACACAATGCAGACCGCCTCTTCTCCCCATCTGAAGAGCGACTAAGGCATAAGGAGTTCAGGTTGAGGAAGAGCCACAAGCCAACGGGTGTTTATTATCTGTCTCTATCTTTCTCTTTCCATCTTCGTGTTTCAGATCCTAAGACTATCAAGCTTTGTTTGTTCGTGATTGATTGCCGTAGAGATTCTGTAATAGTTGGTGATCAAATATAGTACTCTTCAAGAACGCTTAAGATCAAGAACACAATATGGATCCAGGTATTTATTCAAGTCTGTAAATCCTTAATAATCTGGCATGACATAGATCCTAGGCTTTGTGGTGTTTTGCTCTAGGGTGTATGCATCTAGTTATGTATTCTTTAAAGATTAAAGAAAATAAAGAATCAAAAACTGAAGGATTAATTCTAACAACTGGTATCAGAGCAGTCGTCATTGTTAGATTTTTGGGATTTATGAATTTTCATTTTTTATTTGTATGAACCCTGTTTTTTTTAAGAAATTAGGAATTATAAAAGGGAAATAAATATTTGATTGGCTTTGACATTAATAATGATTCCCTGTACTTTTTCGATCCATAATTGTAATGGTTATTTCAAAGATGGATATATACATGAATTGTTTTTCGTTTTTTGGTCGAGAATTGCTGACCCTGTAAGTGAAGCCTTTGGTGTATATATATATATATATATATATATATATATATATATATATATATATATATATGAAATTATGACCTTTTTTTATTTATTATATTATTATATATAAAATTGAAACTTCAATGGGTATATTATGTTGTTAACGTCCAAGGCAACAGCAGGTGAAGCACCAAGTTGTGATTTTGTTTTTTGGTTGATTATTATGATGTTTTTATATATTGCCATATAAAGTTGCGAAAGTTTTGAAAGGCTTGCTCAGTAAATCTTCAATATTGTTAAATGGATCCACGGCAAGCCGCACGTAAGTCAACAATTTTATGGTTTTATCCTTTTGTAATTGATAAATGTTACTATAATTACAAATACAATGGGGATCCAGCATGACGTGAATGGCTATGGATTGTTTTCTAGTTCAATTTCCTGGTACTTGAATGTTTTATCCTTTGCTGCAGTGTTGTGTATATTTGTTTGCAAAATATTATGTTGCCTTACGATCGTCGGGCCATTGGGCCACAGGGGCTGTTACAATTTTGATATTGTAAATTTTGATTCCAAGTTTAAATGTTCAGGTTTTCACATTTAAATGTTGATTGGCCAAATTTTAGACCCCTTTTTTATTTAATTGTCTGGTAATTTTGGTTGAGTTGGTTGAAACAACACGTTGCCGAAGTAACCTCTGTTGCGCAAATTTGATTCAATTGAATTTACAAAAGATGTAGTATGAAATTATTCATGCGAGCTGTTGTCGACCCGAAGGAAGGCACGGTTTGGCCGGATAATTATATGCCTATGATGATAAATGTGTGGTGATTACAAAGGTACTTTCCATGTGGATAATGGGATGCCCGAAGGTGACCATTATTTGACAGGACTTATCACCAATATTTGATCATTGCGTTGAAAGTACCGCTAGCAGTTAATTCTTACAATTCGAAGATTGGGAATTAATGATGCGTTTGGTATCCTGTTTGGATCTTTAATTTGCCAATTTGGATTTCGAGTGAGCCAATTAAAGTATGAAGTCGCCAAGGTAACTTATCTTGTGGAAATTACTCATAAGAGATATTGAATGCTGTGTGGGTGTATATCCATGCGGGTATTAATCAGCCCAAAGGAAGGTTAATATTTGACCGGGTTACATTCATATTTGTAATGGTAAACACGTAGTGATTATAAATATTATTTTCATGTGAATAACATAACGTCCAAAGATGGCTGTTGTTTGACAGAAATTATCATTGATGTTTGATCATTACATTAAAATACCTCTAGCAATTAATATTATTATCTCAAGACTTGATATTAATGATGCATTGAGTATTTTTTGTGAGTATCTTTATGATACTTTTATTCTCATTAAAGTTAATATTGCTTATGCATTTGCTAATTTAATCCTCAAAAGTTCTGGCTTTTAGGATCTGGAAAAAAAAACAATAAAGTTTTTTGATCTAGACCTGGCATAAAGATGGAGAAACCCATCTTCTCTCACTCGATCCAGTACCTCCGAAGAGAGAATCAAGTATAGGAATTGGAACCGCTCCAATCGCTTGGGTCTTATGATAATAAAGCATAATATTCCAGATATCTTTTGGGGTGTTATTTCAGATGGCATAATTAATGTCAGATTTCCTTGCTAAAGTTGAAAAGTGCTTTCTAAAAGCAATAAAGGTGAAACAAGCACTTATTGGAGAGCTAGTTTTTTCATTAAGAATAAAAGCAAAGGAAATTTAAGGAGCACTTTATAGGAATGTCCAATCTTGCTCACAAACTTAAGGAGTTAAAGCTTGGGCTGTCTAACGACTTGCCCGTGCATTTAGCATTTGGTATTCCTTCATGCACAATTCAGTTAGTTTAAGGCAGCTTATAACTGTTATGAAGATAAATGATATCTTAGTGGATTCATTTTATAAGGTGTGCAAGAAAGGAAAGAATAAAGTAAGAGAAGACAAATAGTGCTCGTTTGGCAAATACCTCGAAAGATAAAGGCCAAAAAAAAAAAAAGGAAAATTAAGGATTAAGCTGCTAAGGGCTCATCTTAAAAGAAACAACTGAGGTCACAATTGTTTCTTTTATATGGACATTGGGCATCTAAAGAAGTAATGTCCCAAATATCATGTTTGGCATACCTATAAAGAATTGTTTGAACTTATGAAGGTTAAGTGGTGCTGAAAGATGCATCTATATTGGAATTAACCAAGTCAGTAAAGGATAAGGCTATTGATATTTCAGATTGTTGTTACTGGCTAATATTTGGAATTTAAAAAGACATTTTGGTTTAGTCATCATTTAGATGAAATTTGGTTTTGGCTTCTTATTGAACAAATCAAGAATAATTTTTGTTCATTTAGAAACGATGGATTCAATTTGTCTTTTAAATTCAAATATTGTTGGTAGCAGTTAAGCTATTGACTGTGACGATCTATAATTGCTTGGTATTGAAACCTCTTGTGGTAAACCATTGAGTGAGGACTGTCTTTCTAACATCCTTGGCTGCTTTATGGATTGACGACTGTCCCCATAAACCAACATGGGTCTTTTCAGTGTGCTTTGTCTTCACTCACACGCTTCCCGGGAAAACATCCCAGGAGGTCACCCATCCCAGAATCGCTCTAAGTCAAGCTCGCTTAACTGTGGAGTTCTTAAGTGATGGGATACCGAAAAGAAGATGCATCTTGTTAGTATAGGTAGTACCGATCAATTCATATAAGCCTTCTTCAACTCTATAGTCCCATACCTACACAGTCTCAGGATCCCTCTCATTTGGGTGTGTAATCGATTCATTCATGTGTCCCTCCGCCTAGAAGCCTGCCAGGAGCCGCTCCTTATCCGTGCCTTCTTGCACCGGCGACCACTCCCCGCCCTCGTCGGCACCCGGGTGTTACATGCTCACCAGCTTCCGCTTGGTTTGTCCTCGAACCACACCGTACAGGGAAATGTGCTGCTCTGATACCATTTCTAACATCCCTGGCTGCTTTATGGATTGACACTGTCCCCACAAACCAACATGGGTCTTTTCAGTGTGCTTTGTCTTCACTCACACGCTTCCCGGGAAAACTTTCCACGAGGTCACCCATCCCAGATCGCTCCAAGTCAAGTTCGCTTAACTGTGGAGTTCTTAAGTGATGGGCTACCGAAAAGAAGATGCATCTTGTTAGTATAGGTAGTACCAATCAATTCATATAAGCCTTCTTCAACTGTATAGTCCCATACCTACACAGTCTCAGGATCCCTCTCATTCGGGTGTGTAATTGATTCATTAACGTGTCCCTCCGCCTAGAAGCCTGCCAGGAGCCGCTCCTTGTCCGTGCCTTCTTGCACCGGCGACCACTTCCCGCCCTCGTCGGCACCCGGGTGTTACACAATTTGTCTTTTAAATTCAAATATTGTTGGTACCAGTTAAGCTATTGACTGTGACGATCTATAATTGCATGGTATTGAAACCTCTTGTGGTAAACCATTGAGTGAGGAATCATACGACACTAAGCGTAAAGTTAATAGTAATTAAAATTAAGGACCATTATGATACAAACATTCTGGGCACATCTCTATAAATAGAGTTGAGCGACTAGTATGAGGGAATCCAAGATTCCATTGACCTTATACATTTTATTGTTTGTCTCAAATGTATTAAAGTTAAATAGATCAGAACATGGCTATCAAGAATACAGTTAAGTCCTAGTAATGACTCTCAAAGATATGGTGAGGAGTATGATTAGTCATTCTACCTTACCAAAGTCACTATGGGAGTAACACTAAATATTGCAGCTTAAATTCTTGACAGAGAACCAACTATAGTAACCGACCAATCACTTTTAAGTATAGGAATATCCAACTAAAGCAAGGCCTTATAAGCCTCGCGAAGGAAGTTGAAGTCCTAAATAGTGAGTGGTTACCTTATTGGTTACTCCGAAAGGTCAAAGGGCTATAATTTAAAAAAAAATCCCAAGTTAAAGATACCTTGAGACATGAACTGATTAACTCTTTGAGGATATTGAGTTTGGGGGGAGATAAGGTTAGAGACATTATCTTTGAGGAAGAATTGGTTCCAATCCTTGAACCAATTCATATAGTTTCTATTTGTGTAGCAAATTTGGATCCTTGTGAGGATATTGTTGTTATTCTTCCTATTCAAGATAAGGAAATTATTCCTGAAGGTCAAATTCAACACCCTCAAGAACTAGAGCATCAAGAGTCATTGCATTTTGCCATGATCCACTAAAGAAAGGATAAATATTATTTTGGATAATTATGTAGTATTTCTCCAGGAACATAAGGTAAATGGTGTAATGGAAGATGATTCTATCAACTTCCACCAAACCATATGAAGTTTCAATTCGGAAAAGTGGATTGAAGGAATAAGTACAAGCTCAAGCTAGACAAAGAGGTTGAAACTTATCATATTACTTGAAAGTTTCAAAGGGTAATATGGAGAGGTATGAGGCTTGTCTAGTGTCTAAAGGCTATACTCAAAAGAAAGGATTGATTGTAAAGAGACCTTCTTTTCAGTACCAATAAAGGACTCTTTTCGGACAATCATGGCTCTCGTTGTTCATTATAATTTGGAACTTCATAAGATAGATGTCAAGACGGCGTTTCTTAATGGCCACATTGATGAAACAGATGTATATAGTACAACTGTAAAACCTTGAGTCGGAAGACCTAGAGAAGGTGGTTTGCAAACTGATGGAATCTATCTATGGGCTAAAGAAGGTGTCTCATTTGTGATACCATAGGTCCCATCAGGTGATTGTCTCATTTAGTTTTGAGATAAATATCGTGGACAACCGTGGGTTCACAATTTCAGTGGGAGCAAATTTATAATCTTGGTGTTATATGTTGACATTTTACTAGCCAGCAGGGATATAGGCTCATTGCACGAAACCAATAAATTTCTAACCAAAATTTTTTTATTAGGAATTCAGGTACTTAGAGATCACTCTCGAGGTATCCATGGATTATCACAAAAGAGCTATATCGATACGGTTTTGGATAGGTTCAACATGAGAGATACTAAACCAGGGAATATCCTTATAACTAAGGGAGACTATTTTAGTCTCAATTAATGCCCAAAAGGAAATCTGGAAATTCAGGAAATACAGAAGATTCCCTATGCTTCAGCTGTGCGAAGTCTGATGTATGCTCGGGTTTGTACGCATCCGAACATAAGGTACATAATGCAGTGTTAGACAGATACTGGAGCAATCCAGAAAAGGATCATTGGAAAGCAGTCAAAATGATCATAAGGTACTTAAAGAGAACAAAAGAATATATGTTCATGGATTAGAGATTTGATAGTTTAGAGATCATAAGGTATTCTGACTCCGATCTTATTGGGTGCCAAGATAGAAGGCATCCAACCTCAGGATATGGCTGAAGAATTTTGTCACTGGGCTGCTTATAATAAAAGGAATTGAAAGACCACTCAAGTTATATTGTGACAATAAGTCAGTTGTGTTGTACTCCAATAACAACAGGAGTTTAATGAAGTCAGAGGTTATCGACATCAAGTTTCTAATTATCTATAGAACATACAGGAACAAACTTTATGCAAGCTAACCCACTAGCCAAAGGCTTGACACCTAAGGTCTTTCATGAGCATGTTGCCCACATGGGTGTTGGCTTTGAGGTTGCCTTAGATTAGTGGGAGTTTTCTTTTTGTTATCTTGTTCTATGTTCTATGTTTTGGATTTGGTACAAACTTTATGTTATGTTTGATTTTCTCCAGAAATAAAGTTTATGAGGTTATTATTATTATAACTATCTTAAGTTTTGGTTATGTGCAAGTATTTAATTTGCACCTAAGGAACTTCGGTATGATCTCACTAAAGACTTAAGTCGGACCAGTTGGAAATAGGCATGATTTAGAGAACACATTGCATGAAATTTCCATGCCACTCATCCATATCGATCTATATCATCAAGTGCATTGATATGGTGGTCTCCAGGGTTTAGTCACGATATACGTTAGTGATGACAGTCGCGGTGGTCCCATCATTGATGTATGAGGTGGGCCAGACTGTAAAAGGGAAGTCTGATGATAAATGGCATTCGGATGTGTGCCTAAGGAATTATGATATAATTATTATGATATGTTGCCCAAGTGGGAGATTGTTGGAATATTTTATTTCAATATCATAATGTGGGCAGATATCGGTAATTAATTATATTAGCTATTTATCTCTTAGGGGCCTTAATTGATATGTGATCAAATTAAGAGATAAGGCCAATCAGATTTCTGATTTGATAATTGATATTATCATTAATTATCTGATATGGGTAAAATATGAGTGGATGTCACCGATGACCAATTTCGGAATAATGGGAACCCTAATTGGTCATCACCCTACATATAGGCTATGGTCCCCAATATACCGGACACAATGCACACCGCCTCTTCTCCCCATCTGAAGAGTGACTAAGGCATAAGGAATTCAGGTTGAGGAAGAACCACAAGCCAACGGGTGTTCATTACCCGTCTCTATCTTTCTCTTTCCCTCTTCGTGTTTCAGATCCAACAGTTGGTGATCAAATCTAGTACTCTTGAAGAATGCTTAAGATCAGGAATTTATTCAAGTCTGTAAATCTTTAATAATCTGACATGATATAGATCCTAGGTTTTGTCGTGTTTTGTTCTAGGATGTATACATCTAGTTATGCATGCTTCAAAGAATAAATAAAATAAAGAATCATGAAATAAAGGATTAATTCTAACATCATCAACTTCTTCTGCAACATCAGAATCCCGACATGGTAATGTGGCTTTTGAACAAATATGATTTAATTCAATTAGTTTTTCTTTTTTCACCCTTTTGGATTCAAGGTGTGTGGTGCTATGCTATCATCCATGATGAGCAACATTATGTTCCAGTACGTGAGAATTAAGCGGCGAATTTCAAAAGAATGTTCCAGTGCTATGCTATCATTGTGGGATTTGATGGCTCAGATAAAAGCTCCCATTATTGGGAAGTTCCAAAAGTATGGTGGCGCGTGTGTCTGTTTGGGAAGATGAAGGAAGGACCCAAGGAGCACTGGCCACTGGGCAAACATGTCAAGTTGCAGAAGAAGTTGCGCAAATGGAGAAGAGCGTGGGGTGGGTGGAGAAAGAAGAACAGAAAAAAAAGAATAATCTGATTTTGTTATAAATTTTAATTAAATAAAAATAAAATAAATTTAAATAATGATGTGGCAAAGTTTGATTGGATGATTGTGAAAAGATGGTTTACACTGTTAGTGCACAGCAATATCCACAAAAATTGAGACAAATCAAAGGATCAAAGTGAACCTTTTAAAAGTTAAGAGATCTAAAAAAATAAGTTATGAGATCAAAATGGTATTTTAGTCTAATTTTTTTTAGAAATTTTGACAAAGTGGAGAGTAAAAATCAATAATCATGAACTAAATTGATGTTTTTTTTTTCTTTACTGAATAGCTTATGTTCCAGACCAATTGAAAAAATAACCATTTTAATTTTTTTTTGTTTAAATTTCACTCTCTGTCCAATATTTTTTTATTAATTTGTTTTTTAGAAAACTCCAAAAACAAGCTAAACTAACTGCAAATCGAACTTTGGCCTCATTCAGTCATTCACTTTGATTGTTAGTTAATTTTTGTGGATAAATTATGTTTTCTCTCTGTCTATGTCACAGTCAGTTTTAAATTTTCTCATTTGAAGCAGATGAACGCTATAAAATTTCTTACTTCTATCCATTTCAGGTAACCTAATGTTCTGTGAAAACCGAATTATCCAATCCAATCCAATCCGTATTTGATTGGATCGGATTGAATCGGATTTTTTGAAGGAAGCAAACCGATCCAATCCAAACCGCATGTTTTTATCATTGGATCGGATGACTTCTTTGCTTAAAACCGATCCAATCCAATCCGCGAACACCCCTAGCACTCATGAAATTAGAAGAGACTCATTAGGCCGTGCATTGATTGGTTTAATGGTTTTTGCTCATTATACTTTAGCAGCTAAGGGACGTTATTTGATAAATAAGTGTTCAGCAGAGAGTGAGGGAATATCGATGATTGATTATTTGGATAGCCACTGTTATGGCGGTTAATTCCACTAGATAAAATGAAACGAAGTTCTTCAACCTATAGCCTCATAATTAAGTTCAGGAAAATGGGAAATGCTCCTATAATTATCAGTTCGTATAGTCAGCTTCATCCAATTTGGTTGGTAATGAATGATAGGTAAATTAGGCATGCAAATTTTCCACTAGCTTCTATACATATCAGCCTCAGTTAAATAAAATCTTCAAAGGATAGGGCTTCCTGAACATGCATGCATGCATGGGTGACACACGTTTAATGTTTTCTTCCAAGCAAAGTTGAAGAACACATTCGAGCACACAAGCGTGAGAGACTGCTACAAACTATATAATGCGAGTAAATAATCAATTTAGTCCCTGAAATTGCGACTTAGTATCAAGTTTGTCCCTGAATTAAGAAAATTACCAATTTAGTCCCTAAAATTGCAAATCGTGATTCAAAATGGTCCCTCCGTTAATTGGCGTCCCCTAACGTCGTGAAAGGTGCTTATGTGGCACGTTAAGTGCCTTGCTAGACCCCCATCTCATCATCCACCTTGTCAGAAACACAATTTCAGGGACTTAGTTGAAATTTCAGGGACTAAATTGAAACTGGCTAGGATTTTAATTTGGGTTTCATCTTCTTCCCCCACCCTTCTCCAATGGTTTTTTCCGGTTCTCCTCTTTGCTCTGCTCCCTCCTCCTCTGTTCTTCTTCTTTCTCTTCATCCATCTATCCCTTTTTTTACTGTAACCGAAGACGAGAATGAGGAAAGGGCACTACAAAAAAAAACCTATTTAGCGACCGAAGATTTCGGTCGCTAAACATGATAATCCGGTTGCTATATAGTCTGGCGACCGAATTAGCGACCGCATTAAGGGGGTAGCAGAAACCCTGGTGGCTAAATGTTTAGCGACCGAACTTGTATTTCGGTCGCAAAATTATATATTTCGGTCGCCGTATAGTTGGTCGCATGCTCAGCTCACCTAATTTGGTGACCGATATTCGGTCGCTATTTCGGTCGCAAATTTTGATTTTGATTTTTTTTTAAAATTTTCCTGTAACTTAATCCTGCCGACCAAATATTGTTTTTCAACTATTACCCCTTTGATTTTTAATTTCTGATATAAACAAAATACACCAATATTTTTTTTGAATAAATAGAAAACGTAAATATGATGTACTAACGATCCATAACACCACAGTCAATATAATCAAGAAAACATATACATTAATTAATGCAAGTTTAATAATTGTTTATAAAAAAACACACCACAATCAATAAGTACTAATCAAAATATCAAAACTCATCAATCTTCTAAAGGGATGAACATGTAGAAGCGAGAACCCCCAAGGTACTTAAACTTTGCCAATGCACCAGTGGACAACAAATACAGCTCCCTGATACCATTTGTATATGTTGCAAAATATGGGCGATCCTCATGGATTACTATATTCCCATTGAACAAATTTCCGCTTTTGTCTTCAATAGTCACAACACGCAGTATTTCTTGTCCCCAACGACGGTAGAATGATCGCGGGATTGAAATCAAATCCTGCAAATACACAAGAACAATTTAGTAATGATTAGTTTATGCCTTAACTATCATTACGTGAATCCGATCGTTATTCTTAAGTTGATGAGATACTGTACCTGGTCTATATGGATGGTTGTCTCAAAACATTTAGTCGGATCCATTTTCTGATAAAACAATAAGGAAAACAAGTCATATGTCTAAACTTCATCAAGTGATAATAATAAAAGATGGAAAGATCCACGTAGCATACTAGCATGTTAAAATAGAACAAAGAAATGCAACTTCACATGCAACTTTACATATTAGCAAATATAGTAGTTTTCAGGAAAGCAGATGCTTTTACGTCGTTTTGAAGGATGGTCATAGAGAGGATTAGCATGGTTACTACCTTTGGATGCCAAATGGTGTTTCACAATCATTTCATCATAAGATTGAATAACTTAACACGTAAATCAATCTATCGCTTAACAACTAATGACATAAAACAAAACACATAAACCATTCACATGAACATTCTATAATCTCTCAATTAGAATACAGTACTACTATTAACAAGCAATTCCCAATTGAAATCACAGTATTACAAACAACATGTAAGTTACACCCTAAGGTCCCAAAACTCAACAATCAACATTCATTAGCAACATATGCAGAATTCGTACGGTTTTTAGTCAACTTTGATGATTTTATTAAAATACCAAATGAAGTCGGATTTAGACAAACGACCCCTCTATGGAAATATAAACAAGTCTAGTTTATAAATTTAAATTTAGTTTTGGGAAAAAGCATTCCAAAAAGTACAGTTTTAACCAACAAGCTACCGCATTCGAAAAACAGGACAGCAATTGTCCTCTAACTTTTAACAGAATTTTCTTCATCAATACTCAGTTAAAAACATTAAATTCAGTGCCTAAACTGTAGCAAATCGAGTCTAGTTTCTAACAAAATAATAATCATAAATAATATAGTTCTACAGAAAAAGTTATAAGGAAAACACTGAACCTATGTCCATACGGGTTTTCAGGACATCAACTATAACATCTCCTTGTAAGCAATATAACAAACACCTGTCAAGCAAGATCCTTTAACATATCTATTCTCACATATTGGCATATCAACACCATCACAAAATCAAAACCAAATTACAATACACATGCAAATAGAAAATCAACTAATTAGAGCATGTATCAACAACTCCTAAGTTTGGATTGCAGCATACTTCAACAAATATATATTGAAGCATATTTCAATACAAAGTTAAATAAAATATAGTAGCAAACATCCTATTGAGATATGCTCTCCACTAACAAGGCAACACATAATTGTCATACACATGCATAACTTCTAAATTAGCAACACACAACAAGCATCCCGCCTTGTTGACAGGATCACATCCTATTGAGCTCTGCTCTCCACTAACAAACAACACATAATTGCAAATGCATGCATAAATATTAAATTATCAGCACACAATCAGCATCTTGCCTTTCAGGCACGATACCTTCCTATTGAGCTCAGCTCTCCACTAACAAACAACAAGATATATAGTAGTGATAATAAGAAAAGATGGAAAGATCCATGTCGCATACTAGCATGTTAAAATAGAACAAAGAAATGCAACTTCACATGCAACTTTACAGATTAGCAAACATAGTAGTTTTCAGGAAAGCAGATGCTTTTACGTCGTTTTGAAGGATGGTCACAGAGAGGACTTTTCCTACCAAAAGTGCCTAGATAACCTAGTAAGGATGGTCATCAACAACTATTTCTGGAAAGCTCCATTTCCTAGTGAAACAAATGAGTAGAAAACCAGAGTTGCTTTCATAATATTGTGTACAGAGCTGCTTTCTAAAATATGGAAGGTAAGATAGAAAACCACTGGAGCCAAAATATGGGAATAAAATAAATCTGCTAGAGAACATGAGGAGGACTTGCGGAAAACAAAACAAAGAGAGAAAATATGTTTACGGACTTATGACACAAGAAAAGAGAAGGAATCTCATGACACCATAATAATTTTGTAAAAAGGCAAGGGAGAAACAAGCCAAGGGTGGGTGGGAACTATACGCAATAAACCTGGCAACAGAAAGACCAAAGACCAAAGACACGGCTTATTGCAACAGATAATAACCTCTAAAGAACTTGGATATCTAAGAGACTATGACTCATTCTGCGTAATGGAAAGAAAATATCAACAGCATATCATGATTGCCTCTTAATTATCCAAAATCAATATGTCCATCAAGAATATCCTCTCCCAGCCAAGAACTTCGATCAAGTTGTGATGTGAGGGGCGGAAATGATTTCATGTGAAAATATGTTTGGCCTTTTAGGCTTACTATATGGTGTATCTTTTTGCACATTTATATCTTACAATTAAACTTTAGCATAAATGAAAAACAATAAGGACACAGAAGAATTACTTTACTTGACCCTTTGTTTGAACTCACATACTCGCCATTTTTCTTTTATGCATTTGAGTAATATGACTAATATAATAGCAATCACTTTCTTAAATTCAAACAAAAATTAAAGCAAAACTGATATTAGCAAACTGAAAATATAGGCAGAAAAGCAAGGGTCAAATGCATATATTAACATTCACCAAAAAAAAAATATGCATATATTAGCAATCTGATAACAGGTCTCAATTTAAACTCTGAAAATAGTTTATGAACATAAAAATCACATCAAGATAAACTATATGAATGAGATAAAACTTAAGAAATGTCCTATAAAAAAATAAAAAATAAAAATTAAGAAATGTGTAGTGTGAAAGCATGAAAGGCTTCTTAATCCACTTAGGAAGAAAAGTTCAGTTATCTAACTATTCCCCAGAGAAATACTTGGCATTACCCACAGAGAAAATTCTCAAACAACTCACGTGCATTTTTCATAATCAACTTAATTCACACAAACAACTTAACATCAAATATAATTTTAGAACAAAGAACAAACAATAGACAACATAGACAACAGAGAACTTGTGGTCAGGATTTAACCACCATTATAATTTGGCTGAAGAACAGAACCACTAAATGTAGCAGAATGAGACCAAACACGTGAAGGAGCCGAGTGACTACTACTAGGACACCATAAATAGGAAAGGAACACGCACCAATAACAAAAACATATGGCAAAACAATTACTTGAGATCAGCAATAAAGCAATGAAGTTGAAGTTACAGGATGTTTCGATATTAGAAGCAGCGAAAAAGCGGGATGTTACAGGATCAAATATATCAAAACTGGTTAAGTCATGAGATCCAAACACATCATCAAAACCAGTTCCATTAACATAGTAAATGCACAAACCAGAGGAATAGAGAGAGAGAGAGGTGAGGAGAGACGAAAACATACCAGAGAAGGAGGAGGACGGCGGCGCTGCTCTGGTGGTGCCGACAACGGTGGTAGCCGTGCGAAGAAGGAGGGAACTGAGAGAGAGAAAAAGTTAGAAACAGATAGAGAGAGAGATGGAGAGAGAGAGAGAGAAGAGACTTACCGTGATGGTAGTGGCCGGAGGAGGGGCGGCAGTCGCGAAACCGTGGTGGCCGGAGGAGAGAAAGAGAGATCAAGTGAGAGAGAGGAAGAGAGATCGCGAAATGGAAGAAGAAAGGGGTTTCTACGTTTTTAGGGAATTTAATTTTTAGCGATCGAATATTTCGGTCGCTAATTCGGTCTCAAGGGTGCCATTTCAAAATTTAAATTCATAAATTTAGCTACGGATTTTTAAATCGGTCGCTAAGACGCGTTCTTTTAGTTTTTTAACGCGTCGTTTAGCGACCGAATTAATATCGGTCGCAAATGTAAATAAAATTTAACCGCTGCATTTAATTCGGTCGCCATTTCGGTCGCTAAAAAAGGTATAAAATTTCTGACTTTTAAGTTCCTTTATTTAGCGACTGAAATATTCGGTCGCTAAAAATTAAAATCCCTAAAAACGTAGAAACCCCTTTCTTCTTCCATTTCGGTCGCAGTATTAACTCTAATTAGTCTTTCGTGTAGATCCTATAATCGGTCGCCATTTCGGTCGCCAAAAACAACCAAAAAATTCGGTCACTATTTTCGGTCGCTAAACAACCTTTTTTTTGTAGTGGGGGTGCAATTTAAATCAAAGTAGCATCACAACTCCAAATGCCGGCAGATTCAAGGTTGGGGAGGATGATTTTGTGGCAGCCCAGGGGTTGGGATGAAAGACATGAATTGAGGTACTCCTCCCCTGGATGTTGAAGCCCCTGGTGGTACTGGTATGCGAACCATAACATGCCTTGTATATGGTGGTGGCATGGGTACAAGTGATGGTGCTTGAGATGGTGTAGGTGGCGTCACTGGTGTAGCCTTCTCCCTGGATGGAATAACTGGACCTCTGACTCCATACCTCCTAGCCTGCACAATTAAGATCGAAAAGTGAGTATCAAGTTGGTCCTTGTAATTACATACTTAATATCAAATTAGTCCCTGACATGTGTAACTTAAATTCAAATTAGTCCCTGCGCACATACCCTTTGTGGTGCATTCACTTGCTGTTGGGGGACATGCACTGGACCTTCCTGTGCAAGCTGAATTGGAACTTGTCCTACATCATCCCCTGCTTGTTGAACTTCCTGTGACTCCAAAGAAAAAAAGTCCACAAGTTTGTAATTTATTTAAAGTACATTCAATCAGCACCAGTAAGGGCAGAAATTCTAAACATCCACAAAGAACTTACCCTTGTTGCATCTTCCTCATTTGGTGCTTCATTTGCTGGTGCAGATTGGGGGAGAGGTATCTCAGTTACTGGTTCCTCTTGCTGTTGAGCTGATCTCCTAGAATTAGGTAATTGGGCAACTCCTATGTTCATGCATCCTTTGCTATTGTGACCTTCAATTCCACATCTTGAACATGTGAAAGTTGGGTAAGACCTCTTCAGCTTCCTAGGGAAGACCCATTACCCCCTTTCCTCATTTTCGTCTTCGGTTGCAGCAAAAAATGGGATGGAGGGATGAAGAGAATGAAGCGGAACAGAGGAGGAGGGAGCAGAGCAAAGGGGGGAACCAGAAAGAGCCATTGGAGAATGGTGGGGGAAGAAGATGAAACTCAAATTAAAACCCAAGCCAGTTTCAATTTAGTCCCTGAAATTTCAACTAAATCCTTGAAATTGTGTTTCTGACGTGGAGGCAAGGTGGATGATGAGATGGGGGTCCAGCAAGGCACTTAACATGCCACATAAGCACCCTTCACGACGTTAGGGGACGACAGTTAATGGAGGGACCATTTTGAATCACGGTTTGCAATTTCAGGGACTAAGTTGGTAATTTTCTTAATTCAAGGGCCAACTTGATACTAAGTCGCAATTTCAGGAGTAAATTGGCTATTTAGTCTATATAATGTAAAGTCACAATCATGAGCCTCTCCGCCAACTTCCTAGACTCTATTAATTAATCATTACAATTTTGAAGCAAAATAGACAAGAGAAGGGTATAATTTATTTCTTTTTCTCTTTTTTATTTAAAAAACACTTGTGTGATTAATTTCTGCCTTTAAACTTTAAACTGGAGGCGAAGGAAATGGACTCACTAGAAAATATATAAAAGCACGGTCAAGTGTTATGCAATTTTTCTAAAAAATTACTATTTTACACATAATGGAATCTTCCATCAAAACAAATCCGGTACCATACATAGATATATATGAATATTATTATAATTACATAAATAATAGGATGGGTTCGGGTTTGGGGCGAGTATGTGTATTGCCATCCCCGCCCCCATCCCAAGTCGGGTCAAGTTTTCCCCGTCAAAGTTGGGACGGGTTCAGATTGGTACCAACGGGTTCAGGTTCAATTGCCATGCCTACCAGCTTTGATCGAGCGATTTGGTAAACAAAATATGACATTGTCAGGGTCATTTTTCAATGCATAAACCATTAAAAATATTAGTCCCTCCGGTCCACAATATAAGAAACAAATGAGTCATTTTTTTGATCCACAATATAAGATCAATTTTCACACATATTAAATACTAATTTTCAATATTGCACTTATTAATTACTATCATTAATTATAAGCCATCAAAATATTAATTAAAATTAGAAGGGGTATTTTTGGAAATTTATGAGTATTAATTACAATTAACTCATTCCAATACATTTCCGTAGTCCGTGTGTTTTAGGGTTTTGTTTCTTATATCGTAGACCCGATAGAGTATATTGGGATTAAATATTATTATCTATCACATTTTTTGGAAGCTAATTCTAATTTTTAAATATTTAATTTTTTAGAAGATAATATGATTGTGTGAGTGATTCACTGGTTGAACCAGATAAACTTATATATGTTAAATATGTAAATTACATATATATATATATATAATATTTTCAAGCATAACTACCAATAATTGCTTAGCCCAGCAATAAACTGGTGTGCATTGAACGTTCATGTGTGGGGTTCGATTCCTTGCAAATGTAAGTTTTTCAAATTTGATGTGGAACGAACGTGTGTGTTGGACCATCGTGGAGCGCACGTGAGCGCCTCGAGCACTGTGTGAAATAATAATATTTGTTTAATTTAAATTCTACTAATAAAAAAAGACATAATTGTAAATGAAGAAGATTGGTATATTGAATAATTTCCTTAATATAATGGCTCGTGCCATCCATTTATTGAAAGACTTACAATCGAATATAAAATGTCATTTATAATCGTTTTAATGAATATTCTACCGTTTCAGTAAAGAAATGGTGAATTCGATTTTCCATGCCAATTTATAATAAGTAAGACCTAAACAAAACAAGGACACTCTCCTTGGGTTAATTCACATATAAAGTCATGAGAGTATTGTACATTTGGATAAATTGTAGAAGAAGAAAAAAAAACAAGAACACACTTTTATCATACTCCTTCTTCTTTTCTTTTCTTTTTTATAAAACACTTTTATCACATTTCTCTTAATCACAATCTTTGTCATTGTATAGATTTCATGTGAGACTCACCAAAATACATGGTCTCACATGAAATCCATCAAATAATAGAGACTCTTTTAGATGAATGTGATGCTAGAGGATTATTTGTTTTGTTTTCATTTTCGTGTTTTTAGAAATAATTAAGAAATTGTTACCTTGTTTTCATTATGTTTCCTATTTTTAGAAATTTGTAAAGAAAACACTGAAAACAGATTTTAAAAACAAGAAACAAAATGAAAACAAAGTAGTAATCCATAATACACTAATGGCCGGATCGACTTTTCACTGTGGACAAGCCACTACTAGACACGTGGTGGCTGCGTGGGTCCCACAAACAATTTTTATATTTTGTTTTATTTTACATTATTTTTATAGTGAATTCTCTCAAACCCATAATAATTTTTGGGTAACTTTTACCCAACCTAGATGGCCCAATCAAAAGACATTCCATCAATTAAATTGTTCATATCATATCTACATTGGATAGACTTCCCTTTTTATATAAAAAACCCTCAATCAGTTTTTTATTTTAACTTTTGATTCAAAGGACCTTGTTGTAAAAAAAAAAATTAAAGCTCATTCAATTTCTCTTTTTTATTTTGCAAATCAGAATCCACCATTTTTAAAGAGAATCATTGAAGAAAACGATTCATCTCCACCTTCATCCACCACCACCACCGTCAAAGAGCATGTTCCATTCCTAAGCACCACACCTCTAAGACCACGATCTGCGAAAATCAAAGACAACTATTGATGTTTTACCTCTTATCCTCACCTGCAGCAGCTCGATCCCAGCCTCGATTCGATGCCTTTTAATTCATTTTTTGACAACTTTTTGAACTTAAAATTACACCATTTGAATCCTAAATTATCAAATAACTGTCGTTGATCAAAAAACATTCGAAAAGTTGCTGAGATGTTCAAGAAAACGACCAAGAACGATCACGGGTCGCGCGAACCCACATTCATGTATTCCGGATCTTTCTGACCCGTCTGAAGGTTGTGGTGCGGTCAGGTTTTCCCCGTCAAAGTTGGGACGGGTTCAGGTTGGTACCAACGGGTTCAGGTTTTATTGCCATGCCTACCAGCCATGGTCGAGCGATTTGATAAACAAAATATGACATTGTCAGGGTCATTTTTCAATGCATAAACCATTAAAAATATTAGTCCCTCCGGTCCACAATATAAGAAACAAATGAGTCATTTTTTTGATCCACAATATAAGAAATATGTATCAATTTTCACACATATTAAATATTAATTTTCAATATTGCACTTATTAATTACTATCATTAATTATAAGCCATCAAAATATTAATTAAAATTAGATGGGATATTTTTGGAAATTTATGAGTATTAATTACAATTAACTCATTCCAATACATTTCCTTAGTCCGTGTGTTTTAGGGTTTTGTTTCTTATATCGTAGACCCGATAGAGTATATTGGGATTAAATATTATTATCTATCACATTTTTTGGAAGCTAATTCTAATTTTTAAATATTTAATTTTTTAGAAGATAATATGATTAAGTGAGTGATTCACTGGTTGAACTAGATAAACTTATATATATTAAATATGTATATTATATATATATATATATATATATATATATATATATATATATAATTTTCAAGCATAACTACCAATAATTGCTTAGCCCAGTGATGAGTGTGATTTCACCTCATATTTCCTTCACAATTTGCATACATTTTCATATAGATTAGGCTTATTTTATTTGTTTAATTGTTAATTTTGCCTTGGAATGAGTAAGGTGGTTTTGTGGTGCTTGTGTGCAGGAAAAGTAGATTAAAATGCTCAGGATCAGTCGAGTTGGAGCTGGCACGAAGATGGGAGTTTGGAAGACAAGAAAATGGGGCAAACATAGCCCATCACGGCCAGGCCGTGATGCCCATCACGGCCGTGATCAAATGAAGCTGAAAAAGAATGAAAAAAGTCAGAAGCTGTCATGGCCAGGCCGTGATGCCCATCACGACCGTGACATGCATATTGAGCCAGACACCCTCAGGGCAGAATCTGTCACGGCCAGGCCGTGATGGCCATCACGACCGTGACAGACCATTTATTGAAAAAGCGCACAAGGCAGAAGCCATCACGGCCAGGCCGTGATGCGCATTACTTGACCTGAAGCAACTGATTTGGATCTGATTTGTATTGGTTTAGGATTCAAACTGCTCAATCTTATAAATAGGACCTAGGAGCTCGAGTTTTGGGACTTTTTTTTCGACTGTTTACCTTAGGATTTTTGAGAAATTCTCTTCTTCTTCTCCTTCTCTTCTCTAGGGATTTTTCCGTGTATGTTATTTCAACCAAGCTTGCTACAGTAATGGCAATGCTTGAGT
Organism: Sophora flavescens; assembly: GCA_030762895.1. NCBI lineage: Eukaryota > Viridiplantae > Streptophyta > Magnoliopsida > Fabales > Fabaceae > Sophora > Sophora flavescens. The sequence continues at coordinate 37,663,620 of CM061068.1, forward strand.
AGTAGTCTAGTTTCTAGGAATTGGGGCTATGCCCGAAACTTGTTTATGGTGATGTATAGATTTTTATTTCTTGTTAATTCAGATTTGTTTTCGATTCGATCCCTATCGCTTTAATTACTCGCGAATTTGGTGGCCACTTGTTTGCGTGCCATAGATATACTAAGGACGAACCTAGCGGTGAACTTAGGTATCGGATCCATAGGAATCGAACTTGGGACTGAAATCACGAGAGTTAGAAGCCGTCCTTCGAGGATCCACGAATCGTCACAAAACTCAAGGGGTCCGATCTAAATTCAATTACCACGAGAGTAAGGATTGATTTAATCGGGCACGGCTTTTGTAACCCAAGAGGGAGCATTAGCTAATTTAGGACAGATTCGCCTTCAAAACAAATTTTGGTATTTGACAAGGAGAGGAATCGATTCAGTATCATAAACAGTTTTGTGGTATCCCAATTCCTGGGAATCCATTTTAAATTCGAAAAACCCCGATTTGAATCGCTTTCTGTTTTGTTTAATTGCGAAATTAAATTTGATTGTTACTTGATCCTATTTCAAAAATCAAAACCTTTTCAAAATCTTAGTCCAGTTTTATCGATTTACTAATTAGTTGAGGTTTGAGATCACGGTCCCTGTGGGATCGATCTTTTTATAACTTGGCAACGAATCCGGTACACTTGCCGGAATTTATCACATCAAGTTTTTGGCACCGTTGTCGGGGACTGTTTTCTTGAATTTCAATTTAATTTTCAAATTGATTTTTCTGGACATTTTTTTTTATTTTATTTTATTACTTATTTCTTTTCCTTTTTCTAGAGTATCTATCTCTCTACCATAGGTATTCTTCCCTTTTATGCAAAGATCCCTAAGTCTTGGAAGCCTTGTTGAAGCCGACCACGAGATCGAAAGGACCTTTCATAGACGTAGGAGACTACAAAGAGCGAGAGAGGTTAATCCCCATTCCACTAATGGCGAATCTACCAGATACCAAACCGCTGAAGGACTACGCAACCCCAAATGCTAGGGGTCTGCGAACTGGGATTGCAAGGCCGGAAATTGAGCCGGAAAACTACACCATACCGCCTCACTTAATTAGCATGATTAGGCCACACCAGTTTGGAGGATTACCCTCGGAGGACCCGACCGATCATATGAAAACATTCCTGGAATTCACCGATACGATAAGGATTCAAGATGCCTCGATCGATGCTATCCGCCTGAGGTTATTCCCTTCCTCTCTGACTGGAAAAGCGAAAGCTTGGTCGAAGCAAGTTCCCGCTAACACGTTGACAACTTGGGACCAGCTAGAACAAGCATTCTTGGATAAATTCTTCCCTCCATTCAAGACTACTTTCCTAAGGACTCAGATCACCGGCTTCTTCCAAAAAGACGGAGAATGCTTATCCGAAGCTTGGAATCGCTACAAGGGATTGTTGGAGTCTTGCCCACATCATGGGCTGGAAAAGTGGTTGTTAGTGCACACCTTCTACAATGGATTGGATTATTCGTCAAAGGTATCACTCGACTCCGCAGCTGGTGGAGCCTTCATGAACAGACCCCTGACAGAGGCGTTCAACATCTTTGAGAACGTGGCCACTAATTATCACCAATGGGGCTCATAAAGAGGTATTAACCCGAAAAAGTTTTCGGGGGGTAAGTTTGATAAGCCTCTGGCTCATCTAGTTTTATGGCTAGTATGACCAGGGTTTTGTGCTAATTATATTTCGTTTTCGCCCAAATTAGATTAGATTGTCCTCAAGCAAGGTTTTGAGTCTCTAAAGTAGTTTTAGGTTAATTTAGCCAGTTTTGAGTCAAATAAAGCACTTATGACTATTTTATTGTTTTCATGTTAACTTAGAAGTTAAGGGAACAAAGAAGCAGGGGAAATTTCAATCCTGGAGGTATTCGCCTCGCGAGAGTCTTCTCGCCACGCGAACCTGAAACCAGCCTGAGCAGCAGAATGTCATCCTCTCTGGTTCGCCCCGCGAGAGTCCACTCGCCTCGCGACCCTGAACACTGACTGTTCCTGAAAATGCAACCCTTCTGTGTCGCCTCGCGAATCCATGTCTCGTCTCGCGAGACTGAAGACCAGAAGCCATGACTCTTCCGTTCCTCGCCACGCGATCCGTACTTCGCCCCGCGAGAAGACCAAACGTTGCAGATTCTTCATAATATTCGCCTCGCGAGTGGGTGTTCGCCTCGTGAGAAGGCGCAGTTTCTGAATGTTATAAATTGTTGTTCTGGGAAGATTAGAGGGACTTTTGATTCTCCACTGTTTTTTTTACATATTTTCTGGTTGTGTTTCGTTTTCATGGAGAACTAATTCCATTTGATTTGTCTACTGTAATCGATTTCCAACACACTTCTATAATTCCTGTTTTGTTTGCTTTTCCCTTTTCAATGCTATGCTATATATTTCTGTTTGCTTAATTCAGGAGTGTATAATGTTGTGTTGATTTATTTCGGTGATGTTATGTTCCTATGTTGATTCGCGTTTGCTTAATTCGCGTGTGTTCATTCATGTTCGCTTAGTTCATGAGGGCTTAACCCCGTTTGCTTAATTCGGGAATTAGGAACATATATCTCGTAGTAGTGATTTCGCTTGTTAATTATTGCTACAACCGAAAGGGGATTAGAATCTGCTTAGGGCTTGGAATTTACATGAACCGATGATAGTTGGGAAATCGAGAACAGTAGATTAATCATCTTTAGCTTATTTGTTAATCTCTTAAACTGCTCTGTTTTTATTGCTCTGTTTTTTGCTTTGTTTTCCAATTGCATTTCAATCCACACCCCCCTCCCCCAAAACTGATTTTTGTGGTAAATAACAAGTCAAGAGTCCTTGTGAGACGATATCCGAGTTGTCGCACACTACTACAGTTTTATAAAACCGCTAGCTTTTTGACCCGCGCGCGATAGCGCGTCAAAAATTGGCGCCGTTGCCGGGGACTCTTGTTTGTTATTTTCGCATTTTTTCTTTCCTTTATTTTCGTTTTTTGTTTTGAATTGGTCTGGCTACTAGGTCTACTTGCCCTGACTTGTGTGATTTTGATCCTGAAATTGAAAGAACACTACACACACGCCGTAGAGTAATTCGGGCTAGCACTAGTGGTAATTCTAATTCTGAAACTGTTTTTGATAATATGGGTGACCAAAGGACATTAAGACAGCTTGCTACCCCTGATGTTAATTATAATGGCTTGTGTATTGAATATACTGGTGCTGTTACTCCCTTTGAATTAAAATCTGGTCTAATACATTTGTTGCCAAGGTTTAGTGGTCTTGCAGGTGAGGATCCACATAAGCATCTGAAGGAATTCCAAGTTGTCTGCTCCACACCCTTGAGACCAGAGGGAATAATTGAGGATGACATCAAGCTGAGAGCCTTCCCGTTTTCACTACAGGGAGCTGCAAAGCATTGTCTGTACTATCTTGAGCCAAGCTCTGTTACCACCTGGAACGATTTGAAGAAGCTCTTCTTAGAGAGATATTTTCTTGCCTCCAGAGCTGCATCAATCAGGAAGGAAATATGTGGCATCAGACAAGGAAATGAGTCATTGGCTGAGTATTGGGAGAGATTCAAGCAGTTGGTATCCAGTTGCCCTCAGCATCAGATTTCCGAGCAGCTTCTTATTCAGTATTTTTATGAGGGGTTACTACCGATGGATAGAAATATTTTGGATGCTGCTAGTGGGGGAGCACTTGTTGATAAGACTCCGGCTGCTGCCAAGCAATTAATTGAAAATATGTCACTGAACTCCCAGCAGTTTACAACCAGGAGAAATTCTATTGAGACAAGGGGTGTGAATGAAGTCCATAGCTCTTCTTCCAACCAGGCCCTTGAGAATAGAATTGATGAGCTCACTTCTTTGGTAAAGCAATTGGCAATGGATAGGGTTCACCCGGCAAGGTTGTGTGGCATGTGCAGTTCTCCTGAGCACCCGTATGATGCATGCCCCATTCTGAAAGAAGGGTCAGTTACTGATTTGTCTCAAGCTTATGCAGTCCATCCTTATAATCAAGGCAATAATCAGAACCGGTACAACGTTCCTGACCTCTCCACAAATAAGTACCACCCCAACTGGAGGAATCATCCTAACCTTCGGTATGGGAACTCATCCCAACAACAACCGATGGCACCACCACAGAATCCTCCTCAAGTGACCACTTCTGCACCTTCCGAACCTTCCCTAGAGGACATGATCAAGCAAATGGCTGCAAACAATCTCTAGTTTCAGCAGCAAGCAAATGCTAGCATTAATGCCTTGCAGACACAGGTTGGACAGATTGGTCAGTTTCAGCAGCGAACGGATGCTAGCATTCAAGCCTTGCATACACAGATTGGACAGCTTGCCACTTCCATGAATAACATACAGCAAGCTCAAGGATCAAACCAACTACCTGCACAAACAGTGATGAATCCCAATGTCTCCAATCCTAATGTGAGTGCCATTTCTTTGAGATATGGAAAAGTGGTTGAGGCAGCCTCTGAAAAAGATGAAGAAACTATTGAGGTAACTCCTGAGCCTTCAGTTGATGTTGAAGCTGAGAGAGTTTATGTGCCACCAATCCCCTTCCCACAAAGAGTGCAAAAAAATAAGAAGATTGGTGGGGAAGACAAGGAGAGGGAAATTTTAGATGTGTTCAGAAAGGTGGCGGTGAACATTCCCCTTCTGGATGTGATCAAGCAGGTGCCCAAGTATGCAAAATTTCTGAAGGATCTATGCACCCACAAGAGAAGGTTGAAGGGTAATGAGAGAGTTAATCTAGGGCGAAATGTTTCAACTCTGATTCAGCCTAAGCCTGCACTTGAAAGGGTTACTGTTTCGGCCCCCACTCAGGCACTACCACAGAAGTGCAAGGATCCAGGAACTTTCGCTATTCCATGCACTATTGGGGACAGGAAATTTGAAAATTGCATGTTGGATTTGGGAGCCTCCATAAATGTCATGCCCACCTCTGTTTTCAATAACCTTGATCTTGGTCCCTTGCAACATACAGGTCTCACTATCCAGTTAGCCAACAGGACCAGTGCTTGCCCCATGGTAATGGTAGAAGATGTGCTGGTACAAGTTGATGAGTTGATCTTCCCTACTGACTTCTACATCCTGGACATGGCAGGGGAAACAAATTCAAGTAGATCACCAATCATCCTGGGCAGACCGTTCATGAAGACGGCAAAGACAAAAATTGATGTTGATGATGGAACCATGTCCATGGAGTTTGGTGACATTGTGGCAAAGTTTAACATCTTTGATGCTATGAAGCATCCATTGGAAGAGCACTCTGTCTTTCAAATAGAGTTGCTCTCCGAAATTATTGATGGCACCCATGAGGACTTGGTTTCTGATTTTCCATTTATTTCTGGCTTTGATGATATTTATTCATGTACTGACTGTACTAACACTAACCCTTGTGTTGTTTGTGCTGAGTTCCTTGATTCTACTTTGCAGGGTGATAGTGTGAGTGAAGCTGTCTGTTCAGCGGAAGTTCTTGACCTCATGGTTGCTCCGAATATACCATCCATTGAGCAGCCACCCTCCTTAGAGCTCAAGCCACTTCCTGGGAATCTGAAGTATGCTTACTTGGAGAGGAATGAAAAACTTCCAGTCATTATTTCCTCCAGCCTTGACTCTGACCAGGAAGCTAAGCTATTGGAGGTTCTGAAGAAGAACAAGAAGGCGATTGGGTGGACCTTGGCTGACATCCCAGGAATTAGCCCCTCCAGATGTATGCATAGAATTCTGTTGGAGGATGGGGCCAAACCAGTTAGGCAGCCCCAAAGGCGGCTTAATCCATTGATTCTGGATGTTGTAAAGAAGGAGGTGACTAAACTTCTGCATGCGGGTATCATATACCCCATCTCTGATAGTACTTGGGTAAGTCCAGTGCAAGTTGTACCCAAGAAGTCCGGCCTCACAGTGGTAAGAAATGATAATAATGAACTTGTTCCCACTAGAGTCCAGAATAGTCAAGTGATCAGTATAGATTATAGGAAGTTGAACCAGGCCACCAGAAAGGATCACTTTCCTTTGCCGTTCATCGATCAGATGCTCGAACGGCTGGCTGGTAAATCCCATTACTGTTTTCTTGATGGCTTTTCCGGTTACTTCCAGATCCATATTGGCTCAGAGGATCAGGAAAAGACCACTTTCACGTGCCCCTTCGGCACGTTTGCTTATAGGAGGATGCCATTTGGCCTTTGTAATGCTCCTGGCACTTTCCAGAGATGCATGCTTAGCATTTTTACTGAATTTATTGAAAATTGCATGGAAGTGTTCATGGATGATTTCACTGTATATGGCTCCTCATTTGATGCATGCTTGCATAGTCTGAGTTTGATTCTAGAAAGATGCATTGAAACTGACTTGGTTTTGAACTATGAAAAGTGTCACTTTATGGTAGAACAGGGGATTGTTTTGGGGCATGTTATTTCTAAAGAGGGTATTTCAGTAGATCCTGCTAAAATTGATGTGATTTCTACATTGCCTTATCCATCTTGCGTTCGCGAGATTCGTTCTTTTCTTGGTCATGCAGGTTTCTACAGGCGCTTCATTAAGGACTTCAGCAAGATAGCTCTTCCTTTGTCAAACTTGCTGAAGAATGATGCCATGTTCCACTTTGATGACAACTGCAAGAAGGCATTTGACTACCTGAAAAGAGCATTGACCTCTACCCCCATCATCCAGCCCCCTGACTGGACCCTCCCTTTTGAGCTCATGTGTGATGCTTCTAATTATGTTGTGGGAGCGGTCCTGGCTCAAAGGGTGGGCAAGGCTGCCCATGTCATTCATTATTCTAATTACACCACCACTGAAAAGGAACTTCTAGCTGTTGTTTTTGCCCTTGATAAATTTAGGTCATATTTGCTAGGTTCCAAGGTTATTGTTTTTACTGACCATGCAGCTCTGAAGTACCTGTTGAAGAAACCAGAAGCGAAGCCGAGATTGATTCGGTGGATGCTGTTGCTCCAAGAGTTTAATGTGGAGATAAAAGACAAGAGTGGAGCTGAAAATTTAGTAGCTGATCATTTGAGCATAATAGCAAGGGATGAGGATCCTTCTCCCATCCAGGATGACCTTCCTGATGAGCAGCTTCTACATCTGCATGGGGTAACTCCTTGGTTTGCTGACATAGTTAACTATCTTGTTGCTGGTGTTTTTCCTGCAGGTGCAAGTAGATCCAAGATCCACAAACTCAAGAGTGATTCCAAGTACTACGTTTGGGATGACCCGTACCTTTGGAAGTTTTGCAGTGATCAAGTAATTCGGAGGTGTGTCCTCGACTATGAGACAGTCTATCTTGTATTTTTATCATGCCTCTCAAGTAGGGGGACACTTTGGACCATAGAGGACGGCAAGAAAAGTCCTGGATTCTGGGTTCTACTGGCCCACCATTTTTAGACATGCCTATGAGGTCTACAGGACTTGTAAGGAGTGTCAAACAGCAGGCATTGCCATCACTCGTAGGAGTGAAATGCCTCAGCAGCCCATGCTTTTGTGAGGTTTTTGATGTGTGGGGAATCGACTTTATGGGTCCTTTCCCCGCATCTTTTGGTTTTCTATATATTCTTTTGGCTGTTGACTATGTTTCAAAGTGGGTGGAAGCTATCCCCACTAGGACTAACGATGCTAAAGTTGTTTCAAAATTTGTTAGGTCCAATATTTTTTGCAGGTTTGGCATACCTCGGGCTATCATCAATGACCAGGGCACTCACTTCTGCAACCGCACCATGGAAGCTCTACTCCGGAAGTATGGAGTTGTGCATAGAGTCTCCATTGCTTACCATCCCCAGACCAATGGCCAGGCTGAGATATCAAATAGGGAGATCAAGCAGATCTTAGAGAAAATGGTGCAGCCGAATAGGAAGGACTGGAGCCGCCGTCTAGAAGACGCACTGTGGGCTCAGAGGACCGCTTTCAAGACGCCAATAGGGATGTCCCCCTTTAGGCTTGTATTTGGTAAGGCATGTCATCTCCCTGTGGAAGTTGAGCACCGTGCATATTGGGCAGTCAAGTGCTGTAACTTGGAAATGAAAAAAGCTGGTATTGAAAGAAAACTCCAGTTACAACAGCTTGAGGAGCTTAGGCTAGAAGCCTATGAAAGCTCCCGGATTTATAAAGAGAAAACCAAGTATTTTCATGATAGGATGATTGCTAGGAAATAATTTTCTGTGGGCCAGCAAGTCTTACTGTTTAACTCCCGCTTGAAAATGATGGCTGGGAAACTTAGGTCCAAGTGGATTGGCCCATTTGTTGTTACTAATGTTTTTCCTTATGGTGCAGTAGAGATTAAAAATGCAGGTAGCAACAAGTCCTTCAAGGTTAACGGGCAGAGGCTGAAGCCATTCCATGGTGTGGCTGCCGGTGTTCCTGAAGATGCTACTGTTGAGGAGCTCTCCTTGGAAGCTCCCACCTACACTGCCACTTGATCAGGGAGCACCCTTTCCTTTCCCTCACTCTGATTTTATAGTTATGTTGTTTCATTGGGGACAATGTATATTTTAAGTGTGGGGGATGGAACCAATTGTAGCTTTGTTTTTTGTTTTGTCTTGTTTTTCTTTTAGCTCTTGAATAAATTGTGTGAGTCTTTGGTCGGTGAGCTTGATTGATTTTGATTGATTTGGCACAGATTATTGCATGATTTATGTGATGATTCCCCCTAGATTTTGAAAAAGGTTGAGAAATTTTTTTGAAAAGTGATCCCCATGTGAAAAAATTTGGTTCCTAAACTTTGAGATATTTTGTTGTAATGGCATGATTTATGATAAGTTTGGGGTGATGGGAAGCACACACTAGGGATAGAATCTCGGTCAAACAATTTGCATGAATGACCAGGTGAGGATTTGAGCCTCCAACATGTTTTTAACTGTGTGAATCACTTTTTAAGCCGCACTTTCCCGAATTTGCTTGAATCTCTTTATGGTTTGCATGTTTATGTAATTGCATCAGATGATTTAGGCAGATTTTCTTTGTAAATAACCGCTTGGCCTAAATTGAACCAGTCCCTAATGCATGTTTCCTAGTTAGCCCCATTGAGCCTAATTAGCCTATTAATTCTTGATAACCCTATGTTACAAGCCAAAAATCTGAAAAAACCATGTTATCCCGATCTTAGGATTAGGAGAGCATGGAATCTTAGCAAGAGAATGGTTGCAAGAAACTAAGTTTGGGGTGGCTACAAGGATGTGACATGTCATTCTGGATTGAGAAAAAGAAAAAAAATAATAAAAAGGTTGGAGCCAAAGGCAAGAAAAAAAAAGAAAGAAAAAGAAAAATAAAAAAATAAAAAATAAAAAGTGCAAAATGTCAAAAAGGCTATTTGAAGGAAAAGGCTGTAGTCACCCAAAAGCATAAAGAAAAAAATGAAAAAAAGGAACTTGAGTGGAAATTCGATGTATAAAAATGTTTCATGCTCTCTTAGTTCCTAGGGAACTTCAGCCTAGTACCTTTGTATATCCTACCTTTAGCCAGGCCCCATTACAACCTTAAAAGACCTTTTGATGTTGCATGCATGTTTCCGTGGGAACCATTTGGAGATGAAAATCAAATTCATGGGAAGTGCTCTTAAAAGTGAAATGTTAACCTAGACAAACTGAGCGATTGAGTGAAACACTAAATGCCCTTGTGAGGAAGGCGGTTGTTTGAATTTGGTGATCTCCCTCTTGTGTGTAACTTGGATCCCTTGCTTATATTAATGATTGCTTGAATGATGAAACTCTCAAATGTTTAAAGTAAATGAATATGGGGATTGCTTTGTTTGAAAGGGGGAACATTGAAGGAAAAATTATTTTGTTGAATTGCTTGAAATTTGTGCAAAGTTGATTAAATCTTTTAAGCTTGCCATGTCTTGAGTCTTTTTGAGTTTTTGAGTTTTAGTTTGCTTGGGGACAAGCAAAGTTTAAGTTTGGGGTATTTTGATAAGCCTCTGGCTCATCTAGTTTTATGGCTAGTATGACCAGTGTTTTGTGCTAATTATATTTCGTTTTCGCCCAAATTAGATTAGATTGTCCTCAAGCAAGGTTTTGAGTCTCTAAAGTAGTTTTAGGTTAATTTAGCCAGTTTTGAGTCAAATAAAGCACTTATGGCTATTTTATTGTTTTCAGGTTAACTTAGAAGTTAAGGGAATAAAGAAGCAGGGGAATTTCAATCCTGGAGGTATTCGCCTCGCGAGAGTCTTCTCGCCACGCGAACCTGAAACCAGCCTGAGCAGCAGAATGTCATCCTCTCTGGTTCGCCCCGCGAGAGTCCACTCGCCTCGCGACCCTGAACACTGACTGTTCCTGAAAATGCAACCCTTCTGTGTCGCCTCGCGAATCCATGTCTCGCCTCGCGAGACTGAAGACCAGAAGCCATGACTCTTCCGTTCCTCGCCACGCGATCCGTACTTCGCCCCGCGAGAAGACCAAACGTTGCAGATTCTTCATAATATTCGCCTCGCGAGTGGGTGTTCGCTTCGTGAGAAGGCGCAGTTCCTGAATGTTATAAATTGCTGTTCTGGACAGATTAGAGGGACTTTTGATTCTCCACTATTTTTTTACATATTTTTTGGTTGTGTTTCGTTTTCATGGAGAACTAATTCCATTTGATTAGTCTACTGTAATTGATTTCCAACACACTTGAGGTTTTGTAATTCCTGTTTTGTTTGCTTTTCCATTTTCAATGCTATGCTATATATTTCTGTTTGCTTAATTCAGGAGTGTATAGTGTTGTGTTGATTTATTTCGGTGATGTTATGTTCCTATATTGAATCGCGTTTGCTTAATTCGCGTGTGTTCATTCATGTTCGCTTAGTTCATGAGGGCTTAACCCCGTTTGCTTAATTTGGGAATTAGGAACATATATCTTGTAGTAGTGATTTCGCTTGTTAATTATTGCTACAACCGAAAGGGGATTAGAATATGCTTAGGGCTTGGAATTTACATGAACCGATGATAGTTGGGAAATCGAGAACAGTAGATTAATCGTCTTTAGCTTATTTGTTAATCTCTTAAACTGCTCTGTTTTTATTGCTCTGTTTTTTTCTTTGTTTTCCAATTGCATTTCAATCCAAACACCCCCCCCCCCCCCAAAAAAAACTGATTTTTGTGGTAAATAACAAGTCAAGAGTCCTTGTGAGACGATATCCGAGTTGTCGCACACTACTACAGTTTTATAAAACCGCTCGCTTTTTGACCCGCGCGCGACAGCGCGTCAAAGTTCGAAATGAATAGTACCGATCTGATTATGTCTAAATTCGACTCACTAAATAAACGATTTGATAAGCTTGAAAAGGCTCATGTGAGTTCAATCGGTGCTACTAATGTTGTTTGTGAGATTTGTGGTGTGCAGGGACATGACATAATGGAGTGCCCACATGGTGTCACTTCTGAGTCCAGTGCTTCAGGGGAACAAGTGAACTCTTGTCACAATTTCTACGACACAAACCCGAAGCTGCCAAATTATGCTCCCCCAAATCCCTACAACCAGGGGAGAAATAGTCCTTACCTTTCCTATGGAAACTACAACAACACGCTGAATCACGAATTCCAAGAAGGACAAGGTAATAGGAAACCCGCATCTGGGTATCCTCAGGTACAAAAATCTAAACTCGAGTCTCTCATAGAAAACTTTGTTGCTACTCAAACTAAGCAGAACGAAGAATTTAAGCAACAAGGTAGAGTAGTTAATGTGGCAATAAAAGAACTAACATCTAAGGTAGATAACTTAGACATCCATAACAAGATGTTAGAAACTCAAATTGCCCAACAAGCTGGAAATTCGATGAGGCAACCGGGCAAGTTTCCTGGACAACCTGAGGTAAACCCAAATAATGAACAGTGTAAAGCCGTGAGTCTAAGGAGTGGTAAGAAACTTGAAAACCCTGAGGCTAAAGGGGATAATAATGAAACGAGTGTAGCTGAGGAGGAGGAACCTACTAAGACACAAACCTCGGGAGAGGAAGAGCCTAGTGAAAAAGTGTCTAAGTATGTCCCTCCACCACCTTACCAACCCCCGATACCTTTTCCTCAAAGGTTGGCTAAGGTTAAGTTAGATAAGCAGTTTGGAAAATTTCTAGACGTCCTCAAGAAATTGTAATTGTACATTAATGTACCCTTCACTGAGGCATTACAAAAAATGCCGACATATGCTAAATTTCTTAAGGATATCTTGTCAAATAAGAGAAAGCTAGAGGACTATGAGACAGTGGCTTTAACTGAGGAGTGCAGTGCTCTAATTCAAAATAAATTGCCTCCTAAGTTGAAAGATCCAGGTAGTTTCTCTATTCCCTGCTTAATTGGTAACACTAGTTTTGATAAAGCTCTTTGTGATTTGGGGGGCTAGTGTTAGTCTTATGCCACTCTCTGTTTGCAAGAAGTTGGAGATGGGTGAACTGAAACCCACAACAATCTCCCTTCAATTGGCGGATCGGTCTGTCAAATTCCCAGTGGGCATCTTGGAGGATGTTCCTATTAGAGTGGGTAAATTTTTCATTCCTGCGGATTTTGTGGTACTTGAAATGAAAGAGGATTCCCAAATCCCCATTATTCTTGGTAGGCCTTTCTTGGCAACCGCAGGAGCCATCATTGATGTTAAAAATGGGAAATTAACCTTAACTGTGGGTGATGATAAAGTTGAATTTGATTTAGCTAAATCTATTAAACACCCTACTTTTGAAGATTCTTGTTGCAGGATTGACTTAATGCACTAAGTGGTGAAAGAAGAATCTACACAAGCTTGTGTTGATGACCCGCTGGAAGTGTATTTGATTGGTGGAGACTTAAGCGCTCATGGAGGAGAAGTAAGGAATTACGCTCGCTTTCTGGAGGCTAGTCCTGAAATTCCTCCCAACAAAACAAAGAAAGAGAAACTGGAGTTGACACCAGGAAAAAGGAATCTGAAAAATGAAGAAGCCCCTAAGGTATAACTAAAACCCCTTCCCTCCACATTGAGGTATGAATTTCTCGGTCCTAACTCTTCCTATCTGGTAATTGTGAATGCTAGCTTGAATGAGTTGGAAACTGAGAAATTACTTAGGGAGCTTAGAATGCATAGGAAAGTGATAGGATATACAATTGATGATATTAAAGGCATAAATCCTTCCTTTTGTATGCATCGCATTTTAATGGAAGATGAGCATAAACCATCCATTGAGCATCAATGTAGATTAAACCCTAATATGAAAGAGGTGGTTAAAAAGGAAGTGCTCAAGTTGTTAGATGCAGGGGTTATTTATCCAATCTATGATAGTGAATGGGTTAGTCTAGTGCATGTGGTTCCTAAGAAAGGGGGGATGACTGTTATTCAAAATGAAAATAATGAACTAATCCCTACTAGGACAGTAACCGGTTGGAGAATGTGCATCGATTATAGGAAACTAAATAAGGCAACAAGGAAAGATCACTTCCCCCTCCCATTCATTGATCAAATGCTTGAAAGGTTAGCTAGGCATTCATACTTTTGTTAATTGGATGGATATTCTGGTTTTCACCAAATTCCTATACATCCTAGTGATCAAGAAAAGACCACGTTTACTTGTCCCTATGGCACTTTTGCCTACAGAAGAATGCCTTTTGGTCTATGTAATGCTCCGGCTACCTTTCAAAGATGCATGACTGCAATCTTCTCTGAATTTATTGAAAACATCATGGAGGTTTTTATGGATGATTTTTCTGTTTATGGAACTACCTTTGATGATTGTTTAACAAATTTGTCCAAGATTTTGCAGCGATGTGAAGAAACCAATTTGGTACTGAATTGGGAGAAATGCCATTTTATGGTAAAAGAAGGTATAGTGCTTGGGCACTTGATTTATGGTAAAGGTATTGAGGTGGACAGGTCCAAAATAGATGTTATTGAAAATTTTCCCCCACCAATAAATGTGAAGGGAGTTAGAAGTTTCTTGGGTCACACTGGATTTTACCGGCGTTTCATCAAGGATTTTTCAAAAATTTCTAAACCCTTATCTAACCTTTTAATGAAAGATGCCCCATTTGATTTTAATGAGGAGTGTTTGAGTGCATTTTGTAGGCTAAAGGAAGCTCTGACCACCGCTCCCATTCTGCAAACACCAAATTGGGATGAGCCGTTTGAAGTAATGTGTGATGATAGTGACTATGATGTGGGTGCAGTGTTGGGACATAGGAGAGACAAAAAGGTCCATGCAAGCAAAACTCTAGATGGAGCTCAAGCAAATTATGCCACAACTGAGAAAGAGTTGCTTGCGGTTGTCTTTGCTTTCGAGAAATTCAGATCTTACCTAGTGGGGTCTAAAGTCATAGTGTACACTGACCATTACGCACTAAGGCGTCTCATGATTAAGAAGGAAGCAAAGCTGAGACTCGTCTGATGGATTCTGCTTCTGCAAGAATTCGATTTGGAGATTCGAGACCAGAAAGGGACGGAGAACTTAGTTGTGGACCACTTATCCAGAATTGAACCATCTAAACATGAGAAGGACAATCTGCCGATAGATGATTCTTTCCCCGATGAGCAACTGTTTGCCATCTTGGGAGAGGAAGCTCCATGGTATGTGGACTTTGTGAATTACTTTGTATGCGGGATTCTACCACCGGATCTCAATTATCAACAAAAGAAGAAGTTCTTTTCTGATCTCAAGAACTACGTATGGGATGAGCCTTACATTTTCCGCAAGTGTGCGGATAACATATACAGAAGGTGTATTTCGGAAGCCGAGGTCCCAAGCATCTTGATTTGTTGTCATTCCTCATCTTACGGGGGACATGCTAGTGCCTCGAAGACAGCAGCGAAGGTGCTCCAGGCTGGTTTCTATTGGCCTCATATTTTCAGAGATGACCGGATGTTTGTGGTAGCTTGTGATCCATGTCAAAGAACGGGAAACATCTCTAAGAAGCATGAAATGCCACTCAACACCATGTTAGAAGTGGAGATATTTGATGTTTGGGGAATCGACTACATGGGACCCTTTCCTTCATCTTGCAATTATAAGTTCATTCTTGTAGCTGTTGATTACGTCTCTAAATGGGTGGAGGCCATTCCTTCCCCAACAAGTGATGCAAGAACCATAATCAAACTATTCAAGAAGGTGATTTTTCCAAGGTTTGGGATTCCCAGGGCAGTCATTAGTGATGGAGGGTCGCACTTCATTGAAAGACAATTTGAGAAACTCCTACTCAAGTATGGAGTCACTCATAGGATCGCTACACCTTAGCACCCTCAGACGAGTGGACAAGTCGAAGTTTCCAATCGAGAGATAAAGAGCATTCTTGAAAAGACCGTTTCAGGGTCGAGAAAGGATTGGTCCTTAAGGCTTGATGACGCTCTTTGGGCATACCGTACGGCTTACAAGACTCCTATCAGGATGACACCCTTTATACTTATTTACGGTAAGCCATGTCACTTACCCGTTGAGCTTGAGAATAAAGCCTTGTGGGCTATTAAGATGCTAAACTTTGATATGAAAGTCGCTGGGGAAAGGAGAATCCTTCAACTTCAGGAACTTGATGAGCTAAGGTTGGATGCCTATGAGTCTGCACGATCTTACAAAGAGAGAACAAAGAAGTGGCATGACAAGCATATCCTTCGTAGAGAATTCCATGAAGGAGAACTAGTGCTACTTTATAACTCGAGGTTGCGGTTATTCCCAGGGAAGCTCAAGTCAAGATGGCCCGGACCATTTAAAGTAATGAAATTATTCCCATATGGTGCCGTCGAGGTCTGGAGCCAAGAACGTGGAACATTCAAGGTCAATGGACAGAGGCTGAAACACTACCTCGGAAAACATCCACTTGAGCAGGAGGTTGCAATTCCCATCCTAGATCCAGCAGCGAAGGACTGAAAGGACTATGGTCAAGCTTAAGATCGTAAATAAGCGCTTCTTGGGAGGCAACCCAAGTTTTCTTTCCTTTTTTCCATTTGTTTTTTAATATAACTCTTGAATAATTTGAGAAGATCAAGAGGAAAAAGATCATAAATTAATAATTTGTCAAGTGTTTTCAGGTAAGGAAGCAATGAAGAATGAAGGGGGGATGGAAAAGGAAAGTCAGTATCTGTCACGGCCAGGCCGTGATGCCCATCACGGCCGTGATGGCCCAAAAGTTAAAAGTCAGATTCCATCACGGCCTAGCCGTAATGAACATCACGGCCGTGATGTGAAGAACAGGAAAGGGACAGAAAGGATCACGGCCTGACCGTGATATATGTCACGACCATGACAGACAGGTCCTCAAAAGTCAGAAACCATCACGGGGTGGCCGTGATACGTATCACGGCCGTGATGGCCCTTTTTACTAAAAACAGAACGCGTCACGACCAATCCGTGATGTGGGTCACGGCCGTGACGCGTGATTTACCCTGTTTTAAAAAAAACCCTAACGCAGCCTGCAGCCTCTACCACTCATTCTCAGCATCTGCCTCTTCTTCCTCTCCACCTCTCAGCCTCCAAACCTTCTTCTCCTTCCTTCCAACTCTCCTCACAGTTACTCATCACGCTCACTCTCTAAATCTCCCCAACACCATCACGCTCCTCTGCGCCCCACCCTTCTCTTCTTCTTCTTCCCCTCGCACTGACCTCCATAACCTCCATAGCCAAAAGCTCAAAAATCACCTCCCCACTGTACCCACAAGCAACCAACACCACTCCTTTCTTCCCTAGACCTCCCCCATCAACACCCACAAGGAAAACCCTTCAATTTTGGGAGATTCAAAATCCCCAAAATTTGGAACCCTAACCAACCCAGCGCAGAAGCAGAAAAGGGGACTGAGATTTGGTACTCTCTGGGATCATGGTAACCAAAAGGCAGAGGGCAGCTCAGGCTTCACGCACTCGCAGTAGAGCAGGTAACCACTCTGACTCTGACTCTTCAAATTCTGGAACTGATGGATATGGGTTTGGGATAGTTTTTAAGGATATTGCTCAACGGGATAGGTTTAACACTTTAAAAAATAGAAAAATAATACAGACAAAATATCTTGATGACGCATGTTTGAATACCCTAGGATTGACTGTGGACGTCAATTGGATGTTGCAAAACATAGGGTGGGGCGAGTTCACTCGCACCAGATACCCTGCTTATGTTGGCCCTACTCTGGAGTTCCTGAGTTCCCTGAATGCAGAAATCCTCCAAGGGCAGCATTGTCAAGAAGGGCGGATCACATTCCGCCTCTTCAACGAGGACTTCGTACTAACCCTGGCCGAATTTAATGATATTTTTGGATTTCCAGTAGGGGGTGACCGAAGATGTCCCCTAGGGTTTTGTGCGCATAATTTCTGGTCAGTGATAGACTGCGAGGGCAGGGGTTTTGACCCTCGGACAGTCAAGTCCACAGCCTTTGCTAACCCTAGCATCAGGTACATGCATAGGGTTATAGCCAATACCCTGTTTAGCCGAGGCGAGAGTGATGGATCCGTCCGCAAGGACGAGGTACTTATATTATGGGTCATGCTCCACCCTGAGAGCAATGTCGACACAGGGTCCTATTTGGCTAGGCACCTCTTAAAGGTTGCCAAGAGTACGAGTGGTACTATTGTCGTTAGTGGCCTCATCAATACCATATGCCTCCACTTCAACTTTGATCTGGATGGTTTTGAGGCCGCCCCTGGATGGACCCGTGTCCCCTTACAGGCTTGTGAGGCTATGGGGATGATCGTCCAGGAGGATGACATATACTGCCTGAAACATCCCAGGCTGAGGCACCCAATTCCTCTCCCTAACCCCGCACTGTTAGATGTATCAAACCCGGCCAACTGGAAAGTGCCGGTGGGAGAGGAGCCTCAGCCCATTAGAGTAGAGAGGCCGTTACGCCCGCCACCGCAGGCTAGGCCATCTGGGCACCCTTCTTCTTCCTCAGCGGGTTCGTCATCTGAGGACCCCTATGCGCGGTTCGCATCTACTTTCGACACCATCTTAGCGAACCAGGAGCGCATTATGGAGGAACAGCGAGAGCAGAGAGCTATGCTCCAGCAGCTCTATGACTGGCATCTGAGCCAGCACCCACCACCACCTCAGTGAGTTCCTTTTTCCTTTTTATTTTCATTTTTTATTTTATTTTTTCCTCCCTACGGCCTAATTATTTACATTGGGGACAATGTAAGTTTTTAAGCTTGGGGTAGGGGTATCAATTTTGCATTCTTGCATGTTGCATTCATTTATGATTAGTTTGCATAAATCATATGATTAAACAGTCCCCTGCTTAGGATCTGCCTCCAATAGTGAAAACTTTGTGCCAATTAGGACAGCAAATTGAATTATGTCAGTGGATTTTTGAACTCAATTTTTGAATTCTTGTGATAGGCTAAAAATGAAAAAATGATTGAGACAATCTTTTGAAAGTTAATAATTAGCAAATGGTTCCTTAGATTTAGGTTTCTCATCGAATCTAAACCACTAAATGAGAGATTTTGAGTCAAAAAGGGGTACTCACTAAATCTACCCCATTCCTTGTGATCGAGTGATTTGTTCCTCTTGGATTGTGCCATCTAGAACTTGACTTGAAACCGTTTCGAAGCTTAAAAATTTTTTAAAACACATTTGAAAATGATTGAGGCACTAGCTATTTTTCTGGCCTCCTGAACTTTGACTGATAAATTTCCCCTTAGTTGCCCAGTTT
This sequence comes from Sophora flavescens, assembly GCA_030762895.1. Taxonomy (NCBI): domain Eukaryota; kingdom Viridiplantae; phylum Streptophyta; class Magnoliopsida; order Fabales; family Fabaceae; genus Sophora; species Sophora flavescens. Next base: position 37,682,188 of record CM061068.1, read on the forward strand.
TGAGCCTAAAAGAATGAATACTTTTCTTGGTACCATTGATCTATTTTAATGAACAATGCTTAGTATGGCACCTCTTAAAGTGTTGCAAAGGGAAAAAAGGGTAGTTTAAAGGATAAAGAGTGGGATAAAAAGTTAGAAAAATTTCTCCAAAGTTGAAAATCTCCCCTTCTTCTTGTTAAAAAAATGGAGAAGGGGATGAGAAAAATAAAGTGAGAAATAAAAAAAGGGGAGGGGGGATGAGAAAAAGAAAGTGAAAACTGAAGCCCAAAAGAGGAATTTTAGGAGGTGTCATGCTTCGCACTGCTTGATTTTGTTTAGCCTCTAGAATGTTCCTTTTCTTGATTTCCCCACCTAACGATAAATCCCATGGCCACGTTACAACCGAAATAAAAGACCTCTTGATTCTTATGTGCTTTCATTAATGAAGTAGAGATTTGGTTAATAGTCAAGCTTATGGTAGGGCACCTTCCTTGAGGAAACTGAGTGAATTGTCACATACCCTCAAACACATGAATGAGGTGAGAAGGGTACCCGAATTGATGAGAGATGTGAGTCTGAGGAACCTAAGCTCCTAATTGGACTTAAAATCGATTGTCTTTTGGTTTCTTATTGAATATGCCTATTGCTTGAATTCATTACTCGTATTCTAGATTCACTGTCCATGCTTCGGTTGATTAACTTTTCTGGTATTAGTTATTGCTTGAGGACAAGCAAAATCTTAAGCTTGGGGTAGTTTGATGAGAGTGATTTCACCTCATATTTCCTTCACAATTTGCATACATTTTCATATAGATTAGGCTTATTTTATTTTTTTAATTGTTAATTTTGCCTTGGAACGAGTAAGGTGGTTTTGTGGTGCTTGTGTGCAGGAAAAGTAGATTAAAATGCTCAGGATTAGTCAAGTTGGAGCTGGCACGAAGATGGGAGCTTGGAAGACAAGAAAATGGGGCAAACAGAGCCCATCACGACCGTGATCAAATGAAGCTGAAAAAGAATGAAAAAAGTCAGAAGCTGTCACGGCCAGGCCGTGATGCCCATCACGGCCGTGACATGCATATTGAGCCAGACACCCTCAGGGCAGAATCTGTCACGGCCAGGCCGTGATGGCCATCACGACCGTGACAGACCATTTATTGAAGCAGCGCACAAGGCAGAAGCCATCACGGCCAGGCCGTGATGCGCATTACTTGGACCTGAAGCAACTGATTTGGATCTGATTTGTATCGGTTTAGGATTCAAACTGCTCAATCTTATAAATAGGACCTAGGAGCTCGAGTTTTGGGACTTTTTTTTGGACTGTTTACCTTAGGATTTTTGAGAAATTCTCTTCTTCTTCTCCTTCTCTTCTCTAGGGATTTTTCTGTGTATGTTATTTCAACCAAGCTTGCTACAGTAATGGCAATGCTTGAGTAGTAGTCTAGTTTCTAGGAATTGGGGCTATGCCCGAAACTTGTTTATGGTGATGTATAGATTTTTATTTCTTGTTAATTCAGATTCGTTTTCGATTCGATCCCTATCGCTTTAATTACTCGCGAATTTGGTGGCCACTTGTTTGTGTGCCATAGATATACTAAGGACGAACCTAGCGGTGAACTTAGGTATCAGATCCATAGGAATCGAACTTGGGACTGAAATCACGAGAGTTACAAGCCGTCCTTCGAGGATTCCCGAATCGTCACAAAACTCAAGGGGTCCGATCTAAATTCAATTACCACGAGAGTAGGGATTGATTTAATCGGGCACGACTTTTGTAACCCAAGAGGGAGCATTAGCTAATTTAGGACAGATTCGCCTTCAAAACAAATTTTGGTATTTGACAAGGAGAGGAATCGATTCAGTATCATAAACAGTTTTGTGGTATCCCAATTCCTGGGAATCCATTTTAAATTCGAAAACCCCCGATTTGAATCGCTTTCTGTTTTGTTTAATTGCGAAATTAAATTTGATTGTTACTTGATCCTATTTCAAAAATCAAAACCTTTTCAAAATCCTAGTCCAGTTTTATCGATTTACTAATTAGTTGAGGTTTGAGATCACGGTCCCTGTGGGATCGATCTTTTTATAACTTGGCAACGAATCCGGTACACTTGCCGGAATTTATCACATCACCTAGCAATAAACTGGTGTGCATTGAACCTTCATGTGTGGGGTTCGATTCCTTGCAAATGTAAGTTTTGCAAATTTGATGTGGAACGAACGTGTGTGTTGGACCATCGTGGAGCGCACGTGAGCGCCTCGAGCACTATGCGAAATAATAATATTTGTTTAATTTAAATTCTACTAATAAAAAAAGACATAATTGTAAATGAAGAAGATTGGTATATTGAATAATTTCCTTAATATAATGGCTCGTGCCATCCATTTATTGAAAGACTTACAATCGAATATAAAATGTCATTTATAATCGTTTTAATGAATATTCTACCGTTTCAGTAAAGAAATGGTGAATTCGATTTTCCATGCCAATTTATAATAAGTAAGACCTAAACAAAACAAGGACACTCTCCTTGGGTTAATTCACATATAAAGTCATGAGAGTATTGTACATTTGGATAATTAAATTGTAGAAGAAGAAAAAAAAAACAAGAACACACTTTTATCATACTCCTTCTTCTTTTCTTTTCTTTTTTATAAAACACTTTTATCACATTTCTCTTAATCACAATCTTTGTCATTGTATAGATTTCATGTGAGACCCACCAAAATACATGGTCTCACATGAAATCCATCAAATAATAGAGACTCTTTTAGATGAATGTGATGCTAGAGGATTATTTGTTTTGTTTTCATTTTCGTGTTTTTAGAAATAATTAAGAAATTGTTACCTTGTTTTCATTATGTTTCCTATTTTCAGAAATTTGTAAAGAAAACACTAAAAACAGATTTTAAAAAAAAGAAACAAAATGAAAACAAAGTAGTAATCCATAATACACTAATGGCCGGATCGACTTTTCACTGTGGACAAGCCACTGCTAGACACGTGGTGGCTGCGTGGGTCCCACAAACAATTTTTATATTGTTTTATTTTACATTATTTTTATAGTGAATTCTCTCAAACCCATAATAATTTTTGGGTAACTTTTACCCAACCTATATGGCCCAATCAAAAGACATTCCATCAATTAAATTGTTCATATCATATCTACATTGGATAGACTTCCCTTTTTATATAAAAACCCTCAATCAATTTTTGATTTTAACTTTTGATTCAAAGGACCTTGTTGTAAAAAAAAATTAAAGCTCATTCAATTTCTCTTTTTTATTTTGCAAATCAGAATCCACCATTTTTAAAGAGAATCATTGAAGAAAACGATTCATCTCCACCTTCATCCACCACCACCACCGTCAAAGAGCATGTTCCATTCCTAAGCACCACACCTCTAAGACCACGATCTGCGAAAATCAAAGACAACTACTGATGTTTTACCTCTTATCCTCACCTGCAGCAGCTCGATCCCAGTCTCGATTCGATGCCTTTTGATTCATTTTTTGACAACTTTTTGAACTTAAAATTACACCAGTTGAATCCTAAATTATCAAATAACTGTCCCCGATCAAAAAACATTCGAAAAGTTGCCGAGATGTTCAAGAAAACGACCAAGAACGATCGCGGGTCGCGCGAACCCACATTCATGTATTTCGGATCTTTCTGACCCGTCTGAAGGTTGTGGTGGGGGAGTTGCAGATGTTGTTATGTTTTTAACCTTTAAATTAAATGAAATGATAATGTTTAATACATGCCTGATTTTTGACCCGGTTGTTAGTGTACTTTAGTATCGCAGCATTGGGAACGGGTTCGAGTCTCACATTTTCGTTTTACTACCTTTTAAAAGATTTATGACTGTTAAAAACTCGTATAATTACTATAAATACTCTTTTTTTTATTATACTCTTAATCTTTTATAAATTTAATCCTTTTATTCTAAATTAAAACTAAGGTTGAGATAACACCTAGATATAATTTTTCTTCCAACATCGTGATTTAAAATAAGTTAAAGTAATGATTTGGTTCCTATAGATGATACAAATTCTTCATTTAATCTTTATACGTAAAAAATTATTAAAAAGGTCATCATACATGCAATCGTTATCCATTTGGTCCCTCCCGTTACCTTGTCGTCACTAAGAATCCGTTAACTTCTACATATAGGGACTAAATGAAGCATTCATGTCACATGTAGGAACCAGATTATTACGTTAGCCTAAATTATTGGGTCTCTCCACGTGACATAGATTCTTCATTTAGTCCATATACGTAAGAGTTAATGGATCATTAGAGATGACAAGGTGAAGGGAGGGACCAAATAGGTAACGATTGCACGTATGAATACATTTTGATTTTTTTTAATGTATATGGACTAAAGGAAGAATCTGTGTCACCTATAGAGACCAAATTATTACTTTAACCTTTAAAATATTGTTTACTAATTTGGCAAAAAAAAATTATTTACTAAAAATTAATAACATTTAAAATATTGTTACAATAATTTATCACCTTGAAAAGTATGTATATACTACTATAACGCAATGTTAACTCACCCTGTAAAATAAAAAAAATCAAATAACTAAAATAAAAATAAATATTAACTAATTAATAATTCTAACTATTTAATAAACACAAATATAATTATTAGGATGTTATACTTTGACTTTTTGAGAGCAACATGTGATTTACGGACGGAAGCGAGTAAAGCCTTAACATTACTAGAATGGGGAATTACTCTAATTAAGGGTGTTCATGGATCAAATTTGAGGTAAAAAGTCTTCCGATCCAAAGATTAAAACAACATGCGGTTCGGTTCGGTTTGGATCGCTTCTTTAAAAAAAATCTAAGAGTTAATGGATCATTAGAGATGACAAGGTGACGGGATGGACCAAATGGGTAACGATTGCACATATGAATACCTTTTGATTATCTTTTTACCTATACGGACTAAAGGAAGAACTCGTGTCACCTATAGGGACCAAATTATTACTTTAACCTTTAAAATATTGTTTACTAATTTGGCAAAAAAATATTTATTTACTAAAAATTAATAACATTTAAAATATTGTTACAATAATTTATCACCTTGAAAAGTATGTATATACTACTATAACGCAATGTTAACGCACCCTGTAAAATAAAATAAATCAAATAAAAATAAATATTAACTAATTAATAATTCTAATTATTTAATAAACCCACATAGACTTTTCAAGAGCAACATGTGATTTACCAACGGAAGCGAGTAAAGCCTTAACATTACCAGAATGGGGAATTGCTCTAATTAAGGGTGTTCGTGGATCAGTTTTGAGATAAAAAGTCTTCCGATCCAAAGATTAAAAAAACACGCGATTCGGTTCGGATCGCTTCTTAAAAAAAAAATGCTCCAGTACAATCTGATTAAATGCGGTTTGGATCGGATTTGATGGTTTGGTTTTTACCAACATAATGATTAAAAAATAAGTCCAATAAAATTAATAAATATAACATATTGATATACTAAAAATTAAAATTTTACAAGTTAACAAGTATCAATTTTATTTGGAACATTAAAAATAGTAGAAAATTACGTTACATCAAATTAATAAGTATTATTAGAAACAATAAACAAATAAAAAATAAAGAATACAAAAAAAGAATAAATATATATTAAATATTATATATATGGTTCAGTTTGGTTTGATTTGATTTTAAACGAAGGATCCGAAATCCGATCCAATTGGTTTTCACTAAACAAGGTCCAAAGAAATCCAATAAATATCGATTTTGTTCGATTTTCGATTTTTTGATCGATTTTCTTTTGGATCGATTTTCTTTTAAATCGGTTTGTATATGAACACCCCTTAGTCTCTAAACAATGTATCTTCTACGAACCTCTTAATAAGCATTAAAACCTTAAAATTAGCCCTTGCCCATTCCCTATGATAGGTCTTTTGCTCTGCAGTGCTCGTTGCAGTCAAAGGAGAACGCTCATACTCTCTTATTACAATGTTGATGTCCAATAAATTAAGTGTCAGCTCAATATCATCCTTATTTTTCTTATAATTATTTCCCGTTAAAATTGTGTTTGATTTGTATAATATTTATTCAGAGAAAATTTGATACGAGCTGAAAATTTGTAAAACAAAATGGTTAATATCATAGGCAAATAATATATAATATAAAACTCTCATGTGGGTGGAGTATATATTATACAAACAACAATAATGTAATACTCGACTACGCTTTTATAGGCCCTCTAGGTTCATACTCGATCCCGAACTCAGACAACTCCATAGACCATGCAATCATCCTTCCTGCCAACTCGAGCTACCGCAACACCTGCCTGATAGGATGGTCGGTCTTTACTACCATCTGATGGATCTGGAAGTACGGCCGTAATCTCTCATCTGCAATGACTAAAGCAAATGCCAACTTCTTAATTACCTGATATCTCGTTTCCGCCTCATGTAATACTCGGCTGATATAATACACAGGAAGTTGCCTCTTCTCTACTTCTTGAACAAGCACTGCACTCACAAACGTCTCAGTCACCGAAAAATATAGTAAAAGTTCCTTTCCAACTTGCGGTTTAGTCAAGATGGGTGGGGAGCTCAGGAGAGACTTGAAGTCCTGAAACGCTGCTTCACACTCGAGACTCCATTCGAATTGCTGCGGCTTTCAAAGCAACTTGAATAGGGGCTGAACCTTCTCGATCGACCTCGGCAAGAATCTGGATAAAGAGGTCAATCTGCCCGCGAGTCTTTGCACTTCCTTGACATTAGCTGGGCTTCTCATCTCGATGATAGCTCGGCACTTGTCAGGATTCACCTCGATCCCTCGGTTTGTCAACATAAACCCCAAAAACTTCCCGCTCTTGATCCCGAAGTTACACTTCTCGGGATTAAGTCACATATTGTACTTTCGGACTTGATCGAAAATTTCTCTTAAATCTTCAGCATGCTTACTCGGATTCTCAGTTTTTACCACGATATCGTCCACCTAAACCTCCATGTTTCTTCCGATCTGACCGTCAAAAACCTTATCCATCAGCCTCTGGTAAGTTGCCCCCGCATTCTTCAAGCCGAATGGCATAACCTTATAGCAATAGTTAGCTCTATTCGACATGAAGACAGTCTTTTCTTCATCAGGTGCATACATTCGAATTTGGTTGTAGCCCGAGTATGCATCGATGAGACTAAGAATTTGATATCCTGACGCTCCATCCACCCACTGATCAATACTGGGCAAGGGATATGAATCCTTAGGGCATGCTTTATTTAAATCAGTATAATCAGTACACATACGCCACTTCCCATTTGACTTCTTCGCCAAAACAACATTATCGAGTCGAGTGGTATACTTCACCTCCTGAAAAAAGTTTGCATCCACTAGTCTTCTGGTTTCTTCCTCTATTACCCTCCTTCTCTCCTCCCCCACCTTTCTCTTTTTCTCTAAGATCAGTTTGGCTCCCATGCATAGGGAAAGTTTATGACATACGACCCTCGGGTCTACACTGGGCATATCAGTAGTACTCCATGCAAAGAGATCGGAATTCTCCATAACTACTCGGATTATTGCTTCTTCGACATCAGCTGCAAGTTGTGTTCCAATGTGTGTATACTGCCCCTCTTTTCTCCCTATTTGAAATTTCTTTAGATCCTCGATCGACTGTGGGCGCAACTCCTTCATGTATACTTGAGGATCTAACTCGACTGTTCCCACCGAAGCCACTTGCATTTTACCCCTCTGTTTTTGATCCGTTTCCATTTCCTTCTCGACCGACTCTTCCTCTTTCTTGAAATTCACCTTCAAACTGTCTACATAGCACTGTCGAGCTTCTTTCTAATCAACCCTTACCGAGACCACTTCACCCGTACTAGAATGAAACTTCATAGTTAGATGAGGTGTGGATACTATCGCGTAAAGTTCATTCAAACTGGGTCGCCCGAGAATTAAATTATATTCCGTCCTCGGAGCATCCACGATAATAAATTTCACCGCAATGGTTCGAGAAACTACGCCATTACTGAGCTTAGTTAGTAACTCAATATACCCCCGAGTTTCAACATGCTTCCCAGCGAAACCCACTAAGGTATTTCCGAACTCCTTGATTTCACTCTCCGGTATTCCCAACTTTTTGAAAGTTCGAAAGTACAAGATGTCTGTTGAACTCCCTTGATCTACTAGAGTCTTCCTCACCACAAAGTTTGTTAGCTCCACTGAGATAACCATGAGATCATCTTGATTTGGATCATCTGCTACAAAATCGTCATCAGTGAAGGTTATGGAACAATGATTTTGCATCGGTTTCTGCATGACCGAGTACACTGACTTCGCTGCTCTGAGATGTCTCATTCTCGTTGAACTAGTTACACTCCCTCCAGCAAAACCTCATGAGATTGTATTTATAACACCTCTCACTTGAGAGTTATTTTCCACACGATGATCTTCATTGTTTTACTCATTCCCCATTATCTCCTGATCTTCTCTCCTGAATACATTTCCTCTCTCTCCTGCTCCTCTTCCTCTTCCACGGCCTCTGCCTCCATACCCTTTCCATGGCGCTTGCCTTCTCGGTCCTCCCTATTGCACATAATCCGTAAGTTCCCCCATCTGTACCAATTCCTCGATTTGATCTTTCCATTCAACGCACTCTTCAATGGTATGACCATATAGATTATGGAAACGACAATACCTTCTTCTATCGGTTGACTCTGGTGCAGTTGTCGGAAGAGGATACTCCACAAAGCCTGCATGGCACACCTCGTCTAGGATCTGCGCTCTCGTAGTATTGAGAGGAGTGTACATGGTATACTTCGGTACTCTCGGCTCGTACAATCTTGGTAGTACCTCAATTCTAGACGCCAATCTCCTCCCAACATTTTGATTCCTTCTCCTTTCTTGATTATCCACCCTCTCCTTCCTTTTTGCCTCTCTCGCCTCCTCCATGCTGATGTACTTGGACGCTCGTTGTTTGAGATCATCTATGTCAATAGCCGGTCTTTTTGACAATGAATCTAGAAAAGGCCCTTCTCCAGCCCTCATGGAATGTAGAGCCACCCCAGGCTCCAAATCTCCTATCTTCACTATCTCCGCAGTAAACCGATCCAGATACTCCAAAAGTGAATCATTTTTCTCTTGTTTAAAGTTATCCAAGCAAGCCGAAGTCTTCCTGTACATTCTACTGGTAGCAAATTGTATGAGAAATTTCTCGGTCAAGTCATTCAAAGAGTAAACCGATCTCGGTGGCAATTGAGAAAACCACATGAGAGTCGGGCCTTAGAGAGTTGTTGGAAAAACTTGGCACTTAACCCTCGACGAGATGTGTGAGACCATCACCTTGACATTGAAAGCTGTGAGGTGCTCTTGCGGATTTGAGGCACCATCATAATGTCTCATCTTTGGGAAACGAATATTGTGCGGTACAGGATCGAATATCACCTCACCAGTGAAAGGATGATCCCTCCTTCCTCTTGAACGTCGTTCTCTGTATTCTCTATCTCTCCTGTAACTAGATTCTCGCCCCCCCCCGGAACGACGACAACACCTCTCCTGTCCGGAATCTCCGATCTCACTTCTCAAGACATAGGTTCTATCTTCAAAAGGACTTCGTCTTCGGCTCCGGCTCCGGCTTCCTTGATTCCTGGACCTGTGTTTATTTCGACTTGACACTTCAGTTTTGGATTCCTCCTCTCGGATTTCACTCCTTTCCCGCCGAATTCGGCTACTTTCACTCTAGCGAGAGAAATTGCTTCTCTCCCTGCTCCTACCTCAACTCCTTCCTCCACCTTGGCTTCTTCTTAACTTTTCTACCTGATGTCTTAAGTCGCTGACATCTCTCCCTAGTGCCTCGCTATCTACGTCTCTTGACTGCCTTCTTGATTCTCACCTCGAGCCAGTGTCAATCCTTCTCCCCTCCAGGCTTCTCGATCCTGCCATCTTCTTGGGAAATTTATAGTGTGACGGGAATATTTGCCTCGGCCCCACGGTGGGCGTCAAATGTTCTTGCAAATTCTGACACAAATAAAGAATCGACAATGAACAATATTGCTACTCTCAAGAACACTCTTAACTCAAAGAAACTCGTATATTGATCTCTCTGAATTAGCAGAATAGTCAGTTACATGAAAATAGCCTGTCTTCCCTCCCCCATTTCCCCCCTCTATATACAACAGTTAATAATTCAAAATACTTGGTTCTCCCTCCCTTGAGTTCAGGGAAAACCATCCCTATTTCGTCGACCACTTTCTCTACAACTTCCTCTTAGTCCCATTTTCTCCCACTACATGCTCGGGTGCCGAGTCTTCCAACTTCTCGGCCATCTTATTGGTTGGACCTCAAATGGGCTACATCCAAAAGCCCAAACTTGCAACCTGCTCATATACTTCTCGGCTACATCACTGGTTGGGCCCTAAGTGGATTACATCTGTAGACCCGAAGTCTCAACTTGCTCATATCTCCTAATACACTAGTCTCCCAAGTTCTGAGCTAAAGGTCAAGCGACAAAACTTGATATAGTCTTTTTAGACCGCTCAGTATTCATCCTCGACACATTAGTCCCCCAAGCTCTGAGCTAAAAAATGAGCGAAAGAGATTCATGTCTTCATCCTCGACACAATGTAGAAAACTAATAAGAGACGAGCGGATCAGAGTTTGACACGTTTGAAATTTGAACCCATATTGCATATTTCAGAACAGGAGCAAATTATAACCGAAATGGTGATGGGTTTAGCTCAAGAAAAAACAATATACGAATGGACTTTTTTTTTCTTCTTTTTTTAGGTCATTAAGATGAATGTCACGGAACTACATTGTGTTTTGGAAAAATGTTTTCTAACACCGAGTATACAAATACTTGAATGGACAGCATATAGGTCAGTGTAACGGGATGGTATTGTATATACATCAAACTTGAATAAATGTATCAGGTATAAATATGAATGTGTCACTAATTTGTTTTTTAACGCTTCTCCACTTGTCATATTTGAATTTGGAAGACTATATGACCATCATGCATCTAGAAACATTTGAAGAAAAAACTACATAACCACGCGTCCACAAGTACCCAAGAACACATACTATTCTTAGCTCTAACTTCTAACCAGTCAGAACTTTAACATCGTAGTATAATAGAAATGATAGTTTTGCATAAGAAAACTCAAATTAGTCATTCTCGCCTGAACTTGGATGAAGTAAGGTATCATTTTGCATTGATCACGACTGAAATTTAATTATATACAATACAAAAGTCAAAATCTTAAATATACAGTTACTAGCAGGAAACATAAAACAAGCTGGTCAAGTAAACAAAAAACATTTTGGATCTTAAAACACAACTAAGACCAGCAGCAACTATAGTACTCAATGTCACGAGCTTCCCTGTTGCCCATTCCCACGCCCACCTCTCCCACCGTGACCTTTTCCTCCATGACGCTTTCCTCGACCAAAACTGCCTACTGCCTTGTTCGCATCAGGTTTCAATTGCATCTCATCTGGCAAGGGAAGAATATGATCCACACATTTACGGAAGCTAAAATCATCAATAGATCCATCCTCCCTGATGAGGAAGCAGCACCTACTTTTCCACGTAGCATGCTTGCGGACTTGGAAAGCACGGATTCCTGCGCCAATCTTTTTATCAGGCTCTGTATGGCCATTCTTAAGCAATTCCAGCAACATTATATGTTCATACTGCCACACAAACAACTCATAAGAGAAGTCAGTAAGAATTAAATTCAGGTTGTGGCTATTGTTGTTGCATCATCAAAATACATTAATGAGACAACATACTAAGATGGGACTGTTTTAAACCCCAACTTAAACATTTAACGACAATGAATTTGTGTTCAGTTCAAGGCCAGTTCTAGCGTGAGCAAGTGACACATATTGCTCATGGTGCATCACTTTTATTTACCGTTGGATCAAAGAGTCTCACCAAAGTATACCATAGACTGTCAACACCAGATTTTTTTCCCTTCTTTTGGTGCACGCTCTTCAACGTCGCCACCATCATCTTGTTCTAAACAAAAAGACTGTCCTATTCTAAATCCAAATCTCAGCCGAGAGGTTTTGTTTGGCGAGAGGTTTTGCCGGACCTTGCAGAGGAGTGGAAATCATAGCACGCAGATTTGTGGCTGGGCGAGCACGGTGGTGCACACAACAGAACTAAACGGCAGGGCGGTGTGCGGCGGTCCTATCTGGACGTGATGGCAACCCATATGGCGGCATCTTTCTGATCTGAGTTGAGCTGTCGTTCACAGTGGTAGGGGTTTGACGGCATGACGCGACGAAATCGCGGTGGTGTTGGACGACAAAACAGTGTTTGGGTGGCTATGTTATACGGTTGTGACAGTGGATCTTGGTGCGCCGTCATCTCCGCCGTGTATCCACCAAAACCACGACCCCGGCAACTCCGATTCCTATGACAAACCAGAGCTTGGGGTTGGAGGCATGTTCCTTCATTTACTCCAATGATCTAGACATGAAAAATCAAAGAAAGCAAGGGAATATGGCCACAATGACCTAGACATGAAAAATCAAAGAAAGCCATATATTTTGGTGAGACTCTTTAATCAACGTTAAATAAAAGTGCCGTGAGCAATATGTGTCACTTGCTCACCCTAGAACTGGCCCGCAGTTCAATCCTAACATGTAGATATAATTGAAACTTAATTGCCATATCACAATTTGACAGCACTGAAAAGCTTTTCACAAACCCATGCATTAAAATAACTTATTACACACTTGTAGAAAATTTTCAAGGAAACTGCCAAACATGATAAACAGAAAGATTGCACCAAAGATGGTAGGTACATGATAAATTTGCAAGAAGAAGGCAGTCAGATGCAAATGATGGCATAAACATGTAAAAGGAAAATCATAGGACAACGGATGTCTTCTCTTAGCACTATTCTTGCAAAGTTGCTCCAGTTTACGAAGCTAGGAATTGAACTTTAAAGTTTTGAAAGATTTATAAGCATGAAGGCACGGCTTTCAGAAGACAACAGGGCAAGGAGGAGTGCTCGAATTATATTCAGTAATATCAATCAAAATCGGTATGGAGAAATGGGTACAAATCAGGGTAGTGACTAGCGCGCAATAGCGGCACGATCGCGGTGGTACGGGGCGGAGCAGCCGGTGGCCGCTACTCGGACGGCGTGGAGGAGCGTTTTTCGGTTGCGGCGGTCGCGGCCGCTTACACGGCAGAAATCGCACTGAAAAGTGGTGAAGCGGCCGCTTTTGGACCGCTCCTATATGATGGGTCGATTTAAGTCCACAAAAACCTCCGACGAGCCATTTCCATCCAAACCCAGTCGTCGGTGCTGCTGTTGGAGGTGTCATCAGATCGAGGGTTTTTTCCATCTCTCCTCCTCTCAAAGCCATGCTCATTTTCGAGTAACACGGGCATATTATCAAAGGCGGTTGTGGGACTTAGATGCTGAAGGGATTATAGGGTTAGGGTTTCAGGAATTTGGGCCATGTGGCCCAAATATTATTATGTGTTTTCTCTTTTTGTTTTTTTGTTTTGTTGGGCCTTAGAAACTAAATGGGTAGGTCACTCTTATTTTATTTTGTTTCTTCCTCCCACTCTCCCTCCCCCTTCTCACGTTCAGACCCCTTTGCTTCTCTGCGTCTCCCTCTACTTCTACCCCTCAGCTTCCACTAGCCTAAAATAGCAGCCGTCCCGCAATAGCGTTTTCGGGGTCCGCGCGTATCCGGGATTGATAACTCTGGTACAGATATAATTAGTGAACATAATAATAACATCAACATTTAGTGATAACATAATGTCCAGATGAATATCCCCAATTTCAATTGATCAACCATGCATGTCAATGTCATCCAGAAAACATGAAAGAATGCATTGTTCCTAGAAAATAATAGTACGAGTACTATGCAATATGCCTACAACCTCCTATATGCATGTTCACTTATTAAATTAATCAACAGTAATCTCTGATGACATACATCAACATTACATTACTTGCCATAACAAACAAAACAAAACCTGAAACAATTAATAGATTTGATTCACTAGCTAATGAACATTAAAAAAAAACTAGACTTTTTTGTTTGTTTGTTTACAAGTGTGGGAATACCTTGTTAACATTGAGAAAAGGAGACCAAGCATGAAGACAATTATAGAAGTAATCGAACATGTCCAAGGAAGACCCGAAACATTTTGGACCTAATTTCACGGGACCTGTTGGAGACGGCTTCTCGTCCTCCACCTTCTGCTTCTTAGAAGTATCGTCGTCATTGAGATTGTCTTCCTCTCTGGCCCGCTTCTGGTTGGATTCGACGTCCATGTCTGTCTGCGGTGGGTTACGACATCAGGTTTCGAGGATTCTTGTTCTAAACCCTAGATTGGGCATAAACCTTGCTTCACTATCATGACGTCATTATACGAACAATTGGGCCTTCAATTCAACAAACACCATGGTCCATGGACCTTAAATTTTTTCTTTTTCATCTATGTAGATTGTCGAGTACCCAACGCAAGCCACCAAAAAAGGTGCTTAATTTTGTCAATTTCTTTTTTTTCTTGTGTGTAATAATTTTGCCAATTTCTGTTTTTTTTTTTTCCTACTATATAACAAGACTAATTTCTATTTTAAATTTTGTATTTTGGTTTTTTTTTTTGCTAAAATTGTATTTTGGTTTTTTCACTACATGGTTATCTCTATTTGTAGGAAAGATGTGGAACCACATGCTAAAACATCACCTAGGAAATTTTCATTGGATCATTGACGGTTGTGAACCGAACAATCAATGTTACAACTTTTCGAAAATTGAAGGAAGAGGGGTGTGTTTGATTTACAAAAATTTAGGGATTAGATAATATAAAATTTTTTGTCCCCAGTTTGATTTGAAAAGTGGTCAGGGAACAGGATAAAAAAGGGGCGAGAGACAAGACAAAAACCCAAAATTTTGTACCCCACCAAACCATAGGACAACTTTTTGTCCCATGGACGGACTACCTAACAAAGACAATTAGGGTGCGTTTGATTTGTAAAAGATATCAGGACAGCACAAGACAAATTCTTGGGTCACACGACAATTCTTTGTCTTGGACATTGTTTGATGGATAATGGACAGTATAAATAAAATAATATTAAATTTATCAGAATACCCTTTATAATATATATATTATTTGATATAGGAATATAGACAAAGAGGGAGAGAGAGTGACAGAGGATAGAGAGAAAGAGATAGAGGGAGAGAGAGGAGAGAAGGGGAGAGATAAATAGGGATAGAGAGAGGAGACAAGGGGGAGAGATAAAGAGGGAAAGAGAGAAGGAGAGGGGGAGATAGAGGAGAGAGATATAAGAATAATTTTAATCTTTTGTTAGTCTGTCCAGGGGACAAAAAATTGTCCCATGGTTTGGTGGGGGACAAAATTTTACGTTTTTGTCATGTCCCTCACCCCATTTTTTGTCCTATCCCCTTATCACTTTTCAAATCAAACAGGAGACAAAAATTCTTGTGTTGTCCGGTCCCCTGAATTTTTATAAATCAAACACATCCTTATCCTTCCCCCTCTCCCCCTCTCTCTCCGGCCCTCCCCTTTCTCTATCTCTCCCCCTCCCTCTCTCTACTCACCACACCCCACTTTAACGTTATTTAATTTTTTTCAAACATTAATGTTATATATAATATATATTAATAATATAAATAATATTATTATGTGAGTAATAATATTCTATCATATATGCTATATATTATAAAAATATTTTTTTTTGAAGGGAAAAATATATTATTTATTGCCTAATACTTACATATATTAATAATATTATATATTAATATATAATAATATATATTATAAAAGGTCATATTAAAATTAATATTATTTTACTTGTGTTGTTCATTATTGTCATGTGCTATTCTGTTTGTCCTGTGCTGTCCCGTGCCTTAATGCATCTATAGCTATATCTATAATATATACAAAAGACAATGTTTACATGAATTCTAACTAACACGTGTCATTCAATAACAGCATCCACATTAGCAGAATCTTACATGTCGCTTACTAGATTGATGGACCCGTGCCATGCACGAGGAATATATTAATTTTGTATGATTTAATTTTTAAATATATAACTGTTAAATTCATGTTTTGTGGTTTAAAATTTTTTGTGAGAAATTATATACCAAAAAATGTTAAAAAATTATTTTATCTGAATTGTCGATCGTAAATTGTAATAGATGTTAACTTAATAATTATTTTAGATTTTAGATATCACAATACATATAATGACGCTTAAGTGTAAATAGTAAATACATATTGTCTCATACACAATTTTAGTATTAAAAATATAATTTAAAATATAAGACATGAATGAAGAATATAAAAAAAAACATAATATTTGAAAATAGTCATTACAGTTTTATTGTGAATTTAATTTTAATAGTAAATATACATTTTCAAATTAGTATCAATTGATTTCAACCTGATTTATATTTCTACATGTAATTTATGTAAACACTAATACTAAATACGTCACCATGATCTTCATAATGATGTGATTTTTTTTTCCTTCTTTCTTGAAAATCAATTTGATTTATTTCTTCACTTTTGACCATGCAAGTTAACCATTTAAAAAAAAATATTTATTTATCATATTATTTTTTCTTCTCTTTTATTTGATTTAATTCTCCTCTTTTTCCCATGCAAGTTAAGAATCTTTAACAAAATATATTTAATTATTTATCTATCATATTATTATTTTATTCTCTTTTGAAAATATATTTGATTCATTTATCCTCTTTTCCCATGCAAGTTAACCATCATTAGAAAATATATTTATCTATCATATTATTAAATTATGCATCCCATTATTTACCTTATTATTTGATTATTTGATTCCCTGTAGATTAATTTCAAAAGAACTTATTTGATTCCCTGTATACTATCACGTTTTTTAAAATTTAAATTTAAAAATGCGTATACAAAATCAACAATTCATGATGTCATTGATTAGAAGAGATTACAATTCATAACGTCAACAATTCAAAATTAATATGCTAGGATTATAATTAATATGCTATAATTCAATACTATAACTGGATGGCTCTTATCATTCAACATTATTTAGCAATTAGCAATTAAAAATCAATATGAAATTCAAATTTGAAAGTTAAACAATGCATTGATTATAAAAGATTACTGCTTAATATATATGAACATCAATCAAATATTAAAATTCACCTAAAAATTTGTGGGACGATTATTGCCCAATTTTAAATCACTTTAGATGCATTCTCTCTATATATTTTATACCCTTTCTATTTTCCTTGTCCTTCCTTCTGTTCACTCCCCATATTCCTACCATACTCCACCAAAGACCATTGTGTCTTTCTACTTCTCTACATATCTCTCTCCACCTACGAGGTCGCCACCAACTGAAGAACAAGAAAAAGGCAAGACTCCATTCACTTCTTCATTTCCACTCTCTCTGCTTATTCTCTTAATTTTTTCTCCCTTAGTTTCTTAGAAGACCATCTTTGCTTCTGGTGATTCGATTACATCTCATCTAGGGTAATGACTCTCATCTCTTTGAAGAGTATCTTTGCTTCATTTTTTATCACTTCAAGGTTCTAAAAATCGAAACCTTCTAACTCTGGCTCATTTTTATTTTTCCGGAGCACCATCCCAAAAGGGTCTCTTTTCATTATTTTTACGAATAACGGAAGAAGATATGAATATAGCAATTTTTTTTATATAAGTAGGGTGAAAAGCCTCAGGATGAATTTTGCCATCCCAACTAGGTTGGCACCACAAAACCATCCATCAAAAGCCTCACACTACACTTTATTAAATAATCAAGGAAGAATACAAAAAAAAGGAGAACATGGTGGGACGTGTTACCCAAACCCATGCAAAGAGAAAATACATCAAGAAAATCTGTATCTGGGCAAACCAAGCCTATCTCTAACAAAGTCTTCTCTGATAAAGGGAGGAATTGTATCCCACCAAATAAATCCCAGATTGTGCAAGCCATGATTAGCTAACTTATCCGCACAGGGGTTCCCTTCCCTATAAATATGAGTAACTTGGCATGAAAGAGCCCTAGCTACTACCATACAGTTTCTCCACCTTGCTTGAAGACGCCATGGAACTAAGCTCGGGTTATTAAAAGCCTTCAATACCAAAATTGAATCAGTTTCAATCCAAAGATTAAACCAACCCCTATTGTGAGCTATTTCTATAGCATGCATAGCAGCAGATAATTCAGCTGCAAGTGATGATGAATTCCCTAAGTTGCAGGAGAAGCAGCCAAGTGCGGCTGCATTGTGGCCTCTAAAGATACCTCCACAAGCATATGGACCGGGGGAACCATGGGTTGCACCATCAATGTTACATTTTGTCCAATTGCATGGAGGAGGGTGCCAAAAAACTTCTGTAATCTTTGGAGACTTTCTGTAGTGGCAGTCAATGCTAAAGTTTTTGAGAATGACCAGCTCATTAACCGAATTAAACATTGCACCACTTGCCAGATTTCCTGAGAGCCAAACAGCTGAAGATACCAGATTTTGAGCAGCTTCTATACCTAGTAACTTATTGTCAAACCTGCACTTGTTTCTTGCTGTCCAAACTACCCAGATTACATGAATGACAGCAGCTAGTGATACTTCATTGACTTGAGGGCTATTTCCTCTACACACCAAGAACAGGTTCTCTAAAGATGATTGATCGATTGTGTGCAACAGTCTTGAGCTCAACCAACCCCACAGAGTAGCTGCATAACTGCAGGAGAGGAACAGATGGGAAGAAGATTCCTCTGCTGAGCCACACAAGCTGCACATTGAGGCCAAGGTGAATCCCCTTCTCCTTATATTTTTCATCTGTTGGCATTTTGTGATGGAAAAGTCTCCAAACTAGAAATGATCTAGAGGGAGGAATTGCCTTGGACCAAATTTGAGAGAATCCTGGAGCAAGGTTTCTTACAGGATTAAGGAAAAGGAATGCATCCTTGAAGGTAAGAAGACCATTTGCTGCACTATCCCACACCAATCTATCCTCACAAGGCTCAATGGGAATGTGAGTGTGACAGACCTTTTCCATTATGCTAGGGAAATGATGTTGCAGGCAGTAAGGAATGTTCCATAAATTATCAACAATGAAATCAGAAACCTTGGCAGATAAATCCTGCTGCCAATCAGATGGAATATTCATCAGGTTTGCTATAGGCTCGGGCGACCACTTGTCTGTCCAAAAGTTAACAGAATGGCCATTTCCTATTAACCAAGAAGAATGTTCTTTAATTATAGGAAACCAGACCTTTAAAGCAGGCCATAAGGAAGAACTAACATGATGAGTAATAGGCAAAGAACTTCTGAAAAATCTTGCTTTTAGGAACTTGGCCCACTGCTCATTTGAAGAGGTCACTGCCCAGCAAAGCTTCAACATAGAGACCTCATTAATGGCTCTAAGAGACCTAAGACCAAGACCACCATCTTCAACAGAAGAACATATAGTTTTCGAGGCCACAGTTATATGTTTCCTTTTGTGAATGTCTCCAGACCAAACAAAATTCCTGATCCAACCATCCAGCTGCTTTAACAATGAGGCAGACCATTTGTAGATGTGAAAGCTGTAAGATAGAGTACCTTGAATCACTGAGTTGACAAGCTGCACTCTTCCCATGATAGAGAGGAGAGAACCTTTCCAAGATGCCAGCTTTCCTTTAATTCTGTCTAAGGTAGGCTGCAGATATATAGCTTTTGGTTTCCCTTTGAAGAGAGGAACACCAAGGTAGTAAAAAGGGAGAGAACCTGCTGGAAATCTCAAGAAACTGCTCAGTTCATCCACTCTTCTAGAGGACATTGATCCTGCATAAAACCTGCACTTTTCAAGACTAAGGACCTGACCAGAAGCTTGTCCATAATTCTCAAACAGTTGCATAAGATGTCTAAGGTTAGCTTTGGATCCTTTGCAGAAAACCATAATGTCATCAGCATAAAGGATGTGGCTAGGAGTAGGAAAATCCTTAGGACTAGCCATGTGCTGTAACTTGCCCAACTCAACCAATCTAGAGATCCCTCTACTTAGGACTTCTTCAGCCAAACAGAAGAGGAGAGGAGAAAGAGGGTCTCCTTGCCTTACTCCTCTTTTACAAGTGAAATAACCAACTGAGATGCCATTAACTGAAATAGATAGATGAGCAGATTTCAAAATAGTATGAATCCAAGAGCAGAATTGTTGATTGAATCCAAAGGAGTGCAGAACTTTCAAAAGAAAATTCCAGTCCAAGGTGTCAAAAGCCTTTTTGATATCAAATTTCAAGGCAATATTGCCTCCAAACACCTTTTTGTTCAACATGTTTACTGATTCTGAGGCAATACAAATGCATTCTGAAATATGCCTTCCTCTAATGAAACCTCTTTGCTCGGGGGAGATGATTTTTGGCATGATTCCAGCAAGCCTATCAGCCAACACTTTTGTGATCACCTTAAACTGAAAATTTGCAAGAGCAATAGGCCTGTAGTTCTCAATTCTGTCAACACCAACAAACTTGGGGATGAGGGCAACCCGGTTTGAATTCAGATTTGGAAGGATCCAGCCCTCTCTAAAGAATTGCACAACTGAGTTATGGACATCATTCCCAACAATGTCCCAGAATGAATGATAAAAGCATCCTCCAAAACCATCCGAGCCCGGGGCACTATTCCTGTCTAAATTGAAAACAGCATTCTTAACCTCCTCGAAAGTTGGAATATTAGTGAGCATCACATTATCTTGAGCTGAGACCAAGGAAGGGATGACTGTTTCAATAATGTCATTGTGCACACAAGAATTATCTGAGGCATATAAATTCTGATAGAAGCCTAGGACATGATCCTCAATTGCCCTTTGATTATCCAAGACAGAATTTCCAACTTTAAGAATGGACATTGGACTCGAAGCACTTCTAATTTTTGTTACCTTGTGGAAAAAGGCAGAATTTCTATCACCATCAGCAAACCAGCTCAATCTAGCCTTTTCTCTCCAAAAGGATTCTTGAAAAGAAAGAGCCAGATTCAATTCAGTTTGGGCTGCTAGTTCTTGTGAGTGCAACTGATCAGAATAACCCTCAGCATCAATTTTCAATTGGATGGATTCTAAGTTAGCCATGGCCTCTTCAACCTTGCAATGGACATTTCCAAATACCTGTTTATTCCAAACTTTCAGCTCTAATTTCAAACTCTTTAGCTTCTGAGACAAGACATACATTGGACAACCCCAAAACTGCCTTTTCCAAACCTCAGCAACCAATCTTCTACAGTCTTTATGGTCAGTCCACATGTTGTGGAACTTGAAAGGAGCAGGCTTCAGTTTGGCACCTTTTTTCAAAATGAGTAGAAGGGGAAAGTGGTCTGAATGATTCCTTGGTAAAGTACAACAAGCTACATTGTCCCAGACTGAGAACCAATCATCATTACATAAAGCTCTATCCAACCTCAGTTCTGTGTGATTTCCATGACCCCTCATGTTTGACCAAGTGAAAGAGGCTCCTTGAGTGGTGATGTGGGTAAGCTGACAGGAGTCTGACCAGGCTCTAAATTCTTCACAGGAAATTGTAGAAGGCAGCCTTCCACCCCTCTTTTCATGAGCACCAAGAATGGCATTAAAATCTCCTATGCAACACCAAGGACCTTGATAATTTTGTTGTAAAGTGGCTAACTCTAACCAGAGAGTCCTTCTGTCAATGTGGGAAGTTGATGCATACACTGCTGAGATGAACAGGTTTTGAGAATTCAGTGGCAAAGATAAAGAAATATGCTGTTGAGAACTAGCCAATATAGAAGGAGTAATGTGATCAGCACACACACCCCACAAATTAGGGATAAGATGACCCCTATTATTAACAGCAAAAACCTTAAGATTTAGTCTCTTCCAAAGACTGTCAGGTAGACAATCTAAAGGAATTTTCGGTTCTGAAATAAAAACAAGATCTGGTTTGTGCTGTAAGCAAAATTTCACCAGAACAGATTTAGTTAAGGGATTGCCAATCCCTCTTGCATTCCAATAAAATATTTTCATCAGAATTCCAAAGAGCCAGACTCTGTCTCATACTGAGACTTATACCTGGAGAACCTTTGAGCAAGCCTTCTCTCTCTCTTCTGTTTCTTCTTTTGGGACTTGGACTTCACTTCCACAAATGGTTCCTCTTGATTCCCACAGGGCATTTGAGATGAGGAAACATCCTCCACTTCCTCACTCCAAAGCCTCCCAACAATTCTAAGATCTTTGGCTACTATATGATTAACATCAGCAGAAATATCATTCTTTGTCTTTGAGACTGAGTTTGGGGCAAAATTGTCACTATCCAAGAGTTCCCTCAGAGAGGGGGTGTGCAGGCTTGAACCTGCAGTGCCTGTGCTCAAATTAGCATCTGAATGAGGAGTCAAGGCAACATTACCTTGGGGAGATACCCCAACAGAAACAGTCTTGGAAACTGTATTTGGCACAAAGGATGAATCAACATGACTGTCAGAAACTAGAGGTTCAGTTGGCACAACCTGCTGTGGACAATTGCCAAAGTGCAATGATTCATCAAAGACAGTATCCATTGATTTTGAGTCTTCTTCTTGTTGCTTCTGACTCATCCTCGAAGCCAGCCTATCATGATCACACATATTTGTTTGTTCCAATACATAAGGGACCTTCTCTGTCAACCAGAGATCATCATCCGAACCATTAACCACTGACTTACCTTTAATGTCTGCCAGTTTTCCATTACCAGATGCATTTGCAATTTGTAATGGATCTTTACTTTTTCGACATTCTTTGAAGCCACAAAGTTTGCTGTCCTGTCTTTCTGATTCGAGGGCCGCTTTTGTTGATCCTTCCCTTGATGATCTTGCCTTTTCCGACGATTTGCTAGAGAATGGCCAATGACCTTGCAATCCGAACAAAAATTTGGTAGAGACTCATATTCAATCCCTACAAAGAATGCAAAATCTTTCCTTTCAACCAAAAGTTTATCCCATAGCTTATTGTTCAAATCTATATCAACAAGAATTCTGGCATAGTGACCTAAACTTCTCTCTTTTGTAGGATCATCAATGGATAAAGGGGTACCAATTCTTCTTGCAATAGAGTATAAAATTTTTGGCCTCCAATATTCAAGAGGAAGACCAGTGATACGAATCCAAGTCTGCACATTTGTTTGCTTTACCATAAAAGGATTAAAATCCTTTGTCCAAGAAAATAGCCGCAACAATCCAGGCTTCAAATTCCATGATCCAGCCGCCAAAACCCTTCTCATGTCCTCCACAGAGGAAAAAGAGAACTCAAAAAAACCTCTACCAATTGGAGTTACCTTCCATTGAGCAATAGGTATCCAAAGATCCGATAGCTTGACCCGTAAGTCATTAACCTTGACTGGTTGTTCTCCCTTGGACAGCAATATACGCCCGTGCAGATTGTTCTTGGATGATTCAATGCCCGCGATATACTCATCTTCTGGGATCGTGATGGCCAATTCATCTCCTTTGAGACATGGAGTCGGCAGTTGGCTAAAAGGAATGTCACAGGCATTGTTTAGTGCTTGAACGAAGGACTTTTTTTGTGGTGGTGGCAGGATCTGAGAGGGAAGGTGAGAAGGAAGAGGAGGGGGGAAGAAGGAGGAAGCAATTCCGGGAACAAGCATTGCCATGGCTTTGCCTCCATGGCGGCACGTGAAAACCTAAGCTTTCATGCAAACCCTAGCAGACAGGGATTTAGATGACAATGATAACGATGATGACGAGTCCCTATCTGATAAAGTTGTCGCCCTTCTATAAGGTTTTTCACTTAGGGCTTTATTTTTAAAAAAAAAAATTGTGTTAATCAAAATGAATAATTGAAATACATGTTGTTTTGGTTGTTTCTCTTTTCTTTTTTTGCCATCCTAATGCCGAGAAATTTGGACCAGCTAGCAGGATTGTGTTTTCCAATGGTTGTCCTTCGATATCACATAATATAATCAAGGTTGATGGTCATTTTTCTAATCTATCATATGGTGATGGTTTGGGTTCATGTCTTTTTATCCCTCCTCGGCAAAGATTGTTTTTTCATAAACCTTTGGCTTGTTCTTTAGTCACATTGCATATTGATCTCTCATTTCTTCTTATGTTTGCAAGCAAACACTAAAATTCCCACTAATTATATTTTCTTTCAGCATGTTAATATATTTTTGTTATTTTGTAGATATAATGTAGACTTCTTTGCCTAACATTTTAACGATAATAAAATATTTGTCTTTACCATAAGTGATTTTTTTTTCACTTGGTAATATTTAGACTCTAAAGGAACTCCTTAATGGTATTGAAGCTGAATGAAGTCTTTGCCTCTACTTTACGTCAATGTAATATGAATTTAGCTTTTTACTTTTTGTGACAGGTTTGGGCTTAAATGGCTAATTCTTGATAGTACAATAATGTATTACTATATTTTTATCTCTACACAATCGGTTTGATCTTTTCTTTAGAAAAAACATTCAAGTGAAAGCATCTCAAAGTGGAATTCTTTCTTTCAATGTTGTAGAAGTGTATTATATTTGAATTGTCTTCTGTTTGTAGTTTATACATCATTGATATGACCACTTATTCTAATAGATTTATGCTTGCTTTTAGGTAATTGGTGAGTGCCACTCAAGTCAAATTAGTGATGAAGTTTCTGCAAAGTATAAAAAAGGGAACAATTATGAAGATATGTATCTATTTTGAGTTTTGTGTTCATACAATGGTGTACCAGTCAGTTGTTAAATTTTAATGTGTATAATATGTGGATTAGCATTAATTGGTTATTAAATTATAATTAAATTATTAATATATCAGTTATAAAATTAATTCTTAATTACGTAACCAATTGGTGAAATTGTTGTTGGGTATTTACTAAAGAGTGACCCTATGATGGGATGGGTCATTCTAATGTTAACCCGTTGAGAGGTCCCTACTCTCTGCTGGTAGGTTATAAGAATAGCCTCCCCATTAGGCATTCGAACAGACAGAAACACAAAACTGAACCAACCAGAAAGAGAGGAGTAACCCTCTCACCTTCTCTAACATTCTAATCCACTATTCATCTCCCTCTCACCCTCTGATCTGCTGTGATGGATTCTGCGAATCTCCAAGGTATGAAATTCTTCTCTTTCCTTTGATTAACATGAATCACATGCTATGATTTGTATCTGTACGGTGTTTAGAATTATAGGTTTTCCTTCATCAGTGTCTCAAAGGTTTTACACTACTAGATTAATTCTGATTGTCCTAAATATTTAGACTCGCATATATTTTCTATGTTTTTTTTACTAACGTATTAATATGATATACGAAGGTGGCACAAGTGGAAGAACAAATGGAGGACAAAGTATTAGTCCTCTCAGTTTGTGACTCCACATGGTTTTTCCTCCCAAAATGAAGGTTTATCCATTGGCACCTCAACTAAGAAGATATCTCCTATTCCATCAACCAATAATATGATATATGAAGGTTTCACAAGTGGAACGAAAAATGGAGGTAAGAGTTTCAGTCATTTCTGTGTTATTACTTCAAATAAAGATACATCAAGTGGGTCGACTTATATATTAATGCAACCTCACTATTCAAATAACATTCCAGATATGACTAAGTTTGCACGACTAGCCAGAAAATCAATCATTCAAAGTAAAAGACTAAGCAGCAACATATTGAAACAAGGTAGAAAAATCAGTTAAAACATTATTTCTTAACTTTCTTTTTTTGCCATTTATTAATCAGTTTGTATATACATATTTAAAAAATTCTTTTTCATGTTTCATGCTAATTGTTGCTTATATTTTTATAGATGCAAATGCTAAGGAAAATATTGGTGATCGAAGAATAAACAAAAAGAAATTTGGGAGTAATGTCGATGGGAATAGCGATCCAATGTCTCCATTACCAACTCCTATTTCAAGCGTTTCAGCCCAATCAGAAGGTTTACCCATTGGATCACCCACTGCTAGGACCTTATTATTGAATAAAAAAATACCGAGACAAAGTATAAAGCTAAAAATATCTTCCATTGCATCACCTACTAATATATCATGTAACAATAAATTCCTAAATAATTGTACTCATATATATTTTCTATTTTTTTCACTAGCGCATTAATATGATATATGAATGTGGTACAAGCGGAAGTACAAATGAAGGACAAGTATTAGTCCTCTCAGTTCTGTTACTCCATCTAATGATAAATCAAGTGCAACAGCTTATATATCAATGCAAAATCCGGCTTCGGTATGTGAAGCAACTTATTCTCCAAATTCAGTGGTTACTAATTTACCAACATATGAACATCTAAGTGGTAATATCCTGTTAATATTAATATTAATTCCATTTTAAATTTAAAAGGAGTATCAACTCTAATCATTATAATTTTACTATACACATTCTACATTGCAGAAAATGACTTTAATTCATCTTGCTTAACTTATTTTTGGGTATTCACCTATAAGAATCATGGATCCACTATGGACTTCTTCTCCTTCATATTTGACCTCTGAAGAAATAAAATGTAGACTTTCTTGCTACTTCAAGTAGTGAAGAACAATTAAGAACCAATACACATGAAGACATTGGAACCGCTTTCATTTCATCCGAGCTGTATTCTAAGTCAGAAAACTAAGGTAAGAGAAATCGATAAACTAAGTTTTTTTTTCATCAAAGGAATTTTTTTAATTATATCTTATTTTTTATCTGAATATATTTAACGAACTATTTGTTTTGAGTCAATAAACTATACATCCAAAACTCAAATTACATAAAAAAAACATATTCAATAAACTCTCTAACACTTATTCCAAAACAACGGGTTTATTTAAGAAAATAAATAATATATTTATATTTTAATCTTATTGTTAATAATAATGCTTAAATTATCTTGACTTATATGATTCAAAGATTTATTTTGTATCTATTATTATAATAAAGAGTTCTTAAATTGTTAGTAATACTAAAATATCACTTCATTAAAAGGTTTTATGCTTATAAAAAATGATTCAAAATCAAATATACAATACTCTGTCATCGTCTCACCATATAATAAACTTGATCCTAGCAATGTATCAAATTTATAATAAATATTTTATTTATCAATTTATTAAATAGTTCATTTAAACCAAATTAATTATATGATATTCACATGCATTATATATTTTACATAATATGTGAATATTTTGTTAAAAACTTTATATAATTGATAGGTCAAAAATCAAAAGTTATCTTATAATACTAATTTTTTTGAAAAATAAAAAATATATTAATAATTAACTTTTTTTTAAAAATTATGATACTAAAATTATTAATCAAATAATATAAAAATCATCAATAATTTATCCCGTGTGGGCACAGGTTCAAACTCTAAGTATATTATATAATCTAGCATGTGCACCCGTGCCCGGCACGGGATAAAAGATTGTCTAATATCAATATGAATGATACATATATGAATGATTAACATTAACAATGTAATATATAATCATAAAATAGTCTAGTTGGTAATTTAGATAAAAGGTTTAGAGAACCAAAAAGTTCAAGATCATTTAAAACAACATTAGTCTTAACTTTCATAAAAAAAACTCTAAATATTTTTAGTCTTCACATATATTGTTTTCTTATCTGCAATATTCACTTTAAATAGAATCTTACTCCCCTTACTCAATTTGTTTTCCCGTCAAAACCGTACCAACCCCCCGTTATGTATCCTTCAAATTGCCTTCTCTCCACCCATCTATTTTTGTATGAAAAGCTTCTTTTTAAATCATTTTGATAGTGTGATGGGCTCCGGCAAGCGTACCGGATCGAAGCAAGTAATAATAAAACGGTGAGAAACCGAGTATCGAACTCAGGGATTGGGAAACCAAGTGTCAATTGACAAATTAAACAACTATTTATACTGAGAAATAGGTTTGAAAAGATTTCAAGAAAATAAAAGAAACAATAAAAGAAATAAAATATTTTTTGGGTTTTTAAATATGAAAAGAGATTTCCAGGAATTGGGTTACCAACAAGACCACTCATGCTACTAAATTGACTACCCCTCTTGTTAATTATCCAAATTTGCTTTGAAGGCGAATTTATCCTAAATAAGTTAATGCTCCCTCTCGGGTTACAAGAACCGTGCCCAATTAAACCAACCCCTACTCTCGTGGTAATTGAATTTAAATTGAACCCTTTAAGTTTTGTGACAATTCAGTGAACCCTCGAAGGACCGCTTCTAACTCTCGTGATTTAAGTCCTAAGTTCAATCCCTATAGATCCAATACCTAAGTTCATTGCTAGGTTCCTCCTTAGAGTATCTATTACATGCAAATAAGTGCGCACCATATTCACAAGTAATTCATGTGATAGGAACCAAATCGAAAGTAAATTTAAATTAACAAGTAAAACGTCAAATCATAACATAAAACAAATCTTGGGCATAGCCCCAATTCTTGGAAATAAAAAGACTACTCAAGCATTGCCATATTCATAGCAAGCTTGATTAACAAAAGCATAAAAGAAATCCTAAGAGAAGAGAAGAGATTGAGAAGAAGAGAAATCCTAGTTTTTGAAACGTCCCTGGCTGCTTTATGGATTGACGACTGTCCCCACAAACCAACACAAGTCTTTTTAGAGTGCTTTGTCCTCACTCACACGCTTCCCGGGAAAACTTCCCAGGAGGTCACCCATCCCAGAATTGCTCCAAGTCAAGCACGCTTAACTGTAGAGTTCTTAAGTGATGGGCTCCCGAAAAGAAGATGCATCTTGTTGATATAGGTAGTACCAATCAATTCATATAAGCCTTCCTCAACTGTATAGTCCTATACCGACACAGTCTCAGGAACCCTCTCGTTCGGGTGTGTTATCGGTTCATTCATGTGTCCCTCCGCCTAGAAGCCTGCCAGGAGCCGCTCCTTGTTCGTGCCTTCTTGCACCGGCGGCCACTCCCCGTCCTCGTCGGCACCCGGGTGTTACAGTTTTTGCCTAAAGTAGCAGCCCCAAGTGATCCCTATTTTCGAGCCTCTAGGTCCTATTTATAATGTAGGGTAACTTGCATCCCAAGCAATTACAAAATCCGATCAAATCATCTTTTAAAATTCCAGATATTGCGCGTCACGGCCGTGATGGCTGTCACGGCCAGGCCGTGACAGATTCTGTCTTGAAAAACTTGGCACTGATGGCTTGTCATCGTCGTGACAGGTTCTGATTTTTTCGTTCTTTTCTTTTCAGTCTTGCTTGATTATGGCCGTGATAGCTGTCACGGCTAGACCGTGATGGGCTCTGTTTGGCTCATTTTTCTTGTTTTTCAAGCTCCGTCTTCATGCAAGCTCCATCATGGTTGATCATGAACATTTTAATCTTCGTTTCCAAATTAATATCTCCAAATTAATTGCCAAATCTTATCATATCCTTTATTGTTGTGATAGGCAATTATTATCCAAATCCAATTTGATTTGGATCCAATCTTTTATCTCAATGCCAATTGAATTATCTTTTAATCATAATAATTCAAATCCAAATTGATTTGGATTCAAATCCATCATGTGGGCCCTTGCAATTTACTTGGCAATCTTCAATTTAATTGATTTTCATTCTTTTCTTCTTTGTCCTTTCCAAAAAATAAAAATATCAGAAAATTAATCAAAATCTAATTAAAAAAACACATTGACTCTAAAATAACCAAAATAGGAAAACAAAGTCTAATTTGGGCTAAATCAAGCATTCAACAAAATTTAATTGACGAAATCCGCTCTAAAATAATTTATAAAACATGATAAGATAGTGGATTATCAAAATACCCCAAACTTAAACTCTGCTTGTCCTCAAACAAAATAAAACTCAAAAAGTCTCAGAATTGGGTAAGCTCAATGGACTCAATTAATTTCGCACAAATTTCATACAATTTTATCAATTCAATTTTTCTTCAATGTTTCCCCCTTTACATCACTGTAATCCCCACATTCATTTACTTTAAACAATCGAGAATTTAATCATTCTTACAATTATTAATCTAAGCAAAGGGTTCGAGTTACACACAAAGGGAGATCACCAATTTCAAACATTTGCCTTCCTCACAAGGGCATTTAATAATTCACTCATTCGCTCAATTTGTCTAGGCTATCAACTTTCACTCAATTTCACATTTCAAGAGCATTTTCCATGAATTTGATTTTCATCTCAAACAAAGTTCCCACGAAAACATGCATGCATCATCAAAAGGTCTTTCATAGGTTGTAATGTGGCCTGGCTAAAGGTATGATATATAAAGGTGCTATGCTTTACATCCCTGTGAATTAAGAGAGCATGAAACTTTTTACACTATTATTTTCACTCTAAATCCTTTTTCCATTTTTCTTTTTGCCGTTTTGGGTGGCTACAACCTATTTCCTTTGACACCCTTTTATTTTTCCCTTTTTTGGCATTTTTTATTTTTCTTCTTTTTCTTTTTCCCTTTTGCCTTTGGCTTCAACCCATATTTTTTTCTTTATCTCAACCCCAAATAACATATCGAACCCTTGTAGTCACCCCAAACTTAGTTTCCTTCAACCCTTGTCTTGCGCACTACAAAAAAAACAATTGTTTAGCGACCGTAATTTTCGGTCGCTAAACAGTGTAAATCGGTGGCTATTTATTTTGGCGACCGAATCAGCGACCGATTTATGGTGGTGGCTGAATACCTGGTCGCTAAGGTTTTAGCGACAGAATTAATATTTCGGTCGCTAATTAGCAACCGTAAATTCGGTCGCTAAATAATAATAAACGGTCGCTATTAGGTTGGTCGCATTTTTGGGGTAACCATTTCTAGCGACCGATAATCGGTTGCTAATTCGGTCGCTAATTTTGGTTATTGTTAACCTATATTAGCGACGGATTTTCGGTCGCTATACCTCATCTGTAAATGTTAAATAAAGTTTAGCGACCGAATTATTGGTTTCCAATTCGGTCGCTAAACTGGTTATTATTTTTTAAAAAAAATTTAAATTTTTAAAATAAATTTTTTTTCCGGTTTTCTTTAAACGTTAGCAAACTTACTAATAAAACACACCAAATTACTTATGAAATATACAATCATAAGAAAGAATAAATATATATAAAAAGAATAATCCAAAATGTCGTACAAGAATCGTTTAAAGTCAAAAATATGGAGAAAAAAAATCAGTCATGATGAGGGGGAGATGGAGGAATCCAATCATCCTCGTCCGTCATGTACCACCGCCGTCTCGCTAGCCGATCGTCCTCCGGAGTAGCAAGACATCGAGCCTGGCGGCGGAGCTGGAGGAGCGGCAGCAGCGGCACAACCGCCGTCGAGCATCATCCCGAGCAATCGGAGTCTAGATCCTCATCTGCTCCAACACCAGCCGCGATGAACCGCCTGCTCGATGCTCGCCGCATCATTCTTTGGTGTGCCTGAGTCAACTGTGCAATCTGGTTCGCCATCTGTTGCTCTCTCTCGTTCTTCTCCCGAAGCTCCGCGTTCAGCTGCGTGATGGTGTCCTGCATTTGGTGGAACTGCTCCTGAGGGACGGTATCAACGCAGGAAGGAGCAGGCGTGCCGGACGATGAAGCGATGAACTCGGTTCCCAGGTGTCCGAGGCCATACACGCGCCCCTTCTTGTTCCTGCCCCCGACGACCTCCAAATAAATGGCATTATCGTCGACGGAGACAGGAGAGCAGGCCCATCACCAGTCAAAGCCTCATCTTGTGACTGTGAGGCACGTGATATGGCATCGTCCTTCTTCTCGTTGAAGCCCACCTACAAAGTATAGTTGAAGAGATTTAGTTAAAATTATATCCAATATTAACAAATCGTTTATAATAAATTACAAGTAAACACTAAATTATTTTTTTGCTTATAGCATAGTTACGGGCCTTGTCGTTGACCCATGTCCCCGACTTCAACTTCTTCGTCCTCTCCACCAACTCCATAACAGTCGGGGCCCGTTGTTTCTGTGCTTTCTGCACATAAAATATAATATTAAATTCATAATAATAATTAAAAATGAAAACTAATTAATTAAATAGTATATTAAGTCAAGTTTAATGTATTACCAGCTCGTCGTAGTGGGCGGCGGCCGATTTAGACCCACCGGTCCAAGCATATGCGCCACCATCAGAAGCTCGATTACGGTGAGCTGTGGCCTGGATCTCCTGGAACTTCTCAGTAGCCCAGTACTGGTCCAGCTGCCTCTTGATCTCAGGATCCACCCACCTCCCCTTATTCTGACCCTTCCTCAGCTTGTTCATCAGATTCTTCATGACCAATGAGCCTTTATGCTCAAATATGTCCCTGACGAGAGCCTCTAAAGCTAAGTCCCACCTATACTCTTTCTGCAACTTACAGTTGTTAGGAAATTCGTGTGTACATATATATAATGTAAATTTAATTTAAAAAACTTAATAAATTGTTACCTTAAACTCTAGAAACAACTGATCCCTATGGCCCAGTGGGATGGCCTTCCATGTAGGCCATGGACCATCAAACTTGCGTCGCAGGATCTTCGATATCGAATCAGAAGGGCCCTTCGCGGGCAGAAAGCTGCAGCAAAATTAGAGCATTAATAAATGTTATAATTAAATTAAAAAAACAAGTAAATAGAAATTAACGATACTTTATATATATTAAAAAATTAAATTAGCATACTCGTTATCCCCCCTGGGGATAAGAAGAATCCTCCTGTCGGATGCACCACGACTCTCCTGTCCCGATGATGATGATGGTCCTATCGTCGTAGGTGTGGATGATGAGGGTGCAGCCTGTGTCCTGACCACATGAGACTGGGTGGGGGGTGCAACTCCATCACCCTGAGGTGTCCCGTCCACAGAGGTGCTGGTAAGGTGGTCTCGATCTGAAGGCTGTGGGTCGGTCGGCGAAGGGACTCTCACAGCATGACCTCCACGACGACCCCTACCTCTAGGGGAATCTGCCATCTGTGAAAAAAATGAAAAGATGATTACACAACAGTGTAAATAATACAAAAATAAATTACCTAATAAGTAGAATGACATTCACACAATGAATTATGACATAAATAAATTACCTAAGTAGAATCTCCGTCACTAAATTCACCCTCACTCTCATCAGTATCACTTGATCGGAATGTACCTTCGCTAGATGCGTCCAACTCGGATTGATCCATTAACTCTCTTTCAACTTCTTCCCCATTTCTAGGAAATGTCCGCCGGAAGAATTAACAATAATGTCGGCGTAATTTGCAACGATGACGTGGGGTCTTGAAATATCATCATCTTGGTACGGAGCATCTTTTTCAGGCTGGTTGATTACATTATCGGTAATTATCTGCGAGCCTTTATCTTAATAACACCCAACCAGCCATGATGTCCTTCGGGATATGGCGAGTAATAAACCCGCTCTGCTTTGTTGTGAAAAAATGAATGGGTCGTACGCCTTATTATACCTTCGAGACAGCCTAACTTGAACAATACCATAATTTTTATCTATTTTTGTCCCTACGTCAAGAGTAGGATCAAACCAATCACACTTGAAGATAACTAATTTCATCACGGGGAAACCGGTATAATCGAGTTCAAGGATGTCAGTTAGAACCCCATAGAAATCATCCTCTACATTGCCATCAGTGGATCGCACACAAACACCATAGTTACACGTCTACATTCCTTCATTCCATGTTTTTGTGTTAAATTTATATCCATTTACAATATAAGTATTCCATGATGTAACCCATCTGTTAGGCCCCCATGCCAAATTTGTCAACAATGGATTTTGAACATTGTTTTCTGGATCTAGTACCTAAAAAATCAAATATTATATTATTCTTATACATGCTATATATTTTGAAGGATATACAGATGAGCAGCATTAATGTCACGCTGCTCCAAGAAATATCCTTTTGATTTGCCACTAAATCTGCCCGGATAGTTGAATATTGATATAGGAGGACTAGTTGAACATCCTTCGCCCGAATCAACGTTTCTAGGCATCCTTGTCCTTCTTGTGTTAACTTCGTCCGGATAGTAATAAGAGGCAAAAGTGGAAGTCTCCTCTACTAAGTATGCTTCACAAATGGAACCCTCCACTCGTGCCTTGTTCTTGACTTTGTGTTTAAGGGAGTGCAAGAACCTATTACAGAGGGATACATACAAATAATTACTAGTTTTAGGGAAAGCTAAACTACGCTCTCGTGTTCGTTAATTTCATATGTATTAAGTAAAACAGTTGATGTTGTTTGCCTCTCAAATGGATACATCCAGCGGTATTGGACTGGGCCACCAACTCTTGCTTCGTAAGGTAGATGAACTGGCAGGTGTTCCATGGAATCAAAGAAACTCAGCGGGAAGATTTGCTCCAGCTTACATAACAAAACGGGTATCTTGACTTCCATATCCTTTAATTGATTCACATTTAGTGTTGTCGATGTAAGC
This sequence comes from Sophora flavescens, assembly GCA_030762895.1. Taxonomy (NCBI): domain Eukaryota; kingdom Viridiplantae; phylum Streptophyta; class Magnoliopsida; order Fabales; family Fabaceae; genus Sophora; species Sophora flavescens. Next base: position 37,716,531 of record CM061068.1, read on the forward strand.
TCCCTGAAAAAGTGGCTAAGCTCAACAAGTGAGTTCCAAATTTGCTTCGGTAATGCGTCGAACGCAATTGGAAGCAACCGTTGCATGAACACGTGGCAATCATGACTCTTCATTCCATGTAACTTTGCTTCCTTAATGTCAACGCATCTACCCAGATTGGAAGCATACCCATCTGGTAATTTTAGTTCTTTAACCCACTTACAGACGGCCACTTTCTGTGCTTTGCTTAGTGTATAACTTGCCTTCGGTTTGATAAGTCTGCCACGACCACTGTCCTGCAACTCAAGCTCCTTCCGATTACAAATGTCAGCCAGGTCCAATCGGGCTTTATTTGTATCCTTTGTCCTCCCCTTGATGTCCATCACAGTGTCAAACACATTCAAAAACACATTCCTCTCAGTATGCATGACATCAATGTTGTGACGGAGTAGCTGCGTCCTCCAATACGGCAACCTCCAAAATATACTTTGTTTTGTCCAATTATGGTTGACGCCATAATCAGGAATATGTTCTCCTTGGGTTTCATGGACGAGTGGTAAGTACTGTACTCTGCGCCATACATTAGGACCAGTCAAACGTGGTGGAGGCGGTGTTCTCTCCACACAACGCTTCTTGAATGTATTCTTGTTCCTCCTATAAGGATGATCTTCTGGAAGGAATTGACGATGACAATCAAAATATGAGATCTTTCGACTGTTTTTAAGCGTGAATGCCTTCGATCGCTCCATACATATTGGGCATCCAAGCTTCCCCGCGGTCATCCAACCCGACATCATCCCATAAGCAGGAAAGTCGTTGATCGTCCACATTAAAGATGCTTTCATGATGAAATTCTGCCTCAAAGATACGTCATATGTCAACACACCATCATTCCACAGCATTGTCAAATCATCTATCAGCGGCTGCAAGTACACATCAATCTTACCTTTTGGATTAGACGGACCCGGAATTATGACTGTTAGGAACATAAACTCCCGCTTCACGCACATCCCCGGGGGAAGATTGTACGGAGTCAGGATAACCGGCCAACAAGAGTATGCCTTTCCAGACTTCCCAAAAGGATTAAATCCATCAGCAGATAACTCCAATCGGACATTGCGAGGGTCCTGCGAAAATGCCATATGAACCCTATCAAAATGCTTCCAAGCTTCTCCATCAGATGGATGACACAAGATATCTTGCTCCCTCTCATGCTCACTATGCCACCTCATGCGAGCTGCACTGGCCATCGAAGAGTACAATCTTGTAAGTCTTGGCACGAGCGGAAAGTACCACATCTTTTTTAGCGACCTCTTCTTCTCAATGCCCATCCTAGTGGTTGTCTTATACCGATCTGCACCACAAAATCGACAACATGTTATGCTTTCCGCTGAATCATCCTTATAGTACAACATACATCCATTCAGGCAACAATCAATTTTCAAACACCCCAGACCCAAATTTTCCACGGACTTCTTAGCATGATAAAAACTTGTAGGCATCCGATTGCCTTCTGGCAACGCCTTGGACACTGACCTGGTGAGGCGATTAAAACAGCCTTCTTGCATATTGTAGTCAGATTTGATACTCAACCATTCCATGCACATCGACAACTCCGTGTACTCCCAACATCCTTCCCACAATGGAGATCGTGCAGCACTCAGCATATCATAGAATCTTTGAGCTTCGGGATTCGGATTCTCCTCTATGTATTGGGAACCCATTCCACCATCTTCTCCCCCATCTTCTTCTAGTACAACACCAACCGATGGTCCAGCATGATCCATTATCATCTGCTCGTATGGATTCAATTCTTCCCTCCCGTCACCACTTCCATAGTACGAACCTTCAGCCCACAATCGGGTTTAAGTCGGCAACGTCTCACCATGGTTACTCCACCAATAGTAATCAGGCATGAAGCCCTTCTCATAAAGATCGGCTACAACTCCATCCACGCTTTTGAAAGATTGACACTTGCATCTTTTGCAAGGACACCTCAATTGATCACCGCCCAGCCGTATAAATCTCTCCTGGCTAACAACAAACTCTATAAACTCACCCACTCCAACTCTATACTCTTCCCTAAGACGTTTATTCCGATCCAACCTACGATACATCCATTTCCGATTCTCCGGAATATCCATTGCTGGCAATTAAATAGCCTGACCAATCCTACAATAACACTTATATATTACGGTGCATTCCAATAGCTCCATCAATCTCGTTCTTATGACAAGGTATGAACCTATCCCATTCAAGAAGAAACCTTTGCCACACTCGGCTACTAATAGTTATTCCCATATTCAAATACCTTATACTTAACAAAATTTCGGCAGCATTTCCCATCGGTCTCCAAGTTACACGACTCGAGCACGGTCAGAATCACCGCGATCAAGTATGCACCAGGAGAACAAAAGGAAATGCATCAGACTGAGATTTCAACAAGTATATAAGGCATTTGAACATTGAAATGACTATTGTACGAGTGTGAAAAAGGTTTTTTCCCAAACTGTCCCACTTGGACAATTCAAGATTCAATACAATGAGCATGCATACCTTGATAAGTTACGCATGCTCATTAATATTGAATCTCAAATAGGAAACTAAGGCTTTCGTAAATTAATTATTAACTCTAACAGAAAAAATAAAACCATTAACATATAAATATTGCAACATTGTTGAGCTTATATAAATTGCAGCGTAAATCAATACAAACTTAGATTAAATATTGTAGCAAACATCCCATTGAGCTCCGCTCTCCACTAACAAGTAGCAGTTAATTGTCAAATGATGAGTGTGATTTCACCTCATCTTTGTCTATCATTTTGCATGCATTTTTCATGTAGTTTAGGCATTTTTAATTAGATTTTAGGTTAATTTTCCTTTGGAATGGGTAAGGCGGTTTTCGTGGTGTTGTTTTGCAGATATCAAGGGTAAAATGCTCAAGATCAACCATGATGAAGTTTGGATGAAGATGGAGCTTTAAAAGTGAAGAAAATGAGCCAAACAGAGCCCATCACGGCCTAGCCGTGATGCCCATCACGGCCATGATCGAGCAAAACTGAAAAAGAAGAAAGGCTGAAGTCAGAGTCTGTCACGGCCTAGCCGTGATAGCCATCACGGCCGTGATCCAAAACCACCACAAGTCAGAGCCCATCACGGCCATAGCCGTGAAATTCATCACGGCCACAAAATGAAGGCTCGCGACGCGAGCTCACTCTCGCCTCGCGAGATACTGGATTTCACAAAACTGCCAGAAACAGAGACCGACACGGCCAGGCCGTGATGGACATCACGGCCGTGACGCGCATTACTTGGACCTGAAGAAACCGATATAGATCAGATTTTGAGTTGGTTTGGGACTCTAACTTCCCAATTTCTATAAATATGGACCAGGCAGATGCAGATGGATGAATCATCATTCGGGATCCATCATCTAGACTTGTACACAAGGACTTAGGCATAGATCTCTCTTCTCCTCTTCTCCTCCCTTCTCTGATTTTTTGTATTTTCATTATGTTGTCAACCCAGCTTGTCATCTCCATGGCAAGACTGGAGTAGTAGCTTAGTTTCTAGGGATTGGGGCTCTGCCCAAGTTTTGTTTACGATGTTAAATTTGATGTAATATCTTTGTAACTACGATTTTGCTTTAGATCTGATTTCTAGTGTGTTAATCACTCGTAAATTCAGCGACCGCTTATTTGCGTGACGTAGACGTTCTAAGGAGGAACCTAGCGGTGAACTTAGGATTTCTAGGGTGTTTCACTCGTAAAGCCCGGCGGCCGCTTGTTTATGAGATGTGGATGATCTAAGGAGGAACCTAGCGGTGAACTTAGGTTTATTTGCAAGAATTAGACATTGTAAGGAGGAACCTAGCGGTGAACTTAGGTGTCGGACCTATAGAAGTCAGACTTGGGACTGAAATCACGAGAGTTAGAAGCCGTCCCTCGAGGAGCAACGAGTTGTCACGGAACGCAAAGGGTCCAATCTGGGATCGACTACCACGAGAGTAGGGGTCGGGTCAATTGGGCACGGCTTTTGTAACCCGAGAGGGAGCTTAAGCTATCAGAGGATAAACTCGCCTTCAAGGCAATTTCGCTAATCATCAAGGGTAATCGACTTAACAACGTAAACGATCTTGTTGGTAACCTAAATCCCTAGGAACCCATTTAGATCTGAAAAACCCAAAAAGATTTGTTTTCTGTTTTAATTATCTTCTGCTCATCTATCTTTTAATTTCAAATTCAAACCTTTTCAAAATATAAAAATCCTTTTTACACAATCCAGATTTACTCGATTTGATAATTGATTGCGATTCGGGAACACAGTCTCTGTGGGTTCGATATCTTTTATTACTTGACGGCAGTCCGGTACACTTGCCGGAATCGCATGAGCGTCGTCGCGCATCGACTTACGCCACATCAAGTTTTTGGCGCCGTTGCCGGGGACTGTGCCTTTTCGAATTTCAATTAGTTTTTAAATTGATTTTTCTGGACCCTTTTCTTTTTATTTGATTTTTATTTCTGAAATTTAAAAAAAAAAATCAAAAATTTCTTTTCCTTCTATTGTATCCATCTCTCTGTGTGTTATATGCAAAGATCCTTAAGTCTTGGGAGCCTTAGTGAGATTGATCCGGAGATCGAGAGGACCTTCCACAGACGTAGAAGACTACAAAGAGAGGGAGAAAGGTTGAGTCCCGTTCCACTCATGGCGAATCAACCGGATACAAAACCTTTGAAGGACTACGCAGCCCCAAATGCGAGATGCTTGCGAACTGGGATTGCAAGGCCAGAGATTGAGGTGGAAAACTACACTATACCGCCCATGTTAATCAACATGATTAGGCAACATCAATTTGGAGGATTGCCTTCGGAGGACCCAACCGATCACATAGAGACATTCTTAGAGTTCACCGATGCAATCAGGATTAATGGAGCCTCAGTCGATGTTGTACGTTTGAGACTGTTCCCCTCATCTCTCACTGGAAAGGCGAAGGCCTGGCTAAAGCAAATTCCCGCTAACACCTTGACTACTTGGGACCAACTGGAGTAGGTGTTCTTGGAGAAATTCTTCCCTCCATCCAAGACGGCCTACATAAGAACCCAGATCACCGGCTTCTTCCAGAAAGACGGAGAATCATTATCGGAAGCTTGGGATCGATACAAGGGACTGCTTGAGTCTTGCCCACATCACGGACTCGAGAGGTGGTTAATAGTGCACACCTTCTATAACGGATTGGACTACTCTTCGAAGGTGTCACTAGATTCTGCAGCCGGTGGAGCGTTTATGAATAGGCCTCTCACTGAGGCATTCAACATCATCGAGAATGTCGCCACCAACTACCACCAATGGGGATCCGAAAGAGGTAATAACCCGAACAAGATTTCGGGGGGTAAGTTTGAGGTAAATAGCACAGATCTTATTATGTCAAAGATAGACTCACTTAATAAACGTTTTGATCGGCTTGAAAGAGCTAATGTGAGTGCATTAGGTGCTACTAACCTTGTTTGTGAGATTTGTGGAATGCAGGGACATGACATGATGGAATGCCCACATGGTATCGCTCATGGATCCGGCGCTTCAGGTGAGCAAGTGAACTCTTGTCACAACTTCTATGACACGAACCCGAAGCTGCCCAACTATGCTCCCCCAAATCCCTACAACCAAAGAAGGAACAACCCTTACCTCTCCTACAGCAACTACAGCAACACGCTCAACCATGAGTTCCAAGAGGGTCAAGGTAATAAGAGAGCAGCACCGGGGTATCCTCAGGTACAAAAATCTAAACTCGAGACTTTATTGGAAAGTTTTGTCGAAACTCAGACAAAACAAAATGAGGAGTTTAGACAACAAGGCAGGGCAGTAAACGAGGCTATAAAAGAGCTAGCATCCAAGGTAGACAACTTGGCAATCCATAACAAGATGCTAGAAACACAAATTGCCCAACAAGCCAGCATGTACTCATGACCTAAGGGTACATTCTCGGGGCAACCCGAAGCAAATCCCAATGAGCATTGCAATGCCATACACTTAAGGGATGATAAGCTTGGGGTGGGGGTATCTGAAATGGAGGTGGAATCGGAGGAAGACATGAGCGAAAAAGAAGAGCCAGAACCGAAATACGTCCCTCCACCACCGTACCAACCCCCGATACCTTTCCCACAAAGGTTGGTCAGGAAAAAGCAAGTGGATGTAGAGACTAAAATGCCTACTAAACTGAAAGACCCAGGTAGTTTCTCCATCTCTTGCTCGATTGAACAAGTGCACATTGACCAAGCCTTATGTGACTTAGGGGCTAGCGCGAGCTTGATGTCCCTCACTATCATGGAAAGGTTGGGAAGCAAAGAATTGAGACCATTCAAATTCTCCTTACAATTTGCCGATGGCTCAACTAGGACTCCTCTAGGCATACTAGAGAATGTTCCTGTAAAGGTAGGGAAATTCTTCATCCCTACCGACTTCCTGGTATTGGATATGAAAGGGAATTCTAAATTCCCCATCATTTTAGGAAGGCCATTCTTGGCAACCGCTGGAGCAGTAATAGACGTAAGGAATGGTAAACTCTCTCTAAATGTAGAGGAAGGTAGGGTAAATTTTTAGTTGACTAACTCTTGTAACAATCCTCCTTTTGAGAGCCATGTGTGCAGAATTGATGTAACGTCTCCAGTGGTAAAAGAAGAGCTGAACATGGAAGCAACTCCGAAGATATGCATGGCTAATGATGCACCCAGCAGTGATGGAATTGGAGTTGCTGTCCATACTGAAACAAAACTTCCGCCGGGAGGAAGGAAGGCTAGGAAGCTCCGAGAGAAAAGAGCGAAGGGAAGCATTATTGGCCGTATGAGCAGAAACGGCTTTTTGAAGGAGTTCCTTGGAAGAGAAGTGTTCCTGCACTTCTACGCCCAGCCAACCCCGGTTGATTTAAGGAAGTATGGTCAAGCTTAAGACCATAAATAAGTGCTTCTTGGGAGGCAACCCAAGTTTTCTTTCCCTTTTTACTTTTGTTTTTGAATTAACCTCTTGAATAATTTGAGAAGATCAAGAGGCAAAAATATCATTAATAGGTTTGTCTAGTGTTTTCAGGTTGAGAAAGGGATGAGGAGCAGAGAAAAATAAAGTCATAAGCCATCACGCCCTGGCCGTGACTGTGGTCACGACCGTGATGAACTAATACAAGAGCACAGAAAGGATCACGGCCTAGCCGTGATACACATCACGGGCGCGATGAGTAGGATGCCAAGATCAGAGAGCATCACGACCTAGCCGTGATGTAGATCACGGCCGTGACAGGGCAACTCCTGAGAACCAGAAACGATCACGGCCTACCCGTGATGAGCCTGACGGCCGTGATGAAATTTCTACCCAAGTTTTGACTGGAATGTGAGCCAACACCCGCTACCGGCTCGGTAAGTTGTTCCATTTTGCTCCTCTCTCCGACTTGACTATTTACATTGGAGACAATGTAAGTAATCAAGCTTGGGGTGGGGGTATTTTTGCATTATTTTTGCATTTGCATTGTTGCATTCATATTGCATTCTCATAGGCATAGATTGGTATGATCACATTCTCTAGATTGTCCCTCACTTAGAACATGCATCCGATTGTGAGAACTTGGAGCCAAATGAATTGAGATAGTGAATTTTCGAACCCAATTTTTTATTATTCTTGTGATATGGCTAAAAATAAAAATTCTTGAGATAGTCATTTGATAGTTGATAATTAGCATGTGGTTCCTTATACTTGTGTACCTCACTGATTTTTGAACTACTAAATGTAAGATTTTGAGCCAAAAAGGGGGTATCCACTAAATCTACCCCATTTCTTGTGATAGAGTGTTGTAATTCCTCTTGGACTGTATTTTCTAGAACTTGACTTGAAACCATTTTGAAACTTAAAAATTTCTGAAAACATTTTTGGAAATGATTGAGGCACTAGGTATTTTTCCGGCCTCCCGAGCTTTGAATGATAAATGTTACCCCTTAGTTGCCCAATTTTGAGCCTAAAGATAAAATAATTTTCATGGTACCTTGAATTACTTTGATAAATAATGCTTGGTATGGCACCTTTTAAAGTATTACAAAAAGGGTAATTGGTAGTTGGAAAAAGTATGGGATGAAAAAGCTAGAAAGTAATTTCTCTTGAGCTATAAATCTCCCCTTCTCCAAACAAATAAAAATGAAATAAACACAAAGAAAAAAAATGGAGAAGGGGATGACAAAAGAAAGTGAGAAATGAAAATGAAAAAAAAAAGAAGAAGAAGAAGAAATAAGGGTGGAAAAGTAAATCAAAGTCCCCTAAAAGGTATTTTAGAAGGTGTCATGCTTTGCAATGTTTGATGATTTGTCTAGCCTTCTTGAAATTCCCTTTCCTTGATTTTCCCACCTAACAATAAATCCCATGGCCACATTACAACCAAAGTAAAAGACCTCTTGATTCTTAAGTGTTTTCATTAATAAAGTAGAGATTTGGTTAATAGTCAAGCCTATGGTAAAATACTTTCCTTGAGGAAATGGAGTGAATGGTCATATACCCTAAAATACTTGAGTGAGGGGAGATGAGTTCCCAAATCAGTGAGAATATGAACTTGAAGAACCTAAGCTTCTAATTGAACTTGAACTTGATTATCTCTTGAATGCTTATTAAATATGCCTGTCACTTGAATTAGCTTCTAGGGTTCTTGGTTCACTATCCATGTTTTAATTGATTTATCTTATGGCCTGAGTAATTGCTTGAGGACAAGCAAAGTTTTAAGCTTGGGGTAATTTGATGAGTGTGATTTCACCTCATATTTGTCTATCATTTTGCATGCATTTTTCATGTAGTTTAGGCATTTTTAATTAGATTTTAGGTTAATTTTCCTTTGGAATGGGTAAGGCGGTTTTCGTGGTGTTGTTTTGCAGATATCAAGGGTAAAATGCTCAAGATCAACCATGATGAAGTTTGGATGAAGATGGAGCTTTAAAAGTGAAGAAAATGAGCCAAACAGAGCCCATCACGGCCTAGCCGTGATGCCCATCACGGCCATGATCGAGCAAAACTGAAAAAGAAGAAAGGCTGAAGTCAGAGTCTGTCACGGCCGTGATCCAAAACCACCACAAGTCAGAGCCCATCACGGCCATAGCTGTGAAATTCATCACGGCCACAAAATGAAAGCTCGCAACGCGAGCTCACTCTCGCCTCGCGAGATACTGGATTTCACAAAACTGCCAGAAACAGAGACCGACACGGCCAGGCCATGATGGACATCACGGCCGTGACGCGCATTACTTGGACCTGAAGAAACCGAAATAGATCAGATTTTGAGTTGGTTTGGGACTCTAACTTCCCAATTTCTATAAATATGGACCAGGCAGATGCAGATGGATGAATCATCATTCGGGATCCATCATCTAGACTTGTACACAAGGACTTAGGCATAGATCTCTCTTCTCCTCTTCTCCTCCCTTCTCTGATTTTTTGTATTTTCATTATGTTGTCAACCCAGCTTGTCATCTCCATGGCAAGACTGTAGTAGTAGCTTAGTTTCTAGGGATTGGGGCTCTGCCCAAGTTTTGTTTACGATGTTAAATTTGATGTAATATCTTTGTAACTACGATTTTGCTTTAGATCTGATTTCTAGTGTGTTAATCACTCGTAAATTCAGCGACCGCTTATTTGCGTGACGTAGACGTTCTAAGGAGGAACCTAGCGGTGAACTTAGGATTTCTAGGGTGTTTCACTCGTAAAGCCCGGCGGCCGCTTGTTTGTGAGATGTGGATGATCTAAGGAGGAACCTAGCGGTGAACTTAGGTTTATTTGCAAGAATTAGACATTGTAAGGAGGAACCTAGCGGTGAACTTAGGTGTCGGACCTATAGAAGTCAGACTTGGGACTGAAATCACGAGAGTTAGAAGCCGTCCCTCGAGGAGCAACGAGTTGTCACGGAACGCAAAGGGTCCAATCTGGGATCGACTACCACGAGAGTAGGGGTCGGGTCAATTGGGCACGGCTTTTGTAACCCGAGAGGGAGCTTAAGCTATCAGAGGATAAACTCGCCTTCAAGGCAATTTCGCTAATCATCAAGGGTAATCGACTTAACAACGTAAACGATCTTGTTGGTAACCTAAATCCCTAGGAACCCATTTAGATCTGAAAAACCCAAAAAGATTTGTTTTCTGTTTTAATTATCTTCTGCTCATCTATCTTTTAATTTCAAATTCAAACCTTTTCAAAATATAAAAATCCTTTTTACACAATCCAGATTTACTCGATTTGATAATTGATTGCGATTCGGGAACACAGTCTCTGTGGGTTCGATATCTTTTATTACTTGACGGCAGTCCGGTACACTTGCCGGAATCGCACGAGCGTTGTCGCGCGTCGACTTACGCCACATCATCAAACACATGCATAATTTCTAAATTATCAGCACACAACCAGCATCCCGCCTTTCGGACAGGATCACATCCTATTGAGCTCCGCTCTCCACTAACAAACAACACATATTGACAAACACATGCATAAACATTAAATTATCAGCATACAATCAGACAAGATCACATCCTATTGAGCTCAGCTCTCCACTACCAAACAAGACGATAATTCACATAATACATTACACTGAGTGTTCGAGAGAACCGACACGAGAGAGAAAACACAACCGAGCAAGGATAAGGGGAGGAGCCAGAGCCAACAGAGAGTAGAAGAATATGTCAACAAGGACCTATCGTGCATAAATGAAATTATTCATTTCAAATCAAATCACTATTCTATATATACAGAATCCATTACAACTATTTATAAGATTAGAAACACATAAATTAATATAAAATAGAATCAACAATATACGGTTACAAATTTATAACAACTTGCAAAGGTGAAACAACATACATTATTAAAAAAAATAAAAAAAATAAAAAAAAAATAAATTTATATCTAATCAAATATAAATTACCTAAGTGACAAAATCTACCAAGATGAATTTTTTCATCTACTATGTTAAATTGTTATACCTAAATAATTTATCTCATGAATATCTAGTCGTAAAGCATGTGCTCAAGAAAAAATAATCAATGAAGCATAAAAAAATAATAAGAAAATGTATGATTATATTTCCCTGAATCAATAGTAAATTATCAAACATCATAGGGCATACCAATTATTCTCCAACGTTAAAATCATTCAAATTAATATAATGGCTGCAGAATGGTGTAGTAGATCCTACACTGGATAATTGCAATTTAACTTCCAATCTGAAAAGAAGATTCCTATTTTCTTTCCCATGTGAAAATTTCAACACTAAAAGTTAGGAACTGCAATCCGAATATACCATTTAGTGTACCATACTTTAAGACAATGAATGAAAGATTGATCTACTTTTCACATTGGCTTTTATGCAATATATAGTTTGGAATCAATGTAATTTGGATCTTGTATTTTGGGGTTATTATGATACTTTTAATAAATTGGTTTGTTTAAGGTTTTTAGTCATTTAGGATTTCTTGGTTATCAAGTTGGTTTTGCCTATTTAAGGATTGATAAGTACTTAGAGAAAGAGAGATGATTTATGAATTGAATTTGTTCCTGAGGTTGTATTTCTCCCTTCTCAGTCCTCATTGGTACTACTTCCTATTGTTTTTATATACATCTCTGCCTCTCAGACCCCCTCTTCCTTAAATACTTCTTTCCTTCCATTTTCCCCTCATATGTTCCACATCTCTACTAAAAATAACTAAATTCGAAGAAATGGCCTATAATCCAAATTACCTAGACTATTTTACAGTTAAGCAGCTAGCAAGAATATGGAAAGCAATTTACCAGACTGCAAACATTATTTACCAAAAACCATCACCCTACAATGCCATTCACATAACAGCTACATGACATGCCAACAAGTTTGAAAAGAACAAGTCAGGTGGGACATAATAGTGAGAAGAAACAACAACTGAAACAAGACAAAACTAACAGAAATGGTAGAGATAGAGAAAAAGAAAATGCAGGCATTGGTCTATAAATGGTAGTGAGACAGAGATAGATGCGAGAGAAACAGAGACAGAGAGAGAGATGGAGTAGAGGAGAGCTTACCTGAGCAGAGGGGATGATGGTGGTGACAGGAGGCGTCTTGCGGTGGCCGGAGCGCGCGGCTAGGAAGAGAGAAACAGTGAGACAGAGAGAGATATATGCGAGAGAAACAGAGACAGAGAGATGGAGTAGAGGAGAGCTTACCTGAGCAGAGGGGAGATGACGGTGGTACCCGAAGGTGTCTTGGGGTGTTGAGGTGGCCGGAGCGCGCGCCGTAGAAGAGAGAAACAGTGGGTGGGAGAGAGAAATGCGACGGAAAAAATGAGGAAGAAGGAGGTTCTGTCGAATTTAGGGATTTCAGTTTTAGCGACCGAATTAATTCGGTCGCTAATATGGTTAGTTTTAATTTGAATTTGTAATTTTAGCGACCGATTTAAATTCCGGTCGCTAACACGCGCAATTTTATTTTTTAAACGCGCCTTTTAGCGACAGAATTAATATCGGTCGCAAATATAAACACAGTTTGACCGTTGCATTTAATTCGGTCGCCATTTCGGTCGCTAACAATTCATAAATTTCTGACTTTTACTTTCCTTTGTTTAGCGACCGAAGTAGCGACCGATATCTCTGCTACGCTCTATTTCGGTCACTATTTCGGTCGCAGAATCAACTCTAACCAGTGTTTCATGTAGATCCTACAACCAGTCGCTATTTCGATCGCAAAAAGGAACCTAAAAATTCGGTCACTATTTTCGGTCGCTAAATGACCTTTTTTTTGTAGTGTGCTAAGCATCCATGCTCTCCTAAATCCTAAGATTGGGTTAACATGATTTTTCCGGATTTTTGGCTTATAACATAAGGTCATCAAGAAACAATAGGCTATTAGGCTCAATGTGGCTCACTAGGGAACATGCATTTGGGATGGTCTTTCTTAGGCCAAGTAGCTATTTCAAAGAAAATTGCCTAAATCATTTGATGCAAACATATAAACATGCAAACCTTGAAGAGATTCAAGCAAATCCGGGAAAGTGTAACTTAAAAGTGATTCACACAATTCAAAAACACTGTTGGAGGTTCAAATTCCTCACCTGGACATTTTTCGCAAAATGTTTGACCGAGATACAATCCCTAATGTGTGCATACCTTCACCCTAAACTTATCATAAATTATGCAATCACAATAAAATTTCTCAAAGTTCAATTTTCAATTTTTCACATGGGGATCAATTTTCAATTTTCAAATCATTAGGGGAAATCATCAAAAATAAATATTTATCATGCAATCCATTTATGATGAATTTGATAAAATCCATTCAAGCTTACCAACATAAGACCCACACACATATGACTCAAGTAAAGAAAAGCACAATAATTTAAAAGAGAAGGGTTTAGAAAAACTCATTGAAGATGCTTCAACCCGGATCCCATAGCCTGTGGTAAAAAGACCAAGAGATGCCCAAGATGTAAGACCTTCCTCCCGGATCCCATGACTTGTGGAACGGAGATGGAAGAAGCAAGTGTGATGAGATTTCATTGACTTCTTTAAGTGATATGATGAGCTCACTTCCTCCTGGGTCAAATGGTAAGTCACCTACTCCAAGAATGGTCTTTATGTAATTAGTTTCTCCATGAAGCACTAGAACCATAACTTCTTGATGCGACCTTAGAGCCCTTGCCGCTGTTGATGAAAACTCTCAATTCTCAGGCAATGACTTAAACTCCAAAGTTGGTATTTTCACAAAGTAATGTTGTAGATAAATAGAAGGTACCAACTTTGTTATATCCAAACATGCATGCAAACCAACATACTTATCCAAATAATAATTTTTAGGCTCCTCAATAGGAATGGTGAGAGAAGTATTTTCCACATAATTGGTCTCTTTTGTCCCTTGCAAAGGAACAATAGGAGATATTTCCTCCTTGCACTCCTCTTCATGATCCTCTCCTCTTAAATCATCTTCCACCACCACTTCATCTTCATTCACGTCCATGCTAGCAAATAGATTCTCTTCAATTTGAATTCCATGTTGCTTTTCTGCTAGCAATTTAGAAAATTCACTAGCTTGTTCTTCTAACTTCTGAAAGTTGTCACTTAGCGATGCCGCTATCTTACTAGCATTTTCCCCTGCTCGCATTTCAGTCATCTGAATCATGGAACTAACTTCCTCCTTGCTACGCTCTATGCTCAAGCTCAAAAGATAAGCATCTATATCCAAAAGAATCTCTAGCAAATCGGGATCCAGCTCGAAGTATGGTGGTGGTTGCAAAGATGACAAATAGGATTTCCATTCCTCTTTGGAGTATATCTTCACGTGCTTATCAGTGATACCATCAAACACGATCCAATCAAGTTGATATTCCCAAGTTGGATAGTAACGATAGTCCATGTGATTCATCAACCTTGCACAAACAAAACTCAAAAGAAAATGTCAAATATATACAATTAAAAATTAAAAATACTAAAGTAGTTACCTCCTTTGTTACTAATGATATTGGTATTGCCAATCCCCGGCAATGGCGCCAAAAACTTGACGGGCTTCGGCAAGCGTACCGGATCGAAGCAAGTAATAATAAAACGATGAGAAAACGAGTATCGAACTCAGGGATTGGGAAACCAAGTGTCACTTCACAAATTAAACAACTATTTAGACTGAGAAATAGGTTTGCAAAGATTTCAAGAAAATAAAAGAATCAATAAAAGAAATAAAATATTTTTTCGGGTTTTTAAATATGAAAAGAGATTTCCAGAAATTAGGTTACCAACAAGACCGCTCATGCTACTAAATTGACTACCCCTCTTGTTAATTATCGAAATTTGCTTTGAAGGCGAATTTATCCTAAATAAGTTAATGCTCCCTCTCGGGTTACAATAACCGTGCCCAATTAAACCAACTCCTACTCTCGTGGTAATTGAATTTAAATTTAACCCTTTAAGTTTTGTGACAATTCAGTGAACCCTCGAAGGACCGCTTCTAATTCTCGTGATTTAAGTCCTAAATTCAATCCCTGTAGATCCAATACCTAAGTTCACCGCTAGGTTCCTCCTTAGAGTATCTATGACATGCAAATAAATGCGCACCAGATTCACAAGTAATTCATGCGATAGGAACCAAATCGAAAGCAAATTGAAATTAACAAGAAGTAAAACGTCAAATCATAACATAAAACAAATCTTGGGCATAGCCCCAATTCCTAGAAATAAAGAGACTACTCAAGCATTGCCATATTCATAGCAAGCTTGATTAACAAAAACATAAAAGAAAACCTAAGAGAAGAGAAGAGATTGAGAAGAAGAGAAATCCTAGTTTTTGCCTAAAGTAGCAGCCCCAAGTGATCCCTATTTTCGAGCCTCTAGGTCCTATTTATAATGTAGGGTAACTTGCATCCCAAGTAATTACAATATCAGATCAAATTAGCTTTTAAAATTCCAGATATTGAGCGTCACGATCGTGATGGCCGTCACGGCCAAGCCGTGACAGATTCTGTCTTGAAAAACTTGGCACTAATGGCCTGTCACGGCCGTGATGGCCATCACGACCTGGCCGTGACAGGTTCTGACTTTTTCGTTCTTTTCTTTTCAGTCTTGCTCGATCATGGCCGTGATGGCTGTCATGGATAGGCCATGATGGGCCCTGTTTGGCTCATTTTTCTTGCTTTTTAAGCTCCGTCTTCATGCAAGCTCCATCATGATTGATCGTGAACATTTTAATCTTCGTTTCCAAATCAATATCCCCAAAATAATTATCAAATCTTATCATATCCTTCATTGTTGTGATAGGCAAATATTGTCTAAATCCAATTTGATTTGGATCCAATCTTTTATCTCAATGCCAATTGAATTATCTTTTAATCATAATAATTCAAATCCAAATTGATTTGGATTCAAATCCATCATGTGGGCCCTTGCAATTTACTTGGCAATCTTTAATTTAATTGATTTCCATTCTTTTCTTCTTTGTCCTTTCCAAAAAATAAAAATAAGAAAAAATATCAGAAAATTAATCAAAATCTAATTAAAATTAATTAAATAAACACATTGACTATAAAATAACCAAAATAGGAAAATAAAGTCTAATTTGGGCAAAATCAAGCATTCAACAAAATTTAATTGATGAAATCCGCTCTAAAATAATAGATAAAACATGATAAGACAGTGGATTATCATAGTGCAACTGACTGGCCTAAAGAACAATGCCTCTTTAACAAACACGCAAATTCTACAATTACAAAAGTATATTGTTAATGTAATTAGCAAAGGTGTTGTATTAAAACACATTTTCTATCTTAAAAATTTATTTAGTTTATTTCTTCCATTTTCCTTGTGCAAGTTAACTATTTTTAGAAAATATTTTTATCTATCATATTATTATTTTTCATCTCTCTTGAAAATATATTTGATATCATCTTTTCCCCGTCTAAGTTGATTTTCTTTAGAAAATATATTTATTTTATTTGTCAATCATTTTTATTTGGTCCTCACAAATATATTTATCTACCATTTTTATTTGATTTATTTCACCTCTTTTTCCATGCAAATTAACCATTTTAGTAAATATTTTTATCTATTATTATTTTTATTCTTTGATGAAAATCTATTTGATTTATTTCACCTCTTTTCCCGTAAAAGTTAACCAATTTTAACAAATGTATTTATCTATGAAATTACTATTTATCTATGTATTTATCTATGATATTACTACTTGATAGTCTGATTTATATATTAACCACGTATAGCTTCCCAGCACCTGTAAATGATGAGTCACTTATATCATTTTATTTTTCTTCTCATTTGAAAATATATTCGATTTGTTTCTCCACTATTTTCGTGACATTTTTTAGAAAATATATTTATATAATATATTATTATTATTATTATTATTATTATTTCTTGAAAATCTATTTGATTTAATTCTCATATTTTTTCAGTGTAAGTTAACCAATTTTAGAAAATATTTTTATCTACCATGGTATTTTTTTCTTATCTTTTGAAAATCTATTTTATTTGTTTCTCATATTTTATTCATGCAAGTTTAATAATTTTTAGAAAATATATTTATGTATCATATTATTCTTTTACTTCTCCCATTTAAATCTATTTGATTTGTTTATCTTCCATTCCCATAAAAATTAACCATTTTTAGAAAATATACTTATCTATCATTTTTTTTCCTCTCTATTAAAAGTTTATTTGATTTCTTTCTTCTCTCTTTCGTTCAAGTTAACATTTTTTAGAAAATATATTTATCCCATCATATTATTATTTTTCTTCTCTCTTGAAAATCATTTTAATTTATTTTATTAACCGGGATAGAATTATTTAATTAATTATTTAACTTTTGGTATTTATTTTTCATTTAACAAAGTTCCAATTACATATATTACTAATAAATGGTTTTGTGATTTATATTAAACCCCTAATTCCCAAAATGGTTCGTCCATTCCATAGAAATTTTACAAAGGGCAATTTTTTACAATAGTATTTTAATATTTTTACATAAATTTTCCTCTTTTCACGTAAATGAGGTAATTACATTTATTTATTATTTAATAATTTTTTACATTAAAAGGTAATAACATAATGATGCACTGTCATGCAAACAATTTCTACTTAATTTCTGTTAAGGTATCATATCTAATTATAAGGTAATTTTGAAATCTAGACCATTATGGTTATATAGTAATTTCATATCTAAAACATATTATTGGAATTTATGTTAATTGCTACCTTTTTTTAGATCATGTTAACTGTTACTTATTTTAAAGTAATTTTAATAATTATACATTTATTTTGAATTCTCAATGGTTACGGTTAGATAATAATTGTTAATAATTTTATTTTCAAATTTTGATGGTCTTTTTTTTTTAGAAAATTTTTTGATGGTCAAGCAATGGTTTATTTAATTTATTATCATAGCAAAAATTTCTAGAAAATGAAAACCACAATCAATACTTTAAATTGCTCATTGTCAATTGGAAATTTATGATTAATCTCCTTCAAGTATTCCTCGTACAACTTCATCTAAGAACTAATGTTGCCTCACCACTTCATCAAGAATAGTTTCATATGAAAATTAAATTAATTGAGATATTCTGAAAAATGGCACATGTCCATACTATATAATATATCATAGACAAATGTTACTTGCATCCTTTAAATAATAAATGTTTGAATACAACTTTCATAATAATCTATACAATTGTGATAATTTATTCTATTGTCTTTTTCAATACACCGCCATTAATTAAGTTGAATCAATAATTCAAACAAACCCTAATTGTGTTTGTTC
The DNA here is from genome assembly GCA_030762895.1 of Sophora flavescens. Classification (NCBI taxonomy): domain Eukaryota; kingdom Viridiplantae; phylum Streptophyta; class Magnoliopsida; order Fabales; family Fabaceae; genus Sophora; species Sophora flavescens. The sequence goes on from CM061068.1 coordinate 37,734,796, forward strand.
AAGATTCCAAATGATCATAACAGTATGATTTGTTATATTATTTTACTTTTTATTTTGCTGATTTATTCCCACTATCAGTCTTTTTGTTAAATAATTTCTTTTCTTAGTCACTTAAAGAAGAACAACCCACAATAAAATTTCAAAATTTCATAAAAAATATAGTAACCCCCAAAGCATAAGTCCATGCACCTTTTATCCAACAAAAATTACATTGTAATCCGGCATGATCAAACAATTCAAATATTATTCTCTAGTTTCACTATTTTCATCATCTTGTTGTTATTGAAAACAATCTCAGGAGACTCATTCCAATTTCCCATCCCAATTTAAACTTCCAATGGATCACATGATCCATCATAAAAATGAACTACAATACACCTACTGCCAGCAACTTCAACCAGATTCCCCACGGCTTCACCTGAGAAAAAAAAAGGAACTTGGAACAGGAATAGTTCACGACATCAACAAAATTACTATAAAAAATATTTATGTTGTTTATTTTGGAACATAAATTTTGACATCAACCCAGGTGCAAACATCTTTGCACCAAAGACATTCTTCACCCGAAAAACATGATTAAAAAAAAGAAATAATTAAAACAAATAGATGATAGATGACTTCCAAAAGATTTCACCCTAAACCTGAAAATTGTCTGACCTTAACATTTCCTTCCATCCGTGTTTGACCAAGCTCATTCGATATCTAGAAAGATAAAATAATTTTAATATATATTATACACAAACTAATGGGGTATTATATTATGGAATTGTAGAATAAAAAATGGAAGTAAATGAATAGAGAAAAAGATAAGGATTCCCAAAAGATTCCTCATCCCTATAAGAAGCAATGCTGTAAAAGTGCATTTTATTTCTTTCATTAAAGAGAAAATTGAGAGAAAAATGAAAAACTCATCCATGAAATAAAACTTGAAGCAGTGAAAATATACCTTACTCCATGTGAAAACCTAGCCGGACACAACGTTTGCTTTCTGATGATCAAAAGCACCTCAGCAATGAAAATATTGTTGCTTCCTTAGTCCCAAAATCCAATCCAAAGTCCTCCAGATATAAATAAACAATAATAAAAAACAAAAATAAAAAAGAAACAATATTAGAATTAATTACTTTTTAATTTCCCAATATTTAATTGCTGCCCAACGGAGCAATTTGCTTGGTCTATTGTGCCATTCAAATTTTAAATTGAGCCAACATTGAAAACTGATATCCCAGCCCATTATCTATATTATTTTATTGAAAAATTATAAAAAATGATTAAAAGCTTAAAAAAAACTACTTGGGAATAGGTATTGCATGTAGGCTTATGGAAGAAATTAAGTAGTAATTAATGTGGTATTGATATTGAAAAGAATGAAAAAATAATATAAGAAAAAATAAATTGTTTGATTGGATGTCATGCGAGGTAGGAATTAAATTAGTTTTATGGTCTCTTGGGAGTTCAAATAAATCAATTAAAATAAGGTGACTTCTCTGGTACCTATGAAAAATTTTGGGTAAAATTTACCCTGTCTAGATGGCCCAATTAGATGGTGACAATTCATTTATAGTGGGACACTTCAACTTTTTCATTTCCAACTCATTTTTTTTTTTGAAAAATCATTCAATTTTCTTATTTAATTTTAGACCCTAAAGGACCTATTTGCCCTTTAACCAGTTTCATCCACCATGACCCTCTACATCTATAGCAGTACCACCACCACTTTCAACCAACAACCACCACAACCCGCTATCAGCCGCGAGCAATCAGCAACCACCATCACCTACTGCCAGTCGCGCTCAACCAGAAACCACCATCACCAACTTTCAGCTGCGCGCCGCACCACCACTCCATGTGCCACCGCGGATCCATGGCGAACCATCCTTTCACAGCGCCGCACTTTACCTTCACAGTGCCTCTCACCATAGAGATACGAATTGCAGCGACCCACAACATCTCTACACATCACCACGTCGACATGCCAGCCGTGGTCACAGTCCTCCACGAGTAGCAGTAGTTCACTAGCTGCAGAGAGTTTCCGATTTGGGTTTAGGGTGTGTGAGAGTGAAGGCCATTTGGTTTGGGCTTTGTTTCTAAAACAAATTATTTGGGCCTAGTGTGGTAACAACTATAACACCCCAGTTTTTATTGGTCTTCAATAACAGTAATTATATATATATATATATATATATATATATATATATATATATATGTTTATACTATTTTAATTGGAAAGATTAATTTTCTGGATGTTTAAATTTTTTATTTTATTTTAAGTGATTTAGTTTGAGTAATTTTAATTACTCATTTAAAATGATTTTTATTAAGTACGTTAGCACTGCTTTATTTCAGTACATGCACATTTACTAGACAATAATTTACATTATTGTCACTATTAGTAATTATTTAGAAAATATTTTAAATGATATGATTGAAAAAAATTATTTTTATATTTTATTATACTTAATTTTAGATATGAAAATAATTTGGTTTGATATTAATCGGAGATTAATTATGGACCGTTGATTTTCTTAGTTGATCAGTTCAACTATCAATCTTAACTCTAATTTGAAATTTATAAAATATATATTTGTCACTCTTTATTTTTAGATCCAAAAGCCAAAGACGTATTTATTTTTAGGCTCAATATTTACTACGCATTTTGTACCACTGATACAAAAATGAGAAATTCTCTCTCCTATTTTCTGTTGAAAACCCGATACCCACCCCCACACTCCTTCAGCTTTTCTCATCTTCTTCCTCAAAAACCCAAAACCTTCCTCCTCTTTCTCTCATGTCATCTTCATCAACCACCTTCCCACACGAGGAGAAGATAGTCGCGACCCAGCTGGGACGCCCCGACGTCCCATTAAAGAAAACCCAAAATATTAAGACCTAATTTCATTATTATCGTTAAGCTGATATATTAAAACATCAGAAAAATTAAAACTTAAAATATACACAGCATATATACATACATACATAACATATACACATCAAAACCTGATACAGTACAGTAGAGGGAATCCCATCAGTCGGATCCCAAAATGTACAAACTGATGATCAAACAAAATAAAAAAAACATCCCAAAGAGACAAGACGTACTGGCCATAGACTCTATACTCAACTATGAGGATCCACTTTCATCCTCCAACGTCTGGCTCATACGAGGTCCCATCAAGCTCCTCCATAGTTGGCTCCCCCTTAGGATCTTCTCATCACGATCACATAAAAAAACATATGCAATATAGAGAAGACAGGGATAAGAAACCATATAACATCAAACGTGGAAAGGGTTTAGCCACATTTAATTAAATAAAGGCACATTAAACATCCGTCTCCCAAGTATAAATATGTGTGACACAATCATCCTCAATCCACATCTAGGATCTTTCCTCTACCCTCCATCATGATGCAATGCAAATGCTGTATGAATAATCCCCTCAGGTATCGGCCATCCACCATCATCATAAAATTATTAATTTTTTCTTATTAATTTTAAAGTGAAAAGTATCTATTTGCCCCTTTCATTACTTCCATCCACCATCACCATTCTAACCACCATTCATTACTTTCATTTTCAAAACAGTAACCACCATCACCTCTAACCAAGGACAACCAAGAACAACTGAATAACCAAGCTCCATTAGATCTAAGCCAAACACCATTTCTCCTGTCATGAATCCGGTCACCCACTGTCAGCCATGCACCGTCGCGTGTCCGCGGCCAACCACCATTGCAAAGATCGACCCAACCGAGCCCAGCACCGCGACCCCATAGCAGTGCGGTCCCACCATCGTGACCAGAACGCCCGAGCCACTGCAGCGTGACCCCATAGCAGAGACCGAGTCCCACCACTTATCCGCCCATCGCCGTGTCGTAACGCACTCCTCCGTCTGCCGTCAGCAGCCGTCACACTCTTTTGTGAGCAGCACTTCAAATTTGCACTGTTACTGATTTAGGTTTAGGGTGTGGGAGAGGGAAGGCCATTTGGTTTAGGCCAGGTCTGTGGGAAAAAATTAGTTGGGCCTAGCCATTTTTTTATACAAATTGGACCTAATCTTATAACAACTTAAATCCATAAACATATATGTTATTTATAATTATCCACACAAAAAAATATTATTTATAATTTTTACAAGATATTATGATTTTTAAATTATGTGTTTTTGACAATTTTTAAATTATGTGTTTTGAAAATAAGTTTTTTTTAATAAAATTTTATTTATCTTAGAAGAGGGAATCTTTATATTTTTTATTTATAATTTTAAGTCAAATAGGAAAAAAAACAACATTGAAAGCTCACTTAAATTTTATTAGATTGTTACCAGACTAGGCCCAAAGTTTTTTTTTAGAAAAATGGGCCAAACCAAATGGCCTTCACTCACAAACCTTAAACCTAAACCAGCTACTGTCTGCAACCTGGTGAAGTGCTGATCATGAAGGAGTGTGCGGCGACTAGATGGCAGACGGCGTGACAGTGCCGCAAGGCAATGGCCGGAGATGGTGTGGGGAGCGGTGGCTCATGTCTCTGCGATGGTGGTCGATGGTGGTTCGCATCCATCTGTGGTGGTGGCTCGTGAGCGGACGTCGACACGACGACGTGCAGAAAATGGTGCGGCCGGAGCGCGACTGGCATGGTGGCCGGATTCATGGCCGGGTGCAGCAAGACAGAAGGTGTGTGATGGCTAGTGTTGTTTGCTTGGATGAAGCTTTGTTGGGTGGTGTCGATGGTTATGGAGTGAGCTCACAGTAGAGGAGGATGAAAGTGGTGGAATAGTGAAAGGGGCAAATAGGTCCATTTGACACTAAAATTAATAAGAAAACATTAATGATTTTTTAAATGAATAATAATGAGTTGTAAATTTTAAAATTAAATGTCAAGATATAAATGAGATGGTATCATTTGATTGGACCACCTATACAATGTAATTTTTACCCAAAAATTATATAAGGTACCGAAGAATTCGCCTTAAAATAATTTTAAAGAAATAAATTATGAAAATCAACACATTGAAACATGTTTTGATAATCACGATGTATTGGAACAATAAAACAATTTGAGTTTCAACATTTAAATTAAATAGATAAAACTATTTTTTGATTTTTAAGAATATTTTTCAGGCTAAAAAAATATTTTTTTTATTTCCTAATTAAAAAAGACTAATTAAGATTTTTTTAATAAACTTTTAACCTCATCGTAACATCTGTTAATAATTTCTTTTTAAAGGGAATTAATTTATATATTATATAGATTCAGAAGCAAACGTTCCAGCGCATCCATTTCAGCAAGTCTGATAGCTGTTCTTTACCTCTAAAGCGCTGACGTGTCAATTCCTACATTTTTTAATCATCTATTTATATTATCGTTTAAAAACAAATCAAAGACAAAAAACCAAATTGTATATAAAAAAAACAAAAAACCAAAAAACCAAGTGTCATCGGCATATGAATAGTGGCGTCGCACCCTAATACCCATTTATTCATTTCAATAATCTTCACTATACAACTAGCAGCAAACCAGGTGAAAATGCTTCAGGCATTTTGAAAGGCACAGTCGCTGGTCGGGTTAGAGAGAGTGCCTGATCAAGTTTTGCCTTTTCTGATTTGTCGTTGGAGGAAGTGAAGGTCGAAGATACTTGAGAAGAAGCAGTTACTCCATGAAGGAACCAAAAGAGATGGAGGAACGAGTTTGGGACGGAAAAGGAGATGGCAGAGCTCAACGAATTCGTCCGGGGAGCCAAGGGGCGGAGATGCCAGCGACTGTCGGCGGTGCTGTAACGAAAGAGAATCTGAAGAGACGTTGTTTGTTGTTTGCCTTCACTTTAATGGTCTTTTTCTGTCTTCTGCTACGCAAGGTGTGTTGGACCCCCTCATTCAAGGAAACAATCAACCCATTCCGAATCCCTAGCAGATCCTCTCTTCTCTTTCTTTGTTTTAAGCTCTTTATTTTCAAGTTTCTTTGTTGTTGATTCATCTTCCTCATTTGTTTTCTCTCTTCTCTGAATTTTTGCAGCTATTGCATTCACACAAACATACAAATGGATTGATGAGAGTGAAGGAGTGAAAAGGGGTTAGTCTAACTATACAATTTGTTCCCTTTTCATATCAATTTGATTATTTAGTTCACAAATTGTATTCTAATAGTGGATTTTTTATGTCCTTAACTGTGTCTAGACATTCCATCATCGATGATGGTAGGTTAGTCTTGTTCCTACACTGCCTACAAGGAAAATTTCAATATAGTCTTTACAGGGAATGAGACAAATTTAGTTTCAATAGGACTAATGGAAATCAAACATATGCAGGATATCATGTATTAACTATTAACAACTTATCTTGGAAAGTTATCTACTAAATTTATACTAATTCTTTATATGTGTAATTAAGAACTTAGGATCATGGTACACATTTGATCTATGGAAGCCTTGCTTTGCTTCGCTTCAATGGAGATTTACTGAATTAGCATTTACGAAATAACCTTTTGTTTCAATGTTTCAGTAAAACCGAGAACCATAGTTGCACCTTATTGTGCTACATGAATTACCAAGGCATTCTTGGTAGGGAGGTGCTAAAAGGGAACAACACTTAGATACCGGCTAAGATGGATGGATTCAAAGTTTTCACTCAACACAAGTAAGCTTTTAATTGCTTTACATTATATAGTGATATCTCAGGTTATTTCTAGCTGGGCAACAATTTTCTTTCCTACTCCAATCAAGAACCATTGAGAGTTTGAAAGTCGAACTGAGGAAAGGCCAAGCCGTGTCCTTCGGTTAATTTTCCTGCTTGCCTTATTAATGTTCCATAACATGTTTGACACAATCAAACCAGAAAATAAGACTTAAATTACTGTATGAATACAAAAAATCATGTCAATCAAACCAGGAAGAGGAACTAGACTTTAATGGCCAGGTCATCAGGAATAGTTCTTTAAACCATATATTTTTGGTATGGCTGTGAGGGACGTAACAGAATAAAAGGGAAAGAAAATCCGGAACATAAAACAGTTCCAGTCAAGCTAAAACAAAAATAGTACCATAGTTGAGTGATCTTGATGGTTACAATTCAGTTTCTCCAACCGTGAAAATATTTAGCTTTCAAATACAAAATTAAACTTATTCGGTTATATGATAGTTCCTTATAGGTTGTGATTTGTGTTGCATACATTCAATGCATTTCCACATCATATATCAGCTATGAATTAATAAGCATATTTAGTTTTACCCACATGTGACTAGGTTGGACACAAGAGAGGACCTGAATAAGAGATTGGTGTAGGTGCAAGTACTTTTCTCTTTATACAAGATGTGGCCAGGCCTTATATAAACATTGGCTCCTAAGGAGAATCATCATCTTGTGCAATTGCTTAACTGATTTTTTATAACCTTTCTGAATTTTGAAGCCCTGATCTATATCAACCAACCCTTCTATTATTTATCAATAATTCTTTCTCAGCTTGGAGTACCTTGATTAATACTTGTTTGGCCTTACCATGTTAATACGTTAACAAAACTGCTTCATGTCTTATTGTGGTGAACCATCTCATCATATATTGCATGTGTCAAGCAATTTTCAATGACATTAAAATAAAAAAAAGAGACTTAATATACCAATTTAACTATACATCGATGATTTAAAATGCAAAACCTTACCAACTATTTCTAACACCGGGTTGAATGTTTGTGTACGTTGTCTTTGTCTATTCATTTGACATCATAACATAACATTTTTGAAATTGATGTTTAGAATTAGATTGTGGAAGACCTTTTCTCCTTTGCAATGGTTAATTATTTTGTGGAATGGCTTACTCTGTGGAATAACACCTCCAAATGTATCTACTTGAACAGAAAACGGAAGGACTTGGTGTACATGATTTATTAGCCAAGGGAGTGAAAACCAATAGTAGTAGAAGTATATTGGAGGTGCTTATTTTGCAAGGACTATACCACTTTTCACCTACACGCACTAGACACATGGGTGTTAACGCATAAACGTTTCCATGTATTAGGTGGACCTACATGGAGAGTTCATGGTTCTATGGTCGTTCCAAAGTTTGCAAAACTTCAAAAATCTCTAACATCTTCTTTTGGTAAAAATATATTATTTGGCCCCTCAATTTTCTATGTTTTACTTAAAAGTCCTCAAGTTATATATCCTGGCTCCTTCTGCCTACTACTTCTCCACACCTAACAAGTGTTTATTAAAATGCATAGCAAATCCTGCTGAACCATTTCAGCTTATGAGTCTATCATAGTCAGATGGGTATTGATTTTGTAAATCTGGAATAGTGCTAGCAATTTTCTTATATATTATAAAATATATAAGTTGGACATATGTTGTCTGCTTACCCGTCATTTGGATATGCACTTTAGAAGGTAGTTTGTAGGAGGATTTGTACAATTAGATTATCAAATCTCATCTTAAAAGGTAATATTTGTGGCTCAAGATGTTGCACAACCAGTCATAGGCCATGCATTGAACCAAGATGCTACCCATCCATAAAGAGAACCATTTGAAGCTTAGTTTGATTCTACTTTCAATACATCATGATACCAATTAAGCAAGTTCAATTTTAAATTACTACTTTTGGTCATTTAATAATATTAATTAGTGACTCATCTTTGAAAATAAATACTCTAATATTTATGGCTTTATGTATCAGGTTCATTGTATGCTTCAAATAGTTGAGTATGAGATGTTGATGGAGGACTATCAAAGGGATGCTTATGTGTTCAATGATGAAAAAACTCCCTTTTAACTTAATGAGCTTCTCTCAAATTACCATATTTGCACTTTGACTGTATATAGTTTTTAATTTTCCAAATTTCACTCAATTGCAGCATGAAGCAATAGTATGTGTATCAATTTTGCATGTTTCAAGACAATAGTTGTTACATTTACAATTGTTACATTTCACTCACAATTGCATCTGTATGTGTATCAATAGTATCTAATAGCAATGAATTGGGTAAATACATTTAGGATATACTAACTTATTAGTATCTACCATTAAGAACATTAAGAAAATTGCAACCGCACAATGCTCGGGTCACAATCTAGTTACACTTAAATCAAACAATGAGTAGCAAATATGAAACTTGGACAACAACTCACTCAAGAGAAGTAGAAATATCCACTTGCAGGTACCAAAAATGTATCCTCAACAGCACTATCTGCTGCATCTTTCTTCTTTGATTGAGGTTCCCCAACAAACTCAAAAATCATATCTGGGGATTCTCCTATCTCCAATGTCACCTTGCAAGTGGATCTAAAAAAGGAACGACAAACAAAATTAGCATAGTCAACATAGGATCCAGGATGGCATGTTAAAAGAAACATTAACATTATAAGGAATAAAAGTTTTTTTATAGACTGAAATGAACAGAATGTATACATGTTAACAAAAAAAGTTATGAATTTCAACTTTAACTTTCAGTGCAGCTATCAACATATTCAGAAATGGGAAGTACAAAAGCACTAAAAGGATACCAACCCCTTGTTATTCTCAAAATTAAAAACGAAAAAAGGCCCAAAACAAAACAAATTAATATTAATAAAAATTGAAAGCAGTAGCCCAAAATCATTGAGAACCCGCCATCACATCACAGTCAACGGCACCTTCACCCTCAAAAGGAGCAGAGACACAGAGAGAGAGAAATAGAAGAATAGAGGGATGCTTTCAAATTAATATTTTTGAATCCTACAACTCATGATTAAGCAAAGCCCCAAATCAATAAACCCTAGATTAGAATGATGAGAGAAAAAAAAAGATGAATGAATGAGTTGGAAGCAAAGAGACCTTGTTAGAGAGAATGAGCGATCAGCAAGAGAAGGAACGAAAGAGGAGAAAGATGCAGGGCAAGTTATTTCACAGTAAGAAAAAAGATTGAATCTTAGAGAGAGTGAGAGAGAGAAAGTAAACCTTAATCCAGTTGAGAGGAACCAAGGAGACCGCGCCGCCTTACTCCTTGTCGTCCTCTCCGCTGCCGCCTCCGTTCGAACTCATCGTCGATTCTCTTCAGTGTGGTCGTCGTCTGTGTCGAGGGAGTAGGAAAAAGATGAAGAAAAAGATTAAAATTAAAATATTAATAATCATCCCAATCAGAAGCAAAATCCGAATAAAAAATTGATTACTGTCCCTGAAACGTGGTTAACCTGCCAAGTAAGCAAACAGTAGTTATGATTATTTAGACTAAGGTCCGTTCAAGTCCTTGAGCGTACCATTTTTTTTCCATATAAAGAAAAGTTACCGAATAGTCCTCGAGAAGAACATATTAGTCCACCAATTTGTCTCTGTCCTGAACACATATTTAGAGTACTAATATGTATTGTTAGTGTGCTCGTTGCTCATGCCTGTTAAACTCGTTTGTGTAGCCTGTGTTAGTGCATCTGGTCCAGTGCATCTAGTGCGTGTGGTATGTTGCTTGTAACATGTAAAGACTAATTTGTCCAATAATAAAAATTGTCAGGGACTAAATAGGGCTACTCAAATAATATATAGTTTGGAACTTTATTAGGTCAATGCATACTTGTTCTAATGGTTTTTTTCATCATGGAGAGACTATTGTTGGACACCTGGACATACCAACAATTAGTGTCGATCTAAGACCCTAACTCGGTGAGGGGGTGGGGGTGGGGGTGTTTGGTTCAACGGAGGGGAGGGGAGGAGAGGGATTTTAATAGAGGGAAAAGGAGGGATTTTAATTTGACAAAGTGTTTGGTTGAGAGGAGGAGAGGGGAGGAGAAATAACCCTTTCATGTTTGGTTCGAGAGAGGGGATTTAAAACAACTTTACTTTTCCCATAATATTTATTTAAAAATAGACAAACGAGGATATTTTAGTCAGATAAAAATACATAATCCCTCCCCTCCCCTCCAAATCCCCCCAATATTGGAGGGGAGTAAAAACTCACTTAAAGAGGGATTTTGCTCCTCTCCCCTACACTCCAGAAATTGAACCAAATATAATAGATTTAAAAAAATCCCTCCCCTCCCCTCCAAATCCCTCCAACCAAACATTACCTAAGAGAGAAGAGGGGGTTGAGTGACTATGACATGACAGGGACAAATGAAGGGACTAAAATGTATCTTTTTTATCATTCTTCGAAACAAAGACAAAAAATTTTACCTAAAAAATATGGGCCTTTAATTTAGTCACTGATAATATGATTTAGTGAGAAATATTGCAACTTATAAATCTCATTTCTTTTAGTTAAAGTTTTTTTTGGCTCATATTTAAAGTTAACATATCAAATGTGTTCACACGTTGTATTTATAAATTATTAATATTGTTTTAATGATACGAATAAATGACTTTAATCTCTTTTAAAGGTTGACTGATACTTTCTTTATATTTTTACAAAGCAAGAAATGCATGAATTTTTCTATAAATCCTGTACCACCTTATAAAACTGATTTTGTTTCCTTTTTATTTCAATTTAACGATAATTTACTGTGAAATTGGACAGTTATCAGTCAGGTAAAATATTGATTTACAGTAATACATAAAATTAAGTTGGATATGGATACAAGATGAAGAGTGTTAAGGAAACTATTTCACTTCCACTCATCGCAAAGTCCATAACTTTCCAGGCTAAATATATTCATGTAACTGAACATCATATACACACCCCGCCCCCTCGAAAAAAGAAAGAAAGAAAAAGACACCATCACAAGTCCATTCCAATGATTAGGTAGACCATTATGTTCAAAGCGCAATAGAGATTTGAAGACTGATAACTGTATTGTGTGTCCATTGTTTCAAGGCCAAGGAGAAGAAGAGTGTGGTTCCATCAGACCCATGAGCTTCCTCTTCTTGTAACCGGCCTTAAAACAGGCTTGTCTAAGCCTTTTTGTAGCATCTTCGAGTTCCATATCTGGCATTTCTTCCAGCAGCTTCTTTTCCTTTTCTAATATCTCAATGGCATTCTTTAACTTTACTTCACTCTCTTGCCCCTCCTCCTTCCCTAGTTCCTGCAAGACCCACCAAATTTACAACATAGCCTCATTTTATCGTCATGACATGAAAATCAAATATAAATAATCATATTAACATTAGATTATGTATGATTCCATTACACTATAAAATGTGCACATTTGCAATTCCTCCAATCAAGGAGAACACGCACCTGCACATTATTTATCAGAGTTTGCAAGCTCATCAGCTTTCTATGTGGCCACCTTCTTATTCCCAACTCCCTGCACCTTTTCTTCAGAAGTGTCAACCCCACGTTAAGCTCTCTTGCTGCTTGTGTTATAGGCATGTAGAAGTACTCAGATATTGTCTTCCTTGATAACATTACCTCCATTACTTTTCTCTTCTCTACGTCTCTTACCCTTTCCATCTTCCATCATTTCCTTTCCACTTTCGTCATTGTTGCAAAATAAGAAAACGTTTTCCTTTTGAAACTCGGCGTCGATTTCATTCCAGATAAAATCATAATCTGCAGTAACATTGACAAGATAAACCAGTATCTGAATAAGTACAAGTACAGTGCAGTATGTATTAGTAGTATATACTGGGAAACAAAAACTCATGCTGATAACCTTCTACAGTTGATAAAGGTTCGATTCTAAAAATTTCATACAAAGGATCTGTATAGTAAATAGAGTCGATATTAGGGGCATCCTCAAGATGGCTATCATCTTGTATGGGAAATTGGTGTGGCCAATCCAGTGCAGAATAGCCATTAACATTTCCGCTGAGAAAAAAATATTACAGTGAAAAAGTGAAGACAATGGTCGTAGTATCAATATTCTGTGTAAGACGAAAAAAGAGATATATTAACATAACACAAGTTTCATGATTCACCTGTGGTCTCATCAAATGAAGAAAATTGGCACTTAAATGGAAATGGGTTTTCATCTGAAGATTGCCAAACCATAAGTGGTTGAGTCTCCATAGAGAGAAAAGATGCTGAAGAAGTATATAGAAAAGGCTAGCTAGGATTCCTTTCAAGGGTCGACCTAGTGTGAGATACGAAATAAGGAAGTAGGTAGCTATATATACGAAATACGAATGCATGATGATGATGACTGTGAATCATTGTGACTAAACCTGGAGAATGTATGCGCCGCCTTCTATGCGTGAATGCTTTTTAATGCAATGGTTAACGTGTGTGCGGTTACAAGATCAAATTATTAATTATCAAGATATATCCATGTGTCGTGATCCATCTCAGCCGTTGGATTCAATTCAATTCAATTAATTCATATAAAACGTGTTAAACACAGAATCAAAAAAGTTACTGAAAAGACTTTAGAATAAGAGGTTTTTAATGAAAATTAGTTTTTTAATTGGTTAAAGTAATATTTTGGTCCCTATACGTGACACGAATTCTGTATTTGGTCCCTGTACATAAAAAATTATTAAAATGGTCCTTATACATACAGAAATCTCCATTTGGTCCCTATACGTTACTCGTTTGGTCCCTATACAAGCAAAAAATTATGAAATCAGTCCCTAAAATTTTGTACTGCAAGGACCAAATGGGGACTTTTTGTACGTATAGGGATCATTTTAATAATTTTTTACGTATAGGGACCAAATCGAGAATTTGTGTCACGTATAGGGACCAAAATATTACATTAACCTTTTTAATTTTATATAGGAAGTTTTTAATGAAAAATGATATATTCAATATTTTGATAAGTGTTATTTTCATTTTCTAATGAAAACTTATTTTTATTGACATCCTTAATCAATATCTCTAAGTCATTCGTTAGTAAGACCTTCCATATATATATTACTACTTTAGTATTTTTCATTAAAACTTCCTATTTTAAAAGTAATACTTTGGTCCCTATAGATGACACGAATTCTCGATTTGGTCCATATACATAAAAATTTATTAAAATGGTCTCTATACGTACAAAAAGTCCCCATTTGGTCTCTGCCGTACAAAATTTTAGGGACTGATTTAATAATTTTTTGCTCGTATAGGGACAAAACGGGTAATGTATAGGGACCAAATGAAGACTTTTTGTACGTATAAGGATCATTTTAATAATTTTTTATGTATATGGACCAAATCGAGAATTCATGTCAAGTATGGGGAACAAAGTATTACTTTAACCTAAATTTTTTAACTAACAACAGCAGAAAAACTCATACAAATAAAACAAAACTTCTTCCAAGTTCGAACTTAATCTCTTGTTCATGATGAGTTGTTAATAAAGAGTTCATTATTGACCCTTTTGTGCATTTGGAAGATTTTTATCTTTAGCAAAGCAATGGTTTTAGTTAGGGTCCTTTGATCCGTTTGTCACATTATGAACACGCAATATGATTATGTCTACTAATCTTCCCTGATTAATTTTACACTTAGAGTACGTAATCTTGAATTTGGTTCCACGTATTCTTTATCCAAGAGCTAGCTTGCTATGCGCCATGGATGCAGGGGTCTGATCTATGAAGTTTTACTAAGTTGTGTGAAATATATATTAGCCATAGTAAGTTTCACATTAGAATTTTGATTTTGATTTCAGCTGTGCGTTAAGAAGAACGTAATGCTGTGGCACTCATGAAATTAGAAGAGAGACTCGTTAGGCCGTGCATTGATTGGTTTAATGGTTTTTGCTCATTATAGTTTAGCGGCTCAGGCACGTTATTTGATAAATAAGTGTTCAGCAGAGAGTGAGGGAATATCGATAATTGATTATTTGGATAGCCACTGTTATGACGATTACTTCCACTAGATAAAATGAAACGAAGTTCTTCAACCTATAGCCTCATAATTAAGTTCAGGAAAATGGGAAATGCTCCTATAATTATGAGTTCGTATAGTCACCTTCATCCAATTTGGTTGGTAATGAATGATAGGCAAATTAGGCATGCGAATTTTCCACTAGCTTCTATACATATCAGCATCGGTTAAATAAAATCTTCAAAGGTGTACCGGTGAGGAGTAAAACCCAACCACCGAGTTTGGATACCGATCCAATAAAGGTGGGAAGGATAAGATATCAATATTATCTTTAATAATCCTGATATTATCTCAAATAACCTTATCCGGTTAGAAAAGATAAATCCATCAAATTAAGGAGATCATATCTATCTTTAATAATCATGATATTATCTCAAATAACCTTATCCGGTTAGAATAGATAAATCCCTCAAATTAAGGAGATCATATCTATCTTTAATAATCCTGATATTATCTCAAATAACCTTATCCGGTTAGAATAGATAAATCTCTCAAATTAAGGAAATCATATTTCAAAGAATATTTAAGAGATAAAAGGAGATAAATCCAGATCTCTTAAAGATATGGGGATCCTATTATAAAAAGAGGAGAACCCAAAATAGAGACTCACTTTTCACTAACCTAAGAATCTCCTTTAAGCGTATTAGAGGAACCAGCTTGACCAAGAGACTATGGAATAGTCCTTGCTCGCTTCATCAGATACAAGATTAAGGGATTGAGATCATCGTATGGCCAAGGGTTGAACCTAGAACTACGTCTGACTTTGATTCCCATTGGGATACGTAGGACGGAATACAATATTCTGTCAAGCCATAATCAAAAACTAAAGACCTAAAAAGGTTAACCGAGCTAAAATCGACCGAATTGAGGTCGAAATGCCGAACCTAAAAAGGTAAAAACTAAAGAGCCTAAAAAGGTTAACCGAGCTAAAATCGATCGAGTTGAGGTCAAAATGCCGAACCTAAAGAGGTAAACAATGACAGAAGACAATGTCTCTTTTCATCTCAGGAACCGAGAAACTTTGGTCACAGTGCAAAACTAAGATGACTACCTCCATCTCGGCTAGGCTCGCCCCCTTGATAGAAGCTTCCACGCATTCAAAAAAGCTCCAAGCTTGGGGGGCTTGTATATGGGCCGAGGTGTAAAGCTCGCCAACTCAAAGCGTGAAGCACGGTCGCCCGAGGTGTTCACCGAAGTAAAAGATATATATATAGTCGACCGAAGTGTGAAGCTCGACCACTTACCTCACCGTTTTGAAAGGCTAAAAGAAGAGACTAAGCTTCTAAGCTCGGTCACCGAGGTTGAGCGATTGGCCGAGGTACAAGATCGGTCATTAAGACTATGGTAAAAAAAGGAAGAGAACCTACGCCATAAACCTTAGATTCTCTAAATAAGGTTTTTAAAGGCCAAGCTCAGCTACTATCATGAAGACTTTTATGCTTTTACTAGCTCAAAGCTTGGGGGCTTATGTACTGGCCGATGAGTAAAACCCGGCCACCGAACTTGGATACCCGATCCAATAAAGGTGGGAAGGATAAGATATCGATATTATCATTAATAATCCTGATATTATCTCAAATAACCTTATCCGGTTAAAAGAGATAAATCCCTCAAATTAAGGAGATCATATCTATCTTTAATAATCATGATATTATCTCAAATAACATTATCCGGTTAAAAGAGATAAATCCCTCAAATTAAGGAAATCATGTTTCAAAGAAGATTTAAGAGATAAAAGGAGATAAATCCAGATCTCTTAAAGCTTAAAGATATGGGGATCCTATTATAAAAAGAGGAGAACCCAAGAGAGAGACTCACTTTTCACTAACCTAGGTGAATCCCCCTTAAGCGTATTACAAGATTAAGGGATTGAGATCATCGTATGGCCAAGGGTTGAACCTAGAACTACGTCCGGCTTTGATTCCTATTAGGATACGTAGGACAGGAATACAATATTCTGTCAAGCCATAATCTAAAACAACCCTATTGTTCACTCTTACTTTGACGTTCTACGACGAGATTCCGATAAGTCGGATCTCGACAGAAATAAAAGGATAGGGCTTCCATGCATGGGTGACACACATTTAATGTTTTCTTCCAAGCAAAGTTGAAGAAAACATTCGAGCACACAAGCGTGAGAGACTGCTACAAACTATATAATGCAAAGTCACAATCATGAACCTCTCGGCTTTTTGACGAAACTGGATTTCTTTTAAAAACTATTTACCAGTTTAGAGTTGTTCTAAAATTATTTATCAATGGAGTGTCCTTTTGGACACGTGACATATTTTATTTTTTTTCACTCTGATGGGTCAAAGGCGCAACAAGTGGCAATAAAAAAATCCCCTAATAACAAGTAGCAAATAATATCACAAGAGTCATAAAAAAATAATAGCAATAACAATTTACACCAATAAATATTCATCAATTATTACAGTAGTAAAAAAAAATTTAACTTGTAAGAATTAAAAGAAAGTTACCAACAATTTTAAAGTAACACTGTTAAAAAAAATTATACTATAAGTATAGGGAGTAACGATGACATTAATGTTATTACAAGGTAAAAAAAAAATTTTACTACTGTAATAACTGATGAATATTTATTGGTGTAAATTGTTATTGCTATTATTTTTTTATACTTCTTATTATTGCTATCAATTGTTTATTTTTATTTTTATTTTAATACTAATAGGTGTCAGTCTGACTTGACTTGGAAGGCGTTAGTCTGACTGGTGCCTTTGACCCGTCAGAGTAAAAAAAAAATATGTCACATGTCCAAAAGGATCCCCCATTGATAAATAGTTTCAGAACAATCCTAAACTCGTAAATAGTTTCTAAGAGGAACCGAGTTTGGTCAAAAAAACTGAGCCTCTCCTCCAACTTCCTAGACTCTATTAATTATCATTACAATTTTGAAGCAAAATAGACAAGAGAAGGGTACAATTTATTCCTTTCTTTTTTTTAAAAAAAAAAACAAAGAACACTTGTGTGATTAATTTCTGTGCTTGAACTTTTAATTGGAGGCGAAGGAAATGAACTCGCCCGAAAATATATAAAAGCTCGGTGAAGTGTTCTGTAATTTTTTAAAAAATTATTGTTTTATATATAATGAAACCTTCCATCAAAACAAATTCATTTTCCTATATAAATATATGAGAATATTATTATAGTTATATAAACAATAGGGTAGGTTTGGGTTTGGGGCGAGCGATTAGGTAAACAAAATATAACATTGTCACGGTCATTTTTCAATGCATAAACAATTAAAAATATTAGTCCCTTCGATCCATAATATAAAAAACAAATGAGTCCTTTTTTTGTCCATAATATAAGAGTAAGTGTTTTTGGAAATTTATGAATATTAATTACAATTAACTATTCCAATATATTTCCTTAATCCGTGTGTTTTAGGATTTTGTTTCTTATATCGTGGACCCGAGTGAGTATACTAAGATTAAATATTATTATCTATCACATATTTTTTGGAAGCTCATTCTAATTTTTAAATATTTAATTTTTTAGAAGATAATATAATTATGTAAGTGATTCACTAGTTGAACCAGATAAACTTATATATGTTAAATATGTAAATTTTATAGTTAATTTTAAGTACATATATAATATTTTCAAGCATTACTACCAATAATTGCTTAGCCCAGCGGACTGAACGTTCATGTGTTGGGTCCAACCCCTTTCAAATGTAAGTTTCACAAATTTACTGTGAAACGAGCGTGTGTGTTGGACCATCGTGGAGCACGTGTGAGCGTCTCGAGCAGCATGTGAAATAATAATATTTGTTTAATTTAAATTATGCTAATAAAAAAAAGACATAACTATAAATGAAGAAGATTGATATATTAAATAATAAATTATTCATTAAATGTTCTCCTTTATCTATTGGTTCATATCAAAACTGTATCAGCTAAATTAACTTAGGAATCGTAGAAATTTCCTTAATATAATGGCTCGTGCCATCCATTTATTGAAAGACTTTTAATCGAATATAAAATGTCATTTATAATCGTTTTAATAAATATTCTACCGTTTCAGTAAAGATGTCATGTATAATCGTTTTAATGAATATTCTAACGTTTCAGTAAAGAAATGGTGAATTCGATTTTCCATGCCAATTTATAATAAGTAAGACCTAAACAAAACAAGGACACTCTCCTTGGGTTAATTCACATATAAAGTCATGAGAGTGTTGTACATTTGGATAAATTGTAGAAGGAAAAAACACACACACACACTTTTATCACACTCCTCTGACATAATCTATGTTATTGTATAGATTTTATGTGAGACCCACCAAAATATATGGTCTACATAAAATTCATCAAATAATAGAGGCTCTTTAAGATGAATGTGACGCTAGAGGCATATTTGCTTTGTTTTCATTTTCGTGTTTTTAGAAATAATTATGAAATTGCTATCTTGTTTTTATTCTGTTTTCTATTTTCAAAAATTTATATAGAAAACATTAAATACAGTTTTTAAAAACAAGAAACAAAATGGAAAAAAAATATAAATCCATAATACACTAATGGTTGGATCACTTTTCACTGTTGACTAGCCACTGCTCGACACATGGCAACTGTGTGGGTCCCACAAACAATTTTCATGTTTTGTTTTATTTTATATTATTTTTATGAAGAATTCTCTCAAACCCCTAATAATTTTTGGATAACTTTTACCCAACCTAATGCCGATCAAAAGACACCACATCAATCAAATTGTTCCTATCATATCTACATTGGATAGACTTCCCTTTTTATATAAAAACCCCTCAATCAATTTTTGATTTTAACTTCGGATCCAAAGAACCTTGTTGCAAAATAAAAATAAAAAATTAAAGCTCATTCAATTTCTCTTTTTTATTCTGCAAACCAGAATCCACCATTTTTAAAGAGAATCGTTGAAGAAAACGATTCATCTCCACCTTCATCCACCACCACCACCACCACCACCGTCAAAGAGCATGGTTCCAATCCTAAGCACCACACCTCTAAGACCATGATGTGCGAAAATCAAAGACAACTATAATCGTTGAAGAAAACGATTCATCTCCACCTTCATCCACCACCACCACCACCGTCAAAGAGCATGGTTCCAATCCTAAGCACCACACCTCTAAGACCATGATCTGCGAAAATCAAAGACAACTATTGATGTTTTACCTCTTATCCTCGCCTGCAGAAGCTCGAGCCCAGCCTCGGTTCGATGCCTTTTGATTCGTTTTTTGACAACTTTTTGAACTTAAAATTACACCATCTGAATCCGAAATTATCAAATAACTGTCCCCGATCAAAAAACATTCAAAAAGTTGCTGAGATGTTCAAGAAAACGACCAAGAACGGTCGCGGGTCGCACGAACCCACATTCATGTATTCCGGATCTTTCTGACCCGTCTGAAGGTTGGGGGAGTTGCAAATGTTGTTATGTTTTTAACCTTTAAATTCAATGAAATTATAATGCTTGATACATGCCAGGTTTTTGGCCCGATGGTTACTGTACTTTAGTACCGCAGCGTTGGGAACGGGTTCGAGCCTCACATTTTCGTTTTTCTACCTTTTAAAAGATTTATGACTGTTAAAAACTCATATAATACTATAAATACTCTTAATCTTTTATAAATTTAATCCTTTTATTCTAAATTAAAACTAAGGTTGAGATAACACCTAGATATAATTTTTCTTCAAACATCATGATTTAAAATAGGTTAAAGTAATGATTTGGTCCCTATAGATGATACAAATTCTTCATTTAGTCTTTATACTTAAAAAATTATTAAAAAGGTCATCATATGTGCAATCGTTACCCATTTGGTCCCTTCCGTTACCTTGTCGCCACTAAGAATCCGTTAACTCCTAAAT
The DNA here is from genome assembly GCA_030762895.1 of Sophora flavescens. NCBI lineage: Eukaryota > Viridiplantae > Streptophyta > Magnoliopsida > Fabales > Fabaceae > Sophora > Sophora flavescens. Next base: position 37,755,371 of record CM061068.1, read on the forward strand.
ATAGAGACTAAATGATGCATTCATGTCACATGTAGGAACCAGATTATTACGTTAACCTAAATTATTGGGTCTATATACGTGACATAGATTCTTCATTTAGTCCATATACGTAAGAGTTAATGGATCATTAGATATGACAAGGTGACGAGAGGGACCAAATAGGTAATGATTGCACGTATGAATACCTTTTGATTATTTTTTTTACGTATATGGACTAAATGAAGAATCTGTGTCACCTATAGGGACCAAATTATTACTTTAACCTTTAAAATATTTGTTTACTAATTTGGAAAAAAAATTTATTTACTAAAAATTAATAACATTTAAAATATTGTTACAATAATTTATCACCTTGAAAAGTATGTATATACTACTATAACGCAATGCTAACGTACCCTATAAAATAAAATAAATCAAATAACTAAAATAAAAAGAAATATTAACTAATTAATAATTCTAACTATTTAATAAACACAAATATAATTATTAGGATGTTACACTTTTATTTTTTAAGAGCAACATGTGATTTACCAACGGAAGGGAGTAAAGCCTTAACTGTAACGCCCTTCGTTACATCAGTAATCCAAAATGAAACATAATAAAAATATAGCCAAAATTAAAAAATTTACAAAATTAAAAAGTCTAAAATTAATACCTCAAAAATAATATAAAGCAATGTTAATGAATCCTTGCAAAAATAAATTCATTTACCTCAAAACCGAACGTCTACTAATAACTCATCGATAAATAAACAAACATTTATAGCCACAATGCCTCCTTATTCAACGAAATTCAAACCAAGCTAGGAATTAACTAAGAAAATTCACTAAGTCTTCAAGCATCTTCGGTCTCAGTGACGTAGTCCTCGTGCTCTGAAAACAATACTTTCAATGATATATAATCCCAGTGAATAAAAACAAGTTCTAAAAAGGTTTTCGTAAATAGTGTTGTTCTCAGCTGGTGCGGTAACCGGAAAATCATCCATGGTACCCGCTAATTTTCAAAATAATAAATATAATAAACCTCCAAAATAATAACATATAAAATAAATCAATATCAAACATTTAAACCACAAACTCATAAACTCAACTACGGTCACATCTCATTGCATTTAATCACATTCACCATGCAAACTCTATGCAATGCAACTCCATGAACATGACTCGGTGATTCCCAGAATCACCTGACTTTACTATTTGGTTCCCATAACCGGTGTGAATCCCAGATCCACTAGGGTCTATGAGCTCATATCCATGCAATGGCGTCCCACTGCCTTCCCCATCCCGGATGGAGGTATCTAATATTCCATCCCAGATGTGAATATTTTAATAATTTGATATCCCATCCCGGATGGTGATATCTCTCATCCTATTCCCAGAATAGGATGTATACCGTCATCCCTTCCCGGAAGGTGATGGATGACCAACTCCTGCATAATGCAATATGTCATCCCATATGACTATCAAGGTTTTCAAACTCTATGCATCATTAACAATAATATTATGTCATGCTAAGGCAACACTATAACATCATCTAACATATCAATCAACCAAAACTCATAAAATCAAACATATTTCTTAACAATAATTAAAGTGAGATTTGCTACATAATTTTAACATAATGAATTAAAGTCCAAATAAAATAAATCAAAACACCTATTAGGATGAAACCTCGTCAGGGGCATGTTACTTTGATTCCAAAAAAAAAAAAGTTTGCCTTAGGCAAGGTGGAGTTCACGTACAGAGGACCAAATGAAAATCATAAAGGTGGATTCGATTTATGTGTGGTTGGAATTGGTAATTTTGCCATAATAGATTAAACGCCCAGAGTAAAAGCCATACTATTTGGACGAAAATAAGGTTACATGGCAGCGTAAACGAGATATAAGAAAATGCTAGAGATCTTGTACTCAAAACCATGAATTAATAGAAAAAGTATTTATTTATATAGTCAAGAAATCAAATCATCAAACAACATAAAAATATTTCTTTCTTTCTTTTTTTAATCTCAAATCAAGAATCAAGAACCTTAAAATTAATTGTACCATAAAAGTGTGAGTAAAAATGTTTTTACTCACCTCTTGTAGACCTCCAAAATCTCCAAAGTGTTCCCTACGAGCGAATCCTATTTTCTGGAACTCTGATCCATCAAGTAAGCAAAACAGTCACACATTTCCTCCCTTCCATAACTACACAGTACCACCCTTTCTTAGCTAACGGAGAGCGCTAGCACCACTGCTATATTTTGAGTGTGAGGTGCTCTCACAAAAACCCTCATTTGTGACTTATTTATTTGACTAAAAGCCAATTTCCAATGGAACTCACATGGGCCCAAATGTGCTTTTATTCATATTAATTTACTTTGCCAAAAGGATCACCTTTACGTGAAAAGCTTGTGTTTTCTATTCATCTTTTATTTTATTTTATTTTATTTTATTTTTATTTTTTTATAATTCTAATAAATTCTTATACTACCAAGTTTCTACTCTAAACCTTATAATTGCTTAGTCTTTTATTTAAAAGACTATATTAAAAATTTAGGATGTTACATTAACATTACCGGAATGGGTAATTAGTCCAATTAGGGGTGTTCGTGAATCAATTTTGAGGTAAAAAGTCTTCCGATCCAAAGATTAAAACAACATGCAGTTTGGTTCGGTTTGGATCGTTTCTTTAAAAAAAATCTAAGAGTTAATGGATCATTAGAGATGACAAGGTGACGGGAATGACCAAATGGGTAACGATTGCACGCGTGAATACATTTTGATTTTTTTTTTTATGTATATGGACTAAAGGAAGAACGTGTGTCACCTATAGGGACCAAATTATTACTTTAACCTTTACAATATCGTTTACTAATTTGGCAACAAAATATTTGTTTACTAAAAATTAATAACATTTAAAATATTGTTACAATAATTAATCACCTTGAAAAGTATGTATATACTACTATAACGTAATGTTAACGCACCATGTAAAATAAAATAAATAAAATAAAAATAAATATTAACTAATTAATAATTCTAATTATTTAATAAACACAAATGTAATTATTAGGATGTTACACTTTGACTTTTTAAGAACAACATGTGATTTACCAACGGAAGCGAGTAAAGCCTTAACATTACCAGAATGGGGAATTGCTCTAATTAGGGGTGTTCGTGGATCAGCTTCGAGGTAAAAAGTTTTCTGATCCAAAGACTAAAAAACATGCGGTTCGGTTCTGTTTGGATTGCTTCTTTAAAAAAAATCTGATCCAGTACGATCTGATTAAATGCGGTTTGGATCAAATTTGATGTGGTTCGATTTGTACCAACATAATGATTAAAAAATAAGTCCAATAAAATTAATAAATATAACATATTGATATACTAAAAATTAAAATTTTACAAGTTAACAAGTATCAATTTTATTTGGAACATTAAAAATAGCAGAAAATTACGTTACATCAAATTAATAAGTATTATTGTCAAAAATAAACAAATAAAAAATCGAGAATATAAAATGTAGAATAAATATATATTAAATATTATATATGTGGTTTAGTTTGATTTTAAACGAAGCATCCGAAATCCGATCCTATTGGTTTTCACAAAACAATGTCCAAATAAATCCAATAAATATCGGTTTTATTCGATTTTCGATTTTTTGATTGATTTTATTTTGGATCGGTTTGTATATGAACACCCCTAAGTCTCTAATTAATGTATCTTCTATGGACCTCTTAATAAGCATTAAAGCCTTAAAATTAGCCCTCGTCCATTCCCTATGACACGTCTTTTGCTCTGTGGTGCTCGTTGCAGTCAAAGGAGAACGCTCATACTCTCTTATTACAATGTTGATGTCCAATAAAGTAAGTGTCAGTATCCATATTTTTATTATAATTATTTCCCGTTAAAATTGTGTTTGATTTGTATAATATTTATTTAGAGAAAATTTGATACGAGCTGAAAAATAGTAAAACAAAATGGTTAATATCATACGCAAATAATATACAATATAAAACTCTCATGTGGGTGGAGTATATATTATACAAACAACAATAATGTAATACTCGACTGGGCTTTTATAGGTCCTCTAGGTTCATACTCGATCCCGAACTCAGACAACTCCACAGACCATGCGATCATCCTTCCTGCCAACTCGGGCTTCCGCAACACCTGCCTGATAGGATGGTCGGTCTTTACTACTATCTGATGGCTCTGGAAGTACGACCGTAATCTCATGGCTGCAATGACTAAAGCAAATGCCAACTTCTCAATCACTTGATATCTTGTTTCTGCCTCATGTAATACTCGACTGATATAATACACAGGAAGTTGCCTCTTCTCCACTTCTTGAACAAGCACTGCACTCACGGACGTCTCAGTCACCGACAAATATAGCAAAAGTTCCTTTCCAACTTGCGGGTTAGTCAAGATGGGTGGGGAGCTCAGGAGAGACTTCAAGTCCTGAAACGCTACTTCACACTCAGGACTCCATTCGAATTGTTGCGGCTTTCGAAGTAACTTGAATAGGGGTCGAGCCTTCTCGGTCAACCTCGGCAAGAATCTGGATAAAGAGGCCAATCTGTCCACGAGTCTTTGCACTTCCTTGACATTAGCTAGGCTTCTCATCTCGATGATAGCTCGGCACTTGTCAGGATTCGCCTCGATCCCTCGGTTTGTCAACATAAACCCCCAAAAACTTCCCCCTCTTGATCCCAAAGTTACACTTCTCGGGATTAAGTCACATATTGTACTTTCGGACTTGATCGAAAATTTCTCTTAAATCTTCATCATGCTTACTCGGCTTCTCAGTTTTTACCACGATATCGTCCACCTAAACCTCCATGTTTTTTCCGATCTGACCGTCAAAAACCTTATCCATCAGCCTCTGGTAAGTAGCCCCCGCATTCTTCAGACCGAATGGTATAACCTTATAGCAATAGTTAGCTCTGTTCGACATGAAGGCGGTCTTTTCTTCATCAGGTGCATACATTCGGATTTGGTTATAGCCCGAGTATGCATCCATGAGACTAAGAATTTGATATCCTGACGCTCCATCCACCAACTGAGCAATACCGGGCAAGGGACATGAATCCTTAGGGCATGCTTTATTTAAATCAGTATAATCAATACACATACGCCACTTCCTATTTGACTTCTTCACCAAAACAACATTAGCGAGCCAAGTGGTATACTTCACCTCCCGAATAAAGTTTGCATCCACTAGTCTTTTGGTTTCTTCCTCTATTACCTTCCTTCTCTCCTCCCCCACCTTTCTCTTTTTCTGTGAGATCGGTTTGGCTCCCGTGCATAGGGAAAGTTTATGACATACGACCCTCGGGTGTACACCGGGCATATCAGCAGTACTCCATGCAAAGAGATCAGAATTCTCCATAACTACTCGGATTATTGCTTCTTCGACATCAGCTGCAAGTTGTGTTCCAATGTGTGTATTATGCCCCTCTTTTCTCCCTATTTGAAATTTCTTTAGATCCTCGACCAACTGTGGGTGCAACTCCTTCATGACTACTCGAGGATCTAACTCGACTGTTCCCACCGAAGCCACTTGCATTTTACCCCTCTGTTTTTTATCTGTTTCCATTTCCTTCTCGGTCGACTCTTCCTCTTTCTTGAAATTCACCTTCAAACTGTCTACATAGCACTGCCGAGCTTCCTTCTGACCAGCCCTTACCGAGACCACTTCACCCGTACTAGAATGAAACTTCATGGTTAGATGAGGTGTGGATACTATCACGCCAAGCTCATTCAAACTAGGTCGCCCGAGAATTAAATTATATGCTGCCCTCGGAGCATCCACGATAATAAATTTCACCGCAATGGTTCGAGAAACTACGCCATTACCGAGCTTAGTTAGTAACTCAATATACCCCCGAGTTTCAACATGCTCCCCAGCGAAACCCACTAAGGTATTTCCGAACTCCTTGATTTCACTCTCCGGTATTCCCAACCTTTTGAAAGTTTCAAAGTACAAGATGTCTGCTGAACTCCCTTGATCTACTAGAGTCTTCCTCACCACAAAGTTTGCCGGCTCCACCGAGATAACCATGGGATCGTCTTGATTTGGATCACTCCTACAAAATCGTCATCAGTGAAGGTTATGGAACGATGATTTTGCACCGGTTTCTGCATGACCGAGTACACTGACTTCGCTGCTCTGAGATGTCTCTTTCTCGCCCAACTAGTTACACCCCCTCCAGCAAAACCTCCTGACATTGTATTTATAACACCTCTCACTTGAGAGTTATTTTCCACACGATGATCTTCATTGTTCTGCTCATTCCCCATTCTCTCCTGATCTTCTCTCCGGAATACATTTCTTCTCATTCCTGCTCCTCTTCCTCTTCCACCGCCTCTGCCTCCATACCCTCTCCCCTTCTTGGTCCTCCCCATTGCACCTAATCCGTAAGCTCCCCCATCTGTACCAATTCCTCGATTTGATCTTTCCATTCAACGCACTCTTTAGTGGTATGACCATACAGATTATGGAAATGGCAGTACCTTCTTCTATCGGTTGACTCTGGTGCGGTTGTCGGAAAAGGATACTCCACAAAGCCTGCATGGCACACCTCGTCTAGGATTTACGCTCTTGTAGTATTGAGAAGAGTGTACATGGTATACTTCGGTACTCTCGGCTCGTACAATATTGGCAGTACCTCAATTCTATACACTAATCTCCTCCCAACATTTTGATTTGTTCTCCTTTCTTTATTATCCACCCTCTCCTTCCTTTTTGCCTCTCTCGCTTCCTCCATGCTGATGTACTTGGACGCTCGCTGCTTGAGATCATCTATGTCAATAGCCGGTCTTTTTGACAATGAATCTAGAAAAGGCCCTTCTCGTAAGCCAGCCCTCATGGAATGTAGAGCCACCCCAGGCTCCAAATCTCTGATCTTCACTATCTCCGCAGTAAACCGATCCATATACTCCAAAAGTGACTCATTTTTCTCCTGTTTAAAGTTATCCAAGCAAGTCGAAGTCTTCCTGTACATTCTACTAGTAGCAAATTGTATGAGAAATTTCTCGGTCAAGTCATTCCAAGAGTAAACCGATCTCGGTGGCAATTGAGAAAACCACATGAGAATCGGGCCTTCGAGAGTTTTTGGAAAAACTTGGCACTTAACCCTCGACGAGATGTGTGAGACCATCACCTTGACATTGAAAGCAGTGAAGTGATCTTGCGGATCTGAGGCACCATCATAATGTCTCATCTTTGGGAAACGGAAATTGTGCGGTACAAGCTCGGACATCACCTCATTAGTGAAAGGATGATCCCTCCTTCCTCTCGAACGTCGTTCTCTGTATTCTCTATCTCTCATGTAACTAGATTCTCGCCCCTCGGAACGACGATAACGCCTCTCCTGACCGAAATCTCCAATCTCACTTCTCAAGACATAGGTTTTGTCTTCAGAAGGACTCCATCTTCGGCTCCGGCTTCCTTGATTCCTGGACCTGCGTCTATTTCGACTTGACACTTCGGTTCTGGATTCCTCCTCTCGGCTTTCGCTCATTTCCCGCCGAATTCGACTACTTTCACTCCAGGGAGAGAAATTGCTTCTCTCCCTACTCCTACCTCGACTCCTTCCTCCACCTTGGCTTCATCTCAACTGTTCTACCTGATGTCTTAAGTCGCTGACATCTCTCCCCAATGCCTCGCTATCTACGTCTCTTGACCGCCTTCTTGATTCTCGCCTCGAGCCAGTATCAGTCCTTCTCCCCTCCAGGCTTCTCGATCCTGCCATCTTCTTGCGAAATTTACAGTGTGATCGGGGAATATTTGCCTTGGCCCCACGGTGGGCGCCAAATGTTCTTGCAAATTCTGACACAAATAAAGAATCTACAATGAACAATATTGCTACTCTCAAGAACACTCTTAACTCAAAGAAACTCGTATATTGATATCTCCGAATTAGCAGAATAGTCAGTTACATGAAAATAGCCTGTATTCCCTCCCCCTTTCCCCCCTCTATATACAACAGTTAATAATTCAAAATACTCGATTTTCCCTCCCTTGAGTTTAGGGAAAACCGTCCCTACTTCGTCGACCACTTTCTCTACAACTTCCTCTTAGACCCACTTTCTCCCACTACATGCTCGGGTGCCGAGTCTTCCAACTTCTCGGCCATCTTATTGGTTGGACCTCAAATGGGCTACATCCAAAAGCCCAAACTTGCAACCTGCTCATATAATTCTCGGCTACGTCACTGGTTGGGCCCTAAGTGGATTACATCCGTAGACCCAAAGTCTCAACTTGCTCATATCTCCCAATACACTAGTCCCCCAAGTTCCAGAACTTTATATAGTCTTTTTGGACCGCTCAGTATTCATCCTCGACACATTAGTCCCCAAGCTCTAAGCTGAAAAATGAGTGAAAGAGATTCATGTCTTCATCCTCGGCACAATGTCGAAAACTAATAAGAGACGAGCGAATTAGAGTTTGACGCGTTTGAACTTTGAACCCATATTGCATATTTCAGAACAGGAGCAAATTATAACCGAAATGGTGATGGGTTTAGCTCAAGAAAAAACAATATACGAATGGACATTTTTTTTCTTCTTCTTATTTTAGGTCATTAAGATGAATCTCACGGAACTACATTGTGTTTTGGAAAAATGATTTCTAACACCGAGTATACAAATACTTGAATGGACAGCATATAGGTCAGTGTAACTGGATGGTATTGTATATACATCAAACTTGAATAAATGTATCAGGTATAAATATGAATGTGTCACTAATTTGTTTTTTAACGCTTCTCCACTTGTCATATTTGAATTTGGAAGACTATATGACCATCATGCATCTAGAAACATTTGAAGAAAAAACTACACAACCACGCGTCCACAAGTACCCAAGAACACATACTATTCTTAGCTCTAACTTCTAACCAGTCAGAACTCTAACATCGTAGTATAATAGAAATGAGAGTTTTGCATAAGAAAACTCAAATTAGTTATTCTCGCCTGAACTTGGATGAACTAAGGTATCATTTTGCATTGATCACGACTGAAATTTAATTATATGCAATACAAAAGTCAAAATCTGAAATATACAGTTACTAGCAGGAAACATAAAACAAGCTGGTCAAGTAAACAAAAAACATTTTGGATCTTAAAACACAACTAAGACCAGCAGCAACTATAGTACTCAATGTCACGAGCTTCCCTGTTGCCCATTGCCACGCCCACCTCTCCCACCGCGACCTTTTCCTCCATGACGCTTTCCTCGACCAAAACTGCCTAATGCCTTGTTCGCATCAGGTTTCAATTGCATCTCATCTGGCAAGGGAAGAATATGATCCACACATTTACGGAAGCTAAAATCATCAATAGATCCATCCTCCCTGATGAGGAAGAAGCGCCTACTTTTCCACGTAGCATGCTTGCGGACTTGGAAAGCACGGATTCCTCCGCCAATCTTTTTATCAGGCTCTGTATGGCCATTCTTAAGCAATTCCAGTAACATTATATGTTCATACTGCCACACAAACAACTCATAAGAAAAGTCAGTAAGAATTAAATTCAGGTTGTGGCTATTGCTGTTGCATCATCAAAATACATTAATGAGACAACATACTAAGATGGGACTGTTTTAAACCCCAACTTCAACATTTAACAACAATGAATTTGCATTCAGTTCAAGGCCAGTTCTAGCGTGAGCAAGTGACACATATTGCTCATGGTGCATCACTTTTATGTACCGTTGGATCAAAGAGTCTCACCAAAGTATACCATAAACTGTCAACACCAGATTTTTTCCCTTCTTTTGGTGCACCCTCTTCAACGTCGCCACCATCATCTTGTTCTAAACAAAAAGACTGTCCTATTCTAAATCCAAATCTCAGCCAAGAGGTTTTGTTTGGCGAGAGGTTTTGCTGGACCTTGCAGAGGAGTGGAAATCATAGCATGCAGATTTGTGGCTGGGCGAGCACGGTGGTGCACGTGGCGGAACTGAACGGCGGTGCAGTGTGCGGCGGTCCTATCTGGACGTGATGGCAACCCAGATGGCAGCATCTTTCTGATCTGAGTTGAGCTGCCATTCGCGGTGGTAGGGACTTGACGGCGTGACGCGACGAAATCACGGTGGTGCTGGACGACAGAGCGGTGTTTGGGTGGCTCTGCTATACGGTTGTGACGGTGGATCTTGGTGCACGCCGTCATCTCCGCTGTGTCTCCACCAAAACCACGACCCCGGCAACTCTGATTCCTATGACAAACCAGAGCTTGGGGTTGGAGGCATGTTCCTTCATTTACTCCAATGATCTAGACATGAAAAATCAAAGAAAGCAAGGGAATATGGCCACAATTACCTAGACAAGAAAAATCAAAGAAAGCCATAGATTTTGGTGAGACTCCTTAATCAACGGTAAATAAAAGTGATGCACCAGCACCATGAGCAATATGTGTCAGAACTGGCCTGCAGTTCAATCCTAACATGTAGATATAATTGAAACTTAATTGCCATATCACATTTTGACAGCACTGAAAAGCTTTTCACAAACCCATGCATTAAAATAACTGATTACACACTTGTAGAAAATTTTCAAGGAAACTGCCAAACATGATAAACAGAAAGATTGCACCAAAGATGGTATGTACATGATAAATTTGCAAGAAGAAGGCAGTCGGATGCAAATGATGGCATAAACATGTAGAAGGAAAATCATAGGACAACGGATGTCTTCTCTTAGCACTATGCTTGCAAAGTTGCTCCAGTTTATGAAGCTGGGGATTGAACCTTAAAGTTCTGAAAGATTTATAAGCAAGAAGGTACAGCTTTCAGAAGACAACAGGGCAAGTGCTCGAATTATATTCAGTAATATCAATCAAAATCGGTATGGAGAAATGGGTACAGATCAGGGCAGTGAATAGCGCGCAATAGCAGCGCGATCACGGTGGTGCGGGGCGGAGCAGCTGGTGGCCGCTACTCGGACGGCGTGGAGGAGCGTTTTTCGGTTGCGGTGGTTGCGGCCGCTTTCGCGGCAGAAATCGCACCAAAAAGCGGTGAAGCGGCCGCTTTTGGGCCGCTCCTGTATGATGGGTCGATTTCAGTCCACAAAAACCTCCGACGAGCCATTTCCAGCAAAACCCAGTCGTCGGCGCCGCTGTTGGAGGTGTCGTCAGATCTAGGGTTTTTTCCGTCTCTACTCCTCTCAAAGCCATGCTCATTTTCGAGTAACACGTGCATATTATCAGAGGCGGCTGTGGGACTTAGATGCTAAAGGGATTATAGGGTTAGGGTTTCAAGAATTTGGGCCATGTGGCCCAAATATTATTATGTGTTTTCTCTTTTTGTTTTTTTGTTTTGTTGGGCCATAGAAACTAAATGGGTAGGTCACTCTTATTTTATTTTGTTTCTTCCTCCCACTCTCTCCCTCCCCCTTCTCACGTTCAGACCCACTCTTATTTTATTTTGTTTCTTCCTCCCACTCTCTCCCTCCCCCTTCTCACGTTCAGACCCCTCTGCTTCTACCCCTCTGTTTCCACTAGCCTAAAATAGCGGCCGTCCCGCTATGGCTATCCCGCAATAGCGTTTTCGGGGTCAGCCGCTCCGCGCCGCTATCCGGGATTGATAACTCTGGCACAGATATAATTAGTGAACATAATAATAACATCAACATCAGGGCATAAGGGATGAAACACATAAGAAGTGAATAGTGATAACATAATGTCCAGATGATATCCCCAATTTCAATTGATCAACCATGCATGTCAATGTCATCCAGAAAATATGAAAGAATGCATTGTTCCCAGAAAATAATAGTACGAGTACTATGCAATATGCCTACCACCTCCTATATGCATGTGCATTTATTAAATTAATCAACAATCATCTCTGATGACATACATCAACACTACATTACTTGACATAACAAATAAAACAACCTGAAACAATTAATAGATTTGATTCACTAGCTAATGAACATTTAAAAAAAAATAAAAAAAAACTAGACTTTTTTGTTTGTTTGTTTACAAGTGTGGGAATACCTTGTTAACATTGAGAAAAGGAGACCAAGCATGAAGAAAATTATAGAAGTAATCGAACATGTCCAAGGAAGACCCGAAACATTTTGGACCTAATTTCACGGGACCTGTTGGAGATGGCTTCTCGTCCTCCACCTTCTGCTTCTTAGAAGCATCGTCGTCATTGAGATTGTCTTCCTCTCTGGCCCGCTTCTGGTTGGATTCGACATCCATGTCTGTCTGCGGTGGGTTACGACATCAGGTTACGAGGATTCTTGTTCTAAACCCTAGATTGGGCATAAACCTTATTCACTATAATGACGTCATTATACGAACAATTGGGCCTTCAATTCAACAAACACCATGGTCCATGGACCTTAAATTTTTGCTTTTTCATCTATGTAGATTGTCGAGTACCCAGCGCAAGCCACCAAAAAAGGTGCTTAATTTTGTCAATTTCTTTTTTTCTTGTGTGTAATAATTTTGCCAATTTCTGTTTTTTTTTTCCTTCTATGTAATAAGACTATTTTCTATTTTAAATTTTGTATTTTGGTTTTTTTTTTGCTAAAATTGTATTTTGGTTTTTTCACTACATGGTTATCTCTATTTGTAGGAAAGATGTGGAACCACATGCTAAAACATCACCTAGGAAAATTTCATTGGATCATTGACGGCTGTGAACCGAACAATCAATGTTACAACTTTTCAAAAATTGAAGGGACGATGGTGTGTTTGATTTATAAAAATTTAGGGATTAGATAATACAAAATTTTTTGTCTTCTGTTTGATTTGAAAAGTGGTCAGGAATAGGGTAAAAAGGGGCAAGGGACAGGACAAAAACCCAAAGTTTTGTACCTCACCAAACTATAGGACAACTTTTTGTCCCATGGAATGACTACCTAAAAAAGACAATTAGGGTACGTTTGATTTGTAAAAGATATCAGGACAGCACATGACAGACATGACAGCACAGGACAAATCCTTGAGGTACAGCATAAACAAAATAATATTAAATTTATCGGAATACCCTTTATAATATATATATATAATTTAATATAGGAATATAGACAGAGAGAGAGTGAGAGAGGGGAGAGAGAAAGAGATAGAGGGAGGGAGAGAGAGGAGAGAAGGGGAGAGAGAGATAAAGAGGGAGAGAGAGGAGAGAGGAAGAGAGAGAGGGAGAGAGAGAAAGAGGGGGGAGATAGAGGAGAGAGATGTAAAAATAATTTTAATCTTTTGTTAGTATGTCCAGGGGGCAAAAAGTTGTCCCATGATTTGGCGGGGGACAAAATTTTGCGTTTTTGTCATGTCCCTCACCCCATTTTTTTGTTCAATCCTCTAATCACTTTTCAAATCAAACGCACACTTATCCTTACATCTCTCCCCCTCTCTCTCCCCTCCTCTTTCTCTATCCCCCCCTACCCACCACACCCCACGTTAACGTTATTTATTTTTTTTTCAAACGTTAATGTTATATATAATTCATATTAATAATATAAATAATATTATTATGAGAGTAATGGTATTCTATCATATATACTATATATTATAAAAATATATTATATTTTTTTTGAAGGGAAAAATATATTATATATTGGCTAATACTTACATATATTAATAATATTATATATTAATATATAATAATATATATTATAAAGGGTCATATTAAAATTAATATTATTTTACTTGTGTTCTTCATTATTGTCATGTGCTATTTTGTTTGTCTTGTGTTGTCCCGTGCCTTAATACATCTATATCTATAATATATACAAAAGACAATGTTTACATGAATTCTAATTAACACGTGTCATTCAATAACATCATCCACATCAGCAGAATCTTACATGTCGCTTACTAATGGACCCGTGCCATGCACGAGGAATATATTAATTTTGTATGATTTTATTTTTAAATATATAACTGTTAAATTCATGTTTTGTGGTTTAAAATTTTTTGTGGGAAATTATATACCAAAAAATGTTTAAAAATTATTTTATCTGAATCGTCGATCGTAAATTGTAATAGATGTTAACTTAATAATTATTTTAGATTTTAGATATTACAATACAGATAATGACGCTTAACTGTAAATAGTAAATAGTAAATACATATTGTCTCATACACAATTTTAGTATTAAAAATATAATTTAAAAAATAAGACATGAATGAAGAATATAAAAAAAAACATAATATTTGAAAATAGCCATTATAGTTTTATTGTGAATTTAATTTTAATAGTAAATATACATTTTCAAATTAGCATCAATTGATTTCAACCCGATTTATCATTTCTACATGTAATTTATGTAAACACTAAGACTAAATACGTCACCATGATCTTCGTAATGATGTGATTTTTTCTTCTTCTCTCTTGAAAATCAATTTGATTTATTTCTTCTCTTTTGCCCATGCAAGTTAACCATTTTAAAAATATATATTTATCTATCATATTATTTTTTCTTCTCTTTTATTTGATTTAATTCTCCTCTTTTTTTCATGCAAGTTAAGCATTTTAAAAAATATATATATTTAATTATTTATCTATCATATTATTATTTTATTCTCTTTTGAAAATATATTTGATTCATTTATCCTCTGTTCCCATGCAAGTTAACCATCATTATAAAATATATTTATCTATCATATTATTAAATTATGTCTCCCATTATTGACCTTATTATTTGATCATTTGATTCCCTGTAGATTAATTTCAAAAGAACCTATTTGATTCCTTGTATACTATCACGTTTTTTAAAATTTAAATTTAAAAATGCATATACAAAATCAACAATTCTGATGTCATTGATTAGAAGAGATTACAATTCATAACGTCAACAATTCAAAATTAATATGCTACGATTATAATTAATATGCTATAATTCAATACTATAACTGGATGGCTCTTATTATTCAAAATTATTTAGCAATTAGCAATTAAAAATCAATATGCAATTCAAATTTGAAAGTTAAACAATGCATTGATTATAAAAGATTATTGCTTAATATATATGCACATCAATCAAATATTAAAATTCACCTAAAAATTTGTGGGACGATTATTGCCCAATTTTAAATCACTTTAGATACATTCTCTCTATATATTTTACACCCTTTCTTTTTTCCTTGTCCTTCCTTTTGTTCACTCCCCATATTCCTAACATACTCCACCAAAGACCATTGTGTCTTTCTACCTCTCTACATATCTCTCTCCACCCAGGAGGTCACCACCGTCACCAACTGAAGAACAAGAAAAAGGCAAGGCTCCATTCTCTTCTTCATTTCCACTCTCTTTGCTTATTTTCTTAATTTTTTCTCTCTTGGTTTCTTAGAAGACCATTTTGCTTCTGCTCATTCGATTACGTCTCATCATCGTCTTATCTTTGCTTCATTTTTTATCACTACAAGGTTCTAAAAATTGAAACCTTTTAACTCTAGCTCTTTTTTATTTTTCCAAAACACCATCCCATAAAGGTCTCTTTTCATTATTTTTATGAAGAACGGAAGAAGATATGAATATAGAAAATGACAATGATACCGATGATGACGAGTCCCTATCCGACAAAGTTGTCCCCTTCTACAAGGTTTTTCACTTAGGGCTTTATTTCAAAAAAAATTAATAATGTGTTAATCAAAATGAATAATTGAAATACATGTTGTTTTGGTTGTTTCTCTTTTTCTTTTTTTGCCAGCCTAATGCCGAGAAATTTGGACCAGGATTGTGTTTTCCAATGGTTGTCCTTCGATATCACATAATATAATCAAGGTTGATGGTCATTTTTTTGATCTATCATATGGTGATGGTTTGGGTTCATGTTTTTTTATCCCTCCTCGGCAAAGATTGTTTTTTCATAAACCTTTGGCTTGTTCTTTAGTCACATTGTATATTGATTTCTCATTTCTTCTTATGTTTGCAAGCAAACACTAAAATCCCCACTGATTATATTTTCTTTCAGCATGTTAATATATTTTTGTTATTTTGTAGATATAATGTAGACTTCTTTGTCTAACATTTTAACGATAATAAAATATTTATCTTTACCATAAGTGATTTTTTTTTCACTTGGTAATATTTAGACTCTAAAGGAATTCCTCAATGGTATTGAAGCGGAATGAAGTCTTTGCCTCTACTTTATGTCAATGCAATATGAATTTAGCTCTTTACTTTTTGTGACAGGTTTGTGCTTAAATGGCTAATTCTTGATAGTACAATAATGTATTACTATATTTTTATCACGACATAATCGGTTTGATCTTTTCTTTAGAAAAAACATTCAAGTGAAAGCATCTCAAAGTGGAATTCTTTCTTTCAATGTTGCAGAAGTGTATTATATTTGAATTGTCTTCTGTTTGTAGTTTGTACATCATTGATATGACCACTTCTTCTAATAGATTTATGCTTGCTTTTAGGTAATTAATTGGTGAGTGTCACTCAAGTCAAATTGGTGATGAAGTTTCTGCAGTATAAAAAAGGGAACAATTCTAAAGATATGTATCTATTTTGAGTTTTGTATTCATACAATGGTGTACCAGTCAGTGTCTCAAAGGTTTGGAATTAGATTTATACAATGTTGTATGTAACACCCCGATTTTCGCTGCTTCGTGATATCGTGATATCGGTAATAAATATATAAATATATATATTTATCCGAAACTTAGAAAATGATTTTGGATAAACCAAGGTCATTTCCATGTTATACTTATTTTCATAAGTTACGGGGAAGTTTGTGGGTTGAAAATTCAGACGGAAGCCGGTCTGCCGTTTTCTGTGTTTTCACTGACAGTAAAAGTTTACTGCTCAGAAGACCTAATTTTAATTCGTGAACGAGATGAAAAATGTTTTTATCGTATTTTCTACGATACAGGAAGTTTTGAAAATTTTGGTAAAAAAATAAAATAATTTACGTTTTACGGGCGGAATACGTAATCGGGTAGACGACGGAGTGGATTTTGGGGTTCCTAAGAGCAGATAAAGAGTTTATCTTAGGATTTTGAGATGATTCAAGGGGATGAATCACATTTCTAAGTTTAGAAGGTTTTTCAAGGTTAAAGTGAAAATTTATGAATTTTACGCTTAAGCCCCTAAACTTTCTGTAAATTACCCTTTTGTCCCTAAATTAGTTTTTAAGTTTTTTTCAAGGGAATTGGGATAGAATCCTTGTTTCCAATCTCAAATGGTCGTGGCTTAGAAGCCCAAAATTTTCTAGTTCATGGTTTGAGTCCATAAAGCCTAATTGAAACTATATAAGTTTCCTATCTTAAGCTTAATGCTTAAATCTTCAAGTGGGCCCCACAAAAATGAAACCAAGCCCAAAATTACCCAGCCCATGCGCAAGACCATGAGGATTTATGGCTGCCTCATTTGTTGTTGAATCAATTTTCTAGAGTTTTCCACAAGTTTCCACATTTTTCTACATTATCCTACATTATCCTTGATTTTTCCACAATGTTCTTGATTCTTCTCAAATTCTTGAATTATATTAACCTATCTTTGACTCATAAATTCAGTCAACAAATTCAAGATAAGCTAGCATTTAATGTGGCAAAATCATCATCATGACACTTTATTGACAATTTGCAAACTAGTCCTTCAACTATTGGAATCTTTGCAAACTGGTCCTTAGAACTTAATTGCATTTGGATCCTTTAACAAGACAACTCATCATCATCTAGAGTCTTCTTAATATGGCGCCACTATCACTATAAATACCATACTCTCACTTTTCATTTAGTTTCTTTTGCCATTTGCTTCTAAAAAACCTAAAGTTCTTAAGTCTTTGAGTGTCAAGTTTGTGAAGAAAGTTCTTAGATCTTCACTTGTTTTTGATCTCCAAGAGGTGAATCCTATTCTTCTTCTCTAATAATGTCTATGTTCTTCAATCAATTTCTTGATTCAAAGATTATTTCATAGTTGTTCATCACTTTTAAGTTTCTAGATCTAGAACTTTGAAAATTCATAACTAATTCTAGAAAAATCCTTTTGACATGAAACCAATTGCTATGATCTTATAATCATCTCTATTTTCATAATCTAGAAGCATATGATCATGAGAAATTTATTTCCCTAATTTCTGGTTTTGGCCGAAACCCTAGTTCTTGGAACTAGATGAGTTTTGTTCAAAGTTTTCATTAATGATCTTAGTAATCAAGCTATTAGTATGTATGCTTAATAAATCCAAGTTGGTTTATTAAATTAAGAATCCTAGCCCTATGAACATGTTGAGGCCGAATATAAGTATAGAAGAGTTAGGAAGTTTTGAGTTTGAAACTTAGTTGTTTAGTCACTAATCTATGATTTAGGTTAATTAAGGACCATTAATCTATGACTTAATCATGATTAGCAATTTTAAGGATTTTGAACCCTAAAAGTCAGCCCTTGGCCGAAACCTAACCCTCATGAGCTAAGTATGTTGTTGTTTGATTTGATTTATTTTGGTTGCAATTCGTTTGAAGGAATCAATCGGGTTGGTTTGACCTAAAGCCGACGGAGGAAACCGGATTAAATCGGGAGGTTGTTTGAAAATGTTAGTTGAGTCTTCAAGAGGTAAGGGGAGCTTACCTGAGGGATTTTCTCTATAATTATTTGCTTTTAGTGTGACTTATATGATTTATATGTGGTTTGTGATTGATTGTTTATGTTGTTTACGATGTGTTGTTTATCTGTGTATTGATGATTGATTTGCTTTTAATTATCTGCAGTAATATATTATGTTGTTATGATGCATGATCTGCCTGGGGATATAATTATGATGATGTTGTTGAATGTTGAATGTTGTTTGAGAGGTCTGACAGTGGTCAGTGCACAACCGATTAATGAGATAAAAGATTTAATAAGCTGTGAAAGTTATATTTAATGTTTTATGGGGAATGTTGGAATATAATAGTAGAGGAAAATATGATTTTGGAAAAATAATGAGTTTTGAGAAATATTATTATTTTAATGATTTATTAGTGTAAAAGAAGTTTATGAGTCACGGTGAGAGCGTAACCGTGAATTTTTGTTTAGTACTGCTAATTTTTACATAAGAAATTCAGAAATATTATAAAAAGTGATTTTGTGATATTAATATTCGAAAAGACCTTATTTATTATATAAGAAAAATATTTTAGAAGAAATGTCAAAGTTTGACTTAAAGACGTTTTCTTTGAAAATGCTAAACGACGGCAAGTTTCGAAATTATTTACGGTGAGAGTTTAAAAACAGCAGTACTTATGTTGAAAAGAGATTAAATTTGAATTGATTTATTAGAGTTGAAGTGTCAATAAAAAGAAGTTGTTGATGATTTGATGTTATTTTGGAAAAAAATGTGTTTCCAAAGGAAATGTGGATTTTCTATGAATTGACGTTTTATAAACGAATTTCAAGTAGAAAGAATTTTCGGTAAATGAGTTTTACTTAATGACGTAAAGGATGATATATAACTCAGAAATGATTTAAAAGATGTAAAACGAAGTAACAGATGTAAAACGATGTAAAAGATGTAAAACGATGTAAAAGAGGTAAAAGATGTAAAACGGTGTAAAAAGATGTAAAAAGATGTAAAATGCTGTAAAAAGATGTAAAAATGATGTAAGACGATAATATGGAACTTAATAACCGAGACGTCGGGGTATTAAGGTTCGTTGTGTTGTAGACTAGGTATCTACTAAAAGAAGTTAACACATTGTAAGATGTTTTTTATTACCACGAACCTAAGACTGATTGCAAGGTCTAAGGGCTTCGTGATTGAGGACTCGGACTTTGAGGTCCTGTGTTGTTAATAAAAGATGTAAAAATGTTTCAAAAGATGTTAAGTCGTAAGCTTTTAAGAGCTTTGACAAATAAAGATATAGCACAAAGAAAAGTGTTGAACAAAATGTTTTCTTGCATGCATTTGGCAGACGTGCCATGATTAGAAGAGGGATTACCTTGCGGCGTCAGGGTAGATCATACAAAGATGTTCTCATTGTGCCCGGGGTTTGGACAATGAGGCCCCATCTCAGAGTGTTATCACTGTGCCACGATGTTGGACAGTGTGCGATGGGAGTGCCTGTGGCGGTGTGCCTGTGGCAATCGAGTATGATCAACTCATCAAGAGGTTGGAGATATCTCATGAGATTAAGTATGAATGTTTAGATGATATATTGAAGTGTTCATGCATAGTTTTTCCAATGTTGATGTTTGGGTGTGAAACCCATTGATAAACGAGATATTATGATATGAATGAGTATGTTGTTATAGACATGTATATGTGTATGTGCCTTCTTTTGTGTTGCGCATTTAGTTATCGTGGTAAATCCATATATTGGCGGCTCACGCTTACAAACATATCAGAATCGTACGAGGGGTATGATATCTACAAGGAGATGAAGGATGTCTAGTTCGAGGCATGCTGTTGCTGTTTTTAAGGGGTGTAGTGTCTGTTGGTTACGACCAGCGTAGGTACGATTATGTTATATTATGTTGTTAGAATTAAGCTGATGATGTTTTAGGTGAGAAAACACATGAGGCAGTATAGTTAGAGGACTTATATACATTATGTATTTAAGTGGGACTTGATTGCGTTGTTGTGGTTATGAGGAGAAAAAGGGAAAAAAAAAATTTATCACCATATTTTGAAAAGATAAACGTTGAGAAAACATGATTTTCCGAAAGCAACCAGCAAATTAAGTTTTATTTCCGCAAACGGGTAACCATGTGATGACCCGAGATTAGGGTGTCGCATTGTACAATTAAATGATGACAAGTTAAGGTTACACTACTAGATTAATTCTGATTGTCCCTATCTTCACTAATTTTAGGTCTTTTCTATTATATTTTTATGTAAATATGGTGACATGTCTAATGTACGCATACTCAGTTTTTCAGAATTGATATTTTTAGGTATTTTCTAAAATATTTATTTGTTTTAATTAGAAACTAAATATCAATTTAGAAGCAAAAGGTTTTTTATCAGTAATTTAGGAACAAAAGGTTTCATCATATTATTGGAGGCAGTTATAAATATAATTAGTATAATAACATTAACATTAATTATAATTATAAGAGTTTTACAATCAATGTCATTACGTAGATGATTTTCATTCCAGATTTATATTTAAATAATTTGGAATGAAAGATTAGGAATTGATTAACATTTATATGAATTAAAACGATATATCGAGTATTGATATCAAATTATGATAAGATTTAGGTCATTAAATATCTTTTAAATATCAATTATTGAATTGTAATTGCTAAATTGGAGAGTGAGAGAGCCTTGATATACATTTTTTTATTGGAGTTCAGTGTTACCCTTTTTAAATTATGAGACCATGTTCTTTTACCAAACATCAATTATCTCGTCATATTTAAAATTAAATCATTTAAATTTAAATGTTTGATTGGTCGGTTTTAAATAAGATTTTTTTACTTGCTTTTAATAAATTATTATTATTACTAGAGTAAATGACCCATGTCATGTGCGGGAAATATGCTATTTTTTTAGGATTTCATCGAAAAATATGTGATTGTTGATATCACATTTTTAGTTTAAAATTTTGTTGGGGAATTATACACCTAAATTTTTTTTATTTATAAGGTTAATTATGCAGAAATATTTGAAAAATATAAAAGATAAATCCTCTTATAAGTTTAATTAGAAGATATTTTTAAATCTATTTTATTTATAAATATTTTCTCTTAAAATTTTTTTTTGTTCTTTTCCCTGCAAGTTAACCATTATTGGAAATTATATTTATCTATCATATTTTATCTTTTCTCTTCAAAATATATTTGATTTATTTATCCTCTTATCCCCATGCAGGTGAACTATTTCTAGAAAATATACTTATATATCATATTATTATTTTATTTTCTTTTAAAAATCTATTTAATTTATATATCTTTTTTCCATGCAAGTTAACCATTTATAGACCATTTATATATTTATCATTTTTTCTTATCTCTTTAAAATCTATTTGATTTATTTCATCTTTTTTCTCGTGGAAGTTAACCAATTTTATAAAATATTTGCATCTATCATAATATATCTCTTCATCTCATTTGAAAATCTATTTGATTTATTTCTCTCCTTTGCTCGGTGCAAATTAACAATTTTTAAAAAATATATTTATCTATTGTAGCATTTTTTTTTATTTTCTCTTGAAAATATTTTTGATTTATTTCTACTATTTTTTCGATTAATTAAACCATTTTTAGAAAATATATTTTTCTATCATATTATATTTTCTACTCTCTTAATTATATATTTGATTTATTTCTCCATTTGCCTTGTGCAAGCTAACCATTTTTTATAAAATTTATTTTTGTTTTGTATTATTTTTATTCTCTCTTGCAAATCTATTTGATTTATTTATTCTATTTTCCCGTGCAAGTTAGTAGTTTTTAGAAAATATATTTATCTATCATACTTTTTATTTTCTCTTGAAAATATATTTGATTTATTTCTCCTCTTTCCCTGTGCAAATTAATCATTTTTGTAAAAATATATTTATCTTTAATATTATTATATGTATTGTTTCTCTAAAATATATTTGATTTATTTCTCATATTTCCCGTGCATGTTAACCATTTTATGAAATATATTTATATATCATATTATTAATTTTATTTTTTCTTCAAAATTTATTTGATTTATTTCTTATCTTTCCGATGTATGTTAAATATTTTTAGAAAATATATTTTTATATAATATTATTTTTTAAATATTATTAATTGATTTGTGCCCTTGAGTTTTATTAATGGATTTACATTAAATGTTGTTTTTCTAAGAGGATGACACATAACATATAATTCAACGAGGTTATTCCTAAATGTATATACTATAATTTATTATTATTATTATTTAGTGTCATTCAAATAAGTCTATTTATTCTCTTTAATAGTAGCAATTAAATTTTTAAGTTTTTATCTTTCAAATAATTTTATTTGATGAAATAATTTCCTTTTACAAGAGCAATTCTTTGTTCCCTTTCCTTACTGAGATAGAAAAAAAACTTATTTATGAGGCAAATTTTCCTCTCACATTACATTTGCTATATGATCATGCACTTCTAAAGTGAGTAAAATCGTAAAATGAGGAAATAAGGATGAAATCATCCTAGATTAGTTAAAGTAGGTTGAAAACATTAAAAATAATATAATAGCTAAATATATATTTTATAAAATGGTTAACTTGCAAGAAAAAGAGGATGAATAAATCAAAGTTGATTTTCAAGAGAGAATAAAAAAAATAATATAATAAATAAATATATTTTCTAAAAACTATTAACTTGCATAGGAGAAGAAATAAATCGAATAAATTTTTAGAATAAAATAAAAAAATAATATGTTAGATGAATATACTTTCTAAAATTGTTTAACTTAAACGGGAAAAAGATGAGAAATATATCAAATAAATTTTCAAGAGAGAATAAAAATAATAATGTGATAGATTAATAATTTTTTTAAAAAATGATTAACTTCAATAGGAAAAAGATGGGAAATATATTAAATAGATTTTCAAGAAAGAAGAAAATTTTTCATATGATAACGAAGACATTGGGAAGAGTTTAGCATTAGTGTTTAAATAAATTACATTGATAAATGATTAATTAGCTTGAATTAAATGTTCAGATGTATCATAATAAGGTAGTGGATGAAGAAGTGTTTAGTGATAACTAATAATTTTTATTTTAAAAAACAAATGCACTATATTATTAATGTTGAGATAAGTATAATACCAACGTATTGGGAAAAATGTCAAATGTTAAAAATAATATGATAGATAAATTTATTTTATAAAAATGGACTTTAAAGGGAAAAGATGAGAAATAAATAAAATAGATTTTAAAATAAAAATAAAAATAAAAAATTAATATGATAAATAAATAAAGTTTCTAAAAATAATTAACTAGCACTGAGGAAAGATGAGAAATAAATCAAATAAATTTTCAAGAGAAAAAAAATAATATGACAAACGAATATATTTTCTAATTTTTTTTAGCTAAAATGGAGAAAGATGATGAATAAATCAAATAGATTTTTAAGATAGAATACAAATAATAATATGATAGATAAATATATTTTCTAAAAATGATTAACTTAGACGGGGAAAACGGATAAATAAATCAAATAATTTTGATGATAAAAGGAACTATTACTTTATGTATAGAATTAGTGTTTAAATAAATAACATTGAGAAATGATTAATGCGCTTGAAAAACAGTTGTAGCTTTGAAAATATATATTTGCTATTAAATATTCAGAGAAGTACGATATTAAGATCGTGGAAGAAAGAGACAACATCTTTTTTATCAATCAAAATAATTTTTTTTTGTTTATATATATATATATATATCATCTTTTGTATTATCATTAAATTTAATTTTCAAATAAACATCTTTTTTAAGATAACAATATTCTTCCTTTATTTTTTTTTCCACATGCAAATATTTTTATATAAATATTAAGGTATTCCATATGCTTATAATATGTTAGAGTGTAAATTTACAAAATAATATGTACTAACTATTTACATTTTGTGTGATAGAAGCCGTTACACTTAAAAGACATTATTTTTAATTAGTTATTAAGTTAATATTTTTACTTTGCTATCGACGGTTACGATGAAATAATTTTTAAACAATCTTTGATATATAATTTAAAAAAAAAGTGAAATCGTGAATTACATATTTTTTATGAAATCATAAAAAATAGTATATTCCCCGTGCATGGTTAGGGTCCATACACTAGTAATCTACATTTGAGAATAATCTCAAAATGGAAATCTCTAAGTGGCACTCTATGAAGCCATCCCTCAAGCAATTTTTTCACACTTGGCTTCATCACAACGCTTCCCTCCAAATTTTGTTGATGTGTCGTGCTCACATTGATTTGAAGACAAAACATAATGATGGTCATAATATCATTAATGAAATCAATTTGAATTTTTAAATTTCATGAATAAAAATTGTTAATTTAGTGTAAAAACAATTTAATGCTTAAATAATGGATAAAGAAGTTTTTTTTTTGAAAAAGTTTGATACGTAATTAATTAAAAATGTTTGACATTTTTTCCATACGTTAAATAAATATATACCAAAACAAATATGTTTATCCATTTATGGCACTTAAGTATATTTCCACTTATGTTTATCCATTTTGAATTCCACTAAATATGTATGTATAAATACACATACTTAAGGGTGCGTTTGATTTACAAAAAGTACCAGGACAGCAGACAGTACAGCACAGGACAAATCCTTGAGTTACAGGATAATTCTTTGTCTTGTACATTGTTTAATGGATAATGGACAACACAAACAAAATAATATTAAATTTACCGGAATACCCTTTATAATATATATTATTTAATATATAAATATACAATATATAATTTTGTATAATTATGTATAGAGAGATGAGAGAGAAAGAGATAAAGAGGAGAGGGGGAGAGAGAGCAAGGAGAGAGAGAGGAGGGAGGGGAGAGAGAGAGCGGGGAGAGAGAGAGCGACGAGAGATAGGATGGAGGGAGAGAGGAGAGAGATAGAAGAGAGAGGAGAGAGATGTAAGGATAATTTTGTCTTTTGATAGTCTGTCCATGGGACAACTTTTTGTCCCATGGTTTGGTGGGGGACAAAATTTTGGGTTTTTGTCCTGTCCCTCACTCCTTTTTTTATCCTGTCCCCTGACCACTTTTCAGATCAAAAAGGGGACAAAAATTTTTGTGCTGTCCAGTCCCCTGAATTTTGCAAATCAAATGCACCCTAAGTATCTTATTATTTATTGTACCTTTGATGATGCCTTCAAATATCCAAAATCATTTACAAACTGTGGTATATCATATATTAGCATGTGCATCCGTGTCCCGCACGAGATAAAAGATTGTCTAATATCAATATGAATGATACATATATGAATGATTAACATTAACAATATTATAATCATTTAAAGTTTGATAAATCGAAAGATATAGTAGAGCAAACTGATTGATAAACAAAATAAACACAATTCATAAAATAGTCAAGTTGGTAATTTAGATAAAGGTTTAGAGAACCAAAAAGTTTGAGATCATTTAAAACAACATTAGTCTTGACTTTCATAAAAAAACGCTAAATATTTTTAGTCTTCGCATATATTATTTTCTTATCTGCAACATTCACTTTAAATTCAATCTTGCTCCCCTTACTCAGTTTGTTTTCCCGTCAAAATTGTTCCCAACCCCCCGTTATGTATCCTTCAAATTGCCTTCTCTTCACACATCTACTGTTGCATGAAAAGCTCCTTTTTGAATCATCTTGATAGTGCAATTGACTGGCCTAAAGAACAATGCCTCTTTAACAAACACGCAAATTCTATAATTACAAAATTATATTGTTAATGTAATTAGCAAAGATGTTGTATTAAAACACATTTTCTATCTTAAAAATTTATTTAATTTATTTCTTCTATTTTCCTTGTGCAAGTTAACTATTTTTAGAAAATATTTTTATCTATCATATTATTATTTTTCATCTCTCTTGAAAATATATTTGATATCATCTTTTCCCCATCTAAGTTGATTTTCTTTAGAAAATATATTTATCTTATTTGTCAGTCATTTTTATTTGGTCCTCAGAAATATATTTATCTACCATTTTTATTTGATTTATTTCACCTCTTTTTTCATGCAAATTAACCATTTTAGTAAATATTTTTATCTATTATTATTTTTATTCTCTGTTGAAAATCTATTTGATTTACTTCACATTTTTTCTCCGTAAAAGTTAACCAATTTTAAAAAAAATGTATTTATCTATGATATTACTGTTTATATATGTATTTATCCATGATATTACTATTTGATAGTCTGATTTATATATTAACCAGTATAGCTTAATGGCTAGCACGTGTAAATGACGAGTCACTTATCATATGTCAGGCAATATGTATTGAATATATGAAATTGAAATTTTTAAATTTTGATGCGAAACATTTGAATTTTTTGTTAGATAATATATAGAAAAAAACATCTCTATTGATCAAAAATTTTAAAATCATCTTATAAGTTTAGAATATACACTTAGTATTGTTATAAAATATATTCATTTATCATATTAATATTTTCTTCTCTCTTGAAAATCTATTTGAATTATTTCTCCAATCATATTATGCAAGTAAACCATTTTTGGAAAATATATTTAACTATCATATTACTATTTGTTTTTCATCTATTTTTTGATGCAAGTTAATCATTTTTATTAAATGTATTCATTTACCATTTTATTTTTCTTCTCTTTTGAAAATCTATTTGATTTGTTTCTCCACTATTTTCGTGACATTTTTTAGAAAATATATTTATATAATATATGATTATTATTATTATTATTCTCTTGAAAATCTATTTGATTTAATTCTCATATTTTTCCAGTTAAGTTAATCAATTTTAGAAAATATTTTTATCTACCATGGTATTTTTTCTTATCTTTTGAAAATCTATTTTATTTGTTTATCATATTTTCTTCATTCAAGTTTAATAATTTTTAGAAAATATATTTACGTATCATATTATTCTTTTACTTCTCCCATTTAAATCTATTTGATTTGTTTATCTTCCATTCCTATAAAATTAACCATTTTTAGAAAATATACTTATCTATCATTTTTACTCTCTATTAAAAATTTATTTGATTTCTTTCTCCTCTCTTTCGTTTAAGTCAACGTTTTTTAGAAAATATATTTATCCCATCATATTATTATTTTTATTCTCTCTTGAAAATTATTTTAATTTATTTTATTAACCAGGATAGAATTATTTAATTAATTATTTAACTTTTGGTATTTATTTTTCATTTAACAAAGTTCCAATTGCATATATTACTAATAAATTGGTTTTGTGATTTTTATTAAACCCCTAATTCCCAAAATGGTTCATCCATTCCATAGAAATTTTACAAAGGGCAATTTTTTACAATAGTATTTTAATATTTTTTCATAAATTTTCCTCTTTTTCTTGTAAATGAGGTAATTACATTTATTTATTATTTAATAATTTTTTACATTAAAAGGTAATAACAGAATGATGCATTATCATGGAGAATGATTCATGTTTAACTCTCCTTCATTTTCTAAACTAACTGTCATGATTAACTTTAATTGCTTATACAATAACACACCAATCAAAGTTGATGGCAAATGCTGCAAGATTTTGGAGAATGCAGACAATTTATACTTAATTTCTATTAAGGTATGATATCTAATTATAAGGTAATTTTGAACTCTAGACCATTATGGTTATATAGTAATTTCATATCGAAAACATATTATTGGAATTTATGTTAATTGTTACTTTTTTTAGATCATTTTAATTGTTACTTGTTTTAATGTAATTTTAATAATTATACGCTTATTTTGAATTCCGGATGGTTACGGTTAGATAATAATTGTTGATAATTTTATTTTAAATTTTTTACGGTCTTTTTTTTTAGAAAATTTTTTGACGGCCAAACAATGGTTTATTTAATTTATTATCATAGCAAAAATTTCTAGAAAATGAAAACCACAATCAATACTTTAAATTGCACATTGTCAATTGGAAATTTATGATTAATCTCCTTCAATTATTCCTCCTGCAACTTCCTCTAAGAACTAATGTTGCCTCACCATTTCATCAAGAATAGTTTCATATGAAAATTAAATTAATTGAGAGATTCTGAAAAATGGCACATGACAATACTATATAATATATCATAGACAAACTATTAGATTATATATCTAGCTTATCTTTTTGTTTGTTAGATCCTATTTGCTTGGTTAGTTAGTTAGTTTGTTAGATCCATCTAATTAGGCCTTTCTGTTATTCTGTGCTATAAATACATAGCTTCTGTAAACTCCAAACAGATCAATAATATACAATTCATTTCATACATAATTTCTACATTGTAATATGGTATCAGTTTGATATCTTGCTTCCGCAAATTTTTCCATGGCTGATTCCTCACCCAGCAGCGGCCCTGATAACACAACCAGCAACACTATTCTTACTGCACAACCACCACCTCCCCCCATCGATCCTTCACTAAACCCTGCCAGTCCATACTATCTCCACCCTGGGGAAAACCCAGGATTCATTCTGGTTCATCCACCCCTTAGTGGGGCCAATTTTTTCAATTGGAGCAGGGCAACCACACGTGCCCTATCCTCCAAGAACAAACTCAGATTCATCAATGGCGGAATCCTCCAACCCGCTGCGACTGATCCCCTTTTCGAAGCCTGGCAACGATGCAACGATATGGTGGTCTCATGGATTACTCGCACTCTGTCCCCACACATCTCCCAAAGCACCGCCTCCTTCGATAATGCCAGAACCCTATGGCTGAATCTTGAAACGCGATTTACACAAGAAAATCACTTCCGAGTGTAAGATATTCTTCAAGAAATCCATTCAATGCGACAAGGTGACCGGTCCCTTTCTGTTTTCTTCACTGATATGAAAATATTGTGGGATGAACTTGAGTTCCTTCGCCCTACTCCTTCTTGTTCTTGCACTGTGACCTGTACTTGTGCTTTAAGCCAATATGTTCAAAATTATAAAGACAAAGAACATGTTCTTTGCTTCTTGAAAGGCCTCAATGATTCCTATGCTTCTGTTGAGGCACAAATTCCGTTGATGAAACCCTTGCCTTCTATTAGTCAAGCCTATTCCATGGTCATCCAACAAGAACGACCCCTCCTTCACACCCCAATCACGGATTCTACCATTCTTGTTTCCACTTCCAACAATTTCTCTCAGGCAGGTAGAAATTCCATCACTCAGGGTCGAGGTCGTGGAAGATCCAATTCAAGACAGCAGATGATATGCACTTATTGTAAAAGGAACAATCATACAATTGACACATGCTACTTCAAGCATGGTTTTCCTCCAGGCTATCGAAACAACAATCAAGGGTCCTCCCACCAAGCCCAATCTCAGAGTCCAGCTACCTCTTTACAGATTTCCTCTTCTGATAGTTCTCATCAATCAGGTTCTGCCCCTTCACTACCTATTAGTCGAGAGGATTACCAATACCTCATCAACCTCCTACACACTTCCAAGAAGGATACTCCAATTCTTGCAATTCAACCTAGTAAGCCATCTTCTACTGAATCTGCACCCCATATAGTGTCAAGTATCACCAAGACAGGTATTTCTCTTTTACAATCTTTTTGGATTCTATATTCTGGTGCTAGTGACCATGTATGATCCAATTTACAATTTTTCAAAACTTATCAACCTATTAGACCTATTGTTGTTACCTTGCCCAATGGCACCACTGTTTTTGCCACTTACTCTGGTTCTATATTTCTTACTCCTTCTATATCTTTGTTTAATGTTCTATACATTCCCAATTTTCAGTATAATCTGATTTCCATCCATAAGCTTACCTCTTCCCTTAACTGCAAATTAACATTTTCCTCTTCTTTTTGTGATATACAGGATCTCCATACCCAGAGGACGATTGGGCATGCTGAAATTCTTAACAACCTTTACATTATACAACTTCAATCTCCCTCTCTTTGTTGCAATAAAAGTGTTTCACACACTGATGCCTCTGTTCTAGTTTCTTCTGCTAAGACTACTTCTAATGTGCCTACTTCTTTTGACTTGTGGCATTTCAGATTAGGCCACCCCTCTCACAATGTTATACATAAAATGAGTATTGCCTTTCCTTATATTGGATTTAATAAAAACATTGTATGTGAATGTTGCCATTATGCAAAACAGTGCAGACTTCCTTTCCCGGACAGTCTTACTACTAGTTTGCACCCCTTTGATCTTGTCCACATGGACATTTGGGGTCCTCTAAGTGTTTCTTCTTTTCAAGGCCATCATTATTTTTTAACTATTGTGGATGATTTTACTAGGTTCACTTGGATTTTTCTAATGAGGAACAAATCTGATACTAGAACTTGTATTTCTACTTTTCTTGCCATGGTTTCTACTCAATTCTCTTCTAAAATTAAAATCCTTAGATCTGATAATGGTTTGGAATTTCATATGCCTTCTCTTTATGCTTCTCTTGGTATTATTCATCACACATCATGTGTAGAAACTCCTCAACAAAACTCCATTGTTGAACGAAAGCATAGACACCTTTTGAATGTCACTAGAGCTTTACTTTTTCAAACTAAGTTACCTAAGATTTTTTGGTCTTATGCCTTGTGCCATGTTGTTCATATAATCAATAAATTATGCACACCTGTCCTTAATAATGTTTCTCCTTGTGAACTACTTCACAATCAACCACCAACCTTTCTTGATTTGAAAGTTTTTGGTTGTCTATCTTTTGCTACTACTTTACTAACTAATAGGCAGAAATTGGATGCTAGGGCTAGAAAATGCATTTTCTTAGGCTTTAAACCTGGCACAAATGGTTACTTACTATATGATCTTTCCACTAGATCTACTTTTGTTTCTAGGAATGCTGTCTTCTATGAGTCAATTTTTCCCTATCCCTCATCTTTATCTACTTCTCCTGCTTCTGTGCCTTCTTCTGATACTGCTACTGACCCTTTTCTTTTTGATTTCTCCTTTCAGCCACCAACTTCTGTTGCCTCGCCCTCTGACCCTATTCACTATCCTTCTTCTATTACATCCTCTGGTGGTTCACCCCTTCTGCATTCTCCAGAAATGACTTCTGCCCATACAGAACCCCTTATAGCTCCTGCTGCATCAGTCTCTGCTCCTGCAGCACCAGTTTCTGTTTCTGTCAGAAAATCATCCAGGTCTTCTAAGCCTCCATCATATCTTAAGGACTTCCATTGTAATCTTGTCCCTTTTCATTCCCCTGCATCTTCTTATGTTACACACCCCTTATCTTCAGTTTTATCCTATTCTAGACTTTCCCCTTCTCACTTGCAGTACACTCTCTCTATTTCTGCTACCACTGATCCTACCACTTACAAGCAAGCTGTCCAACACCCTCATTGGGTTCAAGCTATGCAAAATGAGATATCTGCCTTACATCAAAACAACACATGGGTTGTTGTTGACTTACCTCAAGGCAAAAGCCCCATTGGATGTAAATGGGTTTATAAAACCAAATATAAAGCTGGTGGAACCCTTGAAAGACATAAGGCTCGTTTGGTTGCTAAAGGGTTCAATCAAATAGAAGGCCTTGATTTCTTTGATACATATTCTCCAGTAGCAAAACTCACAACCATTAGATTATTACTTGCCATTGCTTCCTCTCAAAACTGGTTTTTAGAACAATTAGATGTTCACAATGCCTTTTTGCATGGTTATCTAGATGAAGAGGTTTACATGTCCCTACCACCTGGTGTTACTTCTTCCCCCAACCAAGTCTGTAAATTGCTAAAATCCATTTATGGCCGCAAGCAATCCAGCAGGCAATGGTTTGCTAGCCTTTCCACCTTCCTTATTTCAGATGGATATACACCATCTCTCTATGATTCCTCTTTGTTTGTTAAACACACTAACAATACCTTTACTGTTTTACTTGTCTATGTTGATGACTTAATTCTTGCAGGCACCTCCGTAGACGAATTTCGCCAAATCAAAGATAAATTGCATAGCAGATTTAGCATTAAAGATTTAGGAGCCCTCAAGTTCTTCCTAGGCCTTGAGATTGCTCGATCCAAAACTAGTTTACATCTTTGCCAAAGGAAGTATGCTCTTGAAATACTCTCCGAATGTGGCTTGCTTGCCTCAAAGCCTGCCTCCACACCTATGGCAAAGGGCACCAAGTTAACTTCAGATGGAGGCACACCTTTGGCAGACCCATCATCCTATCGCAGACTTGTGGGCAAGCTCATCTATCTAACTACAACTCGGCTGGATATCTCTTTTTCAGTCCAGCAATTGAGTCAATTCATGGCCCATCCCACTAGCCTACATAATGAAGCTGCTATCCGGGTTTTAAAGTATATTAAAGCAACACCTGCTCAAGGGTTATTTTACCCATCTGATTCGACATTACAACTAAAAGCTTTCAGTGACTCAGATTGGGCCAGTTGCTTTGATTCCAGAAAATCCATCACCGGCTACTGCATCTTCATTGGCAATTCTCTCATTTCTTGGAAATCCAAGAAACAAGCCACTGTCTCACGTTCTTCCTCAGAAGCAGAATACAGGGCTCTAGCCTCCACAGTATGTGAGCTTCAATGGATCAAATACCTCTTAGATGACTTGCATGTTCCATACTTATCTTCGGCTCTCCTCTTTTGTGACAATCAATCCGCACGACATATCGCCATGAATTGCTCCTTCCATGAACGTACTAAACATGTGGAACTTGACTGTCACATTTTCAGGGAGAAGTTGCAAGCAAAGCTTTTTCAACTCTTGCCCATTACTAGTGCTAATCAACTTGTAGATGTTCTAACAAAGCCATTGGATCTATCTCCTTTTCAATCTTTTGTAAACAAGCTGGGTGTAATTAACATACACACTCCAGCTTGAGGGGGACTATTAGATTATATATCTAGCTTATCTTTTTGTTTGTTAGATCCTATTTGCTTGGTTAGTTAGTTAGTCTGTTAGATCCATCTAATCAGGCCTTTCTGTTATTCTGTGCTATAAATACATAGCTTCTGTAAACTCCAAATAGATCAATAATATACAATTCATTTCATACAGAATTTCTACATTGTAATACAAACGTTACTTGCATCCTTTAAATAATAAAAGTTTGGATACAACTTTCATAATAATCTATACAATTGTGATAGTTTATTCTATTGTCTTTTTCAATACACCATCATTAATTAAGTTGAATCAATAATTCAAACAAACCCTGATTGTGTTTGTTCAAGATTCCAAATGGTCATAACAGTATGATTTATTATATTATTTTATTTTTTATTTTGCTGATTTATTCCCACTGTCAGTTTTTTTTTAAATAATTTATTTTCTTAGTCACTTAAAGAAGAACAAACCGTAATAAAATTTCTGAAATTTCATAACCCCATATAACTCTAATTTTGGTGGGTTTTTTTAAACATAATCTTGATGGAATTATTATATTTCATATTCATATTGTTGGAGTTCTCTACACGCAATCAAAGGCAAAATTTGGGGATTTGTTTTAATATCTAATTTAATTATCGTTATTGTTATTAATATATTGTCATGACCCTTAAAATCCCCTCAATCAGGTGCGTGTTAATAATTGGGGTTGCTATTTCCATTCAAATCATTTGCCGCTTGATTCTTCAAATCAATGATTGCAATTCTCTTCTTTATAAATGCACATGTTTACGTCTCATTATCTAGCACCCTCTTTTTCTCCCTCTTCCATTTCTCTAGCT
The DNA here is from genome assembly GCA_030762895.1 of Sophora flavescens. Lineage (NCBI taxonomy): Eukaryota > Viridiplantae > Streptophyta > Magnoliopsida > Fabales > Fabaceae > Sophora > Sophora flavescens. Next base: position 37,789,585 of record CM061068.1, read on the forward strand.
CTCCTCCGTCCCCCCATTTCCCTCTTCCATTACTCTTTCTCTCTTGATAAACAGATAGACATGTTATTTTCTCATTTTCTATACAAAAGAATGTTTTTTTAATTTGTTTTTGTTTATTTAACTCATTGTTATATATATTGGAATGACTTTTCTAATGACAATGAATATGCAGCTTCTGATGTGAGATTCAAGCACAAGAGATAATGACCCGTTTCTGGTGAATGAGTTAGTATTTAGTAAAAAAAATTCATTTCGAGTTAGTAACTCATGACGTTTGTGTTATGTGATATTGTAGCCAAACAGAAAGCCTAAGTCTGTTAAGATTCTGTTAGGCTTTCTGTTGCTTCTTGGCCTTGCTGCCATTGTAGCTCTATAAGAGCATTCCTTGTGATGGTTAATATGATACAGTAATTCAGCAATAATTACTTGTGTTCATTCTCTCAATCCTAACATCATACTTGTGTTCATTCTCTCAATCCTAACATCTGGCATCAGAGCTCCTACTGGGGCCTGAGCAGAAAAGCGTGAATCAGTGTTCTTGGGAGTTCTTGAAGTAACAAGAAAATGTCGAATGCAAATGATGGTAGCTTTGTGCAGCCTGCAATTCCTCATTTCGATGGTCATTATGATCATTGGAGCATGCTAATGGAGAATTTTCTCAGATCCAAGGAGTATTGGAGCTTGGTGGAAACAGGCATTGCAGAACCAGTCCAAGAAGGTATCTTGTGAAGCTCGGTGAGAGGAGAATTGATGAGCTGAAGCTGAAAGATATGAAGGTCAAAAACTACTTGTTTCAAGCCATAGATAGAACAATCTTGGAGACTATCTTGAAAAAGAACACGTCAAAAGAAATATGGGATTCAATGAAGAGAAAATATGAAGGCAATGCAAGAGTAAAAAGATCAATGCTTCAAGCCTTGAGGAAAGAGTTTGAGACTTTGGAGATGAAAACAGGTGAGACAGTAACCGATTACTTCTCTCGGGTTATGAGTGTGGCTAATGATGAGTGTGATTCCACATCATCTTTGTCTATCATTTTGCATGCATTTTCATGTAGTTTATGCATATTTTTATTAGATTTTAGGTTAATTTTCCTTTGGAACGGGTAAGGCGGTTTTCGTGTGTTGTTTTGCAGATATCAAGGGTAAATTGCTCAAGATCAACCATGATGAAGTTTGGATGAAGATGGAGCTTTAAAACTGAAGAAAATGAGCCAAACAGAGCCCATCACGGCCTAGCCGTGATGCCCATCACGACCATGATCGAGCAAAACTGAAAAAGAAGAAAGGCTGAAGTCAGAGTCTGTCACGGCCTGGCCGTGATAGCCATCACGGCCGTGACCCAAAACCACCACAAGTCAGAGCACATCACGGCCCAGCCGTAAAATTCTTCACGGCCATAACAGAGGGCTCGCGTCGCGAGCAACATTCTCGCCCCGCGAGAGACCGGATTTTCCAAAGGTGCCAGAAGCAGAGACCGTCATGGCCTGGCCGTGATGGCCATCACGGCCGTGACGCGCATTACTTGGACCTGAAGAAACCGAAATAGATCAGATTTTGAGTTGGTTTGGGACTCTAACTTCCCCATTTCTATAAATATGGACCAAGGCATCAGATACAGAATACATCTGGATCACATCCATAACAACTAGGACTTAGGCATAGATTTCTCTTCTCCTCTTCTCTTCTCTTCTCTGATTTTTGTATTTTCATGTTATTTGTAATCATGCTTGTCATCTCCATGGCAAGGCGTGAGTAGTAGCATAGTTTCTAGGGACTAGGGCTCTGCCCGAGGTTTGTAAATGATGTTGATTTGATGTAAAATCGTTGTTGATTTCGTTATTGTTTTAGATCTGATTTCTAGTGTGTTAATCACTCATAAATTTCGACAACCGTTATTTGCGTGACGTAGACGTTCTAAGGAGGAACCTAGCGGTGAACTTAGGATTTCTAGGGTGTTTAACTCGTAAAATTCGGCAGCCACTGGTTTGTGAGATGTGGATGATCTAAGGAGGAACCTAGCGGTGAACTTAGGTTATTTGCATGACTTAGACATTGTAAGGAGGAACCTAGCGGTGAACTTAGGTGTCGGACCTATAGAAGTCAGACTTGGGACTGAAATCACGAGAGTTAGAAGCCGTCCCTCGAGGAGCAACGAGTTGTCACGGAACGCAAAGGGTCCAATCTGGGATCGACTACCACGAGAGTAGGGGTCGGGTCAATTGGGCACGGCTTTTGTAACCCGAGAGGGAGCTTAAGCTATTAGAGGATAAACTCGCCTTCAAGGCAATTTCGGTAATCAACAAAGGTAAATCAGATTAGCAACATAAACAGCCTCAAAGGTAACCCAAATCCCTAGGAATCCGTTTAGATAAAAAAAATCCCAAAAACATTTGTTTTCTGTTTTAATTGTTCTCTGCTCATCTATCTCTTAATTTCGAATTCAAAAAATCCTTTTTCCAAAACCATCTAAAAAAGTCCAGATCTAATCGATTCGAAAACCGATTGCGACTCGAGAACACAGTCTCTGTGGGTTCGATATCTTTTATTACTTGACGGCAATCCGGTACACTTGCCGGAATCGCACGAGCGCGCGTCCGCGCGCGACATCAGCTAACAAGATGAGAACTCATGGAGAAATCAGAAGCCTTTCACTACTTTCAATGTTTTAAAAGGCTAGTTGAAAAAGAATCTGGTATGTTGATCAAGTGCCTTAGAACTGACAGAGGAGGAGAGTTTACTTCATTGGAATTCAATGAGTTCTGCCAGAAAACAGGTATCAAAAGACAATTGACCACAGCCTACACTCCACAGCAGAATGGGGTTGCTGAAAGGAAGAATAGAACCATCATGAACTTGGTAAGAACACTACTAACAGAGAAGAAGATTCCAAAGCCTTTTTGGCCAGAAGCTGTGAATTGGGTGACTTATGTGCTGAATAGATCACCAACCTTGGCTGTGAAGAATCAAACACCAGAAGAGGCCTGGAGTGGAGTGAAGCCCTCAGTTGAGCACTTTAGGGTGTTTGGTTGTGTAGCACATGTACACATTCCAGATGCCAAAAGGACTAAACTGGAGGACAAAAGCTGCAAGTGTGTTTTGTTGGGAATAAGTGAGGAATCCAAGGGATACAGGCTCTATAATCCAACTACAAGAAGAATTGTTGTAAGCAGAGATGTGATCTTTGAGGAAGATGCTCAATGGAATTGGGATCAGAAGCAAAAGGAGGAACTGATTGTAGATACTGAAAGTGGGGATGCTGAGAGTATCACTGACTTTGAAGAAGAAAGTGTTGCAGGCAGTGAGTCTAATGATGAGGAAGATAGGAATCAGACCCCAACTCAGAGAACTGAAGTTGTTAATGATGAAGGAGGCAGGAGTAGGCATCCTCCTGGCTGGATGAGTGACTATGTAACTGGTGAAGAGCTCTCAGAACCAGAAGATGCAATCAACATGGCTTTCACTGAATGCACAGACCCTGACAGCTTTGAAACTGCAGTAAAAAGTATCAAATGGAGACAAGCTATGGATGCTGAAATCAATTCGATTGTGAAGAATGGTACATGGGAACTCACTGACTTACCAGCTGGTGCAAAAAAGATAGGTGTCAAGTGGATTTACAAGACTAAATTGAATGAACTTGGTCAAGTAGACAAGTACAAGGCCAGGTTAGTGGCCAAAGGCTATTCTCAGCAGTATGGGGTGGATTACACAGAAGTGTTTGCTCCTGTGAGCAGAATGGACACTGTGAGAATGATTATAGCTCTTGCAGCACATAAAGGGTGGAAACTGTATCAACTTGATGTAAAATCAGCCTTCTTATATGGCACTCTTTCTGAAGATGTATATGTGGATCAACCAAAAGGCTATGTGAAGAAGGGAAGTGAGCACAAGGTGTACAAGCTCCACAAGGCCTTGTATGGATTAAAGCAAGCTCCAAGAGCTTGGTTTAGTCGAATTGAGTCATACTTCATCAGTGCAGGCTTCAAGAAAAGCAATCATGAGCAGACATTGTTCTTAAAGCACTCTGCACAGGGAAGGCTTCTAATTGTCAGTGTGTATGTTGATGATCTCATATACACAGGCAATGATGAATCCTTAATGAGTACCTTCAAGAATTCAATGAAGGAAGAATTTGATATGACTGACCTTGGTAAGATGAGATTCTTCCTTGGAATAGAGGTACTACAAGAGGAATATGGAATCTACATCTATCAAAGAAAGTATGCCTTAGAAGTGTTGAAAAGATTTGGCATGGCTGACAGTAACTCGGTTGGAATTCCTATGGTGCCAGGTTACAAACTATGCAAGGATGAAACAGGTGTAAAGGTAAATGAGACTCAATACAAGCAATTGGTGGGAAGCCTCATGTACATCACAAATTCCAGACCCGATATGATGTTCTCTGTCAGCTTGATCAGTCGGTTTATGAGTCAGCCTACTCAAATACATATGCAGGCTGCCAAGAGAATTCTCAGGTATCTTCAAGGCACTGTGAACTTTGGCATTCTGTATAAGAAGGGAGGAAATGAGGAACTGTTAGCCTACACAGATAGTGACTATGCAGGTGACTTAGAAGACAGGAAAAGCACCTCTGGTTATGTCTTTCTACTGAGTAATGGAGCAGTAGCTTGGTCCTCAAAGAAACAGCCAATTGTGACCCTCTCCACCACAGAAGCAGAATTCGTGGCAGCTGCAGCTTGTGCTTGTCAGGCTGTATGGATGAGAAGAATATTGGAAGAGCTGGGGCATGCTCAGGAAGGTTGCATTACCTTAATGTGTGACAATAGTTCAACCATCAAACTCTCAAAGAATCCAGTCATGCATGGAAGAAGTAAACATATTGATGTTCGGTTTCACTTCCTAAGGAACCTATCTAGAGATGGTGATGTAGAAATGGTTCATTGTGGAACTAAGGATCAAATTGCAGACTTACTGACAAAGCCACTTAAATCAGATTCCTTCATAAAACTTAGAGAGCGACTAGGAGTTTGTGAAATTCCTAAGTTAAACTAGTTGCTTATAAGTGCAATAGTTTAAGGGAGGGATTGTTATGTGATATTGTAGCCAAACAGAAAGCCTAAGTCTGTTAAGATTCTGTTAGGCTTTCTGTTTTGTTAGTTCTTTCTGTTTTGTTAGTTTTTCTGTTTTTGGCAAGCAGTGTTTGTTGCTTCTTGGCCTTGCTGCCATTGTAGCTCTATAAGAGCATTCCTTGTGATGGTTAATATGATACAATAATTCAGCAATAATTACTTGTGTTCATTCTCTCAATCCTAACATCATACTTGTGTTCATTCTCTCAATCCTAACAGTTTGATTTATACCATTCATTGTCTTATGTGAGCTATTCAAGGCAACAGAATATAATTTATTTCAAGGATGAAAGCATATGGTCTCTCAACATCGATAAAAAGAGGAGATATAAATCGAATTTATTTTTCAAGAGAGAATTAAAAAAAAATACAACAACAACAACAACAACCAAGCCTTATCCCACTAGGTGGGGTCGGCTACATGGATCATACGGCGCCATAATGTTCTATCATGAATCATGTTAACAGTTAAATCATTGGCCTCCAGATCTTTCTTAATAGTTTCTCCTATAGTTTTTCTTGGCCTACCTCTACCTCTAGCTATTGGATTGCCCTCCACTTGATCCACTCTCCTTACTACAGAATCTAAAGGTCTCCTCCATACATGCCCAAACCACCTAAGTCGAGATTCAACCATCTTTTCTACAATAGGTGCTACCCCAACTCTCTCTCTAATGCTATCATTCCTAATCCTATCACGTCTAGTTTTTCCGCTTATCCAGTGCAACATTCTCATCTCTGCTACATTGATTTTACTCTCGTGTTGATTTTTTACCGCCCAACACTCCGTCCCATACAACATCGCCGGTCTAATAGCTGTACGGTAAAATTTTCCCTTTAGCTTAAGAGGTACCTTTTTATCACACAAAAAACCCGAAGCCTTCCTCTATGTTGTGCTTTGTGACAAAGCTAAACATAGCCGGTCCCAAGCCCGGATAAAAGGATAGGGTTGTGTTAGGCCATCGACAGCCAACGTAAAACTTAGTCGAATCTCTATGACAAAAAAAAATATGATGAATGAAAATATTTTTTAAAATTGTTTAACTTACACACGGGGAAAAGAGAAGAAATAAAATAAATAAGTTAATTTGATTTTCAAGAGAGAATAAAAATAATAGGAAAATGATTAACTTGCATAGGGAAAATTAGAGAAATAAATCAAATAGACTTTAAAGAGATAAGTAAAAAAATATATGATTTAGTATGATGGTAATATATTTTCTAAAAGTTATTAACTTTGACGAGAAAATAAGATAAATAAATCAAATAGATTTCAAGAAAGAAGAAAAAATTAATATCATAGATAAATATATTTTCTAAATATCATTCATTCACATTGGACAAACATGAGAAATAAAAAAATTAACATATTTCTCGTGTATGGTATGGGTCCATACACTAGTATTAAATGCATCTTAAACGTCCTAAAAAATTAAAGTGACAAAGTTAAAATGAAAAGCAAAAAATACATTATTAATATTGGGCTTTATTTTTATTTAAAATGCTGTTTTAAGTTGAATTTCATTTTAAATCATTATGCTCTCTCTTTTTTTTTTAATAAAATTTTAGGTAACAGAATATAATTTATTTCAAGGCGACAAGGTTACAACTTACAACATTGTCACAAGTCTCACATTGATTCTTACAAACCATAAAACAGCATATATATTTATTTCTATTTTTTTTTTTTTGGTAAACTATTTTTTCCTATTTTACTCCTCTAAAGTTGGTACACTTTCTAAAATAATAAAGTGCAAGATAGTGATCGTTAATTAAAAAAATTCAAGGATTTAGAGTTATATATAAAACACAGACTTGCTAATTCAGTTTCATGATTTTATTCTATGAAGTATACTTTTTTTAAAAAAAATATATTATAAGTATACTATTTAGTTTTAGAGATTAAGTGTTGTGCACTGACAAAGTAAACCATCTTTATACAATCATCCAATCAAACTTGTGTGGTTGAAATCTATGGTACTTATGAAATTTTTGGAGTAACTTTTATATTGGTTAGTTGGCCCAATAAGATTATGCCATATCAATTAAAATGTAGAGCCTTCAATTTTTATTTTTACAAGTCATTATTGTTTTTTAAAAAAACTTTTTAATTTTCCCATTTAATTTTAGATAAAAAAAACTTATTTATCCTTTTCACATTTCCACCCCATTCATCCATCCAACACCATGAGTTCACCACTATCATCAGCCAAGCAAGCTACGGTAGCTACCACCATACCTTCTACCCCTTCTCTGCAAAGTAATCTTCTTGTTTTATCACTGTAATATCTCCTTCCTTCTTCATCATTTATGGTGGAACTTTCTTGGTGGCTGATATGGAAGGAGGCGCGGCGGCTGAGATCAACAACAGTAAGCGACACGATAGTGGCCGAGGCAGGCATAGACGGTGCAGATGTGGGAGGGCTGGAGATGAAACTCAAACGTTACTTTTTCTTAAACGCTTTATATAGAAATAAATGCCTCACAAACAATCATTAATTGTTTTAATGCCTGCAGTCGTCGCTGACTTGTACCCTACTTTTTTTATGCACGGGTCGATTCGTCCCACCGAATACAATGTTTAAACATTTCCTACCCTTTTCAAGAGAAAACAAGTTTTAATGTGAGAATAAAATCAACAACTATTAGAATCGAACACTGGTCCATACAAAATGGAACAAAGTGACTTACCACCGAGCTAGCACACTCAACGAGATCAATGATGTTTTAACATTTAGTTGACATATTTTAATATGTTATGCATTGATGATTTTGAATTTTAATTTTATGAATGAATGCTTTGTGAGTATTAAAATAAATTTCAAATTATAAAATTATTTCTTTATTGCTCATTAATTTTAACATATGATATTGTATTTTGTTGTTAAATTGAAATTATTTGCTATTAAACATTCATCAAATATGTTATGATACTCACTCTCTATTTACTTCAATAAGTTGTTTTTGGGAAAATAATATTATTCGGCATTGAGATTTCATTAATTTTTCTACAATTGTTTCCATATTAAGCAAACGTCGATCCACGTTTTGATTAAATAATTAATCATTATATATCCATAATTGTATGCAAATATGCTCGTAATTATACATACATATGGACTATCACTTAATTGATCATTGCCACATCCTAATTAATGTTAGTCTCGTGTATACTCAGTTGATCCTCTTCAGTTGACCTAATTACTCGATCACATCCCATATAACTTCGGTATCAATACACTGACTTGGTCTCAATTTATTTACAAGGTCACTTTAGAAGAGCTAAATCTAACCTTAGTTAAAAGATATTACATAAACAAATATATATTTGGATCAAATTGAGTTAATTCGGCCTGATATGACTCAATTAGACCAAAATTAGCTAATCCGACCCCATATGACTAAGTTGGCCCAAATTGAGTTAATTTGACCCAATATGACTGAGTTGGACCGAATTGAGTTAATCCGGCCCAATAAGACTTAGTTTGACCATAATGAGCTAATCCGGTCCAATGTGGCCTAGTACGACCTACTCTTATTCTGACCCAATATTACTTAATTGGACCAAAATTGAGTTAATCTGGCCCAAGGTAGTCTTATTGGGCCAAATCGGTCAAATTGGTCCTAAGAAGTCCTATTGGACCTAGTCTTATTGGGACTACTGAGTTTTCGGTCAAGTAAGTCATGTTGGGTCCAGTAATTCTTGTTATTATCAATTTTATTATTATTATTATTATTGTTATTAACATTATTGTTTTATGGCGTAAAAAAACATTATTGTTTTATTATTAATAATAATTTTGCTATTATTATCATTGTTATTATTGTTAATTATCAATAATATTACTATTATAATTATTATTTATCAATAATTTTATTATTATTAATAATAAATTTAATATTTATATAGGATATTTCATTATTATTATTTTGTAATTATATTAGTAAATTTAAGTATTAAAATTAACGAGCAATTAAAAAATACTTATACTTTTATAAGTAATCAAGACATAAATTAAATTCAATTTTGTTTGCAAGCCTAGCGAGTTGGCCTTTCTGTCTTCGTAAAATTGTACCCAGGTTCTAATTTCTGCCAAGATGATTTTGTTCTCAAATAAAACGTTGTTTTCTTTTGAAAAAGGCAAAAGATGTTAAACATGGTATCAGGTAGGAATCGAACCCGTGCAAAATAGGCATATGGATCAGGTACCTAACCCCTGCGGCTAAAGTACATTTAGTCATCTCGTGTGACATTTATTTATATGTAAAGCATTTACAAAAAGTAACGTTTGAGTTTCATCCCCTACCTCCAGCCGTTTTGCAGAAAATGGGTAGTAACGCTACCCAGTATCAACCCCCGTCATTTTTTTGCCATGTTTACATCTTTTCAACCCAAATTACATTGAATATTATTCTTTTTTCGAATTAGGATGATTTTTGTTTTTGTTTTCCATGATTTTCAACACTAGCCACCACCTCCGCCTCCACCGTCCCACATCTGCACCGTCTATGTCTGACTCGGCCACTATCGCGCCGCCTACTGCCGTTGATCTCAGCCGCCACGCCGCCTTCCATATCAGTCATCAAGCCACCAAGAAAGTTCCACCATAAATGATGAAGAAGGAGAGAGATATTACAGTGATAAAACGAGAAGATTACTTGGCAGAGAAGGGGTAGAAGGTGTGGTGGTAGCTATTGTAGCTTGCTTGGCTGAAGATGGTCATGAACTCGTGATGTTGGATGGATGAATGGGGTGGAAATGTGAAACGATAAATAAGTCTTTTTGATCTAAGGTTAAAAGTAATGTTTTGGTCCCATAGGTGACATCGATTTTTTATTTAGTCCCTATACGTAAAAAGTTATCAATTTGGTCCCTATATGTGATACTGGTTTTCAATTTGGTCATCATAGCTAATTGGTCCCTATATAAGAGGGACCAAATTGCAAATTATTATCACATATAAGGACCAAATTGAAAATAATTATCACATGTAGGGACCGATTTCAAATTTTTTTTTGTTGAATTGATCCCTACATGTGACAATAATTTGCAATTTGGTCCTCTTATATAGGGATCAATTAGCTGTGGGGACCAAATTGAAAATCAATGTCACGTATAGGGACCAAATTGATAACTTTTTACGTATAGGGACCAAATTGAAAATCGATGTCACGTATAGGGACCAAAAGATTACTTTAACCTTGATATAAAATTATAGAGAAAATTAAAAAGTTTTTTTAAAAATAATAATGACTTGTAAAAATAAAAATTGAAGGTCCAAATTTTAATTGATACGGCATAATTTTATTGGGCCAACCAACCAATCTGAGGTGATGTTTGGAAGAGTTTATTTAAGCTCCTTTTAATTTATCTGATGATATAAGCTCTTATATAGTATGTTTGACGGAGCTTATAAAAATAACTTATGTCATCCCATAAGGAGTTTTTGACTTATTTTCATAAGTCACTGGGAGAAGCTTATGGAATTATCATAAGAGCTTATGCACTAAACGCCCTCTCCGTATTTTTCACTATTCGAATCCTCTATATCCGTTTCCTTCTTTTTCTTTATGTTTATGACATAAGCTCTCATTCGATGAGGTCTTACGTGATAATGGTTCATCCAAACGCAATGTATAAGTTACTCCAAAAACTTGGTTAGTACTGTAGATTTCAAATTTTTTTTTCCTTCTTTCGCCACCCACCCCACGTTCTTCTCCGTCGTGCAACTTCTTCTGCAAGTGGCCAATGCTCCTTGGGTCCTTCCTTCATCTTCACAAACAGACACATACCTTTTTATCACTTCTTCTTTCTCAACCCACCCTACGTACTTCTCGATCTCTCATCAACTTCTTCAACATCAGAATCCCGACATGGTAATGTGGCTTTTGAATAAATATGATTTAATTCAATTAGTTTTTCTTTTTTCACCCTCTTGGATTCAAGGTGTGTGGTGCTTAGCTATCATCCATGATGAGCAACATTATGTTCCAGTACGTGAGAATTAAGCGGCGGATTTCAAAAGTATGTTCCAGTGCTATGCTATCATTGTGGGATTTGATGGCTCAGATAAAAGCTCCCATTATTGGGAAGTTCCAAAAGTACGGTGGCGTGTGTGTCTGTTTGGAAAGATGAAGGAAGGACCCAAGGAGCACTGGCCACTGGGCAAACATGTCAAGTTGCAGAAGAAGTTGCGCAGATGGAGAAAAACGTGGGGTGGGTGGAGAAAGAAGAACAGAAAAAAGGAATAATCTGATTTTGTTATAAATTTTAATTAAATAAAATAAAATAAATTTAAATAATGACGTGACAAAGTTTGATTGGATGACTGTGCACGGCAATATCCACAAAAATTGAGACAAATTAAAGGATCAAAGCGAATCTTTTAAAAGTTAAGAGATCAGGCTGAATCTAAAAAATAAATTATGAGATCAAAAATGATATTTTAATTTAATTTTTTTTTAGAATTTTTGACAAAGAGGAGAGTAAAAATCAATAATCATGAACTAATTTGATGTTTTTTTTTTCTCTTTGCTGAATAGCTTATGTTCTAGACCAATTGAAAAAATAACCATTTTAATTTGATTTTTTTTTTCTCTTTACTGAATAGCTTATGTTCTAAACTAACTGCAAATCGAACTTTGGCCTCATTCAGTCATTCACTTTGATTGTTAGTTAATTTTTGTGGATAAATCATGTTTTCTCTCTGTCTATGTCACAGTCAGTTTTTAATTTTCTCATTTGAAGCAGATGAACGCTATAAAATTTCTTACTTTTATCCATTTCAGGTAACCTATTGTTCTGTAGAAAGCCCTTTTATCTTTCTGTATTCAATGATTTTTGGATGTACAAAATTCACTGATTGATGCAAATGATCGTGATTTACCCACTTGCCGGTTCGATTTCGGCTCCATCATTGTTTCTGTTCGTTTTGGTTTAAAACAGTAAATTAGGAATGTTTTGTGTTGTAGCTAAAAATAAAATGAAGGGGTTTGAAGAAAAGTTCAGAAATACAATTAATAAACGACCTTGATTTTTAACACTATCATACATTTCTTGTATATTGGTATTTTCTGCACCAAACTACAATGTAGTGTAGGGTGGTAAGATGGAAAAGAAAAGCAATGTCATTTGTTCCTACTTCCTAGAACAGTTATTGTGAATTTATTAGTTGCATATATTTATATTAAATCATGAATTTTTATGAAAAACTTTACTTGCTCTACAGCCGTACAGACTTGTTTATACTATATATTTCAGCCACAGACACACAAACTTGTTTATACTGCTCTATTGTCTCTCTACCATCCTGGTGCTTCAATTGATATCAGGTAAGTATACCTTTTGGCTGTTGGCATGATGTCTTTGTCATATGTTTATTCTTTAACAAATCTATTAATTGGTTATGCAAGTACAACATGCACAGGTAAGTCCGTACGTAAGTAGATATAGGGCTGTTTGAGTCTTGCTTTCTTCTTTATTTGAGTTCTATGCTTCATTGGATTGAATGAGATCAAATGCAAAGGGAATTCAGATAAGAAATAATGGAGAATGAGGGTTTTTTAGGCTTTTTGTTGGTGTGTGTTTGGGATCAGTGTGCAAAACTGAGTCTTGATGAACTAATTTTGTAAATTGAGTTTGATTACAAATACGTTTGAAGTAACTAATTTATGTTTGGATAAAAGTAATTTTAGCAGAATGAATGTTGGATTGTGTCATTCAAACTGACTTTTAGATGTGTTGTTATCAAATAATTCTTAATTTTATTTTATCATTTATCTTTACATTAATTTTTTAATGGTGGCGTGGTAAGAGATTAAGAGTGGTATTTGAAAACCCAAACTGAGTTTTAGCAAACAGAAATGTAACAATTTTTCACTTCTTCTCCAACCAAGGTTTTGGTCTTGCCAAACATGGTGACAAAATTCAATTAGTGTGTTTGGAGTTTCGAAACTCATTTTTGAAGGTTGCAAACTTGACATGCTTAGTATATTTCTCCTTTGTTACTCTCTGTCAATTTCCCTTTTCTTTTGTTTATACTGATGCAATCTTTATAACCTTGTGCTATTTCAGAACTTATCATTCATCTGCCTCATGTGGATTTAACTGAACAATGGAATGTCTCACCTAAGCATAACTCACTGCTTCTTCTTGAATTCAACATATGTTTCTGCATTTTGGGCAGTGAGGGTTCGACAACCTCTGGTACAGTGGTACTCCTTTAGATTTGAATGATCCTTGACTTTTGGCTATTGCAGCTTTGTAACGCCAGGCTTTGGAGACCTAGCTTGATGATTATGCTTATACTATCATCAGTGGAACTACATTTTGCCAATCTGCCTCTCTAATTGAAAGCCCCTGTAACTGGTTCTTGAAGTTATTAGTTATATTCACTGCAATGTTCCTGATTGTTGTTCTTTTAATCTAGTTATGCATATGTATGTAGTACCCACATACTGTTGTTGAGGTGTCTGGTTGCATTATTGTTTTCTTTTTAATTGCTTTTCTGGGGTATAGTGCCCGAGGCACAGCTTTTAGGCATATTGTTATTCCCACATGTTAGGAAACCTCGGTATTTGTAGAATGTAGAATCTATATATTAAATCGTTTTTCTGATCCTATTCCAGAGCTTTATGCTTAGGTCTTACTCTCTGCCAAATTTTGCAGTTAATGGCTCTTTTACTTCTGAGGCATGCAGCACCCCTCTTTGATGCTGATGTGGAGAAATATTTAACCTTTTTTTTTTCCCTGTAAATTGGACATCAAAGTTTGATTATACATACCATTTTTTGTGTGTATTTGACTGATTGATCACAAAATACTTATTGTAGTTTTTCTTGCTTTGTGCTGTTATGTTATTCTTCCTTGTTATCTTATATCCCGGACCATTTGCATTATACAGCATCAAAAGCATAGACAAGTTATAACCTCTGCACATTCTATTGTTGATTTGTCAAAACTGATTTGTTTTCCTTTTTTTTTCTAAATTTTGATTAATTTTATAATGTTGTTTTGGAAGGTGAAGGTCAGTCAAGATGGATGGAGATTTAAGTGAGGTTACTAATAGGAATGTAGGTTGTGGACACTGTATGACATGATTTTCTTACCACTAGTGAAAAACAGTATTGTCACTACTAACTTATTTTGCCTGTCTATTAGAAACCTGGAAAATTCATAGATGATTTGGTTCCCATGGAACATGTTTCTATCATGGTTTTCTTCTCAATATGTGCTCACTTTTTTCCCTTTACTCTATATGATGTATACTTTTCTGTTATAAGCTTATATGTTCATTTACTTATTTTGGATCTTAAGCAGCTGCAGAACTTGCGTTTAGACTACAAGCAGAGAAACAGCAAGGCTTACAGTTTGCATCATCACTGGGCCTGCTTTTCAGTGATTTGTTCTAAAAAATCTTGTAGAAAATGTTACTAACTCTAAGGATTTGAAAAATTTGAAAATTTGAATCTGCTGATCAGTGACACAGCAAAATAGATTCTGATAGCTCTGTTTCCGATTCTCAGGTTGTATCTTTCTCTGGTTATCTTCATGACTAATAGAGTAGAATTATATACTGTATACGATAACTGCATGTTATATTCCTATAACTGAATCAGCTGAGTCAGCTGTATTCAGTTATGTTAGTTAGACAATCAGTTAGATAACTGACAGCTGTTAGCTCATTGTCCAAAGCCTATACAAAGGCTTCAACTCTCTGTAACGGAATTAAGAAAATACAATTCCATTTCTTCAGATTACTATCTCAATTCGCTCTCTCTCTCTTCTCTCTGTTACTGCATTTCTTTATGGTATCATGAGCCCTTTTTCTGGGGCCTGAATCCTCTCTCTCATGGCCGATAACGTAACCGCTTCCTCCGGCGGCGCTGCTGTGTCTTCAACTGCGCCGACGAACTTCAATCCCACCCTCTCCATAAAGCTTGATGATCAGAACTACCTTCTATGACGGCAACAAGTGGAAGCCGTCATCATTGCACACATACTCCATAGATATGTGGTGAATCCTCAAATTCCTCCGCAATTCCCAAACGAATCAAATCGTGCCCTAGGAATTGAATCAGATGCGTATCAGCTTTGGGTTGTCCAAGACCAGATGTTGTTCACATGGCTTCTCGACTCAATTTCACCGTCGATTCTTCCCCGATTCATTGGTTGTAAGCAGTCGTGGCAGATTTGGGATAAAATCCACAAACACTTTCAAGCACATCTTTGCACAAAGGTGCGCCAATTTCGTTCCGAGCTAAAGAACACCAAAAAAGGTACTCGAACGATTTCTGAGTACCTACTGAGAATTCATGCCCTAATTGAATCGCTGCAGGCAATCGGTGATCCCGTTACGGATCAGGATCACATCGACACGATCCTCAAAGGTCTTCCCGAGGAGTACAATACCCTCGTTATGATGATTTACGCCAGGAGCGATCCTCCATCAGTTGATGATATCGAGGCTCTCTTGCCTAAGCAAGATGCACAATTTGAGAAATTCCGGCAGGAATTACCCTCTCCTTCAGTTACGGCAAATGTTGCTCAGGCCACAAATGTGCAAGATTCGTCCTCAGGTGCTGATTTTAGTCAGAACTCCGCTAGTTTTCAGGGCGGCTATCATGGACGTGGTGGCCGGAATCGAGGCCGTGGCCGTGGAGGCTAAAGGCCTACCTGTCAGTTGTGTAAGCGATACGGTCACGATGCCTATCATTGTTGGTATCGCTTTGACCAAAACTTTGTGCCTTCTCAGAGACCTCCACAGTCCCAACCATCTCAGGCTCAGTTTCAGAACTCTCAAAATTCTTTCAATGGTCAGGGTTCATTTCAAGCTCCTCCTCAAAGACAGTCCTGGTTTCAGCAGCAGCCAAGTACACATCTTGTTATTCAACAACCACAATTTGTCCCTAATACTCAGGAACCGTGCAAAGGACCTTTGAGCCACAAACTTGGTTTCCAGACTCAGGGGCCTCACACCACATTACTGCCGATCCCAACAACTTGACTCAAAGCAATCCTTTTGGAGGAAATCAACAAGTCCTCATGGGAAATGGTCAAGGTTTATCTATAAACTCCATAGGTTCTTCTAAGTTTTCATCCCCATCCCAACCTCAAATTGTCTTTTCTCTAAAGAATTTACTTCTTGTTCCTAACATTACAAAAAATATGGTTTCTGTTTCTAAGTTTGCCTGTGATAATAATGTCTATTTCGAGTTTCACCCATTTTCTTGCTATGTCAAATCGCAGGGCTCTAACTGTGTTCTCCTTGAAGGCTCTCTTGGTGGAGATGGCCTCTACAGCTTCTCCAACATCAACATTCTCAAAGAGCCTTCATCCTCCTGTTTCCAACATGCTTTAGGTTCTTCTGCTCCTAGTGAGCATCTAGATAAGTCTTCCTCTGATGTAACTAGTACTTTCAATACTTGGCATCAACGCTTAGGTCATGCCAATAGTCTTGCTGTAAAAACTATACTGAACATCTGTAAAATTCCATCATTGAATAAAACATCATTTGATTTTTGTAATGCTTGTTGTTGCGACCAAAAAGAATAAACTTGGTTTTCCTTTTAGAGAAAAAAAAACATGGAGTTGCCACCAACTTTATTTAATTTCGGAAAAGTTGGAAAACCCTTTAAGAAAAAGCTTAGGCATGGAGACTTAACCCCACGGCACCCTAGAACATGCATAAAAATGGTTACCCAAAATTAGTTGTGTAAATTATCAATAACTTTGAAAATATTTGTTTTACCCCGAAAATCGTTTTAAAAAAAAAAATCTTTAGTTGTGAATTTTTTTATTAAACCTAAATGAGGTTGAACATGGCACATAAGTCTACAGGGTAACCTCAAAATCTAAAGGGTTGAACATGACACTTGTCATAGGGCAACCCAAGAAATAAGATTGTTTTAATTAAGTGATCATCTTCTATTTTTATGTAAAATAAATAATTTTACCTCTTGGAAATAGAACAGAAATGAAACGTAGAAATGAATCGTTTTACTAACTTATTCAATAAACAAAGACACAAACATCATAGTAAACAGAGACAAAGATGAAACATTTTGCTAATTCATTCAGTTTACCCAAAAACGAAACATATAGCACTCATCATATCAACTCATTCGGTTTCAATATCCATGGATTCTCCTTTCATCATAAACAGAGGCACAGAAAAATAAGAATGTCAAGAGAAACTTATGAATAATATCAACAAAGAGAACAAGGATTACCAAATGAGAGCAGAATAACAATGATTTTGTTTTCTCCCAGTGGTAAGATTTCAAGATCAAAACCCTTACATTTCAATTTCACTGACTCTTTTAACTCTTCCTTCTTCTGAAAATTTGGAACCACTCTAATGACAGAGAAGAGAAAAAAACTCAAATCCATATTCTATTTTTTTCACAAAGAAAATATCAGATAAAAATTCTCTCTCCCTCTGTCCTCGTCTTCTTTTCATTGATTTTTTGTCCCCCCTTTTATAGATGGAGGAGAGGGCTTCATGCTTCTTCTTACCCAGCGGTTTCAAGGTTGGTCTTCACGAAATCCGGGTCTTAGGTGGTTCTGAGCAGAAATAGCGTGTGTCCAGATGAGAGCAGCGCGAGCAGCAGAAAAGAGGTGATTTGATGTGAAGGTTGCGTGTTTGAAGAGAGAAGGAGATTGGGGTTTTGTCTGATGTGTAAGATGGGTTTTTTTAGGATTAGGAGTGGGGCTGTTAGGTTAAAATGAGGGAGGAGATGAGGAAGAAGGAACAATGGGTAGGGGAGGCGCAGGGGTAGTTGGAGAGTGGGAGGAGGAAAAGAGGTCCTGTCTGATATGTAAAATAAGGTTTTTTAGGGTTAGGAGAAGTAACTCAATCTCCTTTCTTCTTTTCGCTAATTGTCATTTTCTCCTTCTTTTCTTCGTCCTTTCTTCATTATCTTCTTCTTTTTCTTTCTTTATTCTTTAGTCTTCAGTCTGAAAATAAAATTGCAGTGGACGGAACCTCCTCGCCCAACAGAAAGTTAGATATGCAAAATTAGATATGCACTGGACGGACCTCCTCGCCCAACAGAAGTTTAAACATGCAATGGACGGAACCTCCTCGTCCAACAGAAAATTAGATATACAATGGACGGAACCTCCTCGTCCAACAGAAAATTAAATATGCAATGGAAGACCTACTCGTCCAACAGAAACTTAAACATGCAATGGAATGGACGGGACCTCGTCGCCCAACAGCAAGGGCAATGGACGGGGCCTCCCCGTCCAACAGCAAATGCAATGGACTGGACTGGACCACGTCGTCCAACAGCAAGTGCAATGTAATGGACGGGACCTCCCCGTCCAACAGCACATGCAATGGACTGGACTGGACCTCGTCGTCCAACAGCAAGTGCAATATACGGGACCTCCCCGTCCAACAGCAAGTGCAATGGACGGGACTGAACCTCGTCGTCCAACAGCAAGTGCAATGGACGGGACCTCCCCGTCCAACAACAAATGCAATGGAATGGACGGGACCTCCCCGTCCAACAACAAGTGCAATGGACGGGACCTCCCCGTCCAACAGCAAATGCAATGGACGGGACCTCCCCGTCCAATAGCAAATTAGTTATGAGCCTCCTCCTTTCTTCATTATTTTATTTTTCTTCTTTCTCTCTTCACTATTATTATTTTTTAGTCTCCTCGAAATATAATAACATAATAATAAAATGAAGACGGACAAAAATGGGTGTTCACACTTGTTGTCTTGGTAAATCACATCGTTTGCATGCACCACCTTCACTCACTATTCACCCCACACCCTTTGAACTAATTCACCGTGATCTTTGGGGATCTGCCCCATTTTCATCATATGGAGGCTACACCTATTACATCTCCTTTGTAGATGCACATTCAAGATTTACATGGATTTATTTCCTCAAAAACAAATCCGATGCCTTAACTGCCTTCAAACAATTCTGCACTTTGGTTACAACTCAATTTTCTGCCTCCATCAAGGCAGTACAATCTGATTGGGGTGGTGAACTTCGCCCCTTTACCAAATTCATGATAGATTTAGGCATCCTTCATCGCCTGACTTGCCCCTACACTTCCCATCAAAATGGGACAGTTGAAAGGAAGCATAGACAAATAGTGGAAATGGGCCTCGCCTTGCTGTCTCATGCCTCTATCTCATTAAAATTCTGGGATCATAGCTTTACATAAGCCGTCGACCTCATTAACAGGCTGCCCACAACAGCCCTGTCTTCCTTCTTCTCACCCTTTCATGCCCTCTTTGGTAAACACCCTGATTATACTACCCTAAAGATCTTTGGGTGTGCATGCTTTCCTTTTCTAAGACCCTACAACAAGAACAAGCTACAATTTCGGTCCTCTGAGTGTGTTTATCTGGGGTTATCTCCTCAGCACAAAGGACACAAATGTCTTGATGCGAATGGTCGCGTATAGATTTCCAAAGATGTTTTATTCAATGAAACTTCCTTTCCCTATCCTCATTTGTTTCCTACTTCACCTACCTCTCCATCTTCCTCTTCCTTTACCTTCCCTTCTTCAATTCCCATTCCCTCTTATCCACCCCTTGATGCTATGCCCTTAACTCAGTATCCTCCATCTCCTCTCTCCCCAGTTCCTCCCTCACCACCACCTGATAGTCCTCTTTCTTCACTTGACCAGCATAATGTCAACCCCCCATCCTCTCCTTCCACTTCTGAATCATCCTCTTCATCCTCTAGAGTTGTTTCACCTTTTGTTCAACCCTTACAAACTGCTCCTGTTTCTTCCAGCTCCCTAACCCCTAGTCTGTCCATCTCATCATCTCAGTCCAGTCCTTCAGTTCCTACCCCTGCACCTACTCCTTCTGTTAATGATCATCTCATGTTGACTCGGTCCAAAACTGGACATCTTCCACCTAGAATCTTTTTGAGTCATGTTGAACCTCGGACTGTCAAAGAAGCCCTGAACAGTCCCCCCTAGTTGGCCGCTATGAAAGATGAGTATATGGCCTTACTAAGAAACAACACTTGGTCCCTTGTTCCCCTACCCTCCAATAGACAACCAATTGGGTGTAAATGGGTCTTTAGGGTCAAGGAAAACCCTGATGGTTCTATCAACAAGTATAAGGCAAGGTTGGTAGCCAAAGGCTTTCACCAACAACATGGCTTTGATTTCCATGAGACCTTTTCCCCCGTTGTCAAACCAGTGACCATCCGACTGATCCTATCATTGGCAATAACTCAAAAATGGGCCATTAAACAAATAGATGTGAATAATGCATTCCTTAATGGAGTGCTTAGTGAGGAGGTGTATACGGTACAGCCCTCGGGCTTTGAAAACAGTGACAGATCTCTAGTGTGCAAGCTGCACAAGGCACTCTATGGCCTTAAACAAGCTCCTAGAGCTTGGTACGAACGCCTCACTATGGCTCTACTTCAATTTGGGTTTACAACTAGCAAATGTGACCCATCCCTTTTTGCTACTTTAAGGGTTCTAATTCCATCTATGTCCTAGTTTATGTGGATGATATTATCATCACTGGGCCATCTTCTGTCATGATCCAAGACCTAATTCAAAAACTGAATTCCCAGTTTGCTCTAAAGGAGCTTGGCAATCTAGATTACTTCCTTGGTATAGAGGTAAAGCACCTCTCTGATGGCTCATTCTACTCAATCAAACAAAATACATTCGTGATCTTTTGGCCAAGGCACACATGACTGATGCAAAAGGGATATCCTCTCCTATGATAAGTAGCACCAAACTCACTAAAACTGGGACTGACACTATTTCAGACCCTCACATGTACAAATCTATAGTGGGAGCCCTCCAATATGCTACCTTGACTCGACCAGATATAGCATTCAGTGTAAATAAGGTTTGCCAGTTCATGGCAAACCCTCTGGACTCTCATTGGCAGGCTATCAAGCGTATTCTCAGATATCTGAAAGGTTCTATTCATCATGGTTTGCTCCTACGGCCAGTACAGCACCCTCTTCCTTTCAGTCTTTTGGCATACTGTGATGCTAACTGGGCAAGTGACCCAGATGACCGAAGGTTTACATCTGGTTCTTGCATATTCTTCGGCTCCAATCTTGTGTCCTGGTGCTCCAAGAAACAGCAGCTGGTTGCCCGATCTAGCACAGAGGCCGAGTACCGGAGTATGGCCAACACCACTGCTGAATTGCTCTGGATACAGTCTCTTTTGACAGAGTTGGGAGTTCCCTTTGCTGCACCAAAGCTGCTTTGTGATAACCTAAGTGCCGTGAACTTAGCTCACAACCCACTTCTTCATGCTCGCACCAAACACATCGAGCTTGATATTCACTTTGTGAGGGAGAAAGTACTAGCCAAGGCTCTGACAGTATTGCACATCCCAGGCACGGATCAGCTTGCAGATTGCTTCACTAAGCCCTTGTCATCCTCGAAGTCTGAAGAATTGAGGACCAAGCTCAACGTGGTTCCACCACCTTGAGCTTGAGGGGAGGCTAATAGAGTAGAATTATATAATGTATACGATAACTGCATGCTGTATTCCTATAACTGAATCAGCTGAGTCAGCTGTATTCAGTTCTGTTAGTTAGACAGTCAGTTAGATAACTGACAGCTGTTAGCTCACTGTCCAAAGCCTATATAAAGGCTTCAACTCTCTAACAGAATTAAGAAAATACAATTTCATTTCTTCAGATTCCTATCTCAATTCTCTCTCTCTCTTTTCTCTCTGTTACTGCATTTCTTTAATGACTCAATGTTCTCTCTCTCTCTCTCCCTCTCTTCCATAAACAGATTTTTGTCACATCACGTTCATTATTTCACCGGCCAAAAGACTGCAGATGCTGCTGCTGCTGACAAGGAAAGCAATGTGACTGGAGCTGTTCTTCGCTGATGAAAATATTTATAGACAAATTTACATTTTAATGATGCCCTCAATAAGTTTTGTGAAGTTAGAGCAAATTCAGCTAACTTGTTTTACATCTTAGCAGCTCTATCATTATATGCTCACTATTGAGAAGCAGTATATTATACATCAACCTGTCTAAGTCACTGTTATTGCTATGCAAATGCACATACTCTTTTATACACCTCCAGTTATAGATATCAATTTCTACTATGGACATCCTTAGGTTTCTAAGAAGACAAAGGGCGACTGAGTGCACGAAGCTCCTACTTGGTGGGGTCTAAGAGGGTAGATGTACACAACCTTATCCCTAGTGGTGAGGTTGTTTCTAGGATTTGAATCCATGACCTCCAGGTCACAAAGTAGCAATCTTACCATTGCGCCAAGGCTCATCCTCGATGTCTCTAAGAAGATAAGTAGAAATAAATAATATTTTGATATTTTCCATCTTCTAAAAAAGTATTTGAATATTCAACAATTGCCATACTCTTAAAAGTTCATAATGACTAGTTTGATGGATCGATGAGGCATGCAGAATGGTAGACCATGGTGCTTCCAGGTTCCAAATGTCTCACTTATAGCAGTTGCTTCTGTTGAATTTTCTTTTCTGGTTCCTTTCTTCTGTTAGTATTTCATGTTTTACTTGCTGATTTTTCCTCACTTATTCATGAAACCATGTTCTGCATTTATTTATTTCTGTCTGCCCCCTTTTGGCATTGTGTCCTATTTCCTGACATTACCTCTATGCATACTGTTTGTTTCTTTGTTGTGAATCCCTAGACTGCAGTTCAACTCTATTTCCTCTATGTCATACTTAGAGACAAACCATCTATGTCAGGCCACTAGTCGATCAACATCTGCTCAAGATGAAGCAGATCTTCTTCTATGTATAGCCAGTTTATCTTTTGAGTGTGTAGCCCTTCCTTAACATTAGGATATTCAAGTACTAGGTAAAAATTGAGCATTGTAGGAGATCTTTACCTTTTTATTGATCAATCATTGTAGTCAATGTTATTGTAGCAGGAGACAACAATTGGGACCAGGACTGCTATAGCAGATTGCAGATTTTACAGTTAATTTGCGATTTTCCTTTCCAATTTAATCCTACTTTTTCTTGCTTTGTATATTCATTTCTGTTCATTTACTTATTTTGGCTCTATGTGGGGACTGGGGAGTCCTTAGCTCCAAGGGGGGACCAAGTGTCTATTGCATGGTCGCCAAGACTTTTTCAAGTATTGCTTTGTTTGCAAATAAGTTTTGGGATGGCAGAGGCTCCATACCTGTGTTTTAAAATAGTTTCTTGAATTAGAAATGCTAGTTACGGCCTATTCTTTTCTAAATAGGAATAAACATAACTACAATAATAGATGAAATAATTGATTTCATTATGCTACTTTATAGGCTGGAATCATTTTGAACTCATTCTGATGGTACAGTACTAATAATATTACCATTGATGGGTCTGAAAAGATGTATATGATGTTGAAGGATTATCTTTGAAAGCAACATTTCATTTATTTCTTTTACTTTTTCGCCTAATAAAATTGGTCAGTTATTTCTTTTACTTTAATATACAGCTCTATAAAGTGGTGGGTCAGAGAGAGTATCTCAGTAGTTGACCATGTCCTTAGAACAAGATTATCCTCCCCCCTCCCTGATTCTCTATCATCTTTCCTCTTTCCCTAGTTTATAACGTGAATATATGAATTCACTTGTTTATTGGATTTGGAACCATAAATTTATGAAATAGTAAAAGAAAAAGAGGGTAAGAGATAGGAGGATACAAGTTAGAAGCGAGTTGAAGGTGGTCATCATGGATAAGCGAGAAAAATAAAGGAAGAAGATGGCCAGATTTAGAAGCTAATGAACGTTTTCTTTAAAACTTTCAATGGTGCATTTGGGGCTAAGCAATCCAAAGAGAGGTAAGAAAAGCATAAAGGAATTCCATTAAGCAAAAGAAACCGAGACTACCATTTTTGTTGCATGGAGAGAAGAGCTTGGAATTCTAAAGATAGTTCGCATAAAGAAAGTGCTGGGAACATAAAAGACAGTTATTGGTTGGTTTGTTTTTTGGGGAGTGGTTGCTATTCCCCACCTTCTCCCAAAAATTCTCTACTTTTAATGGTTTTCTTGTCTCTGTTGCATTAGCATTCTGAATGAGTCCCTGAACTTCTACCTTTTGTTTCTGTTAGTCTTAGTCATGTCACCAATGCAATTGGGTTCACGCCTCTTACATAAATAAAGCAAACACTATTAATTTTCCCTTTTTTTTCCTTTCAAAAACCGGAGTATAAGACATATTGGGTTAATTGATTTAATGGTTGGAGAAAATATGATATTTTGCTGTTTTGGATCAAAGCCACTTTCATATTTTCGTTGCATCAGGGTATTATTTTACTGGGTTGAGTTTTTACATGGAAAACATCCCAGAAAAATGAGTTTTCTCAAATAAATAATAAATAAAAAAAAAAGAACTCATAAGGCTGCTGATTCAATTAAGCAATATGCATATCTCGTTAGCAAATGTGTTCAGGATAAGACACAAGGACATGTCAGCAAGTTCAGATGACGTGGCAGATTAATAAAGTGTTCAAGACACTGAGTTCGGTCTTTGTTTGGTAAAAAAGAACAAGACAGATGATAGGGATGTAGGGAAACAATGAAAAGATACTTGGCTTCCCAAGGGTATTGTTCCAATGAACTTTTATTCAAACCTGTCAGTGGCTTCTAAAACAGCCTTATATATTTGCTTCTTTAGCATGCTTATGATTGAGGTGAATCTAAACATTCCCTGCACTCATGCTTTATGCTTTTAGTCTTCCAAGTCCCATAGAAGATAACTTGCAGGCATGAGTAATAAGAAATAGGTGAGTTGCAGTATCAGACACATTACCTGTCTCCTCTTCTTTGCATTAAACACAGAAGTTTCTGTTATTCCAAATTTCCCCTATCAGAAAAAAAGAACATGAGTCTCTTGAGTTTTAAAGGGTTCTTTGTTTTAGTCTGTGTTGGGATTTTAGCTTCTCAACCATTTAAGGTTTCTGGCCTGAGAAGCAAAGATCTTGCTTTGAGATGGGATGAGGGACAGTTGCCATTTGTTAGAAGCTTTCGTATCCTAAAGGCGGTTGCAATGGAGGACTTGCAATCAAAGCTGGGTTTGGCACCTGCACCTTCAATGACCTTTGATCCTAATCAATCAAACAAAAGGACAGTTCGAAAAGGATCAGACCCAATTCACAACAGATGTTGACATGCTGAGGCTACTATGCTGAGAAATGACAAGAGAATTCCCAATGCAAAGACAAAGTAATTGTTCTTTGCTTCCTTAAAGGTTTCTAAAGGAGGTTGGTTGGTTTTCTATGTTTTCTTTATATTTTGGTTTTACTTTGAGTCTATCTGTCAGCTGAAGAATTGCAGCTGAAACTCTTCTTTGAGCCAGCATCGTTTTTAATAGAGTAGGGAAATCGTAGGAATTGACCAATAGCTGGATAGTTGATGATCTTGTTAGTTCTCAAATACATTATACAGTGCATTTTATTTTTTTCCCTCTTATGAAAAGAAGATATATGGATTTTGCTCTACTTTTGCTTGTGCTTGTTTCTCCAACTAATTTACTCTTGGAATACACATATTCAATCAGAATATAACATGTGGCACATTAATTGATTATGTAGAATCAGACTAAATTTATAATACTTTCTAATAAATTTAAACTAAATTCTCAGGTGTATTGCTTCAGACTACATGAGAATTTCTCTTATGTTCCTGCATAATCAGTTGCTACTTCTTATGGACATTAATCATCATATTACTTCACTCCTTTTCGTATTTCATGTATGCATTTAATAAAATTAAGATGCGATCCAAAAGTAAAAGTTTCTCTACATTTTCACCACTGCATTGGACATTTAACTTATTTGCACATCAATGTTTGTCAAAATAAAAATTACACAAGGCATGGGTAATGCACATGGTGCTCATCAATATGATAACCGGTCCTTCCACAGGAAAATAAAAAAAGATCAAGTTTGTGAATAAAATTAGGAGAGTTGCCTCTTTGTTGCAGCATCTTTATCTAGTTGTCAGTACCGATGACTGTTAAATGATTGTTTCATGAATCTCCATACAAAATCTAATGGATGAAAATGCATGGGTACCATATAGTGTGATACTATTGAAATCTCCATAAAATTAATATGCTCAGTTTTTCAGTCAGTCTTAACAAGAAGCTGAGATCTCTGGTATCTATTCTTCCTGTGTAAATTGAACTGCACTGAGGATATCTTATGTGCAACTTCCTCCCAAATCATATTGACTGCATCCCTAGGCTGGCATGGATATTGATACTCAAAGTGCTGTGTAATATCCTTTAACCTTTCCCACATCTTGGTCCATTTTTCTGGCTTTATTGAATGAAGGAGATTCAGCAGGTAGCCTTTCCTTACAGCATCTGATGCATGGACAAATAAGCCAAATTCTGAGTAGTCCAAGACATCTTCAAATGGTAGCTCAATTTCGTCACTGATGATCACAGGAACACAGTGACTCACTATGGCATCGAATAGGCGATTGGAGGATGGGGTATCTCCAGCAATGTTTAGGCAGAATTTGGATACGGCCATGCCCTGGCTTGCCTGATTAATCCCATTTCTTTTGATGCTTCCAAATGCAAAATGCACGTCCTTCTCATCTTTGAGGAGGTAATATAGTTCTTGGCGAATAGTTCCTCCCTAAAGAGTTTCAACATGATAATTAAATGAACTCAAATGAGTAAACATTCCACTGGCAGATTTAGAATTAGAGACAATAAAATTGATAATATGATAAAAGGCAGCACAAATCATATCACTTCTCACTACTATGGTTCTAAGAAAAGCAACCATGGCAGGATGTGTTTTGATAGTTTAACAAAGTGATCCTAAATCATATGTCCAATCTGTGCCTTTAGATGTAGAAATTCAAAGTGCTTTCTGGCATGTGCAGCATGAAAATGTAATCATCGCATGCAGTACCTCAGATTTGAAGGCTTGTATACACCTTAAATGATCCTATCTGTGCTGACTCAAGTTCTATGTAAAAATTGAACTAATTCTATTTTTGATTGTTTTCCCAAGAATTTCAATTAAAAAAAATACACTAACAGACAATGGTGCATGCTCAATAGACAATAATATATAGTCCAAATCTACATCTTGATTGAGATTATAAGAGGTGCAGACTTGCAGTGCACTTATTGCTAAAGAGTAAAGAATGTTGAGAACAATTCTTTTTAAATTAATAATCTGAAACCTGGGAGGACAAGGACATGGAGATCGCTGCATCAAGAGGTAGTGGATGAACAGTAACATATTATTTGCATTTCACTCTTAAATGCCAATATCAGATTTTGTTTTATTATTACAAGGAAACTTAAGGACAGGGGAGGTTGCCCAATTCCAAGATCAAGGTAGGCTACGAGTATTTTTTGGGGATGGCCGGTAGGAATCAAACCTAATAAGACCTTTTTGTTGATGCATTGAGCCAACCCTCATTGGCAATGCAATGCTGATATCAAATTTGTTAATTCTAAATTCAGAAGCTAAAATCACCTTCAACATCATGCCAATACATTTTAGCAACCTTAAATGCATATATCCAATTACCAATTAAGCATAAATTACCAACCAAAATAAGGGGAAAAAATTGTACTAGTCAATGCTAATGCATTAAAGACATAACATGAGTAGTAGCAGAAACATACATCTTTCCTATATATTGCCCCCTGGAAATATAGCAATGTGGAACGTTCTTCATATGAAGTTGATTCAGCCCTTGGTATGGTGCCTACTAGATGCCTATAGGGAGCTATGATATCCTTATTAATATTTGCTAATTCAACAGGATACCTTCCAAAATCTGCAAGAACAAGCATAGCAGAACCCAACTTTTTTCTTGCAGCCCGCATGCTGTTAGGGTGGTGAGCTACAATTAGATGATCCTTCCCTCCTGAACTTTTCCATTCTTCCCGGCTCAATAGGAACTGTACTAATCTCTCTTGCAACATTTTGTTATGGCTAACCTTTTCTTTTCGATGAATCTTCGAATGCCGGTTGTAACTCACAGATGAGAAAAATGGGACAAAAAAAACATCTGCTTGACTTGAGTTATGCACTCTAATTGCAGTGCAAGGTCTTAAAACTTTGACAACGTTTGATGAGAGAAGATCAAGGGTGAGCCAGTATTCCACACTGTGCTGTAAATTAAGTCCTCCGGGATATGGTGGGATATGTTTTGGGTTATCCACAATAGGCCATGTTTGATTTACACTTCCCTTCCAACCCAATAACCCAAAGTGAAATTCTGGCGGCAAGTCATACATGAAGACCCTTAAGAGAGCCTGAGTTGGGTCACATGCCAATGCCATTTTCCTTTGCTGTCCTGCAAAACTTGTTTTCTGGCTTGAATTGGAAACTGAACAGCCTGATTCCCTGGGTCTTTGAGAAGGGAAGGGGGAGGGGATAATTTGTTTTGTGTTGAAATTGGGTTTGAAGTAAAGTGATGTGTTATTGAGAGGAATAAGGTCTAACACTGATGTGGGGATGAATGAATGTTTGGTCAAGTGGATGAGGAAAAAGGAAGACAGGACCAAAAGGAACATAGAAATGATCATTAAACAACATATAAATCTAGAGGGAACCATGTTCTTGTCTGACATTGTTGAAGGACAAGGGAATGTAAGATTAAGGGAAAAAAATTGTAAATGTATAGATAAATATAGATAGATAGATAGAACTAGTTCACCAAGTAAAGGCAGGGTTTCACATGCATCAACAGCTCAAACCATAACAAGCAGTGGAGAATGGAGATATAATTATAATTCATAAAGAACTCAAGTTTTTTCCCGCAAGTAATTGAGGAGACCAGTTCATTGAGTCGGATAGAACCATAAAGACGGCAAAAAATTTTAATGATACTGTATTTCCACGGATAAAATTCGAATAATCAATACCATTGATTAAGGCTGAAGAGATCATGTTATCTTACTGTCGGGTATAAAGAACTCGAGTTTGAGGAGAGGGAACATAAAAATGAAGAAGGGCATGTGGCCCAATAAGATGAGGTGCGTAGTGGGTCCGGTTGAGCAACAAAGAGTGCCTGATCACCTTCGCATTACTCCATCGGTGTTCACAGTGGCGTGTGTTTGGGAAAGGAAGAAACTTTTGGGAGAAATGTTTTATTTAATTTTATGGTAAATGCTATATGTGGTTAACGAATTTAATTGCCGTTTAAAATTCATCCTCATATCATTGATTTTAGCAAGATCCTAATTTTATTTGACTTTATCTCTTCTTTGCGGTGAATATATAGTAATAACTAATCACATACATGTTATGTTTTTTTATAAGTTGTTGCTAACTAGTGTTCTAAAGACATTGTTTAAGAATTCAAAATAAAGAAATTATTTATTAAAAAATTAAGTATATATCTTTCCAATATATTGAACACACGTATTTCCATAAAAACTTAGTTTTTTAGACTTCTTAAATAATGTTCTTCAGATACTCGTTAACATTTATCTTTATCGTATTATGTCGGCTTTCAAAATTCATTAAAATGATTGTTAGTTGTTTCGATACCTACGAATTGAGGCGGTTTCGAGTTGTTACGATACCTAAGAATTGAGGGAGTTTCAAGACACACATTTAAAATGTTGCGTTGTTGATACATAGTTTAAGTGTGATCTAGGTTTTTTTTTTAAGAAACCCCATAATAACTTTAGTTTATTAATTTCATACCCACAACCAATGAGACAGTTTTTTCAACGTCTTACTAACCGTCATGAGAACAATAGTTAATGAATTTTTATTTTTAAATACGCTTCTCAAAACAAACGATAGACACATCATTTTTTTTTCCCCATAAAACCTTACTTTTGAAATTGATTAGCATTTTCTTTTACAAAATAGAAAGTTATCACTTTTAATATAATTCTTTAATTATGGTACCTTTTTTTTACTACTAGTTCTTTTCTTATCAGAGAAAATAAAAACTCTAGGCGAAGAAGAAGAACGTCAGCCTTTATCACACAAAGGCAAAGACAAGAGAAAATGAAAATGTAGAACCATATTTAAAGGTTAAGTAAGAATCACCATTGTTTTTAGCTTTTCTATAACTAAATTTATTACTTATAAGTTTAACTCTTGTGTGCGTTCAATTTTCTAGTAAAGTTGTTTCATTTTTAAAATTAGGTTTTGCTGACCAATGTTTTTAAAATAATGATTGAAAAATCAAGAAAATAAATATTTTACGAGAAAACCGTCAAACATAACTTCAAAACATTTCATATATTAAATACAATATTATTCACCACAGGTTTTTTATATTTAATTCTTTAATTAAAACCCTAAAAATACTTGTTAATATTCTCCATTATAATTTTAGAGTGAAAACTATTCATATTGGTTGCTGAACTTTCCGTATATTAAATACTTTAGAAGAAAATTAAAATTTGAATCGTTGAAAAAAATATTATCGAGAAGGTAATTATATATCTGAAAATTACCCTGTAGAGGATTGTAAATATGAAGAAGTGTTACGTGTATTTTGTTTTTTTGCTTTTAGGAGCAATCCTTATGTGTTTTAATTAGGGATTAGAGAATTTCTGTTGTGCACACTGCACAGGATAATAATGATTGGGTGGGTAAGGCATGCCATGTGGGTGCGCAAACGAGCTAAAGAAAGATAAGCCGGACAAAAACAGCGGCGAGCACATGAAGGAGAAGGACCAGTCACTAATAGCTGCAGCTCATCTTGCTCTGGGCCTCTGAAATTGACACTGGTGGGCCTTCCTCCTCTCTCTTTCTATGGGCTTTCATTAGTTCTTTTCGTTCTCCGTCTTTTTGTTTTCTTCAGGATAAAAAAATGACAGATTGATTGTACTTTTTTACTATGCCTTTCTTGATTATCATTCATTTGATTTGATATGTTCAATATGCAATTCAATATTCAATTTGATTCAGTTAGAACAGTTAGTTGGTCAATAACTTAATTTCAATTTTGATTATTCTGCTACAATGACGACTGTATATATATTTGCTCAATTAATGAAATGAAATCAACTGGTCTTTATTTCTCTCACAACAAAGCACTCTTAATTAGTAGCTATATGCAATGGACGATTACTTCACAGTGACTCAATTTGTTACGTTTAATCCATGATTTGCCCTACCATCCAGCTAATATCTCATCAAGTTTGTTATATCTGCCTCATGGGCTTCGACTTTAAAGTGTCTCTATGTTTTATATTTTGGGAGGTCCAAAATCACGTTTGCTTCCAATAAAAGTGATTTTGGAATTCTGTCTGGGTTTGGTAGAATTGATTTTAAGAGAAATAAGAATTTCTAATTTTTTCGTTGAAAATAATTAATTCTAGGTGTGGGCCCCACAAAGTTCTTAGTATTCACATCTCAAAAGTCATTTTACTTTATCATCCAAACAAAATCAATTCTTCTAACCTCATTTTTAAAATATCATTACCAACCACAAATCAATACTTTCAACCTCAATTTTTTTTTTCAAATCATTTCTTTCAAATAAATTCTACCAAAATCTAAAAC
This sequence comes from Sophora flavescens, assembly GCA_030762895.1. Classification (NCBI taxonomy): domain Eukaryota; kingdom Viridiplantae; phylum Streptophyta; class Magnoliopsida; order Fabales; family Fabaceae; genus Sophora; species Sophora flavescens. Next base: position 37,821,147 of record CM061068.1, read on the forward strand.
AAAAGGACCCTTAACCCTTATCATTGATATGAACATGACATGCCAATTTAAAAATAAAGAGTCAAATTACTGTAACATGCTTCAAAAGGTAGCGTTTGATACAAGCTTTATTTTAATATTTCCATGAATGTGAGCATGAGATTAAAAGTTTCTCATGTTTGCTACAATTTAAAAAAAAAACTATGCATAAAAGATGTCCATGAATAAAATTAGTCAATGAGACAAGAAAACTATATTCTAAGTATGGAGGTGGGAAAGAAACATTCATGATAATGAAATTTTCAGGAATGTAATTTTCTGGTAATAAAACATTTCAGAAACCAAATCTTACCAAAGTTCAATTCTCATTATCTAGCTAGTTAATTAGATTTAATTGACAATGATTAGACAGCATACAACAATTAAGTCTCATATATTCCATTAGGTGAGATCTACATGAATCAAACATTTTTATTGAACTTTATCATAAGAGCCTAATTCTTATTATTTTTATAATAGGATAGTCTTTTAATGTACTTTTGTAACACGAGCTTTTTACATTCTCCAAATAAATGATTGGACATATAAAGTAAAAATACAAAAACCAAACTACGATTGGACTCAATCAATTGTGGTTGTCATTTGTTTCTTATATGATATGATGTAAAATATAATTTAGAGAACATAATGGATGGTAGAGCAAGACTCCATGAAGGGATTTTTATGCTTTTCATGATTTTGCAATGAAGAATATTCGGCAAGTTAAACACGGAAATTGAAAGTGGGCAAGGCAAACAAGGACATGGAGTCCAAGACAAAGTATAGACATCTATTTTAAGGCCTACCAATTACCATCCATCCACACCTATTTATGGGCTCACATGCATGATTTGATCCTTAAACTTTTCCACACTTGACGGGCCCTACAATACCCATATAAATTAGGCTTATTCAAAGAAAAGATTATATATATATATATATATATATATATATATATATATATATATATATATATATGTATATATGTATATGTATATGTGTGAGAAGGCTAAGTTACACCATCCTATTTTTACACCACTTCATGCACCACCCAAGTGGCAAAATCTGGACCAACCAGATTGCCACTTGGGTTTTTGACTTTTCAATCATTGTAAAGGGACCAATATTAACATGAAGCACCAAAGTATTTGTATACAGGTGTACCTCTTTCCCCTTCCCTTCCATCCCCACCCTCTGGTCTCCGGTTCACATCGCCATGAACCTCGACTTCGGCTACCTCCTTGGCTCCATCACGGTCGTACGCTCGTCCTCCGCCGTTCCTCGTGCGTTCAAAGCTTTCGTTGTCCTGTGTTCCGACCACCGCCTCATCCTGAAACCACCATTGTCGCCCCCTATAAACCAGATCTGCCACCATCATCCTGCAACAGAGCGGATTTTCGGCCGCAACGAACGTCGTTCACGATTCTTTTCGTCGTAGCACCAGTTGTCATTGTCGGTAGCATGCTCCATCGCCGCTGCTCACACCGCTGCCGCCCCCGCTCGTGCCCGATCTGTTGAGCATGGTTATCGTTCTCCTCAAGTCGCACCAGATCCGTTGAGCATGGTTATCGTCTTCTCTATCGCGTGCCTCGTCTTCTCCGCCATGTGGTTCGACCATTACAATTCCAGCTTTGGGTGACAAATCCACAAATTTGTGATGCTGACCCTCCCGATCTGGGTTGCGGAGGTTGCAGCGACGGTATATCATCCGGCCAATGGTGGTTGTGGGGGAGGAGGCAGATAGGTGGGTGGTGGGGAAGGAGATCGAAGGGTATGAATGAAAATTGAAAATAAAAAAAATATAAAAATAAAAATATTATCTGTATTAAAAATGGTGGTACATGCATGTACCACATATTTTGATGCTCTTTCATTACAAACATGATAAACAACATAATAGCCTACACAACAGGCAAAGAATAAAGATATTTGGACATTTTATATAGATACTATAGATCTTACGAGTGTCTTGGAGCGATGAAATACTTGATGAGAGAGAATAAAACAATAAATAAGTAGGAAATAATACTTAGTGTTTGATACCATCTTTGTGTCCAAATATCATTAATCACAAACAAAAGATAGAAAGCGCAGCTGCCACTTTCTTTAGTTTTTCATCTTATTATTGAAATATTTGTGAGCGGTCACTCCTCCTTAAGAATGTAAAATGTGTTTAGCATATTTGGTCTATTTTTAAGTGTGTTTGGATAAGCGCTTGATAAAAGTGATTTTGTAAAATTGATTTAGTTAGAATTGAGTTTAAAGCGAAGTGATTTATGTTTGGAAGTTTTTATCTTGAAAACAAGTTTGATGTAAAACTTAGTGTAAAATTTTAAACTCAACGCAAAAACTACATTTTGTAGTAATCAAAATTGTTTCTGAAAGCAAAATCAATTCTACCTTATAGCACCCCAAACACCATATTTTTACTAAAATCAATGTTTGATAGGAGGCACAATCAATTCCGGAGATTTTCAACGTGAAAACAAACACACACTAAAAAACTATATAAACCATGGTTTAGTAATTTCGAAACTAAAATGAACGTATTATATGCAGCATGCCATATTGCCATTTATGGATATAGAAAGAAACTGGGTGGCGACTGAGAAGTCTTTCGACCTTTTTTCTGGATAGACTATGCCTCTAACAGCAAAATTAACTAATCTGATTAATTAGCCGTCTCTCTCGGGAATGGGAGGTGAAGCATGGAAAGAATATATCATAAAGAATACTAGTACTTGAGTTGAAATGGTCAAGCGCTATCTAATTGATTAACTGAACAAGTAGTTTGACCAGTTGATATTAGTAGCTATACTAGCATCTCTTCATAAATGGGGTAAAGTACCTAGACAGAAACAGTTTATATCAGTGGGAAGTTCTTCTGTCAGTTTATGCCAAGATTGAGCGACACTGACTACACTGCTAGAATGATACATGTAATAATTCGCCAATCAGAGAGAAGTATCAAGGACATAAGAATAATTAAAAAAATTAAAGAAAAGAAAATTAATATTGAAGACAAAAAGCTATTTTTGGCTTCTATCATTTGAATCAAGAGAAAAAAAAGAAAGAAATGAGAAATATGATTTTCTCATGTTCAATTGTATAGAAAAGTTGGAAGAAATAATATTATATAATTTAAGTTAAAATACAGTTTTATTCCCGCTAATTTTTTAATTTAGGGAATTTCGTCCCTCTAATTTTTTGAGCTATTATAATCCTCGTAGTTTTTTAAATCTGCAAAAATTCGTCCTTCCATTGGCATGTCCAATTGGAGTCACTTATAATAAAATGTTATTAAAAATAAAAATTTAATTAAATAATAAAATAATATTATTCAACAATAATATTTGAAATTATATAATGGAAATGGCGTTGACCCTGCTGCTACCGCCTCGGTATCCTCAGTTCTTCACTGGAAAGTGGTTAAGCAAAAGATAAATAATTGAATAATGGAAAACAAGACATGCAGCTTTAAGGAAGATGGGTTTAGAAAGGGGTTTCTTTATTTAAAATCGTGGGATTTGGTGAAAAAGAATCAAATTGGGTTGAAGCGGTTGGAATTCAGTTTGATATCTGCCTATAACAAATCACTTCGTTTATGTAATTGTTGCGTCCCTGTAGATTCATGTAATGTACGTACCATCATGGGGGTTGGAGCTGTTCTTGAACCAAATGGTCCATGTTTTGGTGAAGTTTAACCTAGGTTTTGGCTTTGATTACACGTCATAGAGAATTGTGAATTCGGGGGTGTGAATGAAGGGTGTGGTAGGTGTAACAGAATTAGTCCACTGCAGATCCGGCTCGCTCCACCGGTAACCGCTGCACTCCTCTTCCGCCATTGCGCCCAGATCCACCACCGCCTTGTGAACCTGTCCAGCCATCACGCATCGTAGAGCAACTCCTACGCCGCATGACCACTGCAAACTTTCCCAGTCGCTAGCCATAACCCGCGGCCACCAGACCTGCATCACCGTGAACAGAATCTTTGCATCACCAGAACAGTGGGAAGTCAGGGAGGTCGCATGGGTTGGGATGGAGGATAGTCTTCCAAATGGAATCTTTAGTCCAAATTATGCAACACTGCCAACACATGCTCGTGGTCCACCTCGAGCCACTCTTCAGAGTTTGACATCACCAAGGTAGAAGATGATGCCTTATAATTGTTAATGTATTATTATTAGAGTTTATAATTACTATACACCATCGTTGTAAAGTTTTTTATATCATCAATCAATCAGAAATTATAATATAAATTACTTTTAAAATGGATGGGATAAGAGTTAAAGATTTTCAATAATTTATTAATTTCTGATTGACTGACAGTATAAAAAATCATTACAATATCGGTGTATATCAATTAAATTCTTATAATTATTAAGTTTAGAATATTATTATTTAATTAAATTATTATTTTAATAATATTTTATTATAAATTTGAGTTGTACTTGCCACCTTGCAAGTTCCATTAATTTTGGGACGGCAGAACGGAAGGATGAATTTTGGAGATTTAAAAAACTAGGAGGACTATAATAGCTCAATAAAAAATTAGAGGGATGAAATTTGTCAAATCGAAAAACCTATGAGATTAAAATTGCATTTTAGTCTATAATCTAAAAATACTTATTTTTTCTCTCTCATAATCTTTTTGCAATGGGAGGATAAATGTCCTATCAAGTGAAAATGTCAAAATTTTATTATTTTCTCTCATTCAATTTTCCTTCTTTCCATTTTCCTCAAACAAAGAATGGATAGACTCATTTTTTTAATTTTAAAATAGTTCAAAATACTTTTCAAAAAGTATTATTTAGAAGTAAAAAAAGTTGAATTTCAACATTTTTTCAATTTTTTTTATAAGTAAAAGTGTATTGATAAGGGATATTAAGGGTACCCCAACCCGTATACAAGATAATTAACATATTACATGAGAAGAGAAAGAAATGTACCCACTCAACCCAAAGTACTAACAGTCACCAAGACAAATAACCAAGACTACAAAGGTTGAGTAATACATTCTCCCACGAACCAATAAAAACTATAAGATAAACCAACATTTTTTCAGTTTCTGCTTATTCGGAAAGATCATTTCTTATATTTCATTTCTTATATTTAGATAAATATTGAGGGTGTTTTTATCTTCATTACACCCAATCAATTAGACTTCAAAATCTACTAGATATAATTTTCCTTAACTTTATGGAACTTTAAGGATTCCCAAATATAGGGAATCTAGATTCCTATAATAATCACCCTATTTATTAAATAAAATATGGGAAATATTGTATTGGAAAATAATATATTTAATATTTGAAGAAGTGAAATATTTAGTCTCTCATTAATAAAAACTTATTTTTTATGATTCCTTAACGAGTGTCCTAAACATGACCCATAAAATATAAAATAGTTTTTATATTCTCAAGACATTAAATACATTACGTTTTCAATTAATATTTCTTTTATTTAGTAAGAGAAAGATTAGTAAGAGAATATAATAGAAAACCTAAATTAAAAGCTCAATCAAACAAACATGAAAATGTTCTAATTGTTTTTTCTATTTATCAAAATAGTCATTTTTTTTATAAAAAAAATGTCTAAATGAGCTTTTTTAAGTTTGGTAGTTGATTTTTGTTTGGTTTACTAAGGGTAAATAACCCCGTCCGATGGAGAAGACCAATATAAAAAAAATGTCTAAATGAGCTTTTTCAAGTTTGGTAGTTGAATTTTGTTTGGTTTACTAAGGGTAAATAACCCCGTCCGATGGAGAAGACCAAATTCTTTGAAACGTATGAATGATTGAAGTGTCTTTTGTTTCTCCCAAGTATTTTTATTTTTTCATACATACTCCTGAAATTAAACTTCTAACAATATGCTTAAAGAATCTAATTATCTACTAATTGTGTTAGGTCATTTTGGTTGTTGTTTTGACAAGGTTTTTGATTTGTGAAGGTATTCTTCACACACAATTACAGAATAATCCCTCGAATCATATAGATAGGATCACAAAGACGGTAAAACTTTCTCTCAATAACTTTAACGCTATTGCATTCCCCATGGAAGAAATCATGTCATCTCAACCATTGCCTTATTTCTATTCTTGCCTATCATCTCCCGCCCCAACATAAGTTTTAGACCCCTATAACAAAGAAAAATTGACAACGGCGAAGGAATAAAGGAGAAGAGAACGTAGTTAGAGAACAGATTGGGATAATATATACTCCGATAAGGGAATTAGAACAGAAATCCCAAGTGTAAAAATTTCTTTTACAATAATCAATGTCTGTAACACTTACAAGAACCCAAAGAGAATGATGGCAAGAAATGCTATCAATCAGTTAATCTGATATGCAATATACTCACAGTACTCAAAGACTATACTATACATCTGAGTTTGCACTTTGAACTTGCCTTTTGTGAAAGTTCCTGTGGCAGCCGCAAGCCGCACATGTAAGCGCTCCACTTGTTCCCTCTCCAGCGCTAGCCATGAACTCCCTGCACCCATCCACAGCATATCCTCCACTGTTAGCTGCGTGATTCTTCTGGCACTCTCCATATCGAACAATATTTCTTGCCACCGCTGAAGATGAAGATGAACTGTTGTTGGCAACACCTTTTTTCACCACCACCTGCCGCTTTTTCATCTTTGCAGAACCCTATTCGATTCCCTCGATTTCTATATATATCCGATCGGATAGCTTTGGGTTCCAATCACTTCTTCGTCTTCATCCAAAACAAACCCAGATATATATACATGATAATAAAAGCTATAGAGCTTTTTTCTTTTCTTTTTCCTGATGGGAATGATAACTATAGAGATGGCGCTAGGTAGCTATGAATGTAGAGTCGCAGACTTTGTCAGTTCTTGGTGAACAACTCTCTAACCCTAGCGCATAGATTTATAAATGGCCAAGCTAGCAGGGGTAAAGCACGAACAAGGAGTAAGGGATGGAAAAAGATCATGACCCGGAAGGAATTGACCAGCCTTATTTTACGTGTCCGTGCGATACACGGTACCAGTTTTTCAATTTTTTTATCTGTTAAATAGCATATTAATCCTTCTATTTTTTTTTAATATTATAATTTTGATTCTTTCATCTAAATTTCGTTAATTTGTTCAATAATCAATAAAGAGCAATGCATATGATCAACTTAACTTAAAAAATAAATAAAGAACGATCTCTACTTTAAGCGGATAGAATCCTTGATAGAATTTACAAAAATTTCATCTTACGTTTTTTTTATATCTAAATTCAAACTATCTATCATCTATATCTATGATTGTTATCTAATAAGTATAGTTTAGTTGGTTGTATAGGCTGAGGTTGTGGGAGGAGGATCTCAGTTCGAATCCCACAACATATTTTTTGGGAATGGCGAAGAACCTTAATCATGATTAAGCACCTGAACAAAAATCAGTCTCATAGTGAATCCAAAGGATCTAACCTTATGGAATATTTCATACACCCACTGAAAAAATAAATACCCTAATTACAGTGGATTCCTAAAAAATCTACCTATGATTCTTCGTAAAGCAAAATTGATTTGATCAATAGTCCTAAAATAGGTCTATAAAAGGAAGTAAAAACTAAAAAGAATGAGTAAAAACTAAAAAGAATGATGTGAGAACATATGTGAGATTACATGTGCATGTTATTTGTTATTTGTTATTTAAGAAAGTAAAGGCAAGTCATGGTACGGCTATGTGGCGCCCTCTGATTAAGTTCCGGACAAAACCAAAAATGGGAATTGAAGGATGGAATGCTTGTCCTAACACTAGCCATACAACCCTGGAATTGTCTTTCAGAATTGATAGCTCACCTATCTCAAAAGGCTTTATTCAAAAAACACAAGAAAATTGGATAAAAGGATAGAGAGTCTTAGCCAGTTATATATATAGCAAGTTAGTATAAGAGAAATGTTTTTTTACATAAAATGGGGATATCATTAGTTATTTCTTTTGTTTTTTTAGTATATTTTCGAGAAACGTATATATAAAGAAGATAAAAAATAAGTGAGAGATAAAGATAAATATAGACGATGTCATATACGGTGTTCAAATATCATAACTTTTAGTATAAACTAATTAAGGATGCTGAGAGTGAAGTGCTTTTTTGCCAAACTCTTTGGTTAAACTATTTAAGCAGAGTCAGCGGCTAATGTTATATCTGCAGTGGGTCCAATAAAGGCAGATCGCGGTGGTGGCCCTTGCACAACTGTGACAACAACTCTTTGTAAGATTCTAAAAATTATGAGGACCCTTTTTTCTATCCTTTGGATCAAATCAAGGACAACAATCATAGCTTTTCAAAATTTCAACATCACATGCACTTCAACTATCGATCTGCAACCGCCCACCATCAAAGCTAGCTAAAGCAAATTTTCTGTATGGCTCATAAAACTTTCCATTGAACATAGAACTCGACATATAGTTTTTAGTTTTCACAGCATGGCTTTGCATATATACGGGAGGAACAACAAAATAGAAATGAAGAAGGGAAAGAAAAAAAGAAAAAACTGGCCAGTTTACACAAGATATGCATAATTAGGATCTTGAATTATTCTTATTGGGCCGGAGAGTGGCTGGGGAAGAATAAGAATATAATATATAGAAACAGTACTATAGACATTTGAAGGTCTGGGATGTTCAACTAAGCCATGATAAATACATGCACAAGCAGGCATGAGGAGCCTCCACCAACACCTTATCAAAGTAAAGAACTAGAAAGGACAAGCACGAATAGGGGCAGTAACATGTGCACATTTGAGAGAGTGACAAAGGACAAGGACACGTGCTTGTCAATCAGACGTGGACGTTGTTTATTTATGCAAACAAATTAAATATATATAGAGATGATTTGAAAATTCATCTTTTTTTTCTTTTTACTGATCTAGTGATCTCCACTATAAAAACATAACTTGACTAGTGATATCTTTAATTAAGCTGAAATTTTGGTTTTATTTGAGTAGAGGCCGCTTCATAACATCTAAAATATCTTTTCTGTGATAAGAATTTGAGTTGAAAAACTAAAACTTATATGAGGAACTCGATTAAACAGCAGCAATTTATATTGAAGCTTCGTCTATTAATTAATTGTCTTCGAGCTGCGTGTGTATTATTAGGATTTCATAAGTAGAGTTGCTATAAACTTGCAATATATATGCATATATGTATATATGGAAGACAATGGCATAAAGTTTGGCAGCGTTGAGAGGTAAGTGTGTAGTAACATAATTTATGAAGTCGTTGGAACAATGTGATCTGATCAGCTTGGCTGTATATATAGCAATATGTGTGAGGGATTTCCAAAATAATGGAAGTCCAAGACACCAAGTTATAAAGAGGTTGAAGGACACCAATAGGTGTGATCATGGCTTTTAAATATTTTCTATTAGGTGTGTTTTTTCATGATTAAATGTGTTCATTCATCAACTGTACACTACAAGAAATTAAGCTATTTCCCAGGGCTTTTTACCCAGGGAAATAAATCCCTAGGAAATTTTTACATTTCCCACGGCCAAGACCCTCGGAAATGTCTCGCTTTATTTCCCACGGCTTGTCCCTGGGAAAAAGAGGCGCCAAACATTCCCGCTTTATTTCCCACGGGCTGGGCCGTAGGTAACAGAAAGCGCTGTTTCCCACGGATCGAGCCCTGGGAAATGGCTCAGTTTTCCCACGGGCATAGCCGTGTCTAGTCAACACGGAGTTTCCCACGAAGTCCCGTCGCAAATCGAGAGGTGTTTCCCACGGCCAAGCCCCGGGAAAGACGGCGGTGTTTCCCACGCCAAGCCCCGGGAAAGACCCACGCTAACCCCCGAAAGACCGTCCCACGCTAAGCCCCTGGGAAAATCATCTTCCTCCTCTTCACTCGGTCCCTTCGCGCCGCCTCAATTGTTCACACGGTGTTCGCGCCAGATCTGCAATCGTGAGACTGAAGCGTCTCTCTTCTTCTTTTCTTCCCTGGCAGCGAAGGTAACTCCTCATCCTCCTCTTCCTTCCTTTCTCTTCTCTTTTTCATTTCCTCCTTCTCAAACGTTCTTGCTGACAGAATGGTAAAGGGACGATCTCACTCACCGTCTTCATTCCCTCAACCGCTGCCATTGTCTTGCTCCGTCGCACGCCGTCCATCGCCATCCTCAGAGGTTGGAGCAGACACCAACACAGCAACAGCAAAGGGCCGTCGCAATCGCCATATAGGTAATTTTCAACTTTTTTTTTTATGTCGAACCATTCAAGGGAATATCCTTGATAATATTTTATCCTTCCCTGTGGCTGAAAATGAAATTAAAGTAGATGAGATATTTTGTCTGTGTGTTAATGATGTACATCATCATTTCAGTTTGGTATAAATCCATTTGATTTCTTTTGGAAGCAAAAAATCTTAAGCACCTACGAAAGATGACACCCACTATTAAATCTGGATGCTATAAACTAACACAAACACAATTGTTCTGCTTTGTTTAGCTCACAACTTTCTTCTGTCATTGGAGAAAAGGCACAAAATATCGATAAGTATCAGATAAAGCACCAAAACCAAGTGAACTAAAAAAATGATCAAATATAACTACACCAATATTTTTTTTTTAAATGCTAGTAGTTTCCTAGTTTTGTCCTCTTTAAAAAAATATTTGACCCTTTAAGTGTCTTGTTATAACTGATAATTGAACAACTGATAAAAAAGCGTTGTCCTATGGAGTCCATCTAGTAACTAAGACACAATTACTTCAAATTTTATCTTTCAATTTTCGTCCCAATGTCGTATTATGATCTGCAGACCATGAGAATTTTTTTTAGAATAAGCAGTTCGAAATTGGAGCAACAATAGGCGTATAATATACTTTGTCCTCATGTTGGCTTTCATTCTTGTCAAATGTGATGGGAACTGGTAGCAAATCTGATTCATTCTCTTGGCGAATAAGATAAAAAAACATTGTTTTATGACATGATTTCCTGTGGCTTATGAAGTCATAATGATTCATCCCATTAGACTTGTTCCCTTGTGACCTCCGAGCTATACCAAGTCAGTTTACATTGAGACGTTTAAATAGTGGGAAAAAATGGTAACATCATAAAGATGTTTTCAGCTTCCGAACTATATAATCATAGACTGCTTTCACAAGTATTTATGAATTTTCAATGGTTAGTAGCGCTAGTCTTTGAGTAGGAGGCCATTTCCAACTCTCTATTCTCGATGCCATCATGATCTCGTGTCCCGCTATTGAGGCTTTGAATGAAATACCAAAACTCTAATCATTCGGAACATAGATTTACCTGGACTTAAGCCCCCTCATATGCATGGTCCAATAGCATAAGTTGAATCATTTAGGCCATTTCTAGAGTTATCGGATGTGATATTGTTAGTTGTAGTAGTTTCAAAACCTTAGTACTCCTTTGTCTTTGGTGCCATCGCTGATTATTAGCCAGAATTTGCCTTTTGTATCTTCCTCTTCTGCAAGTTTCGCGCAATCTCAATGCAGGCTTGATCAACCATTCCAAGAAAATCATTGACTAAGACAAATAGTTGAAGATTGTGTTCTGCAGTGTCTTTTGAAGCTCCCCCTTGAAAATATTCTGCTGTTCTCTTGATTAGCTGCATTACCCTTGTTATCACATGCCTAAAAATTATTTTACTATGATTGCTTTGGATATCTAAAAAATTTGCATTTATTTTGCATTCTTCAATTATCATCAATCATTTTTGGGGATTCCTTTTGTCATCTTTAAGAATAGGTGACTCCTTTTAGTGTGTGAAATTCATTGAGAGATTGTACCCAAAAAAAATGTGATTGCTATTCTCTTATTGTTAAAATTTATCTGGATTTTTTTATTAATATGCAGAAGATGGATTGTTATCCTTCGAATCGTAGTTGGGTGTATGATAGGCTATATCCGAAAAGAAGGGGTTTGAAACCAACTTTCGTAGATGGGGTTGAAGAGTTTGTTACCCAAGCAAAGCGACAAAAGTGTTTCATCGATGATGGAAACCGAATTAGATGTCCATGTGCTAAGGGTTGGAGCGTCCACCACATGCAGACGTTACCCTCAGGAGTCTGCGGAGATTGCTCAGTTGAGGTAGATGTTGGTCGCTTCCCAAGAGAGGGAGCGGCAGAGGGATGAGGAGCATCGTGTGATGATGGATACGATGCGACAACTGATGGAGACAGTGTGAGCGAGAAGAAAGCAGAATTTCCCACAAACGACGCACGGCCTAGTCAGACGACCCAGCGTGCTCAGGAGGACGACGACTCTCTTGACCATTTTGTTGAGGAGCCTTATAATGGGGATTCTTAGTTTATTTTACTTATCATGTTTATTATGTTTATTATTTTTCGTTGAACAAATATGACTTGAATAACATTTTGTGTTGAACAAATATGACTTGAATAACATTTTGTGTTGAACAAATTGTTTGATTGAATTATGATGTTAATTTCTTTGTTGATGCATTCATATAAAAATAATAATTATTTATTTATCCACTTTAGCATAAATTAATGTATATAAGGTTTTATTTATAATTTAAACAAAACATATATTTCCCAGGGTTAGAACCCTGGGAAATTTCCCAGGGATAGATCCCTGGGAAAGATTTCCCAGGGTTCTAACCGTGGGAAATATTTCCCAGGGATAGATCCCTGGGAAATTTCCCAAGGCTGTAACCCTGGGTATTTCCCAGGGCGAGGCCCTGGGAAACGTTTCCGACCAGCTGAAAACCGAGGGATCTAAATCCGTGGGTCATCCCTGGGAAATGTGTATTTTCCCACGGATTTTATGGATTTCCCAGGGTCATAGGCCCTGGGAAACAGCGAAAATTCTTGTAGTGGTATATTCATGAAATGTTGCAATTATTCTTTCAAATATATGAAGGGTTATTTCATTCACCAAGAGGCATAAGTTGGTCTATAAATAGAACCACTTGTACATACAGAATGATGTCTGAAAATTGGCTCAACTTCTGCAAGCCAAATCACTTCCTTTCTTCCCTTAATGCGCAGAAAGAATTCAGGAAACTATTATTCTGTAATACGCTTGGTTTAGGGTGTGCAAACCAAACCAAGGTTCTCCATTATATCCTGAAGGGGATTCGCCGGTTATACCTGTTGCATCCAATCTTCGAGGAGAGATTGGTGGGGGCGAATCGAACCTAAAGCCTAGTGTTCTTACATACCTTAGAGGGTGCGCATGTCACTTGTTCTTCTCTTCTTTGTTGCATACCAGACCCCCCATTTTCTAACAATCTTTAGGTTCGAATTTTGATTTATAATAATGGTTGCAACATTGAGGGAGATTACATTTGACATTAACAAAGTGGAGATGTTCGAGAATCGTATGTTTATACCAACGGATGCGTCGGCCTGGTGGTGTGCGTCTGTTTGGCTAGTTTACCAGTGTAGGTTCGAATCCTTGGTCTGCAGTTTTAAGAACATTTTCAACCTTTTTGTTTTAGAAAACAAGTTTAAAGGAAACAATGCGACTAGTAGGATTCGAACTTGGGACAAGGTGGTTTATGTGCAAACGTTGTGACCACCAGGCTAACATTAAATTTGTTGTAAGGGTGTCATTATTAAATTATTTAACCAGTAGTTGAGGTGCTGCAGTCATGGTTTAAATTTGACATTATGAATGTCTTGTTAGAAATAAAGTTAAGGAAAATAAATTTAAAAATGTAAACATTTATTCAATTACCGAGAAACTTTGTGGATTATATATGTTGTTATATAATGGTGGGTAAATTAAAGCGATTTGTTATTAGATATTAACTAAATGTCTTAGGAGTAATATAATAGGAGAAGTTTATTATCCTAGTTATTACTTTGAGTCTACTATAATGATTGACCAAACAGCTGCATCTTATTCCCCATAACAAATTAGTATAATTGAAAAGAAAATTAGGATATAAGAAGAAATGGTAGAAGCCATGGTATCCTATGTTGGTCTAACAAAATGATATTGGGGAGTGAAATAGACAACTATAAACACGAGAAGGGGGGTTGAATTGTGTTTATCAGAATTTAAGCAAAGCTGAATTCTTTTCGCAAACGGAAAGCTAGATTTGGACGAGTGGAAGAATACAGGATGGATGGATGACTTTTGCAAATACACCACTGATAGACGCAAGAAAAACTAAAGCAAGTAAAGAGTTTATGAAAGAGAGATTAACACGGTGATTTATCCTGGTTCACTCTTCAAATCAAAGAGCTACGTCCAGTCCTTGGCAGCACCAAGATTTATCCACTATAACTGATAAGGTTACAAACTCAAGTATTATTTGCACACCTAGCCTCTTCAGGCTCAAGACAAGTATTATTTGCACACCTAGCCTCTTCAGGCTCAAGACAAGTATTATTTGCACACCTAGCCTCTTCAGGCTCACTCTGGTTTGTTTGAGAGATTTGGTTTGTAATAAACACAATTTCTCACAGGCAGATCTTTCACTAACACTCAGAGAGTGGTTTAAATGTAAGGTTCAGGAAAGTCTGCGTAATAATTTCAAAATGATTGAAAAATAAAGAATAAAAGAATGAAGAAATAAATGCTCAGAGTAATGGCGTTTTGATGCAATGTGTATTGTCTTTTTTCTTCATCTTCAATGGCTTCTGTATTTATGGTCTTCAAGCATTTAGGATCCGTTAGAGACATCCCCTCAGATGTTGGCTTCAAGCAGAACTTCATTAATTGCAATAGAGTCGTTCTGAGTAGTCATTAATGCAATAGAGTCGTTCTTGACAGCCATTAATGCAATAGAGTCGTTGGTTGTATTCTAACATGAAGGACCATGACTTTATTCATCGTGCTACAGCCATATCAAAGTTGTGCAGAGAGTTTTTTGTACTTTACTGAGTATACTTCCCTTTTTGTGTAAGGACCAGAGGTACTAGGGAATAAAGCACGTTGGAAGCATTCTTTAACTGGTCTTTGGTTCTGATTATCCAAGGTTGCTTGAGAGAGTAGCTTCTGACTTTTCTTGATAATCTTGAAACTGAGTAGGAGAGAAGGCTTCAAGTCTCTTTCTGGTTCTTGAACCAAGATTATGATAATCCTAAAAGAATTCGCGATCATAAGATAAGTGCTTCCATCTTGAAAATAATCACGTCTATCTAGTCATTTGAGTTTTCATTCAGGCTAGTAGACGAACTCCATATTAAGGACTCAGCAAGTCCAAAGACTAGTGGACGAGCGCTTCTGTCACCTTTAATGGACGAGCACTTCTGTTACCTCTAGTGGACGAGCACTTCTGTTACTCTAGTGGACGAGAGCTTCTGTCACCTTTAGTGGACGACAGCCTCTGTTACTTTACTGGACGAGAGCCTCAGTTACTCTGGTGGACGAGAGTCTCAGTTACTCTGGTGGATGGAAACATTCTGACCTTAATGGACGAGTACCATTTTCCACGTCATTGGACGTGCATTGCTGATACTTTATTGGACGAGCTCAAAGTGATTCCTTAATGGACGAGCTCCATCTGATTCCTTAATGGACGAGCTCCATCGGATTCCTTAATGGACGAGCTCCATCCGATTCCTTAATGGAAGAGCTCCATCCGATTCCTTAATGGGAGAGCTCCATCTGATTCCTTAATGGAAGAGCTCCATCTGCCACGTCATTGGACGAACCTCTCTGATACCTCACTGGACGGTCTTTTCTGATATTTTGATGGACGCGCTATTCTGATAATTTGATGGACGTGCTCCAAGTGCCACGTCATTGGACGAATAATTTTGATACCTCACTGGACCAGTTTTCTGATACTTTGAGTAGACGCGGCCTTCTGTGGCCTTCTGATACTTTTAGTGAATGCGGCCTTCTGATACTTTTTAGTGGACGCGGCCTTCTGATATTTTTATTGGACGCGGGTTTCTTTCTCTTGTGTTTTGGACGTGCGCTTCAAACACTACAGTGTTGGACCTCTACTTGTTACACTTTGTTGGACGTCTGATTCTATTTCTTAATCTGCACACTCAATAGATAGGTTAGCAACCAATATGAAGGTTAATTAAATCATTAACCAATGTTTAGTTTTCATCAAAACTTAGGGAAATGTATATCAAACATTTTAGAGACTTAACAATCTCCCCCTTTTTTATGATGACAAACATTGAGATGATTTAATGAACCTCAAAAAATATCAACAAAGAAAATAGCATATATAGACAGGTTGAAATTTTCTTAAGTGAACAGGTCATATCATATTCATTCTCCCATTCTATTTCTCCCACCATTCTCCCTATTCGTTTCTCCCTTTCTCCCCCTTTTGTCAACATCAAAAATGGTTATCAAGTTTTATTTATGTGATATGTTAAGGGCAAGATAACATGTTAAGAAAATCATAGTAATGCAGCAAGCATATTAGACATACTCCACTTAAACTATTGTATCATTACTCCCCCTGAACTAATGCTTAGTTGAAAGAACATGTATATAGGAGTAATGACAGATTTAGCACAGACATCTTAACATTCAGACATGTCATTCAACAATGCAATGCATGTTTAGATTATCTCTAATAAATAAAAACCTTTCTTCTTCGAGGGGTTTAGTGAAAATATCAGCCCATTGATTTTTAGTTTTAACAAACTTAATATCAAATATGCCTTTCTGAACATAATCCCTAATGAAATGATGTTTGATTTCAATATGCTTAGCCTTATAATGCTGTATTGGATTTTTAGTTAAGCATATAGCACTGGAATTATCACACCATACAGATATGTTATGTTCATAAATAGAGTAATCCTCAAGTTGATGTTTTACCCATAAGAGTTGAGAGCAAAGAACCAAAGCAGAGATGTATTCTCGCTCGGCAGATGAGAGACAAGGCAACGGTTGTCTGCCTCTTGCTTGACCATGAGACTAAACTTGCTCCAATGAAGTGACAACCTCCACTGGTGCTTTTTCTTTCTATTCTTCTCCAGCAAAGTCAGCATCACAATATCCCACTAATATGTATTCTTTTGATCTTAAATACAGCAAACCAAGATTAGTAGTTCCAAGCAAATATATAAATATTCTTTTTACAGCCTTAAGATGAGATTCTCTAGGATCAGATTGGAATCTAGCACACATACAGACACTAAATTGAATGTCAGGTCTGCTTGAAGTTAAGTATAGCAGAGAGCCAATCATACCTCTGTAGACAGTTTGATCTACCTTTTTACCTTCATCATCTTTGCTTAGTTTTGCATTGGGTTGCATAGGGGTTTTCATGAGCTTTGCATTTTCCATTTTGTATTTCTTGAGTATCTCCTTGGTATATTTTTGTTGATGAATGTAAATTCCATCACTTGTCTGCTTGATTTGTAATCCAAGGAAGAACTTCAATTCTCCCATCATGCTCATCTCAAATTCAGCTTGCATTAGATTTGAAAATTCCTTGCACAGCTTTTCATTAGTTGCTCCAAAAATAATATCATCAACATATATTTGAACTATAATAAAGATCTCTGCTTTAGAGCATTTTTTGAACAGAGTAGTGTCTACTTGTCCTCTAGTAAAACCATTATGCATGAGAAAAGAACTGAGTCTATCATACCATGCTCTAGGTGCTTGTTTCAAACTATATAATGCCTTTTTAAGTTTGAAAACGTGATCTGGTTTATCAGTATCCTCAAAACCAGGGGGTTGTTTAACATACACTTCTTCTTCAATTATACCATTTAGAAAAGCACTTTTTACATCCATTTGAAATAGGGTAATTTGGTGTTGTGCAGCATATGACATTAAAATGCGTATGGCTTCTATTCTAGCTACAGGTGAAAAGGTTTCAGTATAATCAATACCTTCTTGTTGGTTATAGCCTTAAGCTACTAACCTTGCCTTATTTCTGACAACTTTACCATCTTCATCCAATTTGTTTCTGAAGACCCATCTTGTTCCAATCACTGACTTATTTCTAGGCTTAGAGACAAGAGTCCAGACATCATTTCTGGTGAACTGGTTAAGTTCTTCTTGTATAGCAAGAATCCATCTTTCATCCTCAAGAGCTTCTTCAATGCGTTTAGGCTCCAAATCTGAAATAAAGGCCGCATTGCTTGATTCTCTTAATGTGGATCTGGTTCTTACTCCTTCATAAGGATTTCCAATAAAAAGATCCTTAGGATGATGAGTGTTGAACTTCCAATCCTTTTTGAGATCATCATGAAGATATTGACTTGTCTACTGACTGGTCTGTTCCATTTGTCTTTCAGCCTCAGGCACAGGTTCTGTTTTGGTTAGATCTGGTTGTTGACTTTCTGGCTTAAGTTTATATCAAGACCTGCAAGATCATCTT
Source organism: Sophora flavescens (assembly GCA_030762895.1). Taxonomy (NCBI): domain Eukaryota; kingdom Viridiplantae; phylum Streptophyta; class Magnoliopsida; order Fabales; family Fabaceae; genus Sophora; species Sophora flavescens. Next base: position 37,839,431 of record CM061068.1, read on the forward strand.
CTAGATCTGATAGTTCTTTATCAGTCTTTAAACCATCATTGAATTTAACATGAACAAATTCTTCAATAATACAAGTTCTTGAATTGTAAACTCTAAAAGCCTTGGACTTTTCAGAATATTCTATGAAAATACCTTTATCTGCCTTAGAATCAAACTTTCCAAGATTATCTTTGGTATTCAGAATAAAACATTCACATCCAAAAGCATGAAAATAAGATATGTTGGGGCTTTTTCCTTTCCACAATTCATAAGGAGTTCTTTTTAGAAAAGGCCTAATAAGTATTCTGTTTTGTACATAGCAAGCAGTGTTTACAGCTTCTTCCCAGAAGTACTTAGGGAGATTATTTTCATTGAGCATAGATCTAGCCATCTCTTGTAGAGATCTGTTCTTTCTCTCAACCACTCCATTTTGTTGTGGAGTTCTAGGTGCAGAGAAATTGTGAGAGATTCCATTCTCCTCACAGAACTGTTTAAACTGCTCATTTTCAAATTCTCCCCCATGATCACTTCTAAGGGTAGAAATACAGAAACCCTGCTCATTTTGTACTATTTTGCAGAATACTGAGAAAACCTTAAAAGACTCATCCTTGTGTGTTAGGAAGAGTACCCATGTGTATCTAGAATAGTCATCAACTATGATAAATCCATATTTTCTTCTAGTCAGGCTGGCAACACTAACTGGTCCAAATAGATCCATGTGTAACAACTGAAGAGGTCTAGAGGTTGATACTTGGTTTTTAGATTTGAAACTTGATTTTATATGTTTACCTCTCTGACATGCATCACACAAGACATCTTTCTTAAAGCTAATATCAGGCAATTCTTTCACGAGATTATTCCTTTTTAATTCAGAAATTAGTTTCATACTAGCATGTCCTAGTTTCTTATGCCATAACCATCTCTCATCCTCTTTAGACATCAGACAGGTTACACTTTGATCTGAGAGATCAGACAGTTCAATCTTATAAAGATTTTGTTGCCTTTTAGCTGAAAAGAAGGTTTTGCCACTATAGTCTTTAACTATGCATACATCCTTGGTAAAGGAAACATCAAAACCACTATCACATAATTGACTTATGCTAAGCAAATTGTGTCTTAATCCTTTAACCATAAGAACATTAGATATAAAGGGAAGAGGGGGTTTACCACCAATAGTACCAATACCTATAACTTTCCCTTTCTGATTTCCTCCGAAGGCAACTTGTCCTCCTTTCTTAAGTTGGAGGTCTAGGAACATAGACCTTTCTCCTGTCATATGTCGCGAGCAGCCACTGTCCAGGTACCAGCAGTGGTGTTTTCTTTGTCTTGTTGAGGACATCTGCAACAGAGATTATTTGATCTTTAGGTACCCATATTTTTCTGGGTCCTTTTCTGTTAGTTCTAGGAGTCTGTGGGGACTTCCTTCTCTTCTTATGGATACACTTAGACATAACATGCCCAGTTTTTCAATAGAAGTTACAAATATGTGTTGATTTGGTTACAGTTGACTTAACAGATACTTTAGAAGCTTTAGTTGATATTTTATGATGTGTCTGATGGACATATCCAATACCTTCTTTGTTAAGAGAGTGCTTCTGAATGGCAAGTAGCTTAGTCAGATTGTCTCTACCATTAACAAATTTGGCAAGATCAGAAGTGAGTTCTTCCACTTTCTGTTGAAGTTTTTCAACTTCTTCAGATGGTGATGTTTCACTTGAGATCTTAGCTTCATTAGACTTTTCAGTCTTGACTCACCACTTCTCTTTAGCCGACTTCTCGCACTCTTGAGATTTCTGTTTATGCTCCATTGGTGAGCTTTACATACTCTCTCTTGAGGGATTTGAAGGCTTTAGATAAGCAGTTGGATTCCTCCAACAACTCCTCATAAGCATCAAGTAATTCCTCATAGTCGGGATGTACCTCATCATCAGAGTCTGATTCAGTGTTGGCCATCAAACAGAGATTGGCTTCTTCCTCAGTTTCTTCATCAGAAGATGTTGACTCCAGATCCTCCCAAGTAACCATCATTCCTTTCTTCTTCTTCTTGAAGAATTTCTTAAAAGGGGCCTTCTTGAGTTGAGGACATTCAGCCTTGAAGTGGCAGGGCTTTTTGCACTCATAGCAAACAATTGGACTTTTGTCTGTTGAGGTGGATTCTTTGAAGTTCTTGTCCTTGTTGGACCTTCTGAATGACCTATCCCTCCTGAACTTCTTTTTCTGTAGGAGAAGCTTTATCTTCCTGGTCAGGAGAGACAACTCTTCATCACTTTCAGAATCCTCGAGTTCTGATAGGTCAGCATCACTGGATGACTCATCTGCCTTCAGAGCCTTGGAGCCTTTTGCTGACTTTTGATCAGCTTTCAGAGCAATTGACTTGCCCTTCTTTGGTGTAGCTTCATCTCCAAGTTCTTGCTCATGAACAGTGAGTGTTCCAAGAAGTTCATCCATAATCAAGGTAGTGAGATCCTTGGCTTGGGAGATAGCAGTGACCAAAGGTCCCCACTGTTTAGGTAGACTTCACAGAATCTTACCAATCTTCTTAGCATTGATATAGACTTTGCCAAGAGATTTTAAACTGTTGATTATAGTTTGAAATCTTCCTATCATCTGAGCAACAGATTCTCCTTCCTCCATGATGAACAGTTCATACTTTCTAACAAGTATGGCAATATTTGACTCTTTGACCTTTGCTATTCCTTCATGTGTGACAGCTAAGGTGTCCCATATTTCTTTTGCATAGTCACAGGCACATACCTTCTCAAACTCCTCTGGACTGAGAGCACAAATGATGTTGTATCTGGCTTTGTGGTTCAGCTCCCATTTTGATTTTTCTGCAGCAGTCCACTGAGTTTTTGGTTTGTCAGTGTTATCATCATTCTTGGGAATGAATGGACCATCTGTGATGACATCCCAAAGATCAGAGTTTGTGGATAGAATGAACCATTGAAATCTATCCTTCCAGTAGTTGTAGTTTTCTCCATTGAAGTAAGGAGGTCTGGTTAAGGAAGCTCCTTCAGTCTTATGACTTCCACTTGAACAAGCTCCAGCCATCATGTCTATTCTTCAGGACCTTTTACCTCTACACTGTTAGATGCTCAACCCAGAGGCTGAGCTCTGATACCAACTGAAATAGGCAACTATAAACACGAGAAGGGGGGGTTGAATTGTGTTTATCATAATTTAAGCAAAGCTGAATTCTTTTCGCAAACGGAAAGCTAGATTTGGACGAGTGGAAGAATACAGGATGGATGGATGACTTTTGCAAATACACCACTGATAGACGCAAGAAAAACTAAAGTAATTAAAGAGTTTGTGAAAGAGAGATTAACACGGTGATTTATCCATGTTCACTCTTTAAATCAAAGAGCTACGTCCAGTCCTTGGCAGCACCAAGATTTATCCACTATAGCTGATAAGGTTACAGACTCAAGTATTATTTGCACACCTAGCCTCTTCAGTATCAAGACAAGTATTATTTGCACACCTAGCCTCTTCAGGCTCACTCTGGCTTGTTTGAGAGATTTGGTTTGTAATAAATACAATTTCTCACAGGCAGATCTTTCACTAACACTCAGAGAGTGGTTTAAATGTAAGGCTTAGGAAAGTCTGCGTAATAACTTCAAAATGATTGAAGAATAAAGAATAGAAGAATGAAGAAATAAATGCTCAGAGTAATGGCATTTTGATGCAACGTGTATTGTCTTTTTTCTTCATCTTCAATGGCTTCTGTATTTATGGTCTTCAAGCATTTAGGATCCGTTAGAGACATCCCCTCAGATGTTGGCTTCAAGCAGAACTTCATTAATTGCAATAGAGTCGTTTTGAGTAGTCATTAATGCAATAGAGTCGTTCTGGGCAGCCATTAATGCAATAGAGTCGTTGGTTGTATTCTAACATGAAGGATCATGGCTTTATTCATCGTGCTACAGCCATATCAAAGTTGTGCATAGAGTTTTTAGTACTTTACTGAGTACACTTCCCTTTTTGTGTAAGGACCAGAGGTACTAGGGAATAAAGCACGTTGGAAGCATTCTTTAACTGGTCTTTGGTTCTGATTATCCAAGGTTGCTTGAGAGAGTATCTTCTGACTTTTCTTGATAATCGTGAAACTGAGTAGGAGAGAAGGCTTCGAGTCTCTTTCTGGTTCTTGAACCAAGATTCTGATAATCCTTAAAGAATTCGCGATCATAAGATAAGTGCTTCCATCTTGAAAATAATCACGTCTATCTAGTCATTTGAGTTTTCATTCGGGCTAGTAAACGAGCTCCATATTAAGGACTCAGCAAGTCCAAAGACTAGTGGACGAGTGCTTCTGTCACCTTTAGTGGACGAGCACTTATGTTACCTTTAGTGGACGAGCACTTCTGTTACTCTAGTGGACGAGAGCTTCTATCACCTTTAGTGGACGAGAGCCTCTGTTACTTTACTGGACGAGAGCCTCAGTTACTCTGGTGGACGAGAGTCTTAGTTACTCTGGTGGATGGAAACATTCTGACCTTAATGGACGAGCACCATTTTCCACGTCATTGGACGCGCATTGATGATACTTTATTGGACGAGCTCAAAGTGATTCCTTAATGGACGAGCTCCATCTGATTCCTTAATTGACGAGCTCCATCTGATTCCTTAATGGAAGAGCTCCATCTGCCACGTCATTGGACGGACCTTTCTGATACCTCACTGGACGGTCTTTTATGATATTTTGATGGACGCGCTATTCTGATACTTTGATGGACGCGCTCCAAGTGCCACGTCATTGGACGGATAATTTTGATACCTCACTGGACGGGTTTTTCTGATACTTTGAGTAGACGCGGCCTTTTGATACTTTTAGTGGACGTGGCCTTCTGATACGTTTTAGTGGACGCGGCCTTCTGATATTTTTATTGGACGCCGGTTTCTTTCTCTTGTGTTTTGGACGTGCGCTTCAAACACTACAGTGTTGGACGTCTACTTGTTACACTTTGTTGGACATCTGATTCTATTTCTTAATCTGCACACTCAATAGATAGGTTAGCAACCAATATGAAGGTTAATTAAATCATTAACCAATGTTTAGTTTTCATCAAAACTTAGGGAAATGCATATCAAACATTTTAGAGACTTAACAGGAAGAAGTCATATTGAAGTCTTTTTATATAGTAAATAGGGTTCCAAAAGAAGGAACAAGATAACCCCACATGAGCTCTGGAAAATAGAAAACACATTCTCAATTTTTTTAAAGTTTGAGGTTGTAGGCCAATAGTGAAATTTCTTGAACCAAAAAAAAAAAACGTGAAAGGGGATTTGAATGTGTGTTCCCGGGCCAAGCGAAGATTAGCAAAGCTTATAGATTCATGGTTATGGAATCTAGTGACCCATCCTGTTACTAACAGTGATTTAGTTTGGGGATTTAATATTTCAAGGAAATAAGTTTAACTCAATTCCAAGTCGCAGGGATAATGTTCATAGTAATGCACATAATCCGGAAAGCAATGTATCTAATAAAGATACTTTGGAGGGTTTAGAACTTAGGGAAAGTCAGAGATCTATAAAAGAGAAAATGTAGGGACCAAGGTTTTCATGTTCCTTGTTGAAGGAACAAGTGAGTCCATAGACGGTTATGGACCAATATATTATTATATTGAAAGTGATTTAGCAACATTTGAGGAGACAAAAAAGTCTCAAGATGTTACTTTCTGGAATGAAGCCATACAATAGAAAATTGATTCAATAAATAGGGAATAAAATTTGGAAATTAGTAGACCTCCCACCTGGTTCCACAACAATAGGTTGTAAATGGATTTTCAAAAGGAAAATAAAGGTAGATGGAACCATAGATAAGTTTAAAGCAAGACTAGTTTCTTAGGGATTTACACAAAAGGAGGGTATTGACTATTTTGATACATATGCACCTATGGAAAGAATTGCTTCAATTAGAGTGCTATTAGAACCGGGATCCATCTATAAGTTTGTCATCCATCAATTGGATGTGAAAATGCCATTCCTAAATGGGGAATTAGATGAAGAGGTGTATATGACACAACTGAAGGGTTTGTGGTTAATAGTCAGGAAAAGAAAGTGTGTAAATTGAATAGGTCGTTGTATGGACTAGAATAAGATCCTAAGCGATAGGATCAAAAGTTTGATCAAGTTGTGCTAGTTAAATATAAAATAAATAAATCTGACAAGGGTATTTATAGTAAATTTCATGGAGGAAAAGGGGTCATGATTTGTTTATATGTTGATGATATATTAATATTTGATACTGATCTAGATTAGGTTGAAGAAACTGAGAGGTTCTTATCTAGAAATTTTGACATGAAAGGATTAGGGGTAGCTGATGTGATTCCAGGAATTAGAATAATAAGAGATGGTGAGAATGTAGGTTTACCCCAAACTCACTATGTAGAAAAGGTATTAAAAAAAATAATCACTTTGATTATCAACCTATCACTACTCCCTATGATCATAGCATTACTTTAGTACCAAACAAAGGTAGTCTAGTAGCACAACTTGAATACTCAGAAGTAATTGGATATTTAATGTATGCCATGACATGTACCCATTCAAACATTGCATATGTTATAGGAGACTAAGTAGGTATACAAGTAATCCAAGAAAAGACCATTGGCATGTTGTCCAAGAGTATTGAAATACTTGTTGGGGGCAATGAACTATAGTTTAAACTATAATGGTTATCCTTCAGAATTAGAAGGATACACGGATCTTAATTGGGTGAATTATACAGAAAACCATGCTTCAACAAGCAGTTGAGTCTTCACAATTGGTGGGGGTTCTATTTCTTGGGGTTTCAAGAAATAAGAAGGCATTGCCGGTTCCACCACGGCTGCAAAAATTTATAGCACTGGCAGCAGGTAACAAAGAGATTAAATGGCTTAGAAGTTTATTGTATGAGATACCAATTTTAATGACGCCGGTATCCATACAATGGGATAGTCAGTAAACACTATCAAGAGCATATAGCCAGGTTTATAATGGAAAGTCCAGGAACATTGGGCTAAGACATAGTTATGTCAAGGAACTAATTGCAAGTGGAGTAATATCCAAGGTCTTTATAAGACGGAAAGAAATTTGCATCCTTTGACGAAAGGACTGACAAGTGATATGATGTGGAAAAACATCATTAGAGGTGGGAATCAAGCCCATATCTACATTATCACCAATGGTGGAAACCCAACTCACACTTGAGTAGCATCAAGTCTTGAGTTCAATGTGGCCAAAGTACATTATGAGAGTGATTGCAAGTACTTGACTAATAGATACATCCCAAGGTTTAAAAGTACTTGAATACCATAAGGACAAAAGGGAAAGGGTGAGCTTTTGCTCTTAATGGACCTATAACATATATGTGCTGAGGTACCCAACTTATGGAGGTGCTTTTGGTAAAGTCCACCTATATGAGAGTGAAGTGGGGCCGCTTCTTAGAGTTGGGCTTAACTCTATAAGCTCTCATGAAAAGGATACACGACACAAGGCCTTACCAAATGTGTCATACTATCACATCGTTCAATGGTACCGAGATTTCATGTATAAGTCATGGACACTTGTTCTAATAAATATTTGGTTCAAAGCTTGTCTACCACTTTATTTGGGGATGAGTGCAACCATGGCTTGCTAAGCAAAGGTTCAAATCCCCAAGATACCTTTGTTTGAAAGCATGCGATTTCCGGAATAATGAGATTTAGGTTTATTTTGAAAATGGTGGGGGATTGTGAGGGATTTCCAAAATAATGGAAGTCCAAGACACCAAGTTGGAAATAGGTTGAAGGACATCAATAGGTGTGTCTCTTCATTGCTTTTAAATATTTCCTAATAGGTGTGTTTTTTAATGATTAAATGTGTTCATTCATCAAGTGTACATTCATGAAAGGTTGCAATCATTATTTCAAATACATGAAAGGTTATTTCATTCACCAAGAGGCATAAGTTGGTCTATAAATAGAACCACTTGTGCATGCAGAATGATGTCTGAAAATTGGCTAAACTTCTGCAAGCCAAATAACTTCATTTCTTCCCTTAATGCGCAGAGAGAATTCAGGAAACTATTATTCTGTAAAATGCCATTGACGATATGCTTGGTTTAGGGTGTGCAAACCAAACCAAGGTTCTCCATTGTATCTTGAAGGGGATTCGCCGGTTATACCTGTTGCATCCAATCTTCGAGGAGAGATTGGTGGGAGCGATTCGAATCTAAAGCCTAGTGTTCTTACACGTCTTAGAGGGTGCGCATGTCACTCGTTCTTCTCTTCTTTATTGCAGATCATACCCCCCATTTTCTAACAATATGTCCTTGTGGCTGTTTTGTTCTCGTGAGGACCATGTCCCACATTGTTCTTCACTCACCTGTATATATGAACCACTAGTCCATATCTTCATGTCCTGCGAAAGCTGAAATTTCTCTATCCAACAAACTTGGTGGTGGAATTGGTCATAACTCGGAACAGTTAACGAGTCGAGAAATGAAACGATGAATATTTCATACTCCAGCTAAACATAGCCCAAGCCCTTCCAGAACAAAAAGTTAGTTGTAGACTACCAAAAAACTATCGGATCATAGGCCCACTATTTTCAGATTAAAAATACGATTGGTGGGCTTACTTTAGAAGTTAGAGCATGTGGTCTGGTTCAACAGGTATGGTACCCCTTAGGTGGATGTCAAATAAAATCACTTATTTACATTATTGAACATAAATTTATTAACCATTTATACATATTTTATTCAAATTAACCATTTATACATTTATGTTAATCACTTAAAAAAAATATCATTTATCTAACTCAGGTCAGAAATAATTGTTAGTGGGTCATCGGACTCACCCCATTCACAAGGCTTAATTAAATGGCTATAATTAATCACTTGTTATTAGTAAATATACAGTAAAAGTCATTTCACAATTAATTGTTTTTTATATTTAATTAAATAAAATAATAGGGATTGTAGCACAGTTGGTACATAAGCCATATTGGACTAAGGGTGAGGGGTTTGGGTAGTTTGCAATAAATTGGTGGTTTAAGTTATTTTTTTATCCAAATTTTAATGTAATAATTGGCATCATTTTATCCAAATTTTAATGTAATAATTGGCATCATTTTATCCAAATTTTAATGTAATAATTTTATAACTACGAGTTTAAAGGGTAACAATATTAACCCAAAAAGTGATTGGTCGCAGCGAAAGTGAACCATGTCCCCAGACGAACTTTATCTGCAAGGTTGAGACTTCGAATATTCCTGAAGTCATCACTTTGGGGAAGCCTTAACCTAACCATCACCTCGGCCCGAGAGTTATTCTCATATCAATGCTTGGGGGATACCGGGCCAAAGACAAAAAAGTAATAATGGTGCACAATAGTGATTGATTGTAGTAGCAGTGTACTGCACCCTCAATCAAAGTTTACCTGCAAGGTTAAATGTTAGAACTAGAGTTGCCACTTTGGGGAGGCTTTACCTAACCACAACCCCGGCCCATGGGTTAGTTTTACAACTATACCTATGGGGATATCCAGTCAAACAAAAAAAGGGTAAATAATATCATGTTTATTTATATGTATTTTAATAAAAAAAAATCACAAAATTTCTTAGAAAAATTCATTATTTTATTAAATAATATAAAACAAAAATGTGATAAATTAATTTCTCTCCCTATGATTAAGGGCGTTCATCAATCAATCCAAACCGCAAAAATTGAACTGAACAAAAAAAAAAACTAAAAAAAAGAGAGCAAAAAACCAGAAAAATCACTTTTTTTCATTGGATTTGATTTGATTCCGAATCCCGCAGTTGAAAAATGATCTAATTCAATCAAAATAAACCTACTATATACATATATTATTAATTTTGAATTATAGTATTACTCATATTTAAATATTGATTTTTCATCAACATATGGTAGGTCCAAGTGGTAAAGGACTTGGACACCTTGGTCATGGGTTCAAATCCTGACTCTTGTGTATGGAGAAAACCTGGAGAACCCACATTGTTTGCCAAATAGGTTCCCGACGGAGATTAGTCACTGTTGACGGTGGTGGATACTTCGTACATATATCATTGTTACAAAAAAAACATTGATTTTTCATACTTTTATGAACAAACGCCCCCATTCTCTTTAATATTTTGATTGTGTTTTGTGGATTATATGGTAATTTGTTCAAGCTAGCCAAGGCTAATTTGTTTACATAAATTTATAGGATGGATCGAAATTGTATATTTTATTCAAATCAAAAGAATCAATTTTACAAAATTTGATAGACATATAGCTTTTGTATATATATCATTGTTACAAAAAAAAAACATTGATTTTTCATACTTTTATGAACAAATGCCTCCATTCTCTTTAATATTTTGATTGTGTTCTGTGAATTATATGGTAATTTGTTCAAGCTAGTCAAGGCTAATTTGTTTACATAAATTTATCGTATAGATCGAAATTTTGTAACAAAAAAAAAAATAGTATGGATCGAAATTGTATATTTTATTCAAATCAAAAGAATCAATTTTACAAAATTTGATAGACATACAGTTTCTTAAAAAAAAACTAATCAATTCAAATCGAAATAAATTGGACCGGATTGGATTTGATTTTAAAATCAAACCAATTGAATGATAAAAAAAAACAAAATTGAAGGGATTAGATGGAATAATTTTTTTCCCTCAAAGAATCTAATCCAATCTACACCTTGGCCATGATTTCCTTTCTTTGCAATTGCAATAGTATTTATAGTCTTTCTTCTCCTCGTCAATATATTAGGCAAAAAGACCCCAAGGCATCGGTAATAAAGCCTAGAAACAGCCAAGGGCCAAGGTGGACCACTCCTGTTCTTGACGATATCTCACTGAGATAATCTCAGTTATGGAAGTACGATCTATGTGTCTGTCACTACGGAGCATTGAACTTCTGAACCACACCCTGACAGCACAAACCTACGCATGATATATTATTAATTTTTTGTTTGTTTGTCCGGGTATCATCCGGATGCAACTGCGAAGATCAATCCCTCAAGCCGGTAGGATTATAAAGACGGCAAAGCTCTCCCTCAAGAGTTTTATGCCAGTGCATTCACAGTATCATAATTCAAACTCGAGACATCCATTTAAACGGTAAGAAATCCCATGATATATTATTAGTTAAATAGTTAAACGAGAGGTCAACCCCTTAAATGAATCTCAGTACTTTGATTAGTCTCTGGCTTCCGGTCAGAGTACCTGGCTAAAAAAAAACATTGATCTTTGATAACATTGATCTTTGATTCTTATCTTAACTACATTAGAAGTAATCAATAATTGTTATTAGTTGACAATCTATAACAAGTAAACTCAAAGAATATATTAAAACAAATGTTTTTATTTTGTAAAATATATAAACCGACCTAAGATTCGTTCGTGGTTAAGCTTGCTGAAAGATCCAAGTCACCGATGGAACCAAAATGTTTTTATTTTGTAAAATATATAAACCGACCTAAGATTTTGTGAACCAAAATGGATGATACTATTCATAGGGTCCACGAGAATCCTTATAGTTATTGCCCTTCGTTGAGAAACAGGACATATGTACTGTAGGCCACTAATATTTCTTCTAATGAAATATATATATGAGATTGGTTGCCAAATGTTGTGGCGGAGGAGTATAAAGTTTAAGGTCCCCATCCCTACCGTGTTAACCCACAAGAACACTGTGCTATAAGTGCTTGACCCCTCAGGGACAAGACCTACCTTTATTTGGAACGTCGGTGTGCCACAAGATTTACTTAATCCAGTGACTGGTTACACAGCGAGGGGCGTGTCTTAGATATCCACATGTGGTTCTGATAAATTACCTGGCTATATTGCACAGGAATCTGGATCGTATAGATATATATATTATATTTGAAGAGTTCTATAATCTATGGCTAGGCTGATAGGAGCTTTGATATGTTGACATTTTAGGTGATAGGAATTGTTTGGAAAATAAACCCCATTTGATTTTCAAAATAAATCGAAATGATAAAGGTGTCTAACATTGACTCCATCTAGCTAATCCCTTAAGAAAGTCTCGTATACTCTTGCACGCAATAAATTATCAATACAAAAATGTTAAATCGAGACGTTTTTTAGGGACATCGTACGATTATATCGTATGAATAGTGCGATACTATAGTTGTACTATGTGGCACTGTAGGGAATCTTTTTTTTTAATTTATTTATTTTTATAAATAATTTTTTTTGATTCAATATATGTCAATATCTGATGAATCGGGTACAAATATCTGGTGAATTCAGTTTAATATCTTGTGAATGGGTTTTTTTGAGAAATAATTTTTTTGATTAAGTATGTGCAAATATATGGTGAATCCGGTATAAATATCTGGTGAATTGAATTCATTATCTGGTGAATAGGTTTTTTTGAGAAAAAAATTGTGGTTTAAGTATGTGTAAATATATGGTAAATCAGGTATAAATATCTGGTGAATTCAGTTAATTATCTGGTGAATGTGTTTTTTTTTATAAATAAATTTTGTTGGTTAAATATGCGTAAATATCTGGTGAATCGGGTACAAATATCTGGTGAATTCAGTTCATTGTCTGATGAATAGGTTCATTATCTGATGAATATGTTTTTTTGAGAAATAAATTGTGGTTAAGTATGTGCAAATATATGGTGAATCAGGTATAAATATATGGTGAATTCAGTTCATTATCTGGTGAATGTATTTTTTTTTATAAATAAATTTTGTTGATTAAGTATGTGTAAATATCTGGTGAATCGGGTATAAATATCTGGTGAATTCAATTCATTATCTGGTGAATGAGTTTTTTTGAGAAATAATTTTTTTGGTAAAATATGTGCAAATATCTGGTGAATCAGGTATAAATATCTGGTGAATTCAGTTCATTATCTGGTGAATGGGTTTTTTTGAGAAATAAATTTTGGTTAAGTATGTGCAAATATATGGTGAATCAGGTATAAATATCTGGTGAATTCAATTCATTATTTGGTGAATGTGTTTTTTTTAGAAATAAATTTTTTATTTTTTTAAAAAAGTCAAAATTTTAAAAAAAAAAGGTGCTGCTACAGTAGCGCTACTGTAGCAGTGTCGCGTATGATGTCCATTTTTCCGTGTCCGTTTAGCACGGCTCTTATCAATAATGCTAAACGGACACAGTTTTTGACATCATATGGTTTGACACCGTATGAACAGTGCCGCACACTACACTGTGCAGCACTGTAGCGTTTTTTTTTTAAATTTAATTTTTTTTTATAAATAATTTTTTTGATTAAGTATGTGTCAATATCTGGTGAATCGAGTACAAATATCTGGTGAATTCAGTTCATTATCCGTGACTGGGTTTTTTTGAGAACTAATTTTTTTTATTAAGTATGTGCAAATATATGGTGAATCCGGTATAAATATCTGGTGAATTCAGTTCATTATCTGGTGAATAGTTTTTTTTTAGAAATAAATTGTGGTTAAGTATGTGCAAATATATGGTGAATCAGGTATAAATATATGGTGAATTCAGTTCATTATCTGGTGAATGTATTTTTTTTTTATAAATAAATTTTGTTGGTTAAGTATGTGTAAATATCTGGTGAATCGGGTACAAATATCTGGTGAATTCAATTCATTATCTGGTGAATGAGTTTTTTTGAGAAATAATTTTTTTGGTTAAATATGTGCAAATATCTGGTAAATCAGGTATAAATATCTGGTGAATTTAGTTCATTATCTAGTGAATGGGTTTTTTTGAGAAATAAATTTTGGTTAAGTATGTGCAAATATATGGTGAATCAGGTATAAATAACTGGTGAATTCAGTTCATTATTTGGTGAATGTGTTTTTTTTATAAATAAATTTTTTGGTTAAGTATGTGTAAATATCTGGTGAATGCGTTTTTTTGATAAATAATTTTTTTGGTTAAGTATGTGCAAATATCTGGTGAATCATGTACAAATATCTGGTGAATTCAGTTCATTATCTGGTGAATGCGTTTTTTTAGAAATAATTTTTTTATTTTTTTTTAAAAAAAGTCAAAATTTTAAAATAAAAGAAAGTTGGTGCTATAGTAACGCTACTGTAGCAGTGTCGTATTTGTGTCGAAAATTTGTGTCCGTTTAGCACTGTTCATAAATTATTTTTAACAAACAGGTATATACATTATACAACACAACACATGTTTTGTCAAAAAAAAAAAAAAACACACAACACAACACAACACAAATACTTTTTTTTTTTTTTTACAAGAAACAATCACTGTAATTCATTATAAATAAAAGAGTCAATACATGTTGGGGCATCATGAAAGAAATGAGGACTAGCATATTGAGTGACCACCCTAGCTAAGATGTGAACACCCATGTTAGCTTGCCTCCTAGAAAACTCAATACGAGAGTTTTGAAAAAAAGAAGAAAATAAAGCCTTGCAATAAGAAATAATAGCTCCAAACTCAGTTAAATCTTCACAGAGGGAATTCATGTTGTCAACTACCAACTTGGAATAAAGCTCAAAAATAACAAACTCAAGGTTAAGCTCTCTCATCTAATTGATAGCAAAATATGATTCAGTTGCCGCTCCCATGTGAACATCAAAAACCAGGCTAAACCACTGAGTTCTAACTCCTAAGAACTGTCCAAGCTCATTCCCGAGACACATACCAATACCCACTTTATTACTAGCTTGGAAAAAAGAGGCATCAATATTACACTTCACAAATCCAGAGGGGGGTTTCTTCCAGCTCAACGATGCAGAATTCGAACTCCCAGTCGCTGGACAAGCTGGAAAGCACAACTCCCTGGCTTGCTTCCACTCGAGCAGCAAGGAGGAGACACGCATGGCAATGCAGTCAATGCTATCAACCTTACCATCTCAGAATTATGCTCACCCAGATACTCCACATTGTCATTGCCCAGGAAGCTAAGCCCACCTTCGACCACACAACAACACTACACTCGCATGAGAAAAAAAATGTGCCAATTGTTCTCCATGCTACTTTCACACCACTAACAAAGAGAGGAACACTGCACTCCACGCCCTGCAAGTTCGGCTTGGTGGGAAGCACATCTCTTGCAGCCCTCCACAGAAAGTTCCTAACTTTCAGAGGAACTTTTAGATCCCACACAAAACACCAATTACCAGGACTTTTGAGATGATCAACCTCCAGGACTTTATCCAAACATAGCCTATACGCATATTTCATTGTGAAAAACCCCTTCCTGTCAGGCCACCAATAAATATTACCATCGTGCACTACTGGATCTAAAGGAGTATTAAGCATTGAGGTTGCAGAATTGGGGCTCAAAATTGCCTTAACAAGGCCAGTATTCCACGCCTTACTCCCTGCTTCCAAGAGATCGCAGACCCGAAGGGAAGGGTCTATGTTAACATTAGCATTTGGAACCAAGACAGATAAATCCCTAGTCTGGACATCCTTCCACACATTTATTTTGTCTCCACCACCAATTCTCCACCTCAGCCCTTCCTTCAACACCACCCTAGCTTCACACAAACTCCTCCAAACATAACTAGGGTTAGAACCCATATTAGCTTCAAGAAAATTACGATGTGGAAAATATTTAGCTTTGAAGAACTTGGCCACAAGAGAGTTCGAATTAGACAAAATCCTCCAACCTTGCTTGCCAAGAAGAGCCACATTGAAAACATAAAGATTCTTAAAGCTCATACCACCATCATGTTTGTGCGTTGTAAGTTTATCCCAAGACAACCAATTAATACCCCTACCATTCCCTCCACCACTACGCCACCAAAAAGACTTCATGAGCTTTTGAATCTCATTCTTTAAAGAGGGAGGGATAAGGAATATACTCATGAAGTAAGTGGGAATAGATTGCAAAACCGATTTGATCATCACCTCATTCCCTGCCTTAGATAAAGATCTACCCCCCCAAGAATTGATCTTTTTCCAAACGCGGTCCTTAGTAAAATTAAATAAAGCTTTCTTACTCCTCCCAATCATCGAGGGAAGACCCAAATATTTACCCGTCCCCAAACAAATCTGGACACCCAAGTGAGATACTATAAACGCCCGGGTATCCTCCACCACATTTCTACTATAAAAGATCTCTGATTTCTGAAAGTTTATTTCTTGACCCGAAGCAGCCTCATAAATAGATAAAATATTCTTCATGGCAAGGGCTTCATTATTTTTGGCCTTGAAGAAAAGGAAGAAATCATCAGCAAACAAAAGGTGAGAAATAATTGGTGCACCCCTACAAATTTTAACACCATGCAAGTCACCTCTCCCCTCAGCTTTATCTATAAGCGCAATAAGGCCTTAAAAGCACAAAATAAAAAGATAAGTAGAAAGGGGATCTCCCTGCCGAAGACCTCTACCAGGACAAATAGGCCCACTGGATCATGATTTACCAAAACATAATAATTAACAGGCTCCACACACATCATAATCCACTCCACCAACTTCTCAGCAAAACCTAACCTCCTCATAACCATCCTCAGATAACCCCAATCAACATGATCATAGGCCTTGCTCAGATCAATCTTTAGAGCCACATCACCCACTTTGCCTTTTGTTTTACTCTTCATATAATGAATAATTTCCACAGCCAAAATTGTATTATCAAGAATAGATTGACCCGGCACAAAAGCAGATTGAGTAATAGAAACACATTTATCAAGACCCTGTTTCAATCTATTAGCCAAAACCTTGGCCAAGATTTTATAAACAACATTGCACAGAGAAATAAGGCGCCAGTCCTTCATAGTTACTGGAACATCAACCTTTGGGATAAGAGCAATATTTGTGTCATTGATAGAAGGCGGAAAGAAACCTCTATCTAACCAAAGACAACATGCATCATAAATCTCATCACCACAAAGATCCCAGGAATTCTTGAAAAAACCCGGATTGAAACCATCAGGACCCGTGGCTTTATCAACATGCATTTGACCAAGAGCAGAAGAAAATTTCAAACGAGAAAAAGGACGAGTCAATACCTCATTATCTTCAGCAGTAATTCTCGGATTAAGAGCTTGCAAAATTGAATCATACACCCCCATCCTACGAGTAAACAAGCTCTCAAAATAGCTTCTGGCAATAATCTTCACCTGCTCAATATCTTTAGTCACAATATCATTATCATCCCGCAAATTCTGAATTTTATTGACCTTTGCTCTGGACGTTGCCGTAACATGAAAGAAACGAGTATTAAGATCACCACCCTTTAACCAAAAAGCTTTAGCACGCTGCCTCCAAAAACTCTCATCCTGAACTAAGAGATTGATCATTCTCTCCTTTACTTCTCCGAACTGGGACATACCCTCCTTATCACGCCTCTCCTTAAGGACTTCCAAGCGGCGCATACAATCAGCAATCTCATTTTTAAAGTTAATTCTCAAATGCCTCCCCCAAGCATGGAGGCTATCAGTGCAACAAGCTAATATGGAAACAATGTCACCCTCCCTCCCATGCAACCATCCCTTACGAACCACATCCAAGAAATCATGCTCCAAAATCCAAGAGTTCTTCAAACGAAAATTCTTGCGCTGGGAAGGCGTAGATGGGACCAACCATCGAAGACAAATCGGGGTATGGTCCAAATTTGGAGCTAAAATATTAATCAACCGAACTTGAGGAAATAAATCAAGCCAACTACGGTTAGCCATGACTCTATCAAGCCTTTCTTCAACAGCTCTAGAGGTTCCCTTCCTAGCACTCCAGGTAAACGGATAACCTTCCAACAAAATATCAATTAAGCCTGCGTCTTGAACTGCTTCCCTAAAACCATTGAAAAGATAATTAGGATGTTCAACTGAGCCCAGCTTGTCATCCGGGGATAACAAGTCATTAAAATCTCCTATGACACACCAGGGCAATTGAGAGGCATTTGATAACCTCAATAAAGCCCAAGTTTCTCTTCTCCGAGCCCTATCCGGAAATCCATAAAAGCCAGTAATTTGCCACGTGCCAAATCTAGCATCATTTACCGGAACATCCACATGATGAAGAGAAAATCTAGTCACTCACACTTGACAGAATTCCTCCAGAAAAAATCAACACCTCCACTACGCCCATCCCTATCCACATCAAAACCAATCCTCCTCCTCACCTCCTCGACTTTATTAGCATTTACTAAAGTTTCAAAAAGAAAAATAAACCCCGGTTTGTAAGTCCGGATTAGGTTCTTAAAAGTAGGAACTGCCCTCAAGTGACCCAGGCCTCGGCAGTTCCAGCTAAGGGCTGTCATTGCTCCCGGTAGGCCTGGGCACCGGGACCTACTGATAAAAAATTAAGGGAACCATAAAAAGAAACAGCAAGTGTACCATAAGAAATTTTCACATCACCCCCATTCTCTCTCCTCATTTTCCTATCCCCATACAAATCACATTGTCAATAGGAACTAAGTCACATGAGGGGACCACCATATTTGCATGCATGATTGATTCCCCTTCAGTTATGGTGACAACAGATTTACCCTTATCAACCACATTCCTATTGATACACACATTTATCATATCCCTCCTATCCTCATGCAAATTCGAATTACTCAGATTATTAAAATTTGAAACTGCCATATCCAACTCCAATCCCGAATCCTGCATATCACTCCTTCCAGTTTGGAATTTGCGAGTATCTCGGTTAGGGTTAGCCTCCTGATGAGTCTCGGGCCGAAACTCTCCACCATGCTCTCTCAACCACCGACTCCCGCCGCCGCCGCCACTCTGCCTTCTGTTCTCCACCCTTAACTCCAGTCCCCACCCTCTGCTGCCATCATCATCAGCCATAGAAAATATTAGATCACAGAACTTCTCACCATGCCCTAGCAAGTCGTACAGAAAACAGAATGTACCCAACCGTTCATGCTTGAACAGCACTATCATCAATTCCCCTCCTTGCAACTTTACCTTCCATGATTTATTCAACGACACTCTAACATCCATCAACACCCTCAGCCTCATATATCCTTCTCTAGCGAACACACCACCCTCCACATCTTCCTTCACCAAATATAGCCCTTCCAGGTTAATGTCCATGGTTAAGAAATTAAGAAACTCTCACAGTGGAGAGAAAACAAGGGCTCTCACAATGGAGAGAAAACTTAACATACTTAATGGAGCATAAATGAGTAATATGTTGTTTATATTAAATCATTGATAACCTTGTTTTCTGTCATTGAGAGTAACACAAATACTTTTTAAGAGTTTAACCAAGCTAACAAAAATTGATATGTGGTTTATGAAATTAACTTTAAGATTCTTTATGATAAAAGTGATGTTAGATGTACTGTAACATCCCAGTTTTTGCTTATATGTTTAATTACTTTATTAAGAGTGATTAATTTTTTCTAAATGTTTATTTTATTATTTATTTATATGTTGTTTAGTTTGAGTAATTTTATTTACTCATTTAAAATATTTTACTGATTGCGTTAACACTGTGTTTGTTACAGTGTATGCACACTTGCTAGACAATAGCATTACGCTATTATCCTTTGTTTATAAAAATACAATCTAAAATTATTTTGGTTGAAGAAAAATTATTTTCAATCTCTGAAAGAAATTTTTACCATTAGAAAAATAAAAGAGACCAATTTTATGTCTTTTATTTCTCTGGCCCAACTTTTCCCACGTTCTTATTCTCTCTCCATTTAATTTTTTTTCTCTCTGTTGCAAAACTCATTCCTTCTTCAACAGAGGACTTCACACCTCTTCCTCTCTCAAACACTTCAAACCCGCTCCTCCTTCTCTTCACTCCGCACGTCGTTGACCACCACAACTCCACAGTCCGGCCACCGCTCGGAGTAGGAGGATGACCACGAGCTCCAGTCACATCCCTGCGCACTCCACTGTCTAGTTCGCCGCATCCCTGCGTGAAATGCGCCGCCGTCGTTCTGCGTCAAACCACTAATCGTCTCGCCACTGTGAAACTCTATTCAACCACCATTTGGAGGGGCGGCGTCGATCATACAACCAAGATCGCGGATCTGTACGTTTTGGTTCCATCAGAGTTCGTGTGGCCACTGTACCGCCGCCATCGTCGCCACTGCTACCTCGTCGAAGTCACCGTGATGCCGCCGCAATCATGACTGGCTGCCATCTCCTCCTTCTTCTCAGTTGGGTAAGTGAAAATTTCACCTATCTACCTTTCATATTCAAAAACCCCAATTTATCAAATCCTAACCCTATCACTTGGATTTCAGTTTTTAAATATGAAATTACCTTTGTTTTTTTGCTATTGGGGTTGCAAATTAGTGATTTCCTACACTAATTTCATCACTCTTTGGTTAGATTGATTTTCCCCCAAATTATAGGGGTGTAAGCGGATCCGAGTCGATCCGCGAACCCGACCGATCCGAACCGATTTTGGTGGATTGGTTCGGATTGTCGGATCGGATTCCAAAACTCCAACCCGAACAAGATTGGTTCGGGTCTCGGATCCGAGAAATCTAATTCGATTCGATCCGAACCGATCCGAACCCTATAAAAATTTATTTTAAAATTATTTTACATAATGTTAATATATTATTATATAGATATTTAATATAATTAATAATTAAATATGTATATTTTATTTTATTTTTATAATTTTTTATTAATATTTTAAGTGTAAATTAAAAATAAAAAAAATAATAGGTAACCTGATGGTCCGAACCGATCCGATCCGATTGTGATCGGTTCGGATCCGTAGTTGAAAATTGGACAAATCCGAACCTATCCGAACCGATCAAATTTGATCGGTTCAGGTGATGAAACCCCTCAAACCCGATCCGAACCGACCAGATTGCACCCCTACCAAATTATGTTATGAACCCTAAGCCCCAATCTAATTTTTAAAATCTGAAATTGGTTCTGTTTTACTGAGGAGATTAAGTATTTTAATTAGTCAGGTTTTGATGATGAGTATTTGATTCTTGATTTTTCTTCTTGTTGCAAATGTTTGGACCCCACCTCTGGGATGTTAGGTTGTGACTGTCATGTTTGGAGGAGAAGGATTCGTATTTTTGGGAGCTGATGGGAGTTGCCTGCGCGTGCTGTGAAGCGTCAAAGGAACCCAACGCGTTAATGTCAGGTGGGGGAAGATAATACTCTAGGTGTAATGTGGGTTTTTGATGTGGGTTTAGTATATCTGCTTAGGATATTATATGGGGTCTATTATTATATATATTGCCTGATTATAATTGTGTTGTTTATCTGTTTTATTTAGTGGGTGATTATTCCCTAGAGTTAGCTTTGTTGGGATTGAATTGATTGGGTTAGTGAGTTGCTCTGTTAAGGAAGAGAGCTGAGAAGCGTGAGGTTGAGTTTATTTTATTGATTGTGTACTCTGATATAAAACTTTTTAAAGGTTTGATCTTATGAACATGGCATTTGGATATTCGTGAGGAGTTAGGTTGTCTAATGATACATTAAGGTGGAATCCTAGAACTAGGAAGTGTGTAAAAGGACATTATGTTTTGGATGGGTATATATGGTAAGAAAATTAGTTTACAAATTAAGTTGATGGAATTAGTAGTAGAGGTCAATATGGATAATGGAGGGTATGTGACGTTTTGGAATGAGTTTTAGTAATTTATGAAATTGGTGAATTAAAAAGGGTGATATTATACATGGTTGGATATATGTACATTGAGGTGTCATAAGAGGAAGGATTCTTAATGGACTATATGTAGAGTTAGGATGATGTATTATGGCAATAGGCTCAAAGGGATTTGAATGCCATGATTGTGTGTGGTTAAGGCATTGGATAAGAGTCGTCAACGAGACCGGATATTGAAAGTATAAGATAGGATGAATGAGAAAGGAATTATGGTATAGGGATAATACTTGGAAATAAAGGATACGCAATGGTTTAAGATATGGATTATGAGGGAAGAAAATATTTTGTGCTAGTTAGATTATGATGATTGAGTTAAAGTATCGGATCAATTTTGATTATCAATATTTTGTTATATTAATTGTTTGTCGATGACATATTTAAATGGAGCTCACACCTCCATGTACTATATTATTTTAGCCAGCAATTATCTTATTTTTATGACGCGGTTTCCCTTGCGAATCTTTGGATAAGGTTCGAATTCGAGAATCTTCCTTACTCTTGATTTTGGGACATTGAGCGTCAATTCGATTTCATTATAATTAGGCTCTAAGTGTAAGCCTATAGGTATAATCATTAAGTCGCTTAGGGACTTGTGTGAATTGCATTTGTTTTCGAACTTAGATTTGGGAGGTGGTGGAATGTTATTATTAGTTAGTATTGTAAAAGCCTGTTTTTAATTACGCTGTTTTAACAGTAGAAATATATTTAATTATATTTTTATTCGAGACCAAGAAAATGATTTTGGATAAAACAAAATCATATTCATGCTCTATCTTATGGTAGAAGGTTACGGTGAAATTTTGGGTTTAAAACTCAGATGGAAACCGGTCTGTGTTTTTAACTGACGGTATAATTTTATACCAGCAAAAAACTCTAATTTGACCCGAAACTGAAAATTTGTAGATTTTTTATATTTTGTCCGTAAGGAATTCTACTTTCCAAATTTCTGATGAGAAATAAAATAATATGTTTATTCGGACGAATTTTGGTGAAAGTTCGAACGGAAAACAGTCGGTGTTTTTACTGACAGTAAGATTTTAATGATCAGAAAACATAATTTCGACTCATGAACTAAATGGTTTATGATTAAATCATATTTTAAACAAGTTTGGTTAGTTTGAAAATTTTCATTTGAAAACGAAATATTTTGTTTTTATACGGGCGTAAAACCCTAATCGGGGAACTGACGGAATCGGAAACAGAACGGCAGAGATAGAATGGGACACCAGAGGAGCTGAGCTATGGGATAACTCACCAAGAAATTATGGAGCAATTTATGCTAGGAATTATGAGTTTTTATGTGAAATGACCAAAATGCCCTTAAGCTTAACCTAACCTATCCTAGTTAGTTTTTAACCATGGTTAAGGCAAGACAAAGCCAACTTGGCTTCTTCCTCCTATTTTGTGGCTCAAAATCAGTAACATCTCTTATCAATTCTTGACCACATATTATTTTAACTATGATTACTAATTAACCCTTGTTAAGTTACTATTAACTATAGTTAAGTTATAATATTATTTTCTAACTTAACCTTGGTCAATTAAACTCAACCATTGTTCTATTTTAAGATTAAATAACTCATTTCCCTCACTCCCTCACTAAAAGCCACGGCCCAAACCCCTCCCACACTTAACCAAAATTTCATTTTCTCTCCTAAGTCATTTTGCTCACCAAGAACATCCTTTGTGTTCTTGAGAAGTTCTTCATTTCTCATCAGGTTCTTGATCAAAACTCTCCATTCCAAGGTTAGGAATCCCTTCCTCATCATCTTAGCTTCATTTATCATGCATAAAATCTTCATTTCCATCAACTTTCACAAAACTCCATTTATAGATCAAGAACTTCAAATAATTCTAGAAAATTGTAGAAAAATCATTTTAATGTGAAACCAATTTCTATGATCTTAATATGTCTTCTACTTTCATCATCTAAAAGCATGTAATCAAAAGAATTTTCCTCCCTACTTTTCTTATTGAGACCGAACCTAGATGGTTTTAGGCAAATGAAGTTTTGTTCAATTTCTAAAATATGATACTTGATTTGAACTCTTTAACACCTATAGTAGTTAGATATAGAAGCTTGAAATCAAAAGAAACTCAACCTTATTTTATTGTCTTTGCCGAAATTTGGGTTATATGAACAAAATATGTTTTCTTCTATCTTTAACTAGATCATGATTTATATGAACTATCTAAGGTATGTAGGTTTTATATCCAAGGGTTTGAACTCAAAAATTAATTTCTAACCTATTTTAGATCTTATGGCCGAAACCTTAACCTAGTTGGTTAGAGGATTTTGTTTCACAATTTTAACTATTAACACTTAATTTATGTTAGTTAATACTCTAGGAATTAGTATCTGAAAATTGGATTAAGAAAATAACCCTAGCCTTATTTTGATGACTTGGCTGAACCTAGCACCATATGGCCATATTTAGATTTGTTTGATTAATTTGTTTTATCGTTGATTTGGTTGATGGTGGAATTGGTAACTTGTGGCATGACAATGAGGATCGTCGATTTCGTGTTTCTGGTGGTAAATTAGGTGGGAGAAAGAACCATTTCATCGTCGGAACTGATAAGTAGTATATAATTTATAATAATGGTGTAGGACGACCTAAACCCTACTAGTGGTCGAGTAATCGACAATAACAAAATTGTATTGGAAACTTTTCCGTAATACCAATGACGATTTGGGAATTATAGGTTTATCGCCTTAGGTTAATTTTATAATATTTGAGGATGTCTGAGTAACTTATTTTTGACTGTTTGTGATACGCTGGTTGAGGTATTCTACTGCATGTGACTTTTATTTTGGTGTTTGAATATTTTATTGATTATTGTGTTATAGAAGTTGTGTGATATAGAATGTAAGTGGAGGTTATAAGGAAAGCTTGATGCACTAGGTTGTTATTGATACAAGTTGGTGAGAATCATATGTTGAATTATTTTTCATAACCGTGTATTTGAGATACATGAGATCCGAAGTTCTCGTGGACCGTTCCAAATTAGAATTTGAGTTGTGCAACTATAGTGTCATTGCTATGCATGAGCACCCTTGATAGAGATGAGAGAAAACCAGGGTGTGCACCGACAGTACTGTGCAGCTATAGTGTCATTGCTTTGCATGAGCATTCTCACCATGGATCAGAATGTGCCCCGGCGTTGGGAACGCGTCACTTTGACGGCTGACTGACATTCCTAACGAGGGATGCGTAACAGGATTAGTGGTGGTCACGTCAGCATAAAGGTTTAGTTGTATGAGTTGGAGGGTAGAGGATGATATCGTTAAGTAAGGATGATTGTAGATTGTGAGTGATGTGTGTTTGTGACTATTATTGTATTATATGCTATGAATATTTTCTGCTTATGATGATAGAACTTTTTTCTTATCTCCCTATTTCTGTATTTTTGTGTATGTCTACTTTATTACATTAGAAGAACCGATGGAGGAATATGTTGCTGAGGAGATGGACGGAACCCTGTACGAGACGGAGGTTGCTAAGGAGTTGGATGAAACTCCGTATGAAGCTGACACTAGAGAAAAAGCTACAGATCCTAATAATATAGTGTAGTAAGTTTAGGGTTAGTGAGTCATAAAAGACGTTTTTATTTTCTGCTAGTTATAAGCTGTTTGTATGAATAAGTACCTGTGAGGGATCCTACGGATAGAATACCCTAAACAGTGTTTTGGTAATGTAATGAATAAATATGTGTGAATTTATGTAACATAACTTTGGAGTGTTTTAAATTTGCAGAAGTTATATGATTATTATTAAGTTTTGATTTTTTACGTTTTTTTAACAATAAGTGTGCGATTAAGTAAATAATTAATAAGTTTTTAATCTAATAATACAATGGGGTACAACGGGGTGTCTCATTTGGTGGTATCAAAGCAGTTCTATTCTAATCGGACTGTGAGGTCTAGGATGTCGTTACTGTAACATCCTAGCTTTCGGGAAATTAAACATTTTAATTAGATGGGAGTAAGGGTTAGATAAATCAAAAATTTATTTAAGAATCCAAACACATAAGCAAATTCAAAATAAAATTCAAGCAACCCAAATTTTTTAGTAGGTAAACACCTCAATTTAAATTCTTAATTAAGGTGGTTTATCATCAACAGCATTAAAAGATAATTAGTCATAGAAATAAATCTTAATCATAGCTAGATGATTATAATTAATTTACTCAAGTTTTATTCATTATGATTAATTAGCACTAGTCTTAATTAATTATACCCTAGTTACAAGTTTCAACCTAATCAAATTAACTAAACAATTTTTTTTTGGTGTGATTAGTGGACACGGCAATTGGTATAGTAATGACACCTCCACCTTTAAAAATTTTGCCGCGTGATAAGAAAGTAACACCTCTTGCTTGCCTTTTTATCCAAGCCATTTTCGTTGACCATTTGCTAATTTACAGGACTGCAGAATTGTGACAAAGATTTTTCCTTATCTATATCTATATATACTACTTAACATCTAATAAAGAAAGAATAAGAAAATAAAAATAAAAATAGTTAGTTAGAATGAAAGAAAATAATAAGTCAGAGAGAGAGACGTAGAAAGAGAGGAGAGAGACGTAGAAAGAGAGGAGAGAGACCGTGAGTGAGAGAGATTTTTGGAGTCGATTCCGATCAATCCGTTCGTCCTATCGAAAAACTGATTATACGTTGTCATCTTCGCGACGTCTACTTCATTATCCTATCTTTCTTTTCTTGATTAGGCTAAGGTAAGCCTATGTCCTTTTTATGCCTAAATGCCGTTGGCGACGGTATTGAGGTTATCTTTCAATTCATTTATCGGTTTCCAATTCCGTCTTCATATTTGGATTATACGTAACGTGTGCTTCACAATGATGTGTTCAGGTGAATTTTTGGAGCCCCGGAGGGTGTAGAACTGTGCGTGGCAGATTTGAGGGAGTATAGGGAGTGTCTGTTTCGTTACCCCAGAGCTAGCCTAAGACATTCCAGGTGGGGGAAATAAACTATTTAACGTCGGAAACGACGCAGTTACATTTAATTAGATAATGGTGTAGGGCGACCCAAACCCTACATGAGAGCGAGTAATGGACAATGTCTATACCACATTAGGGACTACTTAGTGGTACCGATGATGATATAGAAATTGTGCGTTTATCGTCATTACACTACATACATAGATGATTTTATTACGCGATGATTACATGTTTGACTGGTTGATGTGAACGTGGTACTTGTTTATACTTATTATATTTCTTATTATTATTATTAACATAATTATTATTTTAATATTACTACTGGTGGGATGATAATTATTTTTATTATTATTATCATAATTATTATTTTAATATTACTACTGGTGGGATGATAATTATTATTATTATTATTATTATTGTTGTTGTTGTTGTTGTGATTATTATTATTATTATGATGATAGAATGAGTGTAATGATTGTGCTTAGAGGATTGAGTAAATCATAAGTTATGTGAGACACGAGGATGTATTTGGGGATTGCATACAATATGTGATAGCAGTGCCCAACCAAGATAATTATCGTGAAATGAGGTTGAGATTAATGAGATGAGATTATTTTGAGGTTATCTATGAGATTAGGATGACTGGTTAGGGCACTAGGGGTGAACTGAAACATGGTCTGTGATATGAGGGACCTGAAACATGGTCGAGTGGACCTGGAACATGGTCGATTGGGGTCTATGCCTCGGAAGGAAAATTCCCGGGGATAGGCTAACGGCAGACCGTCCAGAGATGATTTCATTTTAGTCGCAGCTATAGTTCATGCATTGCATGAGCATCTTGGATTGTGGTCCAGAGGTGTGCACCGGGTTGTGCGTCTATAGTGCCATTGCTTTGCGTGGGCACTCTCCATCCGCGGACGAGGGTGTGCACCGGGGACTCTAGGACGTGTCGATTATATTGTTGTGATATCCGGATATGGTCGATACCTGAAGAGATTATTCATACAGCATTTGCATTGCATCATGATGGAGGGTAGAGGAAAGATTATAGATGTGGATTGATAACATATATATTTATACCGGGGAGACGGATGTTTAGTATGCCGTTATTTAATTAAATGTTGCTAAACCCTTTCCACATTTGATGTTATATGGTTTCTTATCCCTATCTTCCCTATATTGCATATGTTTTCTTTTTGTGATCGTGGTGAGAAGATCCTACGGGGGAGCCAGCTATGGAGGAGCCTTATGGGATCTCGTCTGAGCCTGACATTGGAGGACGAGCAGTGGATCCCCATATTTGAGTATAGAGTCTATGGCCAGCGCGTCTTGTCTCTTTAGGATGGTTTTTTTATTTTCTGTTTGATTATCAGCTTGCACATTTTGGGATCCGACTGATGGGATTCCCTCTATTGTACTGTATCAGGACTTGAGTTGTATATGTTATGTATGTATGTTACGTTTTAAGTTTTCCGCTGTTTTAATATACTCGCTTAACGACAATAACGAAATTAGGTCTTAATATTTTGGGGTTTTCTTTAATGGGACGTCGGGGCATCTCATTTAGTGGTATCAGAGCAGTTCGGTTCTGAAACGGACTGTGAGCACTATGATTAGGGTGACCTGGCCATTTAGTTGAATCCACATAGGATAACAACTATGCTTAGAAGTTGGGTAATGAGTCCGATGCGACATCTCTATGGCATGTAGTATTTATATTCCAGTTTTATGTAGTATTATATGTCATATTGATTAGGGCTAATGATTTTTTTTATCAAGATCATGGCTCGAGGCCGAGGCCGAGGTCGAGGACGTGGCAGACGGGGTGGTGGTAGAGCGATGGAGGGTGTAGAGGATGAGCCCCATCGGCCAGAGGCAGGGATTGGAGGTGGAGGAAAGTCCGCCGAGACTCTTTGGACTATCTGCGAGTTAGCATCCGTTCTGTTGCAGCAGGCGCAGCAGAATGCTCAGGGGGTACAGAGAGAGGCAGAGCTACAGGAGCGGCATGATAGGAGGATGGCCGCCGATGCTGAGGATGCAGGATTGGCTACCTTTCTCAAAGGTAAGCCACCACAGTTCGGTGGAGAGTATGATCCAGAGCGAGCAGAGTGGTGGATTCAGGAGCTCGAGAAGATCTTTGATACTATGAGATGCAGAGATGATAGGAAGATGACCTATGCCGCCTTCATGATGACCGGAGGGGCTGAGTCATGGTGGAGAGGCAAGAGGAGATTGTTAGAGGCTGAGGGCAGACTCATCAGTTGGGAGCTGTTCAAAGAGTGTTTCTTTGATAAGTACTTCCCACGATTAGTTCGACACGAGAAGGAGAGAGAGTTCATGAGTCTCCAGCAGGGAGACAGGTCTGTTGGTGATTACGCAGTCAGATTCGAGGCCCTAATACAGTTTTGAGTACTACCAGAGGTTTCCGGATGAGGATTGGATGTGTCGGAGATTCGAGGAGGGTTTATGGCATGAGTTGAGGAGGGCTATAGTACCCTTGGATAGTCTGAGCTTTCCAGAGATGGTGGAGAGGGCCAGTGCTATTGAGAGCATGGACAGGAGGCAGGCTGCAGAGAGCGAGACAGACAGCCAGTAGTGGGGTCCTATCGAGCAGTCGTGCAGAGGAGAGGTGATGGAGGTTCTCGGTGGAGGAGAGGACCATACGTTAGACCAGGACAGAGCACTCATACATCCGTACCACCATCGGCACTGATTACGAGAGAGGCGATGTGAGCAGAGAGCCCCAGTGTGTTTCAGATGCGGAGGTCCACATTATATCAGGGATTGTACAGATAGATCTGGTTGCTACGTCTGTGGCAAACCAGGTCATTTTGCTAGGGATTGTAGATAGAGAGCGATACAGCAGCAGCCAACAGCGGGTAGAGGAGCTGGTAGTTTCAGAGGAGCCAGTGGTTTCAGAGAAGGAGCTGGGAGAGGGGTTCCGACAGCGGGACGCCAGATGGTCAGACCTCAGGCCACGGGGAGGGTGTTTACAGTGAGAGGATCTGAGTCCTCTCAATCTACAGATCTTATTCAAGGTATGTGTTTAATATCTGGTAGACTCTCGTCTGTGTTGTTTGATTCAGGCGCTACACATTCTTTTGTGTCCCATGAGTGTGTAGATCATTTACAATTGCCCGTTTCTCAGCTACCATATACCTTGACAGTGTCCACCCCTACCAGTGATCCTTTGATCACTATGTCTGTTTGCTTACAGTGTCCTATAGTTGTTGAAAATATGGCATTTCTTGTAGATCTCATCTGTTTGCCTATGCAGCAGATAGATGTTATTCTTGGCATGGATTGGCTTTCGGCTAACCATGTAGTTCTAGACTGTGCCCGAAAGACTTTATCTTTTATTGAGCCTTCTAGCATAGTATCTGCCAATGAAGGAGCAACTATGAGGGGTTACGATTCTCAGCAGTATGTGATGCTTTTCTCTTTGGAAGCTAAGGAGACTTCGAGTATAGATTCTCTGCCTATTGCTAGAGAGTTTCCTGAGGTTTTCCCTCCTGATGTTCCAGGTTTGCCACCAGAGAGGGAGGTGGAGTTCGCTATAGATCTCATACAGGGGCTGGACCTATTTCAGTAGCTCCTTATAGGATGTCACCAGTGGAGTTGGCAGAGTTGAAAAAACAGTTGGACGACATGATGAAGAAGGAATTCATCAGACCGAGTGTTTCTCCTTGGGGAGCACCGGTATTTTTTGTCAAGAAAAAGGACGGAAGTTCTAGGTTGTGCACAGATTATAGGCAGTTGAATAAAGTTACAATCAAGAACAAATATCCGTTGCCTAGGATAGATGATCTGATGGATCAGTTGAAAGGAGATTCGGTGTTTTCCAAGATAGATTTAAGATCAGGATACCATCAGATTAGGGTGAAGAAGGAGGATGTACCTAAAACCGCTTTTAGGACAAGGTATGGACACTATGAATACCTAGTTATGCCTTTTGGTGTAACTAATGCTCCAGCGGTGTTCATGGATTACATGAACATGATTTTTAGACCGTTCCTTGACAAGTTTGTTGTGGTGTTTATAGATGATATCCTTATCTACTCCCGTAGTCGGGAAGAACACGAGGAACATCTGAGAGTGGTGTTACAGGTGTTGAGAGATAGGCAATTGTATGCTAAGCTATCCAAGTGTGAATTTTGGTTAGTGGAAGTACAGTTTCTAGGGCATGTAATCAACAAGAAAGGGATAGCTGTTGATCTAGTTAAGGTAGAGGCCGTGATTAAATGGGAGAGGCCTAAGTCAGTGAGTGAGGTGAGGAGTTTCCTAGGATTAGCCGGGTATTACAGGAGGTTCATTGAGGGTTTCTCAAAGATTGCGTTGCCTATGACACAGTTAACGAGAAAAGGTACGGCGTTTGTTTGGACAGAGAAGTGTGAAGAGAGCTTTCAGAAGCTAAAGGAGAAGTTGACTACATCTCCTGTGCTGACGTTACCAGATCCATTAGGACAGTTTGACGTATATTGTGACGCGTCGTATCAAGGATTAGGTTGTGTTTTGATGCAAGAGGGAAGAGTTGTGGCTTATGCTTCCCGACAATTGAGAGTTCATGAAAGGAATTACCCAACCCATGATCTGGAGTTAGCAGCCATAGTGTTCGCATTAAAGATATGGCGACACTATCTTTATGGAGTTAAGTTTAATGTGTTCAGTGATCACAAGAGTTTAAAGTATTTGTTTGATCAGAAGGAGCTGAACATGAGACAACGTAGATGGATGGAATTCATTAAGGACTGTGAGTTTGATCTTCAATACCATCAGGAAAGGCTAATGTTGTGGCGGATGCACTAAGTCGGAAATCCTTGCACGTATCTGCAATGATGGTGAAAGAGATGGAGTTGCTTGAACAGTTTAGAGATTTAAACCTAGGTATGGATCTGATTGAGGATAGAATATGTCTAGGTATGATCACCATCAGTAGTGAGTTTTTAAGAGACCTTAAGATTAAGCAGGGTCAGGATGAATATTTGGTGGATGTGAATCGAGGTATAGATGAGGGTAAAGTTTCAGGGTTTAGGAGAGGATCAGATGGAGTGTTAAGGTTTAAGGATCGTATATGTGTGCCAGAGAACTTAGAGATTAGGAATATGATCTTAGAGGAGGCACATAAAAGTAAGATGAGTTTCCACCCAGGAGCCACCAAGATGTACCAAGACTTGAAGAAGATGTTTTGGTGGCCAAGGATGAAGAAAGAAGTGGCGGAATATGTTCTATCATGTTTGGTATGTCAGAAAGCTAATATAGAGCATCAAAAGCCCGCTGGGTTGTTGCAGCCCTTAGATATCCCAGAATGGAAATGGGATAGTATAGCGATGGACTTTGTGGTTGGATTACCATGAACTCCGAAGAGGTTTGATGCGATTTGGGTTATCATTGATAGGTTGACGAAGTGTGCTCACTTCTTACCTATTGGTGAAAGTTATAGTCTTGAAAGGTTGACCCAGATTTTTATCAAGGAAGTAGTGAGGTTACACAGTGTGCCGTCGAGTATTGTCTCCGACCGAGATCCTAGATTTACATCTAGATTTTGGAGACAATTACACGATGCTTTGGGAACAAAGTTGAGGATGGGTTCTGCTTATCATCCTCAGACGGATCGACAGTCTGAGAGGACAATTCAATCATTGGAGGATCTTTTAATTGCTTGTGTGTTGGAACATGTTGGCAGTTGGGATGAATTCCTACCATTGATTGAGTTCACATACAATAGCAGTTTCCATAGTAGCATCGGGATGGCACCGTATGAGGCTCTGTATGGGAGAAGGTGTAGGACTCCATTATGTTGGTATGATACGGGCGAGAGCCAAGTGTTGGGTCCTGATGTGGTACAACAAACAACAGAACAAGTTAGGAAAATAAGAGAGAAAATGAAGGAAGCCCAGGATCGACAGAGAAGCTACAGTAATAAGAGGAGGAGACCCTTAGAGTTCCAAGAAGGTGATCACGTGTTCTTGAGAGTCACTCCGAATACCGGAATTGGCAGAGCTATAAAGTCTAGAAAACTCACTCCCCGATTCATTGGACCATTTCAGATTCTTCGACGAATTGGTCTAGTAGCTTACCGCCTTACCTTTCCAACCTTCACGATGTCTTCCATGTTTCCCAGTTGAGAAAATATTACCCTAATCCTTCTCATGTACTTGAGCCTGAATCTATACAACTCCGAAAGAATCTAGAATATGAGGCTTTACCGGTTAAGATTGCAGATAGAAAGATTAAAGAACTCCGTGGTAGACAGATTCCTTTGGTTAAGGTCATTTGGGATGAGATTACTGGAGATGCTACATGGGAGCGTGAGGCGGATATACAGCAGCAGTATCCACATCTTTTCTCTGGTACGTAAATTCCGAGGACGGAATTTCTTTTAAGGGGGGTAGTAATGTAACATCCTAGCTTTCGGAAAATTAAATACTTTAATTAGATGGGAGTGAGGGTTAGATAAATCAAAAATTTATTTAAGAATCCAAACACATAAGCAAATTCAAAATAAAATTCAAGCAACCCAAATTTTTTAGTAGGTAAACACCTCAATTTAAATTCTTAATTAAGGTGGTTTATCATCAACAACATTAAAAGATAATTAGTCATAGAAATAAATCTTAATCATATCTAGATGATTATAATTAATTTACTCGAGTTTTATTCATTATGATTAATTAGCACTAGTCTTAATTAATTATACCCTAGTTACAAGTTTCAACCTAATTGAATTAACTAAACAATTTTTTTTTGGTGTGATTAGTGGACACGACAATTGGTATAGTAATGACACCTCCACCTTTAAAACTTTTGCCGCATGATAAGAAAGTAACACCTCTTGCTTGCCTTTTTATCCAAGCCATTTTCGTTGACCATTTGCTAATTTACGGGATTGCAGAATTGTGACAAAGATTTTTCCTTATCTATATCCATATATACTACTTAACATCTAATAAAGAAAGAATAAGAAAAAAAAATAAAAATAGTTAGTTAGAATGAAAGAAAATAATAAGTCAGAGAGAGAGACGTAGAAAGAGAGGAGAGAGACCGTGAGTGAGAGAGATTTTTGGAGTCGATTCCGATCAATCCGTTCGTCCTATCGAAAAACCAATTATACGTTGTCATCTTCGCGACGTCTACTTCATTATCCTATCTTTCTTTTCTTGATTAGGCTAAGGTAAGCCTATGTCCTTTTTATGCCTAAATACCGTCGGCGATGGTATTGAGGTTATCTTTCAATTCATTTATCGGTTTCCAATTCCATCTTCATATTTGGATTATACGTAACGTGTGCTTCACAATGATGTGTTCAGGTGAATTTTTGGAGCCCCGGAGGGTGTAGAACTGTGCGTGGCAGATTTGAGGGAGTATAGGGAGTGTCCGTTTCGTTACCCCAGAGCTAGCCTAAGACATTCCAGGTGAGGGAAAGAAACTATTTAACGTCGGAAACGGCGCAGTTACATTTAATTAGATAATGGTGTAGGGCGACCCAAACCCTACATGAGAGCGAGTAATGGACAATGTCTATACCACATTAGGGACTACTTAGTGGTACCGATGATGATATAGAAATTGTGCGTTTATCGTCATTACGCTACATACATAGATGATTTTATTACGTGATGATTACTTGTTTGGCTGGTTGATGTGAAAGTGGTACTGTTTATACTTATTATATTTCTTATTATTATTATTAACATAATTATTATTTTAATATTACTACCGGTGGGATGATAATTATTTTTATTATTATTATCATAATTATTATTTTAATATTACTACTGGTGGGATGATAATTATTATTATTATTATTATTGTTGTTGTTGTTGTTGTTGTTGTTGTGATTATTATTATTATTATGATGATAGAATGAGTGTAATGATTGTGCTTAGAGGATTGAGTAAATCATAAGTTATGTGAGACACGAGGATGTATTTGGGGATTGCATACAATATGTGATAGCAGTGCCCAACCAAGATAATTATCGTGAAATGAGGTTGAGATTAATGAGATGAGATTATTTTGAGGTTATCTATGAGATTAGGATGACTGGTTAGGGCACTAGGGGGTGACCTGAAACATGGTCTATGATATGAGGGACCTCAAACATGGTCGAGTGGACCTGGAACATGGTCGATTGGGGTCTATGCCTCGGAAGGAAAATTCCCGGGGATAGGCTAACGGCAGACCGTCCAGAGATGATTTCATTTTAGTCGCAGCTATAGTTCATGCATTGCATGAGCATCCTGGATTGTGGTCCAGAGGTGTGCACCGGGTTGTGCATCTATAGTGCCATTGCTTTGCGTAGGCACTCTCCATCCGCAGACGAGGGTGTGCGCCGGGGACTCTGGGACGTGTAGATTATATAGTTGTGATATCCGGATATGGCCGATACCTGAAGAGATTATTCATACAGCATTTGCATTGCATCATGATGGAGGGTAGAGGAAAGATTATAGATGTGGATTGAGGATGATTATGTTATATATATTTATACTGGGGAGACGGTTGTTTAGTGTGCCGTTATTTAATTAAATGTTGCTAAACCCTTTCCACGTTTGATGTTATATGGTTTCTTATCCCTATCTTCTCTATATTGCATATGTTTTCTTTTTGTGATCGTGGTGAGAAGATCCTACGGGGGAGCCAGCTATGGAGGAGCCTTATGGGATCTCGTCTGAGCCTGACATTGGAGGACGGGCAGTGGATCCCTATATTTGAGTATAGAGTCTATGGCCAGCGCGTCTTGTCTATTTAGGATGTTGTTTTTATTTTCTGTTTGATTATCAGCTTGCACATTTTGGGATCCGACTGATGGGATTCCCTCTACTGTACTGTATCAGGACTTGAGTTGTATATGTTATGTATGTATGTTACGTTATAAATTTTCCGCTGTTTTAATATACTCGCTTAACGACAATAACGAAATTAGGTCTTAATATTTTGGGGCTTTCTTTAATGGGACGTCGGGGCGTCTCAGTTACTGGTCGTGCCTAGTTGAATCCACATCGGATTTTAACTATGCTTAGAGGCGGGTAGTGTGTCCGAACTTGACGTGATAATTAATATTAGTATGCCATATAGTATTTGTATACTTGTCTAAGTAGTATTATATGCTATACTGGTGAGAGTGGATGATTTCTTTTACAGAATCATGGCTCATGGAAGAGGATGTCCGGCCGATAATGGTGACAGAACTCTAGAAAGAATTGTCGTAGCTGACCATGTGGAAAATAATCATACCGGAAGTGGAGGAGAGTCATCTGAGACTCAAGATACCATGAAAAAATAGCTATTGCTCTGTTACTACAAACACAGTAGAATGCTGAGATGTTGCAGATGAACAAAGTAGCAGGAACAACAGAATCAAAGGAGAGCTGCAGCAGCTGAAGATGCCGGAATGACAACTTTTCTGAAAGGGAAGCCACCCTAATTCCGAGGAGATTATGATCCATAGAAGGCAGAATGGTGGGTACAAGAGATCGAGAAGATATTCGATACCATACGGTGCATAGAGGATAGGAAAGTTACGTATGCTGCCTTCATGTTAACTAGAGGAGCAGAATCTTGGTGGAGAGACAAGCGAAGATTGCTGGTGGCGAAGGTAGATTTATCAACTGGAAGCTGTTTAGTGACTGCTTCTTTGAGAAGTATTTTACGCGTCTAGTTCAACGTGAGAAAGAGAGGGAATTCATGAGTCTCAAACAAGGCAACCTGACTGTTGGTATTTATGAAACACGATTCGAGGCTCTGATTAAGTATTCCAAATTTTATTAGAGATTCCCAGATGAATATCGGCAATATAGAAGGTTTGAGGAAGGACTCCGACATGAACTCCATAGGGCTATAGTGTCTCTCGATATCCAGAGTTTTCCAGAACTGGTTGAAAGATGCACTGCGATCGAAAGTATAGATCAGAGACTGGCTAATGAGCATAAACAACTGAGGAGTAGAGGTCCTACTCGACCGGGTTTTCAAAGGCGAGGAGATGGTAACTCTCAATGGAGACAGAGAACATATGCTAGACCAGGGCAGACCCCTGCACCAACACCATTGGTTAGAGCGGCTCAACAGCAGCAAGACTTAGCTTATTTCAGATGCGGAGGACCGCATTACCTTAGAGACTGCATGGAGCGACCTAGTTGTTTTCATCGTGGTAAACCAGGTCATATGGCCCGAGATTGCAGATAGCAGGCTAGGCAACAGCCGATAGCTGCAGGTAGAGGAAATGGAGGCAATAGAGGTGGAGCTGGAAGATGAGTCACAATAGCAAGACGATAAGGAGCAAGGCCTAAGGTGGTTGGAAGAGTGTTTACCGTGAAGGGAGCTGAATCCTCTCAATCTGCTGATCTTATACAAGGTATGTGTTTGATAGCTGGTAGACTCTCGTATGTGTTATTTGACTAGGCACTACACATTCATTTATTTCTTATGAGTGTGTGGATCAATTACAATTAACCGTTTCTCAATTACCTTATACCTTTACAGTATCTACTCCAGCCAGTAATCCTTTGACTACCATGTCTGTTTGTTTACAGTGTTCTATAGTTGTTGAGAATATGACATTTATTGTAGTCCTTGTTTGTTTGCCTATGCAACAGATAGATGTTATATTGGCATGGATTGGCTTTCGGCTAACCATGTAATGCTAGATTATTCTAGTAAGACCTTATCATTTCTTGAGTCTTCTAGTGTAGTCTTTGCCAATGAAGGAGTATCCATGAGGAATGATGATTCTCGATATTACGCGATGGTTTTCGCGGTGGAATCTAAAGAGACTCCTAGTATAGATTCTATGCCTATTGTGATAGAGTTTCCTAAAGTTTTCCCTCCCGACTTTCCAGGTTTGCCACCAGAGCGAGAAGTGGAATTCACCATAGATCTTGTATCGGGGATAGGACCTATATCTATAGTGCCTTTATCGAATGTCACTTGTAGAATTGGAGGAGTTAAAGAAACAGTTGGATGACATGTTAGGGAAAGAATTCATCAGACCAAGTGTTTCGCCTTGGGGAGCACTGGTGTTGTTTATTAAGAAGAAAGATGGAAGCGCGAGATTATGCACGGATTACAGGCAGTTGAATAAAGTGACGATTAAGAACAAATATTCGTTGCCTAGGATAGACGATCTGATGGATCAGTTGAAAGGAGCAACAATATTTTCTAAGATTGATAAGAGATCAGGATACCATCAGATTAGAGTAAGGAAGGAAGATATACTTAAAACAGCTTTCAGGACGAGGTACGGGCATTATGAGTATTTAGTT
This sequence comes from Sophora flavescens, assembly GCA_030762895.1. Taxonomy (NCBI): domain Eukaryota; kingdom Viridiplantae; phylum Streptophyta; class Magnoliopsida; order Fabales; family Fabaceae; genus Sophora; species Sophora flavescens. Next base: position 37,877,182 of record CM061068.1, read on the forward strand.
ATGCCTTTGGGGGTAACTAATGCTCCAGCAGTGTTCATAAATTACATGAACAGAATCTTTAGACCTTTCCTCGATAAGTCTGTTGTTGTGTTCATCGACGACATCCTTATCTATTATCGTACATGGAAAGATCATGAGGAACATTTGAGAGTGGTGCTGCAAGTTTTGAAGGATAGTCAGCTTTATGCTAAACTTTCCAAGTGTGAGTTTTGGATGGAAGAAGTCCAATTTCTTGGACATGTGATTAACAAGGAAGGTACAACAGTAGATCCAACTAAGGTTGAGACAGTTCTTAAGTGGTAACGGCCTAAGTCGGTAAGTGAAGTACGATGTTTTCTAGGGTTAGTTGGATACTATCGGAGGTTTATAGAGGGTTTCTTGAAGATTGCGTTGTATATAATGCAGTTTACAAAGAAAAATACAGCTTTTGTATGGACGGACAAATGTGAGCAGAGTTTCCAAAAGCTGAAGGACAAGTTGACTACATGACCTGTGTTGACTTTACCCGATCCGTTAGGACAGTTTGACGTATACTGTGATGCGACATATCAAGGTTTAGGTTGTGTTCTGATGTAAGATAGAAAAGTTGTGGCTTATGCTTCCCGATAATTGAGAATTCATGAGAGGAATTATCCAACTCATGATTTGGAGATAGCAGCCATAATGTTCGCATTGAAGATATGGCGACACTTTCTGTATGGAGCAAAGTTTAATATTTACAGTGACCATAAAAGTCTGAAGTATCTGTTTGACCAAAAAGAGTTGAATATGAGACAGCGGAGATGGATGAAGTTTATCAAAGATTATGAGTTTGATTTACTGTACCATCCTGGGAAGGTGAACATTGTAGCGGATGCCTTAAGTAGGAAATCATGGCATGTATCTGCGATGATGGTTAATGAGTTGGAATTACTGGAACAGTTCAGAGATTTGAACTTAGGAACGAAGTTGGTTGATGATAAAATTTGTTTGGGTATGATCACTATTAATAGTGATTTTATGAGGGATCTTAAGGATAAACAAGTTCAGGATCAATATCTACAGAAGATAAGTAGAGGTATAGATGAGGGTAAGATTTCTGAGTTTAGTAGAGGAACAGATGGTGTACTGAGGTTTAGGGATAGAATATGTGTACCAGATGATTTATAACTAAGGAAAATGATATTAGAAGAATCACATAAGAGTAAGTTGAGTTTTCATCCTAGATCCACTAAGATGTATCATGATTTAAAGAAAATGTTTTGGTGGACAAGGATGAAGGAGGAGGTAGCAGAGTATGTTTTATCTTGCCTGATATGTTAGAAGGCTAAGATAGAGCATCAAAAGCCGGCGGGTTTATTGCAATCATTAGATATCCCAGAATGGAAATGGAATAGCATAGCTATGGATTTTGTGGTTGAATTACCAAGAAATCCGAAGAGACATGATGCGATTTGGGTTATCATTGATAGGTTGACGAAGTGTGCTCACTTCTTACCTATTGGTGAAAGTTATAGTTTGGAGAAGTTGACCCAAATTTACATCAAAGAAGTTGTTAGGTTGCATGGTGTGCCATCGAGCATTGTCTTAGACCGAGATCCTAGATTCACATCTAGATTTTGGAAACAGTTGCACAATGCTTTAGGGACAAAGTTGAGGATGAGTTCTGCTTATCATCCCTAGACAGATGGACAGTCAGAGAGGATAATTCAGTCATTGATAAGCCTCTGGCTCATCTAGTTTTATGGCTAGTATGACCAGGGTTTTGTGCAAATTATATCCTATTTTCACCCAAATTAGATTAGATTGTCCTCGAGCAAGGTTTTGAGTCTCTAGAGTAGTTTTAGGTTAAATTAGCCAGTTTTGAGTCAAATAATACACTTATAGCCGTGTCTTTGTTTTCAGGTTAAGTTGGAAGTCAAGAGAATAAAGAAACAGGGGATTCGCCTCGCGAGAGTTTCCTCGCCTCGCGAACCTGAAAGCCAGCAGAATAGTGAAAATGTCATGCTCTGTGGTTTGCCCCGCTAACATCTCTTCGCCTCGCGACCCTGAAGGCTGACTGTTCCAGGAAAATGCAAGGTTTCTGTGTCGCCTCGCGAACACTTGACTCGCCTCGCGAGTAATCCAACCCTGGAAGACCAGAAGCTGTCACGGTTTAACCATGCTAAAGGTCACGGCTGTGACAGTTTGGAACTTGAAGAGTCTCGCCTCGCGAGTAGTCCTTCGCCCCGCGAGAAGACCAAACGTTACTGACTTTTCACAATATTCGCCTCGCGAAGGTGTGCTCGCCTCGCGAGTGGACTTAATTTCTGAATAGTATAAATTGCCATTCTGAACAGCTTGGAAGGACTTTTGCTTCTCCATTGTTCTATTTACATATTTTTATGTGTGTATTTCGTTTTCATGGAGAACTAAATTTCATAGATTAATCTATTGTACTTGATTTCTACCGTACTTGAGGTTCTGTAATCTCTGTTTTGTATGTTTTTCCCTTTTCAATGCGATATTATACATTTCTGTTTGTTTAATTCAGGAGTGTATAGTATTGTGTTGATTCATTTCAGTGATGTTATGTTCCTATACTTAATCGCGTTTGTTTAATTCGCGTGTGTTCATTCATGTTCATTTAGTTCATGAGGGCTTAACCCCGTTTGTTTAATTCGGGAATAGGAACATACATCCGTAGTAGCGATTTCGTTTGTTAATTGTTACTACAACTGAAAGGGGAATAGAATCTGCTTAGGGCTTGGGATTACATGAACCGATGATAGTTGTGAAATCAAGAACAGTAGATTAATCGTTTTTGGTCATTTGATAACCTCTTTGAACTGCCTTGTTTTATTGCTCTGTTTTCATTGTTTTATTTTCTTTGATTGCATCCAAACAAAACCCCCCCAAAACTGATTTTTGTGAAAAATAACACTTTAAGAGTCCTTGTGAGACGACATCCGAGTTGTCGCCCTAACTACAGTTTTAAAACCCGCTCGTTCTATTTGGCGCGTGCGCGACAGCGCGACCAAAAATTGGCGCCGTTGCCGGGGACTCTTATTTGTTATTTTTTCCATTTTTTTCTTTCTTTTCTTTTTCTTTTATTTTCGTTTTTGTTTTGAATTGGTCTGGCTACTAGTTCTAATTGCCCTGAATTGTGTGATTTTGATCCTGAAATTGAAAGAACACTGCACACACTCCGTAGAGAATTTCGGGCTAGCACTAGTAGTGATTCTAATTCTAAAACTGTTTTTGAAAACATGGGAGACCAGAGGACATTAAGACAGCTTGCTGCCCCTGATGTAAATTATAATGGATTGTGTATTTCATATCCTGGTGTTGATACTCCTTTTGAACTAAAATCTGGTTTCATTCACTTGTTGCCAAAGTTTAATGGTCTTGCAAGTGAGGATCCACACAAGCACTTGAAGGAATTCCAAGTTGTTTGCTCCACAACCTCGAGATCAGAGGGAGTCACTGAAGATAGCATCAAGCTGAAAGCTTTACCGTTCTCACTCCAGGGAGCTGCAAAGGATTGGCTGTTATATCTTGAGCCGAACTCTATCACCACTTGGAATGATTTGAAGAGGGTTTTCCTAGAAAGATATTTTCCTGCTTCCAGAGCTGCGTCAATAAGGAAAGAAATATGTGGCATCAGGCAAGGGAATGAGTCACTAGCTGAATATTGGGAAAGATTCAAGCATTTGGTATCCAGTTGCCCCCAGCATCAGATTTCTGAACAACTCCTTATCCAGTACTTTTATGAAGGATTACTGCCGATGGATAGGAATCTTTTTGATGCTGCTAGTGGGGGAGCACTTGTTGATAAGACCCCAGCTGCTTCCAAGCAACTCATTGAGAATATGTCACTGAATTCCCAGCAGTTTACTACCAGAAGAAATTCAGTTGAGACAAGAGGTGTGCATGAGATCCATAGTTCCTCTTCCAACCAGGCCCTCGAGAATAGAATGGATGAGCTCACTTCTTTTGTAATGCAATTGGCAATAGATAGGGTTCAGCCTGCAAGGTTATGTGGCATATGCAATTCTCCTGAGCACCCATATGATGCATGCCCCATCCAGAGAGAAGAGTTTGTCAGTGAAGCGCCTCAAGCTTATGCAGTAAATCCCTATAATCAAGGAAACAGTCAGAATCGGTACAGCACTCCAGACCTCTCCACCAATAGGTACCATCCCAACTGGAGGAATCATCCTAATCTGCGGTATGGGAACTCATCCCAACAACAACCGATGGCAGCACCTCAGAATCCTCCTCAAGTGACCACTTCTGCACCTTATGGACCTTCACTGGAGGACATGTTCAAGCAAATGACTTCACAATTGACTTCACAAATGAATGCACAAATGACTACACTTTTCCAGCAGCAAGTCGGACAGCTCCAGGCCTCACAGGCACGGGCCAAAGAACAAACAAATGCCAGCATTCAAGATTTGAGGACACAAGTTGGACAGCTTGCCACATCCATGAATAACATACAGCAAGGTCAAGGGACAACCCAGCTGCCGGCACAACCAGTGATAAATCCTAATGCCTCCAATCCTAATGTGAGTGCCATATCTCTGAGATCTGGAAAAGTTGTTGAGGCCACCTCTTAAAAAGATGAAGCAACTGTTGAGGTTACTCCTGAGCCTATTGTTGAAGTTGAGAAAGTGTACAGACCACCAATCCCTTTTCCACACAGAGTTCAGAAAAATAAGAAGATTGGTGGTGAAGACAAGGAGAGGGAAATTTTAGATGTGTTCAGAAAGGTAGCTGTGAATATTCCCCTTTTAGATGTGATCAAGCAGGTGCCTAAGTATGCCAAATTTCTGAAGGATCTATGCACCAACAAGAGGAAGTTGAAGAATAATGAGAGGGTTGATTTGGGAAGAAATGTTTCAGCTCTTATCCAGTCTAGGCCTGCACCAGAAAAAGTTGCTGTTTTAGCCCCTACTCAGGCATTACCACAGAAGTGCAAGGATCCGGGCACATTTACTATTCCATGCACTATTGGGGATAGAAGATTTGAAAATTGCATGCTGGATTTGGGAGCCTCCATAAATGTCATGCCCACTTCCATCTTTAATAACCTTGATCTCGGTCCTTTGCAGTATACAGGTCTTACCATCCAGTTGGCTAACAGGACCAGTGCCCGCCCCATGGGAATGGTAGAAGATGTGCTGGTGCAAGTTGTTGAGCTGATCTTCCCTGCTGACTTCTACATCTTAGACATGGCAGGAGAGACACATTCCAGTAGATCACCAATAATCTTGGGCAGACCATTCATGAAGACAGCCAAGACTAAGATTGATGTGAATGATGGGACCATGTCTATGGAGTTTGGTGATATTATGGCAAAGTTCAAGATATTTGATGCTATGAAACACCCACTGGAGGAGCACTCGGTTTTCCAATTAGAGCTGCTTTCTGAGATCATTGATGATACCCATGAGGACTTTATTTCTGATTTTCCATTCATTTCTGGTTTTGATGATTTGTATTCATGTACTAACTGTACTGACACTAACCCTTGTTCTGTTTGTGCTGAGTTTCTTGATTCAACTTTGCAGGGTGATAGTGATAGTGAGAGTGAAGTCATGCATGCTGCGCAGAGTCCTTGACATCATGGCTACTCCCAATGTACCACCCGTTGAGCAGTCACCCTCCCTAGAGCTCAAACCACTTCCTGGGAACCTGAAGTATGCTTACCTGGAGACAAATGAAAAACTTCCAGTCATCATTTCTTCCAGCCTTGATTCTGACCAAGAAGCCAAGCTTTTAGAGGTTCTGAAGAAGCACAAGAAGGCAATTGGGTGGACATTGGCTGACATTCCAGGAATTAGCCCCTCCAGATGCATGCACAGAATTCTATTGGAGGATGGGGCTAAACCAGTTAGACAGGCCCAAAGGCGACTTAATCCACTGATTCTGGATGTGGTGAAGAAAGAGGTGACTAAACTTCTGCAGGCAGGTATTATATACCCCATCTCTGATAGTACTTGGGTAAGTCCGGTGCAAGTTGTACCAAAGAAGTCCGGTCTAACAGTAGTTAGGAATGATAATAATGAGCTTGTACCTACTAGAGTCCAGAATAGCTGGCGAGTCTGTATAGATTATAGGAAGTTGAACCAGGCCACCAGAAAGGATCACTTTCCTTTGCCGTTCATAGATCAGATGCTGGATCGGCTGGATGGTAAATCTCATTATTGCTTTCTTGATGATTTTTCCGGTTATTTCCAGATCTATATTGCCCCTGAGGATCAGGAAAAGACCACTTTTATGTGCCCCTTCGGTACGTTTGCCTATAGGAGGATGCCATTTGGCCTTTGTAATGCTCCTGGCACCTTCCAAAGATGCATGCTTAGCATTTTTACTGAATTCATTGAAAATTGGATGGAGGTGTTCATGGATGACTTCACTGTATATGGCTCCTCATTTGATGCATGTCTGCATAGTCTGAGTTTAGTTCTACAAAGATGCATTGAGACTGATCTGATTTTGAATTATGAAAAATGTCACTTTATGGTAGAGCAGGGGATTGTTTTGGGTCATGTAATTTCTAAAAAGGGTATTTCAGTAGATCCTGCAAAAATTAATGTGATTTCTTCATTGCCTTACCCATCTTGCGTACGCGAGATCCGTTCTTTTCTTGGCCATGCAGGTTTCTACAGGCGCTTTATTAAGGACTTCAGCAAGATAGCTCTGCCATTGTCAAACCTGCTGAAGAATGATGCCTTGTTCCAATTTGATGACAATTGCAAGAAGGCATTTGACTACCTGAAAAGAGCATTGACATCTACCCCCATCATCCAGCCCCCAGAATGGACACTCCCTTTTGAACTAATGTGTGATGCTTCCAATTTTGCTGTGGGAGCGGTTCTGGCACAAAGGGTGGGCAAGGCTGCCCATGTAATTCATTATGCTTCTAGGACATTAGATGCTGTTGTATTTGCACTTGATAAGTTTAGGTCATATTTGCTAGGTTCTAGGGTTATTGTTTTCACTGATCATGTAGCTCTGAAGTACCTGTTAAAGAAACCAGAAGCTAAGCCAAGACTGATCCGGTGGATGCTTTTGCTGCAAGAATTCAATGTGGAGATCAAAGACAAGAGTGGAGCTGAAAATCTGGTAGCCGATCACTTGAGTCGAATAGCAAGGGATGAGGATCCTTCTCCCATCCAAGATGACTTCCCTGCACTAGTGGAAAATATACATTAGACGGTAAAGGTTTACGTCAGTTAACCAAAAGCTAGACGTTAAAAAGGAGGCGGTGGCAGTTTTGTAAATATCAGAGTTCATTAATTCAATTTTAACGTCAGTTGTTTTAATGACTGACGTTAAAAGTGAAGTGACTCACTTTTAACGTCAGTTCAATAAAGAACTGACGTTAAAAGTGAACATTTTAACGTCGATTCGATAAAGAACCGGCGTTAAAAAGTAAGTCACTTCACTTTTAACGTCAGTCCTTACATCAACAGACGTTAAAGGTTATTTTAATAAATTTTTTTATCTAGTATACGATCCCTTCCGCATTGCCTTCCTCAAAGTTTCAGTTTCACATGAATTGCTTTGATGTTTTGTGTTTCTGTTTTGAAAACTATAAGTTGAATCAATAACCCAAACCGGATCTCATTCATGAAGTAATCGAATGTCTGATCGATCTGAGAAGATTGAAAGGGTTTAAAATCCTATAAAAAGTTACATTGAAAGGGTTTAAAATCCTATAAAAAGTTACATTGAAAGGGTTTAAAATCCTAAACATTAAAGCTACATCCCTGATAAGCCTCTGGCTTATCTAGTTTTATAACTAGATGGACCGTGGTTTTTGTGCAAATTATTCGAGTTCAATCTCGTTTTCGCCCAAATTTGCCTTGTTTTGTTCCTAAGTTGGACTTTGACTCGTTTTGCGTCTTTTGTGTAGTTTTTAGGTTATTTTGGATAGAATTACGCTTTTGTTTGCTTTTGGTGTTTTCAGGTCATTAGGTGAAGCTCCGGGAGTCAAGGAAAGTCAAGAAGCAGTGGAAAAAGCACTTCTGGAGACACTCGCCCCGCAAGTTGATGCTCGCCCCGCGATCCTGAAGGTCAACAAAGCAGCAAAAGTCATCACTTCTGGCTCGCCCCGCTAGAATATTCTCGCCCCGCGAAACATGAAGACCTGGAAGTCAGAGACAATCACGGCCTAGCCGTGATGAAGGTCAAAGCCTAGAATTGAAGTCTCGCCCCGCGAGAGGTGTCTCGCCTCGCGAGATCCCGAAGACCCTGGAAGACAGAGACCATCACGGCCTAGCCGTGATGAATATCACGGCTGTGACAGATTAGGGTTTGGAGACTCGCCTCGCCAATCACAATTCGCCACGCGATCATTCAAACTCAGGATGGAGCCAAAACTGCAATTCGCCTCACGAATAGACGCTCGCCCCGCGAGATCCAAGATTTGAATGCGCGCCAAACTAAAATTCGCCTCGCGAAGTAGTGCTCGCCCCGCGAGCGAGCAAGATTTAGAATCCTTATTTAAAGGCTGTTTCAGATCAGGTTTGGAGGACGGGGGAGGCTGGGTTTCTTTTGGAGGACCGCGAATCCTAGTAGTTTTCCACTGTTTAGAGTAGCGTTTAGGGTAATTTCTTTTCTCTTTGGAGCTGCGTCTCCCTTTTTCTTATGGAGATTATGTCCGATTGTTTGTCTATGAGCATGAGGAACTAATCCCCCGCCTCGAGGGAACAATGAAGCCACCCATGGCAGTGTAGATTCGATATGATGTATGTCTTTCTCCCTTTTTCTCAATAAATGTTTTCCAATTCTGATTTGATTGTGTTAATCATATGTGTTGCGTGATTGACTTGTTAACGTTGATGAGGCCTAGTCAGCAATTCGCGTTTAGAACTTGAATTGGGATCATCGATCGAATATTGCACGAGAGTGAGTAGGAGATCGGTGCAACCTTATAGGGAACAAGAATTAACCAAATTCGAGATTAGGATTATGAGACCTAGTAAGTAATTAATCCAATCGTCGAATACGTCCTAATGAGCACGAGAGTGGATTTAGGAGAATTTAGGGGTCCCGGTTGACATTGTAATTGAACTTAGGGAGGAATTCATCATCACTTGGGAATACATATTGGGTAGGTGGATTTGTGACCTTGGACATTTTAATTTCTGATTTTTAGTTAATTAGTTTATTAGATTCGTTAATTGAATTTTTGATATTATTCTCTTTCTCTCAACCACCTTCTGTAACTTGACCAAACGTATCGGATTTCCCGCGGATTAGTTGAATTGGTAGCCCAATCCCTGAGTTCGACCTCGGTAATTACTTACCGTGTTTCTTTTATTACTTGCGACGACCCGGTACAGTTGCCGGCTCACCAACAAGTTTTTGGCGCCGTTGCCGGGGATTGGCACAACCAATTTTCCTAATTTTAGGGAAGTTTGATTATTTGGTTAAGTTATTTTTATTTTTATTTTTAATTTCTATTATTATTCTCTATTTCTTTGATTCCACTTGGTCTTGCCTTGTTTTGTATGCGAGGTACACGAAGGAATGCTTCCGGGTTGCGAATATTGTAATGGGAACCATGACACTTGGAGTTGTCCGTTCTACTTCCCTCAAGTATATGTGGAACCATGGCATAATGACAGCGTGCCCCAGAACAACTATCAGAGTCAGAATCAGTATTGGGGTGATATGAGTAGAGACCATCCGGATTTCGCTTGGAGTAATGCTGACGATGGTCTAGCTTGGCAGCCACAACCTCAACAAAATTGGCAACAACAACCTCAACAGAGTTGGCAACCACCACCTTGGGAGTTGGCTCTTGAGAAGTTGAGTGCGACAATTGAGAAAGCGTCAATCAATACAAACGCAGCCATTGATAAGATGGCCACATCATTTGAGAAGGCGAATGCGGCATTAGAGATGCAGATTGCCCAGCTCACAAAGAAACTAAATGAGCATCCCCCAGAGACTTTCCCAGTTGATACCGAGAACGACCCTAAGAACCAATGCAATGCCACAACAACTAGAAGCAGTGGGGTGTTGGGATATGATTGGGATGTAACTAGTTCTCAGGGAGTTGAGGAAGAACTACCACATGTTGAGGAAGAACAACCGGAGGAAAAGGAATTGACAAGCGACAAGGCCCAGGAACAGCCACATGTTGAGGAAGAGCAACCTAAGGAAGAGGAGTTGGCAAAGGACAAGGCACCGGAGCAAGGGGGTAGAGATCAAGATGAAGATAAAGTGGCAGAGGATTTCACCATGCTTGCCAAGCAACCTGATTTTGATGCGTTAAATAACTATGTTGGCTTACATGCATGTGTGGACATGGGTAAGTTAGACCCTCCCACTCGTCTGGCACACTTCCTCGAGAAAACACCATTTGACCTGAGAGGAAGTGAATTCATAATTACCAAGGTCAATGGAGTTTTTACACACTGGCTGGGTGGAGTTGATGATAAAGTCATACTGCTGCTACAATCTCCACTCCAATTACCATTTGATCCGGGTGGAGGATCTCACATGATGAGCGTCTCTTGGCCCTTGTTTCACAGGCTATGGGATCCAGGTGGATGCTTCGTAATAAGTCAAGCGAGGGACGTTAAACAAACGCTTCTTGGGAGGCAACCCAAGCTAGGTATCCCTCTCTTCTCCTAACTTTTGTTTTGTTTTGTTTATGTTTTTGTTTTTGTTTGTCACTCTTGAATAATTTGAGAAGATCAAGAGTTTTTTTTTTGTATGAAATGTCGTGTCGGCAAGCTTGTTGGATTTTAATTAGATTGAGCATAAACTGATTGCATGAATTATTTGACCATTGATGATTTTCCCCTAGGTTCTGAAAATAGAAAATTTTATCCCCACTTAAAAATTGAAAATTGAACTTTGAGAATTTTATTGTGATTACTTGATTTATGATAAGTTTGGGGTGAGGGGGTGCACACACTAGGAATCGTATCTCGGTCAAACAATTTGCAAAATGTCCAGGTGAGGATTTGAGCCTCCAACTCTGTTTTTGAATGTCTGAATCACTGTTAAGTTGCACTTTCCCGAATTTTCTTGAATCTCTATATGGTTTGCATGTTTATGTGTTGCATCAAATGATTTAGGCAATTTTCTTTGAAAAACCACTTGGCCTAAAAAGGACCATCCCTAATGCATGTTCCCTAGTTAGCCAAATTGAGCCCAATTGACCTATTGTTTCTTGATGACCCTACATTACGAGCCAAAATCTGAAAAACCATGTTAACCCAATCTTAGGATTAGGAGAGCATGGAAGCGTAGCAAGAGAATGGTTGTGAGGAACTAAGTTTGGGGTGGCTACAAGGTGATGTGTCATATTGGGGGTGAGAAAAAGAAAAATAAAGGTTGAAAAAAAAATTGCCAAAAAAAAAAGAAAAGGGGCAAATCAAAAGATTAGCAAGGAAAAAGGCTGTAGTCACCCGAGCCCAAATGAAAAAATGGAAAAAGGAATTTGAGTGAAAAAAGTGTCAAAATGCTCATGCTCTCTTAGTTCCTAGGGACTTAAGCTTAAATATCCTTCATTATCCTACCCTGAGCCAGGCCCCATTACAACCTTTAAAAGACCTTCTGATGTTGCATACATGTTTTCATGGGAACTACTTTTGAGATGAAAATCAAATTCATGGGAAGTGCTCTTGATAAGTGAAATTGAGTGAAAAAGTTGAAAGCCTTGACGAATTGAGCGAATGAGTGAAATTTTACATACCCTTGTGAGGAAGGCAATTGTTTGGAATAGGTGATCTTCCTTTGTGTGTGTCGCTTTGATCCTCAACTTAGATTAATAATTGCATGAATGATAAGTTCTCAATGGTTTAAAGTAAATGAATGTGGGGATTACATTAATGTAGGGGGGAGATCATTGGAGAAAAACTGTTTTGATTGCATTAAATTTGTGCGAAATCGATTGATTCCTTTAGGCTTGCCAAGTCTTGAGTCGTTTTTGAGTTTTAAGCTTGCTTGGGGACAAGCAAGGTTTAAGTTTGGGGTGTTTTGATAAGCATCTGGCTTATCTAGTTTTATAACTAGATGGACCGTGGTTTTTGTGCAAATTATTCGAGTTCAATCTCGTTTTCGCCCAAATTTGCCTTGTTTTGTTCCTAAGTTGGACTTTGACTCGTTTTGCGTCTTTTGTGTAGTTTTTAGGTTATTTTGGATAGAATTACGCTTTTGTTTGCTTTTGGTGTTTTCAGGTCATTAGGTGAAGCTCCGGGAGTCAAGGAAAGTCAAGAAGCAGTGGAAAAAGCACTTCTGGAGACACTCGCCCCGCGAGTTGATGCTCGCCCCGCGAGTTGATGCTCGCCCCGCGATCCTGAAGGTCAACAAAGCAGCAAAAGTCATCACTTCTGGCTCGCCCTGCAAGAATATTCTCGCCCCGCGAAACATGAAGACCTGGAAGTGAGAGACAATCACGGCCTAGCTGTGATGAAGGTCAAAGCCTAGAATTGAAGTCTCGCCCCGCGAGAGGTGTCTCGCCTCGCGAGATCCCGAAGACCCTGGAAGACGGAGACCATCACGGCCTAGTCATGATGAATATCACGGCTGTGACAGATTAGGGTTGGGAGACTCGCCTCGCCAATCACAATTCGCCACGCGATCATTCAAACTCAGGATGGAGCCAAAACTGTAATTCGCCTCGCGAATAGACGCTCGCCCCACGAGATCCAAGATTTGAATGCGCGCCAAACTAAAATTTGCCTCGCGAAGTAGTGCTCGCCCCGCGAGCGAGCAAGATTTAGAATCCTTATTTAAAGGCTGTTTCAGATCAGGTTTGGAGGACGGGGGAGGCTGGGTTTCTTTTGGAGGGCCGCGAATCCTAGTAGTTTTCCACTGTTTAGAGTAGCGTTTAGGGTAATTTCTTTTCTCTTTGGAGCTGCGTCTCCCTTTTTCTTATGGAGATTATGTCCGATTGTTTGTCTATGAGCATGAGGAACTAATCCCCTCGTCTGAGGGAACAATGAAGCCACCCATGGCAGTGTAGATTCGATATGATGTATGTCTTTCTCCCTTTTTCTCAATAAATGTTTTCCAATTATGATTTGATTGTGTTAATCATATGTGTTGCGTGATTGACTTGTTAACGTTGATGAGGCCTAGTCAGCGATTCGCGTTTAGAACTTGAATTGGGATCATCGATCGAATATTGCACGAGAGTGAGTAGGAGATCGGTGCAACCTTATAGGGAACAAGAATTAACCAAATTCGAGATTAGGATTATGAGACCTAGTAAGTAATTAATCCAATCGTCGAATACGTCCTAATGAGCACGAGAGTGGATTTAGGAGAATTTAGGGGTCCCGGTTGACATTGTAATTGAACTTAGGGAGGAATTCATCATCACTTGGGAATACATATTGGGTAGGTGGATTTGTGACCTTGGACATTTTAATTTCTGATTTTTAGTTAATTAGTTTATTAGATTCGTTATTTGAATTTTTGATATTATTCTCTTTCTCTCAACCACCTTTTGTAACTTGACCAAACGTATCGGATTTCCCGCGGATTAGTTGAATTGGTAGCCCAATCCCTGAGTTCGATCTCGGTAATTACTTACCGTGTTTCTTTTATTACTTGCGACGACCCGGTACACTTGCCGGCTCACCAACAATCCCATCAGAGAGTTTTATGAAATATGCCAAAGGGAAAACTATACTCCGAAGACCTCAGAAAACTGGGGGGCATGAGAGAGCTCAAGAGAGAGGCAAAAACAGGTGCACTAGATCTGTTTCAAGCAAAGGCAGTGGTTCCAGAGACTTCCAAGACGGTCACTTGCTGCCAAAGCTGAGGTTTTGGAACTGTGACCCCCGAGCACCTGATTAGCCCTCCAGCAGCTGATTCTTCGGAAGGTGATAAGGTGAGCAACTCACATAATGTAATTTACTCAGACTTATCACCCATGTAATGTAATTTACTCAAACTCAGAAGTTGTTTGACCATTAAGACAAAGACCTTTGAGTCTAGGAATAGGAAGAAAGAGTGATGAAGTTAATCTCCACGACAGAGCCATATTGTGAAGCAGAAAATTAAAAGGATGGAAGGAAGCTATTTATAGGAGCAGGGGATGAAGTTACTAAGCTATTCTGATTTTCTTGAAAACTTACCTATAAACTTAATGCTCATTAAGAGGATTGAGTTACAAGGTACATGGGTAAGTAACACAGTACAGTCAAAGGAATGAATGTTTTTGCAGATATCTATACACTTTTAACGTCAGTTTTTTAAAAAACCGACGTTAAAAGTTTTTTTCAAATAAAAAATATAAATTGTTAACGTCAGTTTTTTTATAAAACTAACGTTAAAAGTTTGATTTTTACTTCAGTTAAATAAACAGCTGACGTAAATAATCCTATGTATTATAAACGTGCAGAATGAATATTGGGAATAATGTAATTAATATATGGGAACTTGGCAGTCATCAATTAAGTTGACGTTAAAAATGAGGTGGTGGGTAAACTATTTGCGTCAGTTCTATAAATAACTGACGTAAATAATTATGAAACTCATTTCATTGGTTGTCATGTCCCTGTTGTCCCTCTTAACGCAGATCACTCCATATAGTACTGCAGTTTATTTCTAAACCTTTTTTTATACAAGTTTTTTTTTAATTTTTATTAATTAGCTTGAATTAGTAAACAAATTATTGTGCAAATTAAAATAAATAAACACTTAACATTAAACAAGTTATATGTATAATATCGTATGACATTGAAGCGATTCATAAGTTAAAATTACATGATTAAAAGATAAAAAATTTCTGCAACATAGCCCTAAAATATAAAAAAGTTTCTGCATCAACATCATTTTCTTCTCAGTCCTGTCATCAGAAACTCCAATGGATGCATCACCTCCTTCACTTGAATTCCAAGATGCAAAGTAAATCCTCAGTCACTAGCAGCGAAAGCAAAGTGAAATGGATCTTTGCATCTTTCTTCTTTAGTGGAGTTCCTTGATGCATCATCTTGAATCCACAATCACTTGCTTCCAAAGCAAAGTGAAAGGGATGACGGGGATGAAATAAAGTGAGAGAATCACATTACGTGATTCACCCAACCTTAATATCCATGTAATGTGATTTACTCAAACTCAGAAGTTGTTTGACCATTAAGACAAAGACCTTTGAGTCTAGGAATAGGAAGAAAGAGTGATGAAGTTAATCTCCACGGCTGAGCCATATTGTGAAGCAGAAAATTAATTAAAAGGATGGAAGGAAGCTATTTATAGGAGCAGTGGATGAAGTTACTAAGTTATTCTGATTTTCTTGAAAACTTATCTATAAACTTAATGCTCATTAAGAGGATTAGGTACAAAGGTGAATGGGTAAGTAGCACAGTAGTCAAGGGAATGAATGTTTTTACAGAAACTAATAAACCTTTAACGTCCGTTGTGTAATACAACTGACGTAAGAAGTTGTGAGTGTTTTTAACGTCAGTTTCTTAATACAACTTACGTTAAATATATGACCTTTAACGTCAGTTATTACTAACAACTGACGTAATAAGTGTGAGAGTTTTTAACGTCCGTTTATTAAGACAACTGACGTTAAATATATGATCTTCAACGTCAGGTTTTACCAAAAACTGACGCAAAATATTGTTTTATTTTAATTATAACGTTTACCCCCACGCGCCTTCTCCACTTCTCTGTACGTCTTTTCTCTTTTCATCACGCTCAACCCTCACTCTCGCTCTCACTCTGCCCTAATCGCGAGCTCATCTCCACCGCAACCACCACGAGGGCTTCTTCGCCACCACCGTGAGGTACACTCTTAACCCCTAACTCTGTCTTTCCCGCTCATTCTTTGCAATAACTTGACATCTCTCTTTCCCCTGGCCTTCCCGCGCACTAACTCTCCTTGTCCCTCTGCTCTCAGTAACCACATCGAACGTTGGCCACCACTCGAGCTTCCCCCCCACCACCACGCGAGCGCCTATTTCTGGTGAGTCTTTAATTAGGGCACATTTTTTTATTCACGGTTTTGAGTGCATGCATGTTGCTCTGCTGGTTTGAAACTGTAGTCTCAGTAGTTGAACCTAGACACCGTGAGTTTGAGGTGTTTGCAATGTCTCTATTTTTGGTTTTGAGTGTATGTTGAAACTGTAGTCTCAGTAGTTGTAACTTTAAACCGTGAGTTTGAGTTGTTTGGAATGTCTCTATTTTTGGTTTTGAGTGCATGTTGCTCTGCTGGCTGATCTGTCACGGCCGTGATGCTCATCACGGCTAGGCCGTGATCAGTTCTGCCTATGAGGGTCTGGTTCAGTTGGCACGTTACGGCCGTGATGTACATCACGGTCAGGCCGTGACCAGTGCTTGGCAATCTTCAAAAACTATAGTTTTCAATCTCCCGTATTGTCCTTATATTGGATATATAGATGTTTTGTATATCTACAGGACCTATCTAGTTGTTTTTATTTATATTTCTGTATTTATTTTGAGTTATAACCTATGTTAATACATATATATTGTTTCTGAACAGGCATACATATGGATCAGTCGGATAGCCCACATGCACGGGAGGACACTGTGGGGGTTTCGCAGGACCCGATCACGCCTACACCTGATTCTAGTGTAAGTTTACATGTTATATACTATCTTTAGTCCTTCTTGTTAATGTAAGTTTATAATGTTACAACCCTCTATTTTATCATTTTTTTTGTCCATACGGACATCACAGGCTCATAGGAAACGGGGTAGAGGAGCCACCTCGTTGAAGAAACTAGAGAAGGACAGGCAGAGCGGCAGACGAAGCTTGAGGTGTCCTTCGATGCTAATCTAAATGCCCAGGGACCCCGTGCTAAAGAATTTAATAAGTGGGTGTTTCTACAAGCGAAGCAAAGACGTAAGCATCAACTACAACCACTGGAATGACGTTCCACAGAACGTTAAGGATCAGATTTGGGAGGTTATCACGGTATTTTACCTTTACATTCGTTTGATTTACATTATTAGATAATTATCCGAGTTATAATCCATCCAGTTGTTATATATGTATCTAATGTGTAGGTAGCTTGGACTGTGCCAAATGACGAGGATCATCGTCATAAATGTATGAAAATGGCATCAAAGCGTTGGAATGGGTTCAAGCATGATCTTACCAGGTACTATGTATCTGGGAAGAAGCGGCTTGATAAAATGTTCTCGGATTATCCCTGGATTGATCAGGATACTTGGGATATGTTTGCCAGGAGTCGACAGGATGGAGAATTTCAGGTTGGTTGATTAAGTTAATTTTGTATGCTTATTATAGATCATTTAACTGTATTTAATTATGTGTTTTTGTTTGAATAGGCTAAGGCAAATAAGGGTTGGCAGAACCAGGCGAAGAACGTCCACCGCCACACCATGTCTCAGGGTGGGTACCATACTCGGATCCAGCAGATGATGGCGGATAGGCTAAGGGCGAAGCAGGAAGAGCACTCTGCTAGGATTGAAAGAGGAGAGGTGCCTGAGGGCACACCATCAAGTCCTCCGTTGGACATCGACTGCGAGGATGCCTGGTTAGCCGGCCGCATGACAAAGGCGGGATCTTTTAAAGTTGATGCCACTCGCGAAGTGGCAGATAAGATTGTAAGTAAATAATTAACTTGATTTCAATTGATATTTGTATAGATATTTGCAACACTTTTCACTTGCACGTTTTTTCATTTTTTTTTTCATTGTAGATGGATCTTAAAGCAAAATCCTCCCAGGGCGCATTCGTCCCTTCTGGACGGTAGGACGTCTTGATGACTGCTCTAGGCAAGAAAGACCATCCTGGTCGGGTTCTCGGTGTTCCTGGGAACGTGACCATCAAACAATATTATGGCAAGTCTGCTTCACGAAAGCGGGTGGTCAATGAAGCATCAATTTTGGCTGACATTACTCAGCACCTCATGTCCAACCCAGATATTACAACACATCTGATGCAAGGCTTAATAGCCAACCCAGAATTCAAGCAGGTGCTTGCCAGAGAGCTTTCCTCCGTCGGTACATCCCAGGACACCGCAGGGCTTGCCAACGCTTCACATGTGAGCACAAAAGAGAGTTTTAGTATGGCACATGTGGAGGACGATGAGTTGGCAGCTAGGGAGCGGGAGTTGGAAGTCCAGCGCCATGAGCATGAGTTGGAAATGAAAAGGCGTGAGCTTGAGTTGGACTCCAAACGACGTGAGCTCGAAATGTTAGCAAAGGTATTTATTCATTATTAATGTCCAAATTAGTCAAATAATTACTTGTGTTTTTTTTAATTATTAAAATCTTATATATTTTATTTTTCCTAAACTGAAGGCCAAGTCGACGTCGGTGTCGCTGTCACCTATCACTCGTTTGTTCTCACTTGGTGAGGATTATGCGTTTGAGAGTTTTGAATGTCCATTGGATCACGATGTGGCACGCCTAGATCAACAAAGGATATTTTCCTTCATTGGTGACGATCTCGGGAACGCCTGCAGAAATAACTTCTGGATGAACAGCAATGTCATCAGTCTCTGGTGCACGTAAGTTAATTTTAATTTTATAACTTATTTATTTTTGGTATTTTTCCATTTAATAATTTATTTTAATTTCAATATATATATTATGTAATTAACATCCACACCTTTTCATATCTTAGGTATCTCCATCGTCTTCAGCTTGATAAGGGCGTTGCATCAGTTTACGGTTTCTTAGATCCGTCAATCCTTCTGCCCGAGTTCTTTGCTGACGATGCATTGAGTAAATACTTTGGGAACTTGTTGGGAGACAATCCGAAAGAATTATATCTGGCTCCCTACTGTATGGATCGCCATTGGCAGTTGTTCGTACTTCACCCGTCTAGGCATACTGTCATATTCTTCTGCTCTCTCCACCATGATCCGCCATCGAAGGGGGTGGAAGCTGTAAATATGTAAGTAACTAATCTTAAATTTAATTTAAGTTTTAATATCAGTTGTTTTTAGTTTATTACACACATGATATATGAGTTTGTTAATTGATCGACATGATTATTTTTTTATGATAGCGCGCTGAAGGCGAGTAGCATAAGTTGCGCCAACGGGAGAAGTAGGACTTCTAAGGCTAAAGCAAATCCTGTATGGAACATCCTCAAGGTTTGGTAGTTTATTTATCAAATAATTAATATTATAATTACTAATTTATGTGTATATTCAACTGACGTTGAAATTAAATTTGTTGGTAGTCTCGATTTCAAACTGACAGTTGGTCGTGCGGCTATTATGTGATGCTTCATATGCTGAACATAGTCTCCGCATCTATTACGGATGGATGGAAGAAGGTAATATTTAAACAACTTGTTAAATTATATATTATAGTTTTGAAGATGACTTGCATTGATGTTATTGTTATTATTTGAACGTGTCTAGGCATTTATCGACCAATCGCCTATTGAAGAAGATGAGTTAAGAGACTTGAGGATGCGCTTCGCTGAATTCTTCTTCAAGTATGCGGCTGAAAAAGGAATTGACAACATACCTCCGCACTACTTAGATAAATAGTTTTTTTGTTAGACTTTAGAAACTAATTAATAACATGTTATATATATCCTTAGATAGTTTTGTTTTTTAGACATTATAACTAAAATTTATTTATATATATACATGGGTTTTGGTTTTAAGTCCCCCCATTGTTCAATTTTCCTTTGCAATTCTGTAATGTGTGTGATATTCTGTGTTACTGGGACTGAATGCAGGGATAGCTGAGGGGAGTGATATTTTAAAACTGAATTTAAAAAAAAAACCTATTAACGTCAGTTGTATCAAACAACTGACGTTAATAGTATTTTATAAAATATACAGTACACTATCAACGTCAGTTGTTTATTACAACTGACGTTAAAATTAAACATTTAACGTCAGTTCTTTATAACACCTGACGTTAGTTTTAACAAAATCAACGTCCGTTGTATTAAAGAACTGACGTTAAAGGTTTAATTTTAACGTCCGTTGTAATAAACAACCGACGTTAATTTTTACAACATTAACGTCGGTTTTGTTAAGGAACTGACGTTAATAGTGTTATATTTAACGTCAGTTCTCAATTGACGTTAAAATATTAACTATTAACGTCAGCTGTATTTACGTCAGTCAGTATTCTGACGTAAAAAATCAATTTTAACTGACGTAAAAAACACTTATTGCACTAGTGCTGATGAGAGACTTCTACATTTGTATGGGGTAACCCCCTGGTTTGCTGACATAGTTAACTTTCTTGTTGCTGGTATTGTTCCTGCAGGTACAAGTAGACATAAGTCCCACAAGCTCAGGAGTGATTCAAAGTACTATGTGTGGGATGATCCCTACCTTTGGAAGTTTTACAGTGATCAGGTGATTCGGAGGTGTGTCCCCGATCATGAGACAGAGTCCATTTTGCACTTCTCACATGCCTCTCAAGTTGGAGGACATTTTGGACCACAGAGGACGGCAAGAAAAGTCCTGGATTCTGGGTTCTACTGGCCCACAATTTTTAGAGATGCCTATGAGGTTTACAGAAATTGCAAGGAATGTCAAACAAAGAGCCCCGCCATCACTCGTAGGAGTGAGATGCCTCAGCAGCCCATGCTTTTTTGTGAGGTTTTTGATGTGTGGGGGATTGATTTCATGGGTCCTTTCCCTCCTTCTTTTGGTTTTGTATATATTCTTTTGGCTGTAGACTATGTTTCAAAGTGGGTGGAAGCAATCCCCACTAGGACTAACGATGCTAAAGTTGTTTCCAAATTTGTTAGGTCCAACATTTTTTGCAGGTTTGGCATACCTAAGGCTATCATCAGTGACCAAGGCACTCACTTCTGCAACAGAACCATGGAACCCTTACTCAGGAAGTATGGGGTTGTACATAGAGTTTCCACTGCTTACCATCCCCAGACCAATGGCCAGGCTGAAATATCAAACAGGGAGATCAAGCAGATTCTAGAGAAGATGGTGCAGCTGAACAGAAAGGAATGGAGCCGCCGTCTGGAAGACGCACTGTGGGCTCAGAGGACTGCTTTCAAGATGCCTATAGGAATGTCCCCATTTCGGCTTGTATTTGGTAAGGCATGTCACCTCCCGGTGGAAGTTGAGCACCGTGCATATTGGGCAGTCAAGTGCTGTAACATGGACATGAAGGAAGCTGGTGTTAAAAGAAAACTGCAGTTGCAGCAACTTGAAGAGCTTAGGCTAGAAGCCTATGAAAGCTCCAGGATTTATAAAGAGAAAACAAAACTTTTTCATGATAGGATGATTGCTAGGAAAGAATTTTTTGTGGGTCAGAAAGTCTTACTGTTTAATTCCCGCCTGAAATTGATGGCTGGGAAACTTAGGTCCAGGTGGATTGGACCATTTGTTGTTACTAATATGTTTCCTTATGGTGCAGTAGAGATCAAAGATGCAGGTACCAACAAAACCTTCAAGGTTAACGGGCAGAGGCTGAAGCCATTCCATGATGTGGATGCTGGTGACCCTGTGGATGCTAATGTTGAGGAGCTCTCCTTGGAAGCTCCCACCTACACTGACACTTGATCAGGGAGTTCCCTTTCCTTTCCCTCACTCTGATTTTATTGTTATGTTGTTTCATTGGGGACAATGCATGTTTTAAGTGTGGAGGAGGGAACTAGTTGTAGTTTTTGTTTTGTTTTGTTTTTTTCCTTTTCTTTTAATAAAGCTCCTGAATAATTTGAGAAGCTCAGGAGTTGTGTTGAGTGTTTTGTTGGCAAGTTTGATGGATTTTGATTGATTTTGCACAGATTGATTGCATGATTTATGTGATGATTCCCCCTAGGCTGAAAATTTTTTGTTTTTGAAAAAGTTATCCCCATGTGAATGAAAACTGAACTTTGAGATTTTGTTATGATGGCATGATTTATGATAAGTTTGGGGTGATAGGAAGCACACACTAGGGATAGAATCTCTGTCAAACAATTTGCATGAATGTCCATGTGAGGTTTTGAGCCTCCAACATGTTTTTGACTATGAGAATCACTTTCAAGTTGCACTTTCCTGAATTTGCTTGAATCTCTTTTTGGTTTGCATGATTATGTGTTTGCTTCAGATGATTTAGGCATTTTCTTTGTAAATAACTACTTAGCCTAAAATAACCATCCCTAATGCATGTTCCCTAGTTAGCCCCATTGAGCCTAATTAGCTTGTTAATTTTTGATAACCTTATGTTATGAGCAAAAATCAGAAAAACCATGTTAACCCGATCTTAGGATTAGGAGAGCATGGAATCTTAGAAAGAAAATGGGTGCAAGAAACTAAGTTTGGGGTGGCTACAAGGTGTAATATGTTGTTCGGGATTGAGGAAAAAAAATACAATAAAAAGGTTGGAGCCAAAGGCTTGTAGAAAAAAAAAAGAAAAAAAAAAGAGAAAAAAAAAAGAAAAGTGTAAAAATGTTAAAAAAATAAAAGTATTAGGAAAAAAAAAGAAATGGATGTAGTCACCCAAGGCAAGTGAAAAATGAAAAAAGGAACTTGAGTTTAAATTCGAAGTGTAAAAAGCTCATGCTCTCTTAGTTCCTAGGGTCTTCAGCCTAGTTCCTTTGTATATCCTACCCTTAGCCAGGCCCCATTATAACCCATAAAAGACCTTTTGATGTTGCATGCATGTTTTCAGTGGGAATCATTTGGAGATGAAAATCAAATTTATGGGAAGTGCTCTTAAAAGTGAAATTGAGTGAAATGTTGTTAGCCTGACACAAATTGAGCGATTGAGTGAACACTAAATGCCCTTGTGAGGAAGGCAGTTGTTTGAATTTGGTGATCTCCCTCTTGTGTGTAACTTGGATCCCCTGCTTAGATTAATGATTGTTTGAATGATAAAATTCTCAAATGTTTAAAGTAAATGAATGTGGGGATTGATTTGTTGGGAAGGGGGGAACATTGAAGGAAAAATTGTTTTGATGTATTGCTTGAATTTGTGCAAGGTTGATTGAATCTTTTAAGCTTGCCAGGTCTTGAGTTTTCTTTGATTTTTGAGTTTTAGTTTACTTGGGGACAAGCAAAGTTTAAGTTTGGGGTATTTTGATAAGCCTCTGGCTCATCTAGTTTTATGGCTAGTATGACCAGGGTTTTGTGCAAATTATATCCTATTTTCACCCAAATTAGATTAGATTGTCCTCAAGCAAGGTTTTGAGTCTCTAGAGTAGTTTTAGGTTAAATTAGCCAGTTTTGAGTCAAATAATACACTTATAGCTGTGTCTTTGTTTTCAGGTTAAGTTGGAAGTCAAGGGAATAAAGAAACAGGGGATTCGCCTCGCGAGAGTTTCCTCGCCTCGCGAACCTGAAAGCCAGAAGAACAGTGAAAATGTCATGCTCTCTGGTTCGCCCCGCGAACATCTCTTCGCCTCGCGACCCTGAAGGTTGACTGTTCCAGGAAAATGCAAGGTTTCTGTGTCGCCTCGTGAACACTTGACTCGCCTCGCGAGTAATCCAACCCTGGAAGACCAGAAGCTATCACGGTTTAACCATGCTGAAGGTCACGGCTGTGACAGTTTGGAACTTGAAGAGTCTCGCCTCGCGAGTAGTCCTTCGCCCCGTGAGAAGACCAAACGTTGCTGACTTTTCACAATATTCGCCTCGCGAAGGTGTGCTCGCCTCGCGAGTGGACTTAATTTCTGAATAGTATAAATTGCCATTCTGAATAGCTTGGAAGGACTTTTGCTTCTCCATTGTTCTGTTTACATATTTTTGTGTGTATTTCGTTTTCATGGAGAACTAAATTTCATAGATTAATCTATTGTACTTGATTTCTACCGTACTTGAGGTTCTGTAATCTCTGTTTTGTATGTTTTTCCCTTTTCAATGCCATATTATACATTTCTGTTTGTTTAATTCAGGAGTGTATAGTGTTGTGTTGATTCATTTCAGTGATGGTATGTTCCTATACTTAATTGCGTTTGTTTAATTCGCGTGTGTTCATTCATGTTCGTTTAGTTCATGAGGGCTTAACCCCGTTTGTTTAATTCGGGAATAGGAACATACATCCGTAGTAGCGATTTCGTTTGTTAATTGTTACTACAACTGAAAGGGGAATAGAATCTGCTTAGGGCTTGGGATTACATGAACCGATGATAGTTGTGAAATCAAGAACAGTAGATTAATCGTTTTTGTCCATTTGATAACCTCTTTGAACTGCCTTGTTTTATTGCTTTGTTTTCATTGTTTTATTTTCTTTGATTGCATCCAAACAAAACCCCCCCAAAACTGATTTTTGTGAAAAATAACACTTTAAGAGTCCTTGTGAGACGACATCCGAGTTGTCGCCCTAACTACAGTTTTAAAACCCGCTCGTTCTTTTTGGAGCGTGCGCGACAGCACGACCAGTCATTGTAAGATCTCTTGAGAGCCTTCGTGTTAGAGCATACCGGCAGTTGGGATGAGTTCTTACCATTGATTGAATTTACTTATAACAAAAGTTTTCACAGTAGTATTGGAATGGCACCATACGAGGCTTTGTATGGCAGGAAATGTAGGACCCCATTATGTTGGTATGGGATTGGTGAAAACCAGGTTCAGATGTGGTGCAACAAACTACGGAACAAGTTAGGAAGATAAGGGAAAAGATGAAGGAAGCACATGGCAGGCAAATGAGCTACAGTGACAAAAGAAGGAGACCTTTAGAATTCCAAGAGGGTGATAAGGTGTTTTTGAGAGTCACTCCGAAGACCGGAATTGGCAGGGCTATCAAAACTAGAAAACTTACTCCTAGATTCATCGGACCTTTCCAGATTCTTCGAAGGATTGGTCCAGTAGCTTACCATATTGCTTTACCACCTAACCTTGCTAACCTTCATGACGTCTTTCACGTCTCTCAGTTGAGAAAATACTATCATGATTCTTCACATGTTATTGAGTCTGAGTCTATACAACTGCGAGAGAATCTAGAGTATGAGGCTTTACCTGTAAGGATAGCAGATAGAGAGATTAAGGAGCTTCGCGGTCGACAAATTCCTTTGGTTAAGGTTATATGGGATGGAATTACTGGAGTTGCTACTTGGGAACGTGAAGCATATATACAACAACAATATCCACATCTTTTCTGAGGTATGTAAATTCCGAGGACATAATTTTTTTCCTAAGAGGGGTAGTAATGAAACAGTGTGTTTTTAATTATGCTATTTTAACAGTAAAAATATATTTAATTATATTTTATTCGAGACCAAGAAAATGATTTTAGATAAAAAAAATCATATTCATGCTCTATCCTATGGTAGAAGGTTACGGTGAAATTTTGGGTTTAAAACTCAGGGAAACCGATGTGCGTTTTTAACTAGCGGTATAATTTTATACCGACAGAAAACCCTAATTTGACACGAAACTGAAAATTTGTGGTTTTTTTTTTTATATTTTGTCCGTGAGATTTTCTACTTTCCAAATTTATGATCATAAATAAAATATTATGTTTTATTCGAACGAATTTTGGTGAAAGTTCTAAAGGAAAACAGTCGGTGTTTTCACTGACAGTAAGATTTTAATGATCATAAAACCTAATTTTGACTCGTGAACGAAATGGTTTTTGATTAAATCACATTTCCAACAAGTTTAGTTAGTTTGAAAATTTTCAATCGAAAACGAAATGTTTTTTTTATACGGGCGTAAAACCCTAATCGGTGAACCGACGGAATCGAAAACGGAACGGCAGAGATAGAATGTGACATGTAACATCCTATCTTTCGTAAATAAAAATTAGATATTTTAATTAGATGGGAATGAGGGTTAGATAAATCTAAATTTTTTTAAGAATCCTAACACATGCAAGTTCAAAATAAAATTTAAATAACTCAAAATTTTCATTAGGCAAGCACCTCAATTTAAATTCTTAATTAAGGTGGTTTATCATTAACAAAATTACAAGAAAATTAGCCATAGATCTTAACTAATCATGATTAATTTTCTCAAGTTTTCCTCATCAGGATTAACTAGTATTAATCTTAATTAACTATACCCTAGTTACAAATGTTAACTCAACTAAATTAACTAAAGTCAGTTCTCAAAGATTAAACAAGTACATGACAATTTTATATATATAAGGAAGACACCTCCACCTTGGAAAAGTTGGCTGCATGGGTTTTGGGGATGCCACCTCCTCCTCATGCAATTCCTCATGATATATTTCATCCTTTGATCATAAGTAAGACATGCACCTGCTTGCCAATTTGGTAACGTCATTTCTGCCTTTCCTTTTATTAAATTAACGCCACCTTTAAGCCTAATGGCTAGCTTTGGTGAGTCACCAATTATGTGCTAAGTGACACTTCTTCATCATGAAGAATTTGCTGCCTTGGTTCTTTTCTTTTCTCTCACCAATTTAACGCAAAAGAGAGATAGAGCAAAGAGTTAGAGAGAGAAGCTGTAAGGAGAGTGAAAGTTCTGATCTTGATTCTGAGCAATCCGTTCGTCCTATGGAGAAACCGATTATACCATTGTGATCCTCGCGACGTCTACTTCATTATCCTAACTTTATTTTCTTGATTAGGCTAAGGTAAGCCTATGTCCTGTTTATGTCGAAATGCCATCGGTGATGGTATTGAGGTTATCTTTCAATCCGTCTATCGGTTTTCGATTCTGTTTTCAGATTAGGATTCCCTGTAATGTATGCTTCACAATGATGTGTTCAGGTGAATTTTTGGAGACCCAGAGGCCTTAGTTCTTTACGTGGCAGCAACTAAGAGGTCGAGAAGGGGTTCGTTTCGTTGCTCTAGAGCTAGCCTAAGACATCCCAGGTGGGGGAAAGAAACTATTTAACGTCGGAAACGACACAGTTACATTTAATTAGATAATGGCGTAGGGCGACAGGTGTGCGTCGTGCGAACGCACGTGCGATTCCGGCAAGTGTACCGGATTGTCGCCAAGTAATAAAAGATATCGATCCCACAGAGACTGTGATCTCGAATCACAACTAATTTTCAATTTGGTAAATCTGGACTGTATAAAAAAGATTTGAAAAAGGATTTGATATTTTGAAAATGTTTTGAGTTTGAATTAAGAGATAAATAAGACAGAAAACAAATCTATTTGTGGTTTTTTGGATCTAAATGGATTCCTAGGGATTTGGGTTACCTACGAGGCTGTTTATGTTACTAATCTGATTTACCCTTGTTAATTATCGAAATTGGCTTGAAGGCGAGTTTATCCTCTAATAGTTTAAGCTCCCTCCCGAGTTACAAAAACCGTGCCCAATTGAACCAACCCCTACTCTCGTGGTAGTCGAATTCAGATTGGACCCTTTGCGTTTCGTGACAACTCGTTGATCCTCGAAGGACGGCTTCTAACTCTCGTGATTTCAGTCCTAAGTCTGACTCTATAGATCCGACACCTAAGTTCACCGCTAGGTTCCTCCTTAGAATGCCTATGACACGCAAACAAGTGGCCACCGAATTTACGAGTGATTTAAACACTAGAAATCAGATCTAAAACAAAATCGAAATTAACAAAGATATTACATCAAATTAACAACATATTCAAACCTTGGGCATAGCCCCAATCCCTAGAAACTAAGCTACTACTCAAGCCTTGTCATGGCGACGACGAGCTTGATTACAAATAACATGAAAACAGAAAAATAAGAGAAGAAGAGAAAGGAGAAGAGAGATCCTAGATTAAAGCCTAAGTGTAGCAGCCCAAAGTCTTCCTCTAAGCCTCTAACTTGATCCCATATTTATAGATTTGGGAAGTTTGAATCCCAATCTAACTCAAATTCTGATCCAATTCAGTTGATTCTAGTCCAAGTAATGCGCGTCACGGTCGTGATGGCCATCACGGCCAGGCCGTGATGGCTTCTGCCTTGGGTACTTCTATAGGTTTCAGATTCTTCACGACGCGAGACTTCAATTTTTGCCCGTGATAGGAATTACGGCTAGGCCGTGACAGATTCTGACTTGTGGGGGTGAAAGGTCACGGCCGTGATGGTCATCACGGCTAGGCCGTGACCGGTTCTGACTTCAGTCTTTCATCCTTTTCAGTTTTGCTCGATCATGGCCATGATGGGCATCACGGCTAGGCCGTGATGGACTCTGTTTGGCTCATTTTCTTCACGTTTCAAGCTCCTTCTTCATCCAAACTCCATCATGGTTGATCTTGAGCATTTTACCCTTGATTTCTGCAAAACAACACCACACAAACCGCCTTACCTGTTCCAACGTAAAAATAACCAAAAATCCAATTAAATGTCCCTAAACTACATGAAAATGCATGCAAAATGATAGACAAAGATGAGGTGAAATCACACTCATCAAATCACCCCAAGCTTAAGATTTTTCTTGTCCTCAAGCAATTACTAAGGCCAGAAGATATAAATAATCAGAGCATGGATAGTGAACCAAGAACCCGAGAAGATAATCCAAGTGACAGGCATATTCAAATAAATCCCCAAGAGATAATCGATTTCAAGTTCAATTAGAAGCTTAGGTTCTTCAAATTCATATTCTCACCGATTCAGGCACTCGTCTCACCTCACTCAAGTGTTACAGGGTATATGACAATTCGCTCAATTTCCTCAAGGAAGGTATTCTACCATAAGCTTGACTATTAACCAAATCTCTACTTTATTAATGAATACACATAAGAATCAAGAGGTCTTTTACTTTGGTTGTAATGTGGCCATGGGATTTATTGTTAGGTGGAAAAATCAAGAGAAGGGAAATTCAAGAAGGCTAAACAAATTATCAAACATTGCAAAGCATGACACCTTCTGAAATACCTTTTTTTGGGCTTTGATTTATTTTTCCACCTTTCTTTCTTTCTTTTTATTTTTATTTTCATTTCTCACTTTCTTTTGTCATCCCCTTCTCCCTTTTTTTTGTGTTTATTTCATTTTATTTATTTGGAGAAGGGGAGATTTTTAGCTCAAGAGAAATATTTTCTAACTTTCTCATCCCATACTTTTTCAAACTACCTTTTTACCCTTTTTTGTAATACTTTAAAAGGTGTCATACCGAGCATTATTCATCAAAGTAATTCAAGGTACCAAGAAAAGTATTTTATTCTTTTAGGCTCAAAATTGGGCAACTAAGGGGTAACATTTAATCAATCAAAGCTCAGAAGGCCGGAAAAACACCTAGTGCCTCAATCATTTTCAAAAGTGTTTTAAAAAAATTTTAAGTTTCAAAATGGTTTCAAGTCAAGTTCTAGAAAATACAGTCCAAGAGGAATTAAAACACTCTATCACAAGGAATGTGGTAGATTTAGTGAGTACCCCTTTTTGGCTCAAAATCTTACATTTAGTAGTTCAAAAATCAGCGAGAAATACAAATCTAGAGAACCACATGCTAATTATCAACTATCAGAAGATAATCTCAAGCATTTTTATTTTTAGCCTTGTCTCAAGAATAAAAAAAATTGGGTTCAAAAATTCACTATCTCAATTAATTTGGCACCAAGTTCTCGCAATTGGATGCATATTCTAAGTGAGGGGCAATCTAAAGAATGTGATCATGCAAAACTATGCCTATATGAATGCAACATGAAAAATGCAAAAATGCAAAATTTTGCAAAAATACCCCTACCCCAAGCTTAAAAACTTACATTGTCCCCAATGTAAATAATCAAGTCGGAGAGAGGAGAAAAATGGAACAACTCACCGAGGTGGTAGCGGGTGTTGGCTCACATTCCAGTTAAAAATTTGTTGGAAACTGCATCACGGCCGTGAGGCTCATCACGGGCGGGCCGTGATCAATTCTGGTCTCCTTTATTAGCTCATCACGGCCATGACCACTGTCACGGCCTGGGCGTGATGGCTTCTGACTTCATTGGTCCTTGCTATTTTTGTTCTTCCTTCCTCTTTAACCTGAAAACACTAGATAAATCTATTAATTTATGATTTTTTGCCTCTTGATCTTCTCAAATTATTCAAGAGCTAAATTCAAAAACAAAAGGAAAAGGGAAAGAAAGCTTGGGTTGCCTCCCAAGAAGCGCTTGTTTACGGTCCTAAGCTTGACCATACTTCCTTCAATCAACCGGGGTCGGCTGGGCGTAGAAGTGCAGGAACACTTCTCTTCCATGGAACTCCTTCAAAGAGCCGAATCTGCTCATATGGCCAATTACGCTTCCGCTTTGCTCTTTTCATTCGGACCTTCCTGCCCTTACTCCCTCCCGGCGAAAGTTTTGTTTCCACATGATCAGCAACTCCAACTCCATCACCATTTGGTGCATCATCAGCCATGCAAATCTTCGGAGTTACTTCCATGTTGAGCTCTTCCTTTACCACTGGAGACGTGATATCGATCCTGCACACATGGCTCTCAAAAGGAGGGTTGTTATATGAGTTAGTAAATTCAAAATCGACCCTACCTTCCTCTACATTTAGAGAGAGTTTGCCATTCCTTACATCTATTACTGCTCCAGCGGTGGCCAAGAATGACCTTCCTAAAATGATAGGGAATTCAGAATTCCCTTTCATATCCAATACTAGGAAATCGGTAGGGATGAAGAATTTCCCTACCTTTACAAGGACGTTCTCTAGTATGCCTAGAGGAGTCCTAGTTGAGTCATCCGCAAATTGTAAGGAGAATTTGAATGGTCTCAACTCTTTCGTTCCCAACCTTTCCAAGATAGTGAGCGGCATCAAGCTCGCACTAGCCCCTAAGTCACATAAGACTTGGTCGATTTGCACTTGTTTAATTGAGCAAGCGATAGAGAAGCTACCTGGGTCTTTCAGTTTAGGAGGCATTTTAGCTTCTATGTCTACTTGCTTTCTCTTGACCAACCTTTGTGGGAAAGGTATCGGCGGTTGGTACGGTGGTGGAGGGACATACTTTGGTTCTGGTTCTTCATCTTCGCTCATGTCCTCCTCCGGTTCCACGTCCTTTTCCCCCACCCCAAGCTTATCATCCCTCAAGTGTATGTCATTACAATGTTCAATGGGATTTGCTTCGGGTTGCCCTGGGAATGTACCCTTAGGTCTCGAGTATGTGCTGGCTTGTTGGGTAATCTGAGTTTCTAGCATCTTGTTATGGATTGCTAAGTTTTCTACTTTAGATGCTAGCTCTTTTATTGCCTCGTTTACTGCCCTGCCTTGCTGTCTAAACTCTTCATTTTGTTTTGTTTGGGTTTCAACAAAACTTTCCAATAAAGACTCGAGTTTAGACTGCTGTACCTGAGGATACCCCGCTGTGGGTTTCCTATTACCTTGGCCCTCTTGGAACTCGTGGTTCAGCGTGTTGCTGTAGTTGTCGTAGGAGAGGTAAGGGTTGTTCTTCCTTTGGTTGTAGGGATTTGGGGGAGCATAATCAGGCAACTTCGGGTTTGTGTCGTAGAAGTTGTGACAAGAATTCACTTGCTCACCCGAAGCGCCAGATCCATGAGCAATACCTCGTGGGCACTCCATGATGTCGTGTCCCTGCATTCCACAAATCTCACAAACAATGTTAGTAGCACCTATTGCACTCACATTAGCCCTTTCAATCTGATCAAAACGTTTATTAAGTGAGTCTATTTTTGACATTATAAGATCAGTGCTATTAACTTCAAACCTACCCCCCCGAAATCTTGTTCGGGTTATTACCTCTTTCTGAACCCCATTGGTGGTAGTTGGTGGCCACGTTTTCAATGATGTTGAAGGCCTCAGTCAGAGTCCTATTCATAAAGGCTCCACCAGCTGCAGAATCAAGTGACACCTTCGAAGAGTAGTCCAATACGTTGTAGAAGGTGTGCACTAATAACCACCTCTCGAGTCCATGGTGTGGGCAAGACTCCAGCAGTCCCTTGTAGCGATCCCAAGATTCCGATAAGGATTCTCCGTCTTTTTGGAAGAAGCCGGTGATCTGGGTTCGTATGTAGGCCGTCTTGGATGGAGGGAAGAATTTATCCAAGAACGCCTGCTCCAGTTGGTCCCAAGTTGACAAGGTATTGGCGGGTAATTGCTTTAGCCAAGCCTTTGCCTTTCCAGTCAGAGATGAGGGGAATAACCTTAAGCGTATAGCATCGACCGGGGCACCATGAATCCTAATTGCATCGGTGAACTCCAAGAATGTTTCTAAGTGATCAGTCGGGTCTTCCGAGGGCAATCCTCCGAATTGGTGCTACCTAATCATGTTAATGAGCATAGGAGGTATGGTGTAATTCTCCGCCTCGATCTCTGGCCTAGCAATCCCAGTTTGCAAACCCCTAGCATTTGGGGTTGCGTAGTCCTTCAATGGTTTCGTATCCGGTTGATTCGCCGTGAGTGGAATGGGACTCAACCTTTCTCTCTCACTTTGTAGTCTCCTACGTCTATGGAAGGTCCTCTTTATTTCTGGATCAACCTCACTAAGGCTCCCAAGACTTAGGGATCTTTGCATATAACACACAGAGAGATGGATACACGAGAAGGAAAGAAATTTTGAATTTTTTTATTTTTTTTCAAATATAAAAATTAAATAAAAAGAAAAGGTCCAGAAAAATCAATTTAAAAATTAAATTGAGATTCGAAAACGCACAGTCCCCGGCAACGGCGCCAAAAACTTGGTGTGCGTCGTGCAAACGCACGTGCGATTCCGGCAAGTGTACCGGATTGTCGCCAAGTAATAAAAGATATCGATCCCACAGAGAATGTGATCTCGAATCACAACTAATTTTCAATTTGGTAAATCTGGACTGTATAAAAAAGATTTGAAAAAGGATTTGATATTTTGAAAAGGTTTTGAGTTTGAATTAAGAGATAAATACACTAGTGCAATAAGTGCTTTTTACGTCAGTTAAAATTGATTTTTTACGTCAGAATACTGACTGACGTAAATACAGCTGACGTTAATAGTTAATATTTTAACGTCAGTTGAGAACTGACGTTAAATATAAAACTATTAACGTCAGTTCCTTAACGTCGGTTTTTTAAACTACTGACGTTAAACTAAAACTATTAACTTCAGTTCTTTAATACAACGGACGTTGATTTTGTTAAAACTAACGTCAGTTGTTATAAAGAACTGACGTTAAAGGTTTAATTTTAACGTCATTTGTAATAAACAACTGACGTTAATAGTGTACTGTATATTTTATAAAATACTGTTAACGTCAGTTGTTTGATACAACTGACGTTAATAGGTTTTTTTTTTTAAATTCAGTTTTAAAATATCACTCCCCTCAGCTATCCCTGCATTCGGTCCCATAGAACAGAATATCACACACATTACAGAATTGCAAAGGAAAATTGAACAATGGGGGGACTTAAAACCAAAACCCATGTATATATATAAATAAATTTTAGTTCCAATGTCTAACAAACAAAACTATCTAAGGATATATATATACATGTTATTAATTAGTTTCTAAATTCTAACAAAAAAACTATTTATCTAAGTAGTGCGGAGGTATGTTGTCAATTCCTTTTTCAGCCGCATACTTGAAGAAGAATTCAGCGAAGCGCATCCTCAAGTCTCTTAACTCATCTTCTTCAATAGGCGATTGGTCGATAAATGCCTAGACACGTTCAAATAATAACAATAACATCAACGCAAGTCATCTTCAAAACTATAATATATAATTTAACAAGTTGTTTAAATATTACCTTCTTCCATCCATCCATAATATATGCGGAGACTATGTTCAGCATATGAAGCATCACATAATAGCCGCACGACCAACTGTCAGTTTGAAATCGAGACTACCAACAAAATTAATTTCAACGTCAGTTGAATATACACATAAATTAGTAATTATAATATTAATTATTTGATAAATAAACTACCAAACCTTGAGGATGTTCCATACAGGATTTGCTTTAGCCTTAGAAGTCCTACTTCTCCCGTTGGCGCAACTTATGCTACTCGCCTTCAGCGCGCTATCATAAACAAATAGTCATGTCGATCAAATAACAAACTTATATATCATGTGTGTAATAAACTAAAAACAACTGATATTAAAACTTAAATTAAATTTAAGATTAGTTACTTACATATTTACAGCTTCCACCACCTTCGGTGGCGGATCTTGGTGGAGAGAACAGAAGAATATGACAGGATGCCTAGACGGGTGAAGTACGAACAACTGCCAATGGCGTTCCATACAGTAGGCAGCCAGATATAATTCTTTCGGATTGTCTCCCAACAAGTTCCCTAAGTATTTACTCAATGCATCGCCAGCAAAGAACTCGGGCAGAAGGATTGACGGATCTAAGAAACCGTAAACTGATGCAACGCCCTTATCAAGCTGAAGACGATGGAGATACCTAAGATATGAAAAGGTGTGGATGTTAATTACATAATATATATATATATATATTGAAATTAAAATAAATTATTAAATGGAAAAATACCAAAAATAAATAAGTTATAAAATTAAAATTAACTTACGTGCACCAGAGACTGATGACATTGTTGTTCATCCAGACGTTATTTCTGCAGGCGTTCCCGAGATCGTCACCAACGAAGGAAAATATCCTCTGTTGATCTGGGCGTGCCACCCATCCATCGTGATCCAATGGACATTCAAAAATCTCAAACGCATAATCCTCACCAAGTGAGAACAAACGAGTGATAGGTGACAGTGACAGCGACACCGACGTCGACTTGGCCTTCAGTTTAGGAAAAATGAAATATATAAGTTTTTGATAATTAAAAAAAACACAAGTAATTATTTGACTAATTTGGACATTAATAATGAATAAATACCTTTGCTAACATTTCGAGCTCACGTCGTTTGGAGTCCAACTCAAGCTCACGCCTTTTCATTTCCAACTCATGCTCATGGCGCTGGACTTCCAATTCCCGCTCCCTAGCTACCAACTCATCGTCCTCCACATGTGCCATACTAAAACTCTCTTTTGTGCTCACATGTGAAGCGTTGGCAAGCCTTGCGGTGTCCTGGGATGTACCGACGGAGGAAAGCTCTCTGGCAAGCGCCTGCTTGAATTTTGGGTTGGCTATTAAGCCTTGCATCAGATGTGTTGTAATATCTGGGTTGGACATGAGGTGCTGAGTAATGTCAGCCAAAATTGATGTTTCATTGACCACCCGCTTTCGTGAAGCAGACTTGACATAATATTGTTTGATGGTCACGTTCCCAGGAACACCGAGAACCCGACCAGGATGGTCTTTCTTGCCTAGAGCAGTCATCAAGACGCCCCTGCCGTCGGGAAGGGACGAATGCGCCCGGGAGGATTTTGCTTTAAGATCCATCTACAATGAAAAAAAATGAAAAAACGTGCAAGTGAAAAGTGTTGCAAATATCTATACAAATATCAATTGAAATCAAGTTAATTATTTACTTACAATCTTATCTGCCACTTCGCGAGTGGCATCAACTTTAAAAGATCCCGCCTTTGTCATGCGACCGGCTAACCAGACATCCTCACGGTCGATGTCCGACGGAGGACTTGATGGTGTGCCCTCAGGCACCTCTCCTCTTTCAATCCTAGCAGAGTGCTCTTCCTGCTTCGCCCTCAGTCTATCCGCCATCATCTGCTGGATCCGAGTATGGTACCCACCCTGAGACATGGTGTGGCGGTGGACGTTCTTCGCCTGATTCTGCCGACCCTTATTTGCCTTAGCCTATTCAAACAAAAACACATAATTAAATACAGTTAAATGATCTATAATAAGCATACAAAATTAACTTAATCAACCAACCTGAAATTCTCCATCCTGTCGACTCCTGGAAAACATATCCCAAGTATCCTGATCAATCCAGGGATAATCCGAGAACATTTTATCAAGCCGCTTCTTCCCAGATACATAGTACCTGGTAAGATCATGCTTGAACCCATTCCAACGCTTTGATGCCATTTTCATACATTTATGACGATGATCCTCGTCATTTGGCACAGTCCAAGCTACCTACACATTAGATACATATATAACAACTGGATGGATTATAACTCGGATAATTATCTAATAATGTAAATCAAACGAATGTAAAGGTAAAATACCGTGATAGCCTCCCAAATCTGATCCTTAACGTTCCGTGGAACGTCATTCCGATGGTTGTAGTTGATGCTTACGTCTTTGCTTCGCTTGTAGAAACACCCACTTATTAAATTCTTTAGCACGGGGTCCCTGAGCATTTAGATTAGCATCGAAGGACACCTCAAGCTTCTGTCCGCTCTGCCTGTCCTTCTCTAGTTTCTTCAACGAGGTGGCTCCTCTACCCCGTTTCCTATGAGCCTGTGATGTCTGTATGGACAAAAAAAATGATAAAATAGAGGGTTGTAACATTATAAACTTACATTAACAAGAAGGACTAAAGATAGTATATAACATGTAAACTTACACTAGAATCAGGCGTAGGCGTGATCGGGTCCTGCGAAACCCCCACAATGTCCTCCCGTGCATGTGGGCTATCCGACTGATCCATATGTATGCCTGTTCAGAAACAATATATATGTATTAACATAGGTTATAACTCAAAATAAATACAGAAGTATAAATAAAAAATAACTAGATAGGTCCTGTAGATATACAAAACATCTATATATCCAATATAAGGACAATACGGGAGATTGAAAACTATAGTTTTTGAAGATTGCCAAGCACTGGTCACGGACATCACGGCCGTAACGTGCCAACTGAACCAGACCCTCATAGGCAGAACTTATCACGGCCTAGCCGTGATGAGCATCACGGCCGTGACAAATCAACCAGCAGAGCAACATGCACTCAAAACAAAAAATAGAGACATTCCAAACAACTCAAACTCACGGTTTAAAGTTACAACTACTGAGACTACAGTTTCAACATACACTCAAAACCAAAAATAGAGACATTCCAAACAACTCAAACTCACAGTTTCAAGTTTCAACTACTGAGACTACAGTTTCAAACCAGCAGAGCAACATGCATGCACTCAAAACCAAAAATAAAAAAATGTGCCCTAATTAAAGACTCACCAGAAATAGGCGCTCGCGTGGTGGTGGGGGGGGAGCTCGAGTGCTGACCAACGTTCGATGTGGTTACTGAGAGCAGAGGGACAAGGAGAGTTAGTGCGCGGGAAGGGGAAAGAGAGATGTCAAGTTATTGAAAAGAATGAGCGGGAAAGACAGAGTTAGGGGTTAAGAGTGTACCTCACGGTGGTGGCGAAGAAGCCCTCGCGGTGGTTGCGGTGGAGATGAGCTCGCGATTAGGGCAGAGTGAGAGCAATAGTGAGGGTTGAGCGTGATGAAAAGAGAAAAGACGTACAGAGAAGTGGAGAAGGCGCGCGGGGGTAAACGTTATAATTAAAATAAAACAACATTTTACGTCAGTTTTTGGTAAAACCTGACATTGAAGATCATATATTTAACGTCAGTTGTCTTAATAAACGGGCGTTAAAAACTCTCACACTTATTACGTCAGTTGTTAGTAAAAACTGACGTTAAAGGTCATATATTTAACGTAAGTTGTATTAAGAAACTGACGTTAAAAACACTCACAAAAAGGTTTGTTAGTTTCTGCAAAAACATTCATTCCCTTGACTACTGTGCTACTTACCCATTCACCTTTGTACCTAATCCTCTTAATGAGCATTAAGTTTATAGATAAGTTTTCAAGAAAATCAGAATAACTTAATAACTTCATCCACTGCTCCTATAAATAGCTTCCTTCCATCCTTTTAATTAATTTTCTGCTTCACAATATGGCTCTGCCGTGGAGATTAACTTCATCACTCTTTCTTCCTATTCCTAGACTCAAAGGTCTTTGTCTTAATGGTCAAACAACTTCTGAGTTTGAGTAAATCACATTACATGGATATTAAGGTTGGGAGAATCACGCAATGTGATTCTCTCACTTTATTTCATCCCCGTCATCCCTTTCACTTTGCTTTGGAAGCAAGTGATTGTGGATTCAAGATGATGCATCAAGGAACTCCACTGAAGAAGAAAGATGCAAAGATCCATTTCACTTTGCTTTCACTGCTAGTGACTGAGGATTTACTTTGCATCATGAAATTCAAGTGAGGGAGGTGATGCATCCATTGGAGTTTCTGATGACAGGACTGAGAAGAAAATGATGTTGATGCAGAAACTTTTTTATATTTTAGGGCTATGTTGCAGAAATTTTTTATCTTTTAATCATGTAATTTTAACTTATGAATCGCTTCAATGTCATACGATTTGATTATACATATAACTTGTTTTATGTTAAGTGTTTATTTATTTTAATTTGCACAATAATTTGTTTACTAATTCAAGCTAATTAATAAAAATTAAAAAAAACTTGTATAAAAAAAGGTTTAGAAATAAACTGCAGTACTATATGGAGTGATCTGCGTTAAGAGGGACAACAGGGACATGACAACCAATGAAATGAGTTTCATAATTATTTACGTCAGTTATTTATAGAACTGACGCAAATAGTTTACACACCACCTCATTTTTAACGTCAACTTAATTTATGACCGCCAAGTTCCCGTATATTAATTACATTATTCCCAATATTCATTCTCGCACGTTTATAATATATAGGATTATTTACGCCGTTATTTATTTAATCGAAGTAAAAATCAAACTTTTAACGTCGTTGTATAAAAAATGAGCGTTAACAATTAATATTTTTATTTGAAAAACACTTTTAACGTCGCTTTTTAAAACTGACGTTAAAAGTATATAGATATCTGCAAAAACATTCATTCCTTTGACTGTACTGTGCTACTTACCCATGCACCTTGTAACTCAATCCTCTTAATGAGCATTAAGTTTATAGGTAAGTTTTCAAGAAAATCAGAATAGCTTAGTAACTTCATCCCCTGCTCCTATAAATAGCTTCCTTCCATCCTTTTAATTTTCTGCTTCACAATATGGCTCTGCCGTGGAGATTAACTTCATCACTCTTTCTTCCTATTCCTAGACTCAAAGGTCTTTGTCTTAATGGTCAAACAACTTCTGAGTTTGAGTAAATTACATTACATGGGTGATAAGTTTAAGTAAATTACATTATGTGAGTTGCTCACCTTATCACCTTCCGGAGAATCAGCTGCTGGAGGGCTAATCAGGTGCTCGGGGGTCACAGTTCCAAAACCTCAGCTTTGGCAGCAAGTGACCGTCTTGGAAGTCTCTGGAACCATTGCCTTTGCTTGAAACAGATCTAGTGCACCTGTTTTTGCCTCTCTCTTGAGCTCTCTCATGCCCCCCAGTTTTCTGAGGTCTTCGAAGTATAGTTTTCCCTTTGGCATATTTCATAAAACTCTCTGATGGGATGTAGCTTTAATGTTTAGGATTTTAAACCCTTTCAATGTAACTTTTTATAGGATTTTAAACCATTTCAATCTTCTGTATCAGTCTATATTACACTTCATGAATGAGATCCGGTTAGGGTTATTGATTCAACTTATAGTTTTCAAAACAGAAACACAAAACATCAAAGCAATTCATGTGAAACTGAAACTTTGAGGAAGGCAATGCGGAAGGGATCGTATACTAGATAAAAAAATTATTAAAATAACCTTTAACGTCTGTTGATGTAAGGGCTGACGTTAAAAGTGAAGTGACTTACTTTTAACGTCAGTTCTTTATAGAACTGACATTAAAATCTTCGATGTTAACGTCAGTTTTTTATTGAACTGACGTTAAAAGTGAGTCACTTCACTTTTAACGTCAGTCATTAGAACAACTGACGTTAAAATTGAATTAATGAACTCTGATATTTACAAAACTGCCACCGCCTCCTTTTTAACGTCTAGCTTTTGGTTAACTGACGTAAACCTTTACCGTCTAATGTATATTTTCCACTAGCGATAAGACAAAATAAATCTATTTGTGGTTTTTTGGATCTAAATGGATTCCTAGGGATTTGGGTTACCTACGAGGCTGATTATGTTACTAATCTGATTTACCCTTGTTAATTATAGAAATTGCCTTGAAGGCGAGTTTATCCTCTAATAGTTTAAGCTCCCTCCCAGGTTACAAAAACCGTGCCCAATTGAACCAACCCCTACTCTCGTGGTAGTCGAATTCAGATTGGACCCTTTGCGTTTCGTGACAACTCGTTGATCCTCGAAGGACGGCTTCTAACTCTCGTGATTTCAGTCCTAAGTCTGACTCTATAGATCCGACACCTAAGTTCACCGCTAGGTTCCTCCTTAGAATGCCTATGACACGCAAACAAGTGGCCACCGAATTTACGAGTGATTCAAACACTAGAAATCAGATCTAAAACAAAATCGAAATTAACAAAGATATTACATCAAATTAACAACATATTCAAACCTTGGGCATAGCCCCAATCCCTAGAAACTAAGCTACTACTCAAGCCTTGTCATGGTGACGACAAGCTTGATTACAAACAACATGAAAACAGAAAAATAAGAGAAGAAGAGAAAGGAGAAGAGAGATCCTAGATTAAAGCCTAAGTGTAGCAGCCCAAAGTCTTCCTCTAAGCCTCTGACTTGATCCCATATTTATAGATTTGGGAAGTTTGAATCCCAATCTAACTCAAATTCTGATCCAATTCAGTTGCTTCAGGTCCAAGTAATGCGTGTCACGGCCGTGATGGCCGTGACGGCTTCTTTCTTGGTCACTTCTAGAGGTTTCAGATTCTTCGCGATGCGAGTGCACTCTCGCGACGTGAGACTTCAATTTTTGCCTGTGATAGGAATTACGGCTAGGCCGTGATAGATTCTGACTTGTGGGGGTGAAAGGTCACGGCTGTGATGGTCATCACGGCTAGGCCGTGACCGGTTCTGACTTCAGTCTTTCTTCCTTTTCAGTTTTGCTCGATCATGGCCGTGATGGGCATCACGGCTAGGCCGTGATGGACTCTGTTTGGCTCATTTTCTTCACTTTTCAGGCTCCTTCTTCATCCAAACTCCATCATGGTTGATCTTGAGCATTTTACCCTTGATTTCTGCAAAACAACACCACACAAACCGCCTTACCCGTTCCAAAGTAAAAATAACCAAAAATCCAATTAAATGTCCCTAAACTACATGAAAATGCATGCAAAATGATAGACAAAGATGAGGTGAAATCACACTCATCAGTGACCCAAACCCTACACGAGAGCGAGTAACGGACAATGTCTATATCACATTGGGGACTACTCAGTGGTACCGATGATGATAAAATTGTGCGTTTATCGTCGTTACTCTACATACATATATTATTTTATTTCGTGATGATTGCCTGTTTGACTGGTTGATTTAACTTGATACTTGATGTATGATATCATGAGTGTTATAATTATTTTTAAAAGTGTTTAGACTTATTATTATTATTATTATTATTATTATTATTATTATTATTATTATTATTATTATTATTATTATTATTATTATTATTATTATTATTATATTTTGGTATTTATTATTTAGAAACGATTTTGGATAACATGATGATGATTATGATAATATGATGAGTGTATTATTATTATTATTATTATTATTATTATTATTATTATTATTATTATTATTATTATTATTATTATATTTTGGTATTTATTATTTAGAAACGATTTTGGATAACATGATGATGATTATGATAATATGATGAGTGTTATGATTGTGCTTAGAGGATTGAGTAAATCATAAGTTATGTTGAGACACAAGGATGTATATGGGAATTGCATACGATATGTGATAGCAGTGCCAAATCGAGATGCTTATCGTGATATGAGGTTGAGGTTGAGATTGATGAGATGAGATTATTTTGAGGTTATCTATGAGATTATAATGAGCTGTTAGGGCACTAGGGAGTGACCTGAAGCATGGTCTATGATATGAGGGACCTGAAACATGGTCGAGTGGACCTGAAACAAGGTCGAGTGGGGTCTATGCCTCGGAGGGAGAATTCTCGGGGATAGTCTAACGGCGGACCGTCCAGAGATGATTTCATTTTAGTCGCAACTATAGTTCATGCATTACATGAGCATCCTGGATTGTGGTCCAGAGGTGTGCACCGGATTGCGTAGCTATAGTGCCATTGCTTTGCGTGGGTACCCTCCATCCACGGACGAGGGTGTGCGCCGGGGACTCTGGGACGTGTCGATTATATTGTTGTGATATTCAGATATGGCCGATACCTGAGGAGATTATTCATATAGCATTTGCATTGCATCATGATGGAGGGTAGAGGAAAGATCCTAGATGTGGATTGAGGATGATTGTGTTACATATATTTATACTTGGGAGACAGATGTTTAGTGTGTTATTATTTAATTAAATGTTGCTAAACCCTTTCCACGTTTGGTGTTATATGGTTTCTTATCCCTGTCTTCTCTATATTGGATATGTTTCTTTTTGTGATTGTGATGAGAAGATCCTATGGGGGAGCCAACTATGGAGGAGATTGATGGGACCTCGTATGAGCCAGATGTTGGAGGACGAGCAGTGGATCCTCATAGTTGAGTAGAGTCTATGACCAGCGCGTCTTGTCTCTTTAGGATGTTGTTTTTATTTTCTGTTTGATTATCAGTTTGTACATTTTGGGATCCGACTGATGGGATTCCCTCTACTATACTGTATCCGGACTTGAGGTGTATATGTTATTTATTTATTTATGTATGTATGTATGTATGTATGTATGTATGTATGTATGTATGTTGTGTATATTTTTAAGTTTTAAATTTTTCGCTGTTTTAATATACTCGCTTAACGACAATAACGAAATTAGGTCTTAATATTTTGGGTTTTCTTTAATGGGACGTCGGGGCGTCTCATGACACCGGAGGAGCTGAGCTATGAGATGACTCACCAAGAAATTATGAAGCAATTTATGCTAGGAATTACGAGTTTTTAGGTGAAATGATCAAAATGCCCTTAAGCTTGACCTAACCTATCATAGTTAGTTTTTAACCATGGTTAAGGCAAGACAAAGCCAATTTGGTTTCTTCCTCCTATTTTGTGGCTCAAAATCAGCAACACCTCTTATCAATTCTTGACCACATATTTTTTTAACTATGATTACTAATTAACCCTAGTTAAGTTATTATTAACTATAGTTAAGTTATAATATTATTTTCTAACTTAACCTTGGTCAATTAAACTCAACCATGGTTCTATTTTAAGATTA
Organism: Sophora flavescens; assembly: GCA_030762895.1. Taxonomy (NCBI): domain Eukaryota; kingdom Viridiplantae; phylum Streptophyta; class Magnoliopsida; order Fabales; family Fabaceae; genus Sophora; species Sophora flavescens. Next base: position 37,919,998 of record CM061068.1, read on the forward strand.
AACAACTCATTTACCTCATTCCCTCACTAAAAGCCACGGCCCAAACCCCTCCCACACTTAACCAAAATTTCATTTTCTCTCCTAAGTCATTTTGCTCACCAAGAACATCCTTTTTGTTCATGAGAAGTTTTTCATTTCTCATCAAGTTCTTGATCAAAACTCTTCATTCCAAGGTGAGGAATCCCTTCCTCATCATCTTAGCTTCATTTATCATGCATCAAATCTTCATTTCCATCAACTTTTCACAAAACTCCATTTCTAGATCTAGAACTTCAAATAATTCTAGGAAATTATAGAAAAATCATTTTAATGTGAAACCAATTTCTATCATCTTAATATGTCTTCTACTTTCATCATCTAAAAGCATGTAATCAAAAGAATTTTCCTCCCTACTTTTCTTATTGAGACCGAACCTAGGTGGTTTTAGGCAAATGAAGTTTTGTTCAATTTCTAAAATATGATACTTGATTTGAACTCTTTAACACCTATAGTAGTTAGATATAGAAGCTTGAAATCAAAAGAAAATCATAACCTTATTTTATTGTCTTGGCCGAAATTTGGGTTTTATGAACAAAATATGTTTTATTCAATCTTTATCTAGATCATGATTTATATGAACTATCTAAGATATGTAGGTTTTAGATCCAAGGGTTTGAAATCAAAAAGGAATTTCTAACCTATTTTAGCTCCTATGGCCGAAACCCTAACCTAGTTGGTTAGAGGATTTTGTTTCATAATTTTAACTATTAACACTTAATTTATATTAGTTAATACTCTAGGAATTAGTATCTAAAAGATTGGATTAAGAAAATAACCCTAGCCTTATTTTGATGACTTGGCCGAACCTAGCACCATATGGTCATATTTAGATTTGTTTGATTAATTTGTTTTATTGTTGATTTGGTTGAAGGTGGAATTGATAACTTGTGGCGTGACAACGAGGATCGTCGATTTCGTGTTTATGGTGGTAAATTAGGTGGGAGAAAGAACCATTTCATCATCGGAACTGATAAGTAGTATATAATTTATAATAATGGTGTGGGGCGACCTAAACCCTACTAGTGGTCGAGTAGTCAACAATACCAAAATCGTATTGGAAACTTTTCCGTAATACCAATGACGATTTGGGAATTGTAGGTTTATCACCTTAGGTTAATTTTATAATATTTGAGGATGTCTGAGTAACTTATTTTTGACTATTTGTGATACGCTGGTTGAGGTATTCTACTATATGTGACGTTTATTTTGGTGTTTGAATATTTTATTGATTATTGTGTTACTTGGACGACTGACTGACATTCCTAACGAGGGATGTGTGACATGATTAGTGGTGGCAACGTCAGCATAAAGGTTTAGTTGCATGAGTTGAAGGGTAGATGATGATATCGTAAAGTAAGGATGATTGTAGATTGTGAGTGATGCGTGTTTGTGACTATTATTGTATTATATACTATGAATATTTTCCGCTTATGATGATAGAACTGTTTCTTATCTCCCTATTTCTGTATTTTTGTGTATGGGTACTTCATTACGTTAGAAGACCCGATGGAGGAATATGTTGCTGAGGAGTTGGATCGAACCTTGTACGAGATAGAGGTTGCTGAGGAGTTGGATGAAACTCGGTATGAAGCTGACGCTGGAGAACAAGCTACAGATCCTTATAATATAGTGTAGTAAGTTTAGGGCCAGTGAGTCATAAAAGACATTTTATTTTCCACTAGTTATAAGCTGTTTGTATGAATAAGTACCTGTGAATGATCCTATGGATAGGATACCCTAAATAGTATTTTGATAATGTAATAAATAAATATGTGTGTATTTATGTAATATAACTTTGGAGTATTTTTAATTTGTAGAAGTTATATGATTATTATTAAGTTTTCATTTTTTTTACGTTTTTTTTAACAATAAGCACGCGATTAAGTAAATAATTAATAAGGTTTTAATTTAATAATACAATGGGGCACAACGGGGTGTCTCAGGTATCAATTTCTTATTTATTGAATTTGTGAATTCAATCTTACGGTTTATCCTTATTTATATTTTGTTGTTTTGGGCTCTAAGTTAATTTGATATATGGTATTTAAGAATGAAATGAATAGACCAAATATTGTGAAGTTAAAGACTTTCAAAATCTTGTCTTTTGATGATTTTATTCTTGGATTTGTCGTTGATCTTACTATCAACTGTTATTCTTAAACATTATTATATACTTAATTTTAGCCTAAGTATGCTCAAATGATTTTGAAGTGTCAAATGAATTCTTCGTCGGGAGGAATGATTTTGGTTAATGGTCTATTCGAGCCCAATTCTTAACAATAACTCTTTTTAAATTAATACCGGTGCTTTGGAACTTTTAGTTCCCGCTTTGTTTGTCTTCGGACAACATTACAACCTAATCATAGTCGTTGTCGTTCTGGAAGCATAGACACCTATACATAGGATATTAGGGGACTGTGTGGGGGCCACAGGGACCTTGGGGATAGTCAGGCATGGATCCTGCCAATGGTTCAGTGTACAACTGCACTGCACCGGTGGAGACCTGGACAACAGGGCTATCTTGAAACTCCACTGAACTAAATACTATTCAGTTGTTAGGTACTCTCATGTGAAAGGACCACGGAGATGACTGTTAGCGTACTCCATTTGGGACTTGTGCATCGAGTTGTTTAGGCATATTACCTGAATGCTATCCTAACAAAACACTATGACAACAATAGTCTCCATGGAGCAGCGTTAGGTCTAGTACTAGGCATGCATTCGAGTCTCGACCTTTTTCTGAAACTATATACGTATTTTATAAATGTATCCCTTGATACACACCTATATATATTCACTTGAATACTTGTTTGTTTTCCTGCATGCCTATATCTACATTGCTAGCCTATTGTAGAATCATCCCTCCTCTGTTTGTACTTCTTTTCTTCTTTGTTTCTTGTTGGCAACGCTTAGTTTCATTTGAGGAGCGAAGACGAGATAAGGAAAGGTTAGAAGATGCTGAGAAGGTGACAGAAGAGAATTATGATGACTCGGAGCTTCGATGTCGTGTGGAATATGTTGTATTTATCTATTTTATGTTTCTAGTGTATAAATGGAATTGTATTCCTTTTCTATCCTGGCAATTGGTGTAAGTCCAGTGATCAAAATTTTATTTGAAGAAGTTTTAAATTTATCAAATGTTTATCAGGTAGAGTTTTGACGTCATGCAAAGTTTCAAATTTTTAAAGAGGTTATTTTGAAAATAAATATGACAATCTTCATTTTACTAAGTTAATCAGTCTTAAATAAAATATGGTGTTACATTAATGGTATCAGAGCAGTCGAGCCTAATCGGATCTGAGGTTATGACCCGACTGTGTTTTTTCGTTGTGTGACCTCTGTGTTGTGTGAATTATTTGCTTAGTTTGTGTCAAATTACTTGATAGCATAAAGATTAGCTAGACATAAGTTCATGAGATTTATCTCGTAATGTGAGTTTCACTAATTACTTTTATAGTAATCAATGACTCACTGAGGGAACCTTAAGAGCGTGGCAATAACTTCAATAGAGGAACAACGTGGAAACTGCAATATCAAGAATGGGAAAAACGTGCACAGGCAAATGATTGTTACATCGAGGTATCATAATGATCAAGATATGAGAAGTCGACGAAAAGGACCATGATCATGCAAAATGCAGAGGAGAAAACATAAGACAACAACACAACAAACTAAGCATGTTTGGAAGGACTTGTGTTCTTCGAGGCAAGTCAATCTAAATCTTCGACCTCTAGTGAGTGTCTCATGACTAAAAGAATTTTAACTGTACTGTTATCCAGTTCTTTTACTGATCATATTTTCATCTCACCTTATTATGGGAAATTATTGAGTTTCCTTGTTTATGCATTTATAATACAAGTTGATTCCTATATACCCTCAAGATTTTTATTCTCCTGCTTTAGTTCATTTGAAGCTATCATTTCAGTACTTGTAATTTGATAATCGTTTCTTTAATTTCAATGATTGTATTAGACAATCCCAATGTCTAATTTCATGATTACGTGTTGATTCGACTATCTCAACTTTGATTTGAAATTTATCACATCTCATCAATTGGTCATGTTAGTCTGTCATTTCAACTTACTCGAATGGAATCCTTATACACGAGAATTTGTACTCATGCATCTAACATTCATGGTTGTATTAGATACTTGAGTTGACCGATTTGATAGTATCCATTAATTTAAACATTCTCACCTTTCTTTCAAAATTTGTTATGACTATTTTATTGGGTCATAATATATATAGCTTCTTTGCTATACAAATTTTTTGGATCGAGATTACTTATTATGAAGGTCACGGATAAGATAAGTGTCTTACAATAATAGGATTACTTTTTTCTTCTTATTAAAAGGGAGAAATATTATTAACTAAACATGAGCGATGGGCAAAAGACCCGACAGCTTATGAGTAAACCATGTCTCCAACAAATTCAAATCTAGAGTTGTGAACAGAAGAAAGAATCTCCTATACTTAGAAATAAAAGTACCATACTACCATGCACCGTAGCCTCATCACGAGACTCATACATGTTATCAACAACCACTTTGCGGCCAATGCTGATAGAAAAAAAATCCCCATCCCCCTTGAAGACTTTTAGGGTCCGTTTGGTGGTCAGGATAAGAGAAACATAATAGGATAAACTATCATATTCTGTCTGAAACTGTTGTTTGGTGAGCCAACAAGATAGGATAAGTCAATCCTGTCACTTATCATATCCTGTCAATCTAGTTAAAATTCTATCCTGAGGGGAGGGCTGGGTTAGAACTCAACATGATAGAATAAAGTGATTTTTTTTTCAGGTAACAAGTAGGATAGGGTGATTTAAAGTATAATAAAATATAAAAATATAAAATATATATAATAATTAAAGTATAATAAAATAATAATTTAAAGTATAATAAAATTTAACATGATTACCAAAAAAAAGGTATAATAAAATATAAAATATTTAAATTAATAAAAATATTAATAATCAATTTTAAAATTTATTTTTATTTTATCACAATGCTAAGTTTGTTATTTTATATTATTTTTAAATACTGTAAAATATAAAAAATTATTCTAATAATTTAACTATATGTAAAGTAAAAACAAAAAATGAATATTTAAAAATATAAAAAATTAATTTTAGTTAGACAATATTTAAAAAATTTAAAACATTATATGTAATTTTATCATAAGGATAATTTTGTTTTTTATATAAATTTAAATAATGAAAATTATAAAAAAAAAGTAAATCTAATATAAGATGAAAACATTTAGAATAAAAACGAAAAAATTTAAAATTAATACTTAAATTATAATGTTGTCCAGTTGGTTATCTGGTGGACACCAAACGTCGAATAGGATAACAGTTTATCCTACTCATATCATGTTCTCTTATCCTATCCGTCCTTATCTTATCCTGACTACCTAACGAGCTCTTAAACGATATTAGGGGTCGGAAGAGTAGGCCTGGAAAGGATTGCGGATCAATGATAGATAGAAAATATATATATAAACAAATAAATAAATAAATAAATATATATATATATATATATATATATATATATATATATATATATATATATATCTCGCTCAGCTATCTTTTTTTTTTCTCTACTCTTTCCATCTCATTATGATATTGCTCAAGTAAAAAAAAAATTATATACTTTTAAAATTAAGTATTACATGTAATAAAAATCACTTTTAAAAATTCAGGAGTAGCCATGACCATTGCAAAACTATATTAACCATCGCTCACTAACATATGGTTTGTTGAGTGGTAACGGGCTCAGGTCCTTTAAGTAAGTTGGTTCGATCTCTGACTCTTATATATGGAGAAAATCTAGTTGGGAGAGGTCAGTCCTTCAATATCTTTTAATACCTCAAGAGATTAGTCTCCATAGTTACGCGTCAAGGACATAGGAAACCAAAAAACATTACCCTCCCCCCATCATGCCAAGCCTCTAATTTTGTTGGTATTTACTACTATTTAGCGTGAATCTTAAATGCTATTTATTTCCATCTAAAATTCTAGGACCAATTTAATAGCTAAATTTTTTTTTATCTCTAACATAATTTTTAGTAGGGATTTGGCGAGGAACCATAGCTAAAATTCAATATTAAAATTAAAATATAGAATAAAGGCACAAATTGATATGGAAATATTTAGGAGACCCGCTTCTAGTCTCTAAAAAAATAAATTAATCATTTAGTACTTCAAAGTTATAACCACGGGACACATTAGTCCCTCCTTCCACTTCTATCGGTTTATCCGTTAATCATTCTGCCCGACTCGTTGGCTATCATGCGTAGCCTATGACAAATTTCCACCGTAAAAAATGAATAAAAAGTGATAAAAATATTCACAATTTTTAGGTGTACGAGATTCTAGGTTTTAAAATTGGAGAATGATAATCAGTGTCCTAAGGACATTGGTTAAAGAGGCAACAATAGTATAAATTTATCGGGAATTAGTGCATTTGAAATTTAGAAGAGTGAGAAACTTAGATTTCCAACAAAAACTTACTTTTTTGTACCATAGCTTTAAGAACACTCGTTGGCAAGACCCTTTAAAATTTTGCACGTTTTTCTCATTTTCATTATTTTTTACAGTGGAAATTTGTCATGAACCACGCAGGGCAAACAACTAACAAGTCAAGAATGATGATTGTCAGAACATATAGACTAGTGAGCAAACGTTAGAAGTGGAGGAATGAACTAATATGTCCCTTTTTGAAAGATCGAAAGATCCTTCTGATCGAATCATATCATTTATATTGACAATTTCAAAAAACTATTCATACTATCAATATAGTAGAATGGCGGTCGGGCAAGTATGCCCCCATCATCTAGTGGTTCGTGACATCTCTCTTTCAAGGAGGCAGCGGGGATTCGACTTCCCCCGGGGGTAGGTTACTATAAAAGGAAGTTAATCATGGATTATCAATAAAACAACCCCTTAGAGGAAGGGCAAAACAAGGAGGACAGCGGGTAGGCGAAACGGAGGTTTGGGCCCTCGAGGGATTTGGTGTTGCTCATATTTTATAAGAAATGCTTACTTATAAATCTGATCGTATTAAAGCTCGCCCAGAAGTGCTCGGAATTATTTGGCTTATGATCTTCATGTAGCATTCAGACCGAATGATTCTATGAAATTACGTCGCTACTTCCACATAATACAGGTAACGTAGGAGACATCTCTATTTTTCCCCTGGGAAATTCTTAGAATTACTACTGCTTAGATTTCAATTCGTCTTTGACCATCAAATGAAATGTGAATAACCCTTTCCCCCTTATTGAATTTTTTCTTTTTATCTTGCTTGAATATTTTTATTTTCTCCATCTCCTTTATTTTTATTTTTAACGGCCAAACAATTGATGTTGATGTACACGTAAAAATTTGAAGATTAAGTGATTAACTTATTTTTTTTTAGAGTAAGGCCAAAAAAAGTTACCCATGACTGACTCAAGGGTCCTAACCACGACACCGCCGTCTCTGCTCCGTGAATTCCATCGCCAACCCAACCTCATCCTCTCATCTCCGTTCTACTTGATTCTCATCTCAATGGCAAAGAGCTTCCATCTCTTTGTTGCCGCTGTGAGTTCTACCCCTTTTCTGTCTTATATATATTCAACTTTCTTCTTTCTCAATTTTGTGGTGATAGTTTTATATTTTCTTTTCAATCGCCGTTCAGCACCGTTCCCGCCGTTAGCGCTGCCCCTATCCAACGCTGACTCAAATTGAAGCCTTCTTCTAAGGTTTAATTCTTTCAAACTATGAATAGAAACCCCTAATTTGTGATTTCTACTATTTATTTTTTCAATCCCTAATCTTCAGTTTCATTTCTTAAATTTTCTTACGATTTTCCTAATCTGTGAGTTCCTCTCCTGGTTTTCATTTTTAATGAACATTTTTCAACTCTTGTTTCATTTTTGGCATAAGAGATGTCGTTGGAGTAGCTGAAATCAAGGTATGAATTTCCACTTATTTTACAGTGCTTTCTCTACTTCCAAACAGATCAATGGCTGTTTCCTCATGGTTCTTTTTTTTATTGTATCTGGTCAAAATCTGCTCATGTTTCATGATGCATAACCTTACTTTTTATTGGAAGGAAACTGATGAATTTTGATATGATTGTTAAAGAAATGTGGAGTTCCTGCATAATATAATGATACTTGAACTTAATTTCGAATTCATTTGAAGTTTGAACTTTGAAACGCATATATTGGTGCTAACTGTGGTTTGACTTGTGGTTGTTTCAAAATATGGAGTAGTACATTGCAAGTAGTATTGCCTGTTTCGGTGCTTTAATTTTTTATGATTGATTGGAGGATAGTACCAAATGCAAAATCCCTCCACGTGTTTTCTGTAGTTGGGTTTAATGACTGACATGGACTATGGTAGGGTAGTAACTAGTATGCATCATGTGTAAAGCAATAATAAGATAGGACTTCGTGTGCTGTCAATCCATTTGAATCATCGTTTTCATTCCGTATCTTAAGACCTGTGTTCCTTTGTTTATCTCATAACATAACAGGTTAGCAAGTATGTGTAAACAAGCCTTGTAATTCCTTATTTGACTTGTTGAGTTGTTAAAACCAGGATTTTCTGTTTCATAAAAGAACTGCATTAATCAAAGGAATTTCACGCATATTTTAATTTTGCAGAATCACTTTTGATCCATTTTGCCACAATAGTGCTTGCAAATATTTGCTTCTTAGTGCCCGTCTGGTTCTGCGTTGAGCAGCTTCCAATGCATGTTCGCACTGATCAACCGCGATTTTACAAGGTTAGGAGGATGTTTGGGTCTTGGTTGAGAAAGCGATTCGTCCACTTGAAATCAATTCTTGCTGAAACAACCCCCTTTTATCTTACAGGGTTCTTTTTGAATTTTAATTAGTAGTGATTCAAAATAAATTTTAAGGTGGTTAAAGGCATGCAAGTATAGCATAATTAATGAAAGGTCACAATCTGAGGATGGGTTTGCATGATAAGCGAGTGAATTTTCTATTCTATTTATTTTTATTTTTTTTGGCCATCTTGGTATTTTTGAAAGTAGTATAACCTTTTAACGTATTTCCTTTTCTATAATGTGTTATAATTTGTGTATGGTTTGACCACAGGTAGAGAGTGGAATATCACCTTTGCATTAGTCGGACGTAGTGGCAATGGTAAGAGTGCAATGGGCAATACTATTCTTGGAAAATATATTTTCAACAAAGCTTACTTGTTCGTAAATAATTTCTGTGGCATTAATTTATAAATTTATGTTATTTTCAAATAATTAAATTATCCTTTCAGGAACCAAGATCACCTCTCTCCTTTCTTACAAAACAAAGATCACTCACAAAAAGCAGCAGATATGTTTTTGAAAGCTAAAACGATTTTATGTCATTGGCAGAGTCAAGAAGGAAGCAATGTCTTGCATATTGGCTGTTAGCAGCTTCAATACTTCGAGTGTCAACTGTTTTATAAGTGAATTTCTCAAAGTTCCAATGTTAGTACATATTAGGTAGTAAACCTTCAATTTTATTACTTAATCCTGAAATTGTATCACTTGCTAAGGATTGAGGATTGTAAGTGTATTAGAAGTTTTCTAGTTTATCCTAGATGGGTGACCTGTTTTGAAGTCTTCTGTATTTTTTACTTAAACCAATCTAATTTTTATCAATCTGTGCTAATTTCCATTAGCTCAAGTACCCTTTAGCCCCGTTTCTTCATAAAAAAAAATTTGTACAGGGAAATATGAAAGTGGGGATATTTATATATAAAAAAGTATCCCATAACAGTGGCCATTTTGTTTTTTTTTATAAAAAAATTATTTCATAACTTAGCCACGGTTTAAACCGTCGCAAATTGTCTATACAACCGTGGCCATATAAACTACGACTTTTCTCCCTATAAATTTAGCCCCGCCCTTTTAACCATCGTTTTAGCAAAACCTAGTAACCCGCCTTTTTCAGGCTTTTTGGTTCCCCGAGTGCAATTTGCTTCATAAATTATCGAATTGGTGTAACTTGAAAGTATTTATCAGATTGGGGTAAATCGTATATGGTATATATGACTTCCGCGTGGGATGATAGATACAATCAAATAGAAGTTGTACATTGTATGCACGACTTTTATTATTTTATAATAAATCTTAAAATATGAAGTCGTACATGGTATATACGACTTTGAAGTTGTATATGACATGTACGAATTATCCCAATCTAATAAATATTTTTCAAGTTGTATTATATCGGTAATTTACAAAGAAAATTGTACCAGTGAGTTCAAAAAAACCATATTTTTCACGTTTTTGTGCTTATCGCTGAACAACAATTTTCCTGTAACGTTAGTACATAATTTATGTTTCATACTTCATAGTGCCCAAGAGATTATAACAGAGATGTTTTTTTTAATTAATATAAAAAAAACAAACAAACAGATTATCATGCACTAGGGGTGGCAAATGGATGGATTGGATAAATTTTTATGTGGATTGTAATGGATGGATTGAAAACGATCCATTAATCCATTATGATCCATTAAAAAATCATTAAAAAAAATCCAATCCATCCATGATCCATTTAATAAAATCCATCGAATAACAACTTTTTTATGGATGGATATCCAATCCATCCATAAAAATTATTTTAAAGAATATTTTTTTTTACAATTAAATAATTTTATTAGTTTTAAAATATCCTCTCCTAAAATTTTTTTTGTACAATTAAATAATTTTATTAATTTTAAAATATCCTCTCCTAATAAATTTTTTTTTGTACAATTAAATAATTTTTTAGTTTTAAAATATCCTCTCCTCCTCTCTCTCTCCTCTATCTCTCTCTTTCTCATCTCTACCATCTCTCTCCTACATTTAAAGATGTAATCCATTGGATTTTAAAAGATAGTGGATGAATCATTATCCATCCTAAAATAATATGATCCAATTTGATCTAATTCATTAACTTTTTTTTTTTTTTGTAATGGATGGACCGGATGGATTAAACTTTGGATGGATTAAATGGATGGTGGACAATTGGATAATTTTGCCACCCCTAGTGTATAGTATTCCTTCTCAATTCTTACTCCTTAATATCTTGAATATGAACATTAATTGCTCAAGTGGCTGTAATATTCAAAATTATTTATTATTACTTGGTGTTGCTACTCTATATATCCCTGCACTTGTTATATTGGATTCTGAAATTTGGTGCAGCATTTCCCTTTTAATGGAAGAACATGATACATCAATATAAAATGTTAAACGTTTAATGTGCTTTCTATAATTAGTAATGTATATGTTCAATCAGAAGGAAATTAGTTCAGCTTATTGGTTTAGGTCATTAGTACCGCTTTTAGCCATGATATTAAAAACAAGTCTTCTGGTTTTATTTGTTTAGTTGTTTATTTATTATTTATTTGTTACATTGATAGTGCAAGGCAAGCCCCTGTTAAGTTTCTCAGGGAAAAAAAAAGTAACCAAAAAAGAAAACATACGTGATAAGGTGGACTGCAACTGGTGTTTGAGAACAATTAATTAGTTAATACTTAATGTAACAAAAAAAGAAAAAAATAACAGATAAATAAAATAAAAAATAGTGAAGAAAAAATAATAGGGAACGGAAGAGAAAATTAGATGGAGTGTTTTTTTTGTTACAAATGGAGGGTTTTTTTATTTGGTGAAAAATAATATGAAAAAAATAAATTGGTTTTGGAATGGATAAAAGTTGATCCATTACATTTTTTATTGTTGGTCCAATGGATTTTAAAAAATATTGGATGGATCATAAACCATCCACTAAAAAACTAATCCAATCCATCCAATCCATTTATATTATTTTTTTATAAATGGATGGATTGGATGGATTTTCTCATGGATGGACTGGATGGATGGTGGACAAATGGATCATTTTGCCACACCTATCATGCACCCTTCCTTACATCTTCCACTTTTGGTACCCACAGATTCTAAAGTTTTATTCCGTCATGGGAAGTGGAGCTTTATTGCAGGGTTTACAAAACCCGACCGGTTTAACCGGGATCCGGGACATAGGCCGGTTTGGTTGACCCTCAGAATCGGCCTTGCTTAAAACCGGTCTCAGAACCGTCGAACCGGTTCAAAACCGATAAAATCGGTCATAATCGGTTGTGAACCGGCCTGAACCGGTTTCCTAAAAAAAAAAAAATAGTATAAAAGGATTTGGGTCATCCTAGCCAAAACTCAATTCTTTTATTTTCTAACATATGTGGGCTGGTTGTAGATTTTGGGTTGGTTTTCCCTATGAAGATAATTTTAACATATATCTTTATATTTATTTAGTTTAATTTCAAAATAAAAAAAATTTGTGCTTAATAATTTTAGTTATTTTTTTTTGTTTAATATTGTTATAAATATTATATTAAAAATTAAAATAATATTATTTAATTATAACCGGTTCAACCTCGGTTGGACCATTGAACCTCGAACCGCTGACTTCACCGATTCGATGATCGGTCCGTTTTTGTAAACCTTGCTTTATTGACGGTTAAAAATAAACAATCAGTCCATGATCCAGAGAATACCAACGAGGAGTGCTAGCAAGTAGCAACATACTCTCTGACACACATTTTCCAACACATTCCTTCCTATTGGTGGAAATTCATATGGGTTCCATTTGAATTTTGTAAGACCCACATAAATTTCAACCAATTGGAGGGAGTGTGTTGGAAAGTGTGTATTAGAGAGTGTGTTGCTAGCATTTTTCACAACTCTTCATTATCCATTGGGGAATAAATAATTTTTTTGTACATTAGATGTGGGACAATATATAATGTTTATTTGATATATTTTTGAAATTCCTGTATTATATAACATAAGTAATCGAGTGATAGAAATAAATATATACGATATCAGATATGATGTTGAGACAACATATATTGTTAGTTGAAAAATATATTGTACAATTGGAGATGATTTTTTGTACAACAATTGTTGACGATTGCCTTTTTTTTATTTATAAAAAAAATCAGATTTACTAAAAAAAATTAAATAAATGTAGCGTTTGTTGGAGGGTTATGGTGGTGGAGGGTGGTGGCCGATAGTGGTGACAATGATATAGTGACCACTACAAGAAAAAATGAATTTAGCGAGGGCCAAAGGCCGTCGCAAACAGCTTAAATCCGTCACAAAACACATGTTTCTGACGGATTTGCGACAGCCACAAATCCGTCACATGTTGGGTCGTCGCAAACAGTTTCTGACGGTTTTTTTAAATGACCGTCGCTAATTAGCGACGGCTTAGCCGTCGCAAATTATGAGAAATTAGCGACGGCATGGCCGTCGCAAATTATAGAAATTAGCGACGGCCTAACCGTCACAAATCAACATAAATTAGCGACGGAATAGCCGTCGCAAATTGCAACACATTTTTATAAAACTAAATAATTTAATTAACTAATTTTTTATTAATTAATTATTTAAAATATGAATTATTTTTAATTAATTATTTAATATTTAATATAAAATTCAAAATTAATATAAACATTAGTTATTTTTATATTAATTATAATTTAGACTATATTATGATAAATGAATAATAATTTTAAACAATAAATGAAATTCATAAATAAAAGCAAATTGTTTTGATAGAGTGCATACACCATACAAAATAAAATCTAATATTAAAGAAACTAATAACCCTCTCTATAGCCCCGCATTAACAAATCTGTAAAGGATTGATCATCCTCGTCACTGGTCTGCTGATGACCCTCAGGCTGGGACGGTGGTGGCTGTGGCTGAGGGGTGCTGTGAAGGTGTTGGTCCTGCTGCGACTGTGGCTGAGGGGTGCTGGTTCCTAAACGCAGCATGAGCTCTCTCTGTGTAGCTGCCATCATCTCTATTTGCTCCATCATCTGTGTATGTTGAGTAAGCAGCTGCCGATTGATGTCATCCTGAGCTGCCAGTTTCTGTCGCATCTTGACCATCTCCGCAGACTCATGAGACTGGCGGGGCCTAGTACTGGACGATGATCGACTCTGCTGAGTGAAGATGCTGGAGCACCCGCGTCGATAGTTACCAGCTAGGTCTCCCATACCGTATATGCGGCCCTTGTTCTTACCGCCAGCAACCTCGACCCATGCCTGCAACTCCAATTGGGCTTCCACCTCTGGGTCAAGTGTGGTGGAAGGGGAAGATGAGGCTGCCTGAGACCGAACCTGAGATAACTTATCATGATAGTCCTCCTGTCATTAAAATTGATGCACATCATCATACAAAATGACCATAATTATTAAATATAAAATAAAAATCATTTCCAACAAAGAGACATGTAAATCACCTGAGTGCGTCTAGAGCGCTCATCAACATACTCGCCGGTACCCTTCCTAGTATGAGTTCGGGCATGAAGCTCAACCGGCTTGACGCTACGTCCAAGCTCCCTAGCCTGCACCAAAAAAAAACTTGTTCATATTTGAAGTTACACTACCTTAATAGCCAGACATCTAATGAATTAACAAAATATGATGTTGGAACTTACAAGGCGTCGAGCATGCTCCCCGATCATCGATCTTTGCCGCCAGTGTGCAGGCTCCCACCCTTTTCCGAGGCCCTGTTGAGCTTTACCTCGGCGGATTTTTTCTTAAATTCAGGTGTAGCCCAGTAAGCACATAGCTCCTCCCAAATGGGTGGGAAACACCATTTTGGACGCTGTCCCTTTTTCCGATATCACGTCAACAACTCGGAGAGGCGTTTGCTCGCTTTTTGATGAAAAATTATCTCTACATCAGTGGAATGCTCTACTCTCCAAGCAGCCTTCTCCTGTAAATAAGGAGAATATAATATTTTTTAGGATAATAATAAACTAAAGAAACATTAAAAGTAACTAAAAAATGGAAGTAAATTTAAAAGTACAAAATACCTTAAAAGCCGCAAAGAATCGATCCCGATCCTGATCCTCAAGCTCACTCCAATGTTTCCAGGCCCGATCAAACTGAGATGTAACTGCATACGTGATGGCCTCTGCAGATTTTCTCGACGGAAGGAACCTTATCAATAGAACATGAGAACAATCAATACACATACATATAAAATCTGCACTCAGTAATAAAATAACAATATTTGAGATCTTTCTTACCTTTTACCGGTCGGGGTAACAATAACTCGGCCATCTGACATAACCTCGATCTCCTTATCATCCGATGATATAGGTGAGGAATATCCATAAGTCTCCTCGTCGTCACCATTAGACTGATGATCACCGTCCATGGGCAAATCCACCCCTGATGCATCTGGTTGTTTAGAATTGTCTCCATGGGTCTGAGTCGGAATCCTTGGGGTGGGCATCATCGTGATCCCAATGGAGGTGTCCATGAACTGAGTGACTGGAGCAACAGGTCGGTAGGGAGGTGTCAGAACATGTGTAGGCACGGGTGTGGGCGATGGACATGGTGTAGGAGCAACAGGTGGGGGTGCCGGTGCCATATCATGTGGAGGCATGGGTGTGGGCGGTGGGCGTAGTGTAACAGATGTAGACGGGAGGGACACGAATCCGTCATCGACTGTCCGTGTCACAAAGCAGGGTCGACCACGACGACGTGCCCCTCCAGTAGGTGCCTTACCCTTTCCCTTACCATCAGTCATGTCTATAGTGAAAAATGATGCTAATAATAATTAATTAAAACTAACCAAAACACAAATTTGCAAATAATGGAAATTGATGGTGATAATAATTAACTTAAAGTAAGCACAAACACACATTTGTAAATAATGGAAAATGATGCTAATCATAATGAACTTAAAGTTATGACAATGACAATACAACTTAATACAAAATATATCACTAAAATAAATAAAGTAATTGTTATTCAGAATTTGAGCCAGTGTCATATTCATAGCCATCTTCATCTTCTTCATCTTCTGTTGATTCTGCTTCTTCAACATCTTCATCCGGAATGACTTGATTTGATGTCAAGCTGGAGGTATCCACTTCTTCCCCTACAACTTGTGTGTCTTGTAAACATGAGATTGGTTCAACTTCAATGACCTCATTTGCATGTGACATTTCATCCGTTTGATATGGCTCATCCAACTCTGAAACATCTATTTCAATGCGACCCCTTGGTTTTGTCTTGATTGCAACACACCAACCTCGTTTTTCTGTTTGAGTTGCTGGATAAGGAACGTAATATACTTGTCTCACATTATGTGCCATGATAAACGGATCAAACATATGATATCTTCTACTCATTTGGATGTCCACAATATTATATTTTTTATTCAAATTAGTGCCCCTACTAGATGGATCGAACCAATTACAATAAAACAACACTATTCTCTTAGGGTAGTCTAAATAACGATATGACAACTCATATATGTGTTGTATGACACCATAAAAGTCATCTGCAACTCCGCCTGGCTCACCCTTTATGTAAACACCACTATTTATTGTTGTTTAGTCTTCTGTCCATGATTGAGTATGAAATTTGTACCCATTCACGAAGTATGTGTGCCATTCTTTGACTTGTGTCAGAGGACCGTCAGCCAAGTTTCGTAAATGTTGATTAATGACATTAAGCACTCCATAAACCCATGACAATCATGGCTTTTCATCCCATGCAACTTGCCTTTTATAACATCAGCACATCTTGCCAAGTTAGAAGAATAACCATCAGGCATCCTGAGCCCCTTTATCCATTGGCAAACTAACCTTGCTTCCTGGATAGTCAAGGTATAATTGGCCTTTGGCTTGTACATCTTCCCATTATCCTGATGTCTCAGCTCCAAATCCGGTCTCCTGCAGTACAACTTTAAGTCCATTCTAGCCTTATCGTTGTCTTTGGTCTTGCCATGCACGTTCATCAGTGTTGAAAATGTTGTCAAAGAAATTTTTTTCAATGTGCATTACATCAAGATTGTGCCTCAATAAATTATCTTTCCAATAAGGAAGATCCCAAAAAATACTCCTCTTTGTCCAATTATGCCACTGCCCGTAACCATCTAATTTGGAAACCCCATCTTCAGTCACTTTTGGCAAGTCCCTGATTCTACTCCAAATTTGTTCTGGTGTTAACCTCGGAGGCGGTCCATCCATTTCAACAACCCCCTTCTTGAAGGCATTCTTATTCCTTCTAAATTGATGATCGTTCGGTAAGAACATGCGATGGGAATCAAACCAGGACGACTTCCCCCCGTATTTTAAGGTAAATGCCTTTGTATGCTCCATACAATGCGGGCATGCAAGCTTCCCATGCGTCCCCCAGTCAGACAACATGCCATACGCAGGGAAGTCATTAATTGTCCACATCAACGCTGCCTTCATTGTAAAATTTTGTTTTCGAGAAATATCGTACGTCATAACACCATTCCTCAACCTCTTCAAATCATCAATCAAAGGTTACAAGTATACATCAATGCCTGCCTTTGGATTAGATGGACCCAGAATCAGGCAAGTCAAGAACATATATGGCTTTGACATACACATTTCGGGAGGAAGATTGTAAGGGGTAACAACAACGGGCCAACATGAATAAGGTGATGCCGAGGCTTGGATATATGGGGTAAAGCCATCCGAGCATAACCCAAGTCGTACATTACGAGGATCTACGGCAAAATCCGGATGCACCCGATCAAAGTGCTTCCATGCTTCACCATCAGAAGGATGGCGTAACACTCCTGCATTCCTCCTATTCTCATGGTGCCATGTCATTTTTCCTGCAGTCTGCATCGATGCAAACATCCTCTGTAATCTAGGAATGATTGACAAGTAGAACATCGACTTTACTGGAACTGGTTTCAGATTACTTCTACCTGCGTTGCGCTGACGATACCTTGGTGCGTGACAAAATCTGCACTCAACCAATGCGCCATCATTTTTGTCGAATTCATTATCGTAAAAGATCATGCACCCTGATGAGCCGCTGTTTGACTGGTTTTATAACTAGTAAAGACCTTGCTTTGTGCTTATTTTATATCATTTTTACCCAAATTAGACTTGATTGTCCTTAAGTAATATTTTGAGTCTGTAAAGTGTTTTTAAGTTAATTTAGTTGATTTACAGTGAATAAAGTATTTACTTTTACTTTCTATTTTCAGGTTAATAAAAAGGAATAATTCTGGAGTTTCTCGCCCCGTGAGAAGACTGTTCGCCTCGCGACCCCGAAGCTGACTGTTCCAAGAACATACAAGGTCTCTGGTTCGCCCCGCGAAGAAATGGCTCGCCTCGCGAGTCATCCAACCATGAAAAGTCAGAGACGATCACGGTTTACCCGTGTTGAAGGCCACGGGCGTAACAGTTGGGAATTTGAAGAGTTCGCCTCGCGAAGCTATGCTCGCCTCGCGAGAAGACCAAGAGTTGCAGACCTTTCGTGTTATTCGCCTCGCGAGCAGTGCTTCGCCTCGCGAGGCCTTGGATTCCAGAATTTGTATATAAACTGCTCTATGGCAGAATGATAAGTTAGCTAGTTTTTAGGCTGTGGCTAGTCAGTTTTGGCTAGTCTCAGTTGGTAGTTAATTAGTTTTAGTTTCTCTTCTTTTGTTTTGCTTCTGTAATGGAGAAATAGTCTCCTAAATTAGTCTACTGTATGAGAATTCTATATACTTGAGGTTTTGTAAATCCCTATTTTAATTGCTTTTCCCTTTTCAATACCATATTATACATTTCTGTTTGTTATTTCAGGAGAATGTAGTATTGTATTGATTTGTTTCAGTGATGTTATTTTCCTATACTTAATCGCGTTTGTTATTTCGCGTGTGTTCATTCATGTTCGTTTGTTCATGAGAGCTTAACCCCGTTTGTTATTTCGGGAATAGGAACTTGCATCTATAGTAGCAATTACGTTGTTAGTTGTTGCTGTAACTGAAAGGGGATTAGAATCTGCTTAGGGCTTGGGATTACAATAACCAAGGATAGTTGGGATTTCTTGACAGTAGATTAATCGTTGTTTGATATTTGTTAATCTCTTTTCTAACTCTGTTTTTATTTTGTTTCTTTTATTTTATTTCAATCTCAAAACCCCCATTTCTAACTTTTACTAATTTTCTGTTAATAATAACAACACCTAAAGAGTCCTTGAGAGACGATCCGAGTTGTCGCACTATACTGCATTATTTTATAATCGCTCGTTCTTTTTGGCGCGTGGCGACAGCGCGGTCAAAAATTGGCGCCGTTGCCGGGGACTCTTGTTTGTTGTTATTAGCAAAAAAAAAAAACTTTTTGCTTTGCTAATTAGTTTTGTCTGCTTTGTCTGGTCTGTAAATTTTATTTTCCCCCATGGATAATTACATGTATGGGTATTTGCCTAATGTTTATTATGAACCACCACCTTGCATGTATTATCCTAATTTTAGTGAGCCACCACCATACTATCCTAGCCAAGTGACCACCTCTGCACCTTCCAAACCTTCACAGAGCACTTTGGATGAGATTGCTTCAATGCTACAACAAATGGAAGAGAACAATCAACGGATGGCATACAATCTTGAATTTCAACAGAGGATGGAGGCAATGGAGGCAAGTAATCGTGAAGCCCAACAGAGGGACCAAGCTGAATCTCAAAAGTTGTGGGCTCTAATTGATCAAGTTACCGCCAACTCGGCGGCAATGCTAACTCCACAGCCCCTTGAGGAACATAAGGATTCACAGATGGTTATTCCTGAAAATACTTTTGATGATAATTCTGATGATGATATTGCTGTTGATGATGAATTATGTGTTGAATCCCCTGATTCTAATGATTGTTATTGTGATGGTACTGCTGCTTTATGTATACACTGTTATGCAGGTTAATACTTGAAAGGAAACAAAGAGAATGAGGATCAGGAGGATCAAGAGGACATCTGCTCCACCGTGCTTGAGGATAATGAAGAACCTGTGGAATCAGATGCATGTGTTGAGAGTGATGGGGTGGATGGACCGTGTGCAGAAAGTCCAGACAATCAGACCTTTACTAACTCAGTTTCTTTTACTACATGTACTAACTGTACTGACACTAACCCGTGTGATGTTTGTGCTGGGTTTCTTGACTCTATTTTGCAGGGTGATAGTGAGAGTGATGCTGTTTGTTCAGCCGAAGTTCCAAATATACCATCCATTGAACAACCACCCTCCATAGAGCTCAAGCAACTTCCAGACATTCAGCCGCTTTCTGATTTAGTTTATTGTAATATATTTACTAACTGTACTAACTCTAACCTTCCTGTGGTGTGTGATGAGATTTCTGCAGGTTTAACAAGTGATGAATCCGATAGTGCAATGGATGAAGACCTTGCAGGAGTTGAAGCAACACCGGAGACGCCAACTAACTATTTGTCACCTCCCCCTGAGGAGCCACCAGTGATGGAGTTTAAGCCCTTGGATTTTGCACCATGGCCGGTCCAAGAGGTTGAGCCCCACTTCTATTGGGGAGACTTTATTGAGAAGGAGGTCATCTGTGACCCGAGAGGTAGTGAGAAGTCCGCCGCACTCGGCGAGGTTATTATAATTGTCAAGTGCTCACCTCCACGTCAAAGCTGCAAGTTAGGGAGGCTTAGAATGAATTTCAGTCCTTTGGCTACCATGTGGGACTTATGTTACAGGCAGTGGGATCCTGGTGGAACCGCCCTGCAATGAGTTTTTCTTAACCCTTATCTCTTTTAATTTTCTTTTTCTTGCTTTATTTCTGTTTTGTTTTTAATAAAGCTCCTGAATAATTTGAGAAGCTCAGGAGTATTTGTGTGTTGAGCTTGGTTATGGCAAGTTTATTGGATTTTATTAATTTTTGCATAGATTGATTGCATGATAGTGTTGACTGTTTTCCCCCTAGGACTTGAAATTTTAGAAAAATGATCCCCATATGATTGAAAACTGAACTTTGAGATTTTGTTATGATGGCATGATTTATGATAAGTTTGGGGTGATAGGAAGCACACACTAGGGATAGAATCTCAGTTAAACAATTTGCAAAAATGTCCAGGTGAGGTTTTGAGCCTCCAACATGTTTTAAATTGTGAGAATCACTTTTTAAGTTGCACTTTCCGGAATCTGATTGAATCTCTTTTTGGTTTGCATGATTATATGTTTGCTTCAAATGATTTAGGCATTTTCTTTGTAAATAGCTACTTGGCCTAAAATAACCAATTCCTAATGCATGTTCCCTAGTTAGCCCCATTGAGCCTATTAGCCTGTTAATTCTTGATAACCTAATGTTATAAGCCCAAAAATCTTGAAAACCATGTTAACCCGATCTTAGGATTAGGAGAGCATGGAATCTTAGAATGGGTACAAGAACTAAGTTTGGGGTGGCTGCAAGGTGTAATGTGTTGTTTGGGATTGAGAAAGAAAAAAAAAAATTGTGAAAAAAAAAATAGAAAAAAAAACGAAAAAAAAAAGAAAAAGAGAAAAAAATTTAGAAGTGCAAAATTGCCAAAAAGAAATAAAAAAGCTGTAGCCACCCAGAAGCAAAAAGAAAAAAATGAGAAAAGGAACTTGAGTTTAATTTCAAAGTGTAAATAGTGTTCATGCTCTCTTAGTTCCTAGGGTCTTCAGCCTAGTTCCTTTTGTATATCCTACCCTTAGCCAGGCCCCATTACAACCCATAAAAGTCCTTTTGATGTTGCATGCATGTTTTCTGTGGGAATCATTTTGAGATGAAAATCAAATTTATGGGAAGTGCTCTTAAAAGTGAAAATTGAGTGAATTGTTGATAGCCTGACACAAACTGAGCGAATGAGTGAACACAAATTTCCCTTGTGAGGAAGGCAGTTGTTTGATTTTGGTGATCTCCCTTTTGTGTGTAACTTAGATCCCCTACTTAGATTAATGATTGTTTGAATGATGAATTTCTCAATTGTTTAGAATAGATGTTTGTGGGGATTGTTTTGTTTGAAAGGGGGGAACATTGAAAAATATTTTGATAAATTGCTTGAAATCTGTGCGAAAGTTGATTGAATCTTTTGAGCTTGCCAGGTCTTTAGTCTTTTTAAGTTTTTGAGTGTAGTTTGCTTGGGGACAAGCAAAGTTTAAGTTTGGGGTATTTTGATGAGCCGCTGTTTGACTGGTTTTATAACTAGTAAAGACCTTGGCTTTGTGCTTATTTTATATCATTTTTACCCAAATTAGACTTGATTGTCCTTAAGTAATATTTTGAGTCTGTAAAGTGTTTTTAAGTTAATTTAGTTGATTTACAGTGAATAAAGTATTTACTTTTACTTTCTATTTTCAGGTTAATAAAAAGGAATAATTCTGGAGTTTCTCGCCCCGCGAGAAGACTGTTCGCCTCGCGACCCCGAAGCTGACTGTTCCAAGAACATGCAAGGTCTCTGGTTCGCCCCACGAAGAAATGGCTCGCCTCGCGAGTCATCCAACCATGAAAAGTCAGAGACGATCACGGTTTACCCGTGTTGAAGGCCACGGGCGTAATAGTTGGGAATTTGAAGAGTTCGCCTCGCGAAGCTATGCTCGCCTCGCGAGAAGACCAAGAGTTGCAGACCTTTCGTGTTATTCGCCTCGCGAGTAGTGCTTCGCCTCGCGAGGCCTTGGATTCCAGAATTTGTATATAAACTGCTCTATGGCAGAATGATAAGTTAGCTAGTTTTTAGGCTGTGGCTAGTCAGTTTTGGCTAGTCTCAGTTGGTAGTTAATTAGTTTTAGTTTCTCTTCTTTTGTTTTGCTTCTGTAATGGAGAAATAGTCTCCTAAATTAGTCTACTGTATGAGAATTCTATATACTTGAGGTTTTGTAAATCCCTATTTTAATTGCTTTTCCCTTTTCAATACCATATTATACATTTCTGTTTGTTATTTCAGGAGTGTGTAGTATTGTATTGATTTGTTTCAGTGATGTTATTTTCCTATACTTAATCGCGTTTGTTATTTCGCGTGTGTTCATTCATGTTCGTTTGTTCATGAGAGCTTAACCCCGTTTGTTATTTCGGGAATAGGAACTTGCATCTATAGTAGCAATTATGTTGTTAGTTGTTGCTTCAGAATCGAAAGGGGATTAGAATCTGCTTAGGGCTTGGGATTACAATAACCAAGGATAGTTGGGATTTCTTGACAGTAGATTAATCGTTGTTTGATATTTGTTAATCTCTTTTCTTACTCTGTTTTTATTTTGTTTCTTTTATTTTATTTCAATCTCAAAACCCTAATTTCTAACTTTTACTAATTTTCTGTTAATAATAACAACACCTAAAGAGTCCTTGAGAGACGATCCGAGTTGTCGCACTATACTGCATTATTTTATAATCGCTCGTTCTTTTTGGCGCGTGGCGACAGCGCGGTCACACCCATTCTGACAACAGTCAATCCTTTTGGACTCCAATCCTAACTTGGACATTAACCTCTTCGCATCATAATAATTGTTGGGTAATCCTCCTTTGAAAGGCGTCCCGGCCAAAACCATTTTGGTAATGAAATCCAAGCCTAACTCGGGTATGCTCCAATTGGACTTGGCAAACAACAGTAGAACACACATCGATAACTTCGAGTCGTGGGACCCTTCCCACAAAGGCTTATTTGCCTCTGTTAGGAGATTATAAAATTTTTGTGCATCTGCATTAGGAGGCTCTTCTGTATTATTGGACTCAAACGACCCGGACATCATAAGAGCGTCACACACCATCTCCTCCATGGAAACAATATGATCTCCATATCCAGCTTCTGCACCACTACTTGAACCACCGGTGCAATTTTGGTCAATGCCAAAATCAAATTGCGGCATTTCTTCTCCATGATTTGTCCAAATCCAGTAATTAGGCCTAAACCCAACTTTATAAAGGGCGACCCTCACATCGTCTACATTCTTAATTTGGGTACAGTCACACTTCACACAAGGACATCTAATTAACCCCCCATTGTTATAAGTATCTTGCTGACTTGCCTTGGTAATAAATTCTTCAACGCCATCTAAGAAAGATTGTTTTAATCCCCCTCTACGCGGATAAACCTTATCATACATCCAAGTACGATTCAAAGGAACAAATTCCATCCTCTGCATTTGCACCAAAAAAATATAACTATAATGAAAAACTATTTTGGGCAAACTCGCAGAACTGCTCCATTCCTTTATTTGGTATGGCCCTATCCCATTAAGGAAAAACCTTTTTCAACACTAGTATAATAGTTACTCATCACTTCTCATGTCTCATATCTGACGAAATTTCAGCAGCATTTCCCATTGGTCTCCAAGTGCATGACTTGACCAGGGTGAGATATCACAATCAAGTATGTACCCAGAGAACAAATGGTAATGCGTCAGACCAAATTTTCATCAGATATATCACGTAAGAATTAATGAATAGTTATTATACTAGTAAAGAAAAAGTTTTTCTCAAACTGTCCCACTTGGACAATTCGAGGTCCAATATCAAGAGCACAATGACTTGCAACAGTACACGTGCTCTAAAATATTGCACCTCAAACGGGTAACTAAGGTTTTTCTCGACGATCAACTCATCTAGAAAATAAATATTTATTATAAAGACAATTTATAATATCCCCAATATACTTGAAACAAAACATAAACAACATTACAAGAATAAGAATCATTTAATATAATATAGGGAAGAAACTTAAAACTTAAAACACTTAACAGATATAGGCAAAAGTGAACAAAAAGATATAATGATCATTTAATATAATATTGATAACCATAACCCTGTCAAAAATACACAAAACCAATAAAGAAAATTCATAGTCCATTCAGCACAAGAAGAGATTATGATTCAAGCTACTCACCAATTCAGCCATTAATATCAAAAGAAAACTAACACAACCACCTATAACATGACCACATTCCAACCTAAAAGCATTTAGGTGATTCAACAAACAGATTATAGACATCAATCAAAAGGCATTATATTACCAAAACAATTACAATCTCCATATCAAGGTGCACCAAAAAATGATCAAATCAATATCAAACATTCTTTCAATTAACTAAAAAAAACACACACCTTCTCTTGCTTTGTTTGCTTGGAAGCGATTTTCCCTTGTTGAACCTCAAAGTCGCGTTCTTACTCTCTCAGTGAACGTGACTCTCCAGAACTAATTCATAAACAAATATATGCACCAATTATGAGATTAAATATGGAACAAAAATTAATGATGCAAAATTTCAACTTAATTGTAGTAACCATATAGTGAATAAGGAAAAAACAAAGCACATGGTGTAGTTTATAAAAGATAGCACAATCATAAAAAAATTGTCAGGTTACATGCATAGTTGATTGTGTAATATTCTTATCATGCTCATGTTTATCCTCATTTATCTTATTTGTTAATGTTACATAATAGTTCATTTTTTAAAGAGCAAAGACAGCGTCAACAGTAACCACTTAATAGACTACATTAAACCACAAGGAAAAAGTAATTAAAATCACTTACCAATTAGAATGAGAGCAACACTAGCTTTCTTTTCTTATCTATGGGTATTGCTAGTCTTAGCTAAGTTCTTCTACTCAAGTAGGAAAGGACACCAACGCCAAGTGCACCATATTAAAATCAAAGGATTCATGTTATTATAAGTATAATCAACCTTTAATTTTAGTAACACTATTAACTTAACATTTATTTGGACCCAAATTACTTGAAATCAAAGATAGAGATTTCTCTCTTTCCAAGATCAAACATCAATCAACTATTTTAAGTGGCTACAGATTCAAAAAAATAAATTGTTTTTTAAGACTCTAAGTCTTCATATTCCAGCAATGCCAACACGAGTTTCACCAATACCATAATGCTTAACAGTGTTAGATCAACAACAAAAAGGTCTTTTAAATCTTTCAACAAAAAAATTGGATACATATAGGAGACAATATGTACAATATACACACACCCCACACATAAACCACTTAACCATCATTCTTCATCAGTGTTGAACAATTGAAGGTAAAA
Source organism: Sophora flavescens (assembly GCA_030762895.1). Lineage (NCBI taxonomy): Eukaryota > Viridiplantae > Streptophyta > Magnoliopsida > Fabales > Fabaceae > Sophora > Sophora flavescens. Next base: position 37,945,860 of record CM061068.1, read on the forward strand.
TGTAGCCAGATATAAAGATCAATGATTTTTAGAAGAAACAAAACTCTAACTGGAGAACCAAATTTCAAAAATATAAAGAGAACAGGCTCCCTTGTCACTAATAAGTAGTGACTGCACAGTGCATAGCACACAAAAGTATCCTTATATAGAAAGGATGAGGAAACCTTAGGATGAATGTGGGTTTCACTTGATCTATGTGAATTAATTTACTGGACCGGAAACTATCATCATTTTCAAGTTCATCAAGATATATACAAAAGCCAACTTTTAAAATCTCAGGACTCGGGAGTAAAAGAAACTATAGGAATCACGTTAAAATATAATATATACAAAAGCTAATTTAAAATCTAAGCATATCTGGTTAACATGGTTGGTCTCCAATTGAAGCCATTTAATTTGGGGCTCTTAGTAGCAAGTTGACTATGAAATAGTGTGAATTATCCTTCAACAAGTAGTTTTGCACTCAAACACTGCTAACGACAATGATTACAACTAACAAGCATAGATGAGTGAGGCTATTTGGAAGTAAAAACTAGGATTTCAGGAGTAACAGGTTTATTTGATTGAACTTGAACCATTACCGTGATTTTGATTTCACTGGACTTTATCATGTAAACTGATACCCATTTATTTTTCTTCAAAAGGACAATGTACAAACTGAATCTCCAAATTTAATGAAGCTTCAATATTCGACAACACTCTTACTTAAGTTTAAATCATGTTTTCAGATCACAGCTGAATTCAAATCACAGCTGAATTCAATTAAAAATGGAGTTCAGGACAAAACAATCCTCAAGGACTGCTGAATTCAAATCACAACGGCAAAATCAAACAGTAGCATAAAAGAAGTTTAATAAGTGATGATCCTAGCCATACTCTTCTCATTAAATTTACTGAGACTCACCATGAAAAATAACCATATCTAAATACCATTGGATAAGAACAACCATCCAACACAAAACTGAAGAAGAGAGAAACAAAATAATGGTTTTGCACCTGTTAACATGTTGAAACTAGAAAAATAGATGTTGGTCATGTATCATATACAAATACAAATTGCTTATTTCCAATAACTTGTATCTTGTAAAAAAAAGAAACACTCTTCTAAATATCTAGCCCAAATCAGTTTTTATAAAGCTAACAAAATCCACAGTCATTTTGAAATTAAGTCTTCATTCAAGTTCAAACCTCCTTAAAACAAATCCTTCGAAATTTAGATCATATTTCCACAACAAAAAATACAATAAGAGAAATTCTAACCCTTCTTAGAAGAATTAAAACTGCTGAAGCGAAAAAAAAGAGTCCTTCACCCTCACACCTAAGGGAAATTCAATTCAAGTTTTTTGCCTAAATAATTGACATGTTATCAAAGTGAACATATTGAACTATTATCCTGTCTGAGATAATTAATGAGTCCATAGATGATTTCCATTTGGGATTTACATGTGGTATGCTTAGTGTACAATCAAGTAATCAAATTCAAAGCCAAATTATTTTCAGTAAAAGGAATCAAACTCATCAACCAACATTTAACACATATAGAGACTAGTCACGACAGTGAAAGTATCAACAAACCAGATTTTAACAAATTTATCAATTTTCACATCAAGTTTCACATAATATTCTTATATCTCAGGACATTGAAGTAAGATTTCTAAACTATCTTAAAGAGCATAAAAGTTAGTACAGGTAAAAATAAACTCATCAAGTGTTTGCATCAACAGACCAACCGGAACATGGAGACTACAAATTAATGCCAAAGTGACAATCTCAACATGTGCAAACATAGATAAATACTTAAACCTTACTATGAGGAGAAGAACCCAAACCAGATTCTACTCCAACTGTCGCTACGTGAGAAGGAATGGCAAAAAATTGGAGCCCTAGCAATGCCTACGCATAAAAATGAAAGGGAAAAAGGGAATGCGGTTCAGAGTTCAAAAATGTAAAAAAGAAAGGGAATGAGGAACACAGTTTAAAGTTTAAAAAATGAAAGGGAGGAGGAATGCGAGAGTTACGTATGTCGCGGCAGTGAATGGGCGGTGGAGGAAAGGAAGTGGTGCTGCTGGTCTTCGGGATGGGTCGGTAGAGGCGGTGCGAGAGGTGCTGCTTGGGTGGCGCGATGTGGGAGCAGAAACCAGAACCGGAGCAGAGAATGGCGAAGATGACAACTTAGGGAGGAAGAAAATTGTTCGAGTTACTTATTGGAAATTAGCGACGGCCTTTTAATATAGTCGTCGCAAATTATGATTCCGTCACAAATTGAGAATGACCGTCGCAAAAGTACGGTTCGTCGCAAACCAATATGGTCGTTGCAAATGACCTTGGACAAACATTTGCACATTAGCGATGGCCATGCCCGTCGCAAATTGGCGCCAACATTTCGCGTAAAATGGCGGGAACATTACTGACAGATTTGCGACGGAACTTCCGTCAGTAATCTCTTCTACCATTTGCGACGGCTCAAAACATAAAATTAGCGACGGATTTGAGGCCGTCGCAAAAATTCCGTCGCTAATTAACCTTATTCTTGTAGTGTGACGATGATTGGTTAGGGTGGTTGCCCGGCGGTGGTGTACGTCGACGATAATTTTTGAAGGTGATGATCGGCTAGCAACGACAATGGTGTTTGGCCGATATTGACAACGATTGTCGGCGGTCAATGAAAGAAATGAAAGAAAAACATGTCAAAATATGAAACCAACATACACACACCCAACAATTGTATATTTATACGGTGTCTCCTATAGTTCACAATCCTTTTGTAAAAATAACAGCAGCGTTGCAAAGCCAAATACATTTAATGTATGAGTAAAAATAAAAATTATATTTGCATAAACTACACTTCAAAAACCCGATAAACTTTCATGCAATTTATTGTGTAACATCTTAATATTTTATAATCTTTTTATTAATTTCCATATGTATATACTTAGACAGAGAAAAGTAATTCTGAGTGAAAATTAAGATAGTTAATTTTTTATTTCTAAATTAATAAGAATGAAAGTTGTTTGGGTTGACCCGATAACTTAACAAACTGAACCAAACCATTGGGTCTAATCGAGTAAAACTCGATTAAATTCGACCTGTATTGGTTCGAGCTTCAGTTTTAGTGTTTCTTGTTCCTTTTTCACCACGACATCTTCAACTTATATTTCGCATCGACTGAATGAATCTTTACAACTTGACAATTATTTTGTTTATATATATTAATTTGTGTTTATATATGTTCATTTAGAGTTGGGACTAAATGAAAAACTCTTATGAATGTAATTTATTATCATTGTGTCATGTATTAACTTTAATATCAAGATTCATGGTACATTGAGAGCAACTCGAACATATGATACTTTTGCTTAATCTATATTTAAAAATTATAGTTTTTCTCATTAGGGTACTTTCACCAATTATTTAATTTTTCAAATGTTAGGAACTTGCCATAATTTCACCAATTTCACCAATAAAAGTTTTAAGGCACATTTTGAGAAAAATCATAACCAACCCAATGTACCCAAACCAACCTGTTGATTCGGATTTGACACCTTTAAATTGTCTCTAATAACCTGAACCAACCCAATTCAAACCAACTTGATTACACCCCTAAAATTATGAGAGCTATAAACATTAATTTATCAAAACAAATAGACGACGATAGGATGGAAGTTACTTAAATTGAAACATTTTTGCCCTCCTATCCCTTGTCCTCCTAACAATTCAATATAATAAATCATAGTATGTAAGAGATTCATAAAGATCCATAAAGACAGTAATTACTTGTTGACAATGCAAAACTGCATTCCTCATTAATGATGCAATCTTAGGAGTGATAAGGTGGGTTGGTGGTTTAGGGAAGTAGGATAGGGTTTGGAATGATAAGGAGGAGGTCTTGGATTCAACTCCACTAACATAACAAATACTAATAATCTAACACACTTGCCTATAAAAAAAAATTAATGATGCAATCTTAGTTAGAAACAAACGTCAGCATAACGGTTAATATAATCAGATGAGAATATTTTTATTCGGCATATGGCATGGATATAGATAAAGGAAATAGAAAAGCTTAGATCAAATGTTAAATTAATTTATCAATAATCCATATAATTGAGCTTCAAATCAATTTTAGGTATGTTTTTATAACTAGATAAATGATATAGTTTTATAAGATATAATGGAGTGATTCGTACTCAATTATTATATTGTTCGGCTGTAACCCTAGACGAATTGTAACCGCTAAATTCAAAACAGCAAATGTCAAAATTACACACACGTACACTGAACTCTGATATTAATTAATTGGTACATAGCATAATTAAGGATATAGATGTAGTAATGTACTGATACTGTACACTTCTTGATTGTAGAGTAATTAGAGGGACCTTCGTTGTCTAGGTTTAGCTCCTTTCTAAAATAAACCTGCGGTACTTGCTTCAAGTGACATGTTCATTAGATCTTCATGGCATTGAGCAGCCCCATCATCAAAAAGCCAATTCTCCAGAAAAGTAAGAGGCACTTGATGAGTCTCCACGTTGTTCTTCCTTTGATCTTGAATGAAACAATTAGCCCTCGTAGTTGTCAAGTTGTTACTATCTTCAACAAGAGACATGGATCGAGAGGCATCAGATTTGGAGGAGTTGAAGCTCAACAAGGAGTCAAAAGCATGATCTGGTGTACATGCGTTGGTGGTGCTATGTGCTCCATCACTAGAACTGGATCCTGTAGTGACCATGTTGTTGCTGAAGGAATTTGGTGTGTTTGTTGTTTCAGCTGAGTTTGGGGTTTTGGTCCAGTTTTCGAGCAATCGGGATATGTTTTCGTAGCTTGATGCGTATGAGAATGAAGGGTTTGGTTTTGTGGGGTAGGGTGAAGGGTTAATGTAAGAAGTAGTGGAGGGTTTGGTCTCAGCTGGGAAATCAAGGGTTGGTTTGTGAAGGGATAAAGCCTCAGATAAGGCTTGTTTGGCCATTTGGATATCAGTTTGTAGCCTTCTCTCCCACTGACCCTTTGATTGTGAGTGTGATGAAGAAGAAGAATGTCCTTCTTGGTCAACACCTTCATGATCATCAGTCCCAGTTTGAAGCTTCTTGAGCTTCTTCTTCAAATGGGTGTTCCAGTAATTTTTTATGTCATTGTCTGTCCTTTGCGGAAGATATGAAGCTATAGCAGCCCATCTGCAGCCATTATATATATTTATATATAATGAGCTCAATTCAGAGAATTAGAACAAAATATTAGCAATTTAATTAATTAAAGCAAAAATTTGATTCCAGATCCACAACTTTGTTTCTTCTATTTAATATATTGAGTTTTTTTTGGTTTCTTCATTTCTCATCATCATATACTTCTACTCTTCTAGCTAGTTAATTTGAAAGTGCTATTAGACCATATATATATATATATATAACGAGAGTGTTCCAATTAAGATGAGAACAAGTATAGTATACGTGCCTGTTGCCCAAAAGAGCTTGGAGGTGGATTATCATCTTCTCCTCGTGATCGGTGAAGTTACCTCGTTTGATACCTGGTCGAAGATAGTTAGTCCATCTAAGTCTGCAGCTTTTACTGCATCTCATCAAACCTGGAATTAAAAACAAAATTAAGGGGTGTATGAAATCAGTTATATATTATATGATATAGCCCTTCCCCAAGAAACGTAAATGATTATAAATACACAGACATATAATAATATATACATACACAGACATACATATAAGAATGAACGGTGCTTGGAAAAACTATAAGTACATGAATGATAACTCAATAAAATAATTAAAGAAGTATATATATAGGGTTAATTATATATGTATATATGTTTGTTATATATTACCTGTATTGGTGGGAACTGATCTCCAATTGCCAGGACCGTGTTCTTGAATGTAAGAGACCAAGATGATGTCCTCTTCTGGTGTCCAAGGTCCTTTCTTAATCCCAAATTTGTCACAGCAAGGGGGTCTCCCCATGTTGAATCAAAAGAAAGTTTCGAGTGTTTTCTGAATTCTGAGAGTTCTGAGAAAAGGGTCGATATATCGTGTGAACTTAATTTCCTTCTTTGGAATACAGAGACAAGCGTCCACAGCTGGAGTTACCTTGTTATACACGTATATATAGAGACAAGAGAATGAGGCTCTATTTAACAGATCCACTAGGTATACCTAAATTTGATGTTTTTCACATTTGCATGTAATATTTCTATTCTACCTGTGTGTATATATCCAAATATACTCGCGTTATTATCTGTTGTTGTCTTTTTGTATTCAACATAGTCGTACCAAAAACATTTTTTTTATATATTTTTGGCCATTAATTTTTATGATTTTTAAATACTAAATTTAATACTGAAAATATATACAATAAGTATGTAATAACTTCCTTCTCATTTTTTAAGAGTATTATTATTATTATATTATTATCCTAATAAATTATTGTCGCTACTGATTTGACTTGATGAATTAATATTATGAAATAAACAATTAATAAAATACCCCCTACCATTAATTGCTGACTTTAGCGTGAAATGAGGAAGTACGTGGTAATTGGTATCATCATCCAATTTTTCTTTCTTTTTTCCCACATTGAAAATTTAGTGTATTTTTTTAGTTACATAAAAGTTTAGGTGAGTTGGGTCCCAGGGGTCCATCAGGACCAGAATAGGTCTCAGAGTTCAAGAACGCTTACAGAGGTACTTACAGATTACCCACCAACGAGATCCTCACATCAGTAGTAGAATTCAAACTCACAACCTTGTGGGTTATGAGTCGTATTCTTATCAACTTACGTTGGCAAAAATTTAGTGTATATATATCAACAGAAATATAAAGAATAAAAAAAACTAGTTATAGTTAAATGATAAAATTATAATATATGCATCAATATATCAATTTAATCGATATATAATGTTAATATACAAAAATTATACTATCAATCAATCAGAAATTGACATATCATTAAAAATATTTGACTCATATTTTGATTATTTTAAAAATCACTCATATCATAATTTCTGATTGGCTAACAATATTAAAAACTTTATACTAACAATATATATTAATTAAACTCTAAATATATATGTGATGTTAACATTATTAAGTCTGTTTTTAGGGTCTAATTATATTGGCTTTTATATGGGAAAGTTCTTAATTTTCGAAGTAATTAAAACTCTGACCTCGCGATGTAGGCCTTGTAATTGTCCTGTTGGATTGATCATGACGTGGCTCCGCTTATATCTCAGACCATCAGTCATTTAAGTGAAGAAGATTGACGCTGTTGATTATGGTTTAGAATTAAATCATGACAATCTTTTTTTGTAACACTTAAGGCCAATTTTTTTTTATTTGAAAGTTGAAACAGTGACACGTGTTAGGTAAATATCAATTTGTGTTGTAAGAGCGTTGGTTAATAAATTAAAAATACAATTTTTTTTTATTGAAAAACTATACATTCAACAAACGCATATGGATAATTGAAAAGTTGTGATTTTTCATAAAATGTTTCTATATATTATTCCTTAACCACAACACTAGTTACCAAGATCCTAAGTGCTAACCTTTATCCTTCCCTAGATCCCTCTGTCATTCTCTATCTGACTCCAAACTCTCTCCCTTCTCTCTACATACAGTCACGTGCCACCATTAGAGGGGGTGGTTTTGAGCCATTTTTTGGCTTAGAATCACCCATTTACTTCGTTTTTTCCCATTTTATCTAAATAAGTGATTTTTTCACATAGATATGGTTTTTTTTTCTTCGTGATTTTCATGTTTTTCGTCTTCTGTGGGCGGCGGTATTGTTGTTCGTCGTCTTGGTGAGGCGTTGTTTGATTTCCCATCTTGGTGCGGTGTTTGTTTGATTTTCCGTCTTGGTGCGGTGTTCGTTTGGTTCAGATTGACAGATTTGTTTCGATCCATCACAGATTTGATCAAGAATTGGGCGTCAATGTTACAGATCCGGAGACATAGGTATTCCGGTGACTTTGATTTTGTTACTTTTGTAGGCATTTTGATTTTGCCGTGTTATGCTATTAACCTGGGTGCTGTGAGTTTGTTCGCAGATTCATCCTTTTTGATTTTTAGCGATGTTGGATTTGTGTTGTTCGATGTATTTTATCAATTTGAATGAATGAATATCTTTTTAGTAAAAAAAAGAAGATCCTAAGTGCTAATCACACTCTTTTAGCGACCTGTCAAGATATAATCAAATGATAATGTTGAAATAATTTCATTTTAATTAATCAAACTTAAGTAATATTAATAATAAAAATTAATTTTACTACTATATTAATAGACCAGCTCAGATTTATTTTGTCTGAATTAAATAAAGTAAATATATTTTTTATAGTGATATAGAAATTTTCCAAGAGCTCTAAGATATTAAACAATGGTCGTAAAATTATTTAAATAAGAGCATTGATAATTTTGTACTATTTGATTCAAACTTTTTTTGTTATATGAATTGGTCGATAATATATTTATTATTTACCGTATGCATGTGAATTAGAGGAGGCTATAAGAAAGCACGCGAGAGACAAGATAACACGAATGAGCTGTTTGGTAGTATCAACTTATTAAAATTGGTCCCACATACTACGGATTATTAAATGAAAAGGTTGAATAACAAAAAGTTCTACCTCAAGAGAAACCAACCATTGAACTATTGAAGTGCTATTTGGTTACCGATTTGTAATCAAAACGAAAGCACAGCTTAAATTAAACTCAGCCATAGATTCAAACTTCCCTTTTCACCCATATCAACAGGCCCTAGATCTTAATTGGCTTCATATCGTAACACCTTTGTTAATTTGGTTAGAAGTTATAACCTAACAAAACAAAGTTATATATATGCTTTTCATTTATTCATTGCTTTGAGCAATAAGTATTTAGAACCTTGTTCGTTTTCCTCCAGAAATGTTATGTAAAATATGAGTTGCTGCTAGTACAAGGTTTTCTTTTTTTCTTTTTCTTTTTTTGGTATAGAAGGTTATCTTTTATGTAGGCACGAGTTGCTATTTAATGGCTAAAGTAAATATCATGAGAGAGAGATGGCAAGCCTTTTGAAATAGTTGCATCAGGTATTTTGGTAATTCAATTACTACAAATGAAGGGGTATTTTAACCGTGATATTTAGCCCTCGACATGCATTCTAGGGTTTCTATATATCTAGGATGATAATTAATTTTTCATATTTTTATGCTAATCAAGGTTATATTGGAATCAAGACCAAGTATTTTTCTAAGCAATCTTAAGGAGACACTTCCATAAATGTTTGCCAAAGATTTAAATTAAAGTCAAGACAGAAGACTAACACACCTAACATATTTAAGCCAAATCCTTGAGTTAAATTGATCTCCATATTTATAGTATACTATTTATCCATTTAGATATTGAGAATTTAATCAATGAAAAATTAAGACCTTTTAAGATTAATTTACCTGAAATCTTATATTAATATATAGTAACTAGCCTTTAAAGCTGCGCTTCCTTTAGTATGGCTATTTGAAGCGATGAAAATGAGTTTTGATTCGTGAGACAAGTTAGTTTAACCTATTAAAAATAACTTTTATATAGTCGTTCAAAATATAGTTAACGATGAAATGGGACCTTTGATTAGGCCCACTTAACATTTGGGTTGAGTTCCGAGGGTTTTATATTGTTAGAATGTTTTGATTTATTTTTAAATTGCTGTTTTTATTACTAATTATAAAATTGTCATCTTATTTTTATCTTATATTCTGTTTTCAAATTAATATTTGTACAGAAAATAATGACAATAATAAAAATATTATTTTCACTACAACAAAATAGACTTTTAATAACGCACCTTTAATAGCATTTCCGTGTGGAAATGCTATTAAAAGTGATGGGGGACTTTTAATAGCGTTTCCCTAAGGGAAACGCTATCTTAGGTATAACCTAAGATAGCGTTTCCGTGTGGAACCGCTATTAAAAGTGTCACTTAGGAAAAGATAGCGGTTCCACACGGAAACGCTATCTTAGGTGATACCTAAGATAGCGTTTCCTTCAGGAAACGCTATCTTAGGTATCACCTAAGATAGCGTTTTCTGTAGGAAACGCTATCTTAGGTCTTCCAAAGTAAAATTAGACGCGCGCTCGGCCTTCCCTCCCTGTTTCTTCCTCATTTTCATTCTCATTGTTTCCTTCCCTCTCGCATGCCATCTCTTTTTCCTTCCTCATTTCTTAGGTCTTCGCCATTGCTCGTCGCCGCTTGCTACTCCGAAAGAGAAAGAACTTAAATCATACTAGCAGGTTTCGTTGGGTTAGCTCAAGTTGCAGGTTATTTCTTTGTTGTTGCAGTTGTCGCTCTTTTGGTGCAAAGCTCTTGTGGCTCTGTTCTATGGGTTCTTGTTGCCTACAACTCATCTTGTTAACTTTTTTATGCACTTATATTTATCTTTCAGTTTGACCCTTGTATGGTTAGTGTGCTATGGGTCCGGGTTTGATTCTTTGTTGTTGGTTTGGTGAAAGGTTGTGATCACTAGCTTTGTTACTCTCTGTCACTTCTCTTGTGGCATCTCTTGTGCAATATTCTTCTTGATATAATTTCCTTTTGCCTTTCAAATATGCACAACTTCATCAAAACTTATGAAACCAAAACATTTTTTTTTTTACTGAAGTTTTATGGGGTAGTTTAAGAAAATTTCATGATTATTTAACGTGGTAATCCTATAGGATGATACACAACAAAAGCTTGATGAAGTTGTGCATATGGCAATCCTGTTTTGGCTTCATAAGTTTTGAGAAACCATTATATATGTAGATCTAGCTTAAACTCATGTGGATAGAGCATGGTTATGGCAAAGTTGGGTTCTCACTTGGCCTGGAGAGAGAATGTGAACAATGCTCAGTAGCTTTATACTAAAATTACACTTAAAATCCATGTTAGTTCAACTAGCAAATTCTACTCCATTTGCATTGGAATCCTCCGAGTACTTAACATTACAATCAGGGTTGTGGTTTTGATGAGTTGAATATGGATTCCATTCGAATAGTTGTAGTTTTAGTTTCACACTTTCATAGTGTTCTGTGGAGTGGAAGATAACTGAGATGTAATGTTGTTTTGCAGTTTCTGCTCCCTTCATATAAAATCTATTAGTTTCATAGTTCACACTTTCACAATGTCGTTTTGCAGTTTCTGCTCCCTCTCGTTGTTCCTTTGCTCCTCTTCTTGGTCAGTTTTCTTGCGCCGAGTCATCAAGTCAACCGGGACACTTCTCTTGGCTTTCTTGTTGGGTTCAGGTAACACTCTTTCTAATATCGATCGTGATATTTGAACACAAATTTTGAATGTGAATTTTGGTTATTGTTTTGTTGGACAATTTTTCGATTAAATGTGCTTGTGTCAGCAATGGCTGTTATTTTGTTTTGAGGGATAAAAGGGATTTCATTGGTGCATTGTTTTTATTTTGTTGCTTTTGGATCAGTATTCACCACTCTATGTGATTAGCTTGTGATCAATCTTGGCTTCACTTTACTGTTTCATTATGTAATGGATTTACATTTCGAAAAAACAAAACGGATGAGTTTTGGTTGAAGAAATGTGAACATGAAGAGAACTTGAAAGCTTTTACTATTTAAAGTTTAACTTTGCCTTTTCTATTTATTCCTTTTCTTTTAGATTAGGTGGTCAAATGCTTAGGGACTTGATTTCATGTGGGATAGGGTTCATGGATCTTATGCAGAACAATGACTTCCAGTTATCTTTATTTGATATCTTGAAATCTTATGCAGAACAATGCTCAGATTTTGGTGGTTTTGGGTCACGGCCGTGATGGATATCACGGCCAGGCCGTGACGGTCTCTGCTTCTGGTTGCTCTGCGAAATTCCAGTCTCTCGCGAGGCGAGCCTATGCTCGCGTCGCGAGCCCCTGTTATGGCCGTGAAGAATTTTCACGGCTGGGCCGTGATGTGCTCGACTTGTGGTGGTTTTGGGTCACGGCCGTGATGGATATCACGGCCAGGCCGTGATGCACTCGACTTCACCTTTCTTCTTTTTCAGTTTTGCTCGATCATCTGGCCGCTAGGCCGTGATGGACTCTGTTTGGCTCATTTTCTGCACTTTTAAAGCCTTATCTTTATCCAAACTTCATCATGGTTGATCTTGAGCATTTTACCCTTGATATCTGCAAAACAACACACGAAAACCGCCTTACCCGTTCCAAAGGAAAATTAACCTAAAATCTAATAAAAATATGCCTAAACTACATGAAAATGCATGCAAAATGATAGACAAAGATGATGTGGAATCACACTCATCAACAAGTCGACACTTGGTTCCTTCAAAGAATACTCAGCGACAATGTGTTTTGTTTGCAGCCTTTCATTCCTTTAATCTGTATACATTGCATGTAGACCTCAACCACTCTAAACTCAAAGTAAATATGTTTAATAAATATTTTTGTAGATCGGAAAAGCATGGATCGGAAATGGATGTCCGCCAATCGTTTAACGAAGGAGTATGAGGATGGGGTGAAAGAGTTCATTAGTTTTGCAGTTCGGCATGCGAAAAACCCTAATACAATCATATGTCCTTGTTTAGATTGTTGTTATGCAAGGCGAGTTAGTGCAGCCGATTTGGAAGAACATTTAGTGTGTAATGGAATCGATCAAAGTTATACATGTTGGACAAAACATGGTGAGACAAGAGTCGAGTCTAGTGAAATGAGGAATCGTGTGAGATATTCATCATACGATACCGACACAAATACTTATGAGGGCGATCGTTTTGAAGACATTGCAAATGCTTGTTGAAGAGGATCTTCTGGATTGTCCACAAATGTTTGGGAGGTTGGTAAGTGATGCGAGAGCAACCATTGTATGATGGATGTACTAAATTCACAAGATTGTCGGCGATGTTAAAGTTGTATAACTTGAAATCGGGCAACGGATGGACTGATAAGAGCTTTCTGGACTTACTCACACTATTGAAAGACATGTTGCCAGATGATAATGTGCTTCCTAGTCGGACATACGAGGCTAAACAAATGTTACGCTCTATTGGCATGAGCTACGAGAGGATACATGCTTGTCCTAACGATTGCATTTTATTTCGGAATGAATATGCATCGTTACGGATGTGTCCTAAATGTAATGCCTCACGATATAAGAAGAAAGAATCAGATCCGAGAGAAGGTTGTGTGGTATTTTCCCATAATACCCAGATTTAGGCGCATGTACCGTAGTTCCGAAGATTCAAAGCACTTGACATGGCATGAGGATGAAAGGATCAAAGATGGCAAGTCTGCAGACCCGGCAGATTCTCCGCAATGGAAGAAATTTGATCATGATTATCCCGATTTTGGGCAAGATTCAAGAAACCTACGACTTGCATTGGCTCTTGGTGGATTTAACCCGCATGGTGTTCAAAGTAGCTCTCACAAGACATGGCCTGTGATTTTGGTGATTTACAACCTATCCCCATGGCTATGCATGAAGCGCAAATTTATGATGTTATCTATGTTAATTTCTGGGCCCAAACAACCAGGAAATGATATAGACGTCTATTTGACTCCTTTGATTGAAGACTTGAAACAACTGTGGGAGACAGGTGTGGAGGTGTATGATGGGTATAAGGAAGAAAGTTTCAATTTGAGAGCTATGTTGTTTGGGACAATTAATGATTTTCCAGCCTACGGTAATCTGTCAGGATATAGCATCAAGGGTCGGTGTGCATGCCCTATATGTGAAGAGGGTGCGGATTGGATGCGGTTAGAACATTGTAAGAAGAATGTCTTTCTTGGGCATCGTAGATTTTTGCATCCAAGTCATCATTACCGGTGGTGGAGAAAGGCGTTCAATGGGAACTCGGAAGAAGGTAGAGCGCCTTCACCTTTGACGGGTGATCAACTTTTTGAAAAGGTAAAGGATTTGAATATCCAATTCGGTAAACCTTTTGCGAGAGATATTGTCACAAGAGGGTGGAAGAAAAGGTCGATTTTCTTTGAGTTGCCATATTGGAAATCATTATATGTAAGACATTTCCTCGATGTGATGCACGTTGAAAAAAATATCCGTGATAGTGTCATTGGTACGTTACTCAATGTGCCAGGGAAAACTAAAGATGGCATCAATGCAAGGTTGGACTTGGTTAGTATGGGAATAAGAAGAGAATTGGGACCGACGAAGAAGGGTAAAAGTACATATCTTCCTCCTCCGCTGCTTACACTCTATCTAGAAAAGAAAAAACTGTTTTTTGTAAGTTTCTTGAAGGAGTTAAGGTTCCAGAAGGGTACTCTTCAAACATTAGGAACCTCGTATCGAAGAAAGATCTCAAGTTAAAAGGTCTAAAGTCCCACGATTGTCATGTTCTCATGGAGCAGTTGATACCCATTGGTATACGGTCTATTTTACCTAACAAAGTGCGGGGGGCCTTAACTAAACTCTGTTTCTTCTTCAAGGCAATTTGCAGCAAAGTGATTGACCCTGGGAAGTTGCCATCATTGCAAAGAGAAATTGTTGTGACTTTATGCGAGCTTGAGATGTACTTTCCACCTTCATTCTTTGACATAATGGTTCATCTAACCATTCACCTTGTTAGAGAGACACAACTGTGTGGGCCAGCTTATATGAGATGGATGTACCCGATTGAGCGTTATATGAAGATATTAAAAGGGTATGTGAAAAACCGATCACGACCCAGGAAGGTTGTATTGTTGTTCGGTATATTGTCGTAGAAGCTGTTGATTTCTGTGCATCGAATACCTATCCAATGCTGAATCTATAGGGCTGCCAAAGTCTCGTCACACATGGAGAATGATGGGGCAAGGAATTACTGGAAATGAAATAGTGACTATAACAAGGACAGAATGGGAGCAAGCACACTTATATGTTCTGCACAATGCCGATGAGGTTGAGCCATATGTTGAAAAACACAAGGACATGCTTAAGAGTTTGTATCCAAATAAGAATCAAAATTGGCTAACTAGAGAACACAATCGTTGTTTTATAACGTGGCTAAGAGATCACATTTATACAGAGTTGACTGAAAATGATACTTCAGTTTCAAATAGATTGAGATGGTTAGCCAAAGGTCCAAGTTTGCATGTGTTCTCTTACCACGGTTATCAAATTAATGGGTACACATTCTATACAAAAGAACAAGATGGTCGGAGTACAATGCAAAAACAGTGGTGTGACTCTAGTAGCTCGGTCGATGCATATCTCAAGTGCCAAAGACAGAAACCCGATATATGCAAATATGTCATACTTTGGCGTCATTGAACGCATATGGGAGTTGGATTACACACAGTTTAAGGTTGGTGTGTGTGGTTGCAAGTGGGTTGACAATAATAACGGTGTTCGATTGATGAGTCGGGGTTCATGCGGGTGGATCTTAATAGGGTGGGGTATAAAGATGAGCCTTTTATATTAGCATCTCAAGCTCAACAAGTGTTCTATGTCACTGATCCAGCTGATATGAAAATGTCCATTGTTCTTTTGACTAACAAAATAATTACTAATGTTGATGATCAAGACCATCGAGATGTTGATATTGAAGATGATCCTTTCGTCGGGACATTACAATCACTTGAGATTGATCCAACTAGGGATGATGGTATGTATATGAGAGATGATCATGATGAGGGGCTTTTGGTCAATCCACCATTTCGTACTAATAAAGGACAAACAAATCTCAATCAAATGAAGAAAAGAAAAAGGTTGACTTAAACATGTATGTAGTGTTTGTGTTTAAATGAACTTTTCGATCCTTTTATATTATAGTTAGCATCATCAGGTAATGCTAGTGTTGATTTTGTTATTCATAGTTGTTTTATATTTTGCATCAATTAATGTTATATTAATGTCCATTGATGTTTTACTTGTATCTAATATTTTTGTAGGTAAATGGCATCTTCAAGTAATTCTAGTGATGCCAAAGCGGCGAGACGTGGGCCAACAATTATGAAGGCGGTCATCCGCGCACGGAGTAAAGGACAAAAATTTGATGTAATTTACTTACTAATCTAAGGATTTCATAATGTTGTTTGATATCTAGATTTAATTACTTTATTATTTTTATTAGGTTGAATGGAATTCTTTGGACCAACCTATTCGTGCTAATGGTAAAATATTGAAGAGTTACATTGGGGCCGTTGTTCGGCAAACGGTCCCAATTATTTGTTCTAATTGGAAGGATGAAGCTTTGGATGGTTTCAAAGAGAGCATATGGGCTGATGTACAGGTAATTGTTAAAATTTATAAATTATATTGTAAACTATGTAAACATACTTACTTTGACACGTTGTTTATATTGTTTTGCAGATGTCTTTTAATGTTGATGAATCTCGGAAAAAATTTGTACTTCGGAAGCTGGTAACCTACATAGGGCATTCAGAACTAGATTGACCAAAAAATTTCTAAGAGATGCCAACGGGAATATCAATGAGGAGCCTCCATCAAAATATCCACACATATCAAGGGATGAGTGGACAGATTTTATAGCAATACGCACGGGAGATGCTCAATTCCTGGTATGTTTAATATCACATTAGTCCTTATAATTTTATAGCAATACGTACATATGACATTAACCATGTATTAATATTACTTATATGTGTCTGAATAGAAATTAAGCAATGAAAATCGCAACAGGCGTTAGATCCTGCATGCCCTTACAAAGCATCACGTAAGGGGTATGCTGACATTGAGGATGAATTGGTATGTATATATATATATATATATATATATATATATATATATATATATATATTTAACTGCATTTGTGGTAAATATGACTTTTAAACTGTTTGGTTAATTTATATTATCTCAATATACAGATACAGGAGGCGGGGCCAGAAGTTAAGAAAATTAAACGCCATATTGTGTGGAGGAAAGCCCGCGAGAACAAGGCGGGTGTAATTGACAACAAAAATACGCAGACCGTGTGGAATAAATGTGTTAGTAGACTAACGATTACATTATCAATTGTTATTTTCATATGATAATATATAATAATTTTAACATTTGCATTTCACCAATAACTATGTGTCGGGAGGAACTCATCACGATCATGGTAGAGAGGAGAGATAGAAGACTTTGGTCGCTGGGATATTCTTGCCAAAGCCATAGGTGTGCCGGAGAACCCACGGGCGTGTTAGGGGTGTGAGTTTCGGCGTCTCACAAAAAGATTACTTCCCACCCGAAGGTCGTGCAAGAAATAACTCGGAAACGAAAAAGTGGGAGACATTGGTGTCTCAACTCTCTGATAGATTGAACATTTTGGAAGAAAAGCTGAAACAAAAGGATGATGAGGAGAGGCAGGCTAATTTCACAGCCCAAGCAAGCGTCAAAGATAGTTGCACTCTACCATCTCACAAAGAGGCTTCGAGAGGTAATGCATGCCTTTTTTTTTTACTAGTATTGCATTCGCAGTTAAATACATTCAATTGGATGCCTTAATTCACAGCTTATTAATCTATCATTGGATTAGGCGTCAACTCATGTCGACTATATTTATCGACCCCAAACTATCGTATGGTTGCTATGGGTAAAGTATACAATGAGCCGGGTGTTACACTCGCATAATTGGACCAGTACCCTTAACCATGTGAAAGTTGGAGTTGATGTTGCAACCGAGGGGATGCGCCATTGCCGGTACCTATCGTTGATGCAGATGTGATGACAGTAGGAGATGCAATAGGTACTTATGTGGCATGGCCAATTGATCTCGTGGTTGTAATTAATATGGTATGTAATTGCATTTTTCCACCTTTTCATATACGGCATATATGGATTACATTAGTTGATCACTAAGCGGCATATTGAAATGCAAAATTTCCAGGAAAGCGAAAAAGCTAAAGGCATGGGCAGAGTTTATGGATATACTAAGGAGTCAATTACAACCCCAGAAAATAAAGGAGGCAAGTATTAGGCCAACCCACCTACATCTTGTTCAAATACAACTTCTCAGTAATATTTGAATTTCCTTAAAATACATGAACGAAAGAATATGAAAAATGCTGACCAATTGTACGTAGAGATGGAACAAAATATTTTTGGCAACCATTTCATTGAGATGCTCAATACTGAAAATATCAGAGAAGTTGTAAATCATGAATGGGTATCTGCCTCCGTTATTTCCGCATATATCAGGTAATAAATCAGGTTTAAAGTGTACACTATTTTTTTAGTCTTTCCATTTAAATATTGATGTATGTCATTGGTGTAATCCATTTTTATATTTTAATTGAAGGTATTTGTATGAAGAATTGTTGCTTCCAAAGGAAATAACGAGGAGGTTTCTGTTCTTGTCCCCACACCAAACAAATACATACGGCTACATCGGGAGGGATTCACAGACAACGTATCTAGCTGACCGGTTTGCAACTAAAGAAAGAGAATATCAGCCCTTGTTTTTAGCGCCATGCAATGTTGGGTGAGTCGCTTATCCTATAGGACTTAATTCACAATAATGAATTACATAAAAGTTGAGGTGCTTAGGATTTGTTATCTCAACATTTTTGTAGGAATCATTGGGTGTCTTGCTGCGATAAATATTGTTGAAGAGATTATTTACTATCTGGATCCCTTGTATGTTGATCCTAGGGATCGCCTGAATTAAAGAATGCATTCGATACGTAAGCATGTTTTTATATTTCTGATTTTCTATGATTCCGTTCGATACGTGAGCATGCGTGTGTTTGTGATGATTGAAAATATGTTTCTTAATGAAGTCTGTTTGATTTTGTGATTAGTGGTTTGCAAGTTTATCGCGCAAATATCGGAGCTAAGGTGCCGCGTTTAAAGGCAACCAACATTAAATGGATTCGAGATACAGGTATATTTGCAAAAACTTAATGCGCAATTAGATAAAAAAAACTATATTGATTTACTATTTTATTTTTTATAGTGCCCAAGACAACCCAACAAGACATGATTGTGGGTACTATGTCATGCGTTTCATGAAGGAGACTATCTTGCAGAACCAAGTTAAAATACCAATGGCGGTATGTTGTTTACTTAGCTTTTAATTGTGACTGTTCAAATGTTTTAGCAATTGTAACTTAATTTATTTAATTTTTATGTCGCAGTACTTCCCTGACTTCAAATGCTCCACATACTCCACTGCTCAACTATCTGAAGTCAAGGAAGAGTGGTGTCGCTATATTGTTGAAAAGTTCGTTTGATTATGTCAAATTGATCACAGTAGTTGCAGCAATACTCATTGGTATGTGAATAATGCTTTATATTTATCAACCCCAAACTATCTATGTATTTGTTTTTCCTTGGTACATGCCTTCGAGTTGATGTGTGCATTGCTAGGAGAAAATAAGTTCAAACTTATTATTTTTGTTACACTTTGTTAATGCTTGATTTGAATTCTGTTTCTTGCTACAGTAGTATTTACCTAATTAGTCTGCTGTATCCCAATGTAACAGGTTAGTCTTTGTGGTGGAAATGCAGTATGTATGCTACAGAGTCTTTGGATCACATTTCGACACATTGCTTTGGTGTTGTCTTGGTCTCATGAAAAACAAACAGAAGCTGTAAATGTAGATTAATTGTAGATGTATGTTGGTTTTCTGATTTTGGTTTTTTAAGGATTGAGATCTGGTATAGTTGCTGCACTTTGATTTTGTCTTACTCGTGTGAATTTGAATACTTTAGAAACAGAGTGGTGTACTTATATCTGGTTATATATATATATAGTTGCTGTATAGAGTGTTGCACTTTGATTGTATAGTTCTTGGTTTCTTTGCACAAACACATGCAGTGCTGCATTGAACACTTATATTTTGAACACATTTTGAACAATTGTGTTGACTGCAACAATTGTGGTTTTTTTGTGTAAATATGCAGGAATAATGGATGTAAAAGTTAAGAAATAAAATTAAAAAAAAAAAAGGGGCTTTAGATAGCGTTTCCTTGTACAAACGCTGTCTAAAGTCAGACTTTAGATAGCGTTTGTATAAGGAAACGCTATCTAAAGTCTGACTTTAGATAGCGTTTGTATAAGGAAACGCTATCTAAAGTCTGACTTTAGATAGCGTTTCCGTGTACAAACGCTATCTAAAGTCACCTATTAATAGCAGTTCCTAAATGCTATCTTTGCTAACGAGTTTTAATAGCGGTAGAATAGATAGCGGTTACAAACGCTATTAAAAGGCATACGGAAACGCTATCTAAAGTCTAATCTGTTGTAGTGTTTCATTCTTTCATATGTCAATATTTGAAAACATAAAACAAAATCAATAAGCTGGAAACTATAAATAAAATTAGAAAACTGGAAATTAAGATAACGAAGTTTAAATAATTCGTCAATAAAATTTTGATGTTTCATTAATTTCCAGTTTCATTATCGAAAATAAAACAAATTACCTAATGCGTTCACTGGTGTAGAAAAGGGATTCCACATCGGTTATTGGTTTTTCACATCAGTTTTCAAACTGATGTTGAAAAGACCGATGTTGTTTATTGTTACTTTTCACATCGATTTTAAAACCGATATTTAAAGTACATTTTTAACAACAGTTTTCTAAATAACCGATGTGGAAAGTTCATTTGTCACATGGGTTATCCCATAACCTATGTGGAAATATCACTTTTCCACATCGGTTTTTTATTAAGTGAAAAGTGAACTTTCCACATCGATTTTTGAGTAACCGATGTGTAAAGTCTCATTTTTAAAAAAAAAAACTCTTTTTACATTTCTATCATTCATTTCCCCTGTTTCAGTAATCCAGATCCATACCAGTATAACATATATATTCTAAATATTCTCAACACAATCACTTTTGTACAACAAAAACACACTAAATTAATATATACTGAATTTATTACGAACAATACATATGTACGTTCAACTACATTCAAACAACAAAGATAATTAGAAACCAAAAAGCTACATGATATATTATAGATTTCATATCAAAATATATATGATCAGTCAAAAGTACACTATAGCTAGTACATGATAAGTTTTAAACTAACTACATACAAACTATGGTTGGTACACTTCAAGAAAGAAAGTTGCTCAATGCCTCCTTATGTTATTGATGTCGGAATCAGATATTGGAGTTGGATTGTTGAATATCTGCAAGTTTAATTGGACAAAATATTATATCTTTTAAGTAATAAACTAACATAAAACATATAACGAATCTATAATTGTTACTTCTAATTGTTACCAATTAACATTTACCCCGTGCCATCTTTCAGTGATCCTGGAGGAGATAATTTCGAACATCCACTTCATCACATAGTATCTACATTCCCATGATCCACGTTGTATACGGGACTACGTACAAATGAAACCCAATTAGAATATGAGGAATTAAATAGAAATCAATAATTATACCCACTGCATTTGAAGCGTTTGAACTAACAAATATCTTACGTTAGGAATAATCCATCTGATTGCCAGACACCTTTCACCATGCAACATGTGGTTTGTATTAATAAAACTATCATGACAAAATAAACATTAATTAAAGTATATCTAATAGATTTCAGATAATTAAAACAACTGCATTACTGATTATAAAGTATTTTAATGCTTACGTTTCCATGATCATCTTCAGTTCATTCGCTGGTTTATTTCCAATTGAGCAGAAGAAGACCACGACATTCATCCTAGGGTACAAGATCAACAGTTGCCAATGCTTGCTGTATTTGCGGAACCATTAGTGACTAAGTGATGTGCCTCTGGTTGACCGGTTTTATAACTAATAAAAACCTTGGCTTTGTGCTAATTTTATATCATTTTCACCCAAATTAGACTTGATTGTCTCTAAGCAGTATTTTGAGTCTATAAAGTATTTTTAGGTTAATTTAGCTAATTTAGAGTCGAATAAAGTACTTACTATTATTTCTTGTTTTCAGGTAATAAAAAGGAATAATTCTGGAATGTCTCGCCACGCGGGAGCTCATTCGCCTCGCGAACCAGAAGGTGACTGTTCCAGAAATTGCATCCTTTCTGTCTCGCCCCGCGAACACTTGACTCGCCTCGCGAGTAATCCAGACCTGGAAGTCAGAAAGCATCACGGTTTACCCGTGTGAAAGGTCACAGGCGTTACAGTTTGGAATCTGAAGAGTCTCGCCTCGCGAATGACATGACTCGCCTCGCGAGAAGATCAAAAGTTGCAGACTGTTCCATTATTCGCCTCACGAATGTGTGCTCGCCTCGCGAGTCCGCGTAGTCCAGAACTTGTATATAAGTCAGTTTTAGACAGAACTGAAGAGTTGGCTAGGCTAGTAGGAGCTGGTGGCTGGCTAGTTTTTGGCCAGTAGCTAGATAGTCTTAGTCAGTAGTAGTAGTTTACTTCTTTTCTTTTGTGTTTATTTCTGTAATGGAGAACTAGTCTCCTAGATTAATCTACTGTGACTGGTTCCAATTACACTTGAGGTTCTGCATTTCCTATTTTAATTGCTTTTCTCTTTTCAATGCCATGCTATACATTTCTGTTTGTTATTTCAGGAGTGTATAGTGTTGTGTTGATTCATTTCGGTGATGTTATGTTTCTATAATTAATCGCGTTTGTTATTTCGCGTGTGTTCGTTCATGTTCGTTTGTTCATGAGAGCTTAACCCCGTTTGTTATTTCGGGAATAGGAACATACATCCGTAGTAGTGATTGCGTTGTTAATTGTTGCTACAACTGGGAGGGGATTAGAATCTGCTTAGGGCTTGGAATTGCATGAACCGATGATAGTGGGAAACCGAGAACAGTAGGTTAATCGTTCTTTAGCAAATTTGATAATATTTTAACTGCTTTGTTTTCTTACTCTGTTTTTATTTTGTTTTCTTTATTTTATTTCAATTACCCAAAACCCCTAAAACTGATTTTCTGTTAATAACAACAACGCCTAAGAGTCCTTGAGAGACGATACTCGAGTTGTCGCTCCCCTATCTACATTATTTTGTAAACGCTCGTTCTTTTTGGCACGTGGCGACAACGCGACCAAAAATTGGCGCCGTATTTTGATCAATTTGCATGGCCAACTTCTGAGATTCAGCTTCACTCCTCTGTTGGGCTTCAAGATTTTGTTATGCCATTCTCTGTTGGAATTCAAGATTGCTCGCCTCCATCATCTGTTGAATTTCGAGAAAGTTTGCTTCCATTTGTGCATTCATTTGCTTGAACAGGTCCTCTAGTGAAGGTTCGGAAGGTGCAGCTCTGAAGGCAGGATAGTATCTAAACAGGAAGGCTTCCTTCAAATCAAACCAGCTTGAGATGGAATTCTCATCAAGACAATACAGCCAATCCCTTGCAGCACCTTCAAGTGAGAACTGGAAAGCTTCCATCTTGATGTGGTCTTCTGTTATTCCTGCAGGTCTCAGCATTATAGAACAAACAGTCTGGAATTCCCTCAGATGCTCCTGCGGATTCTCACCTGCAAGACCACTAAACCTTTTCAACCAGTGCGATAAACCATAAAAATCAGGAAAATATATGCATGGTGGTGGTTCATAGTAAACATTAGGCATGTAACCATATATGTGATTATCCATGGGGGGTGCTAAAATTCACAACCAGACAAAACTAATTCATCAAAGAGAATATATATATATATATATATATATATATATATATATATATATATATATATTTTAAATTTTATTTTCTGCTAATAACAACAAACAAGAGTCCCCGGCAACGGCGCCAATTTTTGGCCGCGCTGTCGCCACGCGCCTAAGAGTCCTTGAGAGACGACATCCGAGTTGTCGCTTCCCTATCTGCATTATTTTGTAAACGCTCGTTCTTTTTGGTGCATGGCGACAGCGCGGCCACTAAGTCATATATAGTTATAATTAAATAACTGGTACTTACTTATTGAGATAAGTCGCAAGGTAGAATTGATGATCGTCTCAGGCAAGTATATCACGTATGGTGGTGACCGGGTCTTCTGATGCTAGGAGAACATCACCCTGAATGAACATGGGGTCAATGAACCCATAAAGGGCGAGGTTACCCTGATCAACTAACATACGACGCGGATACCTAATATATTGAAAAAACATGTTGATTATCATAGTATTTAAAATTTAATTACTTAACTTATAAATAAAATGTACTTACGTGCACCATAGCGATAGGTGTGCAGAACTAGCCATTTCTTTATCGAGTACAATCTCCATAAGTTCCTTCTTTGGGATATACAGTTCATCACCTGGACTGGCATCATGTTCCAACCTTACCAAAGCTGCGTCATTCTCCATGGTCACAACCTGTATAGCTAGAAGTTTAAAAAGATCACCAGGTGCCCCTTGTCGATCCCCTAAACAACAAAGATATATATTAGTAATCACAGATAAATTATTTCATTCGTAATTAATTAAATGATCAGATGAATACCTTGGCAGGAGCAGACATCTCTAGTCTTCCTGGATCCAACCTTTTAGGCAGAATATCATTTCCAACATCCTATAACAAATAAAAATAAAGTATCATCTTTAAACAATAATAAATAATTTCAATTATGAATATAGAAAAACACAACTAACTGAATACCTCAGATGCAACAAGAAAGCTGACCAAATGACATTTGGATCTGAAAAAATAACATTGCCTCATCATAAACCAAATGACTTGACAAAACCCGTGAAAGTATAATCTTAAATGCTTCTCTCCATGAATCTCAACTCTCAATTTCTCAGCATCCATACACAAGATGATATAAAATACAAAATTGGAAAAACTACTATGGGTAAGAAGCTCTTACCTTTTGTATCCAAGGATTGTGCCCCTCACGTAGAGTCTAAAATCAAAGCATGAAAAATACAGTGTTAGCTTATTTAAGACCAAAAGATCATATAAGAAAATGAGTAGCGAAGAGCTATGGCTATTCAGGCAGGAAGCAAAGAACTTGAAGAAAAAAACTAAATCCATCAGGCCATCATATATATTCAATAAAAAACTATATATATCCTTTATTCTCCTTAAGAAAACACAAAGTTTCCCTTCCTGCCATGTATTTTTTGTGCATATTGCAGTTGAAACACAGCTTCTAAAAAGGCAAGCGAAATGTAAATGACCAACTTCTACAATAGACCAGAAACTCTTAAGAGCTACCAAATTAATTATAAAATAATCTCTTTGAACACTTGAAGTTTCTAGTGCTTAAGAGATCGCCACACAGAGACTAATATCTTGCTACAACAAAGTATCGTAGCATCTGAATAACAAGCAATCAAAACATTACCAGTAAAATAAAATTAAAACCAAAACAGAAATTAAAGCAAGAAATATTATCAGTAATAATGTCAAGACAGAAATACAAAATGTAAGAAGAAAACAAAAGTTTCACATTGAGCAATGAATAATTTAAATAATAAATAAAATGTTTACTCACACATTATGTCTAACATTTTTTTAGTATATCAGTAAAATTTATGATAAGGATATTAGGGATACACCAGCCCAAAACACTACACAGAGAGACAATGGTTAAATGGTTGCAGCCAAATATAAGAAATCAATGCCTAATAAGCAACAAACAACAGCAAACCAAAGTGAATGTTCCACAAAACCTGTTACAAAGTAAACCCACATCATACAGAAAATGCACCATGACAAGTGGAAACCACTAGGTAATATATCAACAAAATAGAGGATGTAATCACAGTAATAAGCCTAAAAAGCAAAGTGGATTCAAACACCAGGTGGACTAATTAATTAATTGATTTTGGCATCAACTTCAGTTTTAGCGGTTTCACTCACAACCGTCTAATAACTTTTCCTGGGTGAGCTATGATCTTTGACTCTTACAGTCTCCAAACTAGTATTGACAAAGGAGTTTGCTTCACCATCAATGTCAAGGTCAAGATAATAGGTCAAGAAGTTGTCATGGTAGATACCATTTGTATAATCTGCAAGTACTAGTTATATATGGAAAAATAGGCACTTAACTTTACCATGTCCTTGGACCCTGCAACTCTTTGATTTAAAAGTAATTTTATACATAGAAAAAAATTGCTACAACCCTTCATTCAAAAGTAACAGCACTTTCAATGAGAACAAAGCAAATATATCTTTTGTCTAATTAAAGCTCTTACTTTGTTGACATTACATTGTACAAATGAGAATGAGTTGGCAAACTAGTATGAACTTATTATACACGTTAATGATAAGGGATTAAAGGCAATTTCCTAATGATATCATCCACTTTAATGATATGTATTTCGAACATCTTGTCAAGGAGTTATGACTTCTGGTTTTATCAAACAGCACGGATAATTTAAAGATCATCTCAAGGAAGAAAATTATTTAATGCTTATGGGCCTGCTACACGAGTAAACATGAACAGAGAGGTTGACACCAATACCAAAACCTCATGACAGAGCCTAGACATGCAGTTCACAAAGTGAATCTATTTGTGCTAGACCATTAGCCTCACAACAACCAGGTTTTCAAAGACACAAACTCAAAAATCTAAAAAATCTCAAGAATCTGAACAAAATCACAGATGTTAGGTTTTCGTTCAAACCTTGTTGAGGCGTAACTCAATATTGAAGAAGAAAATCACAGAGGAAGAAATGAAATCTCAGTCTGATCTGCAGAGGAAGAAACGAAATAGAAGAGGAAGCTAAGTCAAAAGAGAAGAAGAATACCTGGTGCAAATGGAAGAGGAAAACGCGAGTGGAAGAAGAAGAAGAATACCTGGAGAAAATGGAAATCGCGAGTGGAAATCCAACACAAAACGAGGGAGGGAATGAAAAACAAAGGAATGTAAGTTCTTAATAGCAAGCACAGAAGGTTGTTGGCGGTGAAGCAAGTAAACGTGATTTCTGCTCGTAGTTCCTCTCTCCTTAGTGTACTCGTGGGACTCGGTAGTGTGCTCGTGATACAGTATATGGAAGAGCAGAGCAAAAACAAAGGAAAAGGACGCATGACAGTAGGTTTTGTCAAATATTACACATCGGTTATCCAAAAACCGATGTGGTTAGTAATATTTCACATCGGTTCTATAGTAACCGATGTAGAAACTTACGATTTAATTTAAAATTTCATATTTTTTTTAATTTATTACATCGGTTATATAAAAACCGATGTGGTTAATTTATATTAGACATCGGTTCATTAGGAATCGATGTGAAAAGATGAAATTTTAAATTCTATTTTTTTAAAAAAATTTTATATATCGGTTATAATATAACTGATGTGATTAATCTATATATTAGATATCGGTTCCAAAAGAACCGATGTGAAAAAGATAAAAAATTAAAATTTAAAATTTTTTGTTTTAATTTTAAACATCGGTTAAAATATAACCGATGTGGAAAATATTTACACATCGGTTATTTTTGAAACCGATGTGGAATCCTTTACTTTTAATTTCAAAAGTGTCACCACCTCATTTTACATATCGATTTTTAAGAAACCGATATAAAATCTCCGATGTTAAATGCATATTTTGCAGATGTGGTTTGCCTAATATATCATAATAACAAACATACGAATAAATATCCTTCAAAAAAAGTACGAATAAATATGAATAGCACAAAAAAAAATGACTAAAGAGTACAGAAGCAAAATTTATAAAAGGAACTTAGTGGACCAGCTTAGCTGGATGTTTGTTTTGGTTTTTGATAAATGTACTTTAAATTGTCAAGTATCCTATGAATTGTACAGATATTTAAAATTTGTAACAATATAAAATAAATAAAAATAATAGTATTTAAAAAATGTATAAAATTATATTGATATATCCATATTAATTCAAATAAAATCCAAAAGTATAAATTTTAAATTTTAAATATAAAAATAAAATATAAGTAATTAATTCTTAAATTTGAATTTAATTTTTATAAATGAGATTAGTCTAAGATATTTAGTCACACGTAGTAATAGTATATTCTAATATGATAAATAGATTTAAATATTTTTTTAGAAGTCTTTGTTTTGAAAAGGAAAAAAATGAAAGTTAATCACCGAATTTGGCGGTAATAACTATTAATTATTAAATTTGAAAACACATCCTTAAAAGAGAAAAGATTTAAAGGAAATAAGTAAAAGAATGAAGATTTATGATAGAAGTAACTATTAGTTAGCAGATTTAAAAATATATTGAATATAGGTGGCGTCAAGTACTCTCACCAAAGAGGAGAGAGGTGGTCGGTAAGGCTTCACTTTTTTTTTATAAAAAAAAGTCAAGCAATTTCATTAACAATGAAGAATATAATACATTCGGTAACATCATCACGAATTTAGAGAATAGTAATATATATAGTCACCTCAAATAAAGAGTGCGCAATTATATGGACTTTCCTCCTATCAAACTCTACCGAAGAGTTGTTAACATAAGATGATAAAAGACTCATACAGTTTGAAATAACATCCCTGTAATTAGCTTAGTCCTCTTTAATGAGACCCAAGACTTCCTCTTTTTGCACCTGGAGTCTGGGAGTGTAACTCTAAAATTTAGCTTTGAAGAAATATCCTCTCTCATCATGTAAATTGTGATCGAAGTCGATGCTTAAAGTTACCTGCAAGAAAGGCTCAATGAACTGTCAATTGTCGTCGACTTTATTTGCATAAACTAAAAAAACCAAAATTGAAAAGAGAAAACTACAAAACGTGTCTGACTAATAACACCAAACGAGGTATTTGTGGTGGATAGAAATTGCACACAGGTTACCCATGCATCGACAGTTCCAACTAAGGATACTTATGGCTTCTGCAGGCCTGGGAACCGGAATCTGCCAATAAAAAATAGAGAGAAACAATTCCTTCATCTTCTTTATCCAACAACGATAGACTCTCACAAAAAGAAAAAAAACATAACTCTCACAAACTGAAAGAAAAAACATAGCTCACACAAACGGAGAGGAAGATTATAATGATGACAACGTTAAATCATCAAATGTTGCTAAAATTTAAATGATGCAGGTAATGCTTCACGTCAAAGAATGAGTACTTTAACTTAATGTATGAGTACTTTAACTTAATATATCTATAATCTATGATACATACACAAGAAAATGTTATATGGTTCTATACAGAGAAATTTTTATACGTGACAGTGCGAGTTTCTCACAACTCCAAAATACATCTCATTCTCTCCATGTTTTCTTTTCTATTTAATTATTGAATTAAATGCCTGCAACATATAAAAGGAAATGTTATTATAATTAAAACATTAATTTATTCAAATTTAAATTTGATTTGAAACTATTTACCTCTATAAGCGTCTTATAAAAAAAACCTCTATAAACATTAATTTGCTCGTTCAGTCAGTTTTAATTATAATAATTAGCAATCAATAATTTTATGGATAAAATCGATTTGCTACCGGTTGATGAGGATACAGTTCGTATTTTAAATGGTCAGAATTTGATTAATTAAAAATTTTTAAAAAATTTGAAATTTAATCAATTAATAAAACTATAATCTGCCAATAAATGAATATATTTGTAACCTTCCATTAAACATTGATCAAATTGTAGTATGATCAAATTATTTCTAATTGATATAATTTGAAATTAAATTATTGACCAATCAACATAATTTTCAATCTAATGAAACCTTGCAAATCAATACATGATTTAAACATGCTAAATCAATAGTAATTAGTAACATATTACCAATCAACATTAAAAAAACAATAAATGATTCAAATAATGAAATAACTTCCCCATAATACATTTAGTTGTTCCCATGTGCTGAAATTCAAATTCAAAACGAAGATTGCTTCAAAAAAAAAAAAATCAAAACGGAGATACACATGCCTTCTCATAGACATAAGCACCCACGAAAAATGGTAATAGTTATTGTAAATTTATAATTTCCAAATAAGTTTCAAAACAATTTGAATATGGGTCATGTATTTATGGAAATGTTTCAAACCAAATTACTTTAATTCTGTGCCAAATCAATTCAATATTAATCACTGATTTTGTTTCATTTTCGTTTTTAAATACTGTTCCATCCGTTTTTTTTCTATTGTAATTTTAGCTATTTATTTTTGTTCCAAAACAATGGATATTTTATAAACCCAAGATAAATTTGACAATTTATTTTTCCATATATACTCTTATCATAGAATTAAATTGAAATACCTTAAAAATACTCTAAATTTTTCCTGCTTAAATTCAGTCATAAATGTTGCATGTTCCAAAACAAAAGTGACACATATCAATGTACTTTATTTTCTCTAATTATAAATGTTTTTTTATTTAATTTTGTAAATGCTTCTTTTCAAGGTACATAAATGGCTAGTGGAGTGTGGAGAAAATGTGGTTAGAATTTGTAAATAATTAATGATACTATAAATAAGGGTATTTTGGTACAAATGTAAGCAAATTAATGATTTCCTAATCTGTGTGTAAAAACCTTAAATTACCATAGAAAAAGAACAGAGGGAGTAGCCTTTTATCTACACAGAATTCTAAGCCAAACAGAGCATGAAAAGCAAGAAAACTAAGCCAAACAGAGCCCATCACGGCCATGATCGAGCAAGGCTGGAAAGAAAAGAACTCGAAAGTCAGAACTTGTCAAGGTCAGGCCGTGATGGCCATCACGACCGTGACAGGCCAACCAATGCCAAGTTTTCGAAGACAGAATCTGTCACGGCCTAGCCGTGACAGGCATCACGGCCGTGACGCGCAATATCTGTAATTTTAATTGCTGATTTGATCTGATTTTGTAACAACATGGGATTCAAGTTACCCTACATTATAAATAGAACTCTAAGGCTCAAAAATAGGGATCCCTTGGACTGCTACCCATAGACAAAAACTAGGATTTCTCTTCTTCTCAATTTCTTCTTTTCTCTTAGGT
Organism: Sophora flavescens; assembly: GCA_030762895.1. Classification (NCBI taxonomy): domain Eukaryota; kingdom Viridiplantae; phylum Streptophyta; class Magnoliopsida; order Fabales; family Fabaceae; genus Sophora; species Sophora flavescens. Next base: position 37,976,583 of record CM061068.1, read on the forward strand.
TTTTTTATGCTTTTGTTAATCAAGCTTGCTATGAACATGACAATGCTTGAGTAGTCGTTTTTATTTCTAGGAATTGGGGCTATGCCCAAGATTTGTTTTATGTTATGAAATGACATTTTACTTCTTGTTAATTTCAATTGGCTTTCGATTTAATTCCTATTGCATGAATTACTTGTGAATTTGGTGTGCACTTATTTGCATGTCATAGATACCCTAAAGAGGAACCTAGCGGTGAACTTAAGTATCGGATCTATAGGAATAAAACTTAGGACTTAAATCACGAGAGTTAGAAGCAGTCCTTCGAGGGTTCACTGAATTGTTACAAAGCTCAAAGGGTTCGATTTAAATTCAATTACCACGAGAGTAGGGGTTGGTTTAATTGGGCACGGTTCTTGTATCACGAGAGGGAACATTCACTTATTTAGGATAAATTCACCTTCAAAGCAATTTCGATAATTAACAAGAGGGGTAGTCAATTTAGTAACATGAGCAGTCTTGTTGGTAACCCAATTCCTAGGAATCTCTTTTGATATTGAAAAATCTCAGATTTGATTTACTTTCCTATTTTGCTCTTGATTTCGTTTTAGATATTTGATTTGCTAGTTAATCTTTTAAAAACCAAATCTTTTCCAAATCTTTTTCTAGTCCAGTTTAATTGATTTAATAATTGATAGTTATTTAAGATCACGGTCCCTTTGGATTCAATCTTTTTATTACTTGACGACGAAGCTGTACACTTGCGGATTCGAGCCCATCAAGTTTTTGGCGCCGTTCCCGGGGACTGTGCTTTCTTGAATTTCAATTTAATTTTTAAATTGATTTTTTCTGGATATTTTTTTATTTAATTTTTTTTCTTTCTTTTTCTAGTGTATCTACCTCTCTCTTTGCAGGAATTTTTCTCTCTTGTACAAAGACAAAGAGCGAGAGAAAGGTTGATTCCCATTCCACTTATGGCGAATCTACCGGATACCAAACCACTGAAGGACTACGAAGCCCCAAATGCTAGGGGTTTGCGAACTGGGATTGCTAGGACAGAAATTGAGGGTGAGAACTATACTATACCGCCTTTGTTAATTGGCATGATTAGGCAACATCAATTTGGAGGATTACCCTCGGAGGACCTGACTGATCATGTGGAGACATTCTTGGAGTTCACCGATGCAATAAGAATTCAAGGTACCCCGATTGATGCTATTCGCTTGAGGTTATTCCCCTCCTCTCCGACTGGAAAGGCAAAAGCTTGGTTGAAGAAAGTGCCCGCTAATACCTTGTCAACTTGGGACCAACTGGAGTAGGCATTCTTGGAAAAATTCTTCCCTCCATCCAAGACTGCTTACCTACAAACTCAGATCACCGGCTTCTTCCAAAAGGATGGAGAATGCTTATCCTAAACTTGGGATCATTACAAAGGATTGCTAGAGTCTTGCCCACATCATGGGCTCGAGAGGTGGTTGTTAGTGCATACCTTCTACAACGGATTGGATTACTCTTCAAAGGTGTCACTTGACTCCGTAGCTGGTGGAGCCTTTATGAATAGACCACTGACTGAAGCGTTCAATATCATTGAAAACGTAGCCACTAACTATCACCAATGGGATTCGAAAAGAGGTAATAACCCGAAAAAACTTTGGGGGGTAAGTTTGAAATGAATAGTAATGATTTAATTATGTCTAAATTTGACTCATTGAATAAACGCTTTAATAAGCTTGAAAAGGCTAATGTGAGTTCAATAGGTGCTACTAATGTTGTTTGTGAGATTTGTGGAATGTAGGGCCATGACATAATGGAGTGCCCACATGGTATTGCTCCTGGATCCAGTGCTTCGGTGGAACAAGTGAACTCTTGTCATAATTTCTATGACACGAACCCGAAGTTGCCAAATTATGATCCCTCTGGTCCTTACAACCGAGTGAGGAAGAATAATCCTTATCTCTCCTATGGGAACTACAACAACACGTTGAACCATGAATTCCAAGAAGGCCGAGGTAATAGGAAACCTGCATCGGGGTATCATCAGGTACAAATGTCGAAACTTGAGTCTCTTTTGAAAAATTTTGTTGAAACTCAAACAAAGCAAAATGAAGAGTTTAGGCAACAAGGTAGGGCAGTCAATGAGGCAATAAAAGAGTTAGCATCTAAGGTAGATAACTTAGTCATACATAATAAGATGTTAGAAACTCATATTGCCCAACAAGTTAGTACATATTCTAGAACTAAGGGTATGCTTCCAGGACAACCCGAAGTTAATCCCAATGAGCACTGTAATGCTATATACTTAAGGGGTGATAAGCTTGGGGTAGTTGAAAAGGATGTGGAATGTGAGGAGGACATGAGTGAACATGAAGAGATAGAGCCAAAGTATGTCCCTCCACCACCTTACCAACCGCCAATACCTTTCCCACAAAGGTTGGTCAAGAAAAAGCAAGTAGAAAAAGAAACTAAGAGCTTAATTGAGGAGCATGATGGCATGATAAAAACTAATATGCCTCCTAAACTAAAAGATCCATGAAGTTTCTCTATTGCTTGCTCAATTGGAGAAGTGAAAATAGACCAAGCCTTATGTGACTTATGGGCTAGTACGAGTTTGATACCACATACCATCTTTGAGAGGTTAGGAACCAAGGAATCGAGTCCATTCAAGTTCTCTTTACAATTTACGGATGGCTCAACTAAAACTCCTCTAGGCATACTAGAGAATGTCCCCATAAAGGTAGGGAAATTTTTCATTCCGACCGATTTCATGGTGTTGGATATGAACGAGAATTCTAAATTCCCTATCATTCTTGGAAGGTCATTCTTGGCCACAGCTGGAGCAATAATAGATGTAAAAAATGGTAAGCTCTCTTTGAATGTAGAGGAAGGTAGGGTGGATTTTGATTTGACTAACTCATATAACAACCCTCCTCTGGAGAGTCATGTGTGCAGGATTGAGATAATACCTCCAAAAGTGAAGGAAGAGCTTAACATGGAAGCAACTCCCAAACTTTGCATGACAAATGATGCACCGAATGATGATGAAATTGGAGTTGCTCAACATGTGGAGTTAAAACTTCCGTCGGGAGGAAGTAAGGCCATGAAACTCAGAGTGAAAAGGGCAAAGCGAAAGCGCATGTGGCCATATGAACAAAATAGGCTCTTTGAAGGACTTCCTTGGAAAAGAGGTATTCTTGCACTTCCAAGCCCAGCCGATACCGGTTTATTGAAGGGAGTATGGTCAAGCTTAAAACCGTAAATAAGCGCTTCTTGGGAGGCAACCCAAGCTTTCTTTCCCTTTTGTAATTTGTTTTTGAATTTTGTTTTTGAATAATTTGAGAAGATTACGAGAAGAAAGATCACAAATTTATGGTTTTGCCAAGTATTTTCAGGAAAAGCAAAAAGGCATGGAAAAATGAAGTAAGAGGAGATCATGGCCTGCCCCTGATATCCATCATGGCCATGATGTGAGACCAGAATTGATCACACCCAGGCCGTGATAGAGGTCACCACCATGATTAGCCAACAGCTGAAGATCATAAAGGAACACAGCCCAACCGTGATAACCCTTATGGACATGATGAGAAGGACTCAGAAGATCAGAATGTATCACGGCCTAATCGCGATGGAAGTCATGGCCGAGAGAGGTCAGCTCCTATAGACCCGAATTGATCACGGCCTAGCCGTGATGTATATCACGCCCGTGATGGGGGACTCGCTTGACACCAGAACTGGTCACGGCCTGCCCGTGATGAATGTCACGGCCATGACACGTCTTCCAGCAGCTCTATGATTGGCATCTGAGCCAAAACCCTCCACCACCTCGGTGAGTTGTTCCGTTTTTCTCATCTCTCCGACTTGATTATTTACATTGGGGACAATGTAAGTTTTTAAGCTTGGGGTAGAGGTATTTTTGCATTTTTTTGCATTTTTGTATTTTTCATGTTGCTTTCATATAGGCGTAGTTTTGCATAATCACATGATTAGATTACCCATTGCTTAGAGTATGCATCCAATTGTGAGAACTTTGTGCCAAATGAATTGAGACAGTGAATTTTTGAACCCAATTTTTGTATTATTGTGATAGGCTAAAAATAAAAATGCTTGAGATGATATTTTGATAGTAAATAATTAGCATGTGTGGTTCCTTAGATTTGTGTTTCTCATTGATTTCAAACTACTAAATGTGAGATTTTTTGAGCCAAAAAGGGATACTCACTAAATCCATCCCATTCATTGTGATCTTGAGTGTTTTATTTCTCTTGGATTGTATTATCTAGAACTTGACTTGAAACCGTTTTGAAACTTAAAATTTCTTTAAAACATATTTGAAAATGATTGAGGCGCTATGTATTTTTCTGGCCTTCTGAGCTTTGACTGATTAAATGCTATCCCTTAGTTGCCCAATTTTGAGCCTAATAGAATAAAATGCTTTTCTTGGTACCTTGATTTATTTTGATGAATGATGCTTGGTATGACACCTTTTAAAGTATTGCAAAAAGGACAAAAAGGTGGTTTGAAAAATAAATTGTGGGATGAAAAAGTTAGAAAAATATTTCTCTTAAGTTGGAAATCTCCCCTTCTCCAAATTGAAAAAATAAAATAAATAAAAAAAGAAAAAAATTACTGGAGAAGGGAATGAGAAAAAGAAAGTGAGAAATAAAAAAATAAAAAAAAAAGGAAGAAAGAAAGAAAGGTGGATTAAAGCCCAAAAATGTATTTTAGAAGGTTGTCATGCTTTGCATTGTTTGATATTTTGTATGTTTAGCCTTCTTGAATTTTTCCTTTGTTAATTTCTCCACCTAACAATTAATCCCATGGCCCCATTATTACCAAAATAGAAGACCTCTTGATTCTTATGAGTTTTCATTAATAAAGTAGAGATTTGGTTAATAGTCAAGCTTATGGTAGGATACCATCCTTGAGGAAATTGAGTGAATTGTCATATGTCCTTAAATGCTGAGGTGAGAAGAGTGCCCGATTTAGTGAGAAGCATGAATCTAGAGAACCTAAGCTTCTAATTGGACTTGAAATTGATTGTCTCTTGGTTACTTATTCGGATAAGCCTGTTACTTGGATTTATTACTCGGGTTCTTGGTTCAATGTCCATGCTCGATTTTTTATCTTGTCCGGCCTTGGTTATTGCTTGAGGACAAGCAAAATCTTAAGCTTGGGGTAGTTTGATGAGTGTGATTACACCTCATATTTCTTTATCATATTGCATGCATTTTTATGTAGTTTAGGCATTTTTAATTTGATTTTTGTTAGTTTTTACCTTGGAACGGGTAATGTGGTTTTGTGGTGTTTATGTACAGGAATTGAAGATTAAAATGTTCAGGATCAACCATGATGGAGCTTGCATGAAAACGGAGCTTGAAAAGCAAGAAAACTGAGCCAAACAAAGCCCATCATGGCCTAGCCGTAACAGCCATCACGGCCATAATCGAGCAACGCTGAAAAGAAAAGAACTCAAAAGTCAGAACCTGTCATGGCCGTGACAGGCCAACCAATGCCAAGTTTTCCAAGACAAAATCTGTCACGGCCTGGCCTTGACAGGCATCACGGCCGTGACGCGCAACATTTGGAATTTTAATTGCTGATTTGATATGATTTTGTAACAGCTTGGGATTCAAGTTACCCTACATTATAAATAGAACTCTAAGGCTCGAAAATAGGGATCCCTTGGACTGCTACCCATAGGCAAAAACTAGGATTTCTCTTCTTCTCAATTTCTTCTCTTCTCTTAGGGTTTTTTTATGCTTTTGTTAATCAAGCTTGCTATGAACATGGCAATGCTTGAGTAGTCGTTTTTATTTCTAGGAATTGGGGCTATGACCAAGATTTGTTTTATGTTATAAATTGACGTTTTACTTCTTGTTAATTTCAATTCGTTTTCGATTTAATTCCTATTGCATGAATTACTTGTGAATTTGGTGCGCACTTATTTGCATGTCATAGATACCCTAAGGAGAAACCTAGCGGTGAACTTAGGTATCGGATCTATAGGAATCAAACTTAGGACTTAAATCAGGAGAGTTAGAAGCGGTCCTTCGAGGGTTCACCGAATTGTCAAAAGCTCAAAGGGTTCGATTTAAATTCAATTACCACGAGAGTAGGGGTTGGTTTAATTGGGCATGGTTCTTGTATCCCGAGAGGGAACATTAACTTATTCAGGATAAATTTACCTTCAAAGCAATTTCGATAATTAACAAGAGGGGTAGTCAATTTAGTAACATGGGCAGTCTTGTTGGTAACCCAATTCCTGGGAATCTCTTTTGATATTGAAAAATCTCAAATTTGATTTACTTTCCTATTTTGTTCTTGATTTCGTTTTAGATATTTAATTTATTAGTTAATCTTTTAAAAACCAAATCTTTTCCAAATCTTTTTCTAGTCCAGTTTAATTGATTTAATAATTGATAGTTATTTAAGATCACAGTCTCTGTGGATTCGATCTTTTTATTACTTGACGACGAAGCCGTACACTTACGGATTCGAGCCCATCAATTATTTGTGTTCAAGATCATTGACTCCCATCCCCCTATTAGTTAAGCTATATGGCATAAGGCATAATGCAACACTAATTTTGTGTACAACTTTTTGTATATATTGTTGCCATTTGCAGGTGTTGATGCAATCAGCCTTATCATTGTAAGTAGTTTTTTATTTCTTGCTAATGGTTAAGTCATCCACTATTTCTCAACTAATAGAGTGTAATGCATTTTTCAGGTTTTCTACTTTCATGCTATTGTAGTCACTTTGCTCATGGGATCTTATCAAGAGAACAACAGCTGTAGCGGTCGTTCAACATCCTTTCTTTTGGATGTTCTTTTAACTATTTACTGCCTGTTTGTTTAGCGTCGGTTGCAGCCCGAAATAGAGTTTGGGCTTTCAAACCCCAGTTACTACAGTAATTGGAGCGTTTGGGTACAAAATCCCGGCCCGTCCAAAATAATTGATTTCTAGTGGACAAAACTGAGTTTTGTAGAAACAAAAAATTTTAGTTTTTCTGTTGAAAATAATTGATTCTAGATGTAGGACCCACAAAATCCTACATATTTACACCTCAAAAGTGATTTTACTTTATCATCCAAACAAAATCAGTTCTTCTAAACCCAGTTTTAAAATATTATTACCAAACACAAATCAATTTTTTTAACCTTGTTTTTTTCAAAATCAATTATACCAAAATCAATTGTATCAAAATATAAAATAAACAGACCCTTAACGTTCTGTTTGTCTATTTCTTCAGTATGAAACTATATCATGTTCTTTATCGGCTATTTTATTCAAACTTTTTTTTTTTAATTTGCAGCAGTGTTGCTTTTATATTACTCAATCCCTTCGCACTTGAGCAATACCTTACACGTGGACAACAATGATTTTGTCTTGGACCGAGTTGGAATGATTTCGAAGGAGTGGTTAGAATATTATTATTATTATTATTATTATTATTATTATTATTATTATTATCATCATCATCTACTGCTTTTTTAATTTTTATTTACTTGGGTATTAGCTCTGCATCTAAAGGCTGGTAACTACCTTTTACTTTGTTCAATTGATGCAGTCCTTCTTAGCCTTATGGAGAGATCCAAATTATTGAGGAAGATCCACCCTTCAGGATTCCAATGGATGTTTTTGGCAAGAGAAATGTTTTTTGAACACCCATTTGGGATACCTCCAGCGACACCTTGGTTAATCACGTGTAAATATTTGGTTAATTCAGTTCATTATATGGTTAATCACGTGTAAATATGTGGTTAATTCATGATGACCTATTAATCATATAAATAACCGAATTAATCATATATTTGCATGTGATTAACCAATTATTTATATGGTTAGGGAAAATAAGCTTCATATAACCCATTAACCATATAATGAACTCAATTAATCAAATATTTGCACGTGATTAACCAAGGTGTCCCAACCGGATGTCTCATCCGGGTGTGCAAATAACACATCTGTTTTGGAAAATTAGCATCAATTGAACAATTTGGTCGACCGGCTTGGTTTGGTTGGGTGCTTTTGTCTAACAAAAACTATTTCCTAATTTCAATAAAAGAACCATTTGGTTTGTGTCTACACTCTACCATCTATTTTGGATTGCATAATTTGATTTCTGAAAAAAAAAAAAACTTAGATACAAGCATGTTTAAAATGTTATCATTTTTTTTCTTCAATGAGCAAGGCAGTTCATAGTATCTTTCTGTTTGCCAAAAAAAAATTTATTGTTATGCAACATTGTGGCACATATTTTGTGTTTATGCATGATTTGTGTTAGCATAACTTGACAAGTAATACATGATAATTAATTTATAATTTTTAAACAATTAATTTATAATTTTTTATTCGTTGTTGTTCTATATCTATAATCTATAAATAAGAAAATGTATGTATGAATTTTATCTGCCACGTGTCACGCAATAACAACGCCACCTCACATGAATCCTAGGTGTCAATCAATCTATAAAATTAGGGATTACCGGGCGCATGACTTTATGAATGTTATCTTAGAATGATCTTTATGAATCAAGATATGCAACCCCACAATAATCAAATATTAAGGCAATCAATTATTAAGCCTCCATAATGCATATCAGACCCAATCAAATACTCTTGGCAATTCATTAATTTAATTATTATTATAATCTTTCATAATATTCTTTTTTTCAAATTTCAAATTTGGGCCAACTAACCTTTCCTTTTGTGTCCAGCTTGACATTAGCAACAAATATCCTCTCACGGGGTCTCTACCATAATTTTAAGATTTGAGTCTTCCTAAGTCACGAGCCTTTCGATTTTTTGTTCCTTCTTTCTATTAACCCTGCATTATTGTAAGAAATTTTTGGTTAATTATATCATAATACATTTTTAAAAATATTTTAATATTATTTTTTAAAATACTAATATGTTTCTCTCGATGAAAAATACTAATCAGGGAGTATTTTTATTTTACTTTTAAATTGATGATATTTCATAAATTAAGGCATTGGCACATATCAATTAAATTAATGCTCGCAGCTAAATAGTAAAACCATATCAATTAAGGGCTTAAGGTCTTTCACATACCCCGTACAAATTAATGCTCAATGATATTTCGATTTTTTTCTCCTTCTTTTCTATTAATCCTGCATTGCTATAATTTAAGTTATCAATTTTGGATTCAGTTTTGAGAATAGTTTAGAATTAATGATTAAATAAATTACGTCGAGAAATGATTAATTAGCTTGAATTAAATGTTCAGAGAAGTTTCTTAATAAGATAGTGGAAGAAGAAGTGGTTAGTGCTAAATTATAATTTTGCTTTGAAAAAAAAATGCACTATAATATTAATGTTGAGAGAAGTAGAATGCCGAGGTATTAGGAAAAATGTCAAATGTTAAAAATAATATAATAGATAAATATATTTTCTAAAAATGGACTTTAATAGGAAAAGAGGAGAAATAATTTTAAGAGAGAATAAAAAAGTAATATAATAAATAAATAATTTTTCTTAAAATAGTTAACTCACAATGACAAAAGAGGAGAAACAAATCAAATAATTTTTCAAGAGAAAAGAAAGATAATATGATGGATGAATATATTTTCTAGAAATGTTTAGCGAAAATGAGGAAAGATAATAAATAAATCAAATAAATATTTAAGAGAGAATAAAAAATAATATGATAGATAGATATATTTTCTAAAAAATATTAACTTACAATAAAAAAAAAGAGAGAAATAAATCAAATAAATTTTGAAGAGAAAATAAACTAATACTTTCTGTTTAGTATTAGTGTTTAAATAAATAACATTGAGAAATTATTAATGAGCTTGAAAAACAGTTGTTGCTTTGGAAATATATATATTCTATTAAATATTTAAAGAAGTACGATACTTAGGTAGTGAAAGAAAAAAGACAACACTTTTTTCATTAATCAAAATATTTTTTATTTTGTTTATATATATCATCGTTTTGTATTATTATTAAATTTTATTTTCAAATAAACATATTTTTTAAAATAATAATATTCTCCCTTTATTTTTTTTCTACACATGCAAACATTTTTTATTTATATTTTTTTAAAGAGTTTAATTATTGTAAACTGTCAGTATAAAGTTTTTACACTGTCAACCAATCACAAATCAAGATATTGATTACTTTTAAGATAGTTAGGATAAGAGTCAAAGATTTTCAATGATGTGGCAACTCATGATTGGTTGATAGTATAAAAAAACCTTTACACTGACAGTGTGTATTAATTAAACTCTTTATTTAATGCATAAATATTATGATATTCCATATACGCTGCAGGAATAATATGTTAGAGTGTATATTTACAAAACAACATGTAGTAACTATTTACACTTTTTTTTATACTTTGTGTAAAAAGAACTGTTTGCACTTTGTGGGAAAAAAAACTATATGTATAAAAATGTGTTCTAATTTTTATTTTTTTTTGGAATCCTAAAAAAAATAATATATTTCCCATGGCACGGGTCAATACACTAATAATAATATATAAGGGTTGATGAATCCGATTTCCCTACATTCATAAAAACACGTATTTATATTCATGCATCAATATACCGTTGGTTAATCACCGAAAGTGTTTGAGGAAATATATGACTAAACGGTACATTAACGTATGAACATGATTTTTTTTTTTAATTGAAGAAATTCATTTTCAATATAAATACACCTCAATCGCTCCCATCAACCCTTCTGATTGCCACACTGAATTTATATTTAAAGTTATTATTTATCTCTACATTTGTCTTCTATATTATAAAATTCAAACATCTTATATCTCAAATATCTAAAATACCCGTATACCAAACTTCCTACGAGTATATCCTTCCTAGGACGAAAATTTATTTTGGACTTTTTTTTATTGGGCTATGTAAACTCACTTATTATAATAATAATAATAACGCAGCAACTTGGGTAGACTTTCCGTTGACATGCTGCCTTGTACAGGTTTCTACAAGTAAGGGCGAATAGAGTAATGATACTTACACACCCAAAATTGACATCTTGAATAATCGATATAAATATTTGATTAATTCAGTTCATTATATAATTAATCACGTGTAAATATTTGGTTAATTCATGATAACTCATTAATCATATAAAAAACTGAATTAACTAGATATTTGTATGTAATTAACCAAATATTTATATGATTATAGAAATAAACTTCATATAACCTATTAACTGAATTAATAAAAAATTTACACATGATTAATCAAGGTGACACCTATCATTACTCGATCTAATATGCGTGTTGAAGTCCTCAGTCCAGTCCAAAATGTTTTGATATGTGTAAAACTCATACACACAAAAGGGGTTCCATAATAATCAAATACAACCACACCAAATGAATATATATACTCTTGGACAAACTTCTTTCTTCCATCATTTTGTATTTGTGTCTCCGAAATCTGCAATAACATACAGAAAGGGGGAAAATTGGAGAGTGCATAACACCAATGATATTGATATTCCCCGCTTGTTAAATAAAATTATTAAAAAGAAAGTGTAAATTTTAAGCCACAGTGCCAAAATATTCTTGCAAGAACTGATAAAGCTCTTCAGCAACCACAGCAGGATACTCCTCTTGTGGAAGAAGGGCACCTGGCACCTCCACAAACTTGCTCACCCCTTTAGCTCCCTTAAGAGCTTCCATCTCAGCCTTAGACCTCTTAGGGGATCCCTTTGTTGATACAACCAGTACTGGTGCCTTTCCCTCCAAATCCGCAAAGAGTTGAAGGAACTCCTCACGAGTTTTTACAGGGTCTAACAGCCCAGTCAGGAAAGCAGCGGGCAAGTAACGTGCTCCTTTTCGTTTTGTCAGTGCATATCTGCTTTCCACGATTCCTGGAGTCACATTGTCGGGGTTTGCATATACATGGGATTTGTACTGTGATTGGATTGCATTCTCATTGCTCACAAGCATGTTGTACATCATCCATCCAACTGCAGGGGCCTTTAAGGTGCCTCTTAGAAGACCATACCTGTCATGTTTATGAGGAAGGGAGAAAAGAAACCAGATATATTATATCGTAAAACAAAGTAATCTGGTTGTAGCATACTTGTTTCTTTGAATTTTATATCAATTGAACTCTTGGGGCAAATCAAACAACATTTGGCAGAGCAGGGGAAAATGGGAATGCTACTACAGTAGTTTCCTTTCAGTAGACTAGAAAACAATGCTACTAAAAGGAAAAAGTACGTCAACAGGAAAGGGGAGCACCAAAGTACCTTGTTTCCATGCTGGAATCTCGACCAAAGACAATAGGAAGGGGACCAGCCCAAGTTGGAGCTACGGCAGCTATAGCTTTGGGTTTCACCAGACCCTTTTTAGCAGCACGGGCTACTACTGAAGCAGCATGCCCTCCTCCAAAAATTACCAAATCATTTACTAGTATAACATGAACAATGTTAGTCATAACCATTAATCAATACAAGCCAGGATTGGACATATTCAACTGCTCCTGGAAACAATTATACATCCTGGAAGATATAATGCAGATAGAAGACAATCAATGGATAAACCCAAAACGCCCTTTGCTCCCACCATTCACAGGAAGGGTCATGAAAGACATAAGTATTCAATAAAACAATAGAAGAAGCATGGCAGAATAAGAAATACCATTTGGATACAAGAGACAGAAAAAGAATGACTATACATAGGTGGCATACGAATATCTAATGAGATGAGTGTTTATTGCGAGAAGTGAGATGAGTGAATCTTGATCATTGGATTCTACATGTATCGTAAAGATGAGAACAAAAAGTCATGTGAGCCTTAGTTAACTTCTAATGCGAACCATTCATATAAGATCACACACACACACACTCACTCACTCTCTCTCTCACATGGTTGTCAAACAAGAGTTTAAATAAACTCATGGAGCTTAGGTAAACTTGAATCATAAACTTGACTCATAGCAATTTACATGTTTTAGAAATATTAAAACAACATATCCTAGTACTTAAACAGAATTTAATAGCATATCCATAATTAACATTCAACATTCCAACTCCATACCAAAGCAAATGAAAGCAATAAAGTATAAACATAAATGATAAATCAATACTTGACCCAACCGTTGTATTTTACCTAGACCGTCACTTAAATTATTTTATAGTTTGACAAAATCAAAGAATAATAATAATGAAAACATATAATTAGCTTTAGAAACCCAATATATATTGCAGAACATAGAAATTCAACCCAAATACCCAAGAACATAATCTAAAAATGTATATTTTGAGGACAAATCATGTATAAAACTAGGCTCGTAAACTTGCTTGAAAAAACTGAGAGTTTATCAATTGTGTCCGAGTTTACTTCAACCCATATGAGTTTATCAAAAAGACATTTTACATGTGAGCTCGCTCGTTTTTGTATCCAAGGATGGCAAACTCATAAGAATTTAAGAGCTAACCCGAGATTTTAATACACATATACGCGTGAGGATCGCAAACTCATAAAAATTTAAGAGTTTACCTGAGACTTTAACACACACACACAGGGGGGTGCACTCAGGTAATCCCTTGCTCTAGTGTCTAAAGACCTTTCCATTTTCCTTGCGCCAGCTACAATGAAACCGATGCTCTTAAGAATCTAGATTTCTCATACCCACCAATAAAGGGGGAAAAGTGTCTTAGAAGCCCGGGTAAGCTAGGAATTATATCTTCCAAATGCAACATAAAGGACTAACTTAGCAAAATTTCTCAAACATAAAACCCAAAGTAGTGAAATTTAACTGTTAAGTAAAAACTATTACAAAATAAAATGTCTTCCATCAGTACCTGGTTGTTTTATTGGTCCATTGGGTGAATTGATGAAATCAACCAGAAATTTTTCCAAGACATCAGCATTGTAATCAATCTTTGGCCGATCAGAATAACCCAGACCAGGCCAATCAACAATAGTTGCCCGCCAATTGACATTGCCATTACGTTGAACTATGTTTTCAGCCACCAATCTCCATTCCTCCACAGTGCTAACATCAGAAATGGTTGGCATCATCAAGATATTTCGGGAAGGCTCAGGAGTCTCCTTTACATGTTCCTCATAATAAATGTTTACAAGGTTGTCCTTGAATTTCCATTGCCAATTACTAGTCTGATGGGAAAAAGAAAAAGCATCATGCATGAAGTCTTGGAAATTTTGCATCACAGTAAAAAAGGAATCCAAATTTCAATTGTGAATAATCAAATGAAAGCCAATTGATTTTATAAATCAAAGAAGCAACAATGAAATAAGACAAGTATAACAGTAATAGAGGCTCAGGAATCAGGATAGTTACTCTCACCTTCAACGGGGAGGGTTTGTCATTGGCAGAGACGTTGGAATAATCAAGAGTAGTTGAAGCCCGAATTTTTAGGGGGTTAAGGAGATTGACAGAGTGGGAGAAAAAGGGTCTACGAATTTTGGCGTCAAGGCTCAAACTTGGAGATGAAGGAGGCGTAAATGTTGCTGAGAGCGCCATCAAGAGGATGCAGAGCTTCAACGATGAAGAAGGGGTACCTAAGGTTTAAGACCAGGGAACCACAGCAGAAAGCCAGAAAATGCTGACTCGATGGTGCAAATATTATAGATGTTTTAATTTTTATATATTTATATTTTAATGTATATATAATTTAATAGTTTAAAATTTCAAATTGTATATATTTTTTATTTATATATATATATATATTAATATTTTTCGATTCGAACAGAATGAAATCAAATCAATAATAAATTTATATCTATAGTCACGTGTCAAGTTATGAAATATTTTATTATTATTTTATTTATTTTCTAAAATTTATGTATTCTTTGTTTTAAAATATTTACAAACCGGTAAAGGTACATTGTTTTGGGAGTCAAACATGGCGGCAATCTCTGTATTAACATAAATAGAGCAGATCTATTCATATTTTGTATTTTTTTTTGGCTACATCCTTACCTTTATTTTTTCTATTTTAAATAATAAATCTATATCTATACTAATTAATAAAGGGAAATGTTGATTTTAGTGTAACACAATGGTACAAACCACATGTCAAGTAATGAAGTTTTTTTTATTTTCTAAAATCTATATATATTTTTGTTTTAAAATATTTACAAACCGATAAAGGTACAATGTTTTGGGAGTCAAACACGACAATCTTTGAATTGACATAGATAGAGGCAGAGCTATTCATATTTTCTAATATATTTTTTCTACATCCTTGCCTTTGTTTTTTTTTTTTTCTATTTTAAATAATAAATCTATATCTTTACTAATTAATAACGGGAATTGTTGATTTTCTAATAAAGGGACATGTGTCAGCACCACATGATTTAAGATGATTAGTTGATCATTAATGATAATCAAAGATGAACACTTAACACATAGTGTTATATTACGTATTATAATATCATTTTAAAATAAAAGTAATATTTAATTCTTTAAACTCAAATTATAGATAAAATTATTTCAAAGTTTTTGCTGATCATTTCTGTCTATAAATAAAAAGCCTTGGAGATGAATGAGTACCACCATTTTGGGTGGGAATGAAATATTGAAAGCAAAGTGTGAAATAAGTAAAGAAAATGTTTGATATGATAGACTTAATTTGGAATAAAGCAAAAAAAAAAAAGTTTGGTAGATATAAAGACACAATTCATGTTATTAATGATATTAATGCTATCAATAATAATAGTAATTGATGACTCGTGTATCGTACGGGTGAAAAAATACTAATATATTATTAATTTAAAATAATTTGCTAACAAAAATCAAATAAAGGATAAGATAAGCAATTTTTATTTTTCAAACCCTTGACTTTTCTCTGTATCTTTTAATCAATTTTCCAACCGTAAAGGTTTGTTTACAATCTAAATTTAAGGTCAAATGAAATGAAAGGGGCACTTAACTTCACCCTTGACCTTGAGTACTTCTTGGAAGTCGGTCTACAATTATTTCCCTCAGGTCAAACAAAATATTGCTTCTAGGAAGCAAGTCTACAGTTGTACCTAAATTCCTAGCATTTACAAATTCGGCATTTATCTTATTCAATGATTAAAATTTCATATATTTATCTTTACGTTAATATATTTATACTAAACAAATTTTAATCAATAATTAAAATCTTCCCGTATTCACAAAGTAACCACAGGAAATCCATTTCAACGCGGTTTCTTCCCCTTTCCTACTGCATTGCTAAAATGACGAGACTGCAGGCGAATTGAGTCTAAGGTTGCCACCAAATAACATAGAATGCTAAAATAATCATTTGAATTTTGATGGGGTGATAATTGCAGTTCATGATGTACTCAATCCCTATACCATCAGATGAGTTTGTTATCCATCTAATAGGTTAAATTAGGGGTGACAAAATGATCCATTTGTCCGTCATCTATCCGGTTCATCCAAAAGAAAATCCATTCAACCCATCCATTTATAAAAAAAATAATATAAATGGATTGGATTATTTTTTTAGTGAATGATTTATGATTCATCCAATATTTTTTAAAATCCATTAGACCAACAATAAAAAATATAATGGATCAAATTTTATCCATTCCAAAATCAATTTATTTTTTTCATACTATTTTTCACCAAATAAAAAAAAACCCATTTGTAACAAAAAAAACACTCTATCTAATTTTCTCTTTCGTTCCCTATTATTTTTTCTTCACTATTTTTTATTTTATTTATCTTCTTTTTTTTTATATTAAGTATTAACTAATTAATTATTCTCAAGTACCAGTAGTAGTCCACGTTATCACGTACGTTTTTTTTTTCGTTGTCTTTTTCTTTGCTGAGAAACTTTAAAAAAAGTATTAACTAATTGAAAGTACAGAAAGTCGTAACAAGTTTCGCAAAACAATGTCATGGAACGTTGCGACAAAACAACCTCTGTAGATGCACATAATCAATAACTCCCATAGAATAATAGAAAAATGACCGTGATACAAAATGATCGTGAGATAGAGTGGAGAGAAAGTAAAGATAGAGAGAGTAGGAAAAAAGGGAGAGAGAGAAAGGGTAGAGAGAGGAAGAAAGATGAGAGAGAGGGTGTGATAGAGATAATATTTTAATTTTTTTACAAATTATTTTATTTTTAAAAATATTTTATGGATGGATAAAAGAGATATAAAATTATTTAATTTCTTAAAATAAATTTTAGTGGATGGATTGGATATCCATCCATGAAAAGTTGTTAATGGATGGATCGAATGGATTTTATTTAATGAATCATAGATCGATTAGATCTTTTTTAATGAATTTTCAATGGATTATAATGAATTAATGGATTGTTTTTAATCCACCCATTAAGATCCGAATAAAAGTTTATCCGATCCATCCATTTGCCACCCTTAGGTTAAATCCTCAATCGGAATGAAAAAGGTACAAAATAATAGCAATGCTATTTGTACATTATCTCTATTACATTATTCTTACAACACTTTCTTTTAAGAAAAAAGAAAAGAAAAACACATTTCTCAACATACATTTTGTCTCTTTCTTATTTCTTAAACAAGTATAGATGTAAGAACGATGTAAAAAAATAATGTATAAAATCAATTTTTTTTTTTTGGATATATCCTATTAAAAGATCATCCTAATCATTAAGATTTAAGATTAATGGTTAAGATGATTTATAATTGGTTAAAGTAATATTTTGATCCTTATACTTTGACACGAATTCTCGATTTGGTCCCTATACATTAAAAATTATTAAAATGATCCCTATACATGTAAAAAGTATCCGTTGGTCCCTATCGTACACCATATTAATGACTGATTTAATAATTTTTTGCTTCGTATAGGGACCAACGAGTAATGTATAGGGACCAAACGGATACTTTTTATACTATGAACAATTTTAATATTTTTTTATATACAGGGACTGAGGGACCAAACCGTCATGTCGAATATAGGGACCAAAATATTACTTTAACCTCTATAATTTAACCTCTTTTAATTGTCTACTTCCGTAGCATGCCATTTGTTGGACGACAATAACAAGGCACATGGCACTGGTTGATGATGAAAATCAATGGCAAGCTTTTAGGCTGTTGCTCTGTCAATACCACAGTATTCCTTGTTTAGTTGTTTTATCCAGTAGTCTGTTGCTATGTAACCGGCATTCAGCTACCTACCTTTGCCAATTCTGTGAAGATCGGGTAATAATTAACTTGTGTTTTCCTTATGAACAAGAGCAGTAAAGATAAACTACTTGATCAATCATCTCTATCACCAGTAATCTCGACAAGAACAAAAACCATCTTTGAATGAGTGGAAGCGGCTTCTATCTCTCACAACTATTTCTACTTTGTAAACTTTAGAAATCAGCTTCATCACAGTATGACAGTCCCCACAAACCCTCAGGTTCTTCACTATTCTTAAAATCATTCCCTTAGGAATTTTTGCTATTCCAAAAGCTGCAGCAAGCTTTTCACTGTGCATAGACACTGAATCTTCTTTCTCTTCCTCTTCAATATCATGCAAGACACTCCTTACTTGTGGTGCATAACCTACTTCTGCTCTTAGTCTCAACATTATTTCCCTCAGTTTATTATGAGCCTCTTCTGTAACCTCGTTAGGCTTTTCACCTGCCACAAAACCATAAATGACCTTGTCAACTTCAATCATGCTCCAACCAGGAGTTTTTTTCATGCACTGTTCAGTCATCGTTCTTCTTATGCTGGCAACATCCTTCCATTTCCCTGCAATGGCATAAACATTTGAGAGTAATACATGATCACCAGAGTTGTTTGGATCCACTTCAGCAAGCCTTGCTTTCACAAGCTCTGCCAATTCAATATTACCATGAATGCTACAAGCCCCAAGGAGAGTCCTCCAAATGATTGCATTAGGAGGAACTGGCATTTGACATACAAATTCATAGGCCTTCTGCAACTTAGCAGATCGACTATACAAATCAACCATACAACCATAATGCTCAATGGCAGGTTCAATACCATACACATTCTTCATCTTTGAAAAATAAGTACACCCTTGCTCAACCAAGCCACTATGGCTACATGCATATAGGAGAGAGATGAAGGTAATACCTTCTGGCCTAATTCCAGACTCCTCCATCTCATGAAAAAGTTGTATTGCCTCTTCACCATGACCGTGCATCGCAAGGCCTGATATCATCGATGTCCATGACACAATGCTCCTAGCCACCGGCATATTTTGAAAGACAAAACTAGCCATAGCTACATTTCCACACTTGGAGTAGGTATCTATGAGAGCATTATTCACAGAGGCAATAAAAAGAAACCCAGCTTTCTCTGTAAACCCATGTAAAATCTTCCCGAACTCAAATGCCCCAGCTTGTGCACAAGCAGACAACACCCCGGTCAAGCTCACCTCATTGGGCCTGATTCCCTGGCACAGCAACTCCCTGAAAAATCCAAAAGCCTCATCAAAAGAACCATTTTGAGCAAACCCAGCAATCATAGTGCTCCAAGAAACATCATCTTTCGTAGGCATTTCAGAAAAAACTTGTCTTGCCAACTCAAGCTCACCTGCTTTAGTATAACCAGCAAGCAAGACATTCCACGAGGTCAAATTCCTGATGGGCATCCGTTGAAACACATCCCTTGCACCCTCCACATCCCCACACCTAAAAGACGCGGTAACAAGAGCATTCCACGTGACAACGTTTGGTTCAGACATTTCCTCAAACACCCGTCTTGCAGCATCAGAATCCCCGCATTCAGCATACATACTGATCAACGTTGTCCCAACAAAAATGTGGGTATTGAAGCCATGACACAAAGCTTGAGAGTGCAACTGAATGCCAGCTCTGAAGTCGGCGCAGTTTGCGACCCCTTTGAGTGCAAAGGCGAAAGAGAAACTATCTGGGAGAAGGGTGGGTTGGCGACGCAGCATTTGGATGAAAGGGTGAAGGGAATGGAGAGGTGTTTGAGAGTGAGCGAGTCCTCGAATGAGGGTGTTGTACATGAAAGTGTCCGGGTTGGGGAAGTGTAGGAACAGACGCCAAGCGTAGTGGAGAGCGTCCGAGATGGAGATGGCACAGTGGAGAAGGAGCTTGCCTATTACCAAAGGATCGGTGTGAAGACCAGTTTTGTAGATATGGGTGTGGATTTGCTTTGTGGGTTTGAGGCTTCTGCACTTGCTCAACAATGAAAGCCATCGCGCTTCGGAGCTGTTCATCACTGCTTCATTCCTCTATCTTCGAATGTAGGAAAAAAAAAACTATACGTTACTAAGGTAAAATATCTGAAAACATATATAATTGACAATTCCACATAAAATGCTCATTTTACTAAATCATATATGAAATTAATTTTGTCATGGCATTGAAATTTAAATATTATTTTATTTTATTTCTCTTAACTAGAGAAACTTGAATCATAATATTTCAAAAAAATTGATTCTCAACTCAAACAGCACTTATCCTATACACACTCACACAAACTGATGGTCAAAATACAACAAGGCCTGATACAGTTAGATTCTTCAAAGTATGTTGTTAGGAATTTGATTCCTGCCATGTGTATAGAAAAAGACATCGTTGGAGAGAGTACAGCACACGAGAGTAAATGAAATCAGTGTATTCTTCTTCAGCTTTCTTCTGTTCACAGAAATCCACAACAATACTTCCCATGATGAAACTAAAATTCTTCTTCAATCTCATGGAAAATAATTAGCCCCTCTTAACGGGAAATAAGAAGAAAAAGAATAGGTGAAAGGGGATGTCCTCTTAGCATTTTGATGCCTGCTTTTTCTTGGCTGTCTGAATCTTCAGAAACTTCTTAACAATCTGATATAAGTTAGTGTACATTATGTTTTGCTTGCAAATATGCAAAAGTAGCATTCATTTTGGCATCAAGAGGATGCGCATCCTGTTTTAGGGTTCTTTTGCTGGAATGCCCTGAAGCGAGGAACAGTTTTTTGTATCATGTATGAGTAAACCTGCCAATATGAAAGTGAACAAGATCAGTAAGGACATCGAAGGCTATGAAGTAGTGGAGAGAGTAATCATAATTAGAACCAGAATAATCTTATTGGACCTTTTATGATATAGCCAAGCAGTTATAGGTGTTTACTGAATGCTCCTACATCCTTGGAAGATGGAACTGAGCAGGAGATAAGGAATCATCACTTTCCAATGATATTATCTTCTAGTCAACAGCTGAAGACCTGGCCCCTCTATGAAGAGAATTGACAATCTGGAGTCTTTTCTTAAGCATCTTTTTATCTCTAATGCCATCATATAGTACTTCATAGGCATGATAAGTTATATGACCCCTTTTCAACAAATCTTCTACAACAATCTTAGGCGCTGCTACCACCTTTTTATCAGCTTCAAAAATTGTATTTACAATCTCTGGGACGATGCCTTTTCGTACCATAAGGTGGATGATACTAACTGCTTCCCCAACCTTGTGCTCCACGCAAAGACAATTTAAAACCCGTCCAAATGTTATCAGTGATGGAATAAACTCCTTTTCAATATTTTCCAACAGAAAATTGTATCCACGAGTGACATTTCCAGTTTTGCAAAAGCCATCAATCATGACCCGATAAGTATAGTTGTCTGGGAGACAGCCATTTTCCTTCATCTCAGAAAAGAGCTTTACTGCCATATTCATATTGAGCTTTTCAGAAAATGCACTAACTATGATGTTATATGTTGCTGTTGTATGACAAACATTATATTGTTTTTCCATCCTCCTAAATAACTGGTAAGCACTATCAAGTTCCCCAGTCTTACAGAACCCAGTGATCAATGTGCCAAAACTAACCACATCAAGTGACAAACCCTTGCTTTTCATTTCTCCGAGTAAATCTACAGCTTCACTTACTTTCTTAGCTTTACAAAGGCTTTCTAAGATGATGTTGTATGTGATTTTGTTTGGACTACATCCCTTCTCCGGCATTGCCTTGAAAATCTCCATTACTTCTTCAGATTTTGAAGCCTTGCAGAGCCCATTCAACAAAGTGTTATATGTGATAACATCAGGAGTCACACCATGACTCCACATTCTATTAACTAACTCAACTGCATTGTCTAACTTCAACTGTTTACAGTAGCCATCAATCAAAGTATTAAAGGTAAATATGTCTGGGAGGCACCCTTTGGCAATAGCATCATTGATAAGATTATTGGCTTCAGATAAACAACCCATCTTGCACAAGCCATTTACAACTAAATTATAAGTCCATATATTAGGGTGGCAGCCATTATCTGCCATCTCGTCCATCAATTCCAAAGCTGGCAAAATAAGACCCAGCTGAGATAACCCTTTAATTAAGGTATTGTAAACAACAATGCTTGTCCTCAAACCTTTTCCTAGTCCATCCTTAAAGACAGCCATGGCATGATCAGGGTCACCATCCAGGCATAGCCCATTAATTAAGGAACAATAAGTAAACTCATCAGGCTTAAAACCCTTAAAAACTGCATCCTTCAGAATCCTATTTGCATCCTGTACCATCCCTGCCTTACAATATCCATGAATAATACTATTATAGGTGAAATCATCGGGCTCGAATCCACCATTAACCATTTTATGCAAATATCCCTCAGCTTCCAGAACCCTAGAATTTCTACAAAGCCCACATATTAACGTATTATAGGTAACAACATCAGGGGTTAAACCTTCCCTCGATACACTATCCAATAATCTAACAGCCCTATCAACAGCACCTCCTATACAAAGCCCTTGAATGAAGATATTGAAGGTGAACAAATTAGGAGAAACCCCTCTCTTCAAAACCTTGTCAAGAAGCTTCTCACTTTCTCTAACAAGACCCTTCTTGCAAAGGGTATGCACAAGCTTATTCAAAGTCGTAACATCGGGACAAAAACACCGTTCAAGCATTTCATCAAACACCTCACGTGCCTCACCCTGATCATCACATTCATAGAACCCAGAAACTACAGTGCAATATGAAACAGCATTTGGATCAGGCATGTTGTGAAGGAGCCTGAGAGCAGCGTAAGGCCTCTTAGTCCTACAGAAGGACTTGATTCTTATGGTGTAGGTATACACATCAGGATCAACCCCTTTATCTCTCATTCTCATGTACAGTTTGTGTGCTTCGTCGAAGTAACCATACTCAACCAGAATGTTCATGATGGCATTGTAGGAATGAAGTGACGGATCGCAATTGTAGAAATCCATGCGCTCGAATGTGTTGACAGCTTCCTGAACTTTCCCTTTTCTGCCATAGCTCCTCATGGCTTCGATGTAAATTCCCTCTAACATGGTGTTGTCGATGTTGGTTCTTGTCTCGGAGATCAGATTCTCCATCTCGTCGAAGTTGCCGTGAAACCCTAGCTTTTGGATCATGCAACTGTAAGTGAAGAGCGTGTGCTTGAATCCTTCTTCGTCTTTCACCGAATTGAACATTTCAAGCGCCTTAAGAGGGTCTTTTTGGGTTTTCACAACAGCAACCACGTGTTTGGGAAGCAAAGCACGTCTCATTCCAACTTTACAGATGCAGATTGCAAAAGAAGAAGAAGAAGAACCCTAAAAATTTACAGAAGAAGAGGGGGTTAGTGTGAACTGAGAAGTGTTTCCATTCATTCTTACAGTGGTGATTGCCACGTGATCATAAAATAGTAAAATGAGAGCCACGTGGCATCGCGCGTGTATAAATGATTCTATGGCCGCGAAGGACAGAATCGAGAGAGAGAGGGAGAGAGAGGGAGAGGAAGAGATGGAAACGGCGGGGGAGTGGTTGGAGAAGGCGCTGGTGGAGTTGTGTTCGAAGATAGAGACAGGATTGGGTTTGGGATTGGATGAAGAGATCATAAAGGGTCTTGTTTCTTACTGCGACTTTGCTCAACCACGAGATGCTAAAGAGTACCTTGATGTAACCTTTTCCTCTCTTCCTTTCTTTTCTATATATGCTCTTTCCTTTTCTTTCACCAGTTTAGGGTTGAATTGCTATGAATCAGTTACGGTTTATATTTTAATTTTTTTAAGTTTGTTCTGCAATTGATTGGTGACCTATAAGAGATTGTTCTGGTTTGGGAACCTGCCTTACTCGATCATTTATTCAATTTATGTTAGTGTATAAGTGTTATTAATACTTGGGTTACAAATCTGACATGGTTTTTTAGGGCTGTTCCTAAGACATAAGGCTTTCGACCACAGAAGTCACGGATTTTAATTCTTTTTCATTTGATTCACCTTTTTTTTTGTCAAAGTAAAGGCTACAACAACATCAACAAGGCCTTTTCCCAATAAATGAGGTTTGCTACATGGATCAAATGGCGCATTTGAATTTTGTTGTAAACCATGTCCTTGAAAAGGTCATTTAAGCACCGGTCCTTCTTAATGGTTTCTGCCAAAATTAAGGCTGTTTCTGAATTATTCATGTTTCTGGCAGCATCAATTGTTTTGCTCATAACTTTGAGTTACACATCAAAATCACAAACCTTAGTCTCACTGGAAACCTAAGACACATGGCTTTCATGTCGCCTATAATTAAATTAACCACGTTTTTTTTATTTAGAAGGACACAAATTAAACTTCAGCTATGAACTGTTTGAATATCTTGTTTTTGTGGGATCTTTGCAATGCATACAGATTATTAATAAAGAATGCATAACTGATCTTTTGTATTGGGCCTTGCAACAGATTCTGTTAAACAGTTGGTAATTATGTCAGGGAATGTAATCTTATTATGCTCTGTTTAGAATATTTAACTCTGAATGGATTTATCTTTATTTCCCTTTGCAGAATATAATTGGTCAGGAAGCAGGGAAGACTGTGATTGAAGAATATTTACAACGGAGAGGCTATTCAGAATTTACCAAGAACTCAGATGTTCCAACCACGAAATTACATGCCTATGTCAAACCGCCATCAGTTGAGACATCTGCAAGTGGAGCTAAGAAATCCTTGAGAGCACCAAAAGCAGCGGCAGTCCGCAGTTATCATGCAGAACCCAACAAGAATGCAGATATCAGTAATCAGGAAAATCGGATTCCAACTTCAGACAATGAATCAAGAGCATCACAAAAAGGAAACCAAGGGAATTCCAGAAAGAAGAAATCTGGGAAAGCTGTTTCACTTGCTGAGGCAGCCAAAGGGTCAATTGTGTTCCAGCAGGGAAGACCATGCTCTTGTCAAGCACGTCAACACAAGCTCATCAGCAATTGCTTATCTTGTGGCAAAATAGTTTGTGAACAAGAAGGAGAGGGTCCTTGCAATTTCTGCGGTGCACTTGTGTTGAGAGAAGGCAGTTCATATGCTGGTCTGGAAGAAAGTTTGCCTGTCTTGTCAGATTCTGAAGCTGCTGCTGAAGCTTTTGCAAAGAGGCTTGTTGAATATGATCGAAACTCTGCAGCTCGTACAACAGTTATTGATGATCAAAGTGACTACTATGATATTGACGGGAACAGTTGGTTGTCGAAGGAGGTATTTATTTCGTTTGCAACTTGTAATCACATTTATATATGATACTACTTTAAGGACTCATTCGGTTGTGATTCAATTTTGTCATCTTTATTCAGGAAAAAGAATTGTTGAAGAAGAAACAAGAGGAAATGGAAGAAGCCGAGCGTGCTAAACGGAATAGAGTCATTGTGACTTTTGATCTAGTTGGCCGCAAGGTTTATATTTTAGCCAAATGATCTTGCTTAAAGTTACTAGTTGTATATGTTGCAGCTTGAATTATCTTATGAGTAGGATAGAAAACTAGTGACCCGTTTCTGTGTGATTCTTTCCTGCTATCAACAGATGTATCTCTACTCATCTTACTTGTTCCATTGTTTTAATTATTTCACGTATTATGAGATATGATTTTTTACTGAATGGAAGTCTTGAAGGACTGTAGGTGATGTGTAAAATTCTTTCTAGGTTGATTATAGTGATCCATACATAGTTTAGAGTAGTAGCCTAAACCAGAAAGTTAGATTTTTTTACTGAATGGAATTCTTGAAGGACTGTAGGTGATATGCAAAATTCCTTCTAGGTAATTATAGTGATCCATACATAGTTTTGAGTAGTAGCCTAAACCAGAAAGTATGATATCCATTTTTCTTCTTCACCTTTCATGCATTGTTGTTGTTGCTGCTTATATAGCAATCTTGGTATGCTTGTTTACAGCAAACCCAGTCATGTGTGGACTGTCTGTTTTTGCAGGTCCTTGTGAATGAAGATGAAGTTTCAGGATTACAGTCTGACAATAGAATATTACGTCCACCAGATGAAAGGGAAGTGAACCGCATTAAACCAAACCCAACTCTTAAGGTTCAGCCAGTTTTTGTGGACCTGGGCTTCAGTAAGAGGTCTACTAAAGATAGACAATCAAACAAAGGCCAAAGCAAAGGCTTGTGCTTGGAGATTACTGGGAGGGTGCAGCATGATAAGAGTGGCTTGACGGACCTTATGATGGGAAAGCAATTGGCAACAGCGTCAAATGAAAATTTTTGACAAGTACCTTAAATAAATGGTGGACTGCACGTTGAAGATAATGATGAATGTTTACTCAACAACTAGTGAAGTATATTATCTAGCTATTACTATTACATATTTTGGTACCCTTTCACCTGTTTACTTGACTTTCGTGTGGAAAGCCTTGAAATTTTTGTTCCTACTGATTTTTTTTCAGAAAGATAGGAAGTAACGAAGTCAAGAATTCTAGGCAGCGTTTATCTTTCCCCAGGGGCTTATGCATTTTAATATCAATATATACTTGTTATCTATTCTTATTTTAGATTTTAGTGACTTTTTTGGTCAAGCTATAGCGACTTTTTTAGTTGAAGTAATTTCAGATTTCCCCTTGCCTAGGCCAGACTTGAGTACTTTCTTCACGAGCAGTTAATTGCAGGGGGTGGTGTCTGTAAAAACCGGGTTGGTGGGGGGGGATGTGGAGGAGATCTCCAGCAGATAAATACAGGTACATCTGCATATGTGGAAGAATAAGAACGGAGGGATGCAAAATAAGATAGTCCACAAGCTCTCTTGGCTCTGATTGGCACGTCAAATAAGTTACCATCATTCTTATTTGATTAGTTTATAAGCTTGTTTGATTGAAATAAAGGTATTTGATAAACATGTTTATCGCATTAGTTTTTGTTTTCTTCATAAGCTAATTTATTTAGCTTATGGTTTATAGCTTATTCATTTTCTCTCGTTTTTACCCTCATTTATTTAGTAAAATTCTTATTTTACCATGTTTATAATAAATGTGTTTTATGTTATTTTACATTTTAAGCTAGTTCAACCTCTAATTTTACAAAACATTTCAAATTCAATCAGTTAGTTTTTTAGTTATCACATAAAAATTACATTATCAACTATCAGTTAGTTTATCAATAACTATTTTTGCCAAACATAACCCTTGTCTCACCTACTTCAGACATTGGCCATAGTTCAAAGTATAATTGAAAAATAATTTTTTCGAACCATTTGAAT
This sequence comes from Sophora flavescens, assembly GCA_030762895.1. Classification (NCBI taxonomy): domain Eukaryota; kingdom Viridiplantae; phylum Streptophyta; class Magnoliopsida; order Fabales; family Fabaceae; genus Sophora; species Sophora flavescens. Next base: position 38,003,944 of record CM061068.1, read on the forward strand.
TTTGAAGGGGCTAAATTTGAAGGATTTCATTGCTGTGATATCCTGACCACAATCATTAATTGTTATATTATCAAAAATGTTTGACTCTTAATAATTATCCTTTAAAGTTATAAATAGAATAATTTGTATTTGGTTGATTGTATAAAAAATTCATATTGTCATTGTATCAAATTTAAACTCAAATAAAACACCCACTTTTTCTTTGTAGGTTGAAGAAGAGATTTTAAATTAATTAAACTAAAATAGGAAAGTATATATGAGTATCATTTAACAAGAGTTGGACACAGTGATGATCAAGTAATTTTCTTAAAAGAATATTAAAGTTCCAACATTGAAATTTTCCTAGTTGCAGTTGTTTCTGAGGAACTGATCACATGACAGTGTTTGTAAATGCATCTTCGTTAAATATTTAAAATATATATATATATATATATATATATATATATATATATATATATAACGAGTACTTATTCATAAAAGATTCTTTTAAGTGATAAGCAATTTTAAGCCAAAGCATTTTGTAAATGAATTAGGTGACGTTTGGAATAGTTTATTTAAGCTTCTTTTGACTTATCTGATGATGTAAGCTCTTATGCAGTGTGTTTGGCAGAGCTTATAAAAATAACTTATGTCATCCCATAAGGAGTTTTTGACTTATTTTCATAAGTCAGTGGGAGAAGCTTATGGAATTATCATAAGAGCTTATGCACTAAAAACACTCTCCGTGTTTTTCACTATTCAAATCCTCTCATGCCTCTTTCTTTCTTTTTCTTTCTTTAAGCGCTTATGGCATAAGCTCTTATACGATAAGGTCTTATATGATAAACTCTTAATTAAGTTGTTTACCCAAACGCACCCTTAGTCAACTATTTTATTATCCCTATTATGAATGCGTAGCTTTACATTCAAATTGGTGAAGATACTAAAATAAAAAATAAATAAAAATAAGCGAGTATTTAAAAACTAGCCTACATGAGCCTCCTAGAAGGGAACCTATACAATATAAAATTGTCAGTCCACTTACATTTTGATAAATTATTAATAGATTGTTAGATAATGGGGTATGAATCTGCAACAAATAAGAAGAAAATAATGGTAATGCTCAATCTCCAAGACGTGTAGGAACACTAGGCTTTAGGTTCGATTCGCTCTCACCAATCTTTCTTCGTAGATTAGATGCAACAGGTAAACTGGCGAATCCCCTTCAAGATACAATGGAGTAACCTTGGTTTGGTTTGAGCACCCTAAACCAAGCATATCGTCAATGACAGTTTACAGAACAATAGTCTTCCTAATTCTCTCTGCTCACAAGGGAGAAAAGAAAGTGATTTGGAGTGAAGAATGGTTTGGGAAATTCTGAGATTTTCGTATGTCTCTTCTGCATGCAGATGGTTCTATGTATAGATCAACTCATGCCACTTGGTGAAAGAAAGCAACTCTCCAAGTGTTTAACCAATAGTCAAATATGTCATTAATAATATTGAGTTTGAACATATTCTCACAAATGTATCCCTTTCCCACAAACATTCCTCCCTTAGAGAGAATAAACTTGTCTCCCTCAAATACACATTTGAACCCGTACTTATCAAGTAACGGTACAGAAATTAAATTCTTCCTAACATCTGGTACATAATAAACATCTGTAAGAGTGACTACTTTTCCCGAAGTGAATTCTAGTTCCACGGTCCCTTTGCCTTTAACTTGGACAGTTGATTCATTTCTCCTATATAGAACGGTTCCATCTTCTTCATTAATTGTCTTGAAGAGATCCTTGTTCTTACACACATGGCGAGTTGCACCGGAGTCAATCCACCATGATCCAACATCTTTTATCATGTTGATTTCAGAAATGACCGCAACAAGATTGTCCTTTGTTGTACTAGATTCCTTCGCTTTTTCCTTTTTCAGGAGACGACAATTCCTCTTGAAGTGTCCCGGTTTTCCACAATAGAAACAACCATTTTTATTTTTATTTTTCCTGTAGTCATTCTCATTGTTGTTTTCATGAGATTTTCCAAAATCTCGATTCCTCTTTTTAGAGGACTTACCAGATTTCCCTTCCTCTACTACATGCACCTTCTCATGAACAGAATGTTCTTTAGTATCATCTTGTTTACGATACTCTTCTTCTAAACGAAGGTGATTACCCAATTGTTCAAGAGAAATGTCATCTTTCCGATGTTTAAGACTTCTTTTAAAGTATTTCCATGGAGGAGGAAGTTTGTCAATGATTGAGGAGACAATGATGGTTTCATCCATATGCATATTATTTGTTTGTAGTTATTGAGAATACGTTCAATTTCATGCATTTGTTCCATGATAGGCATACCATCAACCATTTTATAATTATTAAAACGACTAACAAGAAACTTCTCACTTGTTGCGTCCTCCATCATGTATCTTGCCTCAAGTTTCTCCCATAGTTCTTTGGAGGATCCCGCATTTTGATACACATCGAACAATGAGTCGGTCATGCCATTCAAAATATGTCCCATGCAAATGTAGTCATCATTAACCCACTTGTTCCTGTCACGAGTCTCATTGATGGTCTCATCTTCTCTTTCCTTTGGTCTTGGTGTGTTCAACACATATGCCACCTTCAATGTCGTAAGAAGGAAGTGCATCTTCTTTTGCCAACGATGAAAGTTTTCACCTTCGAACCTCTCGAGTTTCATAAAGTTAGAAGTCATCTCCTTCAACGTTGCAACCATTCTTACTACTGCTACTACTATTATTATTATTATGCAAATATGTAGATTTGATGGATGACAATATTAATTTTTCATCTCATAATATATTTATGAAGTTGACACAGGTAAACACAAGAAGGGGGGTTGAATTGTGTTTGTTAATAATTTTCGAAAACAACCTTTAAAGCAATTTTTGCACTTAAGGAGATTACAAACAGAAGCAAGCACAGAGACAAAGATCCTTTTTAAAAGACTTTAACAAAAGCAATATCAAAACCCCACAGTTAGTATAAGCAAATAAAACTGAAGAGTTTAGGGATAGAAGTTTCACACAAGAGATTTTATCCTGGTTCACTCTCTTCCAACCAAGAGCTACGTCCAGTCCCTTCGACTTGAAGGATTTATCCACTATTTTTCCAAATAGATTACAACCAAGTATTCAACACATCTCCAGGTTACAAGTATTTCTTTCTTACCAAGCCTCTTCAGGATCTAAATCTAACAAAGAGATTTCATGTATGAGGATATGACAGTTTAAGATCAGTTGAGTATTACAACAATATTCAAACTAAAGAATACAGACTCTTGCTCTTGAAAGAATATAGAATGAGTGATTATCGATTGGTAAAAGTTGTACTTCATAACTTGAGGTCTTCTATTTACAGTGACCTTCTTCTTCACTTGTATTTCTTCAACGGTTACTTTGAATAATCCCGTTTAGATATAGCATTTAATGCATGATATCCGTCATGACTGAGAGCTTGATTGTGGCAATGCTAAATAGTACTCTTGGTTATCGAGGTAGCATGAAATTGGAGGTTCACTCTTCCGAGTATTGCAGCTTGAGCACTAGTTGTTCCTCCTTTGTGTATAATCTAGCTTTTTCAGTCATAAAGTTGTCATCGTACAAATCGTTTTGCAGTATCTTATTGAACGGTTCTGCTTTTTGCATTTCTTGATGGTACTATGTTTCTTTTACAACAAGGTGAAACATTTAAAACAGATAAAACAAATGTGAAGAACAAATATTCTATTGAAATAAATATCAATCATTTGAAATAAATTCAAGAGATTTGGATTGCATTTAATTTATTTCAAGGATGGATCTCGTCTAAAAGAAATCCGTCTACTTAGTTATATGAGATGTTAAGTCTGTTCAATTTTTTAATTTGCTCATCTGATGGCGTGGCATATCCTTTTGTCTATCAAGTCTTCGGACTTGCTATTCCTTAATGAGTTATAAAGATCTCCGTCTGGTGACGTGGCGGTTAGAGCTCGTCTACTATATTACTTTATTTTTTTTATTTTTTTAGTTCATTTGCTTCTACTAATTACTTCTGTCTGCTTATGTGGTGAGATTGACGTGCTTATTATCAAGTCTTTGGACTCACTGTATCTAACAAGTTATTTTGGTATTCATCTAGCAAACACTTAGAGCCTTGTCTACTTAATTAAACCAGTTTACTTAATTAAATAACTAAGTAACTTTACCAGAGTCTTTGAGCAGCCCATCTACAAGGGTGAACGCGTATTTTTCAATGAAAATTTATCCCAAGTTTATTTTACTTATATTAAAGTATTCCTGCATAATTGAAAGCACATGTTAGATCTCAACTAATACTCTGTCAAGCAAATTTAATCCTTTTGTTAGCATCAAAACTTGGAGATTATTAAATTCAAAACCACCTTGATTCCAACACTTTATCTTGATTCCAACACTTTATCATATAAAATATTTTACCCTAATAAATTAATGCATCAAAATTAAATCTCATTATTAATTAATTTGGGTATACTTTTCCTAAATTTACCTCTGGTTAATAATAATAATAATAATAATAATAATAATGATAATAATATCATCATCATCATCATCAAGTTGTTGTTGTAAAAAAAGAAATGAAGATAGGAAGATCACGACAATAGAAATATGGACTCATTAGCTAGTTCTTCAGTGATTAGCTATAATTTGTTCAAAAAAAAGTAATTAGCTATAATATTTATATTGATAATTTGATCGAGTGTCTACAAAGACAAACCTAATAAAGTAATAATCCTATTTATAGATATTTGATTACTAATTTTGAATCAAATCAAGAGATATAAATAAGGAGTAAATACAAAGACATCTTTATCTTTATATATATATAATAGTAGTAGTCACTGGGTGCATTTTTTCCCTCCAAAGTTGAGGACAATTTTGTCATTTCCATCTTTCTTTCTTTTTTTTAATTATTAAAACCATGCTAATAACTAGCATTTATGCCATTTGTGTTTCAGTTTCCTACAAGAAATATACACTTTGTAGTAAATTGCTTTTGGAAAACGTGGAGAAACTCTTCACTCTTAGATTTTGCCAGTTTTATTTTTTTAATTATTAAAATTCAATTTTTTTTTTGAAATGATTAAAATTCAAATGTCACTAGCATTTATGGCATTTGTGTGTAAGTTACCTATTTTGACGAATTGGACTTTAGTTGGTTCTCTTTCTTTTTTTTTCTCTAGATAATAATTGCAAAGATTTTTTTACCTGTTTTAAATTACAAATGTATTAAAAGTTCTTTCCAAATTCCAATAGCAAATTCCAATGCATTCAATTTATTTGTTTTAATTTGACGGTTGATTTGTTTTAATTAATATCTTTTTCTCTGGATCTGATCTTCATACTCTCTTTCTTGGGTTTTTTTGGCCTTTCGTTTTTTGTCTTTGATTCTCCTCCTTTCTCTTGGACCTATCTTTGCTTTCTTTGGTAGATAGAAGAATTGAGGGGTCTTGGTTGTGGTTCCTTCATGTGAATACCTGAAATTGTTTTTTTAGAGGCACTTAAATAGATGGTGTGCTGAAGATGAAATAGTTGAGGAAATATATGAAACACGGGCAACAAAAACTAAAGATTACGATGAGGAGCATGATGGTGAATAAGAAGCCCCGAAGATTGATAACCCAAAGTGTGAGATTATATACTTCTACGCTTTTATTACAGTCAGGGGACGAAATTATTTTTAATAATTTTCGTGTCTTTTGTTTTGGATTTGTGTTATGTAATTATTTTTTACAAATATTCTATGATTTTTTCAATTTGATATGCATTGAGTGAATTTTTTGGGTTGAGGTTTGTGGGTTTTTGTTATCCATGCCTTCTGCATTTTTAATTTCCCCTCCTTTTAATTTCCTCCTATTGTTTTCTGGTCAAGCCGTGCTTACAACAGTCGGCTCTGCATTTCCAATCAATTGCTTTCTACTTCTTTGAGTTTACACTGTAGTATTCAATTTCTCCAATTATTCTTAGTTCAATTCTATTTTTTTTTAATTTATTTCTCATATTATCCTCTCTACCTCTTTTGTTTTTTTATTCTGTTTTTTTTATTCTTCAAGATTTTGTGTTTTTTTTTAGTTTACATTGCTGTAGTTTTTTCTCATATCACTGTTGTTTTTATTTTTATATTATCCTCTTTATTTTTGTTATATCATGAAGTATATATGTATTTTTACATTATGTTTCATATTCAATTTTATAAGATATTATTTATTATTTATTTTGTTACATTATGGTCTTATTCAACTTAATAAAATTTATATATGTAGAGGAATTGAAAGAGAATAAGACTTATATATGGGGAGGAATATATGATACTGTTTGATGTTTTGTTAATGAATTTTTGTTGGCTGTACGTTTTACTCCCTGTTTGATGTTTGGTTACTGATATTGCGGATTTGCTTCATTTCGTTGTCATTGTCGTTATAACCTCTTTCTTTTTGCAACTTTCTCAACAGTTTCAATATTGATGTTGGCTATAAATGAGAAAGCTGAAGCAAAAATACTGTAGATAAAAAAAGTCGAGGGAGCAGCAGAATCCAGTTATGTGTGTAGACGACATGTTGAGACTTATTTTTTTTTTTTCAAAGAGCAAATTCAAAAGATACAAGACAATAAGAATAGTTTATTTTGGTTTAATGCACCGATTCTATATATGGATGACATTTCAATTTTTGGTAACATTCTGGCATTCAACATTGTCTTTTCATTCCCTTTATATGACTGACATTATCTTATTCAAAACAAATTTGAGTTTGGATTTCCTTTTGTCTACCATTTTTTCCCCATGGATTTGTAATGGAACCCTAGACAAGGTCGATATTGTCTCGATAGTCCTAAATCCTTTGGCATAGATTTAACTTATTTTGGGGTTTGGCATATAGGGTTTTAGTCTTTCGAATCTTTCTGGCTTTTTTTTTGGGGGGCTTTTTATTTTTCTATTACTAATTTTATTTATTCATTCTATTCTCTACAACGTCTTCAAGAAATGAATGAGGTTATAGCGTTCTTGGATGGTAGAGTCATATTTGTGGATGATGCCAAACCGAGATAAGAGCTACAATAAGGAATTAAGACTCTAAACAAAACTATTGGGAAGAATTGTGTTACTGACATTGTGAGTTTTTAGTAATTAGGTGGAAAGGGTGATGCGGATCATGTTGGAGGGTTTGCAGGTGGATTGCAAACGTACAAGACTATCGTGTATTGCCAAAGTTCAGAAATGTAGGCAATATTACAAGAGATCAATTATTCTTACTATATCATAATGATTGAGCATGTTGTAAAGAAAAATTTATCATAACAAATGACTCTCTTATTATGTGTGGGCTGTGGCAAATTTTACATCAAAAGGGAGAGGCGGCAGGGTCAAAATTGATCCTGAAAGTATATTGATGAGTGGAAGAGCCACAATGGCAAATGAGCTAAATCATGTTATTTTTGACAGATCCTTGAGATACTTTTGTGGTTCCTAGCCCTTATTATACAACATTTGGAATCTCCCTTTCACCAAAGTCCGAATTATATGTTTCCATTTATGGTGTATGCCATTCATGATGGCCTAGAATTTATGACTTTATCCACTTTAGTTTGGTTTCCCCCCTTTTCTGGTTTGTTTATGTCACTTATGCTAGTTTTTGTATGTATTTTGCTCCATGATAACTTTAACAACCTTATGTTCGCAGTTTCTGATGTATTTGGGATCTGATGCTATGAAGGAAGTGATTGAAACTGCAGAACTATATCCTACACGGGGATAGTTTAACTTCAAAGATTAATTTGATAAGACTGGAGATGTTGATATCAATTTTGTTCTACTTGAATTACTTTTATCAGGTTGTGCCTGGAGAACTTACTATCGAAACCGGGGTACCTAATTCGCAAAGAATGAATGCTCTACTTAGCAATCTTAAACATATTACAGGTTGGAAATATGCACTTTGTTTCGTGGAGAACAAGGTGACAAGGTTCATTCTTGACTTTCAAAATTAAGTTTGTGTTATTCAAAATGTCTAAGAAGATTACGTATTCAGTTACTGGAATTTCATAATGTTGTATTGATTGTGATCTATATGTTTTTTCACAGACGTGACTCCTTATTTCTGTTGTCATTAATATGGAAATTTCATTTTTATCACCTATGAACTTATTATAGCTTTCAGGTTCTTACTTCCTTTGTATGCTTGCATATGAAGATAATAGTCTTAGTTTACACTTGAGATCAATCCATATATGAATTATTTTCATGGTTATGCACAAGAATTTTGAATTGATGAATAACTTTTAAGATTAGTAAATGTTTTATTAATTGGCCGAAATTGTACATCTAGCCTCCACTCATTCTTCCATTTGGTACATTTTACTTATAATCAAATTAACCAGTAAATTTCAAGGGAATAATTATAGTTTTTTTTTTCATAATTTAAGTACTTTTTTTCAGTCATTGCTATAATAATTTTAACAAAAATATATTTCTTTGTCTAGATTTTCCTTTATTTAAGAAATTTTAATTTTCCTATAACATTTTTTTTGGTTTTTAAAAATGTGTTATTGTTTTTACTTTTCTCGAGGTTTTACCGCATTGATAAAAAAAATTATTTCCCACCTTTTTTGTGATAGATTCACAAGTTGCGATGCCAAAATTAAAAAAAGAAATTACAGAAAATACGACGACGAGTGTGGAGATGAGGTCAACTTGATTCTACATTTGGATTCCAAGGAGTTGCTTTCCGTGTAATTTATTTTTGACGTGGCAGAGTTTTGTAGAAACTGCAAACTCTTTACTGACATTTTACTTTTATAAGTAAAATACGTATTTAATTTCTTAATCTTAATCTTGTTTTTTAATTTCACCGGTATGATGCAAAACCTATACAAAATACACTGTCATTCATGCTTTTATTTATTTATTTCGAATTTAATATAATCATGTATTGTCTTTTCAAATTTTATAAAATTTTATTGTCCACACATATTTCACCCGTACATCGCACAAGTACATCGTCTAGTGACAAAAATATTATGAGATAACAAATTAATATAATCGACCATCAAATCTGTATATTTACAAAATAATAATAATAATAAAAATAACAACAACAATAATAATAAGACACAAAATTAAAAGTTAGTGTCTCCAAAATATCCATGGCACCTAAATGCGAAACGACGAAAGTACCCCCAAGAACAGACATTTGTCCTGTGATAGTTGATTTGTGATCACCATCACAACGAAGTAGCAGCATAGTATAAACCCCAAAAACCCTAACCACTTTATCAAATACTGCACTTCGCTTCGTTAGCCGAGTAGTACTAGTTCGGTTGGTGAAACCGAATCCGCAACAGAGCCTGAATTGAAGATGGTTGGCGACAAGACAAAGAAGTTGAAAGTGGGAGAGAACTCGGAGGATATCGAAGGACAACTCGTCCTCTCCATCGAGAAGTTGCAGGAGATCCAAGACCAACTCGAAAAGGTATCGTTTTCTCGTTTCCACTCTCTATTTCCAATCCCTTCTAACAAACCGTAATGCAATTTCATCATTCTCCAAATTGCATTAGCATGGTTTAGGTATAATTAAATTATGTTTGTGAATTTGAATTATATTATATGCACCTGTGGCTGTGAGTTTGTTATGATAATTCATTATTGTTTTTTATGATAGATCAATGAAGAGGCAAGTGACAAGGTGCTGGAAATAGAGCAGAAGTACAATGAGATAAGGAAGCCAGTTTACGACAGCCGTAATGAGATCATCAAATCTATTCCTGACTTCTGGTTAACTGCTGTCAGTTACTTACCCTTCTTTTCATTCTCAATTTTTTCTTATTATCCTGTTATTATTATAATAAATAAATAAACTTTGATTTGTACTATGGAAAAAATACTATTGGGATAAATTCCTGCTTTGGCGCCTGATAATATCCTGGGAGATTAATTTCTCACGTTGGGCGGGAGGATACTACAAGAAACCAAAATAATTAAATAAATAATTAAACTTTATTTTGTTCTTGTTGTACAGTTTTTGAGTCACCCTGCCCTTGGTGAGCTTCTCAACGAGGAAGATCAAAAGGTTTGTCCTGTCCTCTGCGTTGTCGTGAATTCAGTGTTTTTGTTCCTTTGGCTACTACAATTACCTGTTGACTAACTTCAATTCATTGCTGACCCCTTATGTGATAGGTATTTAAGTATTTGGATTCTCTTGAGGTTGAAGATCATAAAGATGTCAAATCGGGCTACACGATCACCCTTGTAAGTTGCCTTTCCTCCCAAAATGATTTGCACATCATTTTTAGGCTGTGAAAATTTATGGTCTATGAGAAGTCATCAACTGTTTGGTTAACTGTAGCCGAACCAGTTTATAATTTTCTACCATAAAAAACAACCGAGTTCTAATTATTTGTTTTTTCAGAATTTCAATCCAAATCCCTATTTTGAGGATACAAAGCTTACAAAGACTTATACATTCCATGACGAAGGAACAACAAAGATTACTGCTACCCCCATAAAATGGAAAGAGGGCAAGGTAAGGTTATGAGTTTCACCTTTTTCCCTGTTACAGCTTCAGCAAATCTACAGTTTTTATTTTGCTCGTTTTGCTTTGAATTGATACATAATCCTTAAATGTGTAGGGCATACCCAATGGAGTCAATCATGAAAAGAAAGGAAACAAGCGGGCTCCTGTTGATGTCAGGTTGGTGTCTTTCGTTATTTGAAGTTTTGTATGGAGATATAATTAACAAAGAAATCGATGATCATGCATGCATATTGGTTTTTATACAAGGTCACTTATTATTCTTTGATGAGATTTTTCTTTTTCAAGAAAATAAAATGAACTTCTGGAGTTTGTTTGGTCTCCAAATTTGTCAGTGATTATAACTTCATGTTGAATCGTTGTCAGCTAAAGCTTAGTATTTTTCAGAGGTATTACTCTTATGAGGAAAAGGATTTAGATTTAAATGTTTTGTCTATAGACATAATTTACGATAAGACCTTATGGAGTTGTTTGATCCACGTAGTTGATTCTACCTAGTGGTACAAAGGCTTGGTTGTTTTTTGTATTTCTCCTATGAGAAAAGTTACATTCCAGCTGATCAAGAAAGGGGACCTTATTAGTGATCCCCGCTTGGATTACTAAACCAAATTCAACTTTATCTTTTCTTTTTTTTCAGTAGACAGAATTTATTCCACTATGGTCAAAGCCAGAGGAAAGGAAATATGGAAAGATGAGGTTTTCTTAAAGACACACTATTCACAAAGGGTGGCTAAAACCAACTACCTTTTAAAAGTATTAAGTACGTTAATGTCATAAGTTGGTGATAATGGACTGAGGTCAATTCTTGTTCATTCCACACCTCATCCTGGAAAACTTTCCTGTTGCTATTGTTCCATATGTACTGAAGAGTGTTAGCTATAAGCTCATGTCCTCCTTGTTCCCTGCCTGCCACATTATCCATGTCTGGTTTCTTCCACCTACAGGCACACTTCTCATTCTTCCACACAATTACACATGGAGCACAAGGAATAATTGTTTTTTGAGAGATTAGACGATGTAGGAAGAATGTTATGTGCTACTATCCAAATGAATTGGTACTTGAGGATGGTAGTCACAAGCTGTGGTGGATAGTTATGCTGAACACAACCTTCCACCGTATTAATGCTCTTCCTATGCATGCTCCAACTAATTTTGTTCTCTTCATGAATGATACCTTTATGATCTCAGCAATTTCAGGTGTATATATTTGGATGATAAGTGAAGCATCCAAGAATTATCACCTTCAATTAATTGAGTGGTCAAACGAAAAGAAACATCAAGGGGTAACAGTACACTTGATTAGAGGTCTAGAATCTGGGGATACTCTAGATGTTTACTCTTTACAGAGATCCCATTACCAATCTTCCAATATGCTCCATCCTGTAAAACTTTGCTGCATTATATCATACTTTTCTACACTCAAAAGTAGTGTCTATGAGAAATACTATTTGAAAATTTAGATTTGGGAAAGTATTTACTTTTCAAGAGTTGCTATAAAAGTGTCTTCATGCCACCCTGCATAGTAAAGATGAAAGCATGCAAATCCTTGAAAACACAGACCAACCTTATCCTTTGAAGTACACATGTGCAGCGAGCTTTTCCTGTGAATACCTCATCCTTGTTGTGCATTCCTCCAACAAAACCGCTGCATGGAAATAGCAATGTCTAAGCATATGAATGGTGACTTTAAGCAAGGCATATATAAAATGGCAAAGCAGATATCACAGCTTTTAATAAAACTTCCTTCCTGGCTTAGGATAGAAGCCTTTTCTTGTTTATTAATAGTTTGTTAATACCTTAATATATTTGAGGGAGGAAATGTATTGTCAAAGCTCCTTTTGTAAACACTTCATGGAGCAAATAATTAATATTTTTTATTTCTTGTGGTAATGAATGCAGTTTCTTTAGTTGGTTTAGTGACTGTGAGCAGAAAGATGATATGGATGACATTCATGATGAGGTATATTTTTCTCTCTCTACTACAATCATTGAACTTCTTTAGTTTGTTACTTTTTTCCGCTTCACATTAGTCCTAGTGTAATATTTCACTCTAAATTACAGGTTGCAGAATTAATCAAGGATGATTTATGGCCAAATCCTCTCACTTATTTTAACAATGTCAGTTAACTTTCAGTTTTTGCATCTTTCTGTTTTTTTTTTTGTTAAGTGCATCTTTCTGTTTTGAATACCAATACCAATTATACTTTCAGATTTTTCAATATTATTCATTTTACTCTGCCATTTTTTCTTTCCTTGTGTTTCTAACGTTAGTTGATTACAAGGGAACAGGAGGAGCCTGATGAAGAGGATATTGCTGATGAAGCTGATGATGAGGTAATTGAAGTTCCGTATTTTTCACAAAAGGCATAGGGTGATTGGTAAATGCTGTTGCACTATTTCTTGTAATACTTTTTATACCTGAAAATTGCTTCAACTGTGCTGAATCCATACAAAGTTTAGTCATTGGGTACTCAAATTTAGTACTCAATTAAGGCCCATTTGTTAGGCATAAAAAAGTGATTTTGAGAAATTGAAGAGTATAGTTTTTTATAAAAAGCTAAATTTCAGCTTCTGCATTTTTGGTAAAAGCTCAAGCAAACAAACATGTAAATATCAAGTGATTTTTATAATTAAAAAAATCACTTTTAAAAATCCTAAACAAATCGGCCCCTGTTCAATTGCTTTTCCTAAGAAATAATCTTTCTGGAAGGATCCAAAGTCATGTGAGTATGTGACTTTGCATTTGAAATAGTGGATACAAATATTATCATATATTATTATATTATTAAGTATAAATTAAGTATAGCACTTTTTGGCAGGAAAAGGATGACGATGACTCTGAAGATGATGACGGTGAGGAGGAGGAGGACGAAGAGGGCGAGGATGATGATGGCAATTGATAAAAAAAAACATTATACTGGTGTTAGCTGTTTCTTTTTCTCTGGTTATGAGTATGTAGGTGGGCTTTTAGGAATGGAATGGTGTCAATGGCCATTCTTCGGGGGTATTAACTCATGTCAGCAGTTGGAGTTACCAAGGCCAGTTAGTGGTTCTCTGACCATAATCTATTAATTATTCTGTGAAGTTATTTCTGCTGGTTTCATTCCTTATGCATTTCATTTTCTCCTGATACCAATGGTAATATTAGTTACTCTCTCGGCCCTTTGTTGTGGAACTACATAGTAAAATTACAGTATTTAGTGTGTAGTCGTTTGGATGTCATAAACTGATGGATTGCCATCGAAGCATTTTACTGATATCCAATTCAATTTCAATATCTCATATGTTTTTCCTCCTTCCACTGGATGACTATTGTTAGAATCGGACTAAAAACACACTACTTATTATATTCGGGAACTAAAAAAGATAGAATTTATATAGGGATCAAAATTAAATTTTATCAATTTTACAGGGATTTGTAAAAAAAAAAAAACATATTTAAACCCTCTTTTTATTTTAATTGCTGATTTTACTAATATATATGTTTTTTTGTATTTCGTGCAAGAAATTATTTCAAAATAAAATAAGAGTTGTGTTATTTGAACATAAAATTTAGACATTGTATGTGATACCGTATGTTTTTATTTCTATCTCTTCTTATTTTTATCATCTTTATATATACTTGTTTTGAGAATATTAAAAAAAAAACAAAAAAAAACAAAAACAAAGGGGACACCGTTTATGTTGCTGCTGAATCTTCGTCGTCATGTTGCTGCTTACGTTTATATTAGCTCAGACAGCATGATTGGGCCAAGCCATATGGTATCTTGGGCCAGTCGTGGCAAGAACCTTTCAATTTTTAACTCCAATGAGGACCTTGACATTAGGGCACAGATATCTGTTGATGTCTACGACTTACGAGGGTTTGAGGCTCACAATTATAATTGAGATCGCCATGTTATAATTTTAGAATCTCTATAATCATATCATGATTATAATTAGGACTGCAACAACCATATTTTTAAACAATCAAGTGTAATAATGCTAAATACAATATTTTTTGGTCCAGAGGTATTTGACCCTTATCCTGGTATCCAGAGTCTTTGACGGCCGAGAGGTAAATAAAGCCTGACCAAGAGTTGTTGCCAAGGATCGAACTCGTGCAAAGCACAAACCATTTGCCCTTAAAGCAGCACATTAACCACTTGTACCAAACTGCTTGGTTAATGATAAATACAATATAACAGCAATCATGATGACAACCAAAATTTAATTCTTTTATATTTTGTGCGTGCTATAGCATCAGTTCATTACTAGATTTAATTGATATATACTGATAGTGTAAAGATTTTTTACACTGTCAACCAATCAGAAATTGATAAATCATTAAAAAAATTGACTCTTATCCCAACAACCTTAAAAATCATTCAAACCATGATTTCTGATTGGTTGGTGTAAAAAAGTTTACACTAACTGTGTACAACAATTAAACTCTTATTAGTGAATGATTTAGAGAAGTCATCAGCTCACTTGTATGTATTACACTACGGCTATTCACAAAAAAATAATGCTTGGCCAGTGGAAGTCACGTCCCACGAACAATGATTAATCTTTCGTTAACAGTATCGAGATATACTGGGTTTAGACAAAAAAAAATATTACTTGTTAATTCCTGCAACTTTTCGGTCAATCACATTATTATTCGGTCAGTCTCATTTCATTAATATTTATTGCTGCAAAATTTTTTCATCACTTTTTTTTTTACACAAATTTTACTATTCACATTACTGACTGTTCCTGTCAAGATCCGACTTGTCGGAATCTCGCCGTAGAACGTCAGACCAAGAGTGAACAATGGGGGTTGTTTTAGATTATGGCTTGATAAAATGTTGTATTCCGGTCCTACGTATCCCAATGGGAATCAAAGCAAGACGTAGTTCTAGGTTCAACTCTTGGCCATACGGTGATCTCAATCCCTTAATCTTGTATCTCATGAATACCGGCGAGCAAGGACTCTTCAATAGTCTCTTGGTCAAGCTGGTTTCTCCAATATGCTTAAGGGAGAGTCACCGGGGTTAGTGAAAAGTGAGTCTCTCCTTTGGGTTCTCCTCTTTTTATAATAGGATTCCTATATCTTTAAGAGATCTGGATTTATCTCCTTTTATCTCTTAAATCTTCTTAGAGATGTGATTTCCTTAATTTAAGGGATATTATCTCTTTTAACCGGATAAGGTTATATGAGATAATATCAGGATTGATTAGGATAATATCTTAAATTGATCTCTTAACCGGATAAGGTTATTTGAGATAATGTTAGGATCGTTTAAGGATAATATCAATATCTTATCCCTTAATTTGAGGGATATTATCTCTTCTAACCGGATAAAGTTGTTTGAGATAATATCAGGATTAATAAAGATAATATCGATATTTTATCCTTCTCTGGTTGGATCGGGTATCCAAGCTCGGTGGTCGGGTTTTACTCCTCGGCCAATACACAAGTCCCCCCAAAATTTGAGCTAATAAAGCGTAAAAGCTTTCATGACATTAGCCGAGCTTAGGAATTTGGTTTCATCTTTGGTCTTTCGGCTCGGCGAAGTAATTGGCCAAGCTTCATACTTTGGTATATATACATATCCTCCAACTCGGTGAGCAGCTCCGGCGACCGAGCTCTACATCTCGGTCCCTACACAAGCCCCGCGAGTAGCCGGAGCTCAAACGATAAGTCGAGAGCCGGAGCTCAACCGAGTAGTCGGGAGCCGGAGCTCAACCGAGTGGGGAGCCGGAGCTCCAACCAGTAGTTGGGAGCAGGAGCTCAACCGAGAAGTCGGGAGCCGGGGCTCAACCGAGTGGGGAGCCGGAGCTCCAACTAGTAGTTGGGAGCAGGAGCTCAACCTAGTAGTCGTGGGCCGGAGCTCAACCGAGTGGGGAGCCCGAGCTTCACGTTTCAAGTTGCCGAGCTTTACATTTCGGCCAATTCTTAAGTTCAGCAGGCTCGGTGGGCGAGTCTAGTAATCATTTCCCTTTGATCGTTTGGGTTTGGTGATCTAGCTTTATTTCTCGTCCAATATTTTAGTTTGGTAGGCTCGGTGGGCGAGTTTAACATCTCGACCAGTATACAAGCCGGCCAAGCTTTGAGCTCAGAAGAGCGCAAAAGCTTTATGAAAGAAGCTGAGCTTGTCCTTAGTGTCGATAAAGTACTGGATTTGCATAGATTCTCTTACTTCGACTAATCAAGCTCGGTGGCCGAGTTTCACATCTCGGGCAGTACTCGAGTTTAGTGGTTGAGGTTCACATCTCGGCCAGTAACATGTTCTGAACAGAAGATACTTCGATCTTACCTTTGTTAAGACAAGTTTAGAAGCTGGTAGCTGAGATTCAACTTATCAATGATTCGGGCTCGAACCGATCTTTTGGAAATTCAAGCTCAAACTCGGTCCCTAGGAATTTACCTCAGGCTTTTATTTCAGCCGAAATTTTTGGTGCTTTCAAGATGCTTATCTTGAGAGTTTGAACTTGACTCACCTTTTTCCGAATGTAGCTCGGTCTTTGAAGCTTTTGAGAGCTCTTAACATTTTCTTCGAGTAGCTCTTAACCCTTTCATCTGGTGGATTTTGAAATACCCACTAACTTGACACTTGACCTTGAATGTCATTATTTTTACCGATCTTGAAGGTGTATCTCAGAATAAACTTTCCTAATATCTTTTCCAATTTGTATGAGAAAATAGTTTTCATACAAGTTCTTCATAATAACAATCGAGTCAGTAGGCTAAGAGATATCCTTTCTCCGTGATTTCCGAGAATATCCTTCCTTTATCCCCATAAGCCCCCCAAGCTCCGAGCTTGAAATAAGCGAAAGAGCTTAAATGTCAACCCGCATATCTTAAGACGCTTTTTGGTGGCGAGGACTTTGGATTATGATTCGGGAGCACTGCTCGGAAATTTGTTCTTTTGTAGAACCAAGTCTTTCTTGGGTTGTCGACTTACTTGGCCGAAGTCTTGCTCGGATGTTCGTCCGGAGCCAAGTCTCACTTGGGATTCCAGCTTATTGGGTCGAACACTACCAGGATTTCCTTCAAATCTTGGGTCTCTAATGTGCATGATCTGCTGTAGACATTACCTTGGTGCGAAGGTGTTTTGCTCGGTCTAGGATTTTTAGTGCAAGGGAGGAAGCATTGCTCGACTTTTTTCAGTGTGTAGTGCGAGGGAGCATAGCTCGACCTCGGCTTTTTGTTGCGAGGAGTAATGCTTCACCTCGGCTTTTTGGGCTTCGCCCTTTGTTCTTGGCTAGACAATTTTAGATCGGTCCCTTTAGTGGATTCTCAAATTATTAAGCCAGCATATGCTCGGCTTTTACTAGAATAGGGCCCTAACGTGAGCATGAAAGCCGCGGTCGCTTATGTTCTTCGAGTCTCCTCCATCACCCATGTTTCGAGCCACGGGTAAGGATTATCGTTTAAGGATAATATCAATATTTTATCCCTTAATTTGAGGGATATTATCTCTTCTAAATGGATAAGGTTGTTTGAGATAATATCAGGATTAATAAAGATAATATCGATATTTTATCCTTCTCTGGTTGGATCGGGTATCCAAGCTCGGTGGCCGGGTTTTACTCATCGGGCTGATGGAACTTTATTTTCCAAGGAAGATGTTCTAACCACACTGTTCTATTTAAATGGAGCTGGAGCTCGATCTCAATGATTTTTATAAAGGGAGTCTAACTCGGCCTTTATGGTTTTAATTTGAGAGGAGTTTTGGCTCGACCTTTCGGGAGCTGGAACTGAACTGTGAGTTTTCAGGAAGCCGGAGCTCGACCTTGTGGAAAGGTAAGCACGGAGCTTCGACCTATTATTTTCAAGGGAGCCGGAGCTCAACTGCTTTGTAGTCGCAAATTTTGTGACTCCGGGAGTGGTATCATCCGAACATCACTTTGCTCAAATATATAAATAACAGGATATGATGCTGCATAACACAACATTAAAGGCGTAGAGCAAAACATATCAAATCATATTAGATTTAAATTAGATTTAAATAGCAATATCACCTGAGCATTTCACGACCCTCGATTTTGGCATTCCCTCAAGCTACTATGGTTGAGCTCTCCTAGACCGGGCTGTGCTGGTCGAACTCTCTAAGACATCTTCTTCAGCTCTCCGAGACCGAGTTGTGGTGGCCGAGCTCTCTAAGACATCTTCTTCAGCTCTTCAGGTGAAGGAGAAGAAGGCGAAGGTACCACTCCAAGTGTCAGTGGAGAAGGTGAAGGTCCCATCACAGGTGTCGGTGGAGAAGGTGCCACAACAGGTGGAGCCGGTACCCCTTCAGGTGTTGGTGTTGGTGTTGAAGGAGAAGAAGAAGAAGGATAAGGAACAAATGGTTTGCATCTAAAGGACTTGCGGTCCACAGGCTTAGACAAAAATGACTTGCATTGGGCCGCAAACCTCTGCAAAGACCTCGCCAGTTCCTCCTATCATCAAACACCGCCACTCCCAAACACGCCGGCGGCAAGCACGAACGGAACACGTTGTTCATCAGAATAATCTCGTTCAGGTTCAACATGTTCCCTATGCTCGTTGGAATACAACCTTGGAACCTGTTGTTGGCTACGACAATAACCGACACTGGCGAGTTTCCAAAATTATCAGAGAGATCGAACACGAAACGATTGTCGTTTATGAAGATCGCGTCAAGATCCTTGTCGAAAAGCTCTCTAGGCACTATCCCTTCAAAATCGTTGAACCTTAGATCTAAGAACTTGAGCATTGGAAGTCTCAGAACAACTTGTGGAAACTTCCCAACGAACCTGTTGTTACTGAGATCAAGTTCGAATAGCAGCTTCAATCTATTGAACTTGTGTGGAACTATGCCACAGAATCTGTTAGAGTTTATGTGAAACAATGCTAGATCCACAAGCAAACCAAGCTCTTCTGGTAAGTAACCGTCAATGTCATCGTGGTTGAGACCAACACCAGTAACGGTACGGATCTTGGGGTTGTCTAGTGCGGGTGCACAGTAAACACCGGTGTAGTTGCACACGTTGGATCCCACCCAGTTGGACGTGAAGTTTAGTGGACCCGAGTGAATGACTTGCTTTCATGCTTGAAATGCTATGTAAGCATTTCTGATAGATGTGCGACCGGGGAAAGTTTGCCTCGGCCCCACGGTGGGTGCCAAATGTTCCTGCCGAGATCCGACTTGCCGGAATCTCACCGTAGAACGTCAGACCAAGAGTGAACAATGGGGGTTGTTTTAGATTATGGCTTGACAAAATGTTGTATTCCGGTCCTACGTATCCCAATGGGAATCAAAGCCAGACGTAGTTCTAGGTTCAACCCTTGGCCATACGGTGGTCTCAAAACCTTAATCTTGTATCTCATGAATACCAGCGAGCAAGGACTCTTCAATAGTCTCTTGGTCGAGCTGGTTTCTCCAATACGCTTAAGGGAGAGTCACCGGGGTTAGTGAAAAGTGAGTCTCTCCTTTGGGTTCTCCTCTTTTTATAATAGGATCCCTATATCTTTAAGAGATCTGGATTTATCTCCTTTTATCTCTTAAATCTTCTTAGAGATGTGATTTCCTTAATTTAAGGGATATTATCTCTTTTAACCGGATAAGGTTATATGAGATAATATCAGGATTGATTAGGATAATATCTTAAATTGATCTACGATAAGCCTCGGCTTATCTAGTTTTATAACTAGATGGATTGTGGTTTTTGCGCTAATTCTTCGAGTTCAATCTCGTTTTCTCCCAAATTTTGCCTTGTTTTGTTCCTAAGTAAACTTTGACTCGTTCTAGGCATTTTTTGGGTAGTTTTTAGTATATTTTGAATAGAATTACGCTATTTGTTTCTTTTTATTGTATAAGTTTAGAAGTGAAGATCCAAGAGACAAGGAACCACATAGAGTCAAGGAAAAAGTGGAAATTTCCATTCGGAGATACTCGCCTCGCGAGCCTCGACGATCAAAGAAACAAAGAAGTCATCAATTCTGGATCGCCACGCTAGAGGCTTCTTGCCTCGCGAGAGCCTGAAGACCCTGGAAGACAGAGACCATCACGGCCTAGCCGTGATGAAGGTCACGACTGTGACAGATTAAGGTTTGAAGACTCGCCCCGCGAACACACTCTCGCCTCGCGAGAATCCAAATTGAAAGCACGCCAAAACTAATGTTTGCCTCGCGAAAGCTTGTTCGCCCCGCGAGCGGCCGAGAACCAGAATCCCTATTTATAGGCTGTTTCAGATCAGAATTGGGGGGCCGCGAATCCTAGTTTTTAGCCACTGTTTAGATCAGTTTTGTTACGAGTTCTTGTTACTCTGGAGCTGTGTCTCCCTTTTTATTTTCTTAGTTTACTATGGTGATTATGTTGGATTGTTTGTGTGTCGTCACGGGCATGAGGAACTAATCCCCTCGTCTAGGGAATCAATGAAGCCACCCATGGCGGTATAGTGTTCATGTGATGTATGTTTTTCTCCCCTTTTCTCAATTGATGTTTTCCAATTCTGATTTGATTGTGTTGATCATATGCATGCGTGATTGACTTGTTAACGTTGATGAGGCTTAGTCAGCAATTCGCGTTTAGAACTTGAATTGGGATCACTAATTGAATATTGCACGAGAGTGAGTAGGAGATTAGTGCAACCTATAGGGAACAAGAATTAATAGAGTTTGATGATTAGGGTTATGAGACCTAGTAAGTAATTAATCCAATCATCGAATACGTCCTATTGAGCACGACAGTGGATATAGGTTGACATTGTAATTGAACTTAGGGAGGAATACATCATCACTTGGGTACTATGCATGATTGGGTAGGTGGATTTGAGACCCTAGATATCTTAATTTCAGATTTTAATACCTTAGCTTTATTTGATTTGTTAATTGAATTGCGATATTACTCTCTCTCTCAACCACTTTCCTCTCTTGACCAAACGTATCGGATTTCTCGCGAATTGGTAGAATTGGTAGCCCAATCCTTGTGTTCGACCTCGGTAAATTCTTACCGTGTTTCTTTTATTACTTGCGACGACCCGGTACACTTGCCGGTGACTCAACAATCTCTTAACCGGATAAGGTTATTTGAGATAATGTTAGGATCGTTTAAGGATAATATCGATATCTTATCCCTTAATTTGAGGGATATTATCTCTTCTAACCGGATAAGGTTGTTTGAGATAATATCAGGATTAATAAAGATAATATCGATATTTTATCCTTCTCTGGTTGGATCGGGTATCCAAGCTCGGTGGTCGGGTTTTACTCCTCGGGTTTCTATTCATCCATTATTTTATTTTATTTTGCTAAAATTCTATTCATCCATTATTTGATCACGAGACTGTTCCGTAAGTCTCATTTTATTAATCATTTTCATGTGCATTAGCATCATAATTAATAGAAACAATTTAATAAATCAAATGATTTAATTGATATACACTGATAGTGTAAAGTTATTTTACATTGTCAACCAATCAGAAATTGATATGTAATTACAAATGCTTGATCTTATCCTAACCATCTTAAAAGTCGTCAATTCCGTGATTTCTGATTGATTGTCAGTGTAAAAATCTTTATAATGACAATACATACAAATTAAACCCTAAAACAAAAACAAAACTAAGGGACATGCTTTATTATTTTAAAAACCCTAAAATAATGAGATATGAGCATGTTTGTTAGTACTTATTTTGTTTTAAAAAATCATTTTTTAAAATTAAATGAGAAAAGTCGTTGTTCAAAAGAAATGCTATCAACACACTCTCTGACCCACTTTCAAAATAGTGGGACCCACATTAATTTCAATCGAAGAGAGAATGTGTTGGAAAGAGTGTATTGCTAGCACTCCTCGTAATAAAATAATGATAGATAAATATGAGAGTTGAATTAATTAAGTTTATTATATAATAATAATAATAATAATAACAATAATAATAATAATAATAATAATAATATTATTATTATTATTATTATTATTATGTAAAATTGTGTAGAAAGTTTATGGTTTATAAAAAATATAAAGTGATTAAATTGGTTAAAAATATATATTATTTTAAATAATAGTCAAATAATAAAAATTTGAATTTAGTGAACAAACACATTATTTAAAATAACAATAAAATTCGTTTTTCGAAGTAATAACAAAATAAAAATGGAACTGAATAGAAAATATATATTTCAATTAATAATGAAATAATAGGATATAAAATAGGTTCATAAAAAATATGACATAAAATTGATTGTGAAAAGTTAGTGATGAATTAATTATAAAAATAATGACAAATAAAACAAACAAAAAGACACGTTTAAAAAATAATAAATGATAATCAAGAAATCTCACTAATATTAGTATAGCACGGGTCATCATACTAGTATAAATTTAAAATGTGTTTAAAATTAACATTTATTTTGAAAGTCATCGAATTCATTGACTTTTATTTAAATTTGTGATTGACTTTTTCATTCATAGCAGCTACGAAGAATTTTGTAGGAACCCACCGTAATTAGAGCCTTTGGTGTAATAGCCTGATTTTAATTACGTTGTTAACCGGTTAAAAATATGATTATTTATATTTTTAATTTGAGATTTATAAAATGACTTTAACTAAAATAAAATCTTATTCACAATCTATCTTATGGTAGAAGTTTACGGTGAAATTTTGGGTTGAAAATTCAGACGAAACCCGGTCTGCATTCGATCTGTGTTTTCACTGACACTAAAAGTTTAATGAGCAGAAAACCTAATTTTTACTCGTAGACGGAATGATTAGTGTTTTTATCGTGTGTCCAATGACTTTAGTTATTTTGAAAATTTACGTTCGGAAATAAAATAAAATATTTTATCCGGGCGAAATCTTCGAAAATTATGATGGAGAAACTTAAATCGGGTGAACAACGGAGTAGAATGGAGAGCTGAGTTGACTAAAGTGACTTGATGGAGTTGAATTGACTTGATGGACTAAAGTCATATGTCACATCCAAGAAGGTAATCATGATTTTGAAATAAATAGTATTTTAATCTAAAAACCCATTAATCACTCACTTTACCAACCAAACAACCCCTAAGCAAAACTTGCACCCCAAGCTCTTCTCTACCTCTCCCCCACACGGTTTTACACCCTTCTTTTCCTATATAAACACTCATCCTCTTCACTCTTAACTTTACTCACTCAAACTAAGAAAAACACTTACAAACTTCATTGATTTTCTTCAAGAGTTCATCATCTACACTCATTTTCTTCAAGCTTCAAGGGTAATCCTTCTTCCTCTTACTCATCCAAGTTCTGTTCTTCACTTATTTGTCGAGTTTATGCCGTATTCATCCATTTGACAATCTTAGATCTACAAGCTTCTAAAATCTCTAGAAATTAGTAAAAAAATCCATTTGACTTGAAACCAATTTCTATGAACTAGTTATGATCTCTACTTTAATTATCCAAGAGCATGTAGTCAAAAACATTTTCCTTCTCTATTTTCTAATTGAGGCCGAAACTAAGGAGAAAAGAGGGTTTGATGTTTTGTGCCATTTTTGAATTCTAACACTTGTTTTAAACTCTCTAACATCTATATGATCATAATCTAAGAGTTTGTGAGCAAAATCATTTTCTGTCATATTGCTCATATTGTGGCCGAAACTTCCATGATATTGGGTGTGAGGGATTTTGTTTCTCTTTTTTTTAAAAAAAAAAAAATCAAATGCTTGATCCATACTCTATAATACTCTAAGATCATTTATCTAAGAGATTAAGTTGATTTGAAAATCTATAGCCTATTTTATGGTTCAAGGCTGAAACCCTACCCTAAGTGGTTGAGTGATTCTATTTCCTATTTTCCACTTATAGCAATTTATCCAAGCTATCTAAGATTCAAGTGATAAGTATCCAAAAGATTGAAATGAGAAAATGACCTTAGCCTCAATTGGAATTGAAAGACTGAATCTAACATAAAATGGACACAGATGAGTTGTTTGATTAATTGTTGTATTGAGGTGTTGGTCGAAGGTTAACGGATACTCGTGGTGTGGTCATAAGGATCGGGAAGTTCATTTTGGAGATAACTAAGGCGGGGGAAAGAACCAACCTATCGTCGGAATGGATAAGTAGTAGATTATATAATAATTGTGTAGGGCGACCTAAACCCTACTGGTAGTCTAGTAATCGACAAGACCAGAATCACATCGGGAACCTTTTCTGAAAAACCAATGGTGATTCGGGGATTGTGGGTTTATCGACATTAGGTTGTTTTTATATTGTTGATGGTTGATTTGATTTTATTACCTTTGTTGAATTGATTTTGTGCTATGTTGGTGATATTGGAATATTTTGATTGATATTGTGTTATGCATGATCTGCCTGGTTTTTATTATTATGCTTAGTAGATTTTAAGCAAAGATATATATGTTGTCTAAGAGACGATTGTTTTAGGTGTGAGGATAATGATGATTTAGAAGTGTCTAACCTAGATGATGTATGTTAAAGAGGTGTTATGACATAAAATATATGTGTCAAGTTCTAATGGAAGGTTAAGGTACTAGGATGTTGTTAAAACGGGTTGGTGAGATTCAAGTATAGGTGTTATTGTCCACAACCGTGTATTGGTAATATAATACACAAGGACAAAAGTGTATTTGCAATATAATACACAAAGACAAAAGTGTATTGGTAATATAATACACAAGGACATCTGTGTATTGGTAATATAATACACCGTGTATTGGTAATATAATACACGTAAAACACATCTGTGTATTGGTAATATAATACACCGTGCATTGGTAATATAATACACATAAAACGCATCAGTGTATTGGCTTATTGGTAATATAATACACGTAAAATCAAGAGGTCTCGCGAGACCACTTCCACCTTAGAAATATGTGTGCAGCTATGGTGTCTTTGAGAACCATGAGATTGAGGGTAGATGATGATATATTAATTTGAGGATGATATGTTAGTTAGGTGTGTTGATTGTCTGTAACAATTACTGTATAATTTACTATGACTCTTTTCCGCTTTTGATGATAGAACTGTTTCTTATCCCCTGTATATTTCCGTATGTTGTATTCTATCTCCTTGTGGAATCGTACGAGAAGACCCTGTGGATGAGCGTAACCAGGAGGAGTTGGATAGAACTCCCTACGAACCCGAGGCTGGAGAACGAGCTGTGACCCATGATGATTAGGGTCTAGTTAGTTATGGCCAGTGCGTCTGTGAGGCGTATTTTTATATGTTTCCGCTTTGTTTAACTTTTATTTAAGTATATGCTTGTGAAGGATCTTACTAAAAGGATACCCTTAACAGTGTTTTGTAATATGTTTAATATACTTATATTGTGATACGTATTCTATATGAAGCGGTATACGTTATAAGTTAAGTATATATTTTTTTTAATTTCTATGTATTTTCATATTAAGCGCACGAGTAAGAAATCAATTAATGAGGTTTTAGTCTAATAAAACACCGGGGCACAACGTGGTGTCTCATTTGGTATTAGAGCAGTTTGGTTCTAAAATCGACTGTGGGGTTATGTCCGATCAGAATCAAGGACTGCGAGGTTTAGGATGTTGTTCTTGGTCGTGTCTAATTGAATCCACATCGGATTTTGACTATGCTTAGAAGTTGGTAGTGTGTCCGAATCTGATGTGAGAGGTTAATATTAGTAGGGCATATGATATGTATACACTTGTCTATGTAGTATTATATGTCGTACTAATGAGAAGCGAGATGATTTCTTTTAACAGAATCATGGCTCGCGGAAGAGGACGTCCAACTAACAGTGGTGATGGAACTCCAGAAAGGATTATTGGAGTTGTCATTGGTAATGCTGACAATACTGTGAATGGAGGAGGATCATCTTAGACTCCAAATGCAATGGAAACCATAGCTGCTGCTATGCTATTGCAAACCCAGTAGAATGTTGAGATGCTGTAGATGAACAAAGTGCAGCTAGAAATTAAGAATCAGAGAAGGGCGGTAGCAGCTGAAGATGCCGGATTGAGTAATTTTATGAACGGAAAGCCACCTCAATTCCGAGGAGAGTATGACCCAGAGAAGTCAGAATGGTGGATACAAGAGATCGAAAAGATATTTGCTACTATGCACAACAACGAGGAGAAGAAAGTGACCTATGCTGCCTTCATGTTAACCGAAGGAGCAGAATTCTGGTGGAAGGGAAAGAAAAGTCTATTGGAAGTTGAGGATAGGAACATTAACTGAAAGTTATTCACTGATTTCTTTTTCAAAAAATATTTTCCGCGTCTAGTTCGACGCGAGAAGGAAAAGGAAATCACAAACCTCAAACAAGGCAACATGTATGTTGGTGATTATGCATCACGTTTTGAGGCGTTGATTAAATTTTAAGAATTCTATCAGAGGTTTCCAAGTGTGGACTGACAATGTAGAAGATTTGAGGAAGGAATCAGAGATGAATTGTTGAGGGCTGTAGTGTCTTTGGACATACAGTATTTCCCATAACTAGTCGAGAGATGCAATGTCATTGAAAGTATAGACCTAAGGATGGCCAATGAGCAGAAACAATTGAAGGAGTGGAGGTCCTAACCAATCAAGTTTCCAGATGCGCGGATGAAGTGGTTCTCAGTGGAGACAGAGACCATATGCTAGACCCAGGCAAACGCCGGCACCAGCACCAGTGGCTAGTGAGGGTCAGCAACTGCAAGGCTTAGTTTGCTTCAGATGTGGAGGATCACATTATGCTAGAGACTGTACAAATAGGCCTAGCTATTTCAACTGTGGGAAACTAGGTCATGTGGCACGATATTGCAAACAAATGGTTATGCAACAGCCGCCAGCTGTCGGAAGAGGAACCGGAGACAATAGAGGTGGAGCTGGAAGGGGAGTCCCAGAAGCAAGACCACAAGTGGCCAGAGCTCAAGCCACTGGAAGAGTGTTTACCGTGAGGGGAGTTGAATCCTCTCAATATGCTGATCTTATACAAGGTTTGTGTTTGATAGCCGGTAGACTCTCGAATGTATTGTTTGACTCAGGCGCTACGCATTCTTTTATCTCGCACGAGTGTGTGGATCATTTGACCTTAACTGTTTCCAAATTACGGTATACCCTTACAGTATCTACTCCAACCAATAATCCTTTGACTACTATGTCTGTTTGTTTACAGTGTCCTATCGTTGTTGAGAATAGGACATTTATTGTAGACCTTATCTGTTTGCCTATGCAACAGATAGACGTTATTCTTGGCAAGGATTGGCTTTCGGCTAACCGTGTAGTGCTAGATTGTTCTAGCAAGACTTTATCATTTGTTGAACCTTATAGTATAGCATCTGCCAATGAAGGAGTTTCTATGAGGAGTGACAACTCTCAACAGTTTGTGATGCTTTTCACAGTGGAGGCTAATGAGACTCCCAGCATAGGTTCCATGCCTATTGTGAGAGAGTTTCCTGAAGTTTTCCCTCCAGACGTTCTAGGTTTGCCACTAGAAAGAGAAATGGAATTCACTATAGATCTCGTACCAGGGACGGGGCCTATATTTATAACACATTATCGGATGTCACCGGTTGAGTTGACAGAGTTGAAGGAACAATTGGATGACATGTTAGGAAAATAGTTTACCAGACCGATTGTTTCAACATGGGGAGCACCAGTGTTATTTGTTAAGAAGAAGGATGGAAGTGTGAGGTTGTGCATAGATTACAGGCAATTGAATAAGGTGACGATTAAGAATAAGTATCCATTGCCTAGAATAGATGATTTGACGGATCAGTTGAAAGGAGCAGCAGTGTTCTCTAAGATTGATTTAAGATCTGGGTACCATCAGATCAGAGTAAGAAGGAATATATACCCAAGACAGCTTTTAGGACGAGGTACGGACACTATGAGTATATAATAATGCCTTTCGGTGTAACTAATGCGTCAGCCATGTTCATGGATTATATGTACATAATTTTTAAACCGTTCCTCGATAAGTTTGTTGTTGTGTTCATCGACGATATTCTTATCTATTCTTGCACGCGGGAAGAGCATGAGGAACATTTGAGATTGGTGTTGCGAGTTTTTAAGGATAGGCAGCTTTATGCCAAACTTTCCAAGTGTGAGTTTTGGCTGGAAGAAGTACAATTCCTAGGTCATGTGATCAATAAAGAAGGGATAGTCGTAGGTCCAGCTAAGGTTGAGGCAGTTCTTAAGTGGGAACGGCCTAGGTCAATAAGTGAAGTACGGAGATTCCTAAGACTAGCTGGATATTTTCGGAGGTTCATAGAGGGATTCTCGAAGATTGCGTTGCCTATGACACAGTTAACAAGGAAAAATATAGCTTTTGTATGGAAGGACAAGTGTGAACAAAGTTTTCAAAAGCTGAAGAACAGGTTGACTACATCACTTGTGTTGATCTTACCAGACCCACTTGGACAGTTTGACGTATACTGTGATGCGTCATACCAAGGTTTAGGTTGTGTCCTGATGCAAGAGGGAAGAGTTGTGGCTTATGCTTCCCGACAGTTGAGAATTCATGAGAGAAATTATCCGACTCATGATTTGGAGTTAGCAGTGAAATAGACAACTATAAACATGGGAAGGGGGGTTGAATTGTGTTTATCAGAATTTAACCAAAAGTTGAAATATTTTCACATACAGAAGCTTGGTTCAGACGAGTGGAAAGATACAAGACAGACATGTGACCTGTCTGATGAAATTTTTAATGTTGTCTTAGACAAGCACACCACTTGAAAAACGGATAAGAAAACTAAGGCAACTAAATAGTTTATAAGGAAAGAGAGATTGACACATCTATTTATCCTGGTTCACTCTTCAAAGCAAAGAGCTACGTCCAGTCCTTGGCAGCATCAAGTTTTACCCACTATAACTGATCAGGTTACAGACTCCAAGTATTGTTTGCACACCTAGCCTCTTCAGGCTCCAAGACAAGTATTCTTTGCACATCTATCCTCTTCAGGCTCACTCAGGTTTGTTTGAGAGATTTGGTTTGTAATAAATACAACTTCAGACAGACAGATTTTTCACTAACACTCAGAGTGGTTTAAATGTAAAGCTTAGGAAAGTCTGCGTAATAACTTCAAATGATTGAAGAATACAAAATGAAAGAATGAAGATATTAATATGCAGAGTAATGACTCTATAATGCTATGTGTATTCTCTGTGCTTCAACTTCAATGACTTCTGTATTTATAGTCTTCAAGCATTCAGGATCCGTTAGAGACATCCCCTCAGATGTTGGCTTCAAGCAGAACTTCATTAAATGCAATAGAGTCGTTCTAGGAAGTCATTAATGCAACAGGAACGTTGGTTGTACTCTAACATGAAGGATCATGACTTTATGCGTCGTGATACAACCATATCAAAGTTGTGCAGAGAGCTTTTTGTACTTTGCTGAGTACAATTCCCTTTTTGTGTAAGGACCAGAGGTACTAGGGAATAAAGCATGTTGGAAGCATTCTTTAACTGGTCTTTGGTTCTGATAACCGAGGTTGCTTGAGAGAGTAACTTTTGACTTTTCTTGATAGGTGTGAGACTGAGTAGGAGAGAAGACTTCAAGTCTCTTTCTGATGGGACAGCCAACAAAAGCTTCTTTGGTCCTTGATTCTTCAACGAGTTACCTCAGACAAGTGTAGGAACTCATGGGGAGACAGGTTGAATACGTATCTTGAAAGAAGTCAATAATCATAGTCAACAGACAGGTCGACTTTCGCTTATCCAGACAGGTAGTCACTTATGAGCAGATAAATGATTCTTATAGTTTTAATCTGCACACTAGATAGACAAGTTAGCAACCAATATGAAGGTTAATTAAATCATTAACCAATGTTTAGTTCTCATCAAAACTTAGGGAAATGCACATCAGACATTTTAGAGACTTAACAATCTCCCCCTTTTTGATGATGATAAACATTGAGATGATTTAATGAACCTCAAAATATCAACAAAAAAAATAGCATATATCAGACAGGTTGAAATTTTCTTAAGCGGACAGGTCATGCAGATGCTTGATCAGGCATTTAAGATTAATTATATAATCCGTTTAACTTAGTCACACATAAGTTTGACTTGTTTTACTTTGAAATTATTATCAGAGCAATCTTACTTAAGATTTATCTGAGCAATTATAGAAACTATCAGAACATACTCATGTCCATGTATTATTTAAGATCATATCATATTCATTCTCCCATTCTCCTATATCACATTTCTCCCATTCTCCCCCTGTTGTCAACATAAAAAAGGAATAAACTATGAAAGCATTAAAGAAATAAAGGAGAAATTTATTTTATTCATCATGAACGTTTACAAGTATAAGGTAGTCTATATACCTAAAAACTACCTAGATTGACTAATTAACAAAAATAAAGCAGCAACCCTTTG
Organism: Sophora flavescens; assembly: GCA_030762895.1. Taxonomy (NCBI): domain Eukaryota; kingdom Viridiplantae; phylum Streptophyta; class Magnoliopsida; order Fabales; family Fabaceae; genus Sophora; species Sophora flavescens. Next base: position 38,034,765 of record CM061068.1, read on the forward strand.
CTCTGAGACCAGCCTAGCTCACCTTTCTTCATCTAGCTGTCTTCTTAAGTCTTCTATTTGTCCTCGAAGCAGATGAAAGTCTTGTAAGGCCATTGTTTGAAAAGAGACAGACAGAGAAGAGTGCCAGGGTAAGGCTAAAATTGGGGGTGCCTTAGGTAGAGATAGGGGAGAGGTGATGGAAGGGAAGAAAAGTTCATGGAGAGTTTGAAGGGCATAAAAAGGAAGAAAGACGAATTTGAAGATAAGACTGATTCTGACACAGTTAGTATCAGGTGACGGAAACACACAGGAAAGTCTCTCGGACAGACACAATCTGATGATTGTTATTTGAATAGGTGGGGGAAGAGGTGTTTGAGCTAAAACATAGAGAGGGATAGGTAATAAGGAATCAATATGTCAGAAAAAAGAATTAGATCCTGTGACTTACATAAAGAAATACCTAGACCTATGTGGTAGCATTACAACAGAAGCAGGATAATGAGTTCCAGCTAATGTTCTGATGAAGATAATAATAGGTGGGTAGAAGAAAAGTTCTCTACAGGGGTTAAGAATATGAGGTGGAGGAGAAGGGATGAAAGAGACATGTGAGATACTTGCAAATAAAAGAGATTTCAAATCAGACACAAAGAGTCTCCAGACAGGTCTTCTGCAGTGTTAGCTTTTGCAGTTACTGGGTAACCAGATCTTCTCTTTTTGGGAATAATTCCCAAAATGAAAGTCTTCTCTGGTTCTTCCAGGACTTGCTCTGTCTTCTCCCCCTGAGAAGATGCTTCCTCTTTGCTAGGCTCAGACTCAACTTGTCTGACCTTGGAAAAGGTCTTCACCAGCTTCCTTTTCTTGCTGGGATGAGCAGGAACATCCACTAATTCCTCAGCTTCACTAGTCTTCCTCTTAAGAGAGGGTCTCCTCAGTCTGAACCTCAAGCGCTCAACTGTTTCAGCAAAATCTTTAGATACTGAGGGTTGCAGCTCTGGGATTTAGACTTGTCTGGCCACCTTTACAGACGGTTTGAACAAACTTTCAGAAATGGGGACTTCTGATTCGCCAGTGGAAACCACTGGTTCTTCCTCCTTCTGCTCAACAGCAGGCTTCTTCTTCTTCTTGTCTTCATCCTCATCAGCAAGAGGGATTCCCTTGATGTCCATCATAGACAATATCTTCCTGTCTATGGGCAGTGCCATGTCCACAAAGTGAACATCACTAGGAACAAACAACTTGTTCCTGAATACCCTTGTCAGCAACATCCCATAAAGGATAGGTCTGCATGTTGGTTCTCTTGATCAGAATCTCAAGGTACATGTGAATAAGGTCGTTGATGTCAACATTGATTTTGTGGATCAAGTGGTACAGACCAAATCTATCCATCTTGGTCACACTGTCTCGTGAGCCTTTCCTTGGCATCACGCACTTCAACAACAATTTGTGTAGGAATCTGCACTTGACCACCATGTTGACAGGCTTAGGGTTCACTGGTTTGGGAACACCATAGATGGCAATGTTGACATTGTCAGCTCCCACTCCATCTTCCCAGTTGGGTGTGAAGCCAGCTCCGATTCTCGAACATTTTGTGACAAGCTCCAGAGAGCTAATGGGGAAGAGAAGGGTTTTATCCCCCATTTCAGCCTTAAAGCTTTTGATTCCGTTGAGTCAGTTGGTGACAACCACAACATTTCTCCAGAACGTTTGAATGAGCTTAGGGTGAACAACCTTCTTGATGTCGAAGAAAGGAGTCCACTTGGAGTACTCCAACTCTTCAGTGACATCCATTCCTAGTTTCTTCATCTATTGAAGATCAATAGTCTTTCCCGGAGTGATCTTTTCTATCTCAGTAACCTTGAGATTGTATTTCTCAGCGATTTCTTTTGTAGAAAGACGCTTGGATGATGCCATTTTTTTGAGAGAAAACGATTCTAGGGTTTCGAGAGAGAAGAGGGTTTGAAAGATGAGAAGACAAAGAGATTTTGGAATATTGAAACGTAAAGGTTCAACCTTTCTGATCTATTGTCTTTTATAGTCATAAAGGTAGGAGAGAGAAAAATGACATTTTTAATTCAAAAATGGCACGATTTGTATGGGGAACTGCAACGCCCACTTAAGACATAATGAAAATATGTTTTCGAGATATGTAAACCACCGTGCACACGGTTAGCTTCAGATAAGGGAATGGCATTAATTAAATAATAACCATTTCGACAAAACCGATGAGTTCTAGCATAGTGACTCAGCAGAGTCAGACGGGTAAACATAGACAGGTGATAAAGCACAGACAGGTTAACATTCAGACATGTCATTCAACAATGCAATGCATGTTTAGATTATCTCTAATAAATAAAAACATTTCTTCTGCGAGGTGTTTAGTGAAAATATCAGCCCATTGATTTTCAGTTTTGACAATGCATGCTTTGCCTAAGAATACTGAATTGGATTTTTAGATAAGCATATAGCACTGGAATTATCATACCATACAGATATGTTATGTTCATAAATAGAGTAATCCTCAAGTTGATGTTTTACCTATAAAAGTTGAGAGCAGCAACTAGCAGCAGAGATGTATTCTGCTTTAGCAGTAGACAGGGCAATGGTTGTCTGCCTCTTGCTTGACCATGAGACTAAACTTGCTCCAATGAAGTGATATCCTCCACTGGTGCTTTTTCTTTCTATTCTGTCTCCAGCAAAATCAGCATCACAATATCCCACTAATCTGTATTCTTTTGATCTTAAATACAGCAAACCAAGATTACTAGTTCCAAGCAAATATCTAAATATTCTTTTAACAGCCTTAAGATGAGATTCTCTAGGATCATATTGGAATCTAGCACACATACAGACACTAAATTGAATGTCAGGTCTGCTTGAAGTTAAGCACAGTAAAGAGCCAATCATACCTCTGTAGACAGTTTGATCTACCTTTTTACCTTCATCATATTTGCTTAGTTTTGCATTGGGTTGCATAGGGGTTTTCATGAGCTTTACATTTTCCATTTTTTATTTCTTGAGTTTCTCCTTGGTATATTTTTGTTGATGAATGTAAATTCCATCACTTGTCTGCTTGATTTGTAATCCAAGGAAGAACTTCAATTCTCCCATCATGCTCATCTCAAATTCAGCTTGCATTAGATTTGAAAATTCCTTGCACATCTTTTCATTAGTTGATCCAAAAATAATATCATCAACATATATTTGAACTATAATAAAGTTCTTTTTAGAGCATTTCTTGAACAGAGTAGTGTCTACTTGTCCTCTAGTAAAACCATTATGTATGAGAAAAGAACCGAGTCTATCATACCATGCTCTAGGTGCTTGTTTCAAACCATATAATGATTTTTTAAGTTTGAAAACATGATCTGGTTTATCAGTATCCTCAAAACCAGCGGGTTGTTTAACATACCCTTCTTCTTCAATTATACCATTTAGAAAAGCACTTTTTACATCCATTTGAAACAGGGTAATTTGGTGTTGTGCAGCATATGACACTAAAATGCGTATGACTTCTATTCTAGCTACAGGTGCAAAGGTTTCAGTATAATCAATACCTTCTTGTTGGTTATAGCCTTGAGCTACTAACCTTGCCTTATTTCTGACAACTTTACCATCTTCATCCAATTTGTTTCTAAAGACCCATCTTGTTCCAATAACCGACTTGTTTTTAGGCTTAGAGACAAGAGTCCAGACATCATTTATGGTGAACTGGTTAAGTACTTCTTGCATAGCAAGAACCCAGCTTTCATCCTCGAGCTTCTTCAATGCGTTTAGGCTCCAAATCTGAAATAAAGGCCACATTGCTTGATTCTCTTAATGTGGATCTGGTTCTTACTCCTTCAGAAGGATTTCCAATAATAAGATCCTTAGGGTGATGAGTGTTGAACTTCCAATCCCTTTTGAGATCATCATGAAGATCTCGACTTGTCTCCTGACTCATTTGTTGACTCGTCTGCTGACTTGTCTGTCAGTCTCAGGCACAGGTTCTGTCTTGATTAGATCGGGTTGTTGAATTTTTGGATTGTTTATATCAAGACCTGCAAGATCATCTTCTAGATCTGATAGTTCTTTATCAGTCTTTAATTCATCATTGAATTTAACATGAACATATTCTTCAATAATACAAGTTCTTGAATTGTAAACTCTAAAAGCCTTAGACATTTTATAATATCCTACGAGAATACCTTTATCTACCTTAGAATCAAACTTTCCAAGATTATCTATGGTATTCAGAATAAAACATTCACATCCAAAAGCATGAAAATAAGATATGTTGGGACTTTTTCCTTTCCACAATTCATAAGGAGTCCTTTTTAGAAAAGGCCTAATAAGTATTCTGTTTTGTACATAACAAGTAGTGTTTACAGCTTCTGCCCAGAAGTACTTAGGGAGATTATTTTCATTGAGCATAGATCTAGCCATCTCTTGCAGAGATCTGTTCTTTCTCTCAACCACTCCATTTTGTTGTGGAATTCTAGGTGCAGAGAAATTGTGAGAGATTCCATTCTCATCACAGAACTGTCTAAACTACTCATTTTCAAATTCTCCCCCATGATCACTTCTAAGGGTAGAAATACAGAAACCCTGCTCATTTTGTACTCTTTTACAGAATACTGACAAAGCCTTAAAAGACTCATCCTTGTGTGTTAGGAAGAGTACCCATGCGCATCTAGATTAGTCATCAACTATGACAAATCCATATTTTCTTCCAGCCAGGCTGGCAACACTAACTGGTCCAAACAGATCCATGTGTAACAACTGAAGAGGACTGGAGGTTGATACTTGGTTTTTAGATTTGAAACTTGATTTTATCTGTTTACCTCTCTGACATGCATCACACAAGACATCTTTCTTAAAACTAATATCAGGCAATCCTCTCACAAGATTATTCCTTTTTAATTCAGAAATTAGTTTCATACTAGCATGTCCTAGTTTCTTATGCCATAACCATCTCTCATCCTCTTTAGACATCAGACAGGTTACACTTTGATATGAGAGATCAGACAGTTCAATCTTATAAAGATTTTTTTTACCTTTTAGCTGAAAAGAGGGTTTTGACACAACATTCTTTAACTATGCATACATCCTTGGTAAAGGAAACATCAAAACCACTATCACATAATTGACTTATGCTAAGCAAATTGTGTCTTAATCATTTAACCATAAGAACATTAGATATAGAAGGAAGAGGGAGTTTACCACCAATAGTACCAATTCCTATAACTTTCCCCTATATGATTCCCTCCGAAGGCAACGTGTCCTCCTTTCTTAAGTTGGAGATCTAGGAACATAGACCTTTCTCCTGTCATATGACGCGAGCAACCACTATCCAGGTACCAGCAGTGGTGTTTTCTTTGTCCTGTTGAGGACATTTACAACAAAAATTATTTTATTTTTAGGTACCCATATTTTTTTGGGTCCTTTTCTGTTAGTTCTAGGAGTCTGTGAAGACTTCCTTCTCTTCTTATGGGTACACTTAGACATAACATGTCCAGTTTTTCCACAGAAGTTACAGACAGGTGTAGACTTGGTTACAGTTGACTTAACAGATACTGTAGAAGCTTTAGTTGATACTTTATGATGTGTCTGATGGACATATCCAATACCTTCTTTGTTAAGAGAGTGCCTTTGGTTGCCAAGTAGCTTAGTCATATTGTCTCTACCATTAATAAATTTGGCAAGATCAGAAGTGAGCTCTTCCACTTTCTGTTGAAGTTTTTCAACTTCTTCAGATGGTGATGTTTCACTTGAGATCTTAGCTTCATTAGACTTTTCAGTCTTCAGCTCATTGTCATCTTTTGCCAGCTTCTCACACTCTTGAGATTTCTGTTTATGCTCACTGGTGAGCTTTACATACTCTCTCTTGAGGGATTTGAAGGCCTTAGATAAGCAGTTGGATTCCTCCAGCAACTCCTCATAGGCATCAAGTAATTCCTCATAGTCAGGATGTACCTCATCGTCTGAGTCTGAGTTAGTGTTGGCCATCAAACAGAGATTGGCTTCTTCCTCTGTTTCTTCATTAGAAGATATTGACTCCAGATCCTCCCAAGTAGCCATCATTCCTTTCTTCTTCTTCTTGAAGAATTTCTTAAAAGGGGCTTTCTTGAGTTGAGGACATTCAGCCTTGATGTGACCAGGCTTCTTGCACTCATAACAAACAATTGGACTTTTGTCTGTTGCAGTGGATTCTTTGAAGTTCTTGTCCTTGTTGAACCTTCTGAATGGCTTATCCCTCTTGAAATTCTTTTTCTGTAGGAGAAGCTTTATCTTCCTAGTCATGAGAGACAATTCTTCATCACTCTCAGAATCCCCGTGTTCAGACAGGTCAGCATCACTGGATGACTCGTCTGCCTTTAGAGCCTTGGAAACTTTTGCTGACTTTTGATAACCTTTCAGAGCAATTGACTTTCCCTTCTTTGGTGCAACTTCATCTCCAAGTTCTTGCTCATGAACAATGAGTGTTCCAAGAAGTTCATCCATAGTCAAGGTAGTGAGATCATTGGCTTAAGAGATAGCAGTGACCAAAGGTCTCCACTGTTTAGGTAGACTTCTCATAATCTTTCCAACCTTCTCAGCATTGGTATAGACTTTGCCAAGAGATTTTAAACTGTTGAATATAGTTTGAAATCTTCCTATCATTTGAGCAACATATTCTCCTTCCTCTATGAGAAACAGTTCATACTTTCTGACAAGTATTGCAATCTTTGACTCTTTGACTTTGACTGTTCCTTCATGTGTGACAGCTAACGTGTCCCATATTTCTTTGGCAGAGTCACAAGCACATACCTTCTCAAACTCCTCAGGACTGAGAGCACAAATGATGTTATATCTAGCTTTGCGGTTCAGCTCCCATTTTGTCTTTTTTGTAGTAGTCTACTGAGCTTTTGGTTTGTCAGTGTCATCATCATTCTTGGGAATGTGTTGACCGAATCTGGGCAAGTATACCCAGTCGTACAAGTAATACGGTGGTAAGACCGGTTTATCGTATCCACGGGGATTGGATGTCAAGTACCAATTCGCAAACTCAGCAACTATCTAGACTAAACAGAGAAATCAAAACAAACAAAAGAAAAGAAATAAAATCTTTTTGTCTTTTTGGGGACTTTTGACAAACACTTGGCATGCAGAAAGGATATGTTGGGACTAGACTTCACCAAACATCTATCTCATGCAATATCAGGACTAGATACCTCCCATTCATGCTTCAGATATTAAAATCAATCCACTAAACTACTCAAACCCCGATTCCTCGGATGGCAAGAGCCTAAATCCACTAATAGACCCTAATTCCTTAGGTGGCCTAGATTAATGAATTTGCATTAAGATTAGGGATCATGTGATTACTAATAAACCTAGTTCCATTCCTAGATACAAGGCTTACTAGGTGATTAAATTCAATTCCGGTTATGATACGAACGTTCCCATTGCATACCAAAACACAAATCAAGTCATGGGGGTGCTAGCCACAACAAGCATTAAGCACAGAAAAATAACCACTAATACGAAGACATGAACATAGAATAATCAGTCAAGATAAATACATAAACATAAGTTTGATTACATCTAATCCCAACACAGGGATTTAACTACTCATAAAACAAAGAAAACCAAACTAGAGAAATAGGAAGGAAGAGGAGAGGAGAGGCTCCATGTGAGCTTTCCTTCTTCTTCAAAGCAATCCCTCTTGGCTCCCTTCTAGGGTTGAAACCCTAGCCCAGCTGCAGCCTCCAAATGCCTTCAAATGGACCCCAAAAACTCCTCTGTTCTGTCTGCTGCGTTCTTATTTATAGGTCTGCTGCGCGTCACGGCCGTGATGGCCATCACGGGCCGGCCGTGACGCGTTCTGTCCAAGGCGTAGTTGTACAAAATAAAGTCTCACGAGGCGAGCACTATGTTCGCGATGCGAAAACTAAAATTTCTGGTTGGTCACGGCCGTGATGTCTATTACGGGCAGGCCGTGACAGTCTCTGACTTTTGCCTTCTGCTCTGCTTGATCACGGCCGTGATGGTCATCACGGCCAGGTCGTGATGGGCTCTGTTTGGCTCATATTCTTCACTTTTCAAGCTCTTTTTCATCCAAGCTCCACCATGGCTGATTTTGATCGTTTTTACATTGAATTCCTGCAAAATAACACCAAGAAACCGCTTCACCCGTTCCAAGGAAAATCTAACTAAAATCAAATAAAGAATGCATAATCTATATGCAAAATGCATGCAAAAGAGTACAGAAAACATGATGTAAAATCACATTATCAAATCACCCCAAGCTTAATCAATTGCTTGTCCTCAAGCAATCACTAAGGCCAGAAGATCAAAATAATCAAAGCATGGATAGTGAATTAAGAACCCGAGTAAATACTAATCCAAGTAATAGGCATTTCAAACAAATCAGCAAGAGACAATCAATTCAAGTCCAATTAGAGGCTTAGGTTCCTTAGACTCATATTCTCACTGATTTGGGCACTCTTTCTCACTTGAAGCTCACCCCAAGCTTGTTCTTTTGCTTGGCTCTCTTTTCACCTCACTCAAGTGTTTAGGGGATAAGACATTTCACTCAATTTTCCTCAAGGAATGAATCCTACCATAGGCTTGACTATCAACCACATCTCTACTTTATTAATGAAAACAATTTAGAATCAAGAGGTCTTTTATTTGGTTGTAACATGGCCATGGGATTAATCTTTAGGCGGGGATAACAAGAAAAGGACATTTCAAAAGGCTACATAAACATCAAGCATTGCAAAGTATGACCTTCTAAAATACCTTCTTGGGTTTTCAATTTACTTTCCACCTTTCTTTTCTTTCTTTGCTTTTTATTTCTCACTTTTCTTTTTGTCATCCCCTTCTCTATTTATTTTTCTTTTTTTTCTTTTATTTGGAGAAGGGGAGATTTTACAACTCAAGAGAAATTTTTTTTTTTCTGATTCTTTCATCCCAAATTTTCAACTACCTTTTTCACCCTTTTGTAATACTTTAGAAGGTCCCTTATCAAACATATTTATCAAAACATTTCAGGGTACCAAGAAAAGCATTTTTTTTTTCTTTCAGGCTCAAAATTGGGCAACTAAGGGGTAGCATTTCATCATTCAAAGCTCAGAAGGCCAGAAAAATACCTATTGCCTCAATCATTTTCAAAAAAATGTTTTCAAATTTTTTTTTTAAGCTTCAAAATGGTTTCAAGTCAAGTTCTAGAGAATAACATTCCAAGAGGAATAACACTCTAACACAAGGAATGGGGTAAAATTTTGTGAGTACCCTTTTATGGCTCAAAATCTCACATTTTAGTTCAGAATCAATGAAAATCACAAGTCCACAGAACCATATGCTAATTATCAACTATCTAAGATTATCTCAAGCATTTTCATTTGCAGCCATATCACAAGAATAACAAATTGGGTTCAAAAATTCACTATCACAAATTATTGGGCACTTAGTTCTCACAATTGGATGCAAAATCTAAGCAAGGGCAATCTAATTGTGTGATCATGCAAACTATCATACAAGACTATATGAATGTAACATGAAAAATGCAAATGCAAAATACCCCTACCCCAAGCTTAAAAATTTACATTGTCCCCAATGTAAACAATCAAGTTGGAGAGAGGAGAAGAAAAATAAAATAAAGCAAAAAATTGGAACGGCTTACCGAGGCGGTAGCGGGTGTTAGTTCACATGCCTAGTCAGAATGAACTGCATGAAAATTGGGTTGCTTTTTCTTGTCTTCTTGCTCTTCCCTCCTTCCTTCTTACCCTGGAATCACTTGGCAATTTTATTAGTAAAAGAAAACTCTTGATCTTCTCAAATTATTCAAGAGTTTAAAATCAAAAATAAAATCTAACTATATAAACAAAAAGGAAAAAGGAAAAAGGAAAAAGGAAAAGAAAAATTGGGTTGCCTCCCAATGAGCGCTTCTTTAATGTCACTAGCTTGACTTATTAAAAAGCATCCACCTGGATTCTCCTCCCGGATCAAATGGAAATTGGGATGGTGATTGTAGCAGTAAAATAACTTTATTCTCAATTCCACCCATCCATTGGGTGGAAATTCCATTGACCTTTGCAATTATAAATTCACTTCCTCTCGGGTCAAGTGGAATTTTCAAGAGGAAGTGTGAAATACAAGTGGAAGGGGCTAACTTACCATTATCCACACATGCATGCAAGCCAACATATTTATTTAATGCAGAAAATTCAGCAAGCATGGTGGAGGGAGTGCTTTCCAAATGCACCGCCTTCTCACTTGTTCCTCTCCAAGGATGTGTGGAAGGTAATTCCTCTTGTTGTTGTTCATCTACCACCACCTCTTCATCTTCATTGTGATCCATTCCCACAACCAGATTTTTCTCAATTGCTGATTCTTGTGGCTCTATGGGAATCATACATGGTGGTGGAGGTGGCAAATAGGAACAAAAGGTTTCCCAGTCCTCCTCGGAGAAGTTATATGTAAGCCTTCCCGTCGTATAATCAACTTGTGCGGGAGTAACATGATCCATCAAGTCCATGACGTCTCCCAAACACCAGTTGTCTTCCAAAGCGTGACGTGAGGCTTCCTCATCAGGTGGATAATAAAAATTTTCCATGACTTTTGTCCACCTGGAACAACCAAAGCTCAAAACAAAAAGATCAAATATATACAGAAAATAAAAATGAGAATAAAATTAATAAAAATGTCTAAATTAGTTGCCTCCTTTGTTACTAATGATATTGGCAAAACCAATCCCCGGCAACGGCGCCAAAAACTTGTTGACCGAATCTGGGCAAGTATACTCAGTCGTACAAGTAATACGGTGGTAAGACCGGTTTATCGTATCCACGGGGATTGGATGTCAAGTACCAATTCGCAAACTCAGCAACTATCTAGACTAAACAGAGAAATCAAAACAAACAAAAGAAAAGAAATAAAATCTTTTTGTCTTTTTGGGGACTTTTGACAAACACTTGGCGTGCAGAAAGGATATGTTGGGACTAGACTTCACCAAACATCTATCTCATGCAATATCAGGACTAGATACCTCCCATTCATGCTTCAGATATTAAAATCAATCCACTAAACTACTCAAACCCCGATTCCTCGGATGGCAAGAGCCTAAATCCACTAATAGACCCTAATTCCTTAGGTGGCCTAGATTAATGAATTTGCATTAAGATTAGGGATCATGTGATTACTAATAAACCTAGTTCCATTCCTAGATACAAGGCTTAGGTGATTAAATTCAATTCCGGTTATGATACGAACGTTCCCATTGCATACCAAAACACAAATCAAGTTATGGGGGTGCTAGCCACAACAAGCATTAAGCACAGAAAAATAACCACTAATACGAAGACATGAACATAGAATAATCAGTCAAGATAAATACATAAACATAAGTTTGATTACATCTAATCCCAACACAGGGATTTAACTACTCATAAAACAAAGAAAACCAAACCAGAGAAATAGGAAGGAAGAGGAGAGGAGAGGCTCCATGTGAGCTTTCCTTCTTCTTCAAAGCAATCCCTCTTGGCTCCCTTCTAGGGTTGAAACCCTAGCCCAGCTGTAGCCTCCAAATGCCTTCAAATGGACCCCAAAAACTCCTCTGTTCTGTCTGCTGCGTTCTTATTTATAGGTCTGCTGCGCGTCACGGCCGTGATGGCCATCACGGGCTGGCCGTGACGCGTTCTGTCCAAGGCGTAGTTGCACAAAATAAAGTCTCGCGAGGCGAGCACTATGTTCGCGACGCGAAAACCAAAATTTCTGGTTGGTCACGGCCGTGATGTCTATTACGGGCAGGCCGTGACAGTCTCTGACTTTTGCCTTCTGCTCTGCTTGATCACGGCCGTGATGGTCATCACGGCCAGGTCGTGATGGGCTCTGTTTGGCTCATATTCTTCACTTTTCAAGCTCTTTTTCATCCAAGCTCCACCATGGCTGATTTTGATCGTTTTTACATTGAATTCCTGCAAAATAACACCAAGAAACCGCTTCACCCGTTCCAAGGAAAATCTAACTAAAATCAAATAAAGAATGCATAATCTATATGCAAAATGCATGCAAAAGAGTACATAAAACATGATGTAAAATCACATTATCAGAATGAACGGATCATCTGCAATGACATCCCAAAGATCAGAGTTTGTAGATAGAATGAACCATTGAAATCTATATTTCCAATAGTTGTAGTTTTCTCCATTGAAGTAAGGAGGTCTGGTTAGGGAAGCTCCTTTAGTCTGGTGACTTCCACTTGAACTAGCTCCAGCAGTCATGTCTATTCTTCAAGACCTTTTACCTTTACACTGTTAGATGCTCAACCCAGAGGCTGAGCTCTGATACTAACTGAAATAGACAACTATAAACACGAGAAGGGGGGTTGAATCATGTTTATCAGAATTTAAACAAAGTTGAAATCTTTTCGCATACAGAAGCTTGGTTCAGACGAGTGGAAAGATATAGGATAGACAGGTGACTTGTCTGATGAAATTTTAACAGTGACTTAGACAAACACACCACTTGAAAAATGGATAATAAAACTACGGTAACTAAAGAGTTTATGAGGAAAGAGAGATTGACACGGCTATTTATCCGGGTTCACTCTTCAAAGCAAAGAGCTGCGTCCACTCCTTGGCAGCACCAAGTTTTATCCACTATAACTGATCAAGTTACAGACTCCAAGTGTTGTTTGCACACCTAGCCTCTTTAGGCTCCAAGATAAGCATTCTTTGCACACCTAGCCTCTTCAGGCTCACTCAGGTTTGTTTGAGAGATGTGGTTTGTAATAAATACAACTTCAGACAGATAGATCTATCACTAACACTCAGATAGTTGTTTAAATATAAAGCTTAGGAAAGTTTGTGTAATAACTTCTAATGATTGGAGAATACAGAATAAAAGAATGAAGATATTAATGCGCAGAGTAATGGCTCTTTAATACTATGTGTATTCTCTGTGCTTCATCTTCAACGACTTCTGTATTTTTAGTCTTCAAGCATTTAGGATCCGTTAGTGACATTCTCTCAGATGTTGGCTTCAAGCAGAACTTCATTAAATGGAATAGAGTCGTTCTGGGCAACCATTAATGCAATAGGAACGTTGGTTGTACTCTAACATGAAGGATCATGGCTTTATGCATCGTGATAGAGCCATATCAGAGTTGTGCGAAGAGCTTTTTGTACTTTACTGAGTACAATTCCCTTTTCGTTTAAGGACCAGAGGTACTAGGGAATAAAGCATGCTAGAAGCATTCTTTAACTGGTCTTTGGTTCTGATAACCGAGGTTGCTTGAGAGTGTAACTTATGACTTTTCTTGATAGATGTGAGACTGAGTAGGAGAGAAGGCTTCGAGTATCTTTCTGATGGGAAAGCCAACAAAAGATTGTTTGGTCCTTGATTCTTCAACGAGTAAACTCAGACAAGTGTACGAACTCGTGGGGAGACAGGTTGAAGACGTATCTTGAAAGAAGTCAATAATCATAGTCAACAGACAGGTTGACTTTCGCTTATCCAGACAGGTAGTCACTTATGAGCAGATAGATAATTCTTACAGTTTTAATCTGCACACTAGATAGACACGTTAGCAACCAATATGAAGGTTAATTAAATCATTAACCAATGTTTAATTCTCATCAAAACTTAGGGAAATGCACATCAGACATTTTAGAGACTTAACAAGCAGCAATAGTGTTCACATTACAGATATGGTTACACTTTTTGTATGGAGCAAAGTTTACTGTCTTCAGTGACCACATGAGCATGAAGTATCTATTCGATCAAAAAGAATTGAATATGATATAGTAAAGATGGATGGAGTTTATTGAAGATTATGAACTTAGGAATGGAATTGGTTGAGAATAAGATTTGCTTAAGTATGATCACTATTAGTAGTAATTTTATGAAAGATCTTAAAGATAAACAAGTTCAGGATCTATACCTCCTGGATGTAAGTAGAGGAATCGATGAAGGTAAAATTTGAGTTAGTAGAGGAACATATGGTGTGTTAAGGTTTAGAGATAGAATATGTGTGCCAGATGATGCAGAACATAGGAAGATGATTTTAGAGGAGGCACATAAGAGTAAGTTGAGTTTCCATCCTGGATCCACAAAGATGTATCAGGATTTGAAGAAAATGTTTTGGTGGACAAGGATGAAGAAAGAAGTAGCGGAGTATGTTTTATCTTGTATGGTGTGTCAGAAAGCTAAGATTGAACATCAGAAGCCAGCATGATTATTACAATCTTTAGATATCCCAGAGTGGAAATGGGATAGTATAGCTATGGATTTTGTGGTCGGATTACCACGAACGCCCAAGAAGCATGATGTGATTTGGGTTATCATTGATAGGTTGACGAAGTGTGCTCACTTCTTATCTATTGGTGAAAGTTATAATTTGGAATGTTTGAATCAGATTTATATCAAAGAAATTGTTAGATTGCTTGGTGTGCCATCGAGTATTGTCTCAGACCGAGATCCTAGATACACATAGATTTTGGAGACAATTGCAAAATGCCTTGGGAACAAAGTTGAGGATGAGTTCTGCTTATCATCAACAAGCGATGGACGATCGAGAAAGGACAATTCAATCATTGGAGGATCTATTGATAGCTTGTGTGTTGGAGCGCACTGGCAGTTGGGATGAGTTCTTACCATTGATTGAATTTACTTATAACAAAAGTTTCCATAAAAGTATAGGAATGACACCATATGAGGCTTTGTATGGCAGAAAGTGTAGGACCCCATTATGTTGGTATGAGACTGGTGAGAACCAAGTTTTGGGTCCAGATGTGGTGCAACAAACTATGGAGCAAGTCAGGAAGATACGGGAAAAGATGAAGGAAGCACAGGATAGGTAAAGGAGCTGCAATGACAAGAGAAGGAGACCATTAGAATTCCAGGAAGACTATCACGTGTCTTTGAGAGTTACTCGGAAAACTGGAATTGGCAGAGCTATCAAATCCAGAAAACTTACTGCTCGATTCATTGGACCTTTTTAGATTCTTCGACGAATTGGTCCAATAGCTTACCAAATTGCCTTACCATCCAATCTTTCCAACCTTCATGATGTCTTTCATGTTTCTCAGTTGAGAAAGTATTATCCTAATCCTTCATATGTCATTGAGTCTGAGTCTATACAACTGCGAGAGAATCTAGAGTATGAGGCTTTACCTGTAAGGATAGCAGATATACGAATTAAGGAGCTTCACGGTAGACAAATTCCTTTGGTTAAGGTCGTATGGGATGAAACTACTGGAGATGCTACTTGGTAACGCGAGGAGGATATGCAACAACAATATCCAAATCTTTTCTAAGGTACGTAAATTCTGAGGACGGAATTTTCTTTTAAGAGGGGTAGTAATGTAACAGCCCGATTTTAATTACGCTGTTAACCATTTAAAAATATGATTATTTATATTTTTAATTTGAGATTTATAAAATGACTTTAGCTAAAATAAAATCTTATTCACAATCTATCTTATGGTAGAAGGCTACGGTGAAATTTTGGGTTGAAAATTCAGACGTAACCCGGTCTGCGTTTCCACTGACCGTAAAAGTTTACTGAGCAGAAAACATAATTTTGACCGTGAACGGAATGGTTAGTATCTTTGTCGTGTTTCCAATGACTTTAGTTATTTTGAAAAATTATGTTCGGAAATAAAATATAATATTTTATTCGGGCGAAATCTTCGAAAATTATGATCGGGAAACTTAAATCGTGTGAACAACAGAGCAGAATGGAGAGCTGAGTTGACTAAAGAGACTTGATGGAGTTGAAGTGACTTGATGGACTAAAATCATATGCCACATCAAGAAAATAATCATGATGTTTTGAAATTAATAGTATTTTAAACTAAAAATCCATTAATCACTCACTTTACCAACCAAACAACCCCTAAGCAAAACTTGCACCCTAAGCTCTTCTCTCCCTCTCCCCCACACGGTTTTACACCCTCCTTTTCCTATATAAAAACCTATCCTCTTCACTCTTAACTTTACTCACTCAAACTAAGAAAAACACTTACAAACTTTATTGATTTTCTTCGAGAGTTCATCATCTACACTCATTTTCTTCAAGCTTCAAGGGTAATCCTTCTTCCTCTTAATCATCCAAGTTCTCTTCTTCACTTATTTGTTGAGTTTATGCCATGTTCATCCATTTGACATTCTTAGATCTACAAGCTTCTAAAATCTCTAGAAATTAGTAGAAAAATCTGTTTGACTTGAAACCAATTTCTATGATCTAGTTATGATCTCTACTTTAATTATCCAAGAGTATGTAATCAAAAACATTTTCCTACTCTATTTTCCAATTGAGGCCGAAACTAAGGAGAAAAGTGGGTTTGATGTTTTGTGCCATTTTTGAATTCTAACACTTGTTTTAAGCTCTCTAACATCTATACGATCATAACCTAAGAGTTTGTGAGCAAAATCATTTTCTCTCTTATTGTTCATATTGTGGCCGAAACTTCCATGATATTGGGTGCGAGGGATTTTGTTTCTCTGTTGTTTTTTGAAATCAAATGCTTGATCCATGCTCTCTAGTACTCTAAGATCATTTATTTAAGAGATTAAGTTGATTTGAAAATCTCTATCCCATTTTATGGTTCAAGGCCGAAACCCTACCCTAAGTGGTTGGATGATTTTATTTCATATTTTCAACATATAGCAATTTATCCAAGCTATCTAAGATCCAAGTGATTAGTATCCAAAATATTGAAATGAGAAAGAATTGAAAGGCCAAATCTAACATAAAATGGACATAGATGAGTTGTTTGATTAATTGTTGTATTGTGGTGTTGGTTAAAGGTTAACGGATACTTGTGGTGTGGTCATAAGGATCGGGAAGTTCGTTTCGGAGATAACTCATGTGGGGGAAAGAACCAACCTATCGTCGAAATGGATAAGTAGTAGATTCTATAATAATTGTGTAGGGCGACCTAAACCCTACCAGTAGTCGAGTAATCGACAAGACCAAAATCACATTGGGAACATTTTCCGAAAAACCAATGGCGATTCGGCGATTGTAGTTTTATCGACATTAGGTTGATTTTATATGGTTGATTTGATTTTATTATCTTTATTGAATTGACTTTGTGCTATGTTGGTGATATTGGAATATTTTGATTGATATTGTGTTATGCATGATCTGCCTAGTTTTTATTATTATGATTAGTGGATTTTAAGCAAAGATATATATGTTGTCTAAGAGATGATTGTTTTGGGTGTGAGGATAATGGTGATTTAGAGTTGCCTAACCTAGATTATGTATGTTAAAGAGGTGTTGTGGCATAGAATGTATGTGTCAAGTTCTAATTCAAGGTTAAGGCACTAGGATGTTGTTAAAAGGGTTGGTGAGATTCAAGTATAGGTGTTGTTGTCCACAACCGTGTATTGGTAATATAATACACAAGGACAAAAGTGTATATTGGTAATATAATACACAAAGACAAAAGTGTATTGGTAATATAATACACAAGAGCAGTTGTGTATTGGTAATATAATACACCTTGTATTGGTAATATAATACACGTAAAACACATCTGTGTATTGGTAATATAATACACCGTGTATTGGTAATATAATATACGTAAAATCAAGAGTTCTCGTGAGACCACTTCCACCTTAGAAAATAGGTGTGCGACTATGGTTTCTTTGAGTAGCATGAGATTGAGGGTAGATGGTGATATATTAATTTGAGGATGGTTTGTTAGTTAGGTGTGTTGATTGTCGGTGACAATTAATGTATAATTTACTATGAATCTCTGCCGCTTTTGATGATAGAACTATTTCTTATCCCCTATATATTTCTGTATGTTGTATTTTATCTCCTTGTGGAATCGTACGAGAAGACCCTGTGGATGAGCTTAACCAGGAGGAGTTGGATGGAACTCCCTACGATATGGAGGCTGGAGGACGAGTTGTGACCCATGGTGATTAGGGTCTAGTTCGTTATGGTCAGTGCGTCTCGTGAGGCGTATTTTTATATGTTTCCGCTTTGTTTAACTTTTGTTTAAGTATATGCTTGTGAGGGATCTTACTGAAAGGATACCCTCAATAATGTTTTGTAATATGTTTAATATACTTATATTGTGAGATGTGTATTCTATATGAAGCGGTATACATTATAAGTTAAGGTTTTTTTAATTTCTATGTATTTTCATATTAAGGGCACGAGTAAGAAATTAATTAATGATGTTTTAGTCTAATAAAACATCGGGGCACAACGGGGTGTCTCATTTGTGTTGGAACCAAAGTGGTTTTGGATTTAATAATCTCTAAGTTTTGTTGCTAACAAAAGGATTAAATTTGTTTGGCAAAGTGTTAGTTGAGATCTAACATGTGCTTTCAATTATGTAGGAATTTTTACATATAAGAAATGTGGGATAAGTTTCAATTGAGAAAAATACGCGTCCACCCCTGTAGACGGACTGCTCAAATATTTTGGTAAAGTTACTTAGTTATTAAATTAAGTAGACATGCTTTCTTTAGTAGACGAGGCTATAAATATTTGCTAGATGAATACCTAAATAACTTGTTAGGTACAGCAAGTCCAAAGACTTGAAAATAAGCACGTCCATCTTGTCACGTAAGCAGACAAAAGTAATTAGTTGAAGAAAATGAACAAAAACACAAAATAATCTAGTAGACGAGCTCTAACCGCCATGTCACTAGACGGAGATCTTTATAACTCATTAAGGAATAGCAAGTATGAAGACTTGATAGATAAAAGGATATGCCATGTCACCAGATAAGCAAAGTAAAATATAGAACAGACTTGGACTCTCATATGAATGAGTAGACAGAGTTTCTTTTTAGACGAGCTCCATCTTAGAATGAATTAAATGAAGTCCGATCTCTTATATTTATTTCAACTGAGTGATATTTATTTCAATAGAATATTTGTTCTTCACATTTGTTTTATCTGCTTTAATATTTCACCTTGTTGTAAAAGAAACATAGTACAATCAAGAAATACAAAAAGCAGAATCGTACAAATAAGATACTGCAAGACGATTTGTATGATGACAACTTTATGATTGAAAAAACTGAATTATACACAAAGAAGGAACAAGTACTCAAGGTTCAATACTTAGAGGAGCGAACCTCCAAATTCATGCCTCGATAACCAAGAGTACTATTCAGCATTGCTACAATCAAGCTATCAGTCACAACGGATATCATGCATTAAATGCTATCTCTAAACAGGATTATTCAAAGTAACCGTTGAAGAAATACAAGTGAAGAAGAAGGTCATTATAAATTGAAGACCTCGGATACTGAAAAACAACTCTTGCATGCACAATCTTGCTAGCTAAAATTTTGTCATTTGATAATCATTCATTCCATTATTCTTTTAAGAGCAAGAATCTGTATTCATTAGTTTGAATATTGTTATTATATTCAACTGATATCAAACTGTCATATTCACACCCATAGTGAGTTAAGAAGATCAACCATTAAATCTCTTTGTTAGAGTTAGATCCTGAAGAGACTTGGTAAGAAAGGAATACTTGTAGCCTGGAGAGGTATTGAATACTTGTTTGTAATTTATTTGGAGAAATAGTAGATAAATCCTTCAAGTCGAAGGGACTGGACGTAGCTCTTGGTTGGAAGAGAGTGAACAAGGATAAAATCTCTTGCCTGAATCTTCTATCTCTAAACTCTTCAGTTTTATTTGCTTATACTAACTGTTGGGTTTTGATATTGCTTTTGTTAAAGTCTTTTAAAAATGATCTTTGTCTTTGTGTATGCTTCTGTTTCATATCTCTTTGAGTGCAAAAATTGTTTTAAAGGTTGTTTTCAAAAATTATTAACAAACACAATTCAACCCCCCTTCTTGTGTTTGCCTGTGTCAACTTCAATTTGGTTCCCTAGTGTGTCCACGGAATATCCCCACAAACTTAGATCATTTGGACACACTATGAGACTAATCATTTAGAGCATTCATTAGACTTTTAAATGACTTATTAGTTATAGAAACTTTTAAATTTTTTTTTGTAAATTTAACCACAAGGGGTTGGTCAGTGGAGCATGACAGGGTCTCATATCTGATAGGTTGCAAGTTTGAGTTCCCACTAGTCTCCTTGGAGCGATGTTATTGTAAATTCCTTTGTAAGTGCTCATAGATCCAAAGGTTTTCTTTGCCTTGGACAGGGGTTTGAATCCTGACTCTTGTGTATGGAGAAAACCTGCTTGGGAGGGGAGAACCCACCTTATGTGCCTAACAGGTTCCCTGATGAAGATTAGTTACTACTAACGATGGTGGATATTTCGTACCTATGTCATGGTTAAAAAAAATGACACAACTAAGAAAAAAAATCTCAAAATCACAATTAATATCAAATTAAATACAAGTTAAGCCAAGCATAAAAATAAATACAAGTTAAGACAAACTATAAGTCATAATATATACATGCAGTCAAAAAAAAGAGCCATAACATTACACAAAAGATATCAAAATCATGATCATCCATAATTAGGGTTCAATAGAAGGAAATATTGATTAGTGATCAACTCCATATTAGAATCCATAATATTTAATTTAAATTACTAGTGACTTGATTGGATCAAAATTTAGTTAAAAAAAATAGTGAATACAAATCAAATAATAAACTCATCCATGTCCATAAATCAATATCTTTAATGTGCATAATATAATATTTTTTTTTACAGGTTTAATATACATACTTAAATTAGAATATTTTAATAGTGTAAATAATATAACTTTTCAATGCAAGGTACTGATCCATTAACCAAGCTTGGAATAACATGTTTTTATAATAATAATAATAATAATAATAATAATAATAATAATAATAATAATAATAATAATGAATTTCATTATTTATTTTGAGTAAAAAAAAATCTTTACGTTTTCATCCATGGCCACGTCTAGCATGAAGTAGCTAGACAAGTGCCTCATGAAGTAGCCAGACAAGTAGCTGCTATAACTGTTATAAATTTAAATAGAGGTCAATGAATGCGATAACTTTCAAAGTAATTGTTAATTTTAAACACGTTTTAAATTTATACTAGTATGGTGATGTGTGCCATGCTCGAGATATACTAGTATTAGAGAGATATCTCGATTATCATTTATTATTTTTAAAAGTGCCTTTTTGTTTGTCTTATTTGTCATTATTTTTACAATTAATTCAATCAGTAACTTTTCATACTCAATTTTATGTCCTATTTTTTATCAACCTATTTTATCTCCTATTATTTCATTATTAATTGAAATAGACATTTTCCTATTCAATTCCATTTTTATTTTGTTATTATTTCAAAAAACGAGTTTAAATGTTATTTTAAATACTATGTTTGTTACCAAGTGGTTGAGTGCAAATGGTTAACGCACTGCTACTTAAGGACGAATCGTTCGGGCTTTGTCCGAGTTCGATCATTGGGTATGCAACAACCCTAGGGAGCATGTGCTTAAACTAAATGTTGATGGCAATAGTCTTGGTAATCCTGGCAGGTCAGATTTTGGAGGCTTAATCAGAAACAACCATGGAGAATGGATTTTGGGGCTCTCTGGTTCTTGGCAATTCTAACAACCTTAACGCTGAGCTTTTGGCAATAGCGAATGGACTTAAACTTGCATGAAGAGCTGGATATAGAAATCTCATCTGTGAATTGAATTCCAAAACTGCTTTGGATTTGATTAATGGAGAGATTATTGGTTTTCGGCATATCCAGAGTTTCAAATCTCTGTCATGGACCTTGTGTTTTCAACATGTGCTTACAGAAGGGAATGCTTATGCATATTGGCTTGCTAAAGAAGGAGCTAATTCTAACCAAAGCTTGATCTTGTGGGATACTTGCCCATCAGCTCTCTTCAACCTTGTTGGTTGATGCTTTAGAGAATAGTTAGACTTAGAACTTGATTTACTTCCTTTTGGATTCTTTGTTTCCCCATTGATAAAAAGTTAGTGATTTTTCCCATTGACTTTTTTTTATCTATCTTATTTTGTTAGTTTATTCCTGCATACCATCTTAAGTATTTTTCTAAAATACCGTGTAACATGATTGTACCATTATGTAGAGGGACATCACACACGTTTTATCGCAAATTATGGGATAGTGTTTGATAGGGGTGTTCATTGGTTCAGGCCGACCCGATGAATCTAAGAATTCGAACCAACCAATTAAATTGGTTCGGATTCTTTTTTTGTTTGGATCCGATCCGAACCGAACCAAACCAAATCCGATGGTACACGGTTCGGTTCTCCGATGCAATGATTCTGGATCCGAACCAAACCGAACCAATCACAATATTTTAATATTTATGTACATTTTTCTGATGCAAGGATTCTGGAACCGAACCAAATCGAACCAACCCATTTTGATTGGTTCGGTTTGGATCGGATTTCCAGACAAAAAATTGTAAATCCGAACCAAATAATTGGTTTATATTTTATAAAAAATTCGTTTATATTGATAATAAAATAATAAAAGATAAGACTGAGAGTAAATGTTCAAACTGTTCCCCAAAAAAAAAATCACCGAGATATATTTGACTCTTGAAAAATGAAGAATAACAATTTGATCCTTAAAAGTCTATAATGTTGGTCAAAATTGTCATTTGAGTCTCTACCAAAATATGTTTTTGATTCCTATAAAATTGGTAATATTAGATTTTGTTCCCTATAAAATTTTTATATGCTTTTAATCCCTAATAAATACAAAAATTATGTGTTTTTAATCCTCGACGAGGGATTAAAATTACATTACTTTCATTAGATGTAGGAACTAAAAACGAATAAATTTTTATAGCGACCAAAATCATGAACACAGATCAAATTTTAGTTAAAAATAATAATGAATACAGATGAAATAATAAACTCATCCATGTCCGTAAATCAATATCTTTAACTTGCATAATATAATATTTTTTAACATGTTTAATGTGCATACTTAAATATAATATTTTAATATTGTGTGGTGTATAATAAGCTCATCCATGTCAGTGTAAAAAGTTTTAGATTAACATCCATTAATATTTTGACATATGTGGTGTTGTTTTAATAATTAAGAGAGATAAATAATATTGATGTTGAATTGTGAAGATATCATTGAATGTTTATATAAAAATTATTTACACTGATAGAAATTAAACTCTATTGTTCACCCAGTTTCGTCACTTTATATTTTAATATAAATCATTAACTTTTTTTTGCACAATTTGACATCTCATATAATTATTATTATCTTTTTTTATTTAAATAGTGTGTTTTCCCATTTAGATTCATCTCTTATTAATTAATGATATGATAATTTATGATTAATTGGTAATGTAATATTTTTTTTATACTTAAAGTACATACCAATTAAATTCTTATTTTATAATTATGCCAAACAAACAATGACTATTTTGCTACGTGTTATCATATTTTAGTTTAGTCAGCAAAAAAAAAATCATATGTTAGTTTATAGTTATTTTAAATAGGGATTGATATCAATATGTTTTATCTTTTATTAGTATATTAAAAAGTTTTTGTTTTATTTTTTGCCATTTTATTATTATTTCAAATACACAACGTTCCCTCTTAGTGGTGTCTTACTTATTTTATTAGTATTTAAAAAAAAAACTTTTTTACTTGTATTTATTGTTTTTTTTATTATTTAAAATAGTTTGTTATTAATCATAAGTGAATATAAAATAACTCTAAATTAATAGGTAGAGTGGGTATTACCTTTACCTAAGTTTGCTCAATGATCTTTCGCGGTAGCTTCCCTATTTAATCAATCTCTGCTTTCTTTGATTGTGCTTCATATAAAAATAGTTCCGATAATCAACTCATGCATAGTGTGTTTAGGAACATCGTTAATTAACCTTGCACCACATGAATTTAAAGGATAAACAATCACTTTAAATCATCCAAACCAGGACACATTTAAGAAAATAAAATAAAATTTAAAGACTTAAAATAGGACACTGTGGCTACATAATTAGGAACCATGTTGTATCAAGTAATTAAAAATATTTTGTAAAGAAAATTAATTAAAAATGTTGATTTATAAATGGAAAAAAAAAACACAGGAGTACCATATCAAATATAATATAAATTATGAAAGATAAAAAGAAAAGATAAAAAAGTAAAATCCACTGTTTCTTTTTCTTTTTTTTTTTTATTTTTATTTTATTTTTGCTGAAAGCACTGTTTTTATAATTTTGAGAAAATATTGTAACAGTGGGTATTAGCATCATTATTAAATCTCTAATATAACATGAAACATAGGGATAACATGAAATATGGGGAGGCAGTTCGGTTCAAAAGATAAAGGGGAAAAAGGAAATTTGTAATGCTTATTGGAATTGAAAAAAGGAAATTAAAATAAAATGTAAATGATTTGTATTTAATAAAAAGTGTCGTGATGCAATAGCCACATCAAAAGGAGAAGAAAAAATGAACAGTGATTTTGAACAGTGTAATGAATGAATAGAAACCCAAAAAGTGACGTGATGCAATATCCAATAACGGCTTTTGACTGAGTTCGCCTTTTAGAAATTATTTATCAGTTTATGATTATTCTGAAACTATTTATTAATGGGGGGTAATTTTAGACACGTGGCATATTTTTTTTCCAACTCGACAGTCAGCAAGCCAGCGGATAGATGCGCTGCCACTTAACAAAAAAAGACAAAAGGGAGGCGCCACTGCAAATGGCTCCTTCCACTGCAGATGGCGCTTCCTCGAAGTGACACGTGGCATTAAAGAGGGCCCCAGCCACAACAAAAAATTGGGACGCGCAATTTTAAAGGAGCAATATTCTAATTTTAAAGGAACAACGCTACAAAAAAAAATTATACTATAAGTATAAGGAGTAACAATGACATTAATGATAAAGTATCTATTTAAAACAACAAGAGGCAATAAAAAAATCCCGTAATAATGAGTAGCAAATAATATCACAAGAGGCATAAAAAAATAATAGCAATAACAATTTACACCAATAAATATTCATCAATTATTACAGTAGTAAAAAAAAATTACCTTATAAGAATTAAAAGAAAGTCACCTGCAATTTTAAATGAACAACGCGACAAAAAAAATTATACTATAAATATAGGGAGTAACGATGACATTAATGATAAAATATCTATTTAAAACAACAGACAGTTAACCATCTGCACACTTTTGTCTCATCACTTTATGCATATTCTCAGCTTTTAATTGGTAGGGAATCCAATTTTTATTGCTTTTTGTTGTTTTAAATAGATATTTTATCATTAATGTCATCGTTACTCCCTATATTTATAGTATTTTTTTTTTTTGCCGCGTTGTTCCTTTAAAATTGCAGGTGACTTTCTTTTAATTCTTATAAGGTAATTTTTTTTTACTACTGTAATAATTGATGAATATTTATTTGTGCAAATTGTTATTGCTATTATTTTTTTATGTCTCCTGTGATATTATTTGCTACTCATTATTACGGGATTTTTTTTATTGCATCTTGTTGTTTTAAATAGATATTTTATCATTAATGTCATCGTTACTCCCTATACTTATAGTATAATTTTTTTTGTAGCGTTGTTCCTTTAAAATTGTAGCGTTGTTTCTTTAAAATTGCAGGCGTCCAATTTTTGGTTGGGGCTAGGGGGCCCCCTGCAGTGCCACGTGATACACTGCAGGGGAAGGCGCCATTTGCAGTGGCGCCTCCCTTGTCTTTTTTTTTTTGTTAAGTGGTAGGCGTCATCTGCAGTGGCGCCTTCAAAGGCGCCATCTGCAGCGACGCCTTTGACCTGTCAGATTGAAAAAAAAAAATTATGTCACGTGTCCAAAACGATCCCCTAAATAGTTTCAGAATAGCCCTAAACTGGTAAATAGTTTCTAAAAGGAACCCAGTTTGATAAAAAACCGCCAATAACATAAAGAAAAAGAAAAATGAACAGTGATTTGAACAGTATAAGTGAACAGGAATTGTTTATCCATTTTACCGATTTTCAAACTTTTCAATCTGGGCCGTAAATTGTTTTATAATAATATATCAATGGTTAATATTTATGATATTTATGAATTAGTTTAGATCCTCACGAAGGACATTAGTTCAAGCATTGCGGGATTGAACAAGTTAGTGTCTTTATTCTTGATGTGATGTTTGGAAGAGGTTATTTAAGTTTTTTTTTGATTTATATGATGACATAAGTTTTTATGTAGTGTGTTCGACAGAGTTTATAAAAATAACTTACGCCATTTCATGTTTAATTTTGACTTATTTTCATAAGTCACTTAGAGAAGCTTATGGAATTATCATAAGAGTTTATACACTAAATACCCTCTCTGTATTTTTCACTATTTGAATCCTCTCATATCCCTTTATTTCTTTTTCTTTCTTTAAACATTAATGACATAAACTCTTATATAATAATATCTTATATAATAAATTCTTAATTAAATTATTTATCCAAACATATTTTTAATCTGCTTCGAATAACTAGCAAGCTTGGCTCTAGTCAAATTGTTTCCCGTATGTCGTATAGATATCTACCTACAGAGACATAATTGAATGGACTGGAACCCACGTGTTGCATAAGGGGAAAATATGGACCACAAGCTTGCAGAGCGCAGACAGCATCAAATCAAATGGTGGAGTTTCCTCGGTGGCCATTTCCGAATTGACCATGATGTGTATACAAGTGTAAAATATATAACGCGTTAAACTCCAATCAACATCAGTGTCCCCAAGTTGGTCACAACCTGCTAATTTATGATCTCCGATCTACGAATTAACCTTTTTCCATCTTTATTGTTAGAGAACAAATTTTCAAAATAAAAAATATCATTATTCTAATTTGTAATATCAAGAGACAAACCTGGTATTGCTATACATGTGGAAAATGTTGCTCAGAATTTTGAAATAATTCAGCTAAGTTCAAATATATAGTTGTTATATAAGATAAAATGATGGGGGATTATCTATCCATAAAGGAATCATACATTATGTGAACTCAGTCCGTTAATTTGCTTGCAGCATTTTTCCTTTTAAGCAAAATAAAACTTTTTTTTTTGCTAGATGGGTTCAAAGAAAAACAAAACAACAAGAAAAATAAACTCTTAAGGCCAATTAAGTCATACGATACCTTGTTGGAAAGCTTATTCAGAGACCCTTAATTTTTCTAAGTTTGGAGCACCCGATTCTGACCTAGCTCGGTCTGGTGCCCCAGATTTGTGACCTGGCTCGGTGTGATGCACTAGATACCTGATCTGGCTCTGTGTGACCCTAGAAAGATAAGGAATATACCTACAATTTCAGGTTTCACAAGAATTGTCAAATTAGGCCAAAATCAAGGCTAAATTGTTTTCCGAGTTCTCTGGAGCATCCGGTGAACCACACCTAGCCAGATCAGGAATCGGTCTGGTGCACAAGATTCATTATCTGGCTCGATCGTGCACCCGATTCATGACTGATTAGTTCACTTTTAACGTCGATTGTTTAAAGAACCGGACGTTAAAAGTGACAAAAATCAATAACCTTTTACTTGATTGTTAAAAGAATCAAGTTAAAGCTCCACTTTTAACATCAGTTGTTTAAGGAACTGACTTTAAAAGTGGATCACGAAAAAATCTCTCACCTTTTACTTCACTTGTTAAAAGAACTGAAGTTAAAAGGTTCGCTTTTAACGTCAGTTGTTTAAAGAACTGACACCAGATCGAGCCAGGTCATGAATCGGGTGCTCCAGATCGAGCCAGGTCAGGAATCCGGTGCACCACACCGAGCCATATCAGGAATCCGGTGCACCTTACCCAACCAGTTACATTGTTTTGTGACAACCAGGCTGCCATGCATATTGCTTCAAATCCAGTGTTTCAAGAACGAACGAAGCACATAGAGATCGATTGTCATTTACAGTCTAATGAATTCAACACCAGCCATATCATAAAAAAGAAGGATCTGTTTGGTTTGTTTCTCGTTTTTTATTTTCATTTCTTGTTTTTAAAAATTAAATAATTACAAAACTGTCATCTTGTTTTCATTTTGTTTGTTGTATAAAAATATTTCTTGTACAAATTTTTGAAAACAGTAAACAGAATGAAAATAAGGTGTTAGATTTGTAAGGATTTATGAAAACAATAAATGAAAAGAGAAACGGATTGAATCGAAGGTTTACTCAATTCTATGGTTTATCAAACACTGTTTAAATTAAGAAATATCTGACAATGTGTAGAGCCACAGACAATCTCTTAAAATCTTAGCTAAGACCAGAAACGGCAGTTCAGCAAGGAAAACGAATTGTGGTTAACATTCTTCCACTCGATTCATTCTTTATTACGTTTTTAATATCTACAGGACCAGCCAACAGGGTTTCCAACATATGTTGGAGTTCTGCTTCAAAACTGATACACATGCATGGATCCACGATCGATCTCATTATCTCAAGCATTGTTGTAATGTCCAATAAAGGGAGAAATTTTGAATAACATCTTTTTTATTTTTGGGCTTGAGGGTTTCAGAATTGAGGCAGCTTTATCAGACGGCACAAACAAAGTTGTAACAGATGGGGGCATGCAGGGCGCAGAGTGTGGCACACGAGATGCCATGCCATGTACATTACTGCAAATTATTTAGGCGACAGCAGAGTCACCATCAAAAGAATGCTACAGCAAACATAGATTTTTACCTCTTAAAAAAAAAAAAAGACTATGCTGTGTTGTGTACTGCATTTTATTCTGGAACATGAACAGGAAAAGGTCAAATCGTAATTCACCTTTTGAAGAATAAAGTAACGAGCTGTGGAAATCAAATCCTATCTTTGAGCACTAAAAAAGTGGCTCGTAGAAAGCACAGATTTTAATGAATCTTTTTTCTCTTAATATACATATGTTACCCTTCCTATTTAAAAGAGTTTTTTTTAACATATGATTTTACTATTATACTTTTTTAAATGAAAGAATCTTAATTGTGACAAAAGCACATTAATGCTACTTGTACTGGCCAAGGTTATTAACCCGGTCACCGAGCCCAAGTACCCGGCCCAGTCCAGAAATTATAAAAGGGGCAGTACCCCTCATAAGAAGAGGACTTTTTTCACTCAACACAGGTGACTCTCCCTAAAGCGTGTTAGAGGAACTAGCATCGACCAAGAGACTATGAAACAATCCTTGCTCCCTAGTACTCGTCCGACACAAAATGAAGGGATCAAGATCACCCCCGCCAAGGGATGAACCTAGAACTACGTTTGGCTTTGATTCCTATTGGGATACGTAGGACCGGAATCACTGAATTCTGTCAAGCCCAAATCATAAAATAACCCCCTTGGTTTCACGTTCTATGGAGATTCGGACAAAACGAATCTTGGCAGGAACATTTGGCACCGTCTGTGGGAATCGAGGCAAATTTTCCCATACCACAAACAGTGGTGAGAACAAGGAGCTACCACTGCAGATTTACGTCGACAAGCACGATGATGATAGGAGGAAGATTAGAAGAGGGGCGGAGAAAAGAGAGAGAAAATGAGATAGGGTGGATGGTACGAAGGGGTCCACATGGTGTGTTTTACCTGTGGAAAGTTCGGCCATGATAAGAAGCACCGCCTGACGAAAAAAACCGTAAGAACTCAAAGAACAAGGTGAAGCGGGGAATGCAAGGTGGTGTTAAGGAAGCAGGTGGCGGTGGAGCTGGGGTGTCGGACGAGATGGACTCGAATGAGTATGGGCCATGATGATGGTGACAAAGAAGTTCAGGAGGAAGCCGACGGTCAAAGATAGGGAGGAAACGGTGGAGAATGGAAACCCTAATGGGCCGAAATCAAAGGAGAAATCTCGGTATTTGGGACCGATTCTGCAAGGATTGAAAATCTTGTTATGAAACATCAATATAGGGAGGATAATGGGTTCGTTTCTCGGGAGTCAATTGCGGAGAGAAAAAATGCGAGGAGTTACGGAGAAGGCGATCGAAGAGAGAGAAAATGCTAGGGATAATCGAAAAATCCAAATAATATGGGCAAGCATAAATCAACAAGTGAAGAGGGCCCCACCTCAATCGTAAAAAGAGAAAATAGATGAGAAGGTGCCCGGGAGGGCGGCCCGAGTCTAATGATGATGTCCTGGGCCATCCGAGTTATACCCGCATTCATGGGAACCAACGAGTCAACTCAGTAACTTGGGTTTCACCGTGCGAGGCACCATTATACTCCTCCAAAGTTGCCTCGATCCTCGAAGGTCTTGGAGACATGGAGATTAGCGCAGAAGATACTTTCCATGACGTGAATAATTTAGACGAAGCCATGGATCCTCAAGAGGATCATGACTTTGGATTAATGAGAACAACGAAAAAGGTTTGATGATGTAGCATCGGAGTGCGATAATGATGGTGAATTTGAAGGCAGGTAGTAGCAACATTATCTTTGGCCGATAACCCGCATACCGTGACTCTTTTGCAAGACAGAGAAGGGGTCGCCTTTTCGTGGTCAACATTCTCAGACGCCACTTTAAAACGCCTCTGCTTGAACAACTGGTACCTTTGCTTTCTCATCGGCTGTCATCGAGTTAGGCGATGATTTTGAGACTTTAGAAGGAAGTTCACAAGTGAAGATAAAGAACATGAACTTCCTATATTACTGATATCTGATATTGCGTAGTCAAGATCCTGGATCAAGGAATCATGAGCCTTCATATCTTCAAGTTTGAAGTTCCAACCGCTAATTCCTCGTTTGTATTCATTCTGTGATAATTCCTCCATCCGCCCATCAGGCATTTTCTTTTGTGCAAGCATATCTTCTTCTTTTCTCTAAAGCGGCAGTCCTTCCAAGAGTGTCCGTGCAATATAATCATTGAGCGAGCCCGCTTAAAGAAGGGATGATGGTCGTGATAAGGGAGTCCAGATGGATGAGTATGATGTGTATCCCCTCCTAGTAATGCTATACGGTGTGAAGGGAATCATGAAGGGTAAAGCGAGAATGAGGGAATGGACCAGCAGAAACTTTACGTGAACATGGCATCTTTACAGCCATGCATGTGGATATGGTGAGCCCTAATCACCTAAGGCTTCTTGATGAACCAGAACCTCCGGACTTGAATAAAGCGGGCAAATCGCATGAGAGAGGAAATGAGGTGTTGGATATGGATGAGGAGAGTGAGGAAGAGGAGGATGAGATTGTGGCAGAGGCGTTGGAAATGATACAAGGATAGGGTGCAAGAAGAGTAATCACCACATGCGGGAGATTATTCGAAGGTTCAAACCTGATTTATGAAACGCACATGCAATTCTCAGGGTCTTTGCGGTTTTGGGATAGAGAGGGGTATAGAAATGTGGCGGTGGAAGAAGCACAGGGGCATGCAGGAGGCGAGGGTTATTGTATTTAAAAAGTTACAACACAACAACACGTATTTGTAAGTTGAGGGGGGAGGTTGAAGAGGTGTCTGTGTGTTTCAACTCAATGCAAATGCAAGCCCTTCGCTTATTCTTCTCAAGCCTTCTCCATTTCTGATCCCATACGATTGATTAGGTGATAATGTTAATACAGAGTTCTCTTCTTAGTTC
The DNA here is from genome assembly GCA_030762895.1 of Sophora flavescens. Taxonomy (NCBI): domain Eukaryota; kingdom Viridiplantae; phylum Streptophyta; class Magnoliopsida; order Fabales; family Fabaceae; genus Sophora; species Sophora flavescens. The sequence goes on from CM061068.1 coordinate 38,066,199, forward strand.
AGTTGAAGCTGGTCTGTGTCATGCATCTGATGATGGGAAAGATGTTCTCTCGTGACCCAGGATGCCTAGTGGTGAAACTTGGCAGGTGTCTCGAAATGCAATAAGTACCCTCTTGACTGGTGTAGAAAAGCCGAGCCAATGGAAGAGGATAGAAGGAATGACAATGATCCTTACAGCTCAAACTGTCTAAGTAGCTTAGGTGGGCCATCACCGCAAGTATAATGACTGAAAATACTGCACCTAATATGGTGTACAGGAGAAAGAAGTTACGTAAGGGCTCGACTGCCCCTCTACTCAAGTTAGGACCAACAAATGTGCAGAGAAGTGCCAATTGCCCTTCAGTCATAAGTTCAATTTTGCATTTATCATCGTGTGAGGATCAGGTGGTGGCTTTCAAGTAAGGCACGGAATAGAAATGGTTAAAGATTCTACTGTGGCCACTGTCTTATGTGATGGAGTAGCCAAAGATAAGATGCAGAAAATTTTAGGTATTGATAAAGTGTGAATGATAGTTGCTCCTCTTCAAAATCAAATATGGAACTTGTTTCGCATTCCATCGATATCGAAATGGATGAAATCGGTGAGTGCTCTTCCTCCAAAGGTAACAGATTATGGACGTCACAAGGGATGAACTTACGGTAAAGGATTTCTCGCATTAATATTCTAAGAACCCATGGACTTGGTGGAGATTCTCTTGCAGATAATGTGGCATGTATGGAAGATGTTGTTACCACCGGGTAATAGCCGCGTTCCAGTGTCATGCAAAACATGTGGCCATTTGGACCGTTCACTAAACATGCTTTTATGTGATCATTGTGAAGATGCATATCATCCGTCTTGCTGCAATCCACGTTTGAAGAAATTACCGATTGATGAGTGGTTTAGTCATTCATGTCTTAAAAAACGGCAGAAAATTCTCAAGGAGACAATTGTCAGATCACCAAGTATCCACAGTGAAATGGGAAAATGTAGAAGTGCCTCAGTTAAAGCTGAGTTGAATCCCATACTGTTGATGTTAAGAGACACTGAGCCATATACAACTAGTGTGCGGGTTGGTAAAGGTTTTCAGGCAGAAGTACTTGACTGGTTAGGCCCAATACAAAGTGATGAAGATGAGCTTCCTGAGCCATTTGAAATTAGTCCTTGTAATTTTCTACACTACTCCAGGAGGAGAATATGAGAAATCCGGCTAGACTCGGTTCCATTGGTAATTGGCTTCAGTGCCGGGAGATTATAGATAGAACCAAGGGAACTATAGGTGGAAAATGGCGCAGAGCTCCACTTTTTGAAGTCCAAACTGATGACTGGGAATGCTTCTGTGCTGTCCTTTGGGATCCATCTCATTGCCGCATTAATTGTTCCTCAAAGGGGTCTTATGATAATGATGAGGACGAATCAGGTGATAAAAATAAAAAGCAAAATTTATTATGAGTATAGTTTTATTTTCTCTTGCTTTGCCGAAGTATTTATTTTGCAGACATCCTATTTTAATGGCCGAGCACGAGCCAGTCGGAGGGCCAAGTTTGAGCCCGGCGGCCGAGTACGAGCCGTTGTCAGAGGGGCCAAGTATGAGCCCGGCGGCCGAGTACGAGCCGTTGTCATTGTCAGAGGGGCCAAGTATGAGCCCGGCGGCCGAGTACGAGCCGTTGGCCGAATACGAGCCAGTCAGAGGGGCCAAGTGTGAGCCCGGCGGCCGAGCACGAGCCGCTTTGCCGAGTTCGAGCCGGTCGGAGGGGCCAAGTGTGAGCCCGGCGGCGAGTCCGAGCCGTCTTGCCGAGTTCGAGCAGTCGGAGGGGCCAAGTTTGAGCCCGTGGCCGAGTACGAGCCGTTGGCCGAGTTCGAGCCAGGCCAAGTGGAGGGGCAAGTGTGAGCCCGGCGGCCGAGTACGAGCCGCTTTGCCGAGTTCGAGCCAGTCAGAGGGCCAAGTGTGAGCCGGCCGAGTCTGAGCCGTTTGCCGAGTTCGAGCCAGTCGAGGGGCCAAGTTTGAGCCCGTGACCGAGTCTGAGCCCGTTGGCCGAGTTCGAGCCAGTCAGAGGGGCCAAGTTTGAGCCCGTTGGCCGAGTACGAGCCAACGGCCGAGTCCGAGTTATCTTCTACGAGCCAAGTCCGAGCCCGGCCAGCGAGTCCGAGCGCTTCAATTCACACCGCCGAGTCCGAGCTCGCTATCTTCTACAGGCCAAGTCCGAGCCTCGTGGCCGAGTCACGAGCCAACGGCCGAGTCCGGTCGGTTATCTTCTACAGAGGCCAAGTTCGAGCTCGGTGGCCGAGTACGAGCCATTAAATTCTACAGCCAAGTTTAAGCCTGTCGGCCGAGTCCGAGCCGATTATATTCTAAAGGCCAAGTTTGAGCCTCATGGCCGAAGTTCGAGCCAATTATCTTCTAAAGGCCAAGTTTAAGCCTCGCGCCGAGTCCGAGCCGATTATATTCTAAAGGCCAAGTTTGAGCCTCATGGCCGAGTTCGAGCCAATTATCTTCTAAAGGCCAAGTTTGAGCCCCGCGGCCGAGTTCGAGCCGATTATACTCTAAAGGCCAAGTTTGAGCCACGTAAATTATTGACATCAAATACGAATATCAAGAAAGAACAAAGTTTGTGTGGCCGAAGAATAAGCTCGGTTTCATACTTATCACTCATTCGCTTATTCAAGCCTCGGAGCTCGGGGGCTTGTGTAACGGCCGAGAATGTAATCCCGAGGACTTGCCTATACCTCAAGTTGACCGAGCTTACCCGGCTATGGGCCTCGAGGCCGAGGACATATCAAGACACCGGCCACCAAGATAAGTACTCGGACTCGCCCGCCGCGGGGAGGGGACATCTCGGCCTCCTCTGGATCGATCATAAATGACCGATCCGAATATCACCCCGCAAAATCGGGGACCTGATCCTAATATTTCTCCGCTTATCTCGGAGCTTGATCCCGAGAGATCTCTATAAAAGAGGGCTTACCCCCTCATTCAAAACTCCTCCACCAAAACATAGTTACTACGAGTATCTCTCAACTAGTACTAATTATGAATAGACAGGGGGAAAAGACAAGTCCGAAAATTCTGCGCCATTTCGGTTGAACTAGACCCGAGAATTGACATAGCCCGTTGAGGAGTTGGAGAAGTTCCAACTTGGATCACGGCACCGATCACCGCACTAAGCTCGCAGGTTGATGTATATAGTCTGGTGTTAGACTCTTTTTCCTACCTCGGTATTTTGTCCCAAAAAGGGTTTTGACCAGGGGAGGTTTTAACGAGGCACACCGCGGACTCCATCCAATAAAAGAATTTATTGCGAATATTGCTTTATTTTCTCTTATCTTGCCGAGGTATTTACTCGCGGGGCATCTTATTTTCGTGGCCGAGTTCGAGCCAGTCAAATTCTTAAGGCCAAGTTTGAGCCCTGGTGGCCGAGTGCGAGCCATTAAATTTCTTAAGGCCAAGCACGAGCCTAAAGGCCGAGTTCGAGCCATTGAAATTATTAAAGGAACCGTGCACAATGCCGAAAGTAAAATTGAGGCCGAGTTCAAAGCCTTAAAATACAAAAAGGAAGAAGCAGTTCGGTTGAAGTAATGACTTGAAATAAGGAAGGAAGAAAGTCCACATGGCCAAGTATCGACTCGGTTTAATTTGTCGACTCTTTCGCTTGTTTAAGCTCGAGCTTGGGGGCTTGTGTAATTGGCCAAGGTTATTAACCCTACCACCGAGCCCAAGCACCCACTCCACGTAAATTATAAAAGGGGCAGTGCCCTCATAAGAAGAGGACTTTTTTCACTCAACACAGGTGACTCTCCCTAAAGCGTGTTAGAGGAACTGGCGTCGACCAAGAGACTATGAAACAGTCCTTGCTCCCTAGTACTCGTCCGACACAAAATGAAGGGATCAAGATCACCCCCGCCAAGGGATGAACCTAGAACTACGTCTGGCTTTGATTCCCATTGGGATACGTAGGACCGGAATCACTGAATTCTGTCAAGCCCAAATCATAAAATAACCCCCTTGGTTTCACGTTCTATGGAGATTCGGACAAAACGGATCTTGCCAGGAACACTACTCAAATTATACCTATCTCAATCACTTGAACACATGCAATAAGCCAGCTGCACTCATATCTACAGGTAAAAAACACACTTGGAATGTATCATAACAAAAAAATCTTAGTTATAAAAAAATTATTGGGGATATTATTATCCCAACAAATATCATGAAGGAGGGGACTTTTCTCCTTTGTGTGGATGGTAATGGGACCATTGTTTCCCTGTTCTGTTTTCGGATCTCCTATAATTGACAAGGTGTTGCTGCAAATGAGTCAAGCGAGTTGGAGCAGGTTGAGCGGGTTTGGTTGAGTTTGACCATGTTGATGCAAAAAGCAGTCTATGATTCTAATTTCTAATTAACCGAACCGACTTGAAGGCCGGTTTGTGAATTTTCCAGCCATATTGCCCGGGCCAGTCCGGTCCATATAAAAAGTGTTACCTTTTAATTTTTTTAAATGGTAATTATTATTATGACGATAAATAAAAACTCTAACAAATAATTATTTCATTTATAATACTTTAAATTTTTTTCAAATATAAATTATTACATTTTTTACATCCATATACAGAATTTTACGTGTTTTTTTTCTTCTTCTTCTTTCAATATATAATTTTTAATTTTTAATTTATTAATACATATATTTTTAAAAATATTATATTTTATATTTTATTTAAATTAATTATGTATATATTATCTGAAAAGTTGAGTATTTTTTGTATATTTTTATTTTAATTATATTTACTATTTCTTTAAAATTGAAAAGCGCGCACTCGTACAATACACAATAGTAACTTACTAGTTTTAAAGAGATATTTTTTTTCTAAAAAAAAACATAATATATTGGTTATCATATACTCTCCCTCATGTATCTACTACTCTTTTTCAGAGTCATTCATTATATTTGTTAAAATAATTTAAAGTTTTGTTTTTAATTCTGATATTTTTACATAATTCATAAACCTACCTAAAAAATTAAAATATTTAAAAGTAATTTCTTAACAAAAAGAAGTTTTCAAAAAATCTTAGACAATCCAAAGTGCACAGGGGGAAAAGGATAGCTTTTGTTTGGCGCCTGTGATATGGTGTTGTTTCATTGGACCTCCCAAAACTCCTTCGGATAAGATGCGCATACGTGGACTGGTTTAGCTTTGTTTTTACATTCGGATTCTCTCATTTTTTTTCTATCATGTTAGGTAGAAAAAGACAAAATCAATTTGCTTTTATAGGTAGGTTTTACTGAAACTTGCTTTTGTATATTTCTTTTTCATAATATGAGAGGGAAGAAAAAGACGGATAGCATCCAAATCTGATTGTTTCACCGTGTATTCCAAAACAAAACGAAATGGTAACTATTTGATAAGAATTAAATAGTATCTATTGTTAGTGTAAAATATTTTATACTAACATTTATTAATATTTTGTTATTTGTACATTTCTTTTAATAATTAAGAGAAATACAATAATAATAATGATTTGTCAAAATATCATTGTATGTTATTTCAGAGTCAGAACCAAGGTACAAATGAGAATACATTATGGTGAGTGTCTTGAGAGTGGATCGTGGCACTTCCTATTTTGGAGCTGGAGGGTCCTTTCATAGCCTTCTTTCTAAAAGATTCTGTTATGGTGTAACAAGGGTCTTTATGCTACTGGGCTGGGAGCATTTCGATCATAAAGTGTTATTTTTGAATAAGATCGAGTCCATTCAATCTTGGCATGAACAAATGTTAATGTAAAACTCTTTTAAACGGTAGATAAAAATTAAACTCGTTTAATAATTTACCCTGCTTATATTACTTCAAGTGTAATCGATTTGCCGATCCAAAAAATTGGGAACGAACTCTTCGGTATCATACCATACGAGAATGTGCCTTATAGGAGAAGGAGAGTGCATGCCACAGGCGTCAAATACGTTCTACATGCTATGAGGTACGGCGTCATATGAATCCACTGATTTACCACTTTAACAATTGGATTCACTGGGCTCTACTTTTCATGAAAGTGCCCAATAGCGGCAGGCAAAATGCTAACATAGAAAGTGATGTGACCCTCCATACCCACTTTTATTTGGGAAAAAACATTTTAAAATACTATTCTGTATTTCTTTTTCTATGTTAATTTCGTCCCTTTTAAAAAAAAAATTTATTATTAGCATTTTATGTCACTTTTTTTCTTTTTATTCATGTGAAGTCATTGATATTGACTATTAAGAATTAACTTAATTGGACGTGTAATTTTTTGTTTACTGTTTCAACTATTAATTCAACAAAAAAAATAAATTGATTCTCTTTGTTTTGAATTTTTACGTGATAAATAAACATATTTTGACATTTATTCGCATGGATGATGTTTCCATTGGAAAAGGTCCAAACATGTGTTTGACCTAAAGTTGATACTCTCCTTTGTTGGAATTGGCACAAGAACTCTAAACACACCTCACACTATGAATTGAATATTGAAAGTAATTTGTATTGATGAAAACTGAATTGTGTTATCATACATGAGTGCACCCTTCTATTTATAGAATGTTACAAGTCACTGGGAGTTATAACCAACTAACTATCTTTATTAACTACTAACTGAAAACTAACTAACTAATTTGTATTTGAATTATCTACAACATGCCCCTTTAATTCAAATACTTGCAAAGATGCTACTCCTACATCCTGCCTCAACTTTACAATCTATCAATCTTCAAGACTTTGGTCAACGTATCTGCATTCTTTAACTCAGTTGGACAGTAGATAAGCTCTAATTTCCCATTGTTCACCTGCTTACGAAGGAAATGAAACTTGGTTTCTATATGTTTGCTTCGACCATGCGAAACAGGACTTCTAGCTAGATTAATAGCTGATTTGTTATCAACAAACAACTGTACAGGTCTTTGAACTTCAATCATCAACTCCTTCAATAAAGAATCTAGCCATAGAGCTTGGCAAGCAGCAAAAGATCCAGCAATGTACTCGTCTTCACAAGATAACAATGCTACCACAGGTTGTTTTTTGGAACACCAAGAGATTGGTGCATCAAAAAACTTAAACACAAACCCTGTAGTACTCCTTCTATCTGACTTATCTCCATACCAATCATAGTCAGCGAAGCCAATCAACTCATTCATTTTATGTTCTTACTTTGTTGGAAATAAAATACCAAAATCCAATGTTCCTTTGAGGTATCTCAAAACCCTTTTTGCAGCAAAGAGATGAGATCTCTTAGGAGCATCCATGAATCTACTAATTACACCATCTGCATAGCAGATATCAGGTCTGCTATTGCAGAGGTATCTAAGTGATCCTACCATTTGTTTGTACAGTGTACTATCAACAGCTTCTTCATCTGACTGTCTGTCCAGTTTCAAATTTGTTTTTGCTGGTGTGATGGCAGGATTGCAGCTATTCATGTTGAACCTTTTTAGAACTTCACAAGCATACTTCTGATGCAAAACAAGTCCCTTAGGAGTGCTTACAAACTCCATTCCTAGGAAGTACGTTAACCTTCCCAAGCCAGCATCTCAAACTCGCACCAGTACCGATTTGAATTCCTCAATCTCTTGAAGATTGCTTCCAGTGACTATCAAGTCATCTACATATAAGCATATAAGTAAGATGTTTCTTCCTTCATTTTAGTGTCTCACACACACCCCATGTTCCACCACACATTTGTTAATCTGATGCTGCACAAGAAAAGAGTCAACCCTCTTGTTCCAGGCTTGAGGAGCCTGCTTCAGACCATACAGTGCCTTCCTCTGCCTATACACCATGTGTTTCTTACCTTGAATCTCAAATCCAGGTGGCTGGAGAACATAGACCTCTTCTTCCAAAGGTTCATTTAGGAAGGCAGCTTTCACATCAAGCTGGAATAATGGCCAGTCTTTTGCAACAGCTAATGCCACAACCAGTATGATGGTTTCGGTCCTTGCTACTGGGGCAAACACTTCTGAGTAATCTACTCCAGCCCTTTGAAGATAGCCCTTTGCCACCAACCTTACTTTATGCTTGGCTATTGATCCATCTGGCTTCAGTTTCAGCTTGAAGATCCATTTGACAGCAATAGGATACTTGTTGGATGGCAAATCAACAAGTTCCCAAGTTTGATTCTTTTCAATAGATCTCAACTCATCTACAATTGCATCTTTCCAGGCTTGTTTCTCTAGTGCATCTTCATAGTTCAAAGGGTCAGCATCAGCAAGTAGTGCAAAATACACTAAGTCTCCTTCTGATGTTATTGCATCATCAGTAAACAGCTCAAAATAAGTAAACCTTCCAGGCAATTGTCTCTGACTAGACTGTCTCTGACCTTGATTAGAAGTTGCTTCTGCCATACTCTCACTTTCACCACCTTGCACATCTTCAATCATTACAGAGACTGTGGAGTTGAGACTGCTCTTCTGAGTTTTCCAGTCCCAAAATTCTGCTTCATTCATTATCACATCTCTGCTTATGCAGACTTTCTGTGTTGCCGGACAATACAACTTATAGGCTCCTGTTAAGTGATATCCTACTAGGATCATTGGCTCACTCTTATCCTGTAGCTTTCTTCTGGTTGCATCTGGAACATGCTTGAAACATCCAGAGCCAAAGACTCTTAAATGACTCACTGTAGGCTTCTTGCCACACCATACTTCTTCAGGCACTTGATCTCTTAGTCTCTTGGTAGGGCATTTGTTCAGTATGTAAGCTGCAGCAGTAACAGCTTCTCCCCAGAATGTGTGTGGAAGGTTCTTTTGCTTCATCATGCTTCTAGCCATGTTGAGGACTGTCCCGTTTCTTCTTTCTGTCATTCCATTGTGATGTGGAGTGTAATTAGGGGCTGTGACTTCATGCTGAATTCCATGATCTTCACAATAGAGCTTGAATGCATGAGAAGTGTATTCTCCACCTCCATCTGTCCTGAGAATCTTGATAGCCCTGCCACTTTGTTTCTCCACCATTACTTTAGACTTTTGAAATATTACAAATACATCACTTTTGGCTTTGATCAAATATAACCACATCATTCAGCTATATTCATCAACAACTGAAACAAAATACCTATTTTCACCTAGAGAAGAGACCTCAAAAGGTCCACATACATCAGAGTACACAACATTTAACAAGTCTGAGGCTATCATAGGCATATAGGTTTTAAAGGAATTTCTAGGTTGTTTGCTAGCTATGCATGCTTCACACATCTTATTAGGCATAGCAATAACCGGAAGACCAAATACCATTTTCTTAGCAACTGGTTGATTAAGACTTTTGAAATTTAAATGACCAAACCTCATGTGCCAAAGCCAATTGTCTTTGTCATTTACTGCAGCTGTAAGGCATTGAACTTCACTAGTTCTGAGTTTGGTTTGAAATGTCCTATTGTTTGATAGAGGAGAGTTCAACACCAACCTCTGACTTGGATCATATAGCTCAAGCTGCTCACTCTTCATGGTGACAGAGAATTCCTTCTCCACCAATTGTCCAATACTCAGCAGGTTGCACCTCATTTCAGGTATATATAAAACATTCTCAATCACTGTAGATTTCTCACCCTTTCTTCTGAGGACAATATTACCAACTCCTTCTGCTGCTATGGTTCTGCTGTCAGCAAACTTGACCTTGCCCTTTCTTGAAGTATCAAGATCAGTGAGCCACTCCTTATAACCAGTCATGTGGTTAGAACATCCAGTGTCAAGAAACCAAGTTTCTGATTGTGGTGTTACCTCACTGGAAGTTGTATCCATTAGAAGCACTGGTTCATCATCATCATCTGAATCATCTTGTGCTATATGTGCTTCATCATCACTGTTCTTTTTCTGTTTTCCTTTGCCATGCCAACACTCACTTGCATAATGACCCCACTTATCACAATTGTAACACTGGATCTTTCTTTTATCTTGTCTCCTTGCACCTTTGTTGTTGACAAACCCTCCTCCTCTTTTAGAGGATTCGGGTTTATCATCCACTTTGGACTTGCTTGAATTCCATCCTCCTTTGTGGACTTTGCCTTTTCCTTTCCATCCATTTTTTTATCATCTTTCTTGAATGTCTGGGCTTGCAGTGCCTGTTCTGCAGCCATCTCTCCACTTCTTTCTATTAATCTCAGTTCATGTGCCTCTAAAGAACACTGAAGTTCTTCAATTTTCATCCTTTCAATATTTTTGGCTTGTATTGCTACCACAATATAATCAAATTGTGGAGTCAGAGTGCGCATTACCTTCTCAATGATCATTAGATCTGTCACTGTTTCACCATAGCCCTTCATGAGATTTATGAGGCTCACCAATCGATTAAGGTAGTTAGCAACCTTTCCTGGATTCTCCATGTGCAGCAGCTCGTACTGCCTTCTTAGAGACTGAAGTCTCACCTTCTTGACCTTGTCTCCACCAGTGAAGCAATTGGCCAGGGTATCCCAAGCCTCCTTAATTAGCTGTGTTTGAGGAAGCAATCTTATCAAAGATACTCCCATCCATGCTTTGATGTATCAACCAAAGTGCCTTACTATCCTTCTTGACAGCTTCTTTGTGGGTGGTTCAATGTGCTTGAGTAGGGTACTCATCATAGCCTACCCTGACAATTTCAAGAACATCTTGAAAACTGAACAAGACTCGCACTGTATACACCATTTTCCCCAGTTCTTGCCATCAAGAATGAGTAAATTTCCAGGGAACCCTCCATTTCCAGTCATCGTTGCAGCATATTGTGGCCTTCACTCACTTCACAAATCTCACTTCGTCCCAGAACTCATAAGAGCTCTAGATACCAATCTGTTGGAATTGGCACAAGAACTCGAAACACACCTCACACTATGAATTGAATATCTGAAAGTAATTTGTATTGATGAAAATTGAATTGTGTTATCATACATGAGTGCACCTTCTATTTATAGAATGTTACAAGTCACCGGTAGTTATAACTGACTAACTACCCTTATTAACTACTAACTGAAAACTAACTAACTAACTAACTAACTTGTATTTGAATTATCTACAACATCCCTCCTAATAAAATATGGTGTGATTACCAAAGAAATCTCTTAAAAAATAATTTTGTTTTAATTTTTTTAATTTAATAAATGATATTTTTAAGATAATTTTTCTGGATTGTTGAAATTTGTGTACTGGCCGAGAATGTAATCCCGAGGACTTGCCTATACCTCGGGTTGACCGAGCTTACCCCGGCTATGGGCCTTAGCCCAAACTCCTCCAAGGCCGAGGACATATCAGCACACCGGGCCAGCCGAGGATAAGTACTCGGACTCGCCCCGCCAGGGAAGGACATCTCGGTCCCTCGCGGATCAGTCATAAATGACTGATCCGAATATCACTCCGCATAATCAGGGACCTGATCCTAATATCTCTCCGTATATCTCGAAGCTTGATCCTGAAAGATCTCTATAAATAGGGGGCTTACCCTCTCATTCAGAACTACGTTTGCTTTGATTCCCATTTGGATACGTAGGAGCAGAATCTCACTTCACATCAAGCACATTCCAAAACACCCCACTAAACCTAGTTCTACGAGTATCTCTCATCCGAGGCATTTGGATGGAACATTTGGCGCCGTCTGTGGGAATCGAAGCAAAACTTTCCCATCCCACAAATCATGGTGAAGTTTGAAACGGAGATGGACAGATCAAAAGTTATTGAACGGGGCCCTTGGATGATTTTTGATCACTATCTAACAGTGCAAGTATGGACTCCAGAATTTGCTTCCTCGCTTACAGCACAGATTGAAAAACGATGGGACCCCTATCAGGGTTGATAGCAATACCCTGGATACCAGGAGGGCCATTTTGCGAGAGTGTGTGTCGAGGTCGACCTTAACAAGCCGGTGGTTGGCAAGGTAGGTCTTCACTTCAGGGCCATTGGTGTCATGTGGAGTATGAAGGGTTGCACAGAATTTGCACCTCATATGGCTGCTATGGTCACTTAGGTCGTGATTGCAAGAAGAAGGTTGTACACAACAAAAGCCGAGCCCGAGGTTCCAAAGCCATAACAGCGCCCAGTCCAAAGGTGGTGGCGGCGGGAGAAGGCTCGAACCAGATGCAACCAGGCGAGGGCAACGAGCAAGAGAAGATTCAGCCGATATCGGCGGAGAAAGGTGATCACGTATTTATATGGTGAATGGATAATGGTGAAACGGCCAAAGAAAAGCAGTTCACGATTGGGTAATAAAAATAAAGATTATACTGATTCTAAGGAGAAAACGGTTGTGGCTAATAAAGTAAAAAAGGACAAACAGCATGTTAATAAGGATAGAGACAAAATTAATGAAAACCCCAATGCAAATAATGTGAATAGCTTGGGAAGGCAAGTTCTTAGGTCAAGGTTTTTAGTGGGCCGTCGGCCCATGCAAAAACATCCACATCGGGCTCAAAGCACGTTATGGAGGGCTCTTCATAAGGTAGCAGGTCCTCCTAAAAGTGAAGGAACCCCCGACCCCCGCTTCTCCCATGTTAACAATGTGTATAAGAAGCCTATTGTCTATGATATTGGTAATGATGAGGAGGACTCTCATGTACGTATGGATGTTGTCAACGAAAACTCCTCTTGCAACAGCATGGATGATAGTCGACGTATGGTTCATGAGGTGGTCCCTGAGACACAAGTCCATTCTGAACAAATTGTCACCCTTGGGCCACCCATTCAGTGTTTCTAGAGCTAATATGTTCGCAAATGTGATGGACCTGGATTCTGTTGGGGGGAACTTTACCTGGAGGAAAAATATATACTTGTACTGACCGAGTTCGAGCCATTAAATTTTTAAAGGCCAAGTTTGAGCCTGGTGGCCGAGTACGAGCCAGTTAAATTCCTAAGGCCAAGTTTGAGCCTGGAGACCGAGTTCGAGCCATTTCATTTGTAAAGGCCAAGTTTGAGCCTGAAGGCCGAGTACGAGCCATTCAATTCTCCAACGCTCAAGGCCGAGTACGAGCCATTCAATTCTCCAAGGCCAAGTTTGAGCCTGAAGGCCGAGTTCGAGCCATTTAAATCATTTAAGGCCAAGTTTGAGCCTGAAGGCCGAGTTCGAGCCGGTTAAATTGTTAAAGGCCAAGTTTGAGCCTGAAGGCCGAGTTCGAGCCGATTAAATTTTTAAAGGCCAAGTTTGAGCCTGGTGGCCGAGTACGAGCCAGTTAAATTCCTAAGGCCAAGTTTGAGCCTGAAGGCCGAGTTCGAGCCATTTAAATCATTTAAGGCCAAGTTTGAGCCTGGTGGCCGAGTACGAGCCAGTTAAATTCCTAAGGGCAAGTTTGAGCCTGAAGGCCGAGTTCGAGCCATTTAAATCATTTAAGGCCAAGTTTGAGCCTGAAGGCCGAGTACGAGCCACTAAATCATTCAAGGCCAAGTTTGAGCCTGAAGGCCGAGTTCGAGCCATTCAATTTTTAAAGGCTAAGTTTGAGCCTGAAGGTCGAGTTCGAGTCGTTAAATTGTTACAAACCGAGTTCAAATAATCAAAGTTCGAATATAAAGGCCGAGTACGAGCCATTATTTTATTAGGGAAACCGAGTACAATGCGTAAAGCAAAAATAAAGCCAAGTTTGACTCTTGAAAGGTACATTAAGGGAACCGAGCACAGCGCTGAAATTGAAAATAAGGGCCGCTCGACGAGACAGTAGTCCCCCCAATTAGAGCAGGAACAAGTCCAGTCGGCCCCCAGTCCCCCCAATCGAACGCCACGACTCTCTCTTAAGGGAGGATGTAGTCACTTCCCCCTGAGAAAGCTGGATGATGAGGTGCTCGGCTGGATTCGGGAGTAGACGGCCTCTACCCCTTTCTCCACTCACGAAGCCTGTTTTTCTCCCAGGTAACATCCTTTTTGTTGGATTAAAGTGTGGAAGGAATTCTGGATCCTATCTCCCACTTACATCCTTTTTGGCAGCTATTGAGCTCAAAAAAGGATGTTAACTAGGAGATAGGAACGTAAACCCCTGGCGGCATTGTGGAAGTATTCGGGGTGAGGGTTACTCGGGTCACACAAGAACGAGCTTGGTAGATCAAGAGGATGAAGAATGAAGAAGGGAAACAAATGAGCAGTCCTATTTATAAGAAGGAAAGGATGGTGAAAGGAGTAATGTTGCGCGGGGAATAGATGTATGGAAAAAACGAATATTCATCGGAAAATGACACATTGAAAAGCATAAATCTTGGAACTCTACAAGAAGCAGTAAATGCATGAGTTTTCCAAAACGTATAATGCATGAACGCATGCGTAAGGTGTGAAACATGTGTTTCACCACCGTCCATTTTTAACATAGACGGTTGATTACCTCGGTCCTAACCGAGGATTTGCTTAAACGGGCCAAACACGAGTGTATCTCGGTCAAACAAGAGGCTACAAGACAACGTAAAGTCATCAGAACGGTAACAATTTTCATTAAGTAAAGCCAAGTTACAGGGGCACAAGCCCAGTACAAGGGATAAAGAAAAACAAAAAGCTAAGTTACTCGGCCCTATGATTCTCCTCGGCCTCAATGTGACCCTCGGGAGAATCCCCCACCACGTCTACCTCTTCTTCCTCCTCAAGAATGATGGGGACAAGTTCCCCATTCACCACCTCCTTATTTACATCGGCTCCCGAAAGATCAACGCCAGGGGCTAGAACCTCAACTTGGGCAATGGCCTTGTCAAAACCTTTTCGATGCTCGATGATAATACAGCTGGTGGCCTCCTTTACATCCTCCTGGAGCTCCATCCTAGCCTTGGTCTCAGCCTCCAAGGCAGCCTTAAGTCGCTCAATTTCAGCCTGAGCCTCTTTGAGATTTTCCTCAGCACGAGCCTTGTCCTCTTCAACCCGAGCTTTGCCTTCCTCAGCCGATTTTGCTCGGGAATCCAGCTCGGAGTTCCGAGTATTAATCTCGGTAAGGGTGGCAGTCAGGTGTTCGTTGCCGTGGGCCAACTCCTCGCGCTCAGAGGAAATCCGGGTGAGATCCCCCTTCAGCCTCTCAATTGCAGCAAATTCAGATTCCAACTGCTGGGACTTCCTCTCGGTCTCCGTTAACTCTCGGCTACAGAAATGAGCCGTTAAACTCTAAAGGCCAAGTCTGAGCCTCCTGGCCGAGATTCGAGCCGTTTTATTTATTTAGGCCAAGTTTGAGCCTATTAGCCGAGTTCGAGCTATCAAGTTATTAAGGCCAAGTTTGAGCCGCGAAATTATTGAAATCAAATGCGAAATTATTGAAATCAAATACGAATATCAAGAAAGAACAAAGTTTGTGTGGCCGAAGAATAAGCTCGGTTTCATACTTATCAGCTCCTTCGCTTATTCAAGCTCGGAGCTCGGGGGGTTTGTGTACTGGTCGAGAATGTAATCCCGAGGACTTGCCTATACCTCGGGTTGACCGAGCTTACCCCGGCTATGGGCCTTAGCCCAAACTCCTCCAAGGCCGAGGACATATCAGCACATCGGGCCAGCCGAGGATAAGTACTCGGACTCGCCCCGCCAGGGAAGGACATCTCGGTCCCTCGCGGATCAGTCATAAATGACTGATCCGAATATCACTTCGCATAATCAGGGACCTGATCCTAATATCTCTCCGTATATCTCGGAGCTTGATCCTGAAAGATCTCTATAAATAGGGGGCTTACTGATGTCGCGCGCGGACGCGCGCGCTCGTGCGATTCCGGCAAGTGTACCGGACTGCCGTCAAGTAATAAAAGATATCGAACCCACAGAGACTGTGTTCCCGAATCACAATTAATTTCGATTCGATTGAATCTGAACTGTATGAAAGGGTTTTGTAAAAAGGGTTTTTGAATTTGAATTTAAATGATAAACAAACAGAAAACAAATGTTTTTGGGGTTTTCGATTTAAATGGATTCCTAGGGATTTGGGTTACCTTTGAGGTTGTTTATGTTGCTAATCTGATTTACCTTTGTTGATTACCGAAATTGCCTTGAAGGTGAGTTTATCCTCTGATAGCTTAAGCTCCCTCTCGGGTTACAAAAGCCGTGCCCAATTGACCCGACCCCTACTCTCGTGGTAGTCGATCCCAGATTGGACCCTTTGCGTTCCGTGACAACTCGTTGCTCCTCGAGGGACGGCTTCTAACTCTCGTGATTTCAGTCCCAAGTCTGACTTCTATAGGTCCGACACCCAAGTTCACCGCTAGGTTCCTCCTTGAAATGTCTCAATCATGCAAATAACCTAAGTTCACCGCTAGGTTCCTCCTTGGATCATTCACATCTCACAAACCAGTGGCTGCCGGGCTTTACGAGTGAAACACCCTAGAAATCCTAAGTTCACCGCTAGGTTCCTCCTTAGAACGTCTACGTCACGTAAATAAACGGTTGCCGAAATTTATGAGTGGTTAACACGCTAGAAATCAGATCTAAAACAATAACGAAATCAACAACGATTTTTACATCAAATCAACATCATTTACAAACCTCGGGCAAAGCCCTAGTCCCTAGAAACTAAGCTACTACTCCAGTCTTGCCATGGAGATGACAAGCTGGGTTGACAACATAGTGAAAATCAGAAAAAGAGAAAAGAGGAGAAGAAGAGAAGAGATATATAATCTTTGCCTAGAGTGGTAGCCCCAAAGGTCTCTTTGTTTTTACGCCTCTCCTGGTCCCTTATTTATAGAATTGGGCAGTTAGAGTCCTAATCCAACTCAAATTAGATCCAATTCTGTTACTTCTGAGCCAAGTAATACGCGTCACGGCCGTGATGGCTATCACGGCTTGACCGTGACGGATTCTGCCTTGAAAATTCTTCACTGGTTGGTCTGTCACGGCCGTGATGGCCATCATGGCCTGGCCCTGACAGCTTCTGACTTGTGGTGGTTTTGGGTCACGGCCGTGATGGCTATCACGGCTAGGCCGTGACAGACTCTGACTTCAGCCTTTGTTCTTTTTCAGTTTTGCTCGATCATGGCCGTGATGGGCATCACGGCTAGGCCGTGATGGGCTCTGTTTGGCTCATTTTCTTCAGTTTTAAAGCTCCATCTTCATCCAAACTTCATCATGGTTGATCTTGAGCAATTTACCCTTGATATCTGCAAAACAACACACGAAAACCGCCTTACCCGTTCCAAAGGAAAATTAACCTAAAATCTAATTAAAAATGCCTAAACTACATGAAAATGCATGCAAAATGATAGACAAAGATGATGTGGAATCACACTCATCAAATCACCCCAAGCTTAAAACTTTGCTTGTCCTCAAGCAATTACTCAGGCCATAAGATATATCAATCAAAACATGGATAGTGAACCAAGAACCCTAGAAGCTAATCCAAGTGATAGGCATTTTTAATAAGCACTCAAGAGATAATCAAGTTCAAGTCCAATTAGAAGCTTAGGTTCTTCAAGTTCATGTCCTCACTGATTTGGGCACTCATCTCACCTCACTCAAGTGTTTTAGGGTTTATTGACAATTCACTCCATTTCCTCAAGTAAAGTATTGTACCATAGGCTTGACCATTAACCAAATCTCTACTTTATTTAAGAAAACACTTAAGAATCAAGAGGTCTTTTCCTTTGGTTGTAATGTGGCCATGGAATTTATGTTAGGTGGGAAAATCAAGGAAAAGGGAATTTCAAGATGGCTAGACAGATTATCAAACATTACAAAGCATGACACCTTCTAAAATACCCCTTTTTTGGGCTTTGGTTTACTTTTCCACCGTTCTTCCTTCTATATTTTTTTTCTTTCTTTTCTTTTCATTTCTCACTTTCTTTGTCATCCCCTTCTCCATTTTTTTTCTGTTTATTTCATTTTTTTATTTGTTTGGAGAAGGGGAGATTTATAGCTCAAGAGAAATATTTTCATCCCATTCTTTTTCCAACTACCATTTTGCCCTTTTTGTAATACTTTAAAAGGTGTCATACCAAACATTATTTATCAAATTAATTCATGGTACCAAGAAAAGTATTTTTTTTCTTTAGGCTCAAAATTGGGCAACTAAGGGGTAGCATTTATCATTCAAAGCTCGGGAGGCCGGAAAAATACCTAGTGCCTCAATCATTTTCAAAAATGTTTTCAGAAATTTTTAAGTTTTGAAATGGTTTCAAGTCAAGTTCTAGAGAATACAGTCCATGAGGAATTACAACACTCTAGCACAAGAAATGGGGTAGATTTAGTGAATACCCCTTTTTGGCTCAAAATCTTACATTTAGTAGTTCAAAAATCAGTGAGGTACATAAGTCTAAGGAACCAAATGCTAATTATCAACTATCAAATGACTATCTCAAGAATTTTTATTTTTAGCCATATCACAAGAATAATGAAAAATTGGGTTCAAAATTCACTATCTCAATTCATTTGGCTCCAAGTTCTCACAATCGGATGCATGTTCTAAGTGAGGGGAAATCTAGAGAATGTGATCATACCAATCTATGCCTATGTGAATGCAATATGAATGCAACAATGCAAATGCAAAAATAAATACCCCTACCCCAAGCTTGATTACTTACATTGTCTCCAATGTAAATAATCAAGTCGGAGAGAGGAGAAAAATGGAACAACTTACCGAGTCGGTAGCGGGTGTTGGCTTCACATTCCAGTCAAAACTTGGGTAGAAATTTTATCACGGCCGTGAGGCTTTATCACGGCAGGCCGTGATCAATTCTCGATCCTCGGGAGTTGCCCTGTTACGGTAGTGATCTACATCACGGATAGGCCGTGATGCTCTCTCGATCTTGGCATCCTACTCATCACGCCCGTGATGGTTTTCCACGCCAGGCCGTGATCCTTTCGTGCTCTTGTTTAGTTCATCACGGCCGTGACCATTGTCACGGCCGGGCGTGATGGCCTCGACTTTATTTTTTTATGCTCTTCTTCTCTTTCTCAACCTGAAAACACTAGACAAACCTATTAATGATATTTTTGCCTCTTGATCTTCTCAAATTATTCAAGAGGTGAATTCAAAAACAAAACGAAAAGGGAAAGAAAACTTGGGTTGCCTCCCAAGAAGCGCTTATTTATGGTCTTAAGCTTGACCAAACTTCCTTGACCAACCGGGGTCGGCTGGGCGTAGAAGTGCAGGAACACTTCTTTTCCATGGAGCTCCTTCAAATAGCCGTTTCTGCTCATACGGCCGATGTAACGCTTCCGCTTTGCTCTTTTCACTCGGAGCTTCCTAGCCTTCCTTTCTAACCGCGGAAGTATTGTTTCTGCATGGACAGCAATTCCAACTTCACCACTGGGTGCATCTCCAACCATGCATATCTTTGGGGTTGCTTCCATGCTAAGTTCTTTCTCTACCGCTGGAGACGTTACATCAATTCTGCACACATGGCTCTCAAAAGGAGGGTTGTTACAAGAGTTAATCAACTGAAAATTTACCCTACCTTCCTCTACATTTAGAGAGAGTTTGCCATTCCTTACGTCTATTAATGCTCCAGCGGTTGCCAAGAATGGCCTTCCTAAAATGATGGGGAATTTAGAATTCCCTTTCATGTCCAATACCAGGAAGTCGGTAGGGATGAGAATTTTCCCTACCTTTACAGGAACATTCTCTAGTATGCCTAGAGGAGTCCTAGTTGAGCCATCCGCAATTTGTAAGGGGAATTTGAATGGTCTCAACTCTTTGCTTCCCAACCTTTCCATGATAGTGAGGGACATCAAGCTCGCACTAGCCCCTAGGTCACATAAGGCTTGGTCAATTTGCACTTGTTCAATCGAGCAAGCGATGGAGAAACTACCTGGGTCTTTCAGTTTAGTAGGCATTTTAGTCTCTACGCCAAAAACTTGATGTCGCGCGCGGACGCGCGCGCTCGTGCGATTCCGGCAAGTGTACCGGACTGCCGTCAAGTAATAAAAGATATCGAACCCACAGAGACTGTGTTCCCGAATCACAATTAATTTCGATTCGATTGAATCTGAACTGTATGAAAGGGTTTTGTAAAAAGGGTTTTTCAATTTGAATTTAAATGATAAACAAACAGAAAACAAATGTTTTTGGGGTTTTCGATTTAAATGGATTCCTAGGGATTTGGGTTACCTTTGAGGTTGTTTATGTTGCTAATCTGATTTACCTTTGTTGATTACCGAAATTGCCTTGAAGGCGAGTTTATCCTCTGATAGCTTAAGCTCCCTCTCGGGTTACAAAAGCCGTGCCCAATTAACCCGACCCCTACTCTCGTGGTAGTCGATCCCAGATTGGACCCTTTGCGTTCCGTGACAACTCGTTGCTCCTCGAGGGACGGCTTCTAACTCTCGTGATTTCAGTCCCAAGTCTGACTTCTATAGGTCCGACACCCAAGTTCACCGCTAGGTTCCTCCTTGAAATGTCTCAATCATGCAAATAACCTAAGTTCACCGCTAGGTTCCTCCTTGGATCATTCACATCTCACAAACCAGTGGCTGCCGGGCTTTACGAGTGAAACACCCTAGAAATCCTAAGTTCACCGCTAGGTTCCTCCTTAGAACGTCTACGTCACGTAAATAAACGGTTGCCGAAATTTATGAGTGGTTAACACGCTAGAAATCAGATCTAAAACAATAACGAAATCAACAACGATTTTTACATCAAATCAACATCATTTACAAACCTCGGGCAGAGCCCTAGTCCCTAGAAACTAAGCTACTACTCCAGTCTTGCCATGGAGATGACAAGCTGGGTTGACAACATAGTGAAAATCAGAAAAAGAGAAAAGAGGAGAAGAAGAGAAGAGATCTATAATCTATGCCTAGAGTGGTAGCCCCAAAGGTCTGATGTTTTCTGCCTCTGCCTGGTCCCTTATTTATAGAATTGGGCAGTTAGAGTCCTAATCCAACTCAAATTAGATCAAATTCTGTTACTCGAGCCAAGTAATACGGCGTCACGGCGTGATGGCTATCACGGCTTGGCCGTGACGGATTCTCGCCTTGAAAATTCTTCACCGGGCCTGGTCTGTCATGGCCGTGATGCTCATCACGGCCAGGCCATGATGGCTATCACGGCCGTGATGGCCATCATGGCCTGGCCCCCGACAACCGACTTGTGGTGGTTTTGGGTCACGGTCGTGATGGCTATCACGGCCAGGCCGTGATGCATGACTTCGACTTGACCTTTGTTCTTTTTCAGTTTTGCTCGATCATGGCCGTGATGGGCATCACGGCTAGGCCGTGATGGGCTCTGTTTGGCTCATTTTCTTCAGTTTTAAAGCTCCATCTTCATCCAAACTTCATCATGGTTGATCTTGAGCAATTTACCCTTGATATCTGCAAAACAACACACGAAAACCGCCTTACCCGTTCCAAAGGAAAATTAACCTAAAATCTAATTAAAAATGCCTAAACTACATGAAAATGCATGCAAAATGATAGACAAAGATGATGTGGAATCACACTCATCACTTACCCCCTCATTCAGAACTACGTTTGCTTTGATTCCCATTTGGATACGTAGGAGCAGAATCTCAATTCTGTCAAGCACATTCCAAAACACCCCACTAAACCTAGTTCGGCCGAGTATCTCTCATCCGAGGCATTTGGACGGAACAATTGGTTCACTCTATTTTTTGTAAGGTAGCGTTGGTGCATCTATTTCCCCCCAAAAATAATGCCAACACTGTTGTTAAAAAAAATTGTAAAAAAAAGATATAATATTGAGGATTTGGGATTTGGGAATGTGTAATGCCTGACTCTGAAAACTTCGTTCTTTTGCAATTTTGGCATTCTTCACCAGTTTTGGCATTTTTTTCTACTGCAAATCAGTTTTTTGTTTCCTGGATTTTATGAAACTGTTTTGTACTCACTGACTTACACTGTTTTTATCTGCCTCTCGTCGTGGCGGAGCTCGTGCATCGCAGTGCGAAAGTTTGCACTAGAAAAGCTTCACAAGTCTCACCCTAAGACTCATCAGTTCAAAGTAGTGGTAACAAATCCCTCTCTTCCTTGCACTCATCCCATATCATGTATGCATCTTAAGCTTGTTCCTACACCACTCTTATCAATTGCCGTATACACATGACCATGAGAATGGGGAAAATCTCTGGGGATCCATTTTTTAATGTGATTTGATTTGATACTCCTTGGTTGATAATGTGATTTCTGATTTCATTTTTCCAATTTGGGGAGTTATTGATATGCTAACCATGCATTTATGTTAGAAGGATTTCACATGCATCACTTCTGTTTGATAAAATTCCTCCATGAAAATATTTTTGTTGAACACCACATCCCTAGTTATAATTCTTTCCCATACAAATTACAAGCAAAAACGGTGAACTATCAACCTTATGATGGTTACTTTGGTTTGGGGGAGTGTTCTAAATTTCTTTTTTCCGTTTTTGATATTCGTTAAAGATTTTCTCCAGTAGGGGAAGCAAATGGCAACTGCACTTGACCTCGGAATAAATTTGCTTATTCTCTGTATTTTTTTAGCATCCAACACAAGTTTGTATCACATCATCTCTTATATGTACAAACAAATTCAGGCGAGAAAGATAGTAGACTTTGTAATATATGTTTATGACACTGGATGCATGAAGCTTATTTTTATTACCTCATAATATTGGATATATAATTTTGGATTTTGATCATCCAACTGCATCCTCAACAGGGATGAAACTACCTCTATTGTGATTATCTTTACTTGCTGCCATTAGCATTTTTATCGGTAAAATACAATTAATCCATCCCAATTTATTTTAACAATATGCTAGAAAACAGAGAAATTCATAGGTAGGCACTATCTAGCTATGCTTGATGTATTAGCTTTGACTTCACTTTTATGAAATTTGGAAGTAAGCTTGGTGTTGTCAAATATGATCTAAATAGTGTGAGGTTTGAAAACAAAACTGAGTCATCAATATGTTTAAGTTAATTGCTGCTACACATGATCCATTTTATGGTTACCATTCATTTTTGTGTATTAGTGGAGATCAGGTTCGGTCACCTGTATTGTGATTTAATGCTACACATCGTACGGTTGTTGAATTTGTTTTATATTTATAATCCTATAACTAATTGATCACCAAGATATATTCCTATTTATAAGGTTCGGCAATTTGAATCCTAAACCAATACAAAAACCAGATCAAATCAGTTGTTGAAGATCCATAGAATGCGAGTCACGGCCGTGATGGGCATCACAGCCTGGCCATGACAGCTTCTGCCTTGAACGTTGCTTCACTAAATGGTCTGTCACGGCCGTGATGGGTATCATGGCCTGGCCGTGACAGATTCTGCCTAGAAGGGGTCTGACTCAGTTGACATGTCACGACCGTGATGGGCATCACGGCCTGGCCGTGACAGCTTCTGCCTTGAACGTTGCTTCACTAAATGGTCTGTCACGGCCGTGACAGATTCTGACTTTTCATTCTTCCTTTTCAGGTTCACTTGATCACGGCCATGATGGGCATCACGGCTAGGCCGTGATCAATGTATTCTCCTACTTTATATATAACATGAATTAGTTTCAATCTGTATACATTGCATGTAGACATCAACCACTCTAAACTCAAAGTAAATATATTTAATAAATATTTTTGTAGATCGGGAAAACATGGATCGGAAATGGATGTCTGTCAATCGTTTAACAAAGGAGTATGAGGATGGGGTGGAAGAGTTCATTAGGTTTGCAGTTCGGCATGCGGAAAACCCTAGTACAATCATATGTCCTTGTTTAGATTGTTGTTATGCAAGGCGAGTTAGTGCAACCGAGTTGGAAGAACATTTAGTGTGTAATGGAATCGATCAAAGTTATACATGTTGGACAAAACATGGTGAGACAAGAGATGAGTCTAGTGAAATGAGGAATCGTGTGAGATATTCATCAAACAATATCGACACAAATAATTATGAGGGCTGTCGTTTTGAAGACATTGCAAATGCTGTTGAAGAGGATCTTCGGGATTGTCCTCAAATGTTTGAGAGGTTGGTAAGTGATGCAGAGCAACCATTGTATGATGGTTGTACTAAATTCACAAGATTGTCGGTGATGTTAAAGTTGTATAACTTGAAATCGGGCAACGGATGGACTGATAAGAGCTTTATGGACTTACTCACACTATTGAAAGACATGTTGCCGGAGGATAATGTGGTTCCTAGTCGGACATATGAGACTAAACAAATGTTACGCTCTATTGGCATGAGCTACGAGAGGATGCATGCTTGTCCTAACGATTGCATTTTATTTCGGAATGAATATGCATCGTTAAAGATGTGTCCTAAATGTAATGCCTCATAATATAAGAAGAAAGAATCAGATCCAGAGAAGGTTGTGTGGTATTTTCCCATAATACCCAGATTTATGCGCATGTACCGTAGTTTAGAAGATTCAAAGCACTTGACATGGCATGAGGATGAAAGGATCAAAGATGGCAAGATGCGCCACCCGGAAGATTCTCCTCAATGGAAGAAATTTGATCATGATTATCCTGATTTTGGGCAAGAATCAAGAAACCTACGACTTGCATCAAGCATCTTGACGGATTTAACCAAGCATGGTGTTCAAAGTAGCTCTTACAAGACATGGCCTGTGATTTTGGTGATTTATAACCTATCTCCATGGCTATGCATGAAGCACAAATTTATTATGTTATCGATGTTAATTTCTGGGCCGAAACAACCAGGAAACGATATAGACGTTTATTTGACTCCTTTGATTGAAGACTTGAAACAACTGTGGGAGACAGGTGTGGAGGTGTATGATGGGTATAAGGAAGAAAGTTTCAATTTGAGAGCTATGTTGTTTGGCACAATTAATGATTTTCCAGCCTACGGTGAATCTGTCAGGATATAGCATCAAGGGTCGGTGTGCATGCCCTATATGTGAAGAGGGTACAGTTGGATGCGGTTAGAACATTGTAAGAAGAATGTCTTTCTTGGGCATCGTAGATTTTTGCATCCAAGTCATCATTACCGGTGGTGGAGAAAGGCGTTCAATGGGAACTCGGAAGAAGGTAGAGCTCCTTCACCGTTGACGGGTGATCAACTTTTTGAAAAGGTAAAGGATTTGAATATCCAATTCGGTAAACCTTTTGCGAGAGATATTGTCACAAGAGGGTGGAAGAAAAGGTCGATTTTCTTTGAGTTGCCATATTGGAAATCATTATATGTAAGACATTTCCTCGATGTGATGCACGTTGAAAAAAATATCTATGATAGTGTCATTGGTACGTTACTTAATGTGCCAGGGAAGACTAAAGATGGCATCAATGCAAGGTTGGACTTGGTTAGTATGGGAATAAGAAAAGAATTGGGACCGACGAAGAAGGGTAAAAGTACATATCTTCCTCCGGATGCTCACACTCTATCTAGAAAAGAAAAAACTGTTTTTTGTAAGTTTCTTGACGGAGTTAAGGTTCCGGAAGGGTACTCTTCAAACATTAGGAACCTCGTATCGATGAAAGATCTCAAGTTAAAAGGTCTAAAGTCCCACGATTGTCATGTTCTCATGGAGCAGTTGATACCCATTGGTATACGGTCTATTTTACCTAACAAAGTGCGGGGGCCTTAACTAAACTCTGTTTCTTCTTCAAGGCAATTTGCAGCAAAGTGATTGACCCTGGGAAGTTGCCATCATTGCAAAGAGAAATTGTTGTGACTTTATGCGATCTTGAGATGCACTTTCCACCTTCATTCTTTGACATAATGGTTCATCTAACCATTCACCTTGTTAGAGAGACACAACTGTGTGGGCCAGCTTATATGAGATGGATGTACCCGATTGAGCGTTATATGAAGATATTAAAAGGGTATGTGAAAAATCGATCACGACCAGAAGGTTGTATTGTTGAACGGTATATTGTCGAAGAAGCTATTGAATTCTGTACCGAATACCTATCCAATGCTGATTCTATAGGGCTGCCAAAGTCTCGTCACACATGGAGAATGATGGGGCAAGGAATTACTGGAAATGAAATAGTGACTATATCAAGGACAGAATGGGAGCAAGCACACTTATATGTTCTGCACAATGCCGATGAGGTTAAGCCATATGTTGAAAAACACAAGGACATGCTTAAGAGTTTGTATCCAAATAAGAATCAAAATTGGCTAACTAGAGAACACAATAGTTGTTTTATAACGTGGCTAAGAGATCACATTTTTGCAGAGTTGACTGAAAATGCTACTTCAGTTTCAAATAGATTGAGATGGTTAGCCAAAGGTCCAAGTTTGCATGTCTCCTCTTACCACGGTTATCAAATTAACGGGTACACATTCTATACAAAAGAACAAGATGGTCGGAGTACAATGCAAAACAGTGGTGTGACTCTTGTAGCTCAGTCTATGCATATCTCAAGTGCCAAAGACAGAAACCCCACATATGCAAATATGTCATACTTCGGCGTCATTGAATGCATATGGGAGTTGGATTACACAAAGTTTAAGGTTGGTGTGTTTGGTTGTAAGTGGGTTGACAATAATAACGGTGTTCAGATTGATGAGTCAGGGTTCATGCAGGTGGATCTTAACAAGGTGGGGTATAAGGATGAGCCTTTTATATTAGCAACTCAAGCTCAACAAGTGTTCTATGTCACTGATCCAGCTGATATGAAAAGGTCCATTGTTCTTTTGACTAACAAAATAATTACTAAGATTGATTATCAAGACCATGGAGATGTTGATATTGAAGATGATCCTTTCGTCGGGACATTACAATCACTTGAGATTAATCCAACTAGGGATGATGGTATGTATATGAGAGACGATCATGATGAGGGGCTTTTGGTCAATCCACCATTTCGTACTAATAAAGGACAAACAAAGCTCAATCCAATGAAGAAAAGAAAAAGGTTGACTTAAACATGTATGTAGTGTTTGTGTTTAAATGAACTTTCTGATCCTTTTATATTATAATTAGCATCTTCCGGTAATGCTAGTGTTGATTTTGTTATCCAATGATGTTTTATATTTTGCATCAATTAATATTATATTAATGTCCAATGATGTTTTACTTGTGTGTCTAATTTTTTTGTAGGTAAATGGCATCTTTGAGTAATGCTAGTGTTGCCAAAGTGACGCGACATGGGCCAACTGTTATGAAGGCAGTCATCCGCGCTAGGAGTAAAGGACAAAAATTTGAGGTAATTTACTTACTAATCTAAGGATTTCATAATGTTGTTTGATATCTAGATTTAATTACTTTATTATTTTTATTAGGTTGAATGGAATTATTTGGACCAACCAATTCGTGCCAATGGAAAAATATTGAAGAGTTACATTGGGGTCGTTGTTCGGCAAACGGTCCCAATTATCTGTTCTAATTGGAAGGATGAAGCTTTGGATGCTTTCAAAGAGAACATATGGGTACAGGTAATTATTAAAATTTGTGAATTATATTATAAACTATGTAAACATACTTACTTTGACACGTTGTTTATATTGTTTTGCAGATGTCTTTTAATATTGATGAATCTCGAAAAAAATTTGTACTTCAGGAAGCCGGTAACCTACATCGGGCATTCAAAACTAGATTGACAAGAAAATTTCTAAGAGATGCTAACGGGAGTATCAGAGAGGAACCTCCATCACAATATGCACACATATCAAGGGATGAGTGGGTAGATTTTGTAGCAATTCGCACAGGAGATGCACGATTCCTGGTATGTTTAATATCACGTTAGTCCTTATAATTATATATATACATATGACATTAACCATGTATTAATATTACTTATATGCGTCTGAATAGAAATTAAGCAATGAAAATCGTAACAGAGCGTTAGATCATGCATGCCCTTACAAAGCATCATGTAAGGGGTATGCTGACATTGAGGATGAATTGGTATGTATATATATAATTAACTGCATGTGTGGTAAATATGACTTTTAAAATGTTTAGTTAATATTGATTATCTCAATATACGGATACAGGAGGCAGGGCCAGAAGTTAAAAAAATTAAACGCCATATTGTGTGAAGGAAAGCCCGCGAGAACAAGGTGGGTGTAATTGACAACAAAAATACCACTAGTGCAAAATATACATTTAACATCAGGTTTTTAACATCGGTTTTAACAAAACCGATGTGAAATAGGAGGCGGTGGCATTTTTGAAATTAAACTGAAATATTTTAACATCGGTTATAATTAAACCGATGTGATAAAAATATTTAACATCGATTTTATAAAAAACCGATGTGGAAAAGTGAAACCAAAAAAAAATTATCAGAAATAAGATTAGACATCGATTTTGAATAACCGATGTGGAAAAGGGAAACAAAAATAATTTTTTTTAATCAGCCGTAAGATTACACGTTGGTTTTCATTTAACCGATGTAATAAATTTAAAAAAAATTAAATTTTAATAAGTTTCTACATCGGTTATTTGTAAACCGATGTGAAATTCACTAACCACATCGGTTATTTTAAACCGATGTGTAATATTTGACAAAAAACTAAGTTTAATTTCTATTTTCATTCCCCCTCCATCTCTTCGCACCGTCTTCCATTCCATTTGTCACTGCTTCCCCATCTCTCTCACTGCTGCTCCTTCCTTGTTTGATGCTCCCTTGCTATCTCTGATGCTCCTTCCTCTTCAATAGCCATTTGTAGCATCTTTCATCTTTTGCTGTTGCTTCTCACTCGATTCGAAGTTTCTTCGCTGCCACCCGGAACTGCCAGTTCTTTCTTTCTCTGGTTTTGTCTCGCCCCTCTTCTATAGAAACGCACGCGTGCGAAGTTGAACCTACTTTTGAATTTGAGAAATCCATCTTTGTTTCCTTACTCTTTCTGGTTTTTCACACACACACTCTCTCTATCTTAACAACTTGGTTCACAACTTCTGGCCTGAGATCTCTACCAGCGTCCCTCTGATGTAACTATTTCCCTTTCTTCATTTTAGGGTTTCTGTTAAATGCATTTTTGTGTGCTTAAAAAACGTTTTTTTACATTTTTTTTTTGTTGTTGTTGTAACTTGTAAGTATTTCTTATGTCTAATGTTATATTGTCCGATCCTTTGTGTGAATCAATTGCTTGTTGCCATATACTAAAGTTGTTTTACTTTAAAGTTTGGGGTGAGTAGGTTTTTGTAGATAGGTCATACAATTTTCATGTTCATTTACTTATGGGTTAGCAAGGTTTTAAAGTTGCAGTCCTCATTTAAGTTTCTTAGTTCCAGATTTTCTGTTTGTGACATTTCAAAAACATTTGTAAGGCTGGGGAAGGGTTGTTGAGCTGTTCTGCTATTAAACTGGTAACAGAATCATTTCTGAATAGAATTTCAGATCTACACATCCTTTCCAAAATTCTCTTGTCCAGTTTTATCCCATTGTTTCTCTGTTTGTTTGCTATATATTATATTGTTAGCAGGACCAGTTGCTATATTATATAAACTCATTTATTTTGGATGCTTGCATACTACGTGTTTGATGAAAAATCTGAGCAACTATTTATTTGAAGGAACTAAAGGGGTTGCTTATTAATTTTCTTAGAATGCATAGGTAGGTGAAACTAGACTTGGTTTGATGAGAACTTGAATTTTTGTCTTTTCTCTATTAATTTTAAGTCATTTTTAAGCATTTCTAACATTTAGCATTTCTACCAATCATTGACGCTGACCAACTTTCGTACTCTATTTGCAGAACAAGAAATTGACAGGTGTTATTTTCCTGGATTGCGGATCTGATTTGAGGAGTAGTCATAGGGTTCCTGGTGAGTTTCATTCAGTTACTCAGAAATTTAGTTACAACTTACAAGTGTGTCACCATTAATCAACCATACCATTAAGTTGTAGATCTCTTCAGCTTTGCTGTCTTGTATTTTGCCTATTGAAGTTTCAATGACTATTTACAGAATTCTCTCAATTCTAGAATGATTAACTCAAGGAAGAGTTTTTAGTTGGCAGGTGTACAAGTGTCTTTGACTCCGTTGCATAGTGCTACTGCCTCTGCTTTGTTCACTTCTCTGCTGTCTTTGCACAATAACAACTCGGGTTGTCTCTCAGAAGGTACGTTTTGGCTGAAAATCTTTGATTGGAGTTTTAATGTATTTTCTTGAAAATTTATTTGATTTGAGAATATGCCCACTATAATTAGTAAAGTCTTAGTTTCCCGTTTGAGATGCAATACTAATGAGCACACGTGTATATGCTTAATGTACTGCCCATTGTGTTGGATCTTGAATTGTCCAAAGTTGGACAGTTTGGGAAAAAACTTTTTTTTAATTCAGTTAAAATAGTTATTCATTGATTCTAATGTTATATACTTGATGAAAGTTCGGATTGATACATTTCCTTTCGTTCTCCGGGTGCATACTTTATCGTGGTGGATGTCATCATGTTCAAGTAGTGTACGTCGGAGACCGAAGGGAAATGCTGGCAAAATTTTGTCGAGCATGAGCATGAGAGTTAAGGACTAACTGTTAACCGAATGTTGAAAAAGTTTCTTTTCGAATGGGGTAGGGACATACCCTGTCATAAGAAGTGGTTGATGAATATGTTGGACTAAGTACGAAGTTATTGGTTTAGTCATGGATCACAGTTGGATGAATGCTAGACGGACAAGTGACGAGTATGAGAAAGGAGTGGAAGATTTTCTTCAGTTTGCAAAAACAAATGCTCCTGATAGTCGTAACGGAATGTTTTATTGTCCTTGTGTTAACTGTTTGAATGAGAGACGACTAGAAGCTGAGGAGATACATGATCATCTTATTTGTGAGGGGATTTGCAAGAGTTATACAACATGGATATGTCATGGTGAATCGTTAGACAGGCCGAGGGTGTCGGGTAGAGAGGAAGTTGGTGACGTGGAAATGGACGATGGACTAGAGGACATGATCCGTGATGTTGGGCAAGAGTCTTTTCGGCGCGCACATGTGTATGATACTTTGTGCAGTGATGCGGAAGTGGCTTTGTATCCGGGGTGCACTAATTTCACATGGTTGTCAGCGGTGTTAAGATTGTTCAATGTGAAGGCGAGAAATGGGTGGAACGATAAAATATTTACCGAATTGCTTGAGTTGTTGAAAGACATGCTTCCAGAAGGCAACACATTGCCATCTCGAAACTATGAGGCGAAGAAGATATTGTGTCCGATGGGTATGGAGCATAAGAAAATACACGCTTGCCCCAATGATTGCATATTGTACAGGAAAGAGTTTGAAGAGATGCACGAGTGCCCCAGGTGTGGGGTATCACGCTACAAAGTGAAGGATGGTGATTCTAGTTGTGATGTGGTCACCAAAGGTCCTCCTGCGAAGGTGTTATGGTATCTTCCCGTGATTCCGTGGTTCAAGCGATTGTTTGCTAATGTAAATGACTCAAAGAACATTAGATGGCATGCAGATGAGAGGAAGTGTGATGGACAGCTTCGGCATCCGGCTGATTCTTTGCAATGGAAGAGAATTGATAGTTTGTTTCCGGATTTCGGCAATGAGCCCAGAAACCTCAGGCTTGGACTTGCTACCGATGGAATGAATCCATATGGAAACTTAAGTAGTATTCATAGTTCATGGCCTGTTCTCCTGGTAATTTACAACCTGTCTCCTTGGTTGTGCATGAAGCGCAAATACATTATGTTAAGTATGATGATTTGGTCCTAAACAGCCAGAAATGATATTGATGTTTATCACAGTCCCTTGATTGAAGACTTGAGAATGTTGTGGGATGAGGGATGTGATCGATGGGTATTGCCGTGAGACATTCAGATTGCGTGCCATGTTATTTTGCACCATCAATGACTTTCCAGCATACGGGAACCTGTGTGGGTATAGTGTTAAGGGGCATAAAGCATGTCCAATATGTGAAGAAGGCACATGTTACCATCAACTGCAACATGGAAGGAAGACGGTTTACCTTGGGCATCGGAGATTTCTCCGACGTAATCATCCTTATCGTAGATTGAGAAAAGCTTTCAATGGACTTAGGGGAATGAAATTGCTCGGTGACCTTGACTCGGAGAGCAAGTTTATGAAAGGGTGAACAACACTAATGTTATCTATGGGAAGACCCAGAAGAAGGCTACCGAGAATAAAATATGGAAGAAGAGGTCAATCTTCTTTGATCTTCCATACTGGTGCAAGCTTGATGTAAGACATTGTATTGATGTGGTGCATGTGGAGAAAAATATGTGTGACAGTTTAATCGGAATGCTTCTCAACATTCAAGGCAAGACAAAGGATGGTGTGAATGCTCGTCTGGATCTAGTTGCGATGGGTATACGAGAGCAATTAGCTCCACTTAAAGTGGGGGATAAGAAGACTTATTTGCCCCCAGCATGTCATACTTTATCAAAAAACGAGAAAAGAAGTTTCTGTGAATGTCTACGGGGAGTCAAAGTGCCACAGGGTTACTCTTCAAATATCAAAAGCCTTGTCTCAATGAAAGATCTCAAATTAGTTGTCTTAAAGTCTCATGATTGTCATGTCTTGATGCAACAACTACTATAGGTGGCCATTCGTGACATATTGCCTAAAAAAGTCAGACATGCCATTACTAGGTTATGCTTATTCTTTAATGCTATATGTAGCAAGGTCATTGACACTAAAAAGTTGGATGACTTGGAAAATGAGGCAGCCATTATATTGTGCCAATTGGAGATGTATTTTCCACCTTCATTTTTTGACATCATGGTTCATTTGATTGTTCATCTAGTGAGGGAGATTAGATTGTGCGGCCCCGTTTATTTAAGGTGGATGTACCCGGTTGAGCGATACATGAAGATCTTGAAAGGATATATGAAAAATCCACACCGTCCCGAAGCATCTATTGTTGAAAGGTATGTTGCAGAAGAAGCTATTGAGTTTTGTACAGAGACTACATCAGAAAGCGGAACCTGTAGGGCTTTCGAAGTCTCGTCACGAAGGAAGATATGATGGTAAGGGTACACGAGGTATCACTGTTAAGAGCATGGATCGAGAGGAAGTGCTTCAAGCACATTTGTATATATTGAATAACACTGATGAGGTTGAATCATACTTATGTGAGCATAAAAGCATCATCAATGAAACTTACCCTAGAATGAATGAAAAATGGTGTTTGAACAAGCATAACAAGACTTTCTTGAACTGGTTTAAAGAAAAAATTGCAAAGGATGGTATTGCTTCTGATACATTAAAATGGCTAGCACAGGGGCCTAACTTTGATGTCATATGCTAGAGTGGGTACGATATCAATAAGTTTTCCTTCTATACAAAGTCCCAGGATGACAAAAGTACTATGCAAAACAGTGGGGTTATGGTCGTCGCTGAGTCCATGCATTTCTCTAGTTCGAAAGATAAAAACCCTGTTATGGCATCCGTTTCATACTTTGGAATCATTGAAGAGATATGGGAGGTTGATTACACGAAGTTTAGAGTACCTGTTTTTAAATGTCAGTGGGTCGACAGTAACAATGGTGTGCAAACCGATGAGTTAGGATTCAAATTGGTGGACCTTAATAAGGTAGGTAATAAAGAGGAGCCTTTCATCATGGCATCCCAATCAAAACAAGTGTTTTATATCCGTGATCCTTCTAACAAAAGGTGGTCAGTGGTTCTCTAGGGAAAAACATGTATAATGGTAGTGAGGGAAATCACGATTCAACTCTTGATATTTCTGATACTCTTTCTTTCTCAACACGAGTGCCTAATTTCAATGAGGAAAATGAAGTGGATGATGTACATGCTACTCGTAATGATCACCAAGAAGGGTTATGGGAGAACTTTACTAATTGACCACAAAGTAAGTTTAGTTTGAGTTATGTTTAAAGGCATATTATATGTTTACGTTGATATTTATAAGTTATGTTTACGTACGTTGATCGATATTTATAAGTTATGTTTGATATTTATCCTGACATACTAACAAGCTTTTTTTTTCTTGTTTAAACAGGTATACATGGCTGATCGTGAGGATATCCCTCCTTCATGCAGCGGATCGGAGATCCCATCTACTGGTAGAAAGGGTAGACGTGCCACACGAATGAGGAATTTGACTGCCAACCGTGGTTCAAATCAAAGGATAAGAATAGACTTTGATAATAACCTCAATCCTATTGGGCCAATGGCGAAGCAGTTTAACAGTTTTGTTGCGAGCCTTGCTAGGAGCAGGTCTAGTATACTCATTGATATTTGGAAAGATGTACCGGCGGACGTGAAGGATCAGTTATGGGAGAGTATTCTGGTATCTATACTTTTACGTCCTGTGTTTGTCTGTATCTACTTTATTTTAATCTTAATAATATCATACAGTAATTCGTTGATTCTTTTGGTCTTAATGTAGATGACCTTTGACATACCGGATACGTACGTTATGAAGAAGCGTTTGCTAAAGTATGCTGGTGAGCGTTGGAGGGCTTTTAAGGCCGACCTGGGCAGATACTATGTATTCAATCCAACAAGTAAAAATAACCCACTTGAGGTGTACCCGTTTCTTGACCAAGCAACGTGGGATCGCTTTGTTCAGAGCCGACATGATCCCAGCTTTCAGGTTAACTTATTTGATTTGTCTCTAAATTTATGTAGTTTCATTAATTTTATTTACTTATGTAATTTAATTGTCTGCTATTTATAACAGGAGAAGAGGAAAAAGGGGCAGAAAAACCAAAGCAAGAATGTCTACCCCTATGTCATGTCTCGTGGGGGATATAAAAAGCTTGGTCAGATAATGGTTGAAGAGGAAAAGAAAGCACGTCAGGAAGCAGCATCTCAGGTGGATCCTAATGCTGAAAATCATCCAGAGGTTGTTGATCCACCTCCACCCCCACGCCATCGTAAATGGAAGAGGGCCCGACAAAGAAAAACGAGACAATATACATCTGAGTAGGCCCGCCAAGTAGCTGAGAAGATTGTAAGTATAGTTTGAATTGTAATTGTCATTTTAAGATTGTTACCGAATTGTAATGTGACCTGATATTTTATGTGATAGGATGCCTTGGACGAGCAGGTAACCCAAGGAACCTTTGTTCCTAGAGGACGCGATGATATCTTAGCTACTGCCATCGGTAAACCAGACCACCCAGACCGTGTCATTGGTGCTGGATGGGGCGTCAGCATTCGCCAATACCATGGTTCATCTTCACACCAATGCCACAGGGATGTTGATGCAGATAGAGCACGACTAAAACAGGAGATTGCAGCTGAGCTTCGACAGGAGATGGTCGAGCAGTTTGCCCAGCAGATGGCAATATTGACTTTTATGTCCCAGCAGATGACAGCCGGTGTCCAACCCCCTGTCCATGTGAGCTCTAAGGGCTCATGTGATCCTCCTCATCAACCTGAAAATGATGATGGTGGTGATGATGATGATGATGATGATGATGATGATGATGATGACGACCCTGATAGGTGTGAGCTGTATGTTGATGATCATCCTGATCGCCGCTTAGTAATACCATACACCATTGTTTATTACCGGATGATCAGCTGAGGGTCGTTGTTGAGATTATTCGAGATGCTGATGCTCGAGTCCTTGTGCCCACTGAGGAGGTTCAAATAGTGGGTCAGGCCCCCGGTAAATTCATCCTCTGGCCAAGAATCTTGGTCGACTTTCTTGTTGCATCCGAGGTATTGATTAGTTGTGTTTTTCTATATTCATAGTTGAAATTATTTATTATTTGATAAAGATAATGCTTTATTTTTATTCGTTATAGGATGTTGGAAATGATATTGTGCCTAAAAGGTCGGATCCAGGAAGACCAGAGATGTCTGCTCATGCCAAGGTATTCATTTGACCATTTAGTTAATTACGAATTAAATAACTTAATTATCCGTGATTACTAATATATATCTATGTTGTTTAGGGGATCGACAAAGGGGCACCTGGCCTTGGTGATGTTTTTAAAGTTCTGGCTATACAGGTTGTCACCATGGAGAATGACGCAGCCTTGGTAAGGTTGGAACATGATTCCAGTCCAGGTGATGAACTGTATATCCCAAAGAAGGAACTTATGGAGATGGTACTCAATAAAGAAATGGCTAGTTCTGCACACATATCGTTATGGTGTACGTAAGTACATTTTATTTATAAGTTAAGTAATTAATTTTTAAATACTATGATAATTAACATGTTTTTCCAATATATTAGGTATCTGCATCGTATGTTAGTTGATCAGGGTAACCTCGCCCTTTATGGGTTCATTGACCCCATGTTCATTCAGGGTGATATTCTCCTAGCATCAGAAGACCCGGTCACTACCATACGTGATATACTTGCCCGAGACGATCATCAATTCTATCTTGCATCTTATCTCAATAAGTAAGTACCGGTAATTTAAGTATAACTATATATGACTTAGTCACTAACTGTTCCGCAAATACAGCCAGCATTGGCAACTGTTGCTCTTGTACCCTAGGATGAACGTCGTGGTCTTCTTTTGCTCATTGGGAAATAAGCCGGCGAATCAACTGAAGACGATCATCGAAACGTAAGCATTAAAATACTTTATAATCAGTAATGCAGTTGTTTTAATTATCTGAAATCTATTAGATATACTTTAATTAATGTTTTTGTCATGATAGGTCTATTACTGCAAACCACATGTTGCGTGGTGAAAGGCGTACTCGGGCTATCAGATGGATTATTCCTAGCGTAAGATATTTATTAGTTCAAATGCATCAAATGCAGTGGGTATAATTATTGACTTCTATTTAATTCCTCATATTCTAATTGGGTTTCATTTGTACGTAGTCACGTATACAACGTGGATCATGGGAATGTGACTACTATGTGATGCAGTGGATGTTGGAAATTATCTCCTCCAGGATCACTGAAAGATGGCACGAGGTAAATGTTAATTGACACAATTAGAAGTAATAGTTATAGATTCGTTATATGTTTTATGTTAGTTTATTACTTAAAAGATATAATCTTTTGTCCAATTAAACTTGTAGATATTCAACAATCCAACTCCATTATCTGATTCCGACATCAACAACATAAAGAGGCGTTGGGCAACTTTCTTTCTTGAAGTGTACCAACCATAGTTTGTATATATGTAGTTAGTTTAAAAACTTATCATGTACTAGCTATAGTGTACTTTTGACTGATCATATGTATTTTGATATGAAATCTATAATATATCATGTAGTTTTTTGGTTTCTAATTAGCTTTGTTGTCTAAATGTAATTGAACGTACATATGTATCGTTTGTAATAAATTCAGTATATATTAGTTGTGTTTTTGTCGTACAAAAATGATGGTGTTGAGAATATTTACAGTATGTTATTCTGGTATTGATCTGCATTACTGAAACAGGGGAAATGAATGATAAAAATGTAAATAACAGAATAAAAAAAATGAGACTTTACACATCGGTTTTGCCAAAACCGATGTGAAAATTTCACTTTCCACATCGGTTTTTGTAAAAACCGATGTGGAAATTTCACTTTACACATCGGTTTTCAGTAAAACCGATGTGGAAAGTGAAATTTTCACATCGGTTTTGGAAAAACATATGTGGAAAGTGATATTTCCAATAGGTTACCAATTGACAAATGAACTTTCTACATCGGTTTGTTATAAAAACCGTTGTTAAAAATGTACTTTACACATCGGTTTCAAAACCGATGTGTAAAGTGGCAATAAACCACATCGGTCTTTTCAACATCAGTTTGAAAACCGATGTGAAAAGCAAAAAATAACCGATGTGGAATCCCTTTTCTGAACCAGTGTACGCAGAACGTGTGGAATAAATGTGTAAGTAGAATAACGTTTACATTTTCATTTGTTATTTTCTTATGACAATATATAATAATGTTAACATTTGCATTTCACCAATAACTATGTGTCAGGAGGAACTGTCACGGTCTGCAATAGAGGGAGAGATACAAGATTTTGGTCGCCAGGATATTCTTGCTAAAGCCCTAGGTGTGCCAGAGAACCCTGGTCGTGTTAGGGGTGTGGGTTTTGGTGTCTCTCAAAAAGACTACTTCCCACCTGAAGGTCGTGCAAAACATAATTGTGAAACGAAAAGGTGGGAGACATTGGTGGCTCAACTCTCAGAAAGATTGAACAATTTGGAAGATAAGCTGAAAAAAAAGGAGGATGAGGAGAGGCAGGCTAATTTCACAGCCCCAAGCGTCAAAGATAGTTGCACTCTAGCATCTGCCGTCAAGCTTCCGGAGGTAATGCATGCTTTTTTTTTACTAGTATTGCATTCACAGTTAAATACATTCAATTGGATGCCTTAATTCACAGCTTATTCATCTATCATTGGATTAGGGCGTCAACTCATGTCATCTATATTTATCAACCCCAAACCATCGTATGGTTGGTGTGGGTAAAGTATATAATGAGCCGGGTGTTACACTGCACACCGGACCACTACCCCTTAACCATGTGAAAGTTGGAGTTGATGTTGCAACTGAGGGGGATGCGTCATTGCCTATACCTATTGATGATGCAGATGTAATGACAATAAGAGATGCAATAGGTACTTATGTGGCATGGCCAATTGATCTCGTGGTTGTAATTAATATGGTATGTAATTGGATTTTTCCACCTTGTCATATACGGCGTATATTTATTACATTAGTTGATCACTAACTGGCATATTGAAATGCAAAATTTTCAGGCACCTGCAAAATCTAAAGGCAAGGGCAGAGTGTCTGAACATACAAAGGAGTCAATTACAACCCTGGAAATGAAAGGAGGCAAATCTGAGGCCAACCCTCCTACAGCTGGTTCAACTAACATTTCTCTGGAATATTTCAATTTTCTTAAAATACATGAACGAAAGAATATGAAAAATGATGACCCATTGGACATAGAGATAGAACAAAATATTTTTGGTGATCATATCATTGATAGAATTAATGCTGAAAATATCAGAGAAATTGTAAATCATGAATGGGTATCTTCCTCCGTTATTTCCGTATATATCAGCTACTAAATCAGGCTTAAAGTGTACAATATTTGTTTACTCTTTCCATTTAAATATTGATGTCATTGGTGTAATCCATTTTTATATTTTAATTGAAGGTATTTGTATGAAGAATTTTTGCTTCCAAAGGAAAGAACGAGGAGGTTTTTGTTCTTGTCCCCACACCAAACAGATACATACGGCTTCTTCGAGAGGGATTCACAGACAAAGTATATAGCTGACCGCTTTGCAACTACAGAAAGAGAATATCAGCCCTTGTTTCTAGCGCCGTGCAATGTTGGGTGAGTCACTTATCCTACAGGACTTAATTCACAATAATGAATTATATAAAAGTTGAGGTGCTTAGGATTTGTTATCTCAACATTTTTGTTGGAATCATTGGATGCTGTGCGCGATAAATACTGTTGAAGAGATTATTCACTATCTGGATTCCTTGCATGTTGATCCTAGGAATCGCCCAGAATTAAAGAATCTGTTCAATAAGTAAGCATGCTTTTATTTTTCTGATTTTCTATTATTCTGTCGAATGGCTTCCATGGTAGATACATGTTGCAACCTGTCATGGTCCTAATGTGGTTTTGATTTTTGACATTAGAATAACTGTGTTGAATTGACATATACTGGGTTGTGGCTGTTGTGGTTCAAAATAAAAAAAAGCAACCGGAACCTTCATTTTGTAATTAGATGTTACCATTGAGAATTTTTGTTGGAAAATCCATGCGTGTGTTTGTGATGATTGAAAATATGTTTCTTAATGAAGTCTGTTTGATTTTGTGATTAGTGCTTTGCAAGTTTATCGCGCACGTAGCGGAGCTAAGGTGCCCCGTTTAAAAGCAACCAACATTAAATGGATTCGGATAGATGTATATTTGCAAAAACTTAATGCGCAATTAGTTAAAAAAAACTATATTGATTTACTATTTTATTTTTTATAGTGCGCAAGACAACCCAACAATACAGATTGTGGGTATTATGTAATGCGTTTCATGAAGGAAATTATCTTACAGAACCAAG
This sequence comes from Sophora flavescens, assembly GCA_030762895.1. Classification (NCBI taxonomy): domain Eukaryota; kingdom Viridiplantae; phylum Streptophyta; class Magnoliopsida; order Fabales; family Fabaceae; genus Sophora; species Sophora flavescens. The sequence continues at coordinate 38,105,876 of CM061068.1, forward strand.
TTAAAATACCAATGGTGGTATGTATAGTTTCAGTGCTTGTTGTTTACTTAGCTTTTAAGCATGGATTTGTTCAAATATTTTAGCAATTGTAACTTAATTTGTTTAATTTTTATGTCGCAGTACTTCCCTGACTTCAAATGCTCCACATACTCCACTGCTTAACTATCTGAAGTCAAGGAAGATTGGTGTCGCTATATTGTTGAAAAGTTTATTTGATTACACTTGTTATATATATATGGTCTAAACTTTGTATTGTACTGTATATGGATGAAACAATTCTTGGTTAAATTATATTAACTGATACGTATGCAATTGGGTCAGGCTTAGTAGCGGAAGCGTATGCAATTGGGTCACTTTCATCTATAGGGACTACTGAGTTTAGCATTTTATGATTTGAAGATTTGCTATATGCCTTTATTATTACGGAATCAATATATTGATGGTGCTACATAGTTTTTTGGTGGAATACTTTCTATCAAAGTAGCTTATTAATTATATGCATATGGTTTGGTACAAGTAACTTAGGTGTCTGGGTTTTATTTGCTACCCATAATTTGGATTGTGCTTCATTTCTTTGTATAAACCTTCTGTTTTTTATAAACATGCAGGATGGAGGTAAAGTTAAGAAATAGGTAAACTAAAATAAAAATAAAAATAAGGGAATAGACGGCGTTTGCTTAGAAAACGCTATCTAATGGCATGCCTTTAGATAGCGTTTATTTTAACAAATGCTATCTAAAGGCAGACTTTAGATAGCATTTGTTAATACAAACGCTATCTAAGGTTATCTTTTAATAGCACTTCTTAAATGATATTTTTACTAACGACTTTTAATAACGGTGTCATAGATAGTGCTTAAAAACGTTATTAAAAGACATCCGTAAATATTATCTAAAGCCTTTTCCGTTGTAGTGTAAGTAAGTAGAGGACTGTAGGAGTCGATTCTTAATTAGCACACCCTTAAATTAACGTCAAAGCGAAAAAGGTCATAGAAACGATAGCATGTATGAATGATTCTTGTTACATATATTCCTCTTGGTTTGAAAGATAATATTGTTTTTACTGGTGCACTGATTAATTATATTTATATCTCAGGGGCTGGTTCTTGTCATGGCTCTGCACTGCTCAGCTCGATGAACACCGAGATTCCAACTGTCTAAACTAACGAGACACTCACCCAATCCCAGCAGAGGCTTCAGATGTTCACCAAACTGTTGCCAAACGTCATCCCCAACTAAGATCAATATTTATACATATTATATGATATCCCTGTGTCTGCATATCAGTAGCATTATCTTGGTATTGCCCTTTAATAATTGGACCCTTGATATATATCGCTACATGTATGGACCTCATTATATCTTTAAATTGATGTCCCATTCATGTTTACCAAACTAACTAGATACTCTACATAAATTTTCTCCTTTTATTGTTTCACCTTTATAATTCGTGGAATAATTATGGTTTACTTTTACTTTTCTAATGCACTGTACAGTCCTTTAGTTACAAGATCATTATGAAAAGGACACACACTTTCATGTAACCAGTCGTCAAGATACAAGCATGCTAATTAAGTCACTTTTTTTTTTTAATAATTATTGCAATAAAAATTGAATTTATGACCTCGTAAAAACTAGTCAAACCCCTCATCACTAATTCAATTTTTGTGGCTTAAAACTTTGATTATTTCAACAATCTATTGTAATGCATTTGAAGAATTGATTTGAAGTAGGAGTGCATTGGAGGGAAGAAGAGATATTTTAATTTAGTCGTGAGTTGTGGTGACAGGAAGGAACTACATAGTGGAATCCGAGTCGTCTTTGAAGTGTGGATGATAGCAACCACCAAAAATAAATCCCTACTAATAATGTCCTGTCTCTCAAAATAAAAAGGTTATAATATGTTGATTTGATTAAACTTTATGTTAAAACCTTTTAAACTAGATATGTCAACTTGCGCGCGGTCGTGCTGTGCAAGCTTGAACCACATAGTGGGACCAAACATGCATTGACTGGGGTGGGGGTGAGGTTGATATTGTTGGATTGGGTTGCTAGAGCTAGCTTGTCCAATTAATCAGGTTTGAAGTTATAGTACAGTAGCACTACATATGTGTATACATAGATTGAAATATACGTACATTTATATATAATATAAGATTTAAATAGATATTGCGGAGGGTAGGCTGTCTTCTTCAATATGACATACATAAATAGCAAGGCATGTGTTATCAGAAAAGGCAGCAGCAGTTAATATCTATCTGGTCCACTTCTCTGCTTAGCAACGCAGGTCCACTACATGCCCTCGAGGACAGGACTGTGCACAAACGAAAATAAAATTTATACACTTAACATATCACACCTGCTGTGATATTATATCTATTGATTACTTTCGTATATTGTACGTATATTAAGTTAAAATAAATATATTATATGTATATAAGTATGATATTACTATCTAAATGTTGTTCATTGCTCCTGTTGAACCTGCAGCGGCTAGCAATGTTGGTCAACCAATTGTGTGCTGGTGTAAGCCTCCCCTTGGCTATTTAAAGTGTAATTAATATTGATGCCACCTTTTCTGCTGTAAATAATAAAGTGGGCATTGCTGTTGTAAAGTGGTTAATTTCAGTTGTGGTAATTATCAGTTAGGGGCATATATAGCTGATTGATAGAGTTTGTTGTGTAAGTTTAGCCAGTGTGGGACTAAACTACTGTGTATAAATACAAGTGTTGTGATTCAATAAAGTTAGTGAGAAATGTTCGGTGAATATACTTCTTATCTCTTAGTTCCTTCTCTAAATACTTGAGTTCTTTACTGTGAGCAATTAATATATGAGCCTGTGTTCTAACATATTGTTATCATAGAGCTGTGTTCTTGATCTTGGTTCTTGAGAAAAAGCATGGCATCCACAAATGGAAACTTCCCTATGAATCTTCCAGTCTTGTCTTCGAAGAATTATGATAGATGGAGATCTCAAATGAAGGTGCTCTTTAGATTTCAAGAGATGCTAGATGTGGTGAATGATGGAGTTAAGTAGCTCGAAAAGAATGCAACAGAAGAGCAAGAAAGAGTCTATCAATTGAGATTGAAGAAAGATGGCAAGGCGATATCTTCCTCATACAAAATGGCATGGATCCTGAAAATTGGGAAAAAATCTCATCTGCAGAGACGACCAAGGAGGCCTGGGACAATTTGGCTCGCTATTATGAGGGTGCTGATAAGCTGAAAAAGGTTAAACTTCAGACCCTAAGGAGGCAGTATGAACTGTTGCAGATGAATGACCAAGAAAGTGTGAATGGTTACTTCACTAGGTTGATGGCTCTCACCAATCAGATGAAGTCATGTGGTGAGACTCTATCAACAGTGATGATAATTGAGAAAGTGCCGAGGACACTAACTACTAGATTTGATCAAGTAGTGGTTGTATTGGAGGAGTCTAAGGATCTTGATTCAATGAAGATTGAAGAGCTGTAAGCAACTCTTAAAGCCCGAGAGCTGAGACTAAATGAGAGGAATTTTTTGAAGACTGAGCAAGCTTTACAAGCTCAGTCCAAACAAAAAGGAGGTGACGGAGGAAAGAATTACAAGGGGAAAGGAAAATGGAAGATAACTAGTGGAAGAACCAAGAAAGAGGCCAAGGTAGCAGTTTTGAGCAGAATCAAAATGATGGAGGCTCCAAGAAACATCAAGGGAGCAGAAACCATGAGAAAAGAAGAATTCCAAGAAAAGATGTGCAGTGTTACAACTGTCAAAAATATGGCCATTATGCAAATGAGTGTAGAGGCAAGAAAGTGCCAAGAAAGCATGAAGAAGAAGCTCAAATGGCTCAGGAGGATGAATCGGTCCCGATCAAGTTCTGCGATGGCAACCACCGAAAATGATAAAGATGGTGCGATTCATGGTATCTTGATACCGGTTGCTCAACACATATGACAGGCAGAAAGGATTGGTTCGTGAATGTTGATGGTGCAATTAGAAGCAGTGTAAAGTTCGTAGATAACAGCACCCTTAAGGCAGAAGGAGCGGGCAAAGTAATGGTTCAAAGAAAGGATGGTAAACATTCCTATATCACTGATGTCTTGTATGTCCCTGCTATGAAACACAATTTGCTTAGTCTTGGTTAATTACTTGAAAAAGGCTATATAATGAATATGGAAAATGGTGTTTTAAAAGTATTTGATAACAAGAAAAGATTGGTGTTAAAGGCCCCTCTGTCCAAGAAAGAACCTTTAAGGTTGGTATTCAAATCATGGAGCACAAGTGCCTAGCAACAAAGCAAAGAAAGAGAGATGAGTGGCTATGGCACTATAGGTTTGGTCACCTGAATTTCAGGGATCTAAACTTCCTGTACAAACTTGGAATGGTTCATGGTCTTCCACAAATAATGCTGCCACGAGAAATGTGTGAAGAATGCTGGGAGAGCAAGCAACCAAGGTACTCATTCAAGCAACAAATACCAACCAGATCCAAAGCCAAGCTTGAAGTGGTGTACTCAGATGCATGTGGACCAATTCAAACTGAATCTCTTGGAGGTAATAGGTACTTCGTATCTTTTATTGATGATTTTACTAGAAGAACTTGGATTTATTTTATAAAGAAGAATAATGATGTATTTGAAGTTTTTAAGAGATTCAAAATTCTTGCTGAAAGACAAAGTGAATAGAAAGTTAAAGTTTTAAGGACTGATGGTGGTGGTGAGTTTGTGTCAGATGAGTTTAAGGTTTTCTGTGATTCAGCGGTTATTGTGCATGAAGTAACTCCTCCCTATACTCCACAGCACAATGGTACCGCAGAGAGAAAGAACAGAACCCTTATGAATATGGTAAGAAGTATGTTGAAAAGTAAGATGCTACCCAACTATTTGTGGGGTGAAGCAGTATCAACGACTACTTACATCATAAATAAAAGTCCTACCAAAAGGTTGAATGGCATAACACCTGAGGAAGCTTGGACAGGCAGCAAACCAGATGTATATCATTTGAGGGTCTTTGGCTCCATTTGTTTCAGGCATATACCTGATCAACTCAAAAAAGCTAGATGATAAGAGTGAAAAGATGATCCTGATTGGTTATCATCCTACTGGTGGTTATAAGCTCTTCAACCCTGTGAGCAAGCAAGTTCAGATCAGCAGGGATGTTGTGATAAATGAGCTGAAGAGTTGGAATTGGGATGCTCAGACAGAGAAGGAACCAACAAGAATGCTAGTTGGTTTTGAAGATGCCGATACAGAAAACAGTGTTGCCTTGCCAACTAATGAGCTGAGGAGATCACAGAGGACTAGACAAGTTCCTCCAAGGCTTCAAGATTATGATATGGTGTCAAATTCACCTGTCAATGCAGAAGGTAATCTAGTCCATTTTGCTTTATTTGCTGAATCAGAACCAGTGACATTTGATGAGGCAATTAAAGATTCAAAATGGATTAGTGCAATGATGGATGAATTGAAGTCTATTGAAAAAAATCAAACCTGGGAACTTGTCCAGTTACCAACATAGAAGAAAGCAATTGCAGTTAAAAGGGTTTACAAAGTGAGAGTGAATCCAAGTGGTGAGGTGGTGAAGCACAAGGCTAGGCTAGTTGCAAAAGGTTTTTTGCAAAAAGGTGGAGTGGATTATGGTGATGTCTTTGCTCTTGTCGCCAGAATTGAGACAATTAGAATGGTTGTTGCACTTGCTAGCATGAAGGGATGGACAATATACCAGATGGATGTAAAGTCAGCCTTCCTCAATGGGCCACTTGAAGAGGAAGTATATGTTGCTCAGCCTCCTGTCTTTGTGATAACAGGTCTGGAAACTAAAGTCTACAAGCTGAAAAAAGCCTTGTATGGCTTGAAACAAGTACCACGTGCTTGGAATAGAAGAATTGATGGATTTCTGCAATAAATTGGCTATGACAAGTGCATATCTGAGCATGGTGTTTATGTGAGATCAGCAGATACAACTGAAGTACTAATTGTTTGTCTCTATGTGGATGACCTACTTATAACTGGGAGCAATGAAAAAGAAATTACAGAATTCAAAAAGTAAATGATGAAGGAGTTCAAGATGAATGACTTAGGACAACTATCCTATTTTCTTGGAATTGAATTTGAGAAATCACAGGATGGAATTGTGATGCATCAAACCAAATATGCAGCTAATCTGTTGAAGAAGTATGATATGCTTCAGTGTAATTCAGCTGCAACACCAGCTGAAATTGGTTTGAAGCTTGAGAAGGAGGGGAATGAAGAACTGGTTGATGCAACCTACTTCAGACAAATCATATGATCACTCAGGTACCTATGTAATACTAGATCTGATCTTGCATTTAGTGTTGGATTACTCAGTAGGTTTATGGAAAAACCTATAATTTCACACCCGATGGTAGCTAAACGAATACTCATATATGTGAAAGGAACCATGAATTCTGGCATTCTGTTCCCTAATAAACATGACAGTGCAGAATCTGAGCTATTCGGTTATTCAGACTCGGATTGGTGTGGAGATAAGGATGACAGAAAAAGCACTGCTGGCTATGTGTTCAAGTATGGAAAAGCTCCAATCTCCTGGTGTTCAAAGAAAGAATCGGTGGTTCCTTTGTCATCATGTGAGGCTGAATACATTGCAGCTTCTATGAGTGCTTGTGAGGCATTGTGGCTTGACACTTTACTGCAAGAGATAAAGGCAAAAGAAACTGGTACAATCAAGCTGATGGTTGATAACAAGTTCGCAATCAACCTTGCAAAGCATCTGGTTGCCCATGGGATAAGTAAACATATAGAGACTCGATTCAACTTTCTTAGAGATCAGGTCAACAGAGGAAAGTTGAAGTTGGAACACTGCAGCACCAATGTACAGGTTGCATATGTCTTTACCAAACCAGTGAAAGTTGAAAGACTGAGGGAGTTTCGAAACAAGCTAAGTCTAGTGTCAGTTTCTGATGTGGTTTGAACATGATGTGCAGCAAGTGAATGGTAAAGTCTAGGGTGCCAACCTAGTTGGGATGCTAGACTTCATAGTGATGCTATTAAGCTTATCATGTTTGCTAGAAACTGAAATTAGGGAGGTGTGTTGTAAAGTGGTTAATTTCAGTTGTGGTAGTTATCAGTTAGGGGCATAACTGATTGATAGAGTTTGTTAATTAGTAGTTTGTTGTGTAAGTTTAGCCAGTGTGGGACTAAACTACTGTGTATAAATACAAGTGTTGTGATTCAATAAAGTTAGTGAGAAATGTTCAGTGAATGTACTTTCTTCTTATCTCTTAGTTCCTTCTCTAAATACTTGAGTTCTTTACTGTGAGCAATTAGTGTATGAGCCTGTGTTCTAACAATTGTTATGTGCTTCAGAGAGATGAAACTGATAATTTTATGGGTGCTAAAACTCTGGCTGGAACCAATTGTTGATGTTCATTTGGGGGAAGCTGGTGACCTTTACTTTGCTAGTGAGTGGATGATTGATCTTCACCTGGATAAAGTTATTTTTGAGTTGGACTCTAAGATGGTTGTTGATAACATGTGCTTTGATTATGTGGATGTCTCTTCTTTTGGTACTACTATTTCTTCTTGCAAGAATTTGCTTTTGTCTTTTTATCAAAACTCTCATGTTGAGTTTACTAGAAGGTAAACTAACATGGTTGCTCATTCCTTAGCTAGGGTGATCTTTTCCCATGCTTGTCCTCATTTCTTTCATCATGTTCCTTCATATATTGGTGTTTTGATTATTAATGAAATGTAATAATGTTCTTTTGTCAACAAAAAAAAATTCTAAATGTTGTTCATGTTCAAATAATAAAAACTAGTGACTAACCACCCGAGAGGAGATTAATCCCGTAGCGAATCCAAATGATTTAAGCTTGTGGGGTACTTCGTAGACTCACAGGGGACCCAAATATCCTAATTAGGGTGAGTTCCAAACCAATAATAATAATAATAATAATAATAATAATAATAATAATAATTATTATTATTATTATTATTATTATTATTATTATAATAATAAAAGGACACAAATGTATGTTAATCCATCATTAATTTCGTGTATAATAAATAGAATTATTTATTTGTACAATTTTCATGAACAATAATAACATATAGGAGAAATCCAAAAAAAAAACATTACTTACCATATCCGTTTCAAATTCATGTTTCTCAAAAGCGACACTTCATTGTTTTGTGTAGATGGAGATAACTTTTGGTTTTAACATATTTTTACGTAGATTGAAGATCACATGTTTGGAAATGATATACTATTTTCTGTGAATAATTTTTCAAGTAATATAATTTTATTGGATGAAACAAGAAATGGTACATCATCATTTTGAGATATGTGATTTCTATCATTTTACATGATATGCATGTGTGTGTATTTTATAAGTTTTTTGACAATAAGAGTTTTTATGTAGGATCCACACACAATAAAACATAAGAAAAAGTTGTTAACAAATGAATTGAATGTTTAATTTTCTTTGCCTTGATCGAATGGAACAATTCAACCGTTTTTTAACAATATGGTGAGATGATGTAAAGATAATTGTACATGATTTTATGAACTTGGACACAAATCTATTTACTATCTTTTAAGCTTTTGATATGTAACATTGTTTTCTTGATCGGTGGTGCTATTTTAATTTGGACCAAAAAATTTGCGTTAGTTTTCGACGAACGTGATACAACTATTTTTTTAAGATTTTCTTTTCTTAGACTCAAATCAAAACTCAAAACTTATATTCCTTTCTGGGGATTCGTGTACCGTTTTACAAAAAATGGTTCTTACCGTTTAGCATTATTGTATTAATAGAGTAAAAAAATGTTAAGAAATTAGAAGTGAGCAATCCTTTTTGAGACAACAAAAAACTGTAGCATATATTGATATTATTAGATTTTGGGTCAAACTCAATCCAGTATTATTGGACTTGATATGTGGATAACATACTGAGTAACCCAACAATGAATCTAACATAGCTCTGATATCATATTAGATTTTGGGTCTAATTCAATCCCAAAAGCTAATTCATAGGATGATGATGATTGCCCACTACTTATAAGCTCTTATTAGATACTATCTCTAGTCAACGTGGGACTTAAGATTTTTCTAATAGGGATTGATTTTATGTATTTAGGGCATTCATTTTCTTTCATCAAAATTAAAACATGTTATAAGTTTGATTTTGACTATCAAAATTTATTGTTGATTTTTTTTTTTGGGTTTAAACTCAGTGTATCTCAACGCATTCAACGAATGATTAATTACTATTTGTGGGGCATGATTTCTGTTGACCAAACATTATTTTAACGTTACTAGAAATCGAACCTGAAGCAAATCGAATCGACCCTTAGAATATTACGGGACAGGCCTTAGAATCGCTGACCCAAATTTACTGTTGAGTTTTGTGTCGTTATCAAGGATTAATTGTAGAGAGCGTTTAAAATTTTGTCAACTTGTCGGTACGTTGGGTTTTGCCTTTCTTGGAATGTAATTTCGCGACAAGAGCTTTTGCCATATGCGGTGTAAAAAGCTGAGAAGTCTCACGTGGGCGCTTGGCACTGTGTCCTAAAAAATTTAGTAATTAAGTTGGGCATTTATTTGGATTCTCAGTTCGACAGTTTGTATTTTGTAATAACAAAAATAAAAACAGAAATGTTATTTTACATTGATTTTGAGAACTAAACACGACAATATGTATGTATGAATAATGATTCGTTTTTTATTTTTTTAAAAAAATTCATCTTTTTTAAATATTTAGCTTTTTTTAGTGCTAACATTTTTGGTTAATTAGGTGAAAATATTTGGCTAATTACGTTCAAATATTTGGTTAATTCAGTTCATTATATGGTTAATGGGTCATCCTGAAACTTACAATCGTTTTCCACAATAATCTAAATATTTGGTTAATTCAGTTCATTATATGGTTAATGGGTTACCATAAAGTTTATAATAGTTTTCCACAACCATATAAGGTAAAAATATTTACACGTGATTAATCATATATTGAACTAGATTAACCAAATATTTGCACGTGATTAACCCCATATTTATATGTTTGTGGAAAATGATTGTAAGCTTCATGATGACCCATTAATCATATAATGAACTGAATTAATCAAATATTTACACATGATTAATCAAATAACTAAGTTTTTAAAAGAGCTAAATATCTTTAAAAAATCCAAAAATTACATTGTTCGTACAATGTTCATGTACGGTTTATTACGAAAATATCACTACACAGTGGTCAAAATTATAAAATCATCACTGTCAAGTAGAGTTGTCCCGTATAATTGTCAAATTGTGTTGTTAGAATCTCACAACTCAATAAAAATGAGAAATAAGGAGGTCTACTTTCACAGATTTGAAAGAGGGCCAACAACAACATTCATCTTTATTATGGCTCTGCTTAGAAGAATTGTAGAGCTAGCTGGTAGTTGAAAATTGAAAATTTATACTTCAACAGCTATTTAAATTTGAACTATTTGACAAAATTAGTTATTAAACCAACTTATAAAAATATAAAATAACATTAAAAAACATACTTATATGATTTTTTATATAAATTTTATTTTAATAAATAATTATTTCTTTTACTACTTTTAACTTATTTCAAATTATTTGCCATCTTAAAATTAGAATATTATTTTTTATTTTTATATTAAATATAATAAGATAATATAAATGAAACCACCTGTTAATACCATTTTTTTATATAAATTTTATTTTATGAGGTAAGAGTTGGGTAAAGTAGGAATTTCATTTTTTGTTTTGTTAGGAACCCATCCTAATTAGCCTTTTGGGTCGAGTGGCTCCACCAGAGTATCCCCACGGCTTAGGCCCTTCGGGTTCACGATGTGACTAATCTCTGGTTCGACTGACTGAGCAGGGTTTTACCCATTTGTTCTCAGCCTCCACAAGGATTCGAACTCGGATTCCCCAAGTCATCATCCTTATGGGGGCAAGTTGCTTCCACTTATCTAACGTCCCATTGATGTAAAGTACGAATTTCATCAGAATAATAATGATAAATATGAGAAAAAAATCAATAAGCTATAAGCTATTTAAAATTAATAACTTTTCAAAATAAACTATAAGTTAATGGAACAAACTTATTTACCAAACACGATCTACTTTAGTCAAACAAGTTTATAAGCTAGTCAAAATAAATTATAACTTAGCTTATTTGATTTGTCAAACAAAGCCATGAGTTCCATTTTGATATATTGTTAATGTTAAAAAAATTATATCTTTAATCGATCACAAAATCATTTTATGAGTAATATTTAAGATAGTTATAATAAGAGCCAAATATTTTTAATAACACGGTTAAAAAGTGCAAATTTTCCCCGTGACAGTATATACTAAATCTTTTTTTGTTGATGGTAATCACACTAACACAATCTTTATTATATTATTTTATGTCTAACAAAGTTTGCGGGGTGCTGCCAATACCTCTTACAATATTGATAGGATGCTTCGATTCTTACAATATATATTCTAATCGCTAATTGCTATGGGTCAAACAAAGTGGATAACATAATGACAAATTACAGTCATGGAAAGTAAAATTTTCAGTGGTTAACTGTATTTTGCGTTGAATTATCATGCTTGCTTACATTTGCAGCTATATATCACAATAAATTATTTGATGATTATATGCAATCCAAAAACTAAAATTTTGTGTGTGTAGGAGAAGGCGTTTATTTGTCGTATATCCATCAGCTGCCGTTGCATGTGATAAACTTAAGCTACTTTCAGTGTTTAAGTTTAATTAACTAAAAGCGTACGTCTTGAAATTTCACTCCATCTATTTAACGTGTTTTGATTCCATGTATCTAGAAGAACAAACTGCGAATAAACTGAAACGGGAAAAGGAAAAGTTTGGATAAATTCCCGGGGAGAAGGTCGAGAGAGTTCAAGATCAGTGTCGTGTTCGATTTGCATACATGGGTTAGTCCCATTTGTTTCCATTATATATACATGTCACAAAAAAACTCGAAGTGTCACTCAGTTTTTTCCGAGCTAGTTTAGTGGTCAATGGCAAGTTCTATAACAAGAAACTAGAGCCACTTCATAAATGCAAAGAAAACGAAATTGGGTTGTGTGGAGTTTGCTCACATGAGCGAAAAGGAATAGTGTCAGCCTCAACTTCAAGTAAACGAAATCCCCTCAAACGAGTCCTAACCAATAGAAATATTGTTGAAATCGACCCCCCAATATAAACAACATAGTGACTGCTTGTTCTCTCTGAAACTTTACAAGGATTTAGATCCATTTCCATGTGCTACTTGTGGTCCTAATGCTGAAGAAGATAACCCGCAATAGCATAATTTTGAGTGACTAGAAATACCTCATGTGTTTACGTTTGTCTTTTTCCCTAAAACCCTTGAAATCTTAAGCACTATGGTATTTATGATCGCTGCAATGATTCTCAAGAATTGGAAAATGCTATTTGTTTGATTTGATTACAAGTTAAATAGAGAAAGGAATTAATTGAGGGAATGCACATGTAATCTCTATGCAACTAAACGTGCCTATTATGGTATTTGATAATAGACAACTAAACACGCCTAAAATGTGAACATGAAGCTAACTTTGGATAATCCATGGGACTCCTCCTAAATGAGTAGCCCTAGCTTGGGGCCAAGATGTTTGCAAGCAATATTAGTTATAGTGATATGAATGGGGTAGCTTTAGCTTAGCTTACTTGAGCTTTGTAATTGATGTGAAACTTATATTAGTCATCGAAACAAAACGAGAAGGGTCTAATTAGGCCCAAAGGCAAAGGCCAATTGAGGAATCCCAAAGTTCCCCAGCAAAGGTGCAGAACAAAAGGCAAAGGCCAAAGGCAAAATGAAATGATTACTTGAATGAGATGGGACCCGCTTGATAATCTTTCCTTTCCAGGTCTTTCAATTTTTTGACTTGGGATCGGGTCCCACTTCGGCCACCATTGTCTTTATGGATTGAATGATAAAAAGAGCACCTCACGTGGAGTCTGAACCAAAGAGGCTGTCCAACCACAATAAAAAGGGTACTCCTCCCTTCCATCACAATTTTTTTTTTTTAAAAAGCATAAAATTAAAACTTAAAAAAATCTCAGATTTTTCCACTTCCAGCTTAAGCTTTCCATACAATTACAAGGATAAAAACCAATAGATCAATATGAATGAATGAACACATTAATAATTAAAAAGCTCAACACAACAACAAAGCAATTTCTTTTCTGAAAAAAATAATGCTTTTTAAAGCTCACCCATATAATTCCCACTCATTATCTTTGTTGCTTAAAGCTCTTGCCCTCCCAGCTCCCCCTTATCCCCTCTCTATCTTTTTCTCTCTCTCACATATACCCATCAAACTCAAACAAAATTCCTCCCTTATACAATGAAAGAAAGTAAATAGCTAGAGAATAGACACCCATCTCCTCTTCTAAATATAGTCACTGATGAGAAAGACCCACCACACAGATTAAACTAAACTCACTGATCACACTGTCTATCTCATAAAAAAAACGATCACACACACATACACACACACATAACCTAACTCTATTTTCTTTCTCTCCATGCGATCATGGATGGAGGTGATGATCTCCACCACCACCACCACCATCACCACCACCGTCAAAACTTCCCATTTCAACTCCTTGAGAAGAAAGAAGATCAAGAAGCTGCATCTTGCTCCACCTCCTCCCCATACCCAACCCTAGCTATCTCGGCAGAACCAACCACATCAAATTCAAACCGATCCAACCAGCTTATGGTGGCATCACAACCCACCACCACCACCACCACAGATGCCTCCGCCAAGAAGGCGCCGCCGAAGCGAACCTCCACCAAGGATCGCCATACAAAGGTGGACGGCCGCGGCCGCCGCATCCGAATGCCCGCACTCTGCGCCGCCAGAGTCTTCCAGCTCACCCGCGAGCTCGGGCACAAGTCCGACGGCGAAACCATCGAGTGGCTCCTCCAGCAGGCCGAGCCAGCGGTGATCGCTGCCACGGGCACCGGAACCATCCCCGCAAACTTCACCTCCCTCAACATCTCTCTGAGAAGCTCAGGGTCCACCATGTCGGTGCCATCTCAGCTAAGATCCTCGTACTTCAACCCAAACTTCTCAGTTCAACAACGTAGGACCTTGTTCCCCGCAATAGGGTTGTCCTCTGATAACAGCAACACGTCAACGCTTCTCAACTTCCAATCCAATAACCTAGCCGCAACCATGCTGCAAGCGAAGCAGGAACTTCGAGACGGTGGTGGTCCTTCATCGTCAACCACGTTGGATTTGTCTGATACCAACACAGTAGAAGGTTTAGGAAGAAAGAGAAGGCCAACGGAGCAAGACCTATCTTCCACGCAGCATCAAATGGGGAGCTATCTGCTGCAGTCGAGTGCAGGTGCAATTCCGGCGAGTCACGCTCAGATTCCGGCGAATATATGGATGTTACCGGCGAATTCAAATAACCAGGTTATGAGTGGTGACCCTATATGGACTTTTCCACAAGTGAATAACAGTGCTTTATACAGAGGCACAGTTTCTAGTGGTTTGCATTTCATGAACTATCCTACACCCATGGCTTTGTTGCCGAGTCAACAACTAGCTTCATCTGGGGTTGGAGGTGGTGGTGGTGGCAGTGGAGGAGGTGGGAATATGAATGAAGGCCATTTGAGTATGCTTGCTGGGCTTAGCCCTTATCGGCCGGTGATCGGAGTTTCGGAGTCTCAGGCAAGTGGGTCTCAATCTCATCGCGGTGGCAGTGATGATCGCCATGATTCCACTAGTCACCACTCCTAGAGAGGGTCATGAATTTTTCATCATCTTCTTCTTCTTCATCCTACATGTGTAGTAGTTTGATGTGTTTATTTTAACACACGTACGTGAGGTTTGATTGATCTTCAAAATTGAGTTTTATTTATTTCCCAAAATTAATTTTTTGGTGTGATTAATATTTTGGAGGAGAGGGGATCCAAGAGAAGATAAGAGGGTTTTTTAGGGTTTGGGAGATGACACTATTTAACAATTGGGAGTTGCTGCCTTTTTTTTATCTTTTTCTTTTTACTTTTGGTTAAAAAAAAAAGTCTCCTTTGAGTTATTTCACTACACGATATCTTATCATCATTGTTTGTGCAATTCTCTCTCTCTGTCTATTTCTTCACACCCTTTTAATTTCTTCGTAATTTTATGCTTTTTATGTTGAATAGATTGAAGAAAACGACTCATTTCCATTTCCATTCCCATTCCATGGCTTTTGCTAAGTTTCCTACCTAACAGGCATTTGGGTTTTTTCACATTTTACTTTTGTTTCTTTTTTGCTCCATCTCTCTTTCTGGGCCACAAAGCTCGTGTGTGTGGGTAAAAGGGATCAAACAGTAGTGTTACCGCAATAGTAGTATTACTAATGTAAAATATAGTGCTGGTAATGTATATTAAATTTACATTGCTTTTTGATCATTCTGATTCTAAATCTCTGCCGTGAATCTCGAGGTTTTACTGCATCAATGATTAAGATTTTTCACAGAGAAGGGGGGGTAATAGGACGGTGGGGTCAAGACCTTATCGGTTCCAGGTGTTGGCTCAAGTGGTGGGGTCTAGCTGCTGTTTATTGCCTAAACCAATGTACAATGTCACTGACAAACAGGTGGATCATTCCCCATCTTTTGTTTTCTTTTTTCTCTAAAATAAAAAAGAAAAAATTGCCCTTTTTTAATGGAGCAGTTGCTGGCATCACAGAAAGATCCATGGTGAGTCTTAATGACCCTACTGGGATATGCCCCACCCCACCATTCCATTAATCATCACTGTTCATTCGATGGGCCATCCTTTTAATGCTCGCGTTGAATGATTGGGTCTGTGCTGAGTCACCAAAGGGAAAAATGTGGAATCTGGAGTTTCATGCCCCTTCTCTTCTTCAACACTTGCTACTACTACACAGTTGGCAAATGGGGTCTTCCTCCCTCTGCCTTTGCCACAGGATATGCACAAGTATTCTTAAGAATGTTTATTATTATGTTTTGGAATCTAATAATATCCTCTCCTCACTAAAATAATAAGGAACATTACTTTTATGCAATTAAAAATTAGTAGGGAAGGGGGAGAGCAGGATTAGGATATTCCCTCCACCATTAATTTTGTTGTGCACAATATGATTCCAAACCAACTTTATTCATGAAAATCATGTCAATAACATGTGTAAATTAAAGCAGCTTTATATATATATATCTTAAATCATAATCGAAAGCACATATAATAGTAAGCTGATAACTGCTGAAGATGGCTCCCACCAAGCGCTAGCTAGAGCTGTAAAAAACAATTCATGAATTATGAACTAGGCGATTCTCGTATGCCACTTAGCCATAGAGTATATATTTGAATTAAAAAATACCAAGTCTCGTGTCTTCATCAGAATTCAGATGAAGTTTTTCTAATAAAAATACAGCAGAAGGAATTTGTGTTACGCTAAATATATATTTAGAGAATTAATTAATGACGCTTTTTCTGTAGAATTAATTTTCTGATATGCTTGGGTGCACAGAGCGCTGCAACAGATGTCCTGTATGGAGAAACAAGGTGAAAGATATATAGTAGTTGTTTCCTTCAGTTAACACATGATGCACTTACTGCATGCTTCAACTTGTGTTGTTAAGTTCAATCGTCATACAAAGTTGGATGAGGGTCCTTCCTTGTTGGTCATGCTTTGGAGTTTGCTGTAGCCAAGTGCATATCAGACAAGCCCTCAAATAGAAGGGTTTTCAGGCTTATATTCAGTGACCATACCATATACATCACATCTAACCACATAGACCTGTAATTTATATTACAGTTATCCAAGTATTGAATTGCATCAACATTATTTTTTTACTAGCATATTGACAATATGTATCCTTTTATCTTTTTAAGTTAAAAATAAATAATTAAAAATACCTAAAGTTAATTAAAAAAATTAAAATGTAACTATTAAATATCCTTTAGTACTTATTAGTAGGATGCAAAATAAAATATAATAACTTTTTGATAAAAAAGCATAATAAAAATAACATTTTTTTTTTTGCTGAAATAAAAATAACAATTCTAATTCATTGATTCCGCCTTGTAAATTATAACAAATTGAGAGTTATATCTTTTGAGAAAAGTGATGCCTATAATAAATTAATGATTATATTATTATCAATACATAGTTATTATATTTAGAAATCAAAAAGTGGGTTATATGTAGATTATAAATGGAAAAAAAATTTAATACCAAAATACATAAAAAAAGTGTCCGGATAGAGGAAAATCCTTTGATTAAAAATTAATACATATTTCATCAACATCAAAATAGGGACATCATGATTTTGAAATACATATATACAAAAAAAATATAAAAATTAAGTGAGAGATATAAATAACTATATACAATATAAATATATTTGATGCTAAAAAAATAGGATCCTTTGTTTTTTTTTAGGTTTAAGGGGAGAGGTTCATAGTAGGTCATACATGAAGAAGAGGAGGGAGGAAAAGGAACTTGGAATGAGGCAGAGCCCACATTGATGGGATTTAAACTCACACCATCACAATTAATGTCACACAACCTCACCAACAGAGTTGACTCAATAAAACTAACATGACTATTTATTAAAAGTATAGAGATTATAAAATCTCTACAAGTTACCGTACCTAAATTACATTATTTGTTATAAAAAAAAACTAAATTACTTGGTTCTCTCAACAACAAAAAAAACTACATTACTTGGTTCGATATTGAAGTTTTTTTGTTTGAATTTAATGTATATACAATGACAGTGTAAAAAAAATTTACACAATCATATAATCATATCTCATCACATAGATATTTTTGAAGATATTTTATAAAATAATATAATAAAGTGGCATAATGATTGGACGTCCTTATAAAACTTTTTTATGCTATCAGTATATATTTATTAAACTCTTTTGTTTTTGGGTTCCACATCAAAATGAAAATTAATACATGACTGGCATCGGCATATCATTTTCCCCCTGAGAAATGGCAGATAAAACTTCGATTTATCTTTGGCAACTTCAATTTAAACATGTGAAACATAGAAAAGGAATAAATATATAAACATTTGAATTAGAGAAAAAAGAACAAAATTTACGTTGAATATTAGGATAATAAATAAGTAATCACAGTGAATTTAAAAGTATGGTAAAAAAAAAAACTTCTGATCATATGGATTAATTGGCTTCACTTGCATGATCAGATCAAATGCAAAATATAAATACCAGTTGGTAAAATTAGAGCAAGGGATCCTGAATTCGTTTAATTTGTCAGATAGTCACAGGTTAAATTTGTGACGTATATTAGCATCGCTAATATGAAGTGGAGAATACGGTCGGGGTCGTACCCATTGTTCACATGGATCTGAATCTGATAAATGATAAATAACGTGGTACACAGCCACAGGAATGGTCCCCACCTAAGGAAATATTGCATCCCAAAAATATATAGCATGATTAGACCATCTAGGCCCCCAATTTCTGTAAAGGTAAACAAGTCGGCTAGATTTTGGGCACAACAAGAGGCAATGGATTCTATATATTTGGCCCATAATATCCCCTAATTCCTTGTTTGGGCCCAGGAAATCTCTTAATCTTCGGATGATTTTCTCGGAAGGAAATATGACAGATGTTGATGCATCACCATGTGCCTCTTTACTGGCGTTTAGCCTACAGGTTGGTGGTTACTGGTTACGACATGAGTAATTAGAGATCTTGACCCACCACCACATCCCCTCAAAGGTTGTGTGTGTGCTGGCTTGCTATGTTTGCATTTTGTATCAACATGTTGGGCAGGAGAGATAAATTGGCTCATTGCCATTTATTGCTTTGGGTGAATTTAGAGGATGGAGATCTCCTCTTTCATTTCGTGACACATCATGTTCCAACCAATATCATATTACCACATCATTTAAAATTTCACATAACAAGGTGGTATCGGTAGGGAATAATTAATGTGACAGAGGAAAATGAGACATGAGACCTTTGTCCGTATCTAGAATACATCCATGATTTGTAATAATTATAATTGTGGTCTGTCGAAGCAAAATGAGATTACAAAGATAAATTGCGGTAACTACAGATATAGGAAAATGCTACTCAATCTTGTGCGTGAGTTTCTGCTCTTCACTATATACTGGGTATTAATTATTAAAGAGCACTGGAAAAATTTAGACAGTAAAAATGATAAGACAATATAAAGAGAGGCATACTTAAAACGACTTCTCGTGTGCATGCCCTAGTTTTCTCCTGCGTGCATTCGTCTTCTCTTTGTTGAGGACTATTTTGTTTTTCTCTCCGCTTGTGAGAACTATATTTTTCTCTTCATTTATGTGAGTGTATCGTTGCTGGATGAAGAAAATGAAGGAATTGTTTCTCTCACTTTCTCTTCATTTTTTATTGGCAGCTTCTGATTCCCAGGCCTGTCGAAAGCCATAAGCATCCTTAGATGGAACTGCGCGTCGAGGCATGGGTAACCTGTGTGCAGTTTCTTTCCACAAATACCTCGTTTGGCGTTATTGGTCTGGCGTGTTTTGTCGTTTTTTCTTTTTAATTTTTGTTTTTTTAGTTTATGCAAATAAAGTCGAAGACAATTGGCAGTGCATTCAGCCTTTCTTGCAGGTAGCTCGAAACATCGATTTCGATCACAATTTACGTGATGATGGAGGATATTTCTTGAAAGCTAAATTTTATAATTACTCTCCCAGACTGGTGCAAAAAGAGGAAGTCTTAGGTCTCCATCAAGAGGACCAAGCTAATTATAGGACTGTTATTTCAAATTTTATGAGTCTTTTTCATCTTATGTTAACAACTCTTTGGTAGAGTTTGATAGGAGGAAACTCCATATAGTTGCTTACTCTTTGTTAAGGGTGGCTACATAAATTACTATTCTCCAAATTCGTGATAATATTAACAAATGTATTACGTTCTTCATTATTAATGAAATTGCTTAACTTTTCTTTTGTGAAAATAAATAAATAAAGAGAGGCATACTCATATGATTGAAAGCTCACTGCTTTTTTAGCAGTAGAAAGCTAGCCAACTTAATAAGTATAAAAAACAGAATATTGAGTCAGAAAGCGATTTTTTTTTTTTGACTGCTAAGTCTCAAATCCTGTTGTGATTTACAATGTAATTACTAGATTTCCATATGGTCATTTTCTTTATTCCGATCATAAGCAATTCAGAAGAAGGAAACAAGAAGGCAAGGTAATTTACCTACGCTAGCCTTATGATCGCACGGCGCAGCAACAAGCTAACTATATATGTACTATATATTCTATTACACGTATGTATTTAACATAGTCGTTGATCTTATTTTCATCTAATAATAAAAATTATTGTTAAAGTTATAATCACAAAATACCGTTAGATGAAATGTAGATCAGTAACTGAAAGTGAATGTAAGTGAAAAATATTTGTTAACTGGGTCCGTCCTACATATTATACTATATTGTAACATCTGAGTTGGGGACGTACAATAATGCAAAGAATGCAGTTGCCCAAACACCGTGAGCCACATCCCTCACATGTAATGTTGGGGATAAGTTGAGGACTTGTCCTAGCTGGTGGCTTTGGTGCAGCTAGCATGTGAGACTCTAAACTGCACAAACATTTGAGGAGTATGCTGTCTCCTTAGGTGCTGTGTATAGTTTTTAGTTTTACACTTTTACTTCTAGCTGGACTATTGTCGATTTGGGGTATTTTGGGATGACACAAAATTATATATACGCTATATAGCATGTCTATGATACTCGAAGTCCTACATAGGATTATGGGAATTAAATAATAATGATATGTAAGTATATAAGCACTAATTAAGCTTGACTGCTTAGAGTGGAGGAAATTTTAAGTCATGTATGTATTTGAGTGGAGGAAATTGTGGTATCCCAATGTTCCCATTGAAAAGTCAACGTCCGCATTCTCGTGATCCTCGCAGTCACGCACGCATACAATATAAGGTCCACTATAATGTTGCAGTAGCACTAAATCCGATATAAGTTTAGTGATCTGATTATCTCTGGAAAAATCTATGTTGATACATTGAAAACTTGTATAACTCAGACAGAGGTCATTCTATTTCTCAGGATATATAGAATGGAGCCATGCTTTTGATGGGAGCAAGAGCTAGTGTCAATGTTTGACACACACAGGCACCGATGAAATGAAGTGTTTCGTTCTTTAATGATTACAAGTAACTATGATTTCTTTTTCAACATCTATAAGAACAATTTTAGCAATGTTTTTAATGTTATGTACACACATTGCTTATATTAGACATTTTGATCCTGTTTTTCCTTTGCTTTGCTATTCAAGGGGCCTAATATAACACTTAAAATAAATTATGATGGTCATCATATCTTTACCTTCACAGATCATTCTTTATCATGATTTCTTTGACTTTGATATTATTAATTTTGGTTTGAGTGACACAGGGAGGCTGTCAATATTTTCATTTCAGTCCCTACTTTCATAAAGGTAAGCTGTAGTTGGATCATCCTATAGCTTGACAATGACAAAAACAGAAACATAATTTGGATTCACTAATTGGTCCTCATGCTTAACATACCGAATTGAAGCAGCTGCTGCAACAATATACTCAGCTTCAGTTGAGGATTGAGCAACTACATCTTGCTTTTTGGAGTTCCATGTAAACACTCCACTTCCAAGTGAAAAAACATATCCAGTTGTGCTTTTAGAGTCATCAATAGATCCAGCCCAATCATTGTCAACAAAGCCTTCAAGCTTTCCATCACACTTTTGCTATACCAAATGCCAAAATCAGCAATACCTTTAAGGTATCTCAGTGTAACACCCCGCTATTCGTTAAGTGCTTTTATAAAGCTTGTTTGGTTGTTTGAGTTGGTTTTGTTAAGTTTAAGTTGTTGGCTAAGGGATTAGTGGGATTTTTGACTCAAAAGTCCCTCTCTGGTACATGAGCACGCCCATACTCATTAGCCAGCACGCCCTTGCTTAAAGCCAGACGCGTGTTACCAAGCTTAAGTTGAGCACGCCCGTGCTCAATAGTGAGCACACCCGTGCCCAAGTGCTGATCGCGTCTCGCTGACGCAAGTCCAGCACGACCATGCTCAAGGGGGTGCACGACCGTGCTCGAGTGCAGCCTATTTATAGGTGGCACAGAAACCGAGGGTTACGTTTTAACCCTATTTCCTGATGTCAGCCGTCACCTAGTGCGTCCAGAGCAGTTTCTCTTCCTTTTTTGTCTAAATCCATTGCTGTAGTGGAGTGTTGGAGACCCTTGGGAGACCTCCGCTTATCTGTGTCAAGTATATAGGTAACGTTTCTTTCCTTTCCAGTTTCCTTTTCATGTTTATAAGTCGGAAACTAACATGGTTAATCTTGTTTAACCAAGGCTTGGAAGGCTAGCCGAGTCGCGTTGGGAACCGTGGTCGTTTTGCTGTTAGGAGCTTACGTTGGAACCTTCAATCCAGCTATGGAGAGAAGGGTAGTGTATACATTAGGCAGTAAGGGAAGCGTAAGGTAAAGGGGTTCCCATGAACCCGGTACTGTTATGTATGTATGCCTGTTTGATAAATGATTGCCATGTAATAATCTATTTATGACTGTTTTAGTATGTGGTATTCTATTATTCATATTCATGATATATGCCCTTGTATGCTCATGTTGATTATTTGATGAATATGAGACTATGTTGATTGTTGTTAATCTGATGATTGGTTGAGATGATGACTGTTGTTATCGTTGAGTTTGATAATAAAATATTAATTAGTTAATTAGCTCTAAAACGAATTAATGAGTAAGGATAACTTCCCCTAAGTTTTGGTTAAGAACCTGTGTCGAACTCTGCCCAGAACAGTACTGTCGTGCATTGAGCACGGCCGTCCTGGACAGGGAGCACGAACGTGCTCCCGGTTTGAATTCTGGAAAATGGCCCGTGCAGCAGAGGAGCACGACCGTACAGCTAAGCACGGTCGGGCCTAAAAGAAAGCACGACCATGCTCCGCTTAAGTGGCAGCATGCCCGTACTAGAGTTAAGAACGCCCGTGCTCACCCCTCTGGACAGGAACTGAGATTAAAGGTTTAAAGGGGTTTAACCCCAATCTTCCCAATGACATGATGATAAAACGATGAATCAATGATAAGGATTAGACAACTCGGTTAATGACCAATGAAGATAATTAAGATGATTAAGTCGGTACCCGTTGGGTTACCGCATGTTGATAACATTGGTGCTTACTGGTCAAGGTGGCCTCGATGCTTATTGGTCGAGGTGTTGGTGATGTTAAGTCTTGGGTGCTTATTGGCTCGAGAACGATGATGTTGATGATGAAGTCTTGGGAGCTTCTTGGCTCGAGCAGAGGAGGTGGCTGTTGTTGTTTGTTCTTGTACCGAGCTTCTTGGGTGTATTGGAGTTGATGGTTGAGGGGGAGGTCCGACATAGGGGAGATTGCCCGAGAGTACGGTGATCTGGCCATCCACGGTAGGTCACCCGAGGTTTGGTGACCCCCCCCGTGACGAGGCATCCACCGTTTGTTGCGTTGGCTATCCATGGGGTTCACCCGAGGTTCAGTGAACTTTCGGTGTTGGTGTTTTTTTGGCCAATACGGATATGTATCTCTGAAGTCGTTCATCCTGAGTTAGTTTGGATCCACATGCATAATGGAGTAGCGGAGTCGTGTTGCATTACACCTCATAGCATACTTGTTATGATGTTGATATATGTTGTTGTACATGTTGTTGTATGCTTATGATGTTGCCATGTCTGTCTGTTTACCTTGCTTCCTATCTCCATGCCGCATATGTTTACATGATTCTTACTCTCCGTTTTCTGTTTGTTTGTTTGGCATGTTTGGCTTCATGCAGAGGATTGCCAGCAGTACGGAGAGGAATGACTCTGAGGAGCCACCACTCATAGTTGGGACCTTTTCTTTTGTTAGTCTAGTTTTCAGTTGTATTCCGAGGTTTTTGGAACAGTTATACCAGCGCTGTTGTGACATCGGGTTAGGACGTTTGTTTATGTTTTATTTGTTTATTTGTTTTAAACTTTATTTTATTTCCACGTTTTGAGAACTCGTTCACGTGGGAACTTTCTACCCATGGACAAATGCTTTGTATCAAATGTTTTATTTATTTCAGTAAATGTATGATTTATTTTTCAGCTTTGTCCTTTTATTGCCTTATAACATGCGGGGTAGCAGGGTGTCACATTTAGTGGCATCAGAGCAGGTCTGTCCTATCAGGCCGTGGTATGAGTCTGTTGTGTGCTCTTGTTCGGATTGTCTATACTTGTTATAGACAATGATGCTTCAAGTTAAGTTGTGTATCGCTTTTACCCTCTTAAGTTTTTGTATTAAGAGTTGTTTTGGACATGCACAGGAACTCATGACCGGTAGCGGACTTAAGATCAGGTAATTGCGAACGCATTGGCACTCCTTGCTAATGTTATCGATCAGGTTAACAACCCCAACAACAATGGTGGGCCAGCTGAGTTTCAGGGCCTGAACAAGTTTCAGAGGAACAACCCTCCGTCGTTCATGGGAGCTTATGATCCGGAAGGAGCTTTGCTATGGTCGAGGGAGACTGAGAAGATCTTCCGAGTGATGGATTGCAACGATCAGCAGAAGCTCATCTTTGCTACCTTCATGCTGACTCAGGAGGCTGAGCATTGGTAGGAAAACTGCAGGTAGAGGATGTGGGTTGAGGGCACAGCGGTTACATGGGTTGTGTTCAGGAGAGGTTTCTGGAGAAATACTTTTCATCAGACATCAAGGACAAGAAAGAGGTGGAGTTCTTGGCTTTGAGACAGAGATCTATGTCAGTTGGTGAGTATGCTGCCAAGTTTGAGGAGCTGGCAAGGTATTACCCTCCGTACCAGCATACTTCAGATGAGCGTTCCAAGTGCGTTAAGTTCGATGCTGGACTTAACCCCGAGATCAAGCAGGCGATCAGCTACCTCTGGTCAACAAGTGCAGGATTTATGAGGATGCTAGTTAGTTCAAAGTTGGCAGTTCCAGAGGATCAGATAGTCAGAATGGCAAAAGGATTGATCAGAGAGACAAAGGTAAACATCATTATGCTCCAACCGGCAAGGACTTCAAGCAGGGTGCCAAGAAGCCACAGTTTCAGCAGGATAAGTTTAGGGGCGGGTTCTCTAATGCATCTAGGTCCATGATGTGTGGCAAGTGTGGCGCACCGGATCACTATTCCTCTCAATGCGAGGAATCAACTCTGATTTGCATCAGGTGTGGAAAGTCGGGTCACATCATCCGTGAGTGTGAGGGAGCCAAGGCATAGCCTCCCAACGCTAGCAATGTAACATCCCAAAAATTGACTACGAGTTAATTTGATAGGAATTAAATTATTAGAATTATTATATTTCAATTTTGAAGTGATTAAAATCTCACAAGTGACTCAAAAAAGGTTAAATAGATAGTTTGAGTGTTTTAGGCCCAATTTCGCATAGTAGACTTCCTATGACTAAATACCTAACTTGCAATGGATATTTCACAACGAAAGAGAACTTTTTTGAATTCGAGGTCTTCATAAGAAATTTAGCTCTGTCTCTTAGATTTCCTTAGACACCAAATTTTTCCAAATTGGATTCTTGTAGCTCAAGTTATGACCAAATCCGTACACACTATTCATTTTCCAGCGCGAGAACCCTTTTTTTAACTTTTATCCCCATTTTGACCATCTAAACGTCCGTTTCAGATTTTGTGGTATTCATAAATGCTGTAGAAAAATCTTTTATCTTTTACAAAGATATAATATTTATAATTTTTGGATGTCTATAACTCAATATATGTGCGAAATACAGCACCATATGCAGAGTAAGCAGGCTTAGTGCATTTTTACACATTTTGGGCTATTGGGGGCTCTATAAATAGAATATTAACACTCTTAGGGTGTGTTTTTGAACCCTAATTACACCTAGAAACTCAAACGACTAAGAAGAGAAGAAATTCAAGTATTAAGAAGAGAGAGTTGTGGAAGAGGGAGTCTAGGAAGAGAAAGATGAAGATAACTCTTGGCAAATGTTAGGATTCGCCATATGAAACGCTTAGAGCTATTTAGAGGTCTTCAAGAGGTGAGTAAAAACAACCTTTTCTCAACCCTCCATGGTGCAAACGATTTGGGGAGCTGAGTTTTTAATTTAAATTATGATTTTTGGAGAGTTTTGACTGCAAGAACCAATAGTTGATCAAATCCTATTTTCTAAATTGGGGGTTTTGTATAAAAACGAAATTAATATTAAATTAAGTGATTATTACTATGAATTATGTGATTATATATGAAATTGGTACGATTTTATGGTTGATTGATGTGTCTTTATATGTTATATGATGTTATAGTATTGTCGTGACATGCTTTGTTATGTTATATGATGTGATAGTGTTGTCGTGACATGCTCTGTTATGTTATATGATGTTATCATGTTGTTGTGACATGCTCTGTTGTGTTATATGATATTATAGTGGTGCAGTGACATGCTCTTTTACATTACATGATGTTATAGTGTTGTCGTGACATGCTCTGTTATGTTATATGATATTATAGTGTTGTTGTGACATGCTCTATTATGTTATATGAAGTTACAGTGTTCCTCGACATGACATTATATCATTGTTAGTGATATATGGAGTCTGAGAACCCATTTAGAGGTCATCTGGGATGACATATTGCATTATGCATGAGTTGGTCATCACCTTCCGGGAAGGGATGACGGTATACATTCTATTCCGGGAATAGGATGAGAGATATCACCATATGGGATGGGATATCGAATTATTTAAAATATGCACATCTGGGATGGGATATGAGATACCTCTATCTGGGATGGGGAAGGAAATGAGACGCCATTGCATAGATATGAGCTCATAGACCTTAGTGGATCTGGGATTCACACCGATTCTGGGAACCAAATAGTCAAGTCAAGTGATTCTGGGAATCACCGAGTTGTGTTCGTGGAGTTGTATTGCATAGAATATGCATGACTGACATGATTAAAAGCTTGAGATGTGAATGTTTTGATTAATGAGTTATTATTTTAATTATATGTGATTTGAAACAATTTTTGCTTATTTTAAATGGATTATTATGTATATAATTTTTGCGGGTACCATGGTTGATTTTGCGGTTACCGCGCTGGTTGAGAACAACCCTATTTTGTGAACATTTTTATTAAATTGTTTTTATTCACTGGGATTATAAATCTCATTAAAAGTGTTGTTTTCAGAGCAAGGAGACGTCGCTTTTGAGACTGAGGAGGCTTGAAGACTTAGTGCTTGATTTTATATATTTACTATATTTGGTTAGTATTATGTTCAATAAGGAGCCATTTGTGGCTAGAACCATATTATTATATTTTTATCGTTGGGTTATTTTTAGTAGACGCCTGAGTTTTGAGGTAATTAATTTTATTTATGTAAGTATTATCTTACAAATGTTTAATTTAAAATTATTGAGGTATTTTCAAATATATATAATTTGTGGAAATTTTATTGGAGTTTTATGCCTTATTAAATGTTTTGAAGAATTTTAATATTTTTTTTTTGGGTTACTATTGTAACGAATGGCGTTACAAGCAAGAGTCAGAAGTCTGAGCCAACCGACTGAAGACCACTGGGAGAGTCTTTACTCTTAGTGGAGCTGAAGCCTCCGAGTCCGATGGCTTGATTCAAGGTACATGTTTTATTGATGGAACTCAATTGACTGTATTGTATGATTTGGGTGCTACTCACTCATTTATATCGCATGATAGGGTCAAGAGTCTTAAGTTGTCTGTTACCTTTCTTGAGTTTGATTTGATTGTGTCTACACCCACAAATAAACCTGTTTTCACATCTCATGCATGCAAGAACTGTCATATTGTCATTGATGGCAAAACCTTTGTTGCTGATCTTGTATGCTTACCTTTGAAAGACCTTGATATCATTCTTGGCATGGACTGGTTATCTTCCAACCACGTTCTTCTGAACTTTTTGATAAAAGATTGGTTTTTGGAACTCCAACGGAGTCTAAGAATCAGAACCTTCTCTCTGCCAACCAAGTTCAAGCTTCTATGAAAGATGAAGCCCAAGTGTCCATGATGATAGCTTCCCTGGGAGTAGAGAGCAACCCTCCTGATGTCGCCAGCTTGCTTGTTGTGCGGGAATTTCTTGAAGTGTTCCCGGGTGATGTTTATAACTTACCCCCAGAGAGAGATGTTGAGTTCACCATAGACTTAGTGCTTGGCACCGAGCCAATCTCTATAGCACCCTATAGAATGTCTCCTTTAGAGCTAGCTAAGTTGAAGGAACAGTTGGAGGACCTGATGAAGAAGTAGTTCATTAGGCTAAGTGTGTTTCCGTGGGGAGCACCTGTGTTGTTGGTGAAGAAGAAGGATGATAGTATGAGGTTATGTGTCGAATATCGACAGCTCAACAAGGAGACCGTAAAGAATCGGTATCCCCTCCCTAGGATTGATGATCTCATGGACCAGTTGGTGGGTGCTTGCATTTTTTCTAAGATAGATTTGAGGTCAGGATACCATCATATTCGGATTAAGTCCGAGGACATCCCGAAGACAGCATTCAGGATGCGATATGGTCACTATGAGTACTTGGTTATGCCCTTTGGTGTGACCAATGCTCCTGCGGTGTTCATGGACTACAAGAACAAGACCTTTCACCCTTACTTGGATAAGTTTGTAGTGGTGTTCATAGATGACATCTTAGTGTACTCTAAGAGCAAGGAGGAACATGAGGAACATCTGAGGGTAGTCTTGCAACCCCTTAAGAAAAAGCAGTTGTATGCTAAGTTGTCTAAGTGTGAGTTCTGGTCAGAAGAAGTGAGCTTCTTAGGGCATGTCATCTCTAAGGGTGGCATAGCAATGGACCCAGCTAAAGTAGAGACGGTGCTCCAGTGGTAAGCGTCGAAGTCAATAACTAAGATTAGGAGTTTCTTCGGGTTAGCCGAGTACTATAGACGGTTCATAGAAGGTTCCTATAAAATAGCTTTACCCTTAACCCGTCTCACCAAGAAGGGGCAGTTGTTTGTGTGGGACTCTAAGTGTGAAGAGAGTTTCCAAACCCTTAAGGATAGGTTGACATCAGCACCAGTGTTAGTTTTGCAAGATCCTAGTGAACCCTTCGTAGTTTACTGCGATGCTTCTAAGCAAGGGTTAGGTGGTGTGTTGATGTAGAATTGTAAGGTAGTTGTTTATGCTTCTACGCAGTTGAAAATCCATGAGAAGAACTACCCTACCCATGACCTAGAGCTAGGAGCTGTGGTATTTGCCTTAAAGATCTGAAGGCATTACCTTTATGGAGCGAGGTTTGAAGTCTTTATTGATCACAAGAGTTTGAGGTATCTCTTTGATCAGAAGGAGTTGAATATGAGGCAGTGTAGGTGGATGGAGTTCTTAAAGGATTATGACTTCGAGCTGACCTATCTCCCAGTGAAGGCCAATGTGGTGGCTGATGCCCTAAGTAGGAAAACCTTGCACGTATCCGCTTTAATGGTTAGGGAGATGGATCTGATAGACCTTAGTCTAGCTTGTGAGTTTATCCCTAAGAGTGTTAGGCTTGGTACCTGGAAGGTTACTAACAACTTGATGGATCAGATTAGAGAGGGTCAGAAGTTAGATAAGTTTCTCTTAGACCAGTGAAAGTTGCTGTCTCAGGGTAGAGACCTTAGTTTCAATGATGGAAGTGATGGGGTCTTGAGGTTTGAAGATCGAGTATGCATACCGGATGTTCCTGAGCTTAGGAAGTTGATCCTTGAAGAAGGACATAGTAGTGGGTTGAGTGTGCATCCAGCTGCCACCAAGATGTATCAGGACCTTAAGAGGATGTTTTGGTGGCCTAGGATGAAAAAGTATGTGACTGAGTTCGTGTATGCGTGTTTAGTTTGTCAGAAGGCTAAGATAGAGCACCAGAAGCCATAAGGTAAGTTGCAACCTTTGAGTATCCAGGAATGGTAATGGGATAGCATCTCCATGGATTTTGTGTCTGGACTCCCTAGGACCCCAGCGGGTTTTGAGGCTATATGGGTTGTTGTGGATAGATTGACGAAGTCTGCCCATTTCATCCCTACGAGCATGGAGTATCCTTTAGAGAAGTTGGCTAAGTTGTAAATCAAGGAAATATTTAGGCTTCATGGTGTATCTGTAAGGCTAAGCCCTCATTCATGTTTTGATGTATGACAAACAAAGTGTATTTTGCATAAGATTTTTGATTTTGACTATGTACTCATTACGTGTTAAGTTGCATGCAAGATCACTCATGAACAAAGAAGCTGACGTCCAACAAAGCAAAACAAGTTGACGTCTAACCAAGTAAAACAAGCAGACGAAGGGATAAAAAGCTGGCGTCCACTAAAGTACAACAAGAAGAGCTCGTCCAACAAAAAGAGCTCGTCTAACAAGAAGAGCGCGTCCACTGAAAGTAACAGAGGAGCTCATCTGCTGATGTGGCACATATAGCTCGTCTAATAAGAAGAGCGCGTCAACTGAAAGTAATAGAAGAGGCCGTCTGCTGATGTGGCACATATAGCTCGTCTAACAAGAAGAGCGCGTCCACTGAAAGTAACAGAAGAGCTCGTCTGCTGACGTGGCACATGGAGCTCGTCTACTGAAGTAAAAAAAAAAAAGGAGAGCTCGTCTACTAAAAGTGGCAAATGGAGATCGTCTACTAATGATAGGTGCTGTGGACTTACTAAGATCTTAATGAGAAGCTGCGTCCACTAACATGGCATATGAAACTCGTCTACCAGTTGAAGCACATCCAATAACTTGTGTTAGCACTCCCGTCTACTGACGTGGCAAAATGGACACTGCTATTTGCTATTCATTTAGATAGAAATGGATATTTTACTCTTCAATTAGACTTGGCTATCCTTTCAGATGGAATCGGTTATTTTTTGAGAAGGACACAAACTCTACAAGAATCAACAGAATCTCATTTCAAGAACAAGAATCAAGAAAACAGATTTTGTTAAATCAGATCCAAATCTGTTTTAAATGATCCCAACGACTATAATTTGTCTTCTATATAAAGAGGGATCAAAGGAACACTTTTCATGAACCTAACTCATTCTGATTGTGAAACTACGAAAGATCCAAAAGTGCTTCATCTCTGAGAAAAGTGTGATATCAGTTAGAACTTCAATTTGTATAATCAGACTTTTAGAGTCTTTCTTCTACTCAATTCTTTTCGTGAATTATTGTGATTAAGAGAGGGTATCTCTTAGGCTTGAACAAGGATAG
Organism: Sophora flavescens; assembly: GCA_030762895.1. Classification (NCBI taxonomy): domain Eukaryota; kingdom Viridiplantae; phylum Streptophyta; class Magnoliopsida; order Fabales; family Fabaceae; genus Sophora; species Sophora flavescens. Next base: position 38,137,094 of record CM061068.1, read on the forward strand.
AAGGGATCCTTGGGTATAGAAAAGCAAGTGTGCTTTCTGGTGAATTCTTGAGCAAGGAGGTTATCCTTGTGTTGCTGTAATTGGAATTTTGTAATTGCTGATTATAGTGGAGAAAACCACAGAGGTGTGGGACTGGATGTAGGCTTACCAGAGGAGGTAGCCGAACCAGTATAAATCGGTTTGCGTGTTCTTCTCATCTCTAAACTCCATATACTTGTTATATGCACTTGTGTGTTGTGAATGAGTTTTAAGAATACTTGTTATCTTGAATCTTTGATCTACAATCTGTGTTAAACTTGTTATTACTTCTTATAATTCTTCTTAACATCGTCACTTGTTCCATAACCTGATTCTTGGGAATTAAAATTGAGTGAAAACCAATTTTCTTTAAAGAAACACTGTTTTGCTTTAAATTGTTGAAAAAGTTTTCAATATCTCAATTCACCCCCCCCCCCCCCCCCCCCTCTTAAGATCGTAGCCACTACCAACAGTATCATCTAGTGTAATATCAGATAGAGACCCGAGGTTTACCTCTAGATTTTGGGAGAGTTTGCAGCATGCTTTAGGGACAAAGCTTAGGCTTAGTTCAGCTTACCACCGACAAACTGATGGGCAGTCTGAGAGAACCATACAGTCCTTAGAGGACTTGTTGAGGGCTTGTGTGTTAGAGCAGTCTGGTAGTTGGGACAAGTTTTTGCCCCTGATAGAATTCACCTACAACAACAACTTCCATTCCAGCATTGGGATGGCACCTTATGAGGCTCTTTATGGGAGGAGATGTAGGACACCCTTGTGTTAGAATGAACCTAGTGATAATGTGGTGCTAGGGCCAGAGATGGTCCAGGAAACAACAGAAAAGATCCGAATGGTTCAGGAATAGATGAGAGTTGCACAGAGTAGGCAAAAGAGCTACCATGACAAAAGGAGGAAGGCGCTCGAATTCCAGGAAGGCGATCATGTATTCTTGAGAATTACCCCGACGACTGGGGTTGGTAGAGTGATGAAGGCGAGGAAACTTACTCAGAGGTTCATTGGTCCTTACCAGATCCTTAAAAGAGTCGGCGAAGTCGCCTAACAGATAGACTTACCACCGTTCTTGTCCAGCCTTCATAATGTTTTTCATGTGTCTCAACTCAAAGTATATCCATGACTAGTCACGTGATAGTTCCCGATGCAATACAGTTGAAAGAGAACTTGACATTTGAGGTGTTACCCCTTCAAGTCGAGGATAGGCTGGTGAAGCAGCTAAGAGGCCAGGAGATTTCTTTGGTCAAAGTAGTTTGGAGTGGGGCTACTGAGGAAAGTTCTATCTGGGAGCTGGAGAGCAAGATGATGGAAGTGTACCCGCATCTTTTCACTTGAGGTACGTAGAAATTTCCAGGACGAATTTTTTTTATAAGGGAGGTGGAATTGTAACACCCTGCTTTTCGTTAAGTGCTTTTATAAAGCTTGTTTGGTTGTTTGAGTTGGTTTTGTTAAGTTTAAGTTGTTGGCTAAGGGCTTAGTGGGATTTTTGGCTCAAAAGCCCCTCTCTGGCACATGAGTATGCCCGTGCTCATTAGATAGCACGTCCGTGCTTCAAACCTGGCACGTGTTGCCAAGTCTAAATTGAGCACGCCCGTGCTCAAATGCAGACCGCGTGTCGCTGATGCTAAGTCCAGCTTGACCGTGCTCAACGGGGTGCACGGCCGTGCTCGAGTGCAGCCTATTTATAGGTGGCATAGAAATCGAGGGTTACGTTTTAACCCTATTTCCTGACGTCAGCCGTCACCTAGTGCGACCAGAGCAATTTCTCCTCCCTTTTTCTCTAAATCGATTGCTGTAGTGGAGTTTTGGAGACCCTTGGGAGACCTATGCTTATCTGTGTCAAGTATATAGGTAACGTTTCTTTCCTTTCCATTTTCATTTTCATGTTTATGAGTCGGAAACTAATGTGGTTAATCTTGTTTAACCAAGGCTTGGAAGGATAGCGGAGTCGCGTTGGCAACCGTGGTCGTTTTGCTGTTAGGAGCTTACGTTGGAACCTTCAATCCAGGTATTGGGAGAAGGATAGTGTATACATTAGGTCGTGGGGGTAGCATAAGGTAAAGGGGTTCCCATGACCCCGATACTATTATGTATGTATGCCTGTTTGATAAATGATTGCTATGTAATAATCTATTTATGTATGTTTTAGTATGTGGTATTCTATGATTCATATTCATGACATATGCCCTTGTATGCTCATGTTGATTATTTGATGAATATGAGGCTATGTTGAATATTGTTAATCTGATGATTGGTTGAGGTGATGACTGTTGTTATCGTTGAGTTTGATAATAAAATATTAATTGGTTAATAAACCCAAAAACGAATTAATGGGTAAGGATAACTTCCCCTAAGTTTTGGTTAAGAACCTGTGTCGAACTCTGCCCAGAACAGTACTCTCGTGCATTGAGCACGATCATGTTGAACAAGGAGCACGACCATGTTCCTAGTTTGAATTCTGGAAAATGGCCGCACAATAAGCTCGATCGTGCTCCACTTAAATGGCAGCACGCCTGTGCTGGGGTTAAGCACAACCGTGCTCACCCCTCTGGATAGAAACTGATATTAAAGGTTTAAAGGGGTTTAACCCCAATCTTCCCAATGACATGATGATAAAACGATGAATCAATGATAAGGATTAGACAACTCGATTAATGACTAATGAAGATAATTAAGATGATAAGATGATTAAGTCGGTACCCGTTGGGTTACCGCACGTTGATAACCTTGGTGCTTACTGGCCAAGGTGGCCTCGATGCTTATTGGTCGAGGTGTTGGTGATGTTAATTCTTGGGTGCTTATTGGCCCAAGCACGATGATGTTGATGATGAAGTCTTGGGAGCTTCTTGGCCCGAGCAGAGGAGGTGGTTGTTGTTGTGTCATGCATAGAGCATTGGAGTTGATGGTTGATGAGTGTGTTTTCACCTCATATTTCATTGACATTTTGCTAGCATTTTCATATAGTTTAGGCATTTCTAATTTGATTTTGGTTAGTTTTTACCTTGGAATGGGTAAGACGGTTTTGTGGTGTTGTTGTGCAGGAATTAAGAATTAAATGCTCAAGATTAGCCATGATGGAGCTTGCACCAAGATGGAGCTTGAAAAGCAAGAAAATGAGCCAAACAGAGCCCATCACGGCCTAGCCGTGACAGCCATCACGGTCATGATCGAGTTGAGCAGAAAAGAAAGAATGGAAAAGTCAAAACTGGTAACGGCCAACCCTTGATGCCCATCATGGCCGTGACATGCCAACTGAACCAGACCCTCACAGGCAGAACTGGTCACGGCCTGGTCGTGATGGTGGTCACGGCCTTGACAGACCAACCAGTGAAGCAACCTCCAAGGCAGAATCCGTCACGGCCTGGCCGTGATGGCCATCACGGCAGTGACGCGCAATATATGGATCTTTAGAAACTGATTTGATCAGAATTTATGATTGCTTGAGATTCAAGTTACCCTAATCTATAAATAAGAGCACTTAGGCTCGAAAATAAAGGGGATCTTTAGGGGACTTTTAGAGACTTTTGGGCTGCTACCCTTAGGCAAATTAGGATTTTCTCTTCTTCTTCTTCTCCTCTCTTAGGTTTTCATTCATGTTTTTGTTAATCAAGCTTGCCATGACCATGACCATGCTTGAGTAGTAGTTTTATTTCTAGGGATTGGGGCTATGCCCAAGATCTGTTTTATGTTATGAACTGATGTTTTCCCTTTGTTAATTTCGATTTCGCTTTTGATTTGGTTTCTATCTCATGAATTACTTGTGAATCTAGTGCGCACTTATTTGCATGTCATAGATACTCTAAGGAGGAACCTAGCGGTGAACTTAGGTATTGGATACTTAGGAATCAAACTTAGGACTTAAATCACGAGAGTGAGAAACGGTCATTCGAGGGTTCACGAATTGTCACAAAACTTAAAGGGTTCAATCTAAATTCAATTACCACGAGAGTAGGGGTTGGTTTAATTGGGCACGGTTTTTGTAACCCGAGAGGGAGCATTAACTTATTTAGGATAAATTCGCCTTCAAAACAATTTTGATGATTAATAAGGGGTAGTCAATTTAGTAACATAAGCAATCTAGTTGGTAACCCAATTCCTAGGAATCTCTTTAGATTTGAAAAACCCCTAATTGATTTATTTTCCTCTTTTAATTGATTGCATTCTTAAATATCTGATTTCCTAGTTAATTCTTATTTCAAAAATCAAATCTTTTCAAAATCCTTTTTTATATAGTCCAGTTTAATTGGTTTAATAATTAGTTGTTATTTGAGATCACGGTCTCTGTGGTTCCGATCTTTTTATTATATGGCGACGAATCCGGTACACTTGCCGGAATCCGCGACATCAAGTTTTTGGCGCCGTTGCCGGGGACTGTGCTTTCTTGAATCTCAATTTAATTTTTAAATTGATTTTTCTGGACTTTTTCTTTTTAATTATTTATTTTTTAGAAAAAAATATTTCTTTTTTTCATTTATCTCTTTTTCTTTCTAGAGTATCTATTTCTCTCCTATAGGTGTTTTTCTCTTTTATACAAAGATCCCTAAGTCTTGGAAACCTTATTGAGGTTGACCCCGAAATCGAAAGGACATTTCATAGACGTATGAGACTACAAAGAGAGAGGGAGAGGTTGATTCCCATTCCACTCATGGCGAATCTACCGGATACAAAACCACTGAAGGACTACGCAGTCCTAAATGCTAGGGGTTTGCGAACTGGGATTGCTAGGCCAGAAATTGAGGCGGAGAACTACACTATACCTCCTATGCTAATTAGCATGATTAGGCAACATCAATTCGGAGGATTACCCTCAGAGGACCCGACCGATCATGTGGAGACATTCCTGGAGTTCACCGATGCAATTAGAATTCATGGTGCCCCGATTGATGCTATATGCTTGAGGTTATTCCCCTCCTCTCTGACTGGAAAGGCAAAAGCTTGGTTGAAGCAAGTGCCCGCTAATACGTTGTCAACTTGGGACCAACTGGAGCAGGCATTCTGGGAGAAATTCTTCCCTCCATCCAAGATTGCTTACCTACGAACTCAGATCACCGGCTTCTTCCAAAAGGACGGAGAATGCTTATCCGAAGCTTGGGATCGTTACAAAGGGATGCTAGAGTCTTGCCCACATCATGGACTCGAAAGGTGGTTGTTAGTGCATACCTTCTACAACGGATTGGATCACTCTTCGAAGGTGTCACTTGACTCCGCAGCTGGTGGAGCCTTTATGAATAGACCTTTGACCGAAGCATTCAATATCATTGAAAACGTAGCCACCAACTATCACCAATGGGGTTCGGAAAGAGGTAATAACCCGAAAAAGATTTCGGGGGGTAAGTTTGAAATGAATAGCACTGATCTAATTATGTCTAAAATTGACTCACTGAATAAACGCTTTGATAAGCTTGAAAAGGCGAATGTGAGTTCAATAGGTGCTACTAATATTGTTTGTGAGATTTGTGGAATGAAGGGACATGACATCATGGAGTGCCCACATGGTATTGCTCCTGGATCCGGTGCTTCGGGGGAACAAGTGAACTCTTGTCACAACTTTCATGACACGAACCCGAAGTTGCCAAACTATGCTCCCCCAAATACTTACAACCAAGGAAGGAAGAATAGCCCTTACCTCTCCTATGGGAACTACAACAACACGTTGAACCACGAATTCCAAGAAGGCCAAGGTAATAGAAAACCCGCATCGGGGTATCCTCAGGTACAAAAGTCTAAACTTGAGTCTCTTTTGAAAAATTTTGTTGCAACTCAAACAAAACAAAATGAAGAGTTTAGGCAACAAGGTAGGACTGTCAATGAGGCAATAAAAGAGTTAGCATCTAAGGTAGATAAATTAGCCATCCATAATAAGATGTTAGAAACTCAGATTACCCAACAAGCTAGTACATATTCTAGAGCACTGTAATGCTATATACTTAAGGGATGATAAGCTTGGTGTAGTTGAGAAGGATGTGGAATGTGAGGAGGACATGAGTGAACATGAAGAGATAGAGCCAAATTATGTCCCTCCACCACCTTACCAACCACCAATACCTTTCCCACAAAGGTTGGTCAAGAAAAAGCAATTAGAAATAGAAACTAAGAGCTTAATTGAGGAGCATGATCCCATGATAAAAACTAATATGCCTCCTAAACTGAAAGATCCAGGAAGTTTCTCTATTGCTTGCTCAATTGGAGAGGTGAAAATAGACCAAGCCTTATGTGACTTAGGGGCTAGTGCGAGTTTGATGCCGCTTACTATCTTTGAGAGGTTAGGAACCAAGAAATTGAGTCCATCCAAATCCTCTTTACAATTTGCGGATGGCTCAACTAAAACTCCTCTAGGCATACTAGAGAATGTTCCCATAAAGGTAGGAAAATTTTTCATTCCTACCGATTTCATGGTATTGGATATGAATGGGAATTCTAAATTCCCTATCATTCTAGGAAGGCCATTCCTAGCCACAGCTGGAGCAATAATAGTTGTAAAGAATGGCAAGCTCTATTTAAATGTAGAGGAAGGTAGGGTAGATTTTGATTTGACTAACTCATATAACAACCCTCCTTTTGAGAGTCATGTGTGCAGGATTGAGATAATGCCTCCAGAGGTGAAGGAAGAGCTTAACATGGAAGCAACTCCAAAACTTTGCATGACAAATGATGCACCAAATAAAGATGAACCAGGAGTTGCTCAATATGTGGAATTAAAACTTCCCCCGGAAAGAAGTAAGGCCACGAAACTCAGAGTGACGAGAGCAAAGCGAAAGCACAATTGGCCATATGAACAAAATCGGCTCTTTGAAGGACTTCCATGGAAGAGATGTGTTCTTGAACTTCCAAGCCCAGCCGACCCCGGTTGATTGAAGGGAGTATGGTCAAGCTTAAGACCGTAAATAAGCGCTTCTTGGGAGGCACCCAAGTTTCATTTCCCTTTTCCATTTGTTTTTGAATTTTGTTTTTGAATAATTTGAGAAGATTAGAGAAGAAAGATCACTAATTGATGGTTTTGCCTAGTATTTTTAGGCTATGAAAGCAGTAAGAGCAAAAAGGCAAGAAAAAGATAAAGTCAGAAGTCATCACGCCCAGGCCGTGACGGTGGTCATGGCCGTGAATATCTAACCAAAGAAGATCAGAAAGGATCACGGCCCAGCCGTGATATCCATCACAGGCATGATGAGAAGGACCCTGAAGATCAGAATGCATCACGGCCTAGCCGTGATGGAACTCACGGTCGTGACAGGCCAGCTCCTATAGACCAGAATTGATCACGGCCTAGCCGTGATGAGTATCACGACCGTGACACATCTTTCAGTAGCTCTTTGACTGGCATGTGAGCCAGCACCTTCTACCACCTCGGTGAGTTGTTCCATTTTTCTCCTCTCTCCGACTTGATTATTTACATTGGGGATAATGTAAGTTTTTAAGCTTAGGGTAGGGGAATTTTTGTAGTTTTTTTTCTGCATTTTTTGCATTTTTCATGTTGCATTCATATAGGCATAGTTTTGCATGATCACGTGATTAGATTGCCCCTTGCTTAGATTATGCATCCAATTGTGAGAACTTGGTGCCAAATAAATTGAGATAGTGAATTTTTGAACCCAATGTTGGTATTCTTGTGATAAGGCTAAAAATGAAAATGCTTGAGATGATCTTTGATAGTTGATAATTAGCATGTGGTTCTCTAGATTTGTGTTTCTCATTGATTTTAAACTACTAAATGTGAGATTTTTGAGCCTAAAAGGGGTACTCACTAAATCTACCCCATTCTTTGTGATTGAGTGTTTTATTCCTCTTGGATTGTATTATCTAGAACTTGACTTGAAATTGTTTTGAAACTTAAAAAATTTTTAAAACATATTTGAAAATGATTGAGGCACTAGGCATTTTTCTGGCCTTCTGAGCTTTTATTGATTAAATGATACCCCTTAGTTGCCCAATTTTGAGCCTAATAAAATAAAATACTTTTCTTGGCACCTTGATTTATTTTGATGAATAATGCTTGGTATGACACCTTTTAAAGTATTGCAAAAAGGGTAAAAAGGTAGTTTGAAAAATAAAATTGTGGGATGAGAAAGTTAGAAAAATATTTCTCTTAAGTTGAAAATCTCCCCTTCTCCAAATAAATAAAATAAAATAAATAAACAAAAAATGGAGAAGGGGATGAGAAAAATAAAGTGAGAAATAAAATAAAATAAAGATAAAAAAAAGAGAGAAAGGTGGAAAAGTGAACTAAAAGGCCCAAAAAGGTATTTTAGAAGGTTGTCACGCTTTGCATTTTTGATATTTTGTTTAGCCTTCTTGAATTTTCCTTTTCTTGATTTCCCCATCTAACAATTAATCTCATGGCCCCATTACAACCAAAATAAAAGACCTATTGATCCCTATGTGTTTTCATTAATAAAGTAGAGATTTGGTTAATAGTCAAGCTTATGGTAGAATACCTTCCTTGAGGAAATTGAGCGAATTGTCATATGTCCTTAAACACTTGAGTGAGGTGAGAAGAGTGCCCGAATTAGTGGGAGATATGAATTTAGGGAACCTAAACTTCTAATTGGACTTGAAATTGATTGTCTCTTGGGTACTTATTGAATATACGTGTTACTTGGATTAGTTACTCGGGTTCTTGGTTCACTATCCATGCTCTAATTGTTTATCTTGACTAGCCTTTGTGATTGCTTGAGGACAAGCAAAGTCTTAAGCTTGGGGTGGTTTGATGAGTGTGATTTCACCTCATATTTCATTGACATTTTGCATGCATTTTCATATAGTTTAGGCATTTCTAATTTGATTTAGGTTAGTTTTTACCTTGGAACGGGTAAGGCGGTTTTGTGGTGTTGTTGTGCAGGAGTTAAAGATAAAATGCTCAAGATTAGCCATGATGGAGCTTGCACCAAGATGGAGCTTGAAAAGCAAGAAAATGAGCCAAACAGAGCCCATCACGACCTAGCCGTGACAGCCATCACGGTCATGATCGAGTAGAGCAGAAAAGAAAGAATGGAAAAGTCAGAACTGGTAACGGCCAGCCCGTGATGCCCATCACGGTCGTGGCATGCCAGCTAAACCAGACCCTCACAGGCAGAACTGATCACGGCCTGGCCATGATGGTGGTCACGGCCGTGACAGACCAACCAGTGAAGCAACATCCAAGGCAGAATCCGTCATGGCCTGGCCGTGATGGCCATCACGGCAGTGACGCACAATATATGGATCTTTAGAAACTGATTTGATCAGAATTTGTGATTGCTTGGGATTCAAGTTACCCTAATATATAAATAAGAGCACTTAGGCTCGAAAATAAAGGGGATCTTTAGGGGACTTTTAGAGACTTTGGGGCTGCTACCCTTAGGTAAATTAGGATTTTCTCTTCTTCTTCTCCTCTCTTAGGTTTTCATTCACGTTTTTGTTAATCAAGCTTGCCATGACCATGGCCATGCTTGAGTATTAGTTTTATTTCTAGGGATTGGGGCTATGCCCAAGATCTGTTTTATGTTATGAATTGATGTTTTCCCTTTGTTAATTTCGATTTCGCTTTCAATTTGGTTTCTATCGCATGAATTACTTGTGAATTTGGTGCGCACTTATTTGCATGTCGTAGATACTCTAAGGAGGAACCTAGCGGTGAACTTAGGTATTGGATCTATAGGAATCAAACTTAGGACTTAAATCACGAGAGTTAGAAGCGGTCCTTCGAAGGTTCACGAATTGTCACAAAACTTAAAGGGTTCAATCTAAATTCAATTACCACGAGAGTAGGGGTTGGTTTAATTGGGCACGGTTTTTGTAACCCGAGAGGGAGAATTAACTTATTTAGGATAAATTCGCCTTCAAAGCAATTTTGATGATTAACAAGGGGTAGTCAATTTAGTAACATAAGCAATCTAGTTGGTAACCCAATTCTTAGGAATCTCTTTAGATTTGAAAAACCCCTAATTGATTTACTTTCCTCTTTTAATTGATTGCATTCTTAAATATCTGATTTCCTAGTTAATTCTTATTTCAAAAATCAAATCTTTTCAAAATCCTTTTTTATATAGTCCAATTTAATTGGTTTAATAATTAGTTGTTATTTGAGATCACGGTCTCTGTGGGATCGATCTTTTTATTACTTGGCAACGAATCCCTCCACGACATCAATGGTTGAGGGGGAGGTTCAACATAGGGGAGATTGCCCGAGAGTACGGTGATCTGGTCATCCACGGTAGGTCACCCGAGGTTTGGTGACCGTCCCCCCCGGTGTGATGAAGCATCCACAGTTTGATGCATTGGCTATACATGGGGTTCACTCGAGGTTCGGTGAACTGTCGGTGTTGGTGCTTCTGTGGCCAATACGGATATGTAACTCCGAAGTTGTTGATCCTGAGTTAGTTTGGATCCACATGCATAATGGAGTGGCGGAGTAGCTTTGCATTGTACCGCATAGCATGCTTGTTATGATGTTGATACATGTTGATGTACATGTTGTTGTATGCTTATGATGTTGTCATGTCTGTTTGTTTACCTTGCTTCCTATCTCCATGTCGTATGTTTACATGATTCTTATTTTGTTTGTTTGTTTGGCATGTTTGGCTTCATGCAAAGGATGTCGAGCATTCCGGATAGGAGAGACTCTGAGGAGCCACCACTCATAGTTAGGACCTTTTATTTTGTTAGTCTAGTTTTTAGTTGTATTCCGAGGTTTTCGGAACGGTTATACCAGCTTTGTTGGGATGTTTGTTTATGTTTTATTTGTTTATTTGTTTTAAACTTGATTTTATTTCCGCGTTTTGAGAACTCGTTCATGTGGGACATTTCTACCCATAGACAAATGCTTTATATCAAATATTTTATTTATTTCAGTAAATGTATGATTTATTTTTCAGCTTTTTCGTTTTATTGCCTTATAACATGCGGGGTAGCAGGGTGTCACATTTATCACTCTTTTGCCTACACCAAAGTGTGTTAAGCTTGGTGAATGCATGAACCTTGAAAGTAAACTAGCAGTGAACATCAAATCTGGTCTAGTTGCTGTCAAATAAAGAGGGCAGCCAACTAAACTTATGTACTGAGTTACATCTGCCTTTGCATCACCATCAGCCTTGGAGAGCTTTTCATTTACAGCAAGAGGAGTTGAAACTGGATTGCAACTCTCCATCTTGAATTTTTTCAGTAAATCATTGGCATACTTTCTCTGTGAGAGAAAGATTCCATCATCTAGTTGATGTACTTCCATTTCCAAAAAATACCTCAACATTTCAAGATCCGTCATCTCGAAAACCTGCAACATACTCCTTTTAAATTTGCTAATTTCATCAATATCATCACCCGTAACCAGCAAATCATCTACATAAAGTGAAACTACAACTTTCTTCCAATTGCCACAATCTTTCACATAAAGAGTAGGCTCATTTTGACTCCTCCTGAAATCATTTTGCAAAAAGTATGAGTCAGTTATGCTGTGCCAGGCTCTTGGAGCCTGTTTCAGCCCATACAAGGCTTTATAAAGCCTATAAACTTTGTCTTCATGGCCTGCAACAATATAACCAGCAGGCTATTTAACATAATTTTTTTCCTGCAAAACTCCATTTAAAAAGGCCGATTTAACATCCAAGTGAAAGATTTTCCATCCATATTGAACTGACAGAGCAACAATCAATCTAATTGTTTCATGCCTAGCAACTGGTGCAAATGTATCACCATAATTAACTCCGGCCATTTGAGAATACCCTTTCACCATAAGTCTAGCCTTATTCTTATGAATGGAACCATCAGGATTTAACTTTGTTCTATAAACCCACTTGAAACCAATCACATGCTTGTCCTTGGGCCTTGAAGTGAGTTCCCAAGTACCATTTTTGTTGATCATAGTTAGCTCCTCTTTCATTGCATTATTCCATTCTGTTAGCTTTGAAGCCTCTTCAAAACAAGAAGTCTCATTCACCACAAAGTTGCATTTTTCATAAATTTCAGCCAAGGACTTGGTCTTTAGCACTGGAGAATCAGATTCAGCTATCACATTTTCATTTGCAGCTTGCTTCTGGCTATTAGGTGTATTAGGAGTGGTTGTTTGCTGGACTAAATTTATTCTTCTCTTAACTTGATTATTTTCCCAATCCCAATATGCATTCTCATCAACTTGAATATCCCTGCTGATCACAATTTGTTTTGACTTTATATTGTACACTCTATAACCTTTGGAGCTTGCTTCATAGCCCAAGGAAATCCCCATTTCAGCTTTGTCATCCAATTTGGATCTTTTAGCTGCTGCAACATGAACATAGCAGATTGATCCAAAAATCCTCAAGTGTTTTGGCTGAAGGCTTCACTCCTATCCAAGCCTCAATTGGTGTTTTCCTTTGAACAACTCTTGTTGGTAGCCTATTCAAGAGATACACTGCTGTATAAACAACTTCAGCCCAGAAGCTTTTTGGCAGATTCTTTTCTGCAATTAAACATCTTGCCATCTCCATAATTGTTCTATTTTTCCTCTCTAAAACTCCATTCTGCTCAGGAGTGTAGCTAATTGTCAATTGATGGACAATCCCCATATCTTCACACAACATATTAAATTCATTGAAGGTATACTCATTTCTGTTATCTGATCTCAACATTTTAATCTTGCAACCACTTTGAGACTCCACCATAGCTCTAAACTTTTTAAAGACATTGAAAGTTTGAGCTTTGCTTGATAAAAAATACACCCATGTCATTTTGGTCAGATCATCGATAAACAAAATAAAGTATTTGTTCTGGCTTAGAGAAGGGACACTCATAGGACCACACAAGTCAGTATGAATAAGCTCCAATTTGTTCTTTGCCTGTGTGACATTTGTTGATGAAAAAGACTTTCTATGCATTTTCCCTAGTTGACAAGCATCACATAAATCATCAAAACAACTTATTGTAGGCATGTCTCTAACCATATCATGGGATTGCAAAAATTTCAATGCATTCATATTGAAATGACCATACCTCTTATGCCATAGTGCAGAATCATCATGTTTGGAAACAAGTACTGATTGATTCAATTAATTCAAACTGATAGGAAAACTATTATCACACATTTCAACCTTAACAACTTCTGAATCATTTGAATCCAGTATGATACAGCCATTAATTTTAAATGAAAGTGAATATACTCTCTTCATTAATTGTGCAACACTAAGCAAATTCTGATCCAAGTCAGGAATAAACAAAACATCATGAATTAACTTAGGACCTTTGCTAGTGTAACCTGAAACTGTACCTCTGCCTTCAGTGTAACATCCTTGTTTTTACATATATGTTTAATTGCTCTATTAAGAGTGATTAATTTTTTTCTAAATGCTTATTTTTATTTATTTTTATGTTATTTGGCTTGATTAATTTTATTTACTCGTTTTAATATGTTTTAGTGAGTGCGTTAGACTGTGTTGTTACAGGGTGCGCACACTTGCTAGATAGTAGCATTACGCTACTATTCTTTGTTTAGAAAAATACAATCTAAAATTATTTTAGTTAAAGAAAAATTATTTTAGTAGTCCCTAAAAGAAATTTTTAGCATCATAAAAATAAAAAGAACATTTTTGGAAGCTTTTCTTTTACTTGACTGTGCAACTAGCCACATTTTTCTCTTTCTTTTCCCCTTTTCTTTTTCTCTCTCTTTCTTCACATTCTTCTCCTCTTCAGCAGCATAACACCGACCCTCATCTCCCACCTCTCTAAATTTCAAAAACCCATTCTCCTCCTTCTCTCTTCAAGTCCGCCGCGCGCCGCTACCTTGGGAGCGCCTCCGGCCGCCCCTCGATGTAGGAGAAAAGACCGCGCGACCACCATCGCTCGAGGAGGACGATCGCGCATCGTGTCCCCGAAGTGCGAACGCCATTTCAACCGTGCAAAAACGCGCATGGTGATTCGAGTGCGCCGCCACTCTCCATGGTGGTTTCCACCATGTGAGTTCCTTTCAAGCTCCTTCTTCTTCCCTTGGGTTTGATGTATCTCTCTCTCTCTCTCTCTATCTCTCTCTCTCTTTGTTGTCGCCATGAGCCGCCGTCCGCCGCCGCCACAGCACCACCACAAGCTCTTCTTTCTTCTTTGGGTCAGTGGTTCTCACTTTCCCTTGTTCATTTCAAGAACCCCAATTTGTTTCTCAAGCCCTAACCCTAGGTTTTGATTTCAGTTATCAAAATATGAAATTAATTGGTGTTTTATGAGATTGGGATCATGATTAAGTGCTCCCCTAAATCAATTTTGTCAATCTCTTGTTAAATTGATTTTCCCCCAAATTTTCATCTTGAGCCTAAAAACCGCAAATCTGTTTTGAATTGAATGAATATGATTTTTGAGAAATTACATATATTGGTGAGTTATATTTATAGTGTGGATGTTGAGAAATTAATTTAGTGTTTTGTCTGTTTGTTTCTATGCTTGGATCGGTTCTCTGTGATGTTTTTCATGTTCGTGGTTGTTCTGTGGAAGAAGGAATTGCTCTTGGGAACTAATTGGAGCTGACTACATAGCTGTAAAGTTCCAGAAAAACCTCTGAACGTCTTAAAAGGTGGTGGAAGATAATACATTAGGTGTAGTATGGGTTTTAAATGTGGGTTTAATATATTTGCTTAGGAAATTGCATGGGGTTATTGATATAAACTGCTTCATTTTAATTGTATGAATTATCCGTATGGCTTATGTAGTTAGTATCTTATATGATGCTATGTGTGGACCATTTTTAATGGTAATAGCTTGATGCTATATTTTGAACTGTTAATATTTTGGTAGGGTTCGAATTCGAGAACCTCACCTATTCTTGAATTTCTGGATGTTGAGCATCAATTTGACCTCATTCTAGTTAGGCTCTAGGTATAGCCTATCTGTTATAATCGTTCAGTCGCTTAGGGACTTTTTGTGATAAGCATTTGATGTCCGAACTCGTATTGGGAAAGACATTGGACTTCGGTCCAGAGATATCCACACGTATTGTGATAGACAATTGGATTTAGACCCAGAGATATCCAAATAAAATGTCTGGTATTGTGAAAGACTTTAGATTTTGGTCCAGAGATATCCACACGTCTTGTGATAGACAATTGGATTTAGACCCAGAGATATCCAAATAATATGTCTTGTATGGTAAGAGCCAGAGATACCCAAATAATATGTCTTATGATAGACATTGGATTTATGCCCAGAGATATCCAAAATAATACGTCTTATGATAGACATTGGATTTTGACTGAGATGTTGATATAGTTAGACTCGATCCACGAAGAGTTGCTTGACTTAATCGCTAATTAGCGATGAAATGTTTGACACCAATAGTCTGCTTGAAGCAAAGTTAGATGCAGTCCTATCATATATTTGAGTCTTAGTCTTTTCAGAATATGTATATTTATTTTGTAAATATACATATATATCCACTTGAATGATTTATTGGTTGTTTACCTGCATGCCCATATCTATATTGCTAGCCTATTGTAGAATCTTACCTCCTCTGTTTGTATTCTGTTTCTTTTTCGTTCCTTGTTGGGAACAATTAGTTTGATTCGAAGAGCGTAAAGAAGACGAGGAAGGGTTGAGTGATGCTGAGAAGGCGACAGAAGAGAATCAAGAAGATGTCAGTGTTTAGATGTCATGTGTAATTTAGTAATGTATGTTTAGAATTGTTGATTGTCTAAAGTATTTTTAAAATGATATTTGATTTCTGATAGTCTTGAGAAAATTCATTTGGGATTATCCTACTTAACTATTTATTTTAGTTTCTAATTTATGAACAGAGTTTTAATTCTCCTCTGTTGGCAATTGATGTAAGACTAGCTAGCAGGTTTGGACTTGAGAAAGATTTTAGACTAAACCCCCAATTTGGTCCCTGAGAAAAACACTCGGGTCTGAAATAGTCCCTAACCAAAAAAAAACTATCCGTTTAGTCCTTAAGAATGTATTTCCGGGACAGATTAGTCCTTCCGTCAGTTGACCACCTTTGATCGCAGGTAAAATGCTGACGTGTCGGTATCCTTCCAAAACGCATGCCGTTTTTTCCTTCTTCTTCCTCCAGCTTCTTCTTCTTCTTCCACTTCTCTGCATCTCTTTTCCCTTCTTCACAAACAAAGCAGAAGGTGGGGAAACATTCATACTTGAAGAAGACCTTTAGGTTCTTTCCTTGATAGCGAATAACAGTGCCCCACTTCAGAGGTTGTCTCAGATCAACAGAGGCTTTGATTCTGAGGAACCTTCCCAATCGATTGCAGTCTTGGTGTTCCATATCCTCATATGTTCCAATAATATCTCCTAGCTTCCTTGCCATTGATTCAACTCTCATTTTCAGGGGCAAGTCGTAGATTCTTACCCAGAAGGAGACATTGTGCATTTCTAGCTCAGATGGTTGTTCCTCTCCTGAAACACGCTTCAAAATCAGTATGTTTCTGTCGAAGCTCCAAGGCCCACTCTTCAAGACATTCTTTGCATCCTTCTTAGTTGTAAACCTGAACAAAAAGAGGTTCTTGTTCAAATCTTGAATCTCCACTGGATTCTTGAGTCTCCAAGACGGAGTAATCGTCTGTTTGAATGCTCGCACATTGAAGGAACTATCTGACCAGAGTTTCCCTGCAAGGGTGCACCAAAAGATCTCATCTTCACAAATATCTGAGTTCTCGACATTGATCCCTTCTTCTTATTCCTTCGACAAGTTCCCTGATTTCCACTGATCCATTTGGGTATTCGAATTAGCGAGTGAAAACAGAGGAGAAAACCTAGAAAATCTAGGGGAAAATCCAGGGAATGGATGAGAAGAACAGAAAGTCCTGGAACGAGAACCACGACCAAACCCAAGGGCTCGGGGGGACTAAAGTTACAGAGGCCAACTCAAAACCAACTGGAAACAAAAGAAAATCATTGAACAAGAGATATTGAGGAAGAAGAGATGCAAAGAAGTGGAAGAAGAAGAAGAAGAAGCTGGAGGAAGAAGAAGGAAAAAACGGCATGCGTTTTGGAAGGATACCGACACGTCAGCATTTTACCTGCGATCAAAGGTGGTCAACTGACGGAAGGACTAATCTGTCCCGGAAATACATTCTTAAGGACTAAACGGATAATTTTTTTTGGTTAGGGACTATTTCAGACCCGAGTGTTTTTCTCAGGGACCAAATTGGGGGTTTAGTCAAGATTTTATATTAATAACTGTTTATCGGGTTTTATTTTGACGTCATGCAAAGTTAATTTTTTTTAAGTGGTCATTTCTGAAAATTCTCGTTATCAATTTAATTTGTCTTATTTAAAAAACTAGGCGTCACATTATGATATCAGAGCAGTTGAGCCTAACCGGATCTGGGGTTATGAATTGATCGTGTCTTCTCTATGTGAACTTTGTGTTTGTGTGAATTATTTGAATTGCTTTAGAATAAGATAGTTAGATCTAAGATCTCGTGAGAGATTTATCTTATGGTGTTATCTTTACTGGCTACTCTTATGGATTAAAGTTAGCTTTAGTGATTCGAAATATTTATTTTATATGTGGATTAAAGTTAAACGATTTAATTTTCAAATTTATATTGCTTGGATTGTTTTGGTGCATCCCTATCTTCGTTTTAATGTGGTTAGTATTCAATTAAAAGCTTAATGGATGTTGTTGTTGGAATACTAATGGATTTGAGGACTATAGTTGATGTTAGTGTGAGATTGAGTTCTAAATAAGTATTTTGATTTTGGTTTATGAGTTACAATCAAATTAGGTTTGATTTGTGGATTCTAAATAGTATTTTGAAGTTCTTGACAGATAGATTTTAATTCCTCAATTTTAACATTACTTTTGGATTTCAGTTGATTTCTAGGATTTTAGCGAGTTTGAGGAAGTTCTAGCATTTAATTGATCTTCCCGAGAGTTATCTGTTGGGTTTATAGGTAGAAAGTGAATTTGAAGGTGTAATTATCATATTAGAGTTTAATGATTAAAGTCACCTTATTGAGATTATGAATGATCCTAAGTATTCGATGGCTTAGTGGAATGATATGCTTGAATCGGTGTTATGAGTTTTTATTTAAGTTATTAGAGATGATATGCCATGGAATCAGCACTCTTAAGTGTGTTTGAATACTTTGATGAGAGGGAAATTGTTTAGCCTATGGTTTTGTTTAAATTTGGATTTGGTAAGAAGTCTAAGATTCTAAGTTGTTTTGGATGAACTTTTAGGGTGTATTAAGGTGAAACGAAGGAGTTAATTATACGATGTATGAACAAGAGATTTGAAGGATCATACTAGTGTTTAATTATAGAGGTTACTATAAGTTTGAGCAGTTTGGTGATGATAAATTATTATTTTGAAATTTTTGTTTGTCGGTATTTAATTACTAATTATTATTTTGATCGAGGAATAATAAAATATTTTGTGCTCCTTACTTTTGTTTTTGTTGTTGTGGTTATTTATCTTTTTTATCTCGATTATAGTTTTGCACTTTGTGCATGATACAAAACGTGTTACTATGTATAGCGTTTCAACAT
The DNA here is from genome assembly GCA_030762895.1 of Sophora flavescens. NCBI lineage: Eukaryota > Viridiplantae > Streptophyta > Magnoliopsida > Fabales > Fabaceae > Sophora > Sophora flavescens. Next base: position 38,155,557 of record CM061068.1, read on the forward strand.
CATTTATGTGTCTCTTTACATCATTATCGCTTCTCGTTACCAACTTTGAGACATTGTAGACTCACCAAGGAAGCCAGGAAGTTAAATTCTCCTTCAAGCATCTTACTTGCAAAGGTTGTCGAAATCCAATTCAGTAAGGGTTTTTGCCCGAAAATTGGTATTGTCTCCATTAACAACTCATCAATTGGTCCTCCTGGAACTATAATTGATAATAAAGTTTGTCATCCTCAAAATTATGATTTCTATTTAAGTGCTCGTGCTGGAATGATAGGCACCACTAGGCCTATACATTATCATGTTCTGTTAGATGAGATTGGCTTCTCCCCGGATGATCTTCAGGAACTTGTCCATTCTCTATCATATGTGTATCAGAGGAGTATCACTGCCATTTCTGCTGTTGCTCCTATATGCTATGCTCACCTGGCTGCAACACAAATGGGACAGTTTATGAATTTTGAGGACAAATATGAGACATCATCAATTCATGGTGGTATGACTGCTACTGGAGCTGTTTCCGTCCCTCAGCTGCCCAAATTGGATGGCAAGGTCTGTAACTTCATATTCTTTTATTGAGTCCTGAGTGGCCGCTCTAGAGACAAATTATGACAGCATGATGTTTATAAAATTATGATCCAAACTGTCTCCTTATTCACCGTTAAACTTTTTAGCGGACTAAACCTTGATGATGGCCATAGGACTAATACACATACGGAAGCATATTGCAAATGCTTTCACGTGTTCAGTCGTATACTGTTTTGTGGTAGGTGAAAGGATTTGTGATGTTTTTTTTACCTATGGCTATTCAGCACTCTTTATCTTTAATGTTTAGTGTACTTTTGGTGATTATCTAGTTGGTTCAATGATTCAAAAGGTAACAAAGCCTAGCCCCATTTGGGGATTATTTGTAGGAGGTATAGTGTACATCGTATACTTACTCCTATAAAAAAATAAAAAAAATTCGTCATGCTAGTTTTGTTCAAGCTAAATTTCAAATGTCACTTATACTCGAGATTTTTCTTTCCTATTGCTTTCATTACTCGTGGTTGTAGTAGACAATTGAGTTAACCGTATTCATTACCACCTATTGACCTGACATGTCCACTCTTATTTCGAAATTCATTATGACTTTTTCTTATTGAGTCGTAAGTTGTATGGATTTATGGGAATCTAGATTTCTTAGTCAAATTACTCTAAACACCTCTATTTATAGATAGAAGTGATTCAAGATCTTAAAGTTAGACTTACCTTCTCCAAAATATGATTTGATTGATGTCTCAATTTATAGTTTCAATTTCTTGGAATTGCAATAAACTCATTATTGATTTTTTTTGTTATTCAATGGAAGTTCTCATGGAGACGGGAACTTTAGTAGACTCATGATTGTAAATATGTGTCTGTACAACGTATTTTTACTTCCAGAAACCTATTGAAGATTCTTTTGCATATCGAATATTCATTTATCCTTATACTAAGCAAATTCTTCTTTGTACTTTCTTGTGAAAGTAAAGAATAAGAATTATTTTTGAAAAGTTTCTCTTCTAGTTTCTAAAACCATTGTCTCATCATTCATCTGATGATAATTGTCAATTGTTGACTAGTCTCAAACTTCTGCTTTTAAAATGTCATCTACGTTTGTTCATGACTCTTGATTTCATCATATGGTAAGGAATTTATATGTTGAATGGTGAATTTGTGGGTTTGAACCTTTTTGGAATTAAAGTGTATAAATGCATGATCAATGCCTACTGTATGTGTTCTCAATTCTGTTTTGGAATGAATGTTTTTATGAACCTTGTATTTTATAAGGTTTAGCTTAGTTCCTGGGGTAGTGTATGTCTTCTGCGTGGACCTATATCTATTATAGGATAATTTCCTTGTTGGACTCCTTTTGGTGATATTAGTTGTGTTTGGAAAATGGGAAATTATTTATATGATGTTAGGAAGCTATGAAGCTTGATCAATGTAAGAGTAAGAAGTTATAAAGGGGATTTTTAGTGTTGCTCCACTTTGTTGGTTGTAAGTTACAATGTTTGAGGCCTCTTAATACTTAAGTATTAGTTTTAATATAGTTTATTAAGTATAATGATGAAACAATGTGCATAGAGTTGCGATGAGAAAAGTAACGATAGTCCAGGATGTATAAGTGTGATAAAAGTATGCTTATTATTTATGTAGCTAAGGGTGGAGATTGGTGATGTCAATAGAGTGGAATTGTGGAGTGACCAATTATTGGTACAATATGTGATGATTAATAGAATGGTATGTGAGATCATACTATTTGTATGATGAATATTATTGGGTATTGTTGATGTAGATTAAGTTTGAATTAATTGAAGACGGTCATAGGATTGGATGTCAGTTATGTTAAGTTCTGATTTAAAAGGAGACTTGTTTTATGAGTGTTTCTTGGTTAAGATAAAGGATAGAATAGCGAAAGAACTTCGAGTGAAGCAGATTACTATAATTGAAGTATCTTGGATCATCACCGTTAGAGTTACTACATGGGATATACCAGTGTAGACGTAGGAGTAGTATCTGTATCTCTTTTGAGATATATCAATTTTCAGGGACGAAATTTCTGTAAGAGGGGTAGTGTTGTAACATCCATGTTTTTACATATATGTATAATTGCCCTATTAAGAGTGATTAATTTTTTTTCTAAATGCTTATTTTTGTTTATTTTTATGTTATTTGACTTGAGTAATTTTATTTACTCATTTTAAAATATTTTTGTGAGTGTATTACACTGTGTTGTTACAGGGTGTGCATGCTTGCTAGACAGTAGCATTACGCTGCTATTCTTTGTTCAGAAAAATACAATCTAAAATTATTTTGGTTAAATAAAAATTATTTTAATAGTCCCTAAAAGAAATTTTTAGCATCAGAAAAATAAAAGGAGCATTTTTGGAAGCTTTTCTTTTACTTGGTTGTACAACTAGCCACGTTTCCCTATTTCTTTTCACCTTTTCTTTTTCTCTCTCTTTCTTCACGTTCTTCACCTTTTCAGTAGCATAACACCCACCCTCATATCCCACCTCTCTAAATTTCAAAAACCTATTCTCCCCCTTCTCTCTTCAAGTCTGCCGCGCGCCGCCACCGTGGGAGCGCCTCCGGCCGCCACTCGACGCAGGGGAGAAGGCCGCGCGACCACTGTCGCTCGAGGAGGACGACCGCGCCTCCTGTCCCCGCCGTGTGAACGCCATTTCAGCAGTGCGGAAACGCGCACCGCCACGGTGAGTAGAGTTCGCCGCCGCTCTCCATGGTGGTTTCCACCATGTGAGTTCCTTTCAAGCTCCTTCTTCTTTCTTTGGGTTTGATGTATCTCTCTTGTAACAGTATGTTTTTTAATTACGCTGTTAACAGTAAAAATATATTTATTTATATTTTTAATTGAGACTTAGGAAATGATTTTTGGAGAAAACAAAATCATATATGGAACTTACTCTATGGTAGGAAGCTCTGATTAAAATTCAGGTTTAAAACTCAGACGGAAACCGGTCTGCGTTTTTTTAACTGACAGTATAATTTTATACTGACAGAAAACCCTAATTTGGCCCGAAAACTGAAATTTGTAGATTTTTTATATTTTTTCTGTGAGGAAGTCTACTTTCCAAATTTCTGATCAGAAACAAAATGTTATGTTTATTCGGACGAATTTTGGTAAAAGTTCGGACGGAAAACAGTCGGTGTTTTCACTGACAGTAAGATTTTAATGATCGAAAAACCTAATTTTGACTCGTGAATGAAATGGTTTATATTTAATCATATTTCCAATGAGTTTTGTTAGTTTGAAATTTTTCAGTCGAAAACGAAATATTACGCTTTTTACAAGCGTAAAACCCTAATCTGGGAACCGACGGAGTCGAGAAGGGAGGTGCAGAGACAAAACCGGCCACCAGAGGAGTTGAGTCATGGGGTGAGTCACCACCATGACTCACCAAGCATTTATGAAGCATTAAATGCAAATTTAGGTGAAATGACCAAAATGTCCTTTTAGCTTAACCTAACCAAAGTTAAGTTAGATTTTAACCATGGTTAAGGAACCATGGTTAGTTTATGTGGTCTAAAATCAGCCACACCCTCCACTAAATGTGAGCCATATATTTATTAACCATAGTTAGCAAAGTAACCCTAGTTAAGTTAATTATTAACTATGGTTAAACTTATATTAATTAAATAATCACAAAAGCTATTAATCCAATATCTAATAAACCAAACAAAGCCTAAGATATATCCTATATATACCACAAAACCACATCCCCTTCACTCACACCTTCATTCTCTTCATCTTCTTCATTTTCTTCATTTTCTCTCACTTTTCTCAAGAACACATCAAGCAATTTTGTGAAGGACTTGATCCATTCCTTTCAATTTTCTAACATCTAAGAGGTATACCTTACTCTTCTTGATAAATAAACATCATGTTCTTGTTTCCAAGTCATGATCATCAAGTTTTCATGAATTTTTCATTCTTATATCTAGAATTTCAAATATTTCTAGAAAATTGTAGAAAAATCATTTTGATGTGAAACCAATTTCTATGATCTTAATATGTCCTCTACTATCATCATCTAAGAGTATGTAATCAAAATCATTTTCCTTCCTATTTATCTATTGAAGGACGAATCTATATATTTTTAGGCAAAGGAAGTTTTGTTCAATTTTTACAATATGACACTTGATCTTTACTCTTTAATACCTATAGTTGTTATAAATAGAAACTTGAAATCAAAAGAAATTCCTAGCCCTATTTTCTAGTCTTGATCGAATTTGTGTTCATGTGAGCAAAATAAGTTTTCTTCAATCTTTAACTAGATCATGATTTGTATGAACTAACTAAGGTGTGTAGGTTATAGATCCAAGAGTTTGTGAGAAAAAGGAATTTCTAACCTATTTTGCTCATTGAGGCCAAAACCCTAACCTAGTTGGTTAAAGGATTCTGTTTTACAATCTTAACTATCAGCACTTAATCTATGCTATTTAATACTTTGGGAATTAGTATCTAAAAGATTGGATTAAGAAAATAACCCTAGCCTTATTTTTATGACTTGGCCGAACCTAGCACCATATGGTCATATTTAGATTTGTTTGATTAATTTGTTAATTTGTTGATTTGGTTGAAGGTGGTTTTGGTAACTCGTGGAGGGATATCAAGGATCGTCGTTTTCGTGTTTCCGGTGGTAACTTAGGTGGGAGAAAGAACAATTCCATCGTCGAAACTGATAAGTAGTTTATAATTTATAATAATGGTGTAGGGCGACCTAAACCCTACTAGTAGTCGAGTAATCGACAATACCAAAATCGTATTGGAAACTTTTCCGTAATACCAATGGCAATTTGGGAATTGTAGGTTTATCGCCTTAGGTTAATTATTCATATTTGAGGATGTCTGAATTATTTACTTTTGACTGTTTGTGATCCGCTGGTTGAGGTATTCTACTGCATGTGACGTTTATTTTGGTGTTTGAAAATTTTATTGATTATTGTGTTATGCATGATCTGTCTAGTTTGATAAATTGCTTAGTCAATTTTAAGTAAAGATATATATTGCTTGGAGGTATTTTGTTTGGGTGAGAGTTTTGAATATGAATTAGAGGTGCCTCGCTATTATTTTATAGAAGTGATGTGATATAGAATGTAAGTGGAGGTTATGAGGAAAAGCTTGAGGTACTAGGTTGTTATTGATAAAAGTCAGTGAGAATCATATGTTGCATTGTTGTTCATAACGGTGTATTTGAGATACACGAGGTCCGAAGTTCTCGTGGACCATTCCAAATTAGAAGTTAAGTTGTGCAACTATAGTATCATTGCTATGCATGAGCACCCTTGACAGAGTTAAGAGAAAAAATCAGGGTGTGCACCGACGGTACTGTGCAACTATAGTGTTATTGCTTTGCATGAGCATTCTCACCATGGATGAGAACGTGCACCGGTGTTGGGAACGTGTCACTTGGACGACTGACTGACATCCCTAACGAGGGATGTGTGACAGGATTAGCAGTGGCCACGTCAGCATAAAGGTTTAGTTGCATGAGTTGGAGGGTAGAGGATGATGTTATAAAGTATGGATGATTGTAAATTGTGAGTGATGCATGTTTGTGACTATTATTGTATTATATGTTATGAATCTTTTCCACTTATGATAATAGAACTATTTCTTATCTCCCTATTTAGAAGACCATATGGAGGAATATTTTGCTGAGGAGATGGAAGGAACCTTGTATGAGACAGAGGTTGTTGAGGAGTTGAATGACATTCCGTATGAAGCTGACGCTGTAGAACAACCTACTGATCCTAATAATATAGTGTAGTAAGTTTAGGGCCAGTGAGTCATATAAGACATTTTTATTTTCTGTTAGTTATAAGCAGTTTGTATAAATAAGTATCTGTGTGGGATCCTACTGAGAGGATACCCCAAACAGTGTTGTGTAAAATAAAGGATAGTTATGTGTGTATTTATGTAATATAATTTTGGAGTGTTTTATATTTGCAGAAGTTATATGATTATTAATTAAGTTTTAATTTTTACGTATTTTCAAAGATAAGCGCGCGACTAAATAAATAAATATTAAGGTTTTAGTTTAATAATACAATGGGGCACAACGAGGTGTCTCATTTGGTGGTATCAGGGCAGTTCGATTCTAATCGGACTGTGAGGTCTAGGATGCTGTTACTGGCCGTGTCTAGTTGAGTCCACATCGAATTTTAACTATGCTTAGAAGTTGGTTAATGTGTCCGAATCCGATGCGATAATTAACATTAGTATGGCATATGGTATTTATATACTTGTCTATATGGTATTATATGTCATACTGATAAGAGCGAATGATTTCTTTTACAGAATCATGGCTCGTGGAAGAGGACGTCCGATCAATAGTGGTGACAGAACTCCTGAAAGAATTGTTGGAGCTGACAATGTGGAAAATAATCATACCGGAAGTGGAGAAGAGTCGTATGAGACTCAAGATACCATGAAAAACATAGCTACTGCTCTGTTATTATAAACACAGCAGAATACTGAGATGCTGCAGATGAACAAAGAGCAGTAGGAACAACAGAATCAAAGGAGAGCTGCAGCAGCTGAAGATGCCGGAATGACTACTTTCCTGAAAGGGAAGCCACCCCAATTCCGAGGAGATTATGATCCAGAGAAGGCAGAATGGTGGGTACAAGAGATTGAGAAGATATTCGATACCATGCGCTTTAGAGAGGATAGGAAAGTGACATATGCGGCATTCATGCTAACTGGAGGAGCAGAGTCTTGGTGGAGAGGCAAATGAAGATTACTGGAGGCCGAAGGCAGATTTATCAACTGGCAGCTATTTAGTGACTGCTTCTTTGAGAAGTATTTTCCACGTCTAGTTCGATGGGAGAAAGAAAGGGAATTCATGGGTCTCAAACAAGGCAACATGATTGTTGGTGATTATGCATCACGATTTGAGGCTCTGATTAAGTATTCCAAATTTTATCAGAGATTCCCAGATGAAGATTGGCAATGTAGAAGGTTTAAGGAAGGACTCTGACATGAACTCCAGAGGGCTATAGTATCTCTCGATATCCAGAGTTTTCCAGAGCTGGTGGAAAGATGCAGTACGATAGAATGTATAGATCAGAGGCTGGCTAATGAGCAGAAACAACTGAGGATTAGAGGTCCTACTCGACCGGATTTTCAGAGGCGAGGAGGTAGTAACTCTCAATGGAGACAAAGACCATATGCCCGACCAGTGCAGACACCAGCACCAGCACTAGTGGTCAGAGCGGGTCAACAGCAGCAAGGCTTAGCTTGTTTCAGATGCGGAGGACCGCATTATCTTTAGAGACTGCATGGAGCGACCTAGTAGTTTTCATTGTGTGAAAATAGGTTATATGGCCCGAGATTGCAGACAGCAGGCTAGGCAACAGCCGATAGCTGCAGGTAGAGGAAATGGAGGCAATAGGGGTGGAGCTGGAAGAGGAGTCACAACAACAGGACAACAGGGAGCAAGACCTCAAGCCACTGGAAGAGTGTTTACTGTGAGGGGAGCTGAATCCTCTCAATCTGCTGATCTTATATAAGGTCTGTGTTTGATAGCTGGTAGACTCTCGAATGTGTTATTTGACTCAGGCGCTACGCATTCATTTATTTCATATAAGTGTGTGGATCAATTAAAATTAACTGTTTCTCAATTACCTTATACCCTTACAGTATCCACTCCAACTAGTAATCCTTTGACTACTATGTCTATTTGTTTACAGTGTCCTATAGTTGTCGAGAATAGGATATTTATTGTAGACTTTGTCTGTTTGTCTATGCAACAGATAGATGTTATTCTTGGCATGGATTGGCTTTCGGCTAACCATGTAATGCTAGACTGTTCTAGTAAGACCTTATCATTTCTTGAGTCTTCTAGTATAGTCTCTGCCAATGAAGGAGTATCCATAAGGAGTGACGATTCTCGGCAGTACGTGATGCTATTCTCGGTGGAAACTATTGAGACTCCTAGTATAGATTGTATGCCTATTGTGAGAGAGTTTTCTGAAGTTTTCCCTCCCGACATTCCAGGTTTGCCACCAGATCGAGAATTGGAATTCACCATAGATCTTGTACCAGGGACAGGACCTATATCTATGGCGCCTTATCAGATGTCACCTATAGAATTGGCGGAGTTAAAGAAACAGTTGGATGACATGTTGGGAAAAGAGTTCATAAGGCCGAGTGTTTCACCATGGGGAGCTCCAGTGTTGTTTGTTAAGAAGAAAGATGGAAGTGCTAGGTTGTGCACGAATTATAGACAGTTGAACAAGGTAACAATTAAGAATAAGTTTCCGTTTCCTAGGATAGATGATCTGATGGATCAATTGAAAGGAGCAGCAGTATTTTCCAAGATTGATTTGAAATCTGGATACCATCAGATTAGAGTAAGGAAGGAAGATATACTCAAAACGGCTTTTAGGACAAGGTATGGACATTACGAGTATTTAGTTATGCCGTTCGGTGTGACTAACGCGCCAGCAGTGTTCATGGATTATATGAGCATGATATTTAGACTGTTCCTTGATAAGTTTGTTGTTGTGTTCATCGACGACATCCTTATCTATTCTCGTACATGGGAAGATCATGAGAAACATTTGAGGGAGGTGCCGTCAGTTCTGAAGGATAGGCAGCTTTATGCTAAACTTTCCAAGTGTGAGTTTTGGATAGAAGAAGTCCAATTTCTTGAACATGTGATCAACAAGGAAGGTATAGCAGTATATCCAGCAAAGGTTGAGGCAGTTCTTAAATGGGAACGGCCTAAGTCAGTAAGTGAGGTACGAAGTTTTCTAGGGTTAGCTGGATATTATCGGAGGTTTATAGAGGGATTCTCAAAGATTGTGTTGTCTATCACGCAATTGACGAGGAAAAATACAGCCTTTGAATGGACGGACAACTGTGAGCAGAGTTTCCAAAAGCTGAAGGAAAGGTTGACTACATCACCTGTGTTGACTTTACCAGATCCAGTAGGACAGTTTGACGTATACTGTGATATGTCATACTAAGGTTTAGGCTGTGATCTAATGCAAGAGGGAAGGGTTATGGCTTATGCTTCCCGACAATTGAGAATTCATGAGAAGAATTACCCGCCTCATGATTTGGAGTTAGCAGTCATAGTGTTCGCATTAAAAATATGGCGATACTTTCTGTATGGAGCAAAATTTAATGTTTACAGTGACCATAAAAGTCTGAAGTATCTGTTCGACCAAAAGGAGTTGAATATGAGACAGCGAAGATGGATGGAGTTTATCAAAGATTATGAGTTTGATTTACTATACCCTCATGGGAAGGCGAATGTGGTAGCGGATGCCTTGAGTAGGAAATCATTGCATGTGTCCGCGATGATGGTTAAAGAGTTGGAATTAATGGAACAGTTCAGAGATTTGAACTTAGGAATGGAGTTGGTTGAGGATAAAATTTGGTTAGGTATGATCACTATTAGTAGTGATTTTATGAGAGATCTTAAGGATAAACAAGTTCAGGATCTATATTTACAGGAGATAAGTAGAGGTATAGATGAGGGTAAGATTTCTGAGTTTAGTAGAGGAACAAATGGTGTACTGAGGTTTAGAGATAGAATATGTGTGCCAAAGGATTTAGAAATTAGGAAGGTGATATTAGAAGAAGCACATAAGAGTAAGTTGAGTATTCATCCTGGATCCACTAAAATGTATCAGGATTTAAAGAAATTGTTTTGGTGGACGATGATGAAGAAAGAGGTAGCAGAGTATGTTTTATCTTGCCTGGTGTGTTAGAAGGCTAAGATAGAGCATCAAAAGCCGGCGGGTTTATTACAATCATTAGATATCCCAGAATGGAAATGGGATAGCATAGCTATGGATTTTGTGGTTGAACTACCACGAACTCCTAAGAGACACGATGCGATTTGGGTTATCATTGATAGGTTGACGAAGTGTGCTCACTTCTTACCTATGGGTGAAAGCTATAGTTTAGAGAAGTTGACCCAAATCTACATCAAAGAAGTTGTTAGGTTGCATGGTGTGCCATCGAGCATTGTCTCAGACCGAGATCCTAGATTTACATATAGATTTTGGAAACAGTTGCACGATGCTTTAGGGACCAAGTTGAGGATGAGTTATGCTTATCATCCCCAAACAGATGGACAGTCAGAAAGGACGATTCAATCATTGGAGGATCTTTTAAGAGCTTGTGTTTTGGAACACACTGGCAGTTGGGATGAGTTCTTGCCATTGATTGAATTTACTTACAACAATAGTTTTCACAGTAGTATAGGGATGGCACCATATGATGCTTTGTATGGTAGGAAGTGTAGGACCCCGTTATGTTGGTATGAGATTGGTGAAAATCAAGTATTGGGTCCAGATGTGGTGCAACAAACTACAGAACAAGTTAGGAAGATAAGGGAAAAGATGAAGGAAGCACAGGATAGGCAAAGGATCTACAATAACAAGAGAATGAGACCTTTAGAATTCCAAGAGGGTGATCACGTGTTTTTTAGAGTCACTCCGAAGACCGGAATTGATAGGGCTATCAAAACTAGAAAACTTACTCCTAGATTCATCGGACCTTTCCAGATTCTTCGAAGGATTGGTCCAGTAGCTTATCATATTGCTTTACCACCTAACCTTGCTAACCTTCATGACGTCTTTCACGTTTCTCAGTTGAGAAAATATTATCCTGGTCATTCACATGTTATCGAGTCTGAGTCTATACAACTGCGAGAGAATCTAGAGTATGAGACTCTACCTGTAAGGATAGCAGACAGAGAGATTAAGGAGCTTCGCGGTAGACAAATTTCTTCGGTTAAGGTCATATGGGATGAAACTACTAGAGATGCTACTTGGGAACGTGAAGCAGATATGCAACAACGATATCCACATCTTTTCTGAGGTATGTAAATTCCGAGGATGGAATTTTTTTTTTCTAAGAGGAGTAGTAATGTAACAGTCTGTTTTTAATTACGCTGTTAACAGTAAAAATATATTTATTTATATTTTTAATTGAGACTTAGGAAATGATTTTTGGAGAAAAAAATCATATATGGAACTTACTCTACGGTAGGAAGCTTTGGTTAAAATTTGGGTTTAAAACTAAGACGGAAACCAGTCTGCGTTTTTTTTAACTGACAGTATAATTTTATACTGACAGAAAACCCTAATTTGGCCCGAAAACTGAAATTTGTAGATTTTTTATATTTTATCCATGAGGAAGTCTACTTTCCAAATTTCTGATCAAAAACAAAATATTATGTTTATCCGGACGAATTTTGGAAAAAGTTCGGACGAAAAACAATCGATGTTTTAACTGACAGTAAGATTTTAATGATCAGAAAACCTAATTTTGACTCGTGAACGAAATGGTTTATATTTAAATCATATTTCCAACAAGTTTGGTTAGTTTGAAATTTTTCGGTCGAAAACGAAATATTACGCTTTTTACGAGCGTAAAACCCTAATCCGGGAACCGACGGAGTCGAGAAGGGAGGTGGAGAGACAAAACCGGCCACCGGAGTAGCTGAGTCATGGGGTGAGTCACCACCATGACTCACCAAGCATTTATGAAGCATTAAATGCAAATTTAGGTGAAATGACCAAAATGCCCTTTTAGCTTAACCTAACCAAAGTTAAGTTAGATTTTAACCATGGTTAAGGAACCATGGTTAGTTTATGTGGTCTAAAATCAGTCACACCCTCCACTAAATGTGAGCCACATATTTATTAACCATAGTTAGCAAAGTAACCCTAGTTAAGTTAATTATTAACTATGGTTAAGCTTATATTAATTAAATAATCACAAAAGCTATTAATCCAACATCTAATAAACCAAACAAGGCCTAATATATAGCATATATATACCACAAAACCGCAGCCCCTTCACTCGTCCCTTCATTCTCTTCATCTTCTTCATTTTCTTCATTTTCTCTCACTTTTCTCAAGAACACTTCAAGCAATTTTGTGAAGGACTTGATCCATTCCTTTCAATTTTCCAACATCTAAGAGGTATAACTTACTCTTCTTGATAAATAAACATCATGTTCTTCATTGATTTTCTTGTTTCCAAGTCATGATCATCAAGTTTTCATGAGTTTTTCATTCTTAGATCTAGAAATTCAAATATTTCTAGAAAATTGTAGAAAAATCATTTTGATGTGAAACCAATTTCTATGATCTTAATATGTCCTCTACTATCATCATCTAAGAGTATGTAATCAAAATCATTTTCCTTCCTATTTATCTATTGAAGGCCGAATCTATATATTTTTAGGAAAAGGAAGTTTTGTTCAATTTTTACAATATGACACTTGATCTTTACTCTTTAATACCTATAGTTGTTATAAATAGAAACTTGAAATCAAAAGAAATTCCTAGCCCTATTTTCTAGCCTTGACCGAATTTGTGTTCATGTGAGCAAAATAAGTTTTCTTCAATCTTTAACTAGATCATGATTTGTATGAACTAACTAAGGTGTGTAGGTTATAGATCCAAGAGTTTGTGAGAAAAAATAATTTCTAACCTATTTTGCTCATTGAGGCCGAAACCTTAACCTAGTTGGTTAAAGGATTATGTTTTACAATCTTAACTATTAACACTTAATCTATGCTAGTTAATACTTTGGGAATTAGTATCTAAAAGATTGGATTAAGAAAATAACCCTAGCCTTATTTTTATGACTTGGCCGATCCTAGAACCATATGGTCATATTTAGATTTGTTTGATTAATTTGTTAATTTTTTGATTTGGTTGAAGGTGGTTTTGGTAACTCGTGGCGGGATATCAAGGATCGTCGATTTCGTGTTTCCGGTGGTAACTAAGGTGGGAGAAAGAACAATTCCATCGTCGAAACTGACAAGTAGTATATAATTTATAATAATGGTGTAGCGCGACCTAAACCCTACTAGTGGTTGAGTAATCGACAATACCAAAATCGTATTGGAAACTTTTTCGTAATACCAATGACGATTTTGGAATTGTAGGTTTATCGCCTTAGGTTAAATATTCATATTTGAGGATGCCTGAATTATTTAGTTTTGACTGTTTGTGATCCGCTGGTTGAGGTATTCTACTGCATGTGACGTTTATTTTGGTGTTTGAATATTTTATTGATTATTGTGTTATGCATGATCTGCCTGGTTTGATAAATTGCTTAGTTGATTTTAAGTAAAGATATATATTGCTTGGAGGTATTTTGTTTGGATGACAGTTTAGAATATGAATTAGAGGTACCTCGCTATTATTTTATAGAAGTGATGTGATATAGAACGTAAGTGGAGGTTATGAGGAAAAGCTTGAGGTACTAGGTTGTTATTGATAAAAGTCAGTGAGAATCATATGTTGCATTGTTGTTCATAACCGTGTATTTGAGATACACGAGGTCTGAAGTTCTCGTGGACCGTTCCAAATTAGAAGTTAAGTTGTGCAACTATAGTGTCATTGCTATGCATGAGCACCCTTGACAGAGTTGAGAGAGAAAATCAGGGTGTGCACCAACGGTACTGTGCAGCTATAGTGTCATTGCTTTGCATGAGCATTCTCACCATGGATGAGAATGTGCACCGACGTTGGGAACGTGTCACTTGGACGACTGATTGACATCCCTAACGGGGGATGTGTGTGTTAACGTTGATTTTTTGGTTGTGTCCAAAAAATTCCTTCATGGCAAATAATTATAGATCAAACGAGTGTGGGACCTACGAGTTATGTGGTAATCTCATCAGAATGTATGTATGAATAGTCTGCCAAGTACAAAATTGACAATTAAAGCCAGATAAAGAAATGCTGGCAAAGACTTGGTGTCAAACGATTATGTAAATTTGTCAAAGAGGTATAAATCATTGTCAATAATGAGTTTTGACGATAAATGATTCACATTTTAAAAGATATGTTTGAAATTTAAAAAAGAGGGACAATTATTTAATAGAAAATAACTTCCTAATCGTACTGAGTTTATAATGAAAAGAAAACTGAAGTTTGAAAGGAAAGTTAAGTAAAGAAAGATCTAAATGACACTACTTGCAAGAAGTAAAATAAACTTAAAAGACGAACTTAAGAGAAATACTGGAAGTTAAAAGGAACGAGTAAAGAACTTGAACAAAAAGGATGAAAATGGCATTGAATTTTGCCATAGTATCGAAATAAGAAGGATGGAGGGAATACTTGAATGTAATCCGTCAATCTGCTGTGTGATCGAGATGTGTAGGATGTGTATCAAGTAACCTCTCCTATTACATTGTAATAACTAGTATTTATAGGCAAAATAAAATATCTACCTAGTAGTAACTTCCTATCTAAATGACTGCCACATGTCCTTGGCAGTTCTCTTAGGCTTTACATTTAAACTGCTTGTCAATACAATTCCAATAACTGCTCAATGTCTTGAACCTCTCCGTGTCAACTGGCTTGTCTTTGATGGGATTAACTGCTTGACAACTTATCTTGACTATATTGTCGATTTTGAGACTTAGTCATTTTTTCTCTTTTCATATCTTTGACAATCCTCCCATGAATTTCGTCAAAAAGACTGCTTGTCAATCTATCTTTTCGTCGACATGTACACTTTCTTATCAGCTAAGTATTTTCGATACTTAGAAGATAACGTTCTTTACTTCAATTCCTTCGTCAGCCTGTCGGAATTATTTCTGTCAAGAGTTTGAAATTCTTCCACTAACAGATGTCCCCCAAGTTTTACTTTTCGACGGCCTTTCCCGAAGGAATAGCAAAATATGAATTTTAAATTGCCAATGAATTCTCTCAATTCCGGATTTTCTTCCGTTAACTAGATCTCATTTTAATCTAATCCCTACTTAATAGGGATAATTATAACGTTGCAGGTTTCTCGGAATTCGAACCAGAGACCTTCACACTTCTTTAAATAGCAGTCACATCACTGTGATGACTTTCTTCTACTTACCGTTCCTCTTCCCTCGCGAAAAACCCTTCTTCTTTAAAGGAAAAACCTTTCCTCTTCATCACTTTGCTTAATCTCCATGGCAACATCTTCAAAGATGTCAATTTTAGTACCTCGAGCCACGGTTGCTCCTCTTAGGGCAGTAGTTCAAGACCCAATTTTGGAAGAATCGGAATTATGGCAGGAATCTAAGGTAATTTACCCTGTTCATGATTCTTCCATTGCTTTGAGTCCGCCCGCTGCATTCTTGGGTCCTCTTGTAGCCCAGAATGAAATTTCTGAGGATTTACGTGGTTCTTTTCCTTCTGCTGACTTAAATGAGGTTATATTATCTTCATTAACTCCAGTCCCTATTCATGTCTTTAAAAAGAGCAATAGAATTTTTAGAATGCCTCATGCTACTCGATTTGATGCTTACATTAGTTGGCTTGACCGAGTTCAGGCTGAAAAACGCAACGTGTGGGAAGAAGCTGGAACTTTTCTAATTTATTCAGCTTTCTCGCCATGTTAAATTAGTAGATTTTTCTTTAATAGGAGCATCAATCTTTTTCTGGAACAGAACCACAAATAATTTCCACTTCCCTTATGGAATGATGGGTCCGACTTTATTCGACATGTCAGGTATTACGGGCCTTCGGCCAGATGGCCCTACCATGCATTCTGATGTCGAAGTTGAGAATCAAATTGATGTCTATGTTCCAAAATGCTCTTTCTCTAAATATATAACAGATTTTAGAGGTGGAGACCAAGAACCCGTGACGGATACTGAACACGTAGCCTTTCTGTTTCTTTATGTGCTTATGTCTTCTGTAGCAAGTCTGCTACTTTGATCGCTTCATATGTTCCTCTTGCTAATCTTTTGTCAACTGGCAAGAGATTAGCATTGGGCCAATGCGTTTTGGCTAATCTTTATGACAGTATGATTATGTTAGTTGATACTGTCAGGTCTAGACAAAAGAAAACCAACATAGGAGGGCCTATTTGGCTTCTCCAGTTGTGGTTGAATACTGCCTTAGAGCGTCAATTTTCATATAAAGCTCCTTCGAATCTTTCAATCGATACTTATGGCTCTTATCTCTGTTATGTGTCTGCTGAATCTTTGTCAAAAGATGAAACTGCCAACTTCAAGTTCTACTTTAAAATCTTTCACTCTCTTTCGTCCACCTCTTCAAAGATCATTTTCACTCCTTTTATTGACCGGAAGTATGGTCCAGAGTGGTTTACTAAATTAAGTACCACTATATCTAAATCCAACAAAACAATTTGGACCAAATTTCTTTGCCAAAAAATCATTTTTGTTGATGGTCCTAGTTTCAAAACCCATAGAATCTATCTTCATTTGCCCAATACCACTGCTTGTCAGCTCGGTTTCTGTCAATCTATTACTGCTCCTTACTCGTCAAACCCTGATGAGAACTTCATTGGTGCCAAAGCTCAAACATATGAAAATATCGTGGCCATCAGTGATGAGGATAAAGCTCGTAGGGCCTTTTTACAGCCTGTCTCATTCTCTGTCTTCCATGGAGTAACTCAAAGCTTTCTTGACTGGTGGGATGAGTACTATTCCAACCACCACCTAAGTTTAAAGACCTGCTTGAGTTGTATTGAAGACATTGTGGGTAACAGTGATGATTTTTCTATGCAGGAACAGGGATCCAACATCGAAAACTCGAGGTGAAATTCAGAAAGAAATTCAAGCCTTTAAATTTTTTTACAAAATCAAGTGGAATCCCTTAAGACCATTTGACATGGTTCATCATTGATGAGTGTGATTTCACCTCATATTTGCTTATCATTTTGCATGCATTTTCATATAGTTTAGGTAGATTTAATTTGATTTTTGGTTAGTTTTTACCTTGGAACGGGTAAGGCGGTTTTGTGGTGTTGTTTTGCATAAATTAAGGATTAAATGCTCAGGATCAACCATGATGGAGCTTGCATGAAGACAGGGCTTAAAAAGTGAAGAAAATGAGTCAAACAGAGCCCATCACGGCCTGGCCGTGATGACCATCACGGCCATGATCGAGCAAAACTGAAAAGAAAGAAGGCAAAAGTCAGAACTGGTCAAGGCCTGGCCGTGATGTCCATCACGGCCGTGACCTGTCAGCTGAACCAGACCCTCACGGGCAGAACTGATCACGGCCTAGCCGTGATGAGCATTGATGAGTGTGATTTTACACCATTTTTCATGTACATTTCTGCATGCATTTGCATATAGTTAGGCCAAATTATTGTTGATTTTGTATAGTTTTTCCTTTGGAACGGATGAGGTGGTTTCTGTGTGTTGTTTTGCAGGATTTAATGGAAAAATGCCCAGAAATCAGCCTTGGTGGAGCTTGGATGAAAAAGAGCTTGAAAAGTGAAGATTATGAGTCAAACAGAGCCCATCACGGCCTAGCCGTGATGACCATCACGGCCGTGATCAAGCAGAGCAGAAGGCAAAAGTCAGAGACTGTCACGGCCTGCCCGTGATATGAATCACGGCCGTGACCTAGGATTCGCGTCGCGAACAAAGGGCTCGCCTCGCGAGTGACCATTTTGTGCAAATTCGCCCAAGTCAGAAACCATCACGGCCTGGCCGTGATGGCCATCACGGCCGTGACGCGATACTGATCTATAAATAGGGCTGCGATGAACAGAAAAGGGGACTAACTTCTAACCTAAAAAAAAGAGCTTTTGGTGGAGAGAGCACTTGGGGACTTGGAGGCTGCGGCTGAGATAGGGTTCCAGTCCTAGAAGGGGAGATTTCCTTGCTCTGGGAATGGAGGAAGCTTGTCTATGAGTGTTCTCCATCCCTTTTTCTCATTCTCTTTTGTAATTCCTTTTATCATGAGCAGTTAAATCCCCATTGTTGGGGTTAGATGTAGCTTTTCTGAACTTGTTGTATTTGATTTGGTGTTTTAATGCAAGTTTCTATTTCTTTATGAGTATGTGATTCTGTGCTTAATGCTTTCCTTGGATTAGCTACCCATAGGAATGATATGTTGCTTTGATAGATGACTGGAAGGTTGGTGTTAAGGCATGCTCATGAATCATATGCCAAGTAGTTCAAGAATCTAGGAATAGGTGTTGAATGCTTGCAATCTTATAAGTCTTGACTTAATGCAAAATCTCAGGTTAATCCACCTAAGGAATTAGGGTTTAATTTGGGGTTTTAGGCTCAATGCACCTAAGGAATTAGGCTTGAGTATTTTAGAAAAGGCTTGATTGTCATAATTGAATTAGGACTTGTGTTGATAACCATTTCATTGCAATTAAGGGAGGATTAGTGTAGTCTAACCCTAACAATCTTAACCACATCTCTGTTTCCCTTCCAAGTGTTCGATAAAATTCCCAAAAGACCAAAA
Organism: Sophora flavescens; assembly: GCA_030762895.1. Lineage (NCBI taxonomy): Eukaryota > Viridiplantae > Streptophyta > Magnoliopsida > Fabales > Fabaceae > Sophora > Sophora flavescens. The sequence continues at coordinate 38,174,301 of CM061068.1, forward strand.
ATATTGTTTTGCTTTCTTTATTTTCTGTTTTAATCTCTCATACTTTGTTTTAGTCTAAATAGTTGTTAAGTTTGTGAATTGGTAATTGACAACCAATCCCTGTGGATACGATAACCGGTCTCACCACCGTATTACTTGATTGCGACGAGGTGCACTTGCCTTTATATCTTAAAAATCACGCAACAAGTTTTTGGCGCCGTTGCCGGGGATTGGTTTTGCCAATATCATTAGTAACAAAGGAGGCAACTAATTTAGACATTTTTATTCTTTTTTATTTTTCTGTATATATTTGATCTTTTTGTTTTGAGTTTTGTTTGTGCAAGGTGGACTGAAAATCATGGAGACTTATTACTTTCCCACCTTGGACGGTGTCACAAAATACCACTTTGGGCCTAATGTAGTCTTGGGAGACTACGGGCTCTGGGGACGTCACTGCCCTCATGCACAAGCTTATAGTGTGATAATGAAGCATGAGGAGGAATGGGAATGGAAGGAGCAAATACCGTTGAAAGCTGCTCTAGAACAGTATTCCCAAGAGCTATCCGCCTCTAAGGCCAAGGCAAGAGCAAATTGTGAGAGTATCGAAGCTGTCAAGCAGAACTTCAAAACGCACGTTAAGGAGATTTGCCAACAGTTAGTACAAGAGTCACATAAAGCCCAATTTGAGGAAAATCTGGTTTGGGGGATAGTTCAAGATGAAGACGAAGTGGTAGGGGATTCCACCATGCTTGCTGAGCAGTTTGATTTTTCTGCATTGGACAAATATGTCGGCTTGCATGCATGTGTGGACATTGGTAAACACTTTAAGAGAATTTTTGGTCTGCTACTCTTAGGCTGTAATTTAGGATCTCTCTTCTTCTCCCTCCTCTCTTCTCTTATTTTTATTTTCATGTTGTTGTTAACCAAGTTTGTCATCACCATGACAAGGCTTGAGTAGTAGTTTAAATTCTAGGGATTGGGGCTATACCCAAGGTCTGTTTATGGTAATGAATTGATTATTTATCTTTGTTTATTGCATTTTACTTTAGATATGATTTCTAGTGTTTTAATTACTCGTAAATTCGGCGGCCGCTTATTTGCGTGACGTAGATATTCTAAGGAGGAACCTAGCTGTGAACTTAGGTATCGGATCTATAGAATCAGACTTAGGACTTAAATCACGAGAGTTAGAAGCGATCCTTTGAGGGTCAACGAATTGTCACAAAGCGTAAAGGGTTCAATTTAAATTCGACTACCACGAGAGTAGGGGCTGGTTTAATTGGGCACGATTTTTGTAACCCGAGAAGGAGCATTAACTATTAGAGGATAAATTCTCCTTCAAGGCAATTTCGATAATTAACAAGGGATAATCAATTTAGTAACATAAACAATCTTGTTGGTAACCCAATTCCTAGGAATCCATTTAGATCTGAAAACCCATAAATTAATTTACTTTCTGTTTTGCTTGATTGAATTCCTTATCTGATTTTTTAAGTCATCTTTTATTTCAAATATCAAAAACCTTTTCAAAAATCCTTTTTATACAGTCCAATTTTATCGTTTAACAATTAGTTGCGATTTGAGATCACGGTCTCTGTGGGATCGATATCTTTTTTATTATTTGGCGACGAATCCGATGCACTTGCCGGATCGCACGTGCACTCGCACGACAACAAGTTTTTGGCACCGTTGCCGAGGACTGTGCTTTCTCGAATCTCAATTTAATTTTTAAATTGATTTTTCTGGACTTTTTCTTTTTATTTAACTTTTATATACCATTTTTTTTTAAAAAAAATTCTCCTTTTTTCCTTCTAGAGTATCTATCTCTCTGTGTTGTTTTATCTTTTATGCAAAGATTACTAAGTCTTGGAAACCTTAGTGAGGTCGACCCCGAAGTCGAAAGGACCTTTCACAGACGAAGGAGACTACAAAGAGAGAGAGAGGTTGATTCTCATTCCACTCATGACGAATCTCCTGGATACGAAACCGTTGAAGGACTACGCAGCCCCAAATGCTAGGGGTTTCCGAACTGGGATTGCTAGGTCAGAGATTGAGGCGGAGAACTACACTATACCGCCTATGCTAATCAACATGATTAGGCAACATCAATTTGGAGGATTGCCCTCGGAGGACCCGACTGATCGCGTGGAGACATTCTTGGAGTTCACCGATGCAGTTAGAATTCAAGGCGCCCCGGCTGATGCTATTCGTTTGAGGTTGTTCCCCTCCTCTCTTACTGGAAAAGAAAAAGCTTGGATGAAGCAAGTTCCCGCTAATACCTTGTCGACTTGGGACCAACTGGAGCAGGCATTCTTGGAGAAATTCTTCCCTCCCTCCAAGACGGCTTACCTACGAGCCCAGATCACCTGCTTCTTCCAAAAGGACGGAGAATGCCTGTCCAAAGCTTGGGATCGCTACAAGGGATTGGTGGAGTCTTTCCCACATCATGGACTCGAGAGGTGGTTATTAGTGCACACCTTCTACAACAGATTGGATTACTCTTCGAAGGTGTCACTTGATTCCACAGCTGGTTGAGCCTTTATGAATAGGCCTCTGACTGAGGCATTCAACATCATTGAAAACGTGGCCACCAACTACCACCAATGGGGTTTAGAAAGAGGTAATAACCCAAAAAATATTTTGGTTGGTAAGTTTGAAATGAATAGCACTGATCTCATCATGTCTAAAATTGACTCACTTAATAAACGCTTTGATCAGCTTGAAAGGGCTAACGTGAGTTCAATAGGTGCTACTAACATTGTTTGTGAGATTTGTGGAATGCAGGGACATGACATAATGGAGTGCCCACGTGGTATTGCTCATGGATCCGGCGCTTCGGGGGAACAAGTGAACTCTTGTCACAACTTTTACGACACGAACTCGAAGTTGCCAAATTATGCTCCCCCAAATCCTTACAACCAAGGAAGGAAGAACAGCCCTTACCTCTCGTACGGGAACTACAGCAACACGTTGAACCATGAGTTCCAAGAAGGCTAAGGTAATAGGAAACCCGCAGCCGGGTATCCCCAGGTACAGAAGTCTAAACTCGAGTCTTTATTGGAAAGTTTTGTTGAAACTCAAAAAACAAAATGAAGAGTTTAGACAACAAGGTAGGGCAGTAAACAAGGCAATAAAAGAGCTAGCATCTAAGGTAGATAACTTAGCCATCCATAACAAGATGCTAGAAACTCAAATTGCCCAACAAGCCAGCACATACTCTAGGCCTAAGGGTATGTTCCCGGGCCAACCCGAAGCTAATCCCAATGAGCATTGCAATGCCACATACTTGAGGGATGATAAGCTTGGGGTGATTGAAAAGGATGCGGAATATGAGGAGGACATGAGCGAGGATGAAGAGCCAGAATCAAAGTATGTCCCTCCACCACCGTACCAACCCCTAATACCTTTCCCACAAAGGTTGGTCAAGAGAAAGCAAGTAGAGATAAAAACTAATATGCCTCATAAACTGAAAGACCCAGGTAGTTTCTCTATCGCTTGCTCAATTGAAGAAATGCAAATAGACCAAGCCTTATGTGACTTAGGGGCTAGTGCGAGCTTGATGCCACTTACTATCTTGGAGAGGTTGGGAACCAAGGAGTTGAGTCCATTCAAATTCTCCTTACAATTAATGGCTCAACTAGAACTCCTCTAGGCATACTAGAGAATGTTCCTGTAAAGGTAGGGAAATTTTTCATCCCTACCGATTTCCTGGTATTGGATATAAAAGGGAATTTTGAATTCCCCATCATTTTAGGAAGGCCATTCTTAGCCACCGTTGGAGCAATAATAGACGTAAGGAATGGCAAACTCTCTCTGAATGTAGAGGATGGTAGGGTAGATTTTGAATTGACTAACTCATATAACAACCCACCTTTTGTGAGTCATGTGTGCAGAATCGATATAACGTCTCTAGTGGTAAAGGAAGAGCTCAACATGGAAGTAACTCCGAAGATTTGCAAGACGATTGATGCACCTAGTAGTGATGAAGTTGGAGTTGATCATCATGTGGAAACAAAACTTCCGACGGGAGGGAGTAAGGCCATGAAGCTCAGAGTGAAAAGAGCAAAGCGGAAGCGTAATTGACCATATGAGCAGAATCGGTTCTTTGAAGGACTCCCATGGAAGAGAAGTGTTCCTGCACTTCTACGCCCAGTCGACCCAGGTTGATTGAAGGAAGTATGGTCAAGCTTAAGACCGTAAATAAGCGCTTCTTGGGAGGCAACCCAAGTTTTCTTTCCCTTTTCCATTTGTTTTTGAATTTAGCTCTTGAATAATTTGAGAAGATCAAGAGGAAAAAGATCATAAATTAATAGATTTGTCAAGTGTTTTCAGGTTAAGAAAGAAGGAAGAGCAAAAAGGGCACGGACAAATAAAGTCAGAAGTCATCACGCCCAGACCGTGACGGTGGCCACGGCCGTGATGAGCTAACCAAAGAAGACCAGAAAGGATCACGGCCCAGCCGTGATACCCATCACGGGCGTGATGAGAAGGACCCTGAAGATCAGAATCCATCACGGCCTAGCCGTGATAGAAGTCACGGTCGTGACAGGCCAGCTCCTATGGACCAGAATTGATCACGGCCTAGCAGTGATACACATCACGGCCGTGATACATTTTCCAACAAGTGACTGGCATATGAGCCAACACCCGCTACCACCTCGGTGAGTTGTTCCATTTTTCTCATCTCTCCGACTTGATTATTTACATTGGGGACAATGTAAATCTTTAAGCTTGGGGTAGGGGTATTTTTAAATTTTTTTGCATTTTTCATGTTGCATTCATATAGGCATAGTTTTGCATGATCACATGATTAGATTGCTCCTTGCTTAGATTATGCATCCGATTGCGAGAACTTGGTGCCAAATAAATTGAGATAGTGAATTTTGAGCCCAATTTTTTTATTCTTGTGATAAGGCTAAAAAATAAAAATGCTTGAGATGATCTTTTGATAGTTGATAATTAGCATGTGGTTCCTTAAATTTATGTTTCTCACTGATTTTAAACTACTAAATGTGAGATTTTTGAGCCAAAAAGGGGTACTCACTAAATCTACCCCATTCTTTGTGACAGAGTATTTTATTCCTCTTGAATTGTATTCTCTAGAACTTGACTTGAAACCGTTTTGAAACTTAAAAATTTTTGAAAACATTTTTGAAAATGATTGAGGCATTATGTATTTTTCCGGTCTTTTGAGCTTTGATTGATTAAATGCTACCCCTTAGTTACCCAATTTTGAGCCTAAAAGAATAAAATACTTTTCTTGGTGCCTTGAAATATTTTGATGAATAATGCTTGATATGACGTCTTTTAAAGTATTGCAAAAATGGTAAAAAGGTAGTTTGAAAAATAAAATTGTGGGATGAGAAAATTAGGAAAAAAAAATATTTCTCTAAAGTTGAAAATCTCCCCTTCTCCAAATAAAATAAACAAAAAAAAAATGGAGAAGGGGATGACAAAAAGAATTGTCATATATCCTTAAACACTTGAGTGAGGTGAGAAGAGTGTCCGAATCAGTGTGAATATGAATTTAGAAAACCTAAGCTTCTAATTGGACTTGAAACTGATTATCTTTTGGGAACTTATTGAATATGCCTGTCACTTGGATTAGTTGCTCGGGTTCTTGGTTCACTATCCATGCTCTGATTATCTTGTATGGCCTTGGTGATTTCTTGAGGACAAGCAAAATCTTAAGCTTGGGGTGATTTGATGAGTGTGATTTCACCCCATATTTTCTTATCATTTTGCATGCATTTTCATATAGTTTAGGCAGATTTAATTTGATTTTTGGTTAGTTTTTACCTTGGAACGGGTAAGGCGGTTTTGTGGTGTTGTTTTACAGAAATTAAGGATTAAATGCTCGGGATCAATCATGATGGAGCTTGCATGAAGAAGGGGCTTAAAAAGTGAAGAAAATGAGCCAAACAGAGCCCATCACGGCCTGGCCGTGATGACTAATCACCGCCATGATCAAGCAAAACTGAAAAGAAAGAAGGCAAAAGTCAGAACTGGTCACGACCATGACCTGTCAGCTGAACCAGACCCTCACAGGCAGAACTGATCACGACCTAGCCGTGATGAGCATCATGACCATGACAGACCAAAAAGTGAAGAAACACCCAAGGCAGAATCCGTCACAGCCTAGCCGTGATGGCCATCACGACCGTGACACGCATTACTTGGATCTGAATCAACTGATTTGGATCTGATTTGTGTTTGATTAGGATTCAAACTTCCCTAATCTATAAATATGGCATCAGGCTGAACATTTTAAGAGACTTTTTGGGCTGCTACTCTTAGGCTATTATTTAGGATCTCTCTTCTTCTCCCTCCTCTCTTCTCTTATTTTTATTTTCATGTTGTTGTTAACCAAGCTTGTCATCACCATGACAAGGCTTGAGTAGTAGTTTAATTTCTAGGGATTGGGGCTATACCCAAGGTCTGTTTATGGTAATGAATTAATGATTTATCTTTGTTAATTGCGATTTTGCTTTAGATCTGATTTCTAGTGTTTTAATTACTCGTAAATTCGGCGGCCGCTTATTTGCGTGACGTAGATATTCTAAGGAGGAACCTAGCGGTGAACTTAGGTATCGGATCTATAGAATCAGACTTAGGACTTAAATCACGAGAGTTAGAAGCGGTCCTTCGAGGGTCAACGAATTGTCACAAAGCGTAAATGGTTCAATCTAAATTCGACTACCACGAGAGTAGGGGTTGGTTTAATTGGGCACGGTTTTTGTAACCCGAGATGGAGCATTAACTATTAGAGGATAAATTCGTCTTCAAGGCAATTTCGATAATTAACAAAGGATAATCAATTTAGTAACATAAACAATCTTGTTGGTAACCCAATTCCTAGGAATCCATTTAGATCTGAAAAACCATAAATTGATTTACTTTCTATTTTGCTTGATTGAATTCCTTATATGATTTTTTAAGTCATATCTTATTTCAAATATCAAAAACCTTTTCAAAAATCCTTTTTATACAGTTCAGTTTTATCGTTTAACAATTAGTTGCGATTTGAGATCACGGTCTCTGTGGGATCAATATCTTTTTTATTACTTGGCAACGAATCCGGTGCACTTGCCAGATTGCACGTGCACTCGCACGACAACAATCATGTTAATAGTGTTTTAGCTGAACCCAAAAGTAAGCATGACAATAAGGAATCTAGAAGGCTTGCCAAGTATTGGGGCATTCCAAATATGACCAGGGAATATTTTGACAGTTTAAAGGCTCCTTTTCCTAAACTTGTGCCTATTCCTTGTGCCCCTTTAGGTTTAGCTGATTCACACCCAGGAAAGCCGACGAAAGGAGGTAACTTTTTCTTTTTAGAAAGCGTGAGTGCTTACGTTGACCCTTTTGAAAAACCAAATCCAGTTACCTTCGCTCGTCGGTTTCTCCAACCTGATGACGACTTTGGATTCCATTCACGAATTCTAACTTGTAATTCAGGTATTTACTCGTCAAATAATTTTTTATTCTTTCACTTTTGCTGACAATCAACTTATTTATGTTGTTATTGACAGCTATTCCTCCTGACAAACCTCTTCCTGGTAAGTCTAAATATGATGTACTGACTGAAAAAGCGTTGGAAAATCATGATGAAGATAAAGACGTAACTCCTGTGGCGGCCAAAACTGTCAAAAAAAGCTCACGGCCGACGAAAGCTTCTGTTTCTAATACTCAGACAATTAAAAGGTCTAAGAAAAAAAAAGAGAAAGCTGCTGCTTCTGACCTCTCTTCCAAAAAATCAAAGTCTACCAAAAGCTTTTCAATCTCGGCAGACTCTGATGCCGCCAAAGCCTCTACTTCATCCAAGGTCCAAGACATCGTTGTTAGTTCCTCCAACACTTCTCCCTCCAACCGATCCAAGGTAAAAAATTTACGTTGGTCTATCAAGTTATACCCTTTTGTTCACAACCTCTCATTCTTATTTTGACAGAAGGAGAAAGTCGTCGAGCCTATTCCGATAACTGAAAAGGCAAGTGCTTATGTTGACTTGATGTCTTCAGACTCTAACATGGTATTTCCACTGATCTTGTCATCTTCCTTTATATTATTTTTATAATCATATATATATCATTTTCCTTCACGTTAGGAAAAATCTCTTCAGATTGAAGATTCAATGACTATTCAAGAAATTGTCAACAAGACTGTCGAACCAGCGAATCGATCCGATTCAGAGGTACAAGTTGACAGAAATTTAGGAAGCACTATTGTTGACACTAGAGGTCTGACAGATGATCCTCAACATCTCGAATGCAATCCAGAAATGTCCCCCAGCCCTCATCATCACATTTCAATCACTCCAGCTTCTATAGCTGACACACCAGTTGAGACTGACATAGAAGCCTTGCTGGCTGAAACAATTCCTATCGTTGAGGATATTGACATAGAAGCCTTGCTGGCTGAAACAATTCCTATCGTTCCTTCTCCACCTGTAATCAGACCTCCAATCATGAAGTCTCCTGACCCTAAACCGGCCCTTCACTTCAACATTTTGATTAATATGCTGTCGGAAGTAAGCCGAAAAGAATCAACACTTTCTGCTAACTCTTCATCAACTCAACATGACTCCAGTGATTCTCGAGTCGTCAACCTATGCATGATCTCCAGGCTCTTCTTGACAATTCTTTTAATGCACTTTTATCTGATGCTAGCATTCAACAAGAATTGTCACGACTCATCAAAGAGATCACTCCTCTCCATTCCAATCTCCCCATGTCGAGCCGTACACACCTTCTTTCCATCTATAAATTCTGGGAGCGGCTCTGGAAAGTTAGAAAGGATGACTTCTGTCATTCCTTCTTATGAGGAAGAAGAAAATATTAAAGATGATCTCTTAGCTCGGTTCGGAGATCTGGAAACTTCTAAACAAAAGGAACTTGACCTTATTTCCACCGGAATTCATACCAAGGAGAGTCTCTTGGAGTATCGAAAGAAACTATTGGCAGAGATTGAATTGACAGATCTGAAATGCGCCAAGTTTGACAAATCTCTAGAAAAGAGTAGAGACAAAGTCAAAGCTATTGACGACGAATCTATTCAACTTGGACGGAAAGCTGAAAGTGTAGTTGGCAAACTCCGCGCATTACAGCCCGAATATGAAGCTGCTGCTGCTGACAAGACTAACCTTTCCTTTTCATAGGATCAGTTGTCCTTTGATTTCAACTTAGGACAAAATTGATAGTTGTAGTTCTTTTCTTTGTCACACTCTAATCTTGTAACTTAGGCCAATTTAGTGAACATTCTTATTTCTTTTCACTTGTTGTCAATTTTTACTTCTAACATTGTCGGTTTATATGCCTTCAAATACTTGCCATTAATTGACTTAATTTTCGAACCAGTATCAACATTGACAAGTGCATAAGCATTTCCAGAAAATGCTTTATCAACTCTAAATGGTCCTTCCCATTTAGGTGACCATTTGCCATATTCTCGATAACTTTTATCCATGGGCAATATGACTTTCCACACCAGATCATTTACCTTAAATGATTTAAACTTAACTCGACTATCCTAGAACTTTGCAATTCTTTCCTTCTGTCGAATCAAATTTTATAATGCAATCAATCTTTCATCACTTAACTCATCCAATTCGTCCAGCATTGCATTCCAATATTGGTTGGTAGGTAAGTCATTTTGCCTTTGAATACGAGTAGACTGAAGATTGATTTCGACAGGCAACACAGGATCGTGTCCATAAGTTAGCCGATATGGTGAAGTTCCTGTCGCCTGCCTGGGTGAATTGCTATATGCCAACAGTATTTGATCAAGAGTATTATGCCAATTCTTAGGTTGTCTGCCCACATGTTTTTTTTATAAGACTAATAATGATCTTATTTATGGCCTCAATTTGGCCATTAGCTTGCGCATAGTTTGGTGTAGATGTGAGCATTTTTATATGCTTAGAACCAGCGTATTCCACAACTTTCTTGCCGACGAATACTGACCCTTGATCTGCTGTCAACGTATGGGGTATGCCAAATCGATAAATAATTTGATTTTCAATAAAATTAATTACGTCATGTTGGGTGACTACTTTAAGGCAAACTGCTTCTACACATTTGGTAAAATAATCAACTCCAACTAAAATGAATTGATGTCCTTTCGATGAAGAAGGATTTATTTGGCCAATTAAATCCAAAGCCCATCCTCGGAATGGCCAAGGCTTGACAATAGAATGTAATTCGCTAGCCGGTACATTTTGTATATGACCATGTTTCTGACATTGTTCACAAGACTTGGCAAACAAAATACAATCTTTAATCATAGTTGGCCAATAATATAAACTTCGTCGAAGAATCCATTTCATTTTATCTCCTGCCTGATGGGCTCCACATATGCCTTCATGGACTTCTGATAGAGCCAAATAAGCATCTTGTTAACTCAAGCACTTGTGTAGAGTCCCGTCTACATACCTTCTATATAACAGTCCTCCTTGCATTGTGTACTTCAATGCTTTGTATTTCATTTTCCTATCTCCATTCTGACTTGGATTTTCCAAATGTTCAATTATTGACAACCTCCAGTCATTAGGCAGAATTACATCATTAACCAAAATATCTCTTTCTAATAATGGATATAATAATTCTCTGATTTTCATTAATCCTGACAAAGTCTTTTGAGATATCTTGTATCCTGAGGCTATTTGAGCTAACTCATTAGCCTCTTGATTCAAATTTATGGGAATATATTCGACAACTACATCATCGAATTTTTTCATTAACTTACTAGCTATGATACAATATTTTGTTAAGTTGTAGTTGACACACTTGTATTCTTGAGTAAGTTGTTTGATAACCAATTGATAATCTCCAAAGATATGCACATTTCGTGCTTTCATTTCTATTAGTATCTCTAATACGACAATCAAAGCTTCATATTCAGCTTCATTGTTGGAACATGGATACTTAAGTTCAAACATGAACTTAGTAGGAGTTCCTTGTGGAGTCAAGATTAAGATTCCTACTCCACTACCTCCTCGATGCCTTGATCCGTCAAAGTAGAGTTTCCAGAGTTGTAAACTGACAACATTTATTTCTGGCATGTCCAATCCTGGATGGTCTACCAAGAAGTCAGCTACTGCCTGTCCTTTGATAGCTTTAGATGGTACGTATTGTAAAGAATATTCTGACAAAGCAATGGTCCATTTACCGATACCTCCATTAAGGACTGGTTTCGACAACATATACTTTATAACATCAGTTTCGGAAATAACGAATACATTACATGGCATCATATAATATTTAAGTTTTGTACAAGAGAAATACAATGCTATACATAACTTTTCTATTGCACTATATCTTCTTTCAGCATCATTGAGGACTCTGCTTAGATAATCTACGGCCCTTTCAACATTGTTATCATCATCCTGGGCCAATAGACATCCTATAGTGTCTTCAGATGCTGATATGTACAAACGGTCGATGAGGAACTGCGGACATCATGACCGGTGGATTGACTAGGTATTGCTTGATCTGGTCAAAAGCCTCTTGATGACAAGGCTCCCATATGAAGCTTTGCTCTGCTTTCAACTTGACCAGCGGTGCGAATACTCTTGTTCTTCCCGACAGATTTGATATAAACCTTCTTAGAAAGTTAACCTTTCCTAGGAAGGATTGTAGTTCCTTTTTATCTGTCAGTTCTGAGGCTTCCATGACCGCTTTGGCTTTATTTATGTCCACCTCAATTCCTATTTTGTGAACTAGGAAGCCTAAGAATTTGGCAGCTGACACTCCGAAGCTACACTTCTCTGGGTTCATTTTGAGGTTGTGTCTTCTCATCCTTTCAAACCCTTGCTTCAAGTGCTCCAAGTGGTCATCTTTAGTTTTGGATTTGACAACCACATCATCAATATATACTTCTATGAACTTTCCAATCGCATCATGGAAAATCGTGTTCATTACTCGTTGATAGGTGGCTCATGCATTCTTTAAACCGAAAGGCATGACAACCCATTCATATGTCCCAATTGCTCCTGGACACTTGAAGGCAGTCTTTGACACATCTTCTTCGGCTATAAAGATTTGATTATAACCTACATGGCCATCCATACAACTCAAAATTTCATTTCCTGATGCTGAGTCGACAAGCATGTCGGCTATTGGCAACGGATACTTGATAGTGTGATTTCACATCATATTTTATGTACATTTTTGCATGCATTTTCATATAGTTTGGGCATATTTAAATTGATTTTAGTTAGTTTTTACCTTGGAACTGGTAAGGTGGTTTTGTGGTGTTGTATTGCAGAAATTAAGGGTTAAATGCCCCAGATGAGCCATAATGGAGCCTGGATTAAGTTGGAGCTTGAAAAGCGAAGATATTGGATGACTCCAATTTAATTTGGAATGGAAATATTTGATGACAATTGGCAAAAGTCCAGCAACAATATAAGAGGCCTAATTGATAGATTGGATGATTTGGATATTAATGGCTTACCATAAATGGAGAGAGGAATTGATCTTCAATTTATAAATGATAGAAGCTGCAACAAATCACATGAATCAATTTACAATGGATTAAAGAAATTGGCAATTAACATAAAGCAAATTTGGAAAGGGTCAGCAACGTTTATTTTTGGTTTTGAAAGGCAAATTGATTCTGATAATTCAATTCAAGGAGGGCCCACGCCAATTTGTGAAGAAAGAAGGATTGTCTTTGGAAATTAAATTCACTTAAAGAATCTTATTGAAATTCAAATTCAATATGTTACTAAATGCTGACCCCACGTGAGTTCAAGAGAATGAATTGAAATTGCACTTCAATTGAAATTAGAAGAAAGTCGGCGCTAGAAGCAATCTGGCAGGGGCCCACGCATTCAAGCCTGATTGATTTTGGAGATTCAAGACCTGCACTATATTTTAGCCACAACAGCGCCATCAACAAGGAGACAGACACGGCTACACACAAAAAAAGAGGGACTTTTAACCTAGGAGCACTTTTACCCTAGGGAGACTCTTAGGAAGCAAAAAGGGGCGTGTTCTCTCTACTCTTGGACTGGAAAAGAATTGGATTGGAAGAAGATTGGAGGATTCGTCATGAGTTTTCTTCATCTTTTCTCTCTTTCTCTTTTGTAATTTCTATTACCATGAGTAGCTAATCCCTTTTTGTTGGGATTAGATGTAGCTAATCTGAACCTCATGTATTTGCTTTGATTGATTAATCTATGTTTATGTTTTGTATTAGTGTTTAATTCCGTCGCTTAATGCTTTTTGTGGTTTAGCTACCCATAAATTTATTTGAAGATTTGATTTGCAATGGGGACGTTCTTATCAATTCTTGTTCTGGAATTATTCACCTAGTAAACCTCGCATCTAGGAATGGGGTTTGGTTTATTAGCAATCGCGTAATCCTTAATCTTAATGCAAATTCATTAATCTAGGGCACCTAAGGAATTAGGGTCTATTAGTGGATTTAGGCTCTTGTCATCTGAGGAATCAGGGCTTGAGTAATTCTGTGGGTTGATTTTAATAATTGAAGCATAAACTCGATTGGTGGTCTTGGTATTGCATGAGGCTAAGGTTTAGTGAAATTTAATCCCAACACTCCTATTTGCATTCCAAGTGTTTGATAAAATTCCCCCAAAAGACCAAAAATATTTTATTGCTTTTGTTGCTTTATTTTATGTTTTGATCTTTCTTCATTTAGTCTAGATAGTTGCTTGATTTGTGAATTGGTAATTGGCAACCGATCCCTGTTGATACGATAACCGGTCTCACCACCATATTACTTGTACGACTAGGTATACTTGCCTAGAAATTGTTCAACAATACTCATCTTTGGGGGTAGCCATATTTAAATTTCTAAAGTCTATGAATACCCTCATTTTGCCATTCTTTTTAATGACAGGGACTACATTAGAAAGCCAATCGACATACCTGGCTGTTCGAATGAACTTTGCTTTAAGCAGCCTTTGCACTTCCTCTTTGATTTTATGCACTACCTCTGGAGCAAACCTTCTACTTGTCTGCTTGACAGGCTTGCAATTCTCCCTAAGTGGCAGCCGGTGTTCAACAAGATCTCTGCTTAAACCAGCCATTTCATCGTAGTCCCATGCAAAGCAATCTTTATACTCTGCAATTAATCTAACAAGTTTTTGTTTGTAATCCTCTGGCAGAAAAGCAATGACAAAAATGGGCCTTTTCTTTTCTTCCGTCCCTAAATTTATTTCTTCTAGAGGATCTTCTACTTCAACATTTTGATTAACTTCGGCTCCTTTCTCAAAACCCAAAAGACCGTCGTCAATGATACAATCTATTAACACACTCTCTGAAGTGTGTACTTCTCTGTCGTCCATATAGGCCGACAATCTTCTCAGGTGTGTTCCAAGGCTCATTGTCGGAACTGGGCCGAGACTTGTCGACCGCTTCCTTTATCTTTACGCCAAACTGACTGAGAAGACTTGCTTCTAACACATCTTTGTCAATGACCCCTTCGTTGGCAGTCACGGGTCTGACATTTGGCGAATATACTTTGAAATCCACATGTGACTGCTGGGCGTAATACGCGTTATCGTCTGCTTCGACGATCTCCACTTGATCTTGCTCATTCCACAAGATTATTTTCCGATGCACTGTCGAAGGAATTGCTCCCACAGCATGAATCCAATCCCTGCTAAGTAATAAGTTGTAGCTTGATTTGGCTGGAATTATCACGAATAATGTCATTCTCTCGACAATGTCAACCTGGATATTGAGAAGTACAACACCATCTGATGGAGATGTTTTGCCACTGAAATCAGTGACGACCATGTCTGTCGGAATTAAGTCCGACAGATCTTTTCCTAACTTCTTAAACATTGCCCTAGGCATCAAATTGACAGCGGCTCCTCCATCAATCAGAACTCTATTAGTGGGTCTCCCATCAATTATGGCCTTTACATGCAATGGCTTTAAATGATTTCTTTGTTCATCAGTGGGATTTTCTAACTGGGCTATATTGTCGAACACGGTGACCAAATTCTCTTGGACATACATCCAAAAATCATCTGGATTTGTCATTGTCGACCATATCCTCATCGTCTGAAAAATCCACTTCAAGATATCCTTCATACTCCGCTAGGATGACGGAAATCAATCCTATATTCATTCTCATGCCTGGTTCTAGGATGATTTCATTCTCTGGATCCTTGTCTAAGAATGTACCTCCGACAGTTCTTGCATGATTTCTCTTCAAATCATTGTCATCGTCTGATCCTGACCTTTCTGACAAAGGCCGGACTATCCCTGCACCACAATTATCCAGTGCCTTGATGGTATCAGCTAGATCTTCATTTTGGCTATCCATGTCCACGCCTCTGCTGATGTTAATATCATCATTTGGATCGTTTAATGCCTCAATGATAGCTTCAAAAGACAATTCCTCCTTGGTCAAATCACATTCAGGTTTGAATGTTGCCAACTGATGATCTTGCATCCTCGCCTGGAACTTCTTCTCAAGCCCTGCTACCTTTTCCATGTCAATTAATCCAACCGGTCATTTGCCTGTGGATTTCGTTGGTGGTGACGACATTTCTAAGGCCTTCTTTTTCTTTGCTACACAGACCTGGGATATGGACTTATTTGATCTATTTTGAGTAACAGGCACCCTCATGTCAATCTCCATTGGGTGAGCCTCTATCACGTTCTTCATTTTGACATCTCCACTCTTGTCAGCTACGTTGTTAGCCATTGCAACCAAACAACCAGTATTTTACGAAGGCATCTCTTTTATGGTGACACCTCCTTGCCTGGCAAGCTTCTTCTTTTGAGCATGTCGGAGCCTTTGCAACCTCCTCTTTTAGCTCTTAGAGATGGTCAGCTGAGTTGATGGTTCTGACAAGCCAGGTCCTGTTATCTGAGCATTCTGGGCTAGTTGGACCTTTCGGCAATCCTCATTCCAAAAAGGTGGATTGTGGTCATTGAACTTGTTTTTTCTAATCCATTTCTGCTTTCGTAACTCTGGATAATGAGTCGTGGCAGAATTCTTTACCCATTGATCCACCATTACATTGGACGGGGGTTTCCTAGTCTTGACAAAATCGAATCTGCCACCGACAAAGTTGTTATTTCCCACTGATCCTCTGATTGGCTCTTTAATCCAACCTCCGGTGTGGTGTTGTCTAGGTCTTGTCTGATGCATATGTTGTTGACGGCTATCTATCTGTCTATTACCACCAGGTGTAGCACTTCTGTGCACACTGTTAGACCCAGCATAGCTACTCGAGTGTGAAAATCTGCCTTGGCTACTACCATTGCGGGACTCAGTTCTGTCTTGTGGGCGATAAGATGGCGTTTTTGCCCTCTGGCTTTCTCGGCAGCCACTTCGTCATAAAATGTTTCGCATCTTGGGCAAACTTTAAGTATGCCATCAGATTTTTTGCGTGTCATAAAATCGATAAGCGGTTCACCCGGCTTTGGATAAATATCAAATGAATCCGACAGATCCATCTGGATATTTTACCCAGCCCTGATGTTGACCATGCCTATTCCCATAGGGACTCGGCGGTCAGCCTTGTTAACTTTAGGACCAAACGGTTCTGTATCAACCTTCATGTCTGGTTTCTTGTCTGAAAATTTTAGTCTTCCTTCTGCCAAACCTTTCTGAATAATGTCCCTGAAATGCATACAATCATTAGTTACATGACCAAAAGTGTTATGATATTTACAGTACTTCCGATCCTTAATCTCATGGGCCTTCAAAAGCATATGGTCATCTGACAATTTTAACTGCTTATCTTTGAGTAATATGTCAAATATTTGGTCGGTTTTGGTCACGTCAAACGTATACACTTTCTTATTAATGAAAGGAATCCTTTCTTTGGTCCTCGCAGGCTTCAAAGCTTGGCATATATAAGGTGGACCATTTTTTAATTCAACGTAATCTACCTCATATTCCTCAGAATCGTTGCCCTCCTCGTCGGATTCATTACATCCGACAAAGTTAATCTTTTCTCTTTTGAGGAATTTCTTCTGCTTGAAAACCTTTTCGGCTTTCAATTGTTCAATTTGTCGGACTTTATCTCCTAAATGGGCAAGATCAATTAGATGTTGGTTGACCAACTTCTTCCTAATATGATAATCTAGACCCCCAGCAACAATCTTTACTATTTCTGCCTCAGGGATAGGGGTGAAGCAACGACTCCTCATTTGAAAGAATCGGGCAAGGTAGTCATCGACAGGCTCGTTATTCATCCTCTTAATGCCAAATAAGTCTGTCAATCCTATCTTTAAGTCACCCCTAAAGAATTGATCAAGAAAACTCCTCTCTAATTGATTCCAAGAATGTATGGAATTAGGCCTCAGAGTTGAAAACCAAGAAAAAGCATTCTTAGTCAATGAACTCGGAAAGAACTTCATCTTCAATCCCTCCTCTAAAGCCAAATCTCCCAACTCGATTGTATATCGCGCAATGTGCTCGATTTTCGACTCTCCACTTTCTCCTGAGAATTTTGACAACTTGGGTAGTTTGTATCCTCGAGGCATTTCCACCTGTTGGACCCAATCAGGAAATGCCAACGCAAAAAATGGTTGATTGGCATAACCTATGTTAAAACCAAACCTATTCAATGCTTACTCGACGACTTGATTGACATTTTGATTTAGAACGTTTTGACGAAACGCTCCAAAAGCACCCTGGTTTATGACAAAATCTTCGTCTTCCTCTGGTTGTAGAATATGTACATTTCCACGTCTCAAAGGAATCCGACGATGGGGTTGTGGCCGTTCGTCATCTTGTTCAGATCCGTCAAGTTATATAACTTGTGGTTGTTCAACCTGTGGTTGATTATTCCTATTGACATTTCTATTGAGATTTCTATTTGTATTTTGGTTATCATCTGGGGCTACAACGCCCAAGGCTCTATTTAACCTATGTATCTCATTTGCCAATGTCAAGCATGAATTATTCGTGTTTTCCATTAATGGCGCAATCACTGTACTCATCTGTTGAGTAAATGTATTCACCATGTCATGGTTACTAGAGTCAATTTGTTGTCGAACATTGGCTAGTGTAGCCTCTGACAGACCAACAATATTTTGTGGGGGTTGTCTTAGTGGGGATATATGTGGCCTTACTACTGGTTGCTCTTGTCGAGAAGGGTTATTACCATTGACCTTGTTATCCCATTCACATGACTGGGAATTTGCTCCCCAGTCGATGGTCCTGCCTATCCAGATGCATGGGCAGCCATCGTCATTCCATTTGGATATGGTATGTATGCAAATTGGATATTTTGATTGGTTATCATTTTGGTGATGGGAGTGTTCCTTGGCCAACTTCGTCAAATCTATTGACAACTTGAGCGTAAGAAATGCCTCTTCTCGCACCTAAACTATTAGTGCTATTATTTCCTGCATTAGTAGCGTTAGCCCTGGTTGCAGGAATATTGTCAACTGGTGCAATAGCACCCACCATTGATGCAGGGCGTTAGTGCCTACTACGCCTGCATCACTTGCACTACTCATATTCACAGAGTTTTGGGAAATAGATGATGTTTGAACACATTTCCACTCCGTAGACGCATACAAATAAATTTGTATGTCAAATTCGTGACACTGTACGAGTTACTCTAAACTCGTCCCACTGGGCGTGCCAATTTGTTAACGTTGATTTGTTGGTTGTGTCCAAAAAATTCCTTCGTGACAAATAACTATAGATCAAACGAGTGTGGGACCTACGAGTTATGTGGTAATCTCATCAGAATGTATGTATGAATAGTCTGCCAAGTACAAATTTGACAATTAAATCCAGATTACACTAGTGCAGAAAAGGGATTCCACGTCGGTTATTTTTGGCTTTCCACATCGGTTTTCAAACGGATGTGGAAACGACCGATGCGGTTTATTGCCACTTTACACATCGGTTAAAAAACCGATGTGTAAAGTATATTTTAAACATCGGTTTTCTATTAACCGATGTGGAAAATTAATTTATCAATTGATAAGCAGTTGGAAATTTAACTTTCTACATCGGTTTTGCCTAAAACCGATGTGTAAATTTAACTTTCTACATCGGTTTTAAATAGAACCGATGTGTAAAGTGAAATTTACACATCGGTTCTACGGAAAACCGATGTAGAAAGTTAAATTTACACATCGGTTTTTGATGAACCGATGTGTAAAATCTCTTTTTTTTTAATCTGTTATTTACATTTCAATCATTCATTTCCCTGTTTTGATGAATGCAGATCAATAAACAAACCAAAGCAATACCCTGATCAAACAAGAAACAACAACAGAACACCAAACCAGTTTTGACACAATCATTCAAAATCAAAACATACTTCATTCAATTTTCTTAGCACAAACAATCAGCTCTTACACATATGGTTAAAAATACTGACATTTCATCAAATGACTAGTGAGCACAGAATCTGAAAACAGAGGGCATCAGGCCTAATTAATTTCGAATGAATGAAAACAACACTTTATCAAGGCTACATCAAAACACGAGAGAAGAAGAATTGAACCAGACCTGAGCACTAATACATATCATCAGTCAAAGGTACACTATAGCTAGTACATGATAAGTTTTTAAACTAACTACATATATACAAACTATGGGTGGTACACTTCAAGAAAGAAAGTTGCCCAACGCCTCTTTATGATGTTGATGTCAGAATCAGATAATGGAGTTGGATTGTTGAATATCTGCAAGTTTAATTGGACAAAAGATTATATCTTTTAAGAAATAAACTAACATAAAACATATAATGAATCTATACTATTACTTCTAATTGTGTCAATTAACATTTACCTCACTCCATCTTTCAGTGATCCCGAAGGAGATAATTTCCAACATCCACTGCATCACATAGTAGCCACATTCCCATGACCCACATTGTATACGTGACTACGTACAAATGAAACCAAATTAGAATATGAGGAATTAAATAAAATAGAAATCAATTATTGTACCCACTGCATTTGATGCATTTGAACTAATAAATATCTTACGCTGGGAATAATCCATCTGATAGCCCGAGTACGCCTTTCACCACGCAACATGTGGGATGCATTAATAGACCTATCATGACAAAAACATTAATTAAAGTATATCTAATAGATTTCAGATGATTAAAACAACTGCATTACTGATTATAAAGTATTTTAATGCTTACGTTTCGATGATCGTCTTCAGTTGATTCGCCGGCTTATTTCCCAATGAGCAGAAGAAGACCACGACGTTCATTCTTGGGTACAAGAGCGACAGTTGCCAATGCTGGCTGTATTTGCAGAACAGTTAGTGACTAAGTCATATATAGTTATACTTAAATAACCGGTACTTACTTATTGAGATAAGGCGCAAGATAGAATTGATGATCGTCTCGGGCAAGTATATCACGTATGGTAGTGACCGGGTCTTCCGATGCTACGAGAACATCACCCTGAATGAACATGGGGTCAATGAACCCATAAAGGGCGAGGTTACCCTGATCGACTAACATACGATGCAGATACCTAATATATTGGAAAAACATGTTAATTATCATAGTATTTAAAAATTAATTACGTACTTAACTTATAAATAAAATGTACTTACGTGCACCAAAACGATATGTGTGCAGAACTGGCCATTTCTTTATTGAGTGCCATCTCCATAAGTTCCTTCTTTGGTATATACAGTTCACCAGGGCTGGCATCATGTTCCAACGTTACCAAGGCTGCATCATCCACCATGGTGACAACCTGTATAGCCAGAACTTTAAAAACATCACCATGGCCAGGTGCCCCTTTGTCGATCCCCTAAACAACATAGATATATATTAGTAATCACGGATAATTAAGTTATTTAATTCGTTATTAACTAAATGGTCAAATGAATACCTTGGCAGGAGAAGACATCTCAGGTCTTCCTAGATCCGACCTTTTAGGCACAATATCATTTCCAACATCCTATAACGAATAAAAATAAAGCATTATCTTTAAACAATAATAAATATATTTCAACTATGAATATAGAAAAACACAACTAACCGAATACCTCAGATGCAACAAGAAAGTTGACCAGTCTTCTTGGCCAGAGGATGAAGTTACCGGGGGCCTGACCCACTGTTTGAACCTCCTCAGTGGGCACAGGGACTCGAGCATCAGCATCTCGAATAATCTCAACAGACACCCTCAACTGATCATCCGGCAATAACCGATGGTGTATGATATTACCTAACTTATTATATGCCCTACCCAATGCCACTAAGCGGCGATGATGATGATGATCATCAACATACAGCTCACACCTATCAGGGTCGTCGTCATCATCATCATCATCATCAGCAGCAGCAGCAGCAGCATCACCATCATCATCATTTTCAGGATGATGAGGAGGATCACATGAGCCCTTAGTGCTCACATGGACAGAGGGTTGGACACCCATTTTGTCATCTGTTTGGGACATAGAAGTCAATATTGCCATCTCTTTGGGAAAACCGCTTCGGCCATCTCCTGTCGAAGCTCACTGCAATCTCCTGTTTTAATCGTGCTCTATCTGCAACCGAATCCTCGTGGCATTGTTGTGAAGATGAACCATGGTATTGGCGAATGCCGACTCCCATCCAACACCAATGACACACGCCCGGGTGGTCCGGTTTTACCGATGGCAGTAGATAAGATATCATTGCGTCCTCTAGGAACAAAGGTTCCTTGGGTTAGCTGATCATCCAAGGCATCCTATCACATAAAAATATCAGGTCACATTACAATTCGGTAACAATCTTAAAATGACAATTACAACAAACTATACTTACAATCCTCTCGGCTACTTGGCGGGCCTCCTCGGATGTATATTGTCCCGTTTTTCTTTGTCGGCCCCTCTTCCATGAACGATGGCGTGGGGGTGGAGGTGGATCAACAACCTCTCGGAAGATTTTCAGCATTAGGATCCGCCTTTGAGATCTTTCTTTCGCCGACGTGCTTTCTTTTCCTCTTCAACCATTTTCTTAACAAGCTTTTTATATCCCCCACGAGACATGACATGGGGGTAGACATTCTTGCTTTGATTTTCCCTGCCCTTTTTCCTCTTCTCTCCGTTATAAATAAAAGACAATTAAATTACATAAGTAAATGAAATTAATGCAATTACATAAATTTAGAGACAAATCAAATAAGTTAACCCGAAAGCTGGGATCACGTCGGCTCTCGAACAAAGCGATCCCACGTCGCCTTGTCAAGAAACGGATACACCTCAAGTGGGTTCTTTTTACTTTTTGGATTGAATATATAGTATTCGCCTGTGTCGGCCTTAAAAGCCCTCCAACGCTCTCCAGTATACTTCAGCAAACGCTTCTTCATAGCGTATGTATCCGGTATGTCAAATGTCAACTACATTAAGACCAAAAGAATAAACGAATTACTGTATGATATTATTAAGATAAAAATAAAGTAGATACAGACAAACACAGGACGTAGAAGTATAGATACCAGAATACTCTCCCATATCTGCTCCTTCACGTCCGCCGGTACATCTCTCCACCTATCAATGAGTATCTTGGGCCAGTTCCTAGCAAGGGTCGCAACAAAAATGGTAAACTGATCTTCCATTGGCCCAATAGGTTTGAGGTTATCATCAAAATCTACTCTTATCCTTTGATTTGACCCACGGTTGGCTGTCAAATTCCTCATCCGTGTGGCACGTCTACCCTTTCTACCGGTAGACGGGGTCTCTGACCCGCTGCATGAAGGAGGGATATCCTCATGATCAGCCATGTATACCTGTTTAAACACAAAACAAAAAAAAACTTGTTAGTATGTCAGGATAAATATCAAACATAACTTATAAATATCGATCAACGTACATAAACATAACTTATAAATATCAACGTAAACATATAATATGCCAAACTTGATGGTAATATCAAACTAAACTTACTTTGTGGTCAATTAGTAAAGTTCTCCCATAACCCTTCTTGGTGATCATTACGAATAGCATGTACATCATCCACTTCATTTTCCTCATTGAAATTAGGCACTCGTGTTGAGAAAGAAGGAGTATCAGAAATATCAAGAGTTGAATCGTGATTTCCCTCACTACCATTATACATGTTTTTTCCCTAGAGAACCACCGACCACCTTTTGTTAGAAGGATCACAGATATAAAACACTTGTTTTGCCTGGGATGCCATGATGAAAGGTTCCTCTTTATTACCTACCTTACTAAGGTCCACCAATTTGAATCCTAACTCATCGGTTTGCACACCATTGTTACTGTCGACCCACTGACATTTAAAAACAGGTACTCTAAACTTCGTGTAATCAACCTCCCATATCTCTTCAATGATTCCAAAGTATGAAACTGATGCCATAACAGGGTTTTTATCTTTCGAACTAGAGAAATGCATGGACTCAGCGACGACCATAACCCCACTATTTTGCATAGTACTTTTGTCATCCTGGGACTTTGTATAGAAGGAAAACTTATTGATATCGTACCCACTCCAGCATATGACATCAAAGTTAGGCCCCTGTGCTAGCCATTTTAATGTAGCGAAGCAGTACCATCCTTTGCAATTTTTTCTTTAAACCAGTTCAAGAAAGTCTGTTATGCTTGTTCAAACACCATTTTTCATTCATTCTAGGGTAAGTTTCATTGATGATGCTTTTATGCTCACATAAGTATGGTTCAACCTCATCTGTGTTATTCAATATATACAAATGTGCTTGAAGCACTTCCTCCCGATCCATGCTCTTAACGGTGATACCTCGTGTACCCTTACCATCATATCTTCCTCCGTGACGAGACTTCGAAGCCCTACAGTTCCGCTTCGACATGTAGTCTGTACAAAACTCAATAGCTTCTTCTCGCAACATACCTTTCAACAATAGATGCTTCGGGACGGTGTGGATTTTTCATATATCCTTTCAGGATCTTCATGTATCGCTCAACCGGGTACATCCACCTTAAATAAACGGGACCGCACAATCTAATCTCCCTCACTAGATGAACAATCAAATGAACCATGATGTCAAAAAATGAAGGTGGAAAATACATCTCCAATTGGCACAATACAATGGCTGCCTCATTTTCCAACTCATCCAAATTTTTAGTGTCAATGACCTTGCTACATATAGCATTGAAGAATAAGCATAACCTAGTAATGGCATGTCTGACTTTTTTAGGCAATATGTCACGAATGGCCACCGGTAGTAGTTGTTGCATCAAGACATGACAATTATGAGACTTTAAGCCAACTAATTTGAGATCTTTCATTGAGACAAGTCTTCTGATATTTGAAGAGTAACCCTGTGGCACTTTGACTCCCCGTAGACATTCACAGAAACTTCTTTTCTTTTCTTTTTTGATAAAGTATGACATGCTGGGGGCAAATAAGTCTTCTTATCCCCCACTTTAAGTGGAGCTAACTGCTCTCGTATACCCATCGCAACTAGATCCAGACGAGCATTCACACCATCCTTTGTCTTGCCTTGAATGTTGAGAAGCGTTCCGATTAAACTGTCACACACATTTTTCTCTACATGCATCACATCAATACAATGTCTTACATCAAGCTTGCACCAGTATGGAAGATCAAAGAAGATCGACCTCTTCTTCCATATTTTCTTCTCTGTAGCCTTCTTCTGGGTCTTCCCATAGATAACATTAGTGTTCACCCTTTCATAAACTTGCTCTCCAGTCAAGGCCACCGGAGCAATTTCATTCTCCGGAAGTCCATTGAAAGCTTTCCTCAATCTACGATAAGGATGATTACGTCGGAGAAATCTCCGATGCCCAAGGTAAACCGTCTTCCTTCCATGTTGCAGTTGATGGTAACATGTGCCTTCTTCACATATTGGACATGCTTGATGCCCCTTAACACTATACCCACACAGGTTCCCGTATGCTGGAAAGTCATTGATGGTGCAAAATAACATGGCACGCAATCTGAATGTCTCACGGCAATACCCGTCGATCACATCAACGCCTTCATCCCACAACATTCTCAAGTCTTCAATCAAGGGACTCAGATAAACATCAATATCATTTCCTGGCTGTTTAGGACCCGAAATCATCATACTTAACATAATGTATTTGCGCTTCATGCACAACCAAGGAGACAGGTTGTAAATTACAAGGAGAACAGGCCATGAACTATGAATACTACTTAAGTTTCCATATGGATTCATTCCATCGGTAGCAAGTCCAAGCCTGAGGTTTCTGGGCTCATTGCCGAAATCCGAAAACAAACTATCAATTCTCTTCCATTGCAAAGAATCGGCCGGATGGCGAAGCTGTCCAACACACTTCCTCTCATCTGCATGCCATCTAATGTTCTTTGCGTCATTTACATTAGCAAACAATCGCTTGAACCGCGGAATCACGGGAAGATACCATAACACCTTCGCATGAGGACCTTTGGTGACCACATCACAACTAGAATCACCATCCTTCACTTTGTAGCGTGATACCCCACACCTGGGGCACTCGTGCATCTCTTCAAACTCTTTCCTTTACAATATGCAATCATTGGGGCAAGCGTGTATTTTCTTATACTCCATACCCATCGGACACAATATCTTCTTCGCCTCATAGTTTCGAGATGGCAATGTGTTGCCTTCTGGAAGCATTTCTTTCAACAACTCAAGCAATTCGGTAAAGCTTTTATCGCTCCACCCATTTCTCGCCTTCACATTGAACAATCTTAACACCGCTGACAACCGTGTGAAATTAGTGCACCCCGGATACAAAGCCACTTGCGCATCACTGCACAAAGTATCATACACATGTGCGCGCCGAAAAGACTCTTGCCCAACATCACGGATCATGTCCTCTAGTCCATCGTCCATTTCCACGTCATCAACTTCCTCTCTATCCGACACCCTCGGCCTGTCTAACGATTCACCATGGCATATCCATGTTGTATAGCTCTTGCAAATCCCCTCACAAATAAGATGATCACGTATCTCCTCATCTTCTAGTCGTCTCTCATTCAAACAGTTAACACAAGGACAATAAAACCTTCCGTTACCACTATCAGGAGCATTTATTTTTGCAAACTGTAGAAAATCTTCCACTCCATTCTCATACTCATCACTTGTCCGTCTAGCATTCATCCAACCGCGATCCATGACTAAACCAATACCTTCGTACTTAGTCCAACATATTCATCAACCACTTCTTATGACAGGGTTTGGCCCTATCCCATTCGAGAAGAAACTTTTTCAACATTCGGTTAACAGTTAGTCCTTAACTCTCATGCTCATACTCGACAAAATTTTGGCAGCATTTCCCCGCGGTCTCCGACGTACACTACTTGAACGCGATGACATCCACCACGATAAAGTATGCACCCGGAGAACGAAAGGAAATGTATCAATCCGAACTTTCATCAAGTATATAACATTATAATCAATGAATAACTATTATAACTAAATTAAGAAAAAGTTTTTTACCAAACTGTCCAACTTTGGACAATTCAAGATCCAACACAATGAGCGGTACATTAAGCACGTACACGTACACGTACACGTACACGTACGCTCATTAGTATTGCATCTCAAACGGGAAACTAAGGCTTTACTAATTATTGTGGGCATATTATCGAATCAAATAAATTTTCAAGAAAATACATTAAAACTCCAATGAAAGCTTTTCAGCCAAAACGTACCTTCTGAGAGACAGACACGCCTAGTTGTTATTATGCAAAGACAGCAGAGAAGTGAACAAAGCAGAGGCAGTAGCACTATGCAATGAAGTGTAGATCACCCTGCAGCAAAATGAACATCTAAGAATTCTAATGAAAACCATAAAATTGACAGACACTATAAGGTCTTTGTAAAGTCACTTACCAAAACACAGAGAGGAAAAGGGTAAAAACAAGATCTAAGGTTAGTTCTTTGCTTTTTTATATTGGGAATTCTATTCTGTCTAAAGGTGTGAGTGTACTACTACTCGTTTGATTCTCTTGTTTCTTGTTTCAATTTCAGAAAGATTATGCAATTAGTCATGTTGCATTCAGTCCTCTTGGACATGAGGTTGTCATCAGCTATGAGAAAGAAAACATTTATGTGATGAACGTACATCATGGTAAGATATTTTACTTTAAATATTATTTTGTTTGTATTTAGATTTTACTGTAAAAAGGGTTGAGATCACATGTTCTTACAAAATAGATGGAGCAAATAAGGATTCATATTCTCCTGATGATGTCATAAAGATGATGAAAGTTGATGTAAACAGAAATGCATCGACCAAAACTGGAGAAACAATCAGAGATATCAAGGTTTTTGGTTTTTTTTTTCTTATAAGCAAAAAATGTATTGAATCGAGTACAAGGGGTACTCAAACCCGTATACATCATAATAAAGAAAAGATTACAAAAGAAGCAGGACATTAGGTACATTGTCAACCAGAAACACACAAATTGCTAGGAGGTCGAAATATAGCTAAATTCATGCCCCCAACAATCCATCAAAACCCCTTCTTAGCATTTATAACACCATGAATTTCTACAATGTATACTTAGGTTAGGAAGATTATAATATATGCCATTGAATTCTATATAATTATACTTTATCCATAACAGGAAAGACCAACAAAACATCCTTTAAAGTTTTAAAAAGAAATCAGACTGCTTTTGTGGACAATCCTCATAGCCTTTATTAATAGGGCATCTATAAAACATATATGTATATAAAATCTATTAGATGTATATAAAATCTATGTATATAATAGGGCAGCTATAAAACATATATGTATATAAAATCTATTAGATGATGATGATAATAAATCTGCTTTATTTGACATATAAGGCATAACTAAGCTGCACAGAGTTACTGACTTTGCCTCGGTAATCTAGAGTTGCTGCAGCGACAAGGGACACTTTTGGCTCTAAATACTAATTTGGACATAAAATCTATCTTTCAAGTGGTTTTAAAAAGATCCATCACCCAATAAATAGCACTCACTATTAACAAAATCTACACCAAGAGTTAAACACCAAAACCAGAAACACAAAAAACCAAAAGGTGCAGCACTCACCTTAATTCCAATCGGTCGTAATTACTAAAAACCCATTCCCCACTAACTTAGCAGGAACCCCATCAAAAACTCAAGACCAACAATAGCAAAGAATGAACGAAATGGGTCACAGAGAAGAAATGGGTTTCAAATATGAAAGAAATGAGGGTCACCAATGAAAGAAATGCGTTTTAAATCAATATTCCACCCTCATCTCAATGCTTCTTTTACTCACCACTTACAACCAAAACCTTAAAAAACCAACGAAAGAAATGGGTCATAGAGAAGAATAAAGAAAGAAAAAAAGAGAAGAGAAGGGTTTTTTTACCAAAGCAGAGAGAGCAGAGGTTTTTGTTTACTCACGAGGGCGCCGGAACAGAGGACGGTGGTGGCCTCCTTGGTGGTTCTTATGAAGACGAAAGGGTTGAGTTTTAGAGAAAAAGACAAACAATAAGAAGAGAAAGAGAAGGGAAGTTTGGAAAGGAAGAGAGACAATGAGAGGAGCTTACCTTTGTTTGATGTTGAGAGGGTCAGCATGCAGAGCGACAGAGAGCTGTGGAGAGCAGTGGAGAGCGGTGGAGAATGTAGGTCAACAAAAGGGAAAGGGAGAGTTGGAGACTGAGAGCAGCTATTTGTGTATTAGGGCAAGGGAAAAGAAGAATAAGACTTGGGAGGGAGAGAGCTCAGATGAAAAGTTCTCAGCGCCAAAATGAAAAGGGAGGAAGTAACAATACACATCGGTTAATTTAGAACCGATGTGGTAAACTTTCACACATCGGTTAATAACAAAACCGATGTTTAAAAATAAAATTTTAATTTCTAATTTTTTTTATAGTTTTATACATCGGTTATTAGAAACCGATGTGGTTAATGACTGTTTTACACATCGGTTCTAATACAACCGATGTTAAATGTTAAAAATTTCTGACTTTAAGTTTTTTTATTTTAATTTTAAACATCGGTTAGAAATAACCGATGTGGAAAGGTTTTACACATCGGTTATTCATAAACCGATGTGTAATACTTTGATTTTAATTTCAAAAATGCCACCGCCTCCTTTTACACATCGGTTTAATAGAAACCGATGTGTAAACTCCGATGTAGAATCTCTTTTCTGCACTAGTGTTAGGAAATGCTGGCACAGACTTGGTGTCAAACGATTACGTAAATTTGTCAAAGAGGTATAAAGCATTGTCAATAATGAGTTTTGACGATAAATGATTCATGTTTTAAAAGATAAGTTTGAAATTTAAAAAAGAGGGACAATTATTTAATAGAAAATAACTTCCTAATCGTACTGAGTTTATAATGAAAAGAAAACTGAAGTTTGAAAGGAAAGTTAAGTAAAGAAAGATCTAAATGACACTACTTGCAAGAAGTAAAATAAACTTAAAAGACGAACTTGAGAGAAATACTGGAAATTAAAAGGAACAAGTAAAGAACTTGAACAAAAAGGATGAAAATGGCATTGAATTTTGCCATAGTATCGAAATAAGAAGGATGGAGGGAATACTTGAATGTAATCCGTCAATCTGCTGTGTGATCGAGATGTGTAGGATGTGTATCAAGTAACCTCTCCTATTACATTGTAATAACTAGTATTTATAGGCAAAATAAAATAACTACCTAGTAGTAACTTCCTATCTAAATAACTGCCACATGTCCTTGGTAGTTCTCTTAGGCTTTACATTTAAACTACTTGTCAATACAATTCCAATAACTGCTCAATGTCTTGAATCGCTCCGTGTCAATTGGGTTGTCTTTGACGGGATTAACTGCTTGACAACTTATCTTGACTATATTGTCGATTTTGAGACTTAGTCATTTTTTATCTTTCCATATTTTTGACAATCCTCCCATGAATTTTGTCAAAAAGACTACTTGTCAATCTATCTTTTCGTCGACATGTACACTTTCTTATCAGCTAAGTATTTTCGATACTTAGAAGATAAAATTCTTTACTTCAATTCTTTCGTCAGCCTATCGGAATTATTTCTGTCAAGAGTTTGAAATTCTTCCACTAATAGTGTGACAGGATTAGCAGTGGCCACGTCAGCATAAAGGTTTAGTTGCATGAGTTGGAGGGTAGAGGATGATGTTATAAAGTATGGATGATTGTAAATTGTGAGTGATACATGTTTGTGACTATTATTGTATAATGTGCTATGAATCTTTTCCGCTTATGATGATAGAACTGTTTCTTATCTCCCTATTTCTATATTTTTGTGTATGTCTACTTTATTACGTTAGAAGACCAGATGGAGGAATATGTTGCTGAAGAGATGGAAGGAACCCTGTACGAGATGGAGGTTGTTGAGGAGTTGAATGACATTCCGTATGAAGCTGATGCTGCAGAACAACCTACTGATCCTAATAATATAGTGTAGTAAGTTTAGGGCTAGTGAGTCATATAAGACATTTTTATTTTTCCGTTAGTTATAAGCAGTTTGTATAAATAAGTATCTGTGTGGGATCCTACTGAGCGGATACCCTAAACAGTATTGTGTAAAATAAAGGATAATTATGTGTGTATTTATGTAATATAATTTGGGAGAGTTTTATATTTGCAGAAGTTATATGATTATTAATTAAGTTTTAATTTTTACGTATTTTCAACGATAAGCGCGCGATTAAGCAAATAAATAATAAGGTTTTAATTTAATAATAAAATGGGGCACAACGAGGTGTCTCATCTCTCTCTCTTTTTGTTGTCACAAAGAACGAACCACCGCCACAGACGCCATGAGCCATCGTCCGCCTCCGCCACAACACCACCACAAGCTCTTCTTTCTTCTTTGGGTCAGTGGTTCTCACTTTCCCTTGTTCATTTCTAGAACCCCAATTTGTTTCTCAAACCCCAACCCTAGGTTTTGATTTCAGTTCTCAAAATATGAAATCAATTGGTGTTTTATGAGATTGGGATCATGATTAAGTGTTCCCCTAAATCAATTTTGTCAATCTCTTGTTAAATTGATTTTTTCCCCAAATTTTCATCTTGAGCCTAAAAACCCAAATTTGTTTTGAATTGAATTAATGTGATTTTTGAGAAATTACGTATATTGGTGAGTTATATTTATAGTGTCGATGTTGAGAAATTAATTTAGTGTTATGTATGTTTGTTTCTATGTCTGGATCGGTTCTCTGTGATGTTTTTCATGTTCGTGCTTGTTCCGCGGAAGCATGAATTGCTCTTGGGAACTAATTGGAGCTGACTGCATAGCTGTGAAGTTCCAGAAAAACCTCTGAACATCTTAAAAGGTGGGAGAAGATAATACATTAGGTATAGTATGGGTTTTAAATGCAGGTTTAGTATATTTGCTTAGGAAATTGCATGGGTTTATTGATATAAACTGCTTCATTTTAATTGTATGAATTATCTGTATGGCTTGTGTAGTTAGTATCTTATATGATGCTATGTGTGGACCATTTTAAATCGTAATAGCTTGATGCTATATTTTGACTTTGGTTCTAGCAGCCTTGTCCAAACATGCTTGAGTAGCCATAAACAAGTGATCTTCAGTTTGAGGTTGCTCATCAGAGAAGTTGACTTGATGTGTAGGTTCGGGTTGAGATTCGTTTTGCTTAAATCTACAAAACCTTTCTCTTTGTCCCCACTTTTTGCAATGGTTACATTGAATTTGAGGCTTTCCCTTATACCAACAATCTTTTGTCATGTGGTTTGTTCTTTTGCAAGTTAGGCAAGGAGGAAACTTGTCCTTTGCTGTAGATTCACTTGAACTCCTATCCACCTTACTTTTCCCTTTTTGATCACCCCATATTTTTATAATTTTGCTTCTTTTGATCCTTCTGACCAGATTGCTTCCCCATATGTCTTGCTTGAAATGCACCTTCAGTTACATCATCTTCTCATGGAAATCCTTTGTTCTTGAGCTTGCAATTTACTGACCATCTTAGAAATAGTTCTTAAGATCACATGACTCTTCAATGACAACAACTTTAGCCTCAAATTTTTCTGGTAGGCTGATCATCATCTTTTCTACTACCTTGCTATCTTGCACAACCTCACCATACAACCTCATTTGGTTCACCAAGTGGGACAACTTTGAGGTGTACTCCTTCACAGATTCATTCTCCTTCATTTTTACCACTTCAAACTCTCTTTTAAAAGTCAATAGCTTGATGGACCTTACCCTTCCATCACCTGTATGCCTTTCATTCAGTTCATCCCATATTTGTTTGGCTGTTTCTAGATGCATAATGCTTGTAAACACATCATCTGTCAAGGCTGAGTGCAAACAGCTAATAACTTTCTCCCTCTTCATCTTCTCCTCTTCATGTTGCTTCATTCGAGCTATTGTGGGATTAGCTCTCAATGGTGGAACTTGCTTGTCTTCATCAACATACTCCCATAAGCCAAAAGACTTCAAACATGATCTCATTTTGACAACCCATATGTGATAATTTTCCCCAGAAAATTGAGGAACAGTAAAGACAGCATTGCTCCCTGAAGCCATTTGATCACTCGTGAGTGTTTAAACTCTCAATTTTTACTTGATTCAAACCCACAGCCTATAAGAACACAACTCCATACACCACTGTTAAAACATGCAATGGCAGCAAAGACATAAAACATAGAAACCATAAACAGAGGATAGGAGAATGAGATAGCAGGGCAATTTTCGTTTTTTGCTGTATCACAATACATAGATACATGTTTCATTCATATTCAAGAGAAATACATAGTCAAAAACACAGCTCATACCATACTGTCATGACATGTATCCACTGTCATTGGGTAGATAATCATACCTCTATTATGAAATATTACCAACTAAAATAAACAAAATGATTACACACATTAACAAAGAAATATTTTAGAAAAGTTTTACATGTCTTTACTCTAACAGAAATAAGCAGTGTGATATACTGCTATCAACATACATGGCAAAATGTGTGTTCACTCCCTTCTCTGCTAAGGTTTGCTATAGTGTCACTGCAAGAAAATTGTATTTGCTATGGCTTGAAACAGGAGTACCTTATGAAGTTTCGAGATGTAATTAGAAAATTTCATTCTCCACATATAAATTCAGAAGCCTGTGGGAATAAAACAGGGGTCAGGAGTCTCTGAAATGTCATATTGAGCACGTGGCTGCAATAATTTGAGATGCTCTCTTCAAAATTCTTTTGTGTCATTATGACATGTACCTCTATGATCTCTAATCCTGTACTTCGGATTCTGAACTCAGCTTTGGGGCTTTTGTTGATAATTCTATTATCTTCTTCTGCTGTGTGATGCTGCGATTCTTTACGCATCTTCTGCAACGAGTTTGGGTCCACTTTGAGCTCAGCAACAACAATATACACATATGCATATATATAATATAAATTTGTTACCCACATTCTACAGAGTTTAGCTGCTGATTGACATCATCTATCGTCATAAAATTGCATCTGCTACTGGCTTCCACGTTAGCACATTTGTGTTTGTATATTGACAAATTCTTACGTAGGAATTTGTTATTGCATATACTCAAATTAACATTTGACATACCCTTTTTTTTTTTTTTGACAAAAACATTTCACATACCTAAAAGACATGTTTTAGAGATATCTCTATTTCTAACATACCCTGGTACCTGGTTGATGTCCCACGATGCCGACAATTTGTTTTTCTATGTAGAATGGTTTGTGTCAATGTTAAATATATCTTACGAGTCTTTTCCTACGTAATGGTCACTTATCTTCTTAGTGACGTTTTATTTTTGGTGACTACTTTTGTTATTCTCAATATATTTTTTATTTTATTTTTTATTCTCTCAGTAAAAATCTTTCTCAAGATTATTTAACTTCAAATACTACCAAATTTTAATTTTTGATTATACACTTAATTAAGGCTATATTTCCAAAAAGTAAATTTAAGTTTATTATTTATTTTTAAAAAATAAATATACATAATATGATATCACTCCTTGGATTGGAGCAAGATTTGCTAGTAAAAAACAAATGAGAATGATAACAAGTGTTCTTAGGATATAGTTTAAGGAATCTTGAAAGAAAAATTTGTATAGAAAATTGTGTATTTACATTTTGAAAAGTGTTATACTTTAGTTTTTCAATACAATTTCTTGGATCTTGGTAACGAATGTCATAAGGACATTGATTAAGGAACCTATAAAAGAAAAACTTGTATTGAAAAACAAAGTGTTATACTTTTCGAAATACTAAATACATATTTTTTTCATATTAATTTTTCTTTCTTGATTCTTTAAATAATGTATTAAAGATACTTGTTAATATTTTTTGTTTTTCTTTTATCGGTTTCTTAATCAATATTCTTGGAATATTCGTAAATAAAAAAACAAAAGTAACACCCGGAGTTGGATTGAAACTTTTAAAAATAAAATAAAATAAAAATCTGGCTTAAAAGGGAAATAAATGATGACGTGGCAAACATGAATGCGAAGGCCATCTCGTCATTGACGATTCCCTTGTGTGATTGCCACATGCATGCGAAAAATTGTAAGGCTTTGACCTAATGCATCGATGTGGAGGACAGACGCTTTTATGTTCGGATAATAATAATAAGTTAACAACAAAGGACAGTGCTAATGAGCATTAGCTTTGGGAAACCTTAAAAATAAATTATATTTATAATCAATATAGTATATAATTAATTATTATAATAATTGATTATAATGAGAATTTATTTTTTATTTAGGTATGTTGATAATCTATTCTATTTAATTGATGCAAAAAATAATTATTTTTCACATAATAAACTATAAAAAATATCATTTATTTATAATATTTGATAGTGAGTCATTGAGGTCGTAACGAGAAATACATTCTATCATTAAAGCATAATAATTAAAAAAATTCATCTAAAAATAAAAGCTTTTTATAAAAGAGTCTCTTTATCAGCTTTTGCTAAAACAACTTTTTTATAAAAAATAAAAGCTTTTTTCTAAAATCATCTAGAAACCCAAATAAAGAGTCATAAGATAGTCAAGATGATTTGGATGAGAGTTAAAGAGTGAGATAATAAGGATGTTGAGGGTTCAAATCTTATTAACTAATATAAATACTAACATTAAGATACTAATATTTGTTTATAATAATAAAAAAATAGAAACTCAAACATAACTGATCTCTTGTAAAATAGTTTTTTTTTTTAAAAAAGAGCTTAAACTTCAATAATAAGTCTTTCCCAATCATGCGCAAGAGATTGATTATGGAATAAATTTTTTATTAGAATTTATGTATTTAATGTTTGGAAAAATAATATACTTAATTTTTTAATAAAATATTTTTAAATTGCTTACGTCAAGGGTGAAGGAACTAATCCAGACCATAAATAAAAAGAACAAAGACAAAAAGATCACGCGGGCAACTCACTGGTGGCGGTTTCTCTCTCGCATCGAAAGAGCATGAACTCGCCACGCGCCTTCGTGTGAGTGGTATCCTCCCGCCACACTCCGTTTGCCATAATTCCTCTGTCTCTCTCTTCTGCCCTAATTTCCCACAAACTAAATAAACTGTTCCATTTCTCGCTTCAAAAATCTAAACTCGTCATCTCAATCATAATAAGTTTTATCCTTCCATCTTGATTCACAACACAATATACTCATTCCACTTCTCTCCCATCAGAATCGTCTGTCACCGGTAGGTAAGCAAAACCACTTTGCTCTTTCTGCTGATACCCCTCTTCCCCCCCGTTTTATGATTCGGTCATTTGGATATCTGGATGCCCTGTTTGGTTTCTATGAATTGCGGAAATTAAAGTTGGGAACTTGGACTGTTTTATTTCCCCCTCCCCTTCTCTGATGAAATTACAAGAGAGGGGATCAACTGGCTATGGAAGTGATTGTATCTTGGAACACGGGTTTTAAAATGTCATTGACAGTAGCAATTTGAAAATTTTCAGTTTCTCTTGTATTCTATTTCCTCGGGTGTTCCATTTACTTGTCCTTGTTTTTTGTTTTTTGGTCCGAAATTGAAATATAGGTTTGTTTTTCTACTTTAGGAAGTTTTGTTGCTGGAACAATTTTATACAGGCATAGCTGGTTTTGTTAACATGGGTTCAGAGAGTCCTGCTCCTATGGTTGAGACATCAAAAAACAGGTCAGTTCTAATGCCTTCACAATCACAAACAAACAATGGTAATCTGATATGTAGTTTCACTACAGAAACAAGAATTACCCACTGCTCTTGCTGCTTCATATTTGTAATGAATTTGATGGGCGCTGGCAGTTTCTTTATGTTGCAATTTCTTTTGTAATTTTTAGATTCAGATGCTTTATTGGGGCCCGTGATTTGGGTGACAAATGGCTTCATTGCTCCTACGGCTGGCTCAAGGCAAATAAAAAGCCTTCTTCATTGGAATTTTATTACTTAATATTATCTGATCCTTTGTTCCAAATCATTTGTTAATACACAAGATTAAATTAGCTTTCATACATTATTTACTTTGGGATCAAACTTTCTGAAACGGGTTTAAAGTTTTAAACATTTGATGTATTGACCTGAAGCAAGTCTAAGTTTCCATAGTTCTGTGCATTTAAACCTCCAGTTGTTTCATCCAGACAAATTTAAATTGAGCGAGAACTACTGATAGAAAGTAGTAGTAGCGGTGGCAGTTTGGTAGTCATAACAGCACATTAGCACCACATGCTAGAGGTGTCTCTTGCATGAATACTTTATGTGGAATAACAGGTTGGTCACTTGGATTCAGTTTTTGTTAACTTGATGTGCTTCAGGTCTCCTCCTGGTAAAAAGAACCAAGGGAAAGTCCCCAAGAGAATTCACAAGGCTGAAAGAGAGAAAATGAAGCGTGAACATTTGAATGAACTCTTTCTTGATCTTGCCAATGCACTTGGTAACCTCTTGTGCCTCCATCTTGTATTTTGATTATGTTTGAACTTATCTTTCCCCATGATTGCTTCATTCAACATTATAATTACTTTTGGCTCTTACCTTATATTTCATGTCACCTTTGACATGTTGCCTCGTATGATTTAAGTGCTTTTTCTTCCTTCTCTTGTTTTCTCTCTTTGTTTATTTTCTTTTTCTTTTCTCTTTTTTGGTGGTGGGATAGATCTAAACGAGCAGAACAACGGAAAGGCTTCTATATTGTGTGAAGCTGCTAGGCTACTAAAGGATTTGCTCTGTCGGATCGAGTCCCTTAAGAAGGAGGAGGTGTCTCTGTTGTCTGAATCTCATTATGTAAGTGCTTGACATCCTATTTCCTCCTTTCTCTTTATTTTAGCCTGTTGAGGATACTGCCTGCTAATATGTAATGGGAAGGAGCATTTATCATTTGGTTTAAGCAAACTGTGACTAAAATCTTTGAAGCCCGTTACTTTAGCTGATTAGCATTTTATCTTACTTTGGAAGCTGATATATTGATGACATACAATCAACACATCCTTGTATCTGGTTATAATTCATATGATTGTCTTCATTGTGTAGGTGACCATGGAGAAAAATGAGCTGAAGGAGGAGAATTCCAGTCTAGAAACTCAAATTGTGAAACTTCAAGGTGAGATACAAGCAAAAGTGGCTCAGTCTAAACCTGACCTGAATGTACCTCCTCATTTGGAACATGAACCACCAGAGCAGACGAATTATCCAGGGGAGAGTCTCCACTTGCCTACCATAGAACCTACCTTGCAACAAGGACCTCCTGTTTTGGTTGTTCCATTTCGTCCTGATTTTCAAGCTGCTTTTCCAGCTCTCAGTGTTGCCGAGCTCACGCCAAATCCCACATCCGTTGTCAGTAAACCACATGCCAGGTATCCCACACCAGCAGATTCATGGCCATCCCAGCTGCTTGGAGAGCAACCAACTTCAACTTAGACATGCTAATTTGTAGTTATAGTTTCTGTACTTGGTATAACCTGCCTAGTACATTTCTTAATAGCAATGCCGCTCTGCAGATTTCGTGTATAAATTATACATATTCAATGATCTGAAAGAGTTTTACTCAGTTCCATTTCTCCTATTAAATCTTAGCTAGGTGTTAACTTTTGACTTGAGTAAGCTCCTTTCCCTTTACTTGGGTTGAAAGCCTCTATTTACTTATAAGGACTTTTGTGTGGTGGTGCTTTTCCTTGGGGCCATGGCTGATGATTAAGCACTAGAAGTGAATAGATTGGTCTATTCCAGGATTTGGAAATCTTTTCTTTCTGACGCGTTTTTGAGACTTTAACATGGAAAAGGAATGCTTTTTGGGACTTTGATATAATACTGACTAAGCTGAGCAACAACAAAAAAACCTACTAAGCAACTCTCATGATTAATTTAATAGTGATACATGTAATTTTTCTTATCTAATGATCATTTCTTACTCTCACGAGACACTTTTATGTTAAATATAGAGCGAGGGTATTGAAAATATCAATTATGTATTCACACTTTTCATTAATTATTAGTAGTTTTGTGAAATAAAAACTTAAAGTAATTATTGGTTAATTTGAAGTATATTGTTTACTCTCTCACAATGAACACTAAAAAATAAATGATAATGCTTTTTGAACATCAAAGGCATGAATAAGAGACACTGGGACAGAGAAATAAAAAATAATAAATAAATGTTCAAAATATAAAAATATAGTGTTGGAAATTCAAGTTTACTGTACAAATAATAAAACTGAAAAATAAGTCGGCAGCGGTAATTTCGTAATTATGTTGGAAGCGAAGGTTCCTTTTCCCTAAAAGTGTAGTGTGAGTTAGGTGTGAGATCAGCGAATCCGCAAATATTTGTTTGATGTTGATGACCCAAACCAAAACCCACTATTCCAATCCGTAGTGCCTGAGGACCATGGTGATCCAGCAAGCATCGTAGCCCATGTAAGATTGAGTTGGAAATCGGTCATTCCTAATGGTGTGACTGCAGTCACCACGCTAGTCTCGGAAGCACACTAAAATACCTCCCTCCACACAAGGGCCAAGGCCACACCGTTGTTGCTTTTGTTCTTTCTTTTGCTACAATATTCTCGCAGGTTGCACCACACTTTATCTGCTTTTGTTATCTCACCAAAAACAAGCCACAGTGTGAAATCACTCTCTTTGTCTCTCCCCCTTCTGTTGTGAGTGAGTGATCGAAGAAGAAACCCTAGTTAGTTTCACACATAAGTTCACTCACTTAAGAGATCAAAAGATGGGATCCGGGGCTGGAAATTTCCTCAAGCTGCTCCTTACAAATTTCGATGTTCTTGCTGGGTATGCTTTTCCTCCACCTTCCTCTACAAAAAGTCACCTCCTTTTTAACATCATTGTGCTTTTTCCTTTGTTTTTTTTATTTAAAAAATAATAACAATAACTGATTCCTATGTTGTTTCTCTTGCAGGCCTGTGGTTAGTCTTGTTTATCCTCTGTAAGTTGCTAGCATAAGCACAATCTTAATCTCCCTCTTCTTTTCCTAGTTCAAAACTAGTTTTTAAATATTCTGTTTGCAAGCAATTGCATTTATTTTCTTGTCCTGTGATAGGCTAAATAGCTATTGTCTGAGAATAGACTGATTTTGTGCAATGCCATGCCACAGATATGCTTCGATTAGGGCAATTGAGAGCAAGTCTCCTATCGATGATCAGCAGTGGCTCACTTACTGGGTTCTCTATTCCATGATCAC
Organism: Sophora flavescens; assembly: GCA_030762895.1. Taxonomy (NCBI): domain Eukaryota; kingdom Viridiplantae; phylum Streptophyta; class Magnoliopsida; order Fabales; family Fabaceae; genus Sophora; species Sophora flavescens. The sequence goes on from CM061068.1 coordinate 38,213,809, forward strand.
CCTCTTTGAACTTACTTTTGCCAAACTTCTTGAATGGTAAACTCTATCGCTCTTTCAATCATTTTTTCTCAATATTAATATAAAATTACTGGTTTATCTAAATTGTTTTGGAAGACTAAATGAGTACTCAGTAAATGTGATGATAAACCAGGAAGTTGAGATTTTGGCTCCAAAGTAGTTGTTTTGTTGGTTGCAGCTTGTTGATTTATGTTGTGCATTTTGGACATGAAAGCTACTTTGGGTAGCTTCCAGCCTAATCCGATTCCACCCCAAAGTTCCAATTTTTCGAACACGCAATTAACGTGTTTGGATATTAATTTGGGGCTTTGGGCTAACAGCAAGCGTTAAAAATCCAAACTTGTGTTTGCCATCGTTTTTATATCTTTGAACTCTGTTTGGATAGAAGCAAAAGTTTGTTGCTTTTAGGTTTGCCAAAACTTAGTTTGAGTTTTTCAACTACTACTTTTATCATATTACCCTTAAAACTTAATCACTTTTCATATTCATCTCAAAGTTTAAGGACAATTTGGTAACTATACATTTAAAAGTCAGTTTGAATGGAACAATCCAAACTACATTCATTCTGCCAAAATTACTTTTAACAATAAAGTATTCAAACATCGATCAATGGCTACAAACTCACTTTTATTTAAAACTGATTTCTAAAACTCAGTTTTGCAGACGGATTCCCCAAACCCATCTTAGTTTAACGTTATCTTAGCAAAACGTTATTAAGTCAATACATATTAATATATTTCAAGTTTTTAAGGGACAAAAATAGAAAAAAAGATAAAAGAGGGCATCTATATGCATGCAAGCTGACTTTGGCCACCTGCCAATCTACCGGTTATTCATGAGATCTTGGTGTTTTTATAATTAATGTGGAGGTAATTTATGGTAATAGCAATTAAAGAAAATTTGGTTGCTTGTTAAGTGCCATAGCAGCCAACCCTGGTCAGCAATTGAATTCATATTTGACCACTTTTTCCTTCAGTTATCAATAGTATTATTCATATTTCCAATCGTTTCTGAAGATTTATCACCTAATATTCTGTCTTAAATTTGAGTCTTTTTGTCAAACAACTCTTTGTATATTTGTGTTGGCCCTTTGGATGCGTATATATGGTTATGTTTTTTTATGGACACTTATGAAACGGAATGCAAGTTTAATTCTGTTCAGGTTTTCAGACTATTTGAGCTGCAGCATTAGTGCCTTATCCTTTCCATTGTGATCGATAGTTATATAGAACAAGGGTCATACATGTACAATCTTAAACATTCGGGGTAAAATGTTTTAACTGTTGGAGGTTTTGTAGAAGGTCTTATAAGAAGGTTTCAATGCAAGTATACTTTATAATGTACTGGAGGCCAATGTTGAATTCCTGTCTTGCATTTTCTGCATTATATCAACCTTGGTATGATTTCTGTTGCGATACTGATGAGGATGTTCAGAACTTAAACTTTTGGCTAAATTTTGTAAACAATGTTTCAGGATTCCTATCTGGCCATATGCAAAGCTGATTGTAACCTGCTGGTTGGTACTTCCTTACTTTAGTGGTGCAGCTTATGTTTATGAGCATTATGTGAGGCCTTTCTTTGTCAGTCATCACACCATTAACATCTGGTACGTTCCAAGCAAAAAGGACACCTTTGCTAAGCCAGATGACATTTTAACTGCTGCAGAGAAGTACATCCAAGAGAACGGCCCAGAAGCATTTGAGAATCTGATCCATAGGGTATTTCCATCTGTAAAACTTGCTTATTGTGGAATTATGCTCTCTTGTTTATCTGACCTTCTGTACTAATGGTGTCATCACTTTGCAGGCTGGTAAATCAAGAAGGGGTGGCAGCTATCATACAACGCGTGATGAGGCCTATTGAATGCAATCTAGTAGTTTCTGTCTTTTGGGGATAAGGGGCTGCATATACATCTTAGCAGTGTATGATGTTTTATCTCTTCTCCTCCAAGGGGATGCTTAATTAAGTTTTTTTTTTTTATCACTTTGTTGTACTATCGTGTAACTATCATGACTACGACATATATGAATATAGAGATAATGGTTGTCTAACAGCAGACTTTTGTTTGTTTGTTTGTTTTGTTATACCCCTACAAAAACTCGCCTTTATTTGATTTTTACTTGGATTAGCTTATTGTGTTTAAAACAGTTCATAATCAAAAGTTGTGTGAGAGCTTGTAGAAAATAAACGGTTATTTTCCCGGATATATAATCTTTTCCCAAACATTTGATTTTAATTTGCTGATGCCACGAAATCCTGTGATGATTACTTTGTATTAACATTTTTTTATTTCTATTTTAATTCCGTGTTGTAATTCCCTTATTCCTGCAAGGAACAGTGATATTAGCAGCTGATACATAATCCATTGCAGTGACATGGTGTTGTCTTCTTCCAAGATGGGTTTGTCAAGAATAATGGCAAGTGCCACCCAGGCGACTGATTTCTCCATACACCATTGTTAGGCATTACTGGCGGATACCTGATAACGATCATCATAGTGCAATTAATTTTATGATGGTGTCGTCTTAAATAAACTACAAGCAACTGATTGTCGCCATTCATCTGATAGTCATAAACATGTTTCTCTATAGACAATACGGAGGAAGAGAGAATCTCATGACATGAAACTAAAAATATTCATGCCCTGACAGAAACATGTAGAGAACAAGGGGTGGGGATGGGAATGAAATGCCTGACGGATCAACTGATGAATGAAAATTGACTGATATCCCTATCAATCAGAAAGTTTGATAGCTAAATTCATAAATAGGACAAACAAAATAGGATGGGGTGTAACCACCTCCATTCCTCAAGCAACGTTCATTAGAGTAGTATGAGATGATGAAATGTTTTAGTAGAGAGATTTATATCGTGGATTGACATTGGGTTCAATGTCAACGTAAATCCAACGACCAACATGATTTTTCAATATCAATCCAGAGTGTCATTGGGGTTAATATATAAGGGCTGATTGTTAGTATCGATCATATTAGTCTTTAAAAGTGCAACATGTTATCTTAATTAATCCTTATATGAGGTCTAATTTGATTAATTAACAATTGAAATGGGGAACTAATATGATCAATATTTACTATTTTCAAAGATTAATATGACAATTTTATAAAATGAAATACCAATATTAAGTTTAAGGGTGATTGCAATTTCGAAAACTTAATCGACGATTTACTTCTGTTCTAAATTCTCATAAATAATAGCTGACATTGCAAGGGATAACCCCGTGTTACTGTTACCAAGAAGAAACAATGCAGATATAGGAGTAGTTTGGGCCTATATGTTTAGGCTGGTCGACCCAATTGATCAAGAGACACATAATGGGCCTATAAGTGTGAAAAGCCTGGCCCAGAGGGAATTAGGGTTTTGGAGGTGATTTAAAAGGAGAAAGGAAGCAGAAGCTCATTCCATCAGCAACAGCTGCGAAGACCTAGGGCACAAGAGCAGAGGAAGCAGCAGAAGAGCCATGGTCCACGTTTCATTTTACCGCAACTGTGAGTTTCTCTTTTTCTCTCTGTATATGTTCTTTGAAATGAATTTTCAATTGGATTCGAATCGAAACGATTGATTTGCCATTAGAACCATATCATCAAATCCTGATATCACATTGACTGAACAGATGGAAAAACCTTCAAAAAGCCCCGTCGTCCTTACGAGAAGGAGCGATTGGACGCGGAGTTGAAGCTGGTCGGGGAGTACGGTCTCCGGTGCAAGAGGGAGCTCTGGAGGGTACAGTACGCCCTCAGCCGCATCCGTAACAATGCGAGGAACCTGCTGACCCTCGACGAGAAGAACCCTCGTCGGATCTTCGAAGGTGAAGCACTTCTTCGAAGGATGTTCCGTTATGGCCTCCTCGATGAAACCCAGAACAAGCTCGATTATGTGTTGGCACTTACCGTCGAGAACTTCCTTGAACGTCGCCTTCAAACCCTTGTCTTCAAATCCGGCATGGCTAAGTCTATTCACCATGCTAGGGTTCTCATCAGGCAGAGGCACATCAGGTTCCTCCTCTTTTAATTTCAATTACCCTAGTAATTGCTCTTTAATTTTGTAGCTACTCGTAGTCTTAGATTTTAAGTATTTTTTCAATAGAGACAATGCTTAATAGAGCTTATGTATATATTGGGATCCTTTGGGTAAAGAATCTAATTAAGATAAGTCATTTTAACTAAGATAAGGAGCTTTTTTTTTGGTAAACGGTTCATTTAAAGCGCTTATTTGATCAGCTTTATTTAAGTAAGATAAAAAGAATTTATTTTCGAAAATGGATTCCCAGCATTCAAGTTTTTAGTGTATCATTGGATCAATTATAAATATATTTGAAAAAGATTAAGATTGAATTTAATGGTATATTAACTTGTGAATGTATGAATGTGGCAAAAATTCAATGTAGGGAATCCTGTCCCTTATTTTCATAATTTTTTTTTGAAGATTATAGAAATAAACTAAAAAGAGCTTACAGGAATGATGTTAAACTATTATCATAAACCCAATTTAGATCTTTATATGGTCTTTCAAACAAACTTTACATGTGTGGCTGATGCCTCATACTTGCTTGCAACTGGAACCTCTGATTATCTTTTTATCGAAATTCTCAATCGAGTAGCTTTTCTCTTACGGTGGTCAGGGCGGCGCTGAAAGGAGGTAACTGGGTAGGTGGAAACAAGGAATCTAGTAGCTTTTCTCTTACGAAGTAGGTTCTATGGTGTTAGTATCATGTTATTTCTATTGGGGATTATTTGGAAATAGATTTTAATGTCATTTTGGGGTTTGGCAGGGTTGGGAGGCAGGTGGTGAACATCCCATCATTCATGGTGAGGGTTGATTCACAGAAGCACATTGACTTTTCACTTACAAGTCCACTTGGTGGTGGACGTCCTGGAAGAGTGAAGCGAAAGAACCAAAGGGCTGCTGCTAAGAAGGCTGCTGGTGGTGATGGAGATGAGGAGGATGAAGATTAAATTATCAAATATATATGTCTTTTCCTAATTCTCTTAGAACTCTTGCACCAGATTTTATTTGAATCGTTAGACTTGTTAGATTTCTGTCATGCTCGACTGTTATAATTTTCACATCCTTGTTTCTTGTTTGAGGAAAAGCCGTGCCTGAGATATTTTGTTTTTGAACTATTCTTTTCTAAAGTATTTAAGTTTTGCTCTATTACCTGCGGTGTTCTTTGATATGTCCCATGGTATGAACTCCTTTTCTTTGGTAATCACATAGGAGTTAAATGTTAAATGCATCATATTGTTTTTTTATTTTGACAGAATCATGATCTATCCATTGCCTGTGGTCATCTTTGGTTTCAAGGGGTGCACTTCTCTTATTTATCGACTTAATCTTTATATCCTTTAATATTTACCATTGAGTAAGCGGATTTTCAGCTTACTATTTCATTGGAAAGCATTAGTCCATTAATCGGACAGGAATTAAACTAGTCTTGTACCTGTTGACTGATGATTTCTTTATGAAAGTTTAAGGGACATAAGATGATTTGTACATTATTTAGCGTAACGAGTCCAAGTTATTGTTTCTTCCTGTGTATCATGTTATCTCCTGACATGGTATTCCATTTTCTCCAACATTTTAAAACATAAAAAGAAAATCCGCTTCCTTCTCCAATGTGAATTTGTTTTCAAATCGCTTTTTCTGCTTTTCTAGAAAATAAATTATTTCCTTTATTAATTTTGCTCCAAAAATAGTTTTCAAAACTATCTCTGGTGATAAAAAATTTCATCTTCAACCTCACTTCATTACAAAACTTAAACTTTAAATTTTGAAAACCCGTCCAGTACCTTTATTGATTCCTTGTTCACAAAAAAAAAATTTATTTAACTCGTCCTTTCATGAAGTTCTCAGATTAGTTTGAAGATGCACATCTACTTTCAAATAACCAAACTACCAAACTAGATAATTATTAGAAACCGTAATGATACAAATCATTTTAGAAACCGTAATGAGATAATTATAAAAAACCAGCTACCAAACTAGAATAACCAAACTTAAATTAGAAACCAAAACTGTACCTAGATTTGTCTAGTAAAAAGGGAAAAAAATTGTTTTTCAGTATTTTCCATCGCTTCTCAATTAATGGTTAGGCTTGAATTCGACAATAGAGCCTCTCTAATATTTTAATAAGATTTGTTGTACAAATTTTTAAGATCAAGAAACATAATGAAAACAATGTGATAATTTTATAATTATTTCTAAAAACATGAAATGAAAATAAGAAACTGAAAACCAAACAAACAGGCCCTAATAAGTAAAAACTTGAACCAAAACTAGTAACTACTATCTACAAACTTGCAAAAGCTCGTTTTGGAGGTGCTTGGGATTTTCATTGCCATGTTGATACTGAAACTCAATCGAAAACGAAGGATAAGATCAAAATATTGAATCGTCTCCCAAATCAGTTCCTAAAATAATTATTGACTCAATTTAGTGCTAAAAAAAATTATTTGTGGGCCAATCTAGTCCCTAGTTTCATAACTCGCCAAAAAACTTGGGTACTAAGTTGCAGTCTTTGCAAATGGAGTTTCACTCCCCGGTGACCTGCACTTGCTCTAAGGTGCTGCAATCCAATTCAAAAACCAGACTTAGTCTAAAGAATAGAAATACACTAGCAAAGCAGGAAATGTCCAATCAATTCAACATTGAACCAAACTACACTAAACACTTGAAAACTAATAAACCTGAATACAAAAACATTAATAAAATCAATAAACCTTTAAACCAGAATAGAATGAAAACCAGTAAACAAGTAAACCGAGGCAGAACCAAACTATAGCAAAATCCAAAATAATAAGCCAAAACCAGGATCAAACGAGAAAAAAAGACTTGTAAACCAATAAGCTGTTACATACCTTGTTGTTGTGGGTCGAGATCCTTTCCATCATCGCTCTTTGGTTCGCAACAACAGAAAAGAAGCATAAAGTTAGGTGAAAAAAAATTCTCAAAAAATACACAATGAAATGGACGAGGTGAGAGAGGATTGACAAATCTCGAGTTAATTTCAATTAGGAATCAAAGAGGTAATACAGAAGTGAAGGGATAAGGGTTGACTTTCAAATTGAGAAACTTGGAAAAAGCTTGGGGCACAAAATTAACTGAAAAATGGTGCATTGTTTTTTTTCTTTTCCATCTCTAATCCAAAATGACCTCGCTTTGAAGGAGGGAAATGTTTTTTTAAATGTTTTTCCACTCTGGGAAAAAATATCATGTGTCATGTTAGGTGTTAACATGCTAAATAGGAAGAAACGTTAACATAATCATACTCGAATTGATGAAGAAAAAAAGAATTATAATTTCATTTTTAAAATTTTAAGTGATACTAGAGAATACCCAATATTTTATGTCAAGTAGCAAATTGGGCCTCTTTTTTTTTTGTATTAGCAAATTGGGCCTTAATTCTTGTTTTTTCTGTCTCTTGATATGTACGGTTACTAAGCGAGGAGTTCTAATTTCCTTGCATTACATTAGACACATGATTTGAGGGGAACATTGCTGCAATATGGCAATACCCCAATTTCGCCACGGTGGTTCCTTGCATCACCTTTCTTTATGTCGATAAAGTTTTGGGTGGACACAAACCCAAAAACCTTATCTTTAAGTACAACCAATGATCAAATGACAACTCTTGTTAACACATTTAATTTTTTATTTTTTGTCGGGAAAAAAAAACTAAACAGAACTCACTTCTCCTGCTCTTCTTGGCACTTTCCTCCTTCCCCTCGCACCTATCAACTACATTGTCATCCTTTTCCTTCTATTCCTTTCTTTTGATTCCGACGGGGCCGGCCCTAGCCTAAAGCGACTAAGGTTAGGGCTTTAGGCCTTCAATTTTTTTTTTGGGTTATTAAGGTTTTTTTTTTTTTGTTATTTAAGCTTAACAAGAGAAATAATTTAAAACCTTAAAGCATAAATCATAGAAAATCATAATATGATTGTATATACACACAATAAAAGTTTACACCAACCATAGTGATTATACTTTAAAAATATAGGAATTTATAATAAAGATAGATTTTAATTTTAAATAAAATATAAATTTTTTAATAAAATATCATTATTAATTTTAAAAAGGTTTTATCTCAAATTTCGCTTGAAGCCCAAAGATACGTAATGTTGGGTCGGCCCTGATTCCCGAAATCTATTTTTTTTTTTTTAGAGATGGACGAATGTTTGCGTGGATGTGTAGCCATAACTCCTCATATTTTTTGAGATATATGGATTTGAAGCATTCCCAATTCCTATTGGAGAGTGGTGGTGTGGACGTTTGGGTGTTGATGGACGCTGCCGTCGTCGTGGCTTTTAAGGTTACAGAAGTTATACAACCACAAAGACCACGTGTTTCATAACAAATACTACTATTATTCTTCTTAAAAAGATGACAGCTTCAAAACTGGATGCCTAAAACAAATTTTTCTTTTTTGACAGAGACTAAAACAAATTTTAAAAACCATTTAAAAAAGAAAATACATTGTAATCAATAGCTCTGTACATACAGCACCAATCTTTCCAAAAGTATAGCAATGGTGTTCCTTAAAAGAAATACTTAAAACCTTTCGAAAATAATTTAAAGAATAGTCCCATAAACAATTCTTCTCGGCATCTGTACTGGCCGAAAATATAAGGTCGATGATTTGTCAATACGGTCGAGCTTATTCTTGTAAATGGGTCTTGACCGACCCGAACTCCCATAAAGCCAAAGACCTATTAATGCACTTGATACCCGAGGATAACTCGGGCCTATTCCACAGTAGACCACGGATGAAGATATCTCGACCCCGAGCTACCCAGCCACAACTGACTGGGTTGAATATCTCGCTGGTCCAAATATCTCTCCGTATAACTCGGAGCCTTATCATTTATCATTGTCTAACGGCAATAAAAATCCGATCCTAATAAATAGGATCTCAATAACAGTCATACCCAAACTGTTACACTAAAATATCTCTATAAATAGGGGTCTAACCCCCTCACTTGAACTACGTTTGCTTTGATTCTCATTTGGATACGTAGGAGCAGAATCTCAATTCTGTCAAGCTAATTCCAAAACACTCCCACTAGACCTTCTCCGACCGAGTATCTCCCTCGATAGATATTTGGACGAAACAGCATCCATTAGCACGGTTAGAAAGAAATTAAAACAATTTTAAAAAACAAAAGTTTGCGATTTTAAAGCAAAGCAAACGAATCCAAACTGCCAAAGTCAACAATTCTGAAACTAAAGCTCGTCGTTAATAGTTCTCTACCAGAATTGGATGTAGTTGAGTTATAAACAAAAATGCAGTATAGGCCTACCCTGACTTAACCACCAACAGTTGTGTGTTGAAATATGCTTAAATAAAAGTTGAATTTGAATGTCAATGGACAAAGCTTCTATGTTGGGAGATGCCATCAACAATGGCAAACGACTACAGGAACGCGTGCAGACTTGGGAGGAGCAATGCAGCCAAGAAAGAAGCTGATCAAAATCCACAGTTGGGTGAGGAGAAATGGATTTATATTTTTTTTAATTTGAAAAATAATTAAGTTAAATATTTTAATGTATTGTCAGATTTTAATGTCCACCTCTCGTCGGTAATGCTCAAGGACAAGGATAGATCAGCTGGGTATATGAGCCTGGGTTTGCGAACATTCCGTGTGGACTGGTATATTTTTAATAAAAAAATTTTAATTACATTGAACCAAAAAAAAGAGGGATTAGAAGACAGTCCATCTCATGTTTTACTCATCTCACCTAACTAAAATTATACCGTCTTGGATTTAATATGAATTTGGTGTGGTATGTTCTTTGGATTTAATGTTTATTTGATTTGTTTTTCTACACAAGTTATTATTTGTTTTTGGTTTTTGCAAAAAAAAAAAAAAGGTGATGAGTCCACGGACAGTCCGTTTAGCCTACGACTATGCTGACTGGAAGCGGACTCTATTTTTCAAAATTCATTTATCATGCGGGTTTTTCGGTCTGGTCTATTTTAGTACAGACCAATACGGACCAAACTTAAACGGACTGGACCGATCTACATACCCATCTCTACTCAAAAATGAGGTGTTGGGTATGTGTCTATCCAAGTATTTATCCTTTATGCCAGGTTTAATGCCATCTCAATTCTTAGCAATGGTGGGAGAGAAAATAAACTAATGGGATTGGAAGCAGATACCCAATCCACAACAAACAAGCAACAATTTTTACCTACATCTCTAAATTCGCCAGGACTTGCTCCAACCACGTAGGTAAGAATCATAGTCAAAATGTTTGATCCAATATTACCGAATTTTTTTTCCAATATTTGACATCTTTCATTGCTAATACGATGTTCCTGTGAAGTCATCCTAAAATGGTTGAGACTTGAGAGGGCTTCGGAGAAAGCGGGGCTGGGGTTTTTACTTGCTTGACAGGTTGTGGACTAGGAGGGAGTACCACTGTCTCTCTTTTAGCTATTTGCTAGTTTGATTGATCCCTTCAAGCAATATATATATATATATATATATATATTAAAAGTTTAGATTAAGGAAAGATATGCTCTTAGACAAGACCGCCAATCTCGGTAAGGATTTATATTGAGATTTATATATCACCTATGGAAAGTGCTTGGTAGTACGAAAAGAATTCATACTTGCTCCTACGAAAACGTGTGATTGATTAGTTTTTTAGTTATATGGTCAAATAAAATAAAACTATGGTACACCATGATTCATGACTTTTATCCAATTGGTTAGAAATCTTTTCGTAGAGTTTCGTTCCATACTATATATCAATGCTCATCACCTACCAATAGGGAAAATCTGATAATCGAACCCAGGGGACAATAAATGTGAGAGGGCTTGACCAAATGTATCAACATCTCTGTTGGTGAAAAAAGTTTAATTTATTATTATAAAGAATTTGAAAATGCATTAGTTTAATTTTGATACAATTTCAGTATAAAGTTTTTTATATTATTTTTTATATTATTAACCAATCACAAATAGTCATATGCATGACTTTTAAAAATATTTACATTAACCATACCTATTAATTAAATCTATCTATCTATCTATATATATATATATATATATAATTTTTAAAAAAAATCACGTGTTTTTTTTTCTTTTTTCTCGCCTTTCTTTCCCTCATTAGACAGCCATCACTGTGCAAAGGTTCCACACTGCCACCACTATCTAGAATGCAAATTTTTTGTTCATCTCCGAACCAACTACAATACCTTTATGTGCATGTTGAACGAATACATTTATCCCTTAATTCAATTATGTTTCTTGCTACCGACACTCCAAAATATGGATGCATTCCCATATCAGAAGTATTCTGGCCAGCAATTGCTCTGCTAGTGTAGCAATTTACAACTTCCATTCAACCAATTTGCCAGCTGGAGTCTTAAATAAGAACTTTCTTTCGATCATAGGCCAAGATTCTTATTCCATTTGTGTTTCTATTTGAACAAACAAATATTTTCTTTGGTTGGGCCTTTCTAGGAGAAACAAAACCGTGGCAGCAATGTGCTTTGATGAAAGCCCACGAATAGGTCAGGAAAGACTTTTTTTAAAATTCTATATAATTAAAGAGGTCGAGTCTAATGTTTTTTTTTAAAAAAAATATTAGGAATATCAGGTCTGACTATTTAACCATACACACATATAAATATATATAATATAATATATTATAACACTATAATATATTATTTATATTATTTAAAATATTTGAAAGTAAATGCATATTGGTCTATTTAAATGTAGTACCGGCTTACTTGTCTATTTATTTGTGAATCCCCGATGATTTATTTATCAATATAAGTTTACCGACCTTTTTATATTAGAGGCCTAGAGCTTATTTACAAGTGAAGGCCCATGACATATTTACACTACAATAGATTAGACTTTTAATAACGCACCTTTTATAGCATTTCCGTGTGGAAATGCTATTAAAAGTGATGGGGGGACTTTTAATAGTGGTTCTACACGGAAACGCTATCTTAGGTGACACCTAAGATAGCGTTTCCGTGTGGAACCGCTATTAAAAGTGCCACTGCAGGAAAAGATAGCGGTTCCACACGGAAACGCTATCTTAGGTGATACCTAAGATAGCGTTTCCTAAAGGAAACACTATCTTAGGTGATATACCCGCACGCGTGTATCCTTTCATCCTTCAATTCCCAGTTTCTGCGTACCACTAACCTCATCAGTTCAAGTCTAGGGTTGCCATTTCCGCAGAGCTCGTCCCCTCTCACGCCTTCTCCCTCTCACTGTTGCTCTCACGCCTCAGACTCCCTCTCACGCCCCCATTGCCCCGCCACTCATCACCACACCACCTACGACCAAGGTATGCTCTCTATGTCCCTCTCCCCTATTGCGAATGAAAATGAATGTAGTTCTTGGGTCTGAGAGTTCTTGGTCCGAGTTTGGTAACAATGAGAGGTAATGAGCAACTTGAAAATACCACCTACTCTGGCCGGCGTGGATAACTTACTATTTCATGTTACTTTTCTACTAGGACTTTTGGTGGTTCTTTGATTATTATTTATTTATTTTTACTAATCTTTCTCTTGTAACTTCGTAGCTAAACGAATAAAGGTGGATGTTGAAAATACAATTGAAAATGTGGAATCTGCTTCATCTACTTTGATAATATCTGAAGCTCCTGCCAAGTTTTTGGGCTCAGAGGAAAGTGAGTGCAACAATCCGAACTCTGAATCCATAAGACTTACTTGCGAGTACATCAAGGTTAAATCATTTGGAGGTGAGTAGCCAGGCTCACAACTTTCGCCACTACCTCATGTACATAAATTTAACATTCCAATAGCTATGTAACAAGATCATGGGGTTTTCTTAGTGGAGTCTAAACTGTTTTCACAAGCCATTAAAAGTTTCTGAAATCAAATTGTGATTGAAAACTGAAAATAAAAAGGAAAGTTCTGCCTCTCTGACATTTGTTCTGAAATTAGTTTCAAACTTTTCATTAACATATCTTTTTTTATGTAAAATACCAACACGAATTACTTATCCAGTTGGATCTGTTATCTCTCTCTCATTAGAAAAGTAAATGACTTCTTGTTATCTTGTACTAGCCCTCTATCATTATTTTGATCCCTAAATGCTTATTAGTATGAGAAATAACAAATTGACCTAGGCATTATATTTATGGCATGATTTATGACGCGGCTTTGTATGAACCTATTTTCATGAAGAATAACAAGACAGCTAATGGTGGCAATCACGGTGATTGTCTCTAGTGAAGAAACGGAGCTGGTGCTTTTCGGAGGACCATTCAGTTCAACTTTTCCAACAGAGACATCAACATGACCTAAAGGAAGTGGTTACTCCAACAGGTAATCATCTGTCTTTGTGTCCTGTCAGTTTTTATGTTCATCATAATTGCTTCTCTTGTTTTGGGAACAAGAGTTGTGCTTTGTGAACTGCAACATGTGAGGTAAAGAGGCAATAGTAGTACATCAATGGAGGTTTAGTTTGGCAACACTAATTAACTGAAATGAGATTTATATTGCAGGGTCTGTCTATATCGGTGTTGATTTCTGCAAGAAATTGTGTGGTGTTTCAATTGTTCGAAGGTGAGATTTCAACCAGGTATTAATTTTGGCAGGTCCACCCTAAATGACATGGTGCTACTAGAACTGTAGAAATAGAAGCAATAATCTCAGTTCCCTAGTTTGGTTTCTTTAGTTGTATTATGAACTGAGAAGTGAGAGGATTAGGATCCTCTCTTTTTGCTCTCTCCTTTTTCTCTCATATTATGAGCAAGAAAGACAAAAAGCAAGTTTTAGTGGATCCTATACACAAGGAAATTTGATTTTGTGTTTGTCTCTAACGTGAGAGGAAAAAGGAGAGAATCCAAATCCAAAGTGAGACAATAGAAGAGAGAGATAGAGTTCTCTAGAATTGATATTGAATCGAATATTGTAAGTTGAAAAATGTGATACACTGGTGAAGCTGTTACTTACAGCTGTCACTTCTAACAAACCCTTAACGGTCTGTAACCATCTTGCTTAGTCAGCAAGGATCTAAGTTACCTAACCTGATGTGAGTGGCGTGCATAGTACACCATACTCTAACAAGTTGTCTCAGATTCTTAGTGTCAGTGTGTTTATCATCCAGCCATATTTTGTGTTTTCCAATCCTAAAACTGGAATTGTTCACTATCCTAACACAGTGCCTTGTTTAGGCAGTTCCTCTTTAGCTGAATATTTTAGTTGTTTTTGCATTGCAGTTTAATGTATGTAAGTTGAGAACCATTCAGTTCTCTTGCAGACTTACTATGTTTATTATAATTCTCTTCTTTCTTATATCTTTTTAGTCTATGCCATATGCTTGTCTATACTTTGGTTATTTGCAATATGATATCAAATATCTTGTGTGATAAAGAATAATCGGCAATGAAAAACCTATATGAGTATTAAGAGTACCAACCTTTTAAAGATAAATAACCTTTCCTTGAATGCCTGAAGTTTTGTTTTTCTTCAAGGGACCTGAAACTGCTACACTGATCCTTTCCTTTACCCAACTGAATACCCCCCTCTCTCCCATCTATCCCTTTTGATGCTTCCCCACTAATACACAGCCCCTGTCCACACTCAATTTGCCATGCGGAAAATCGGTAACAGTTTTCATTCCTTTCATTCCTTTAATCTGTATACATTGCATGTAGAGAGCAACCACTCCAAACTCATAGTAAATATGTTTAATAAATATTTTTGTAGATCGGGAAAGCATGGATCGGAAATGGATGTCTGCCAATCGTTTAACGAAGGAGTATGAGGATGGGGTGAAAGAGTTCATTAGGTTTGCAGTTCGGCATGCGGAAAACCCTAGTACAATCATATGTCCTTGTTTAGATTGTTGTTATGCAAGGCGAGTTAGTGCAGCCGATTTGGAAGAACATTTAGTGTGTAATGGAATCGATCAAAGTTATACATGTTGGACAAAACATGGTGAGACAAGAGCTGAGTCTAGTGAAATGAGGAATCGTGTGAGATATTCATCATACGATACCAACACAAATACTTATGAGGGCGATCGTTTTGAAGACATTGCAAATGCTGTTGAAGAGGATCTTCGGGATTGTCCTTAAATGTTTGAGAGGTTGGTAAGTGATGCAGAGCAACCATTGTATGATGGTTGTACTAAATTCACAAGATTGTAGGCGATGTTAAAGTTGTATAACTTGAAATCGGGCAACGGATGGACTGATAAGAGCTTTACGGACTTACTCACACTATTGAAAGACATGTCGCCGGAGGATAATATGCTTCCTAGTCGGACATATGAGGCTAAACAAATGTTACGCTCTATTGGCATGAGCTACGAGAGGATACATGCTTGTCCTAACGATTGCATTTTATTTCGGAATGAATATGCATCGTTAAAGATGTGTCCTAAATGTAATGCCTCACGATATAAGAAGAAAGAATCAGATCCAGAGAAGGTTGTGTGGTATTTTCCCATAATACCCAGATTTAGGCGCATGTACCGTAGTTCAGAAGATTCAAAGCACTTGACATGGCATGAGGATGAAAGGATCAAAGATGGCAAGCTGCGGCACCCGGCAGATTCTCCTCAATGGAAGAAATTTGATCATGATTATCCTGATTTTGGGCAAGAATCAAGAAACCTACAACTTGCATTGGCTACTGATGGATTTAATCCGCATGGTGTTCAAAGTAGCTCTCACAGTACATGGCCTGTGATTTTGGTGATTTATAACCTATCCCCATGGCTATGCATGAAGCGCAAATTTATTATGTTATCTATGTTAATTTCTGGGCCCAAACAACCAGGAAATGATATAGACGTCTATTTGACTCCTTTGATTGAAGACTTGAAACAACTGTGGGAGACAGGTGTGGAGGTGTATGATGGGTATAAGGAATAAAGTTTCAATTTGAGAGCTATGTTGTTTGGCACAATTAATGATTTTCCAGCCTACGGTAATCTGTCAGGATATAGCATCAAGGGTCAGTGTGCATGCCCTATATGTGAAGAGGGTGCAGTTGGATGCGGTTAGAACCTTGTAAGAAGAATGTCTTTCTTGGGCATCATAGATTTTTGCATCCAAGTCATCATTACCGGTGGTGGAGAAAGGCGTTCAATGGGAACTCGGAAGAAGGTAGAGCTCCTTCACCGTTGACGGGTGATCAACTTTTTGAAAAGGTAAAGGATTTGAATATCCAATTCGGTAAACCTTTGCGAGAGATATTGTCACAAGAGGGTGGAAGAAAAGGTCGATTTTCTTTGAGTTGCCATATTGGAAATCATTATATGTAAGACATTTCCTCGATGTGATGCACGTTGAAAAAAATATCTGTGATAGTGTCATTGGTACGTTACTCAATGTGCCAGGGAAGACTAAAGATGGCATCAATGCAAGGTTGGACTTGGTTAGTATGGGAATAAGAAGAGAATTGGGACCGACGAAGAAGGGTAAAAGTACATATCTTCCTCCGGCTGCTTACACTCTATCTAGAAAAGAAAAAACTGTTTTTTGTAAGTTTCTTGACGGAGTTAAGGTTCCGGAAGGGTACTCTTCAAACATTAGGAACCTCGTATCGATGAAAGATCTCAAGTTAAAAGGTCTAAAGTCCCACGATTGTCATGTTCTCATGGAGCAGTTGATACCCATTGGTATACGATCTATTTTACCTAACAAAGTGCGGGGGGCCTTAACTAAACTCTGTTTCTTCTTCAAGGCAATTTGCAGCAAAGTGATTGACCCTGGGAAGTTGCCATCATTGCAAAGAGAAATTGTTGTGATTTTATGCGAGCTTGAGATGTACTTTCCACCTTCATTCTTTGACATAATGGTTCATCTAACCATTCACCTTGTTAGAGAGACACAACTGTGTGGGCCAGTTTATATGAGATGGATGTACCTGATTGAGCGTTATATGAAGATATTAAAAGGGTATGTGAAAAACCAATCACGACCAGAAGGTTGTATTGTTGAACGGTATATTGTCGAAGAAGCTGTTGAATTCTGTACCGAATACCTATCCAATGCTGATTCTATAGGGCTGCCAAAGTCTCGTCACACATGGAGAATGATGGGGCAAGGAATTACTGGAACTGAAATAGTGACTATATCAAGGACAGAATGGGAGCAAGCACACTTATATGTTCTGCACAATGCCGATGAGGTTGAGCCATATGTTGAAAAACACAAGGACATGCTTAAGAGTTTGTATCTAAATAAGAATCAAAATTGGCTAACTAGAGAACACAATCGTTGTTTTATAACGTGGCTAAGAGATCACATTTTTGTAGAGTTGACTGAAAATGCTACTTCAGTTTCAAATAGATTGAGATGGTTGGCCAAAGGTCCAAGTTTGCATGTCTTCTCTTACCACGGTTATCAAATTAATGGGTACACATTCTATACAAAAGAACAAGATGGTCGGAGTACAATGCAAAATAGTGGTGTGACTCTTGTAGCTCAGTCGATGCATATCTCAAGTGCCAAAGACAGAAACCCGATATATGCAAATATGTCGTACTTCGGCGTCATTGAACGCATATGGGAGTTGGATTACACAAAGTTTAAGGTTGGTGTGTTTGGTTGTAAGTGGGTTGACAATAATAACGGTGTTCAGATTGATGAGTCGGGGTTCATGCAGGTGGATCTTAATAGGGTGGGGTATAAAGATGAGCCTTTTATATTAGCATCTCAAGCTCAACAAGTGTTCTATGTCACTGATCCAGCTGATATGAAAAGGTCCATTGTTCTTTTGACTAACAAAATAATTACTAAGATGGATGATCAAGACCATGGAGATGTTGATATTGAAGATGATCCATTCGTCGGGACATTACAATCACATGAGATTGATCCAACTAGGGATGATGGTATGTATATGAGAGATGATCATGATGAGGGGCTTTTGGTCAATCCACCATTTCGTACTAATAAAGGACAAACAAATCTCAATCCAATGAAGAAAAGAAAAAGGTTGACTTAAACATGTATGTATTGTTTGTGTTTAAATGAACTTTCTGATCCTTTTATATTATAGTTAGCATCTTCCGGTAATGCTAGTGTTGATTTTGTTATCAATTGTTGTTTTATATTTTGCATCAATTAATATTATATTAATGTCCATTGATGTTTTACTTGTGTCTAATATTTTTGTAGGTAAATGGCATCTTCAAGTAATTCTAGTGCTGCCAAAGTGACGAGACGTGGGCCAACAGTTATGAAGACGGCCATCCGCGCTAGGAGTAAAGGACAAAAATTTGAGGTAATTTACTTACTAATCTAAGGATTTCATAATGTTGTTTGATATCTAGATTTAATTATTTTATTATTTTTATTAGGTTGAATGGAATTATTTGGACCAACCAATTCGTGCTAATGAAAAAATATTGAAGAGTTACATTGGGGCCGTTGTTCGGCAAACGGTCCCAATTATTTGTTCTAATTGGAAGGATGAAGCTTCGGATGCTTTCAAAGAGAACATATGGGCTGATGTACAGGTAATTGTTAAAATTTATGAATTATATTGTAAACTATGTAAACATACTTACTTTGACACGTTGTTTATATTGTTTTGCAGATATGTAAACATTTAATGTTGATGAATCTCGGAAAAAATTTGTACTTCAGGAAGCTGGTAACCTACATAGGGCATTCAGAACTAGATTGACAAAAAAATTTCTAAGAGATGCTAACGGGAGTATCATAGAGGAATCTCCATCACAATATCCACACATATCAAGGGATGAGTGGATAGATTTTATAGCAATACGCATAGGAGATGCACGATTCCTGGTATGTTTAATATCACGTTAGTCCTTATAATTATATGTATACGTACATATGACATTAACCATGTATTAATATTACTTATATGTGTCTGAATAGAAATTAAGCAATGAAAATCGCAACAGAGCGTTAGATCCTGCATGCCCTTACAAAGCATCACGTAAGGGGTATGCTGACATTGAGGATGAATTGGTATGTATATATATATATATATATATATATATATATATATATATATATATATATATATATATATATATATATATATATATATATATATATATATATATATATATATATATATATATATATATATATATATTTAACTGCATGTGTGGTAAATATGACTTTTAAACTGTTTGGTTAATATATATTATCTCAATATACAGATACAGGAGGCGGGGCCAGAAGTTAAGAAAATTAAACGCCATATTGTGTGGAGGAAAGCCCGCGAGAACAAGGCGGGTGTAATTGACAACAAAAATACGCAGAACGTGTGGAATAAATGTGTTAGTAGACTAATGTTTACATTTTCATTTGTTATTTTCTTATGACAATATATAATAATTTTAACATTTGCATTTCACCAATAACTATGTGTCAGGAGGAACATCACGATCTGCAATAGAGGGAGAGATACAAGATTTTGGTCGCCAGGATATTCTTGCTAAAGCCCTAGGTGTGCCAGAGAACCCTGGTCGTGTTAGGGGTGTGGGTTTTGGCGTCTCTCAAAAAGAATACTTCCCACCTGAAGGTCATGCAAAACATAACTCTGAAACGAAAAGGTAGGAGACATTGGTGTCTCAACTCTCAAAAAGATTGATCATTTTGGAAGATAAGCTGAAAAAAAAGGAGGATGAGGAGAGGCGGGATAATTTCACAGCCCCAGCAAGCGTCAAAGATAGTTGCACTCTACCATCTTCCATCAAGCTTCCAGAGGTAATGCATGCCTTTTTTTTTTTTACTAGTATTGCATTCGCAGTTAAATACATTCAATTGGATGCCTTAATTCACAGCTTATTCATCTATCATTGGATTAGGGCGTCAACTCATGTCAACTATATTTATCAACCCCAAACTATCGTATGGTTGGTATGGGTAAAGTATACAATGAGCCGGGTGTTACACTGCACACTGGACCAGTACCCCTTAACCATGTGAAAGTTGGAGTTGATGTTGCAACTGAGGGGGATGCGCCATTGCCGGTACCTATCGATGGTGCAGATGTAATGACAGTAAGAGATGCAATAGGTACTTATGTGGCATGGTCAATTGATCTCGTGGTTGTAATTAATATGGTATGTAATTGCATTTTTCCACCTTTTCATATACGGCTTATATTTATTACATTAGTTGATCACTAACTGACATATTGAAATGCAAAATTTCCAGGCAACTGCAAAATCTAAAGGCAAGGGCAGAGTGTCTGAATATACAAAGGAGTCAATTACAACCCCAGAAAATAAAGGAGGCAACTCTGAGGCCAACCCTCCTACAGCTGGTTCAACTAACATTTCTCTGGAATATTTGAATTTTCTTAAAATACATGAACGAAATAATATGAGAAATGATGACCAATTGGACATAGAGATAGAACATAATATTTTTGGTCAGCATATCATTGAAATGATCAATACTGAAAATATCAGAGAAATTGTAAATCATGAATGGGTATCTGCCTCCGTTATTTCCGTATATATCAGGTACTAAATCAGGCTTAAAGTGTACAATATTTTTTTAGTCTTTCCATTTAAATATTGATGTCATTGGTGTAATCCATTTTTATATTTTAATTGAAGGTATTTGTATGAAGAATTGTTGCTTCCAAAGGAAAGAACGAGGAGGTTTATGTTCTTGTCCCCACACCAAACAAATACATACGGCTACTTCGGGAGGGATTCACAGACAACGTATATAGCTGACCGGTTTGCAACTACAGAAAGAGAATATCAGCCCTTGTTTTTAGCGCCGTGCAATGTTGGGTGAGTCACTTATCCTTTAGGACTTAATTCACAATAATGAATTATATAAAAGTTGAGGTGCTTAGGATTTGTTATCTCAACATTTTTGTAGGAATCATTGGGTGCTGTGCGCGATAAATATTGTTGAAGAGATTATTTACTATCTGGATTCCTTGAATGTTGATCCTAGGAATCACCCAGAATTAAAGAATCTGTTCAATAAGTAAGCATGCTTTTATATTTCTGATTTTCTATGATTCTGTCGAATGGCTTCCATGGTAGATATATGTTGCAAGTTGTCATGGTCCTAATGTGCTTTTGATTTTTGACATTAGAGTAACTGTGCTGAATTGACATATACTGGGTTGTGGCTGTTGTGGTTCAAAATAAAAAAAGCATGCATGTGTTTGTGATGATTGAAAAATATGTTTCTTAATGAAGTCTGTTTGATTTTGTGATTAGTGCTTTGCAAGTTTATCGCGCAAATATCGGAGCTAAGGTGCCGCGTTTAAAGGCAACCAACATTAAATGGATTCAGATAGAGGTATATTTGCAAAAACTTAATGCGCAATTAGATAAAAAAAACTATATTGATTTACTATTTTATTTTTTATAGTGCCCAATACAACCCAACAGTACAGATTGTGGGTACTATGTCATGCGTTTCATGAAGGAAACTATCTTGCAGAACCAAGTTAAAATACCAATGGCGGTATGTTGTTTACTTAGCTTTTAACTGTGACTGTTAAATGTTTTAGCAATTGTAACTTAATTTATTTAATTTTTATGTCGCAGATCTTCCCGACTTCAAATGCTCCACATACTCCACTTGCTCAACTATCTCAAGTCAAGGAAGATTGGTGTCGCTATATTGTTGAAAAGTTTATTTGATTATGTCAAATTGATCCACGATGAGTTGCAGCAATACTCATTGGTATGTGAATAATGATTTAGATTTCTAACTAGAGATCCACATCAACATTTTGTGTTGTTAATAGACTAATGGTCGAGGACAAAGTATTTTGCTCTTTGATATGAAGTCTATGAAGGAATCATTTTGGTAGCATCACCTCTGGATCCATCTTATTTAGTTACTCTGACTTGTCATTTAATGGCATACGAGGGGATATACCATTTTCAATTTCTAAGCTGAAGCAACTGGAAAACCTGTGAGTTTTTGTTAGCATTTCTCTCAGAATCGACAGTTTGTTTTTCCAATCCTTTGATGGGGTTATGACATATTTTTTTTTTGTTTATAAATTGTTTCTTAGGATTTTAAAAAATAACCAGTTAATTGGACCAATTCCTTCAACTTTGTCTCAGATTCCTAACTTGAAGATTCTGTAAGTCATTTTTGGTATTTTTCACTCCACTCCACATAATGCTATTCTTAAGTTCTATATAACTAACATATTCAATACCTGGAAATTTTGTTCTAGAGACCTAGCACAAAATAATCTTAGTGGTGAAATACCAAGTCTTATATCTTTGGAATGAAGTTTTGCAAGATTCTGTGAGTATAACCAATTTGCAAATAAAGTCTATCATTTCTACTAGACCCCATATGTGGTCTTACTGCCAATGTTGTTGATTTTTTTCTTTCCCTGTTCATATAATAGTGGCTTGCGAGGGAACAATTTGGTAGGTTCACTATCATCAGACATGTGCCAGTTAACTGGATTGTGGTACTTGTAAGTTACACAATCACTCTCTTTTCATTCCAAGCCACAAAAATGTGCATTTCCTAAGGGTATTTGATTATTGCCCCCTGCTGTTTTTTTCGTTGTTGCAAGTGATGTGAAAAACAATAGCTTGATTGGAAGTATTCTTGAAAACATAGGCAACTGTACTGCCTTCCAGGTCCTGTATGTAATCCAACCGAATGTCGGACTTTTCTATACCTTGTCTTGTATTATTTGTAACCTCTTTAATGTCCTCCCTTGATTTCAAGGATTTATCCTACAACCAGCTAACTTGAGAGATACCATACAATATTGGATTTTTGCAAGTAGCAACCTTGTATGTGTTGCATGATACTTTATAACCTATTTCAATTTTTAATAAGAAGGATATTTGGTCTTCCACTTCCCTTCTCTGGGAATTTCTTGATGGATTTGTTTGATTTTTGTAGGTCATTGCAAGGCAATAAACTCTCTAGGCATATTCCGTCTGTGATCGGTCTCATGCAAGCACTTGCTGTCTTGTAATTAAGCATTGTTAGTTAGCAGTTTCTGAAACAAATTTAATGAAGTTTCATTGTTGACTTGAGGTTTTGGATGATGTTGAAACTGGGAAGCTTTAATATTATGAATCAGTTGCTTCTATAATCTGTATATGATCAGTGTGGCTGAAATATATGAAGTTTGCGGATTCCCTTATATACTTGGCTCCTTATTTTTTTCTCCCTAATTTTATGCATCTTTTTGCATACATATTTACTTCAGAAGTATAGTGGAAGCAAGGGAACATTTGTATTGACTGCAACAATTGTGGTTTTTTTGGTGATGTAGTTCAATATGCAGGAATGGAGGTAAAAGTTAAGAAATATGTAAAATTAAAAAAAAAAAGGGGGAATAGATAGCGTTTGTATTAACAAACGCTATCTAAAGTCAGACTTTAGATAGCGTTTGTTTTAACAAATGCTATCTAAAGGCAGACTTTAGATAGCGTTTTCGTGTACAAACGCTATCTAAAGTCACCTATTAATAGCACTTCCATTAATGCTATCTTTGCTAATGAGTTTTAATAGCGGTGACATAGATAGCGGTTACAAACGCTATTAAAAGGCATACGAAAAAGCTATCTAAAGTCATTTCTGTTGTAGTGTTATAGGTAGAGACATATTTAAAGATCTTATTGATAAGTAAATTTTTAAATAGGCTTTTAGATTAAGCCAGAATTTGGAGTAGGTCGGGCTCAGGCCTTAAAATTTGGCATATATTAGGCTAATAGGTCAGACTCGGGCTACGAGATTGGAACGCAAGCCAGGCTCAAGTCGGTCAGGACCTAACTCGGCCTAACCTATTCCCACCCTAATTGTAATAATTCAATAGAAGTTAGGTTACTTCTTTAATGAATTAATATAGATTATTGGATTACAATAATGTGAAAGGTGAAAATTTAGAATAACTCTATCAAAGTTACTTTTAAAGTCACTTAATCCCCACCCCCAAAAAAAAAACAAACACACACACACGTATATATAGGTTGGGAGGGCTTGGGCGCCTCACTTTTTTTATTGTGACATTAGTCCTCAAGCTAACAAGCTTTTAAAGAAAAAGATCGAGAAGAAAAAAAAGGTTCTAGAAATTGACCGCAAGTTTTCAAATTATCTATGGAAGTTCCTTTTGAAGAAAAAAAAAGTTATATATATATATATATATATATATATATATATATATATATAATTCTCTAATATTATTTGAATATACACAATAAGCTTATATATATACATCATAATAGTCTATATCGTAAGATTATTGACTGTGTCTTATAATTGGCCCTCGTGCATCAGTAAGTATATATATGATCACGATTGATCACAATCAAATCATTAAACCGTGAACCATTACCTCTAGTTTTGTTTTATATAATTGTCCATTTATTTTAGATTTTAAAAGGCAAAATAATTTTTACAAATCACATTGGGGGAAGCTCTTCTTACATAGCTTTTAAAATAATTGTCTCAAAAAGTATTATTTCCACATTTACGTTAAAGAATAATCTCAAACAGACATCCATTAAATCATTGCCCTAAACCATTAAAAACAGGTTTTCCAAATCGAATATCCTAAACAAGTTGCCCAGTATTGCAAGCCCTATCATTTCTTCTTATGTTTTAATGTTATGTCTTGCAAGCCTAATTCAATGGATACAGCAAAAACACTAATACAATTGCGTAGTTTGGCCCGTGCGACGAACAAGCTTATTCCCTTTCCAGAGTCTGTTTTCGAATTGGGACAGGGATTAGGGATGGGAAATGAGGGACAAATATGAGTTTTAAGTAAACTCACCATGTTTGGGAGGTTTTTGAAATGAGGAGGAAAATGAAAATTTATTTTATAACTCCAAAACTATCCCTTATTGAATATTTTAATGTTTGTTCGATTGGAAGACTTTTAAGCATCCGAAATACTTATAACTCTCCAAACCTCTCATACACTTTCCTTTCCTTCCCTTTCATTTATTTATTTATTTATTTATTTATTCCTTCCTTCCAAATTTCCAAACATAACCTTTTTGTTATTGTGATCTTTATTTTATTTCTTTTCCAGAGTATCTAACCATGCACAACATTAACAACATGAATGATTAAACTATAGATGCATACAGCTTTTCCCTCAAAGCTAACGGGTTTCCCTGGATTCCGACAGTGCAATTATCATGTGGGCTTAATTTAGTTTCTCTTTTTTCCCTTTTTTGGGGTGGGGGTGGTGGGATACTCTTTTTTATGATCATTCTTTTTTTTCTTCCCGATCCCATACATTTTGTGCAGCTTATGGAAAAATCCGAAACGAGAAAAAACACTCAAGAAAGTAAAGTACAATTACAAAGTGGATGGAAGTGTTAAAGAAGTATCATCCACTCACGTGACCACTATAATAATAGTTTTCTAATGGGTCCAAGCACATGAACGTGGGTCACACATCACAATCTATTTTTTTTTTTTACCTTTTTTCACGAAGCATATCTATTTCTTTCAATTTACTTGTGTTATGTACAGTTTGTACTTCCCACGTTGTCTCCAAAAAGGATAAATCATTGTCTTGTAGGTAACTCACCAACATCTCAGTCGACGTACTTGTTAGCCAACCATAAGGGGTTGTTACTGTCCCATTACATGCATCCGATGAAGACCAAAGGATACCATTTCAACAAGAAAAACTGCAACACCTACATATGTGTGCACAATGGTAATTAGCTTTAAAACAATGCTCTTTAATATGAACAAGGGTTTAACCACATATATAACCATTAGTCTTATATAACTATATTTCCACCACAGTGAGAAACAACATATCCACATACAAGAATCAAGAAACAAAACACATCCCATTTTTCCCTAAGTAGATAAATAAGATAATCCTATCTCCATATATATATGTATATATAAGATATATCTGACTCTGAGTACAAAAACAGACATAATAAGATACATACACATAAGTATAACCAAGAAATGTATGTGAAACTGCTCGAGTCAATGACAAAACAACGTATATGCCACTCAAACAAACTAGATATATCTCAAGTGTTAGGTCGAACTGGGACATAGAACCTCACAGTCACAGAAGATTGATCAAGCCTTATAACTTATGAAGTTCATTAAAGTTCAATGCATTTTGTCTTCTATCAGCTAGTTTATGTCTTTATGATAGCATATATATAGTACTCACCTTTTATTAATTTCAAACACAGAACTTATTTTATTTCTAGATCTTAAAAAAAATCTGTACTTTGCTAGCATCAATGGTGACAATAATTTTTTCTTTGTAAAATAATTAGCTCCTTTTAACTCCTCATGCCTTCATAGATTAACCCAATTAATGTACTACGAATGTAAGTTCCAAAAACATAATTTACAGACATTAGGCCATAACAATGTATGCAAATTGTTGAATTACATAATCAACAACAATCTATTCTCATTCCAAAATAGTCTCCTTGTTATATCTCTATATATCTTTTTAGACTGTAATCCCTGGATGTTCTCCTTATCAGCCATCATATTGACTATTGATTGATGTATAAAAATAAAATAAATCCTCAAATCTCTTAATTCCTTCAAACTAGAAAGGGTTATGATTATATTGAAACAACATACATATAAAAGGAAGTAACATAATTGCCACAAAAGAATATCAATATATAGAAAGAAAGAAGGAAGGAACTTCAGAAAAAAGAAGGTATCAAGTGGTCTTCTAAGAAGGTTCAAATACAATAATTTTCTCCATAAGAAAATCCATATATGTTAAAGCAGTTCCTAACATAGAATGAGCATGATCAAATATATAGACCTGATTTGACATTTAGAAAATTAGATCACTGTCACTAACTGAAAAAGATTATAGTATGGTCTTGAGAAGCTTAATAACTGTAAATGTAGACGACGACGTTAACAACAACAATAAACAAAGCCTTTTCCCACAAAGTGGGGATAACTGACAGCGTTAACACACACATATAAAATTTGGCAAAAAATAGGGTACAATTATTCTACTAAAAGCTGGAAGATCCTAATAATTCAAGCAAGAACAATATGCCAACCACTCAATCCCATCACAGTTTACACCCACCAACAGTGAAAGGAGTATAGGGAGTACAAGGGGATTTATAGGAACATTTATGAATATATAAGCTTCAGCAATTAGATCAGATAGTAACCTAAAAATCATATGTCATTTGACATATTAATAAATATACATCCCTTGCTTCATACTTGTCATTTCTACCATATTTGCAGAGTTTCTTAAATAAGCTAATATCTTCTCTTTAAAGGATACGTATATACTCTTGATGCAATATAGATGATTAGACGTGGGAAAAGGGGAGCACACATTCCAATTTCAAATTTATATTTTATATAACCATTTCTCTGGTTGAATAAGAAAAAGGCATCCATTCACATCAAGTTCATTGAATTACCAGTCCTTTTACACAAAAAATGTTGGACTCATACTGGCAAGAGTTACCCTGCCAATTTGCTTTTATTAAAACATTAAATAGTGCAACCTGTAAATTCATGGTCCTTTATGGTTAATTAGAATGAAATGACTCTCGTTGATTCCCTTAGTTTTATAGAACAGAAGCAGAACAACCTTGATTATAGATAAATAGAACGATACAACTTTGGTCATGCAACTAAACACTGTTACCAGAAGCAATAAGGACCTCATAAACAAGAAAAATGTCGTTCCTACTTCATTCTTGTATGTTTTCACAAGATATGGAGGTAGAGGTGATGCATTGAGATAATGGCAGTGTAAACAGGGTTTGGGAATATCAGAACAAGATCAAATGTTGTTAGAGATATAATTCATGAGCCAACCTAACAACTTAAGCTTTTAGAAGTGTAAGTTAAATGTTGTTAGAGATATACTAAAGTCATTTATGAGCCTTTGTCTAACAACTTAAGCTTTAGAAGAGTTAGCTCCATGGTATCAAAGCCTATATGACTAAGTGGTCAAGACTCAACATAATAAAATGAGAGACCGCGAGAAAAGACTTTAAAAAAAATATATAAGAGAAAAATGATATTCCTAATTTCTTCCCTTATGTTTTTCACGAGATATAGAAGGGGAAGGGGAGGTAAAGCAGTGAGATAATGGCAGTGTAAACAAGATTTGGCAATATCAGAAGAAGATTACATGTTGGTAGATATAATTTCATATACTAATTTCGTTAATTTCCGATTTTCTGTTTTCATTTACTAATTTCATATATAACTACAACTAAAATAATGAGAAAACTATCACTTATTTTCATTTTGTTTCTTATTTTCAAAGATTTGTAAATAAAACACTAAAAATCATTTTTGTTTGTTTTCATTGTTTCCTATATAAATCTATGGAAACAAGAAACAAAATGAAAACAAGATAACATTTTTGTAATTAGTTTAGTTGTAATTATCTTTGAAATTAGGAAATTAAAAACAAACCAAACAGGCCCTAAATGGTTAAATGGTCAGGAGACTGATCCTTGCTGTCTCAATTCTTCTCATAAAGAAGTTAAATTTCAGCACTGGGTAAAGTGGCTTGTACATTGTGCATGCTTCAAGCCCAAAAGGGGTCTCGCTTGAGGGAGCATATATGTTAGAGATATAGAGTCATTCATGTGCCTCCACCTAACAACTAATTATCTTCAAGGAGAGTTGGTCCTTGTCAAATGTCTATATAAAAAGGGGAAACTGAAAATAAACAAGAGTAAATTGAGACCAATTACAATTATGCAATGCTTCAATTAAACTTATGAAAATGGGAATCACAACCCAACGTATACCAGGAGCTCAAATTATTAACATTTGCCTACATGGTGCTAACATTTTTGAAAAACCCTAATGACAATTTAAAGGAAAAGACCCGGAACAACTAAAAAAGGAGAAAGAGATCGAACATGAGCAATTTGTAAACCTTCTAAAACTGGATCCATGATTTTAAATCCGACCTGAAATTAAATTTCCCCAAAAAACGAAATCATCTCCTTGAAGAGTCAAGATTGTTTATTACATTCAGAATAATTCCACAAAGCATTATTATTCATTAAAAACAAACACCTCAGCATCCCATCACTGCACAATTAGACACAAAGGCACTATGCATTTCCTTTCTGGCAAGCATCTCCCACCGTGGTGCACCTTCATCTGGGACCCAAGCATTAATTTGGATCGTGTCACCACAATGTCCACCAAGCCCACCCACAACAATTAGCCGATCTCCACATGCTCGAAAGGCTAATCCCCACCCATTCATTGAGTGAGATTGCACGGGAAGTCTTCCAATGCTGACCCATGAGTTGCTCTCTTTAACATATCTCCTTAACTTCCGTTGTGCATGATCTGCAGCATACAATACATTATTCACAACCGCAACCAAAGGAGGTGCCCCAGTACCATCTGGAGTCACAAGAGCAGGAAACATGTTCGGTATCACACGCCATTTCTTTGTCTTCATATCAAACTCCTCACCACATGTTAGCTGCTTTGGGTTGTTAACTCCAATTCCGCCAAGGACATAAAACTTCCCATCCATAAACACAGCGGAACACATATTCCTTGCTTTATTCAGGTTAGGAAGAGTCTCCCACTTTCCAGTATCTGCGTTGTAAAGCTCAACTGCGCTCAAGATCTTGCCATCTAGACTACAACCACCGGCTAAAATGGCAATTTCTCCAAGGCTGGCAGAACCAAACAAGCATCTGGGAGTATTCATTTTAGTATCAGATGACCACATGTGTGTCAAAATGCTGTATCTATAAATGGTAACACCCCTCAATTCCTTTCCAAAAACAAGAAGATTGGTGCCAACGGCCAAGGACTCCTTATCTGAATAGGAAAAGCAGACATTACATGGAATTGTAGGCAACTGCATCCATCGGCCACGGTTTGGATCAAATGCCAGCCATGGAAACATACTGCAAGAGAAGTAAACCCAATGTTCTTTTATACCCATCTGCCGCCTCATCCTATATAGTTCTCCAGACCGAATCACAGATCGAAAATCCCGGTTCAATGAGGCAACTAAGCCGTAATCAGACCTTGAGCATCGTGCAAGACAGTAAATTGAGATATCCCGACCAAGCTGGCGACTAAGCAAGCTTGAGTCTGCCATCACAGCTGCATGATTTTCTTCATCTGAAGGGAAAAGGACGACAATATTCGTCTGTTTTTCCTCTTCGTCAACATTGTCTGAAACAGTTTGGTTTTCTTGTTCTACTTCCAGTAGGTGCTTATTGTTTGAGAGCTCCACCAAGAGAAAAGTATTGTAAACCCACTGCCTCTCCCGCTCATATGAGTTTGGCACGTCCCTTGTGATGAGAAAGGATGGATCCTCCAACATGTTGGATAAAAGCTATGAATCTGCAGGCAACATTCAAAATAACAATGAAACATCAATTACTCAGTGGGATAACAGTGATTCTAATTCGACTATATCCATGCCTAAAATTTGTTACAATAAACATGCCAATTTTAATCCAAATTATGAAACCACGGGCTTGAGTATACATGTACCCCGAAGAATACCCTAATCAACCATACAAAAGCCATATCAATTAGAAAACCATAAACATGAAATTTGAACAATCATCACCGATTAAAGCTTTTTGATTCAAATTGGGATGAAAATGCACGCAGGATCGGATACAAATGCTATCAGGATTTGGCAAATTCACACAGAAATAAAAAAAACAGCCATGACATGGAAGTGGCTTTATCAGTCTATCACAAACAATAATCAAAACCGAAACGACATAAAATCCAGAAATACGGTCAGACCTATAATAAATCAAAATTTTCGAACTCGGTCCATAATGAGAATCTAGGTGGGGGAAAAAATGGGGGAATTCAATCGAAACAACAACATGCATATCCAAATTCAAAGACTGCGCAGTTTTCCATCAACAAAAGTTTTTTGTTGCCCCCCCCCCCCCCCCCCCTCCTTGTGCTGAGATTGAAGGGATAAAAATGGTGGCCATGCAAGAAAAAGGCTCAAAAAGAAAAGGAAAAAAAAAACATCACTTTAACTCAAAAAACCAAAGAAAAGCTTACGGATTTTGAAAAAGGAGTTGTGAAGTTGAACTGGGTACTCAGCACTTCCTGAAGGTTTCGATTCTCTCTCTCTCTTCTCTAGATATCTATCTATCAACCTATGTCTTCTTCCTCTACCAGTGTAGATTCTCACTCACATCTAATATTCTGACAGTAAGAGAGTGAGAGCAACGTGTGTGTCTGTGTCACTCAATAGTGTCGTCTATTTTTTCTAAAACAAAAATTGTTTTTTTATTCTTTGTAATAAACAAATATAAAAAGAATGAATGTGGGGTACACTGTGGGTACAAAGGTAGAATGTGGCCCTGGGGATACGAGGTACCCAAACCGATGACGCCCTTTCAGCACGTGTTACAAAATACAAACTTAGGCTATTTGATATGGACAAAATTTAGATACAAATTCTATACTATATTTAGAGCCGTCAAAATGGGCAGGTCAGATAAGGCCAATCAGTTTTAGATATAAAAATGAAGTGGGTTCAAAAAAAAAAAAGTTAAATTTTGGTTGTCTACTGACCAGAAAAATTGTTGACCCATCATTATCTAGACCGAAATAAAATGGTCGATCACCACATTGTCTGAAGTGCTTCAAATTTTTTAACAAAAAAAAATTAAATACCAAAAACAAATAAACATTTTGAAAGTTAAAATGGAGATTGTGAAAGAGGAAAAAAGATTTATGAATTTTTAGAGTCATTTTATGAAATCACCAAAATGTTTTCCGGTTCTAAATATCCTACATCCAATTTGTATTTCATGCAAATATGGAAGATTGAGGTTCTATTGAAAAATAGTAGATCAAGTCAAGATTATGTGATTAGTGATATGGCTTTAAGAATGATGGAAAAATTTGATAAGTATTGAAATGAGTGTAGCACAATTCTTGCTTTAGGATGTGTTCTTGATCATAGGTTGAAGTTGTGAATGCTTAAATATGTTTACTCTAAACTTTATTCCAACAAACTCTTGGTTGATGAGAAGTTGAGTGTTGTGAAGAATGCTTTGTATGAACTTTTTAATCATTATGCCAACAATGTGGAAGTTCATACTTCTATGATGGATGCAAGTATTTTCACTCAAACTTATCAAGAAGGGACAAGTATTTCAACATTACCAGCAGACTATGATGTAAGTTATTATACTTCAACAAACTTATTCATCTTTTATTTATTGTATGTAATTATTCATAGGTTCTTTCATCTTTCAACTCTCTTTTGCTTAATGCCCTTGCTTTATGTCCTTGATGCCGTCTTAACTATTTCAATTTTGATTACTTGTTTTATTCTTTTAGTAATTATTTGATAGGAATTTGAAGCAGAAGAGAGTAAAGAAACTTTGTTGAATGGAAAATCTGAACTTGACCTCTACTTGGAAGAATCAAAACTTGTGGGTCACAAGGATTTAGATGTTTTAGATTATTGGAAGGATAATAGTCGTAGATTTCCTGATTTAGAAAGGATTATCTGTATGTTTTTTATGACGATGGATATTTATTATAAGTATGGTACATTTCCTATGTTAATTCATAAGTCATAACCATATGAATGGAATGGTAATGAAATTTTCTAGTTAATAAAATGAATTTTAAAAAACAATAAAAATAATTCTAAAAAAAGGTTATCGGCCCATGGGCTAGCCCGTTTGGCCATTGACAGCCCGCAAGATAGGTCAATGGGCTAGAAATTAGCAGCTTGAGTTGATTTTTGGTCCAACCCATTGCCCAAATTAAATCGCCTTAATTGAACGGGCCCCCGATAAAATGGGTGGGCCTACCGTTTTGACACCTCTAACTATATTAGATATTGTTTTCCAATGACAATAGGATATATGTAATAACTATTATATATGATATATTTTGATTAATGAGCTATTATACATATCTTATTGTCATTAAAAAATAAGACCTAATATACCTATAAAATTATACATAAGCTTTATCCATTTGGTATTTGCATTGTTGTTCCTCTTATTTTATCTCTTCTTTCTTTTTCTCTCCTTTATCATTTCTTTTTTCTTTCCAAATTCCCACCTCAGCGACAGTTGTTTTTCTTCAACGTTCTTAGTATTTGGCTTTGCTTACAATTTTTTTCTTTTCTTTTTTAAAATATATGTTGTTATTATTTTTTATTATTTCTTCTGCTGAATATTTCAACCATTCTTAAATATGAGTATCTATAGACTTTCAAATCTGGAGTTATTTTGAGTATTTTAAGGAACATATAAATTAAATAAGGGTCAGTTTTTGATATCACATTAAATTCATTTTGATTTGAAATCTACATGCTTTGACTGATCACATTTAATTTCTTAAGAATTTAAATTGAGAATTAACTATTTAATTTCATTAAATATTTCAACAAAAGCATTAAAAATGAGAAAAATCATTTAATATACCTTGTTGAAAAATAATTATTGATTGCCTCACATTTAATTTAGAGTAAATGCTCAATCTAGTCTCTAAAAAAATGGCAGGTCTACTTTTGGTCCATGAAAAAAAAATTAATCATTTAGTCCTCAAATTTACAAATGCGGGATATGTTATTCCCTAAAATCAATTCCAATGTATGTTTAATTACCTAAGTAATGTTCCTGTTTAGCCCTTTAGTGGTCTTGTGTGACATGTGATGAATTTCCACTATGGAAAACGAATGAAAAGTAAAAAAAAAAGAAATCAACTTTCAGGTATCTGAATTTTATAAATGTGTATATTTTTCACTTTTCTTTGTTTTTCATGGTTAAAATTTGTCATAGGCCATGTATGACCATCGTCAAGCTAGGCAGAATGGTTAAGGGGATATTTAAGCAAGTAAATTGACGTAGAACTGGTTTGAGGGACTAATTTGTCCCATGTTTGTAAATTTGAAGAACCAAATGCTTAATTTGTTTTTTTCGAGAATAAAAAATGGACCTTCTGTAAGACTCAATGACTTAGATATTTTGATATATGACAAATACAATTTAATGTGTGTGCAAGTGTTTTAGTGTCAAATTTCAAAGACAGGTATCAAGCAGTGATCAACAAGTTCATTAAACAAATTTAAGGAAAATATTCAAGGAAGAACTTGAAGGAATCAAGGAGTTGCATGTAGAAATCAAAAGAGCAAAGTCAAAGATCAAAGGATCATTAAGACCAAGCTTAAAGGAGAATTTTAGATTTAAGTCTTAGATGATTTGTAAGAGAAAGAAATCTCTTAGTCACAAGTTAGCTCAACTAAAAAGATGCATGAAGAATATCAATTTTCATAACCTGCATTAAAAGGAATAAGTCTTTTTTAATGAAAATAATTTTTGGAAATAAGAAAATTATTTGTCAGGTACAACCATGTAATCAATGGATGTATATCTGCTACTGTAACTGACAAATGAACTTAAGGTTCTTGATTCAATACATAGATGTATTGAATGGATGTACTGATGGATTAACCAAGTTCAAGATTTTGAGAAACTATTAGAACTATCAGTATGAAATTGGTTAATACAGCCCTGTACTCAACCCTTGTTCAAGAACCAGAATCAAGAAAACAGATTCTGTTATCAAACCCAAATCTGTTTTAATTGATCCCAACGACTATAACTTGTTTTTTATATATAGAGGGATCAAAGGAACACTTTTATATATATCAAACATATCAGAATTACACGAAATCAATTTGAGAGATCAATTGTGAAAATCATTCATCACCTTTCTTGAGTTTCATTGTGAAAAAGAGTGTTTCATTCTCATAAGTACTTCAATTTGTTTATCTGACTATTGAGAGTTTAGGAATCAATCTTTTTGTACTTTTCGATTGTAAAGAGAGAGGGAGTCTCTCTGCGTGATTAGGATGAGGTATCCCTAAGGAAGAACATTGAGGCTCTTCACAAGAGTGTGGTATCTCGAGGTAAAGGAGTGATCTGTGGTGTAAAGGTTTTTCAAGCTACCTAGCTAAAGCTTGTTGTGTTAGTGTGTGAAAACCCACAGGTGGAGTGGGGACTGGATGTAGGTCACAGTAGTGATGACTGAACCAGGATAAATCTGGTTGTGTTGTATCTCTAAACTCAAACTCTTTAATTTCTGTCTTGCGCATATAATTGTGATCTTGATGTCCTAAGTTTTCAATTGATATCAGTTCTTGATATGCATAATCAGTATTGAACCTTGAGTAAACTGTAATAAAAACTGTGTATTCAATTCTATTCTCGAGGATCAATATTTGAATTGAATCTTGCATCATATGTGATCAAATCCGAATAGCTTAATTTATGTTTCTTAATCACTGAAACTGAAACCTGCAAGTTTGTTCTTCATTGTTAATGCTTGTATCTGAAACTTGCATAACTTGTTCTTAGTCTTTAAAGGTTTAATCAGTTTCCGTATTTTGTTATTACTGAGTTTTGAAACTGAACTTCTTTCTATTTGATTCACTCACTCTTTGATTCAATCACTAAAGTGATAGAAGCGCTCATCCAACACAAGTGATAGAAGCGCTCGTCCAACACAAGTGATAGAAGCGCTCGTCCGCTAAAGTAACAAAAGCGCTCATCCACTAAAGTAACAGAAGCGCTCGTCCACACAAGTGACAAAAGTACCCGTCCACACTAGTGACAGAAGCGCTCGTCTACTAAAGTGACAGAAGCACTGATTTATCTTTTTGAACTGATTCACCTCATCACCTTCTATTCAAGATTTCATAAAAAGCCCTTCACTGCTTTTGTAAAAGATCTTGAGACAATTCTGATTTGAAAAGTAAAGTTTTTGAAAAGGAAGAATTTTTGAAAACTCAATTCACCCCTCTCTTGAGTCGTTGAAGCCAAAACAACGCCCATTATTTTTTTCAAGGACTGGACTGGGCCATTAATATAATTTTTATTAGACAAACAAATACTATATTGGAATCATTTAATGTAAACCTAACCTCACAAGTAACTGCAGCAAAGTATTTTTCTTTTTAATTTTGATTGGTGCAAAAAGTTATTAATCTTTTATAGAAAGTTGTTGAGAGATAAAATCTAAAATTAATTTAAAAAAAAGAGGATTAGACTTATGATTTTCGATAACACGATTAGACTTACGTTATTTGTACATAAAATAAAAAATATTTAATTTAAATTTTTTTTGGTAAAAAAATATATTGTTAAATTAATAGATGGATTTGATAATAAAAGCAACTATTTGACCCGTCAAAAGATTTTAACATGATTTAGTATGTAGTCTAATCATAATATAAAAATATTACACTAATAATATAATAAATTTAAACTCAAATTAAAAAAAAACATTTTTTATCAAAATTATATTCCTGGGACACTAAAACTCTCTACGTCACTTGGATTCTAAAGTCAAAGCTCATTATTAATAATAATAATAATAATAATAATAATAATATTAATAAGATATTTTCCATTTTCAATAGGACATGTGGTGGTGCAAGTTGAAGGGGTTTGGATATATGAGTTCTTGGTTCCATCTTTCAATTTAAAGGTGTTTGCGGATTAGATTAGATTAGTTTTGAGTCAAAAAGCCATATGATCTAATGATGAAAACAACGTGTGGTTTGGATTGGATCGATTTGTTTGCTTAAAAAAATCTGACATGATCCAATCCAATCAAATGCGATTTGGATTGGATTGAATAATATGGTTTTTTTCATACTTTATTTTTTTCTTATGTCAAGTGTTCGCTCTATTTATTTAATAGTTGACAAAATATAATTTTCATTTAAGAGAGCTAGTTTAGGATACCCAACACCCATAACCTTCCTCTGTATTAGAACATTAGAACCTTTATGAAAAGTTATAATATTCTAGTTCAAATTTATTTAATTAATTTCCTATTTTCCATGTTTACTCACAATCAAGTATATAATTATATATATATATATATATATATATATATATATATATATATATATATTATACATCAAAACTTTTAGAAAAATATAACTTCATAACATTATATATCATTTATTCTAAATAGCCTCATATATGTGATTCTTCCAACAAAAATGCTAAAGAGAATTGGGTCATAAAAATATAAAAATTAATGCTTAAGCTAAGTATGAATAGTAATACACAGTTGCAAAGTATCAAAATCAGAATCACAGTTGCAAAGTCCTCTATCTCTCCGAGGGATTTGACTGTATGTGATTCTATTCCGGGTAAATTTTGTCTAGCATCAAATTATAAGTAGCTTAATTAACTATCCCTTTTGGAACTATATATATTTCTTTTTGCATTAGGAATTGGATTAATCGATCCCGTCATCTTGAAAAGTGAAGCCAAGATGTTTCTTTATTTGGGTAGAGAAGATATGGAGAGTGAAGACGGACAAAGATAAACGATAGATCACAAATATAATTATTGAGATTGATTGTACATGCTCCTAAGATATAAAAACAAATTGTTACACCTTTTAGCTTTTTAAAGTACTTTATAATCTTAAGTACGCTGTACGCATTCTCTGAACTCATGATCACCAACTAACCGCTGTCACAGAAAGTATAGCGAAAGCACCATCATCAAGTTGACACACGCAAATGAAAGTGGAATTCCAAGACGAATATGGTGGCTGTCTTTAACATTTAAATCACAATTCAGCGCATACAATTTGCTTCTTTATGAAAATTGTCATAAGTAAAAGTTTGCATTGATGATCACTTCTGTCCACTAAACTTTAATTGAATGTATACATTAATTATATATCATTAATTGTAATATATCATAGCGGTTAATTATGAGATATTTAATTATCAATTAGTAATATTTATTGATATAAATTCAACTTGGATTCATTGGAACAAAATGTGATTGGTCACGGTGGAAATGAATTATGCTCAGACGAACTTTACCTGTAAAGTTAATGATTCAAATTTCTTGGAATCGCTATTATGGGAGGAGAACTTTATCTAACCATTACCCTCGACCTAATGAGTAGTCTCGTAGTTTTGCTAGGAGGATATCCAATAAAAGACTATTAAAAAAAACTAACTTGGATTCATTAGATTTATGTAAACATGTTTTCATAACTGAATTAGATAGTACATAGTCAATTCTATAAAATAAGAATTCACCTTATTTGTTTCGGAGTATCCAAAACTTTAGCTAATCCTTTATCGGGTGATATAAAATTTAAAATATATAAGCACCATTTTATATATATATATATATATATATATATATATTAGGATGCGATGAGGGCATATTTCAATTCAACCCGTGGAATGACACAGGCTGAAATTATCAATGTCTGTCTGGGCAAAGGAGGTGAATGAAATTATGTGTACTTCCACTACAACAGATTAGACTTTAGATAGCGTTTCCGTATGCCTTTTAATAGCGTTTGTAACCGCTATCTATTCTACCGCTATTAAAACTCGTTAGCAAAGATAGCATTTAGGAACTGCTATTAATAGGTGACTTTAGATAGCGTTTGTACACGGAAACGCTATCTAAAGTCTGACTTTAGATAGCGTTTCCTTATACAAAGGCTATCTAAAGTCTGACTTTAGATAGCGTTTGTACAAGGAAACGCTATCTAAAGCCCCCTTTTTTTTTTAATTTTATTTCTTAACTTTTACATCCATTATTCCTGCATATTTACACAAAAAAATCACAATTGTTGCAGTCAACACAATTGTTCAAAATGTGTTCAAAATCAGAGGGAAACAAAACTGAATGAATGAAAATCAGAAGAAGAAGGTGAACATGAAATTTAACCACACATGATCTCAGAAAAAAAAACTGCAGCAACATTGAATGAAGAAATTTTGACAACTAGAATTATAATATCAGTAAAATATTAAAAACATAATAAAAAAAATTTGAACTTGAAAACCCCTTATCTGCCTTGCCCATCGCCGTTCTTGAACTGCCATCGCTGGAGAGTAAGACCGTCGTCACACCGTCGGAAGCCTGCTTCTCCCTTGCCCAGATCTGGAACTCGTGAGGGGAAGTTGTGATCTGGAACTTGGAAACTCAGATCTAAACCCCATGACCACAGATCTGCCTTGCCTGGTCGCCGTTCGTCCCCTTCTTGTCAAGGCCATCGTCGCGCCGCAGTCTTCAGGCTTCTCACTTGCCCAGATCGCCAATAGCTTGATGAAAGATCAAACAAAGAGTGATGATGGTGGGTTTTTTGGTGATGAGAAGAAAAAAGGGAAGATTGTTGTGGGTAGGAGGAAATGGGTGAAGGATTTGAGGGTTTGGTGGTGATGAGAAAAGATTTTCAGAGGGCAAAAATTGGAACATTTGAGGGTTTGATGGTGATGAGAAGAAGAGAAGACAGAGGGCGATTGTTATGGGTGATGAGAAGACGGAAACCTGACAGTGTATCCGGAGTAGCTTGAGCTAACCCAACGAAACCTGCTAGTATGATTTAAGTTCTTTCTCTTTCGGAGTAGCAGCGGCGGCGAGCAATGGCGAAGGTGAGGGAAGAAAAAAGAGATGGCATGCAGAGGGAAGGAAACAGTAGAATGAAAATGAGGAAGAAACAGAGAGGGAAGGCCGAGCGCGCGTCTAATTTTACTGGGAAGACCTAAGATAGCGTTTCCGTGTGGAACCGCTATCTTTTCCTAAGTGACACTTTTAATAGCGGTTCCACACGGAAACGCTATCTTAGGTTATACCTAAGATAGCGTTTCCCTTAGGGAAACGCTATTAAAAGTCCCCCATCACTTTTAATAGCATTTCCACACGGAAATGCTATTAAAGGTGCGTTATTAAAAGTCTATTTTGTTGTAGTGTTCTTTTGGGCTCAACTTGAAATCCTCACTTCAGACTCCAAAACACAAACAAATGACACGTACCGCTGCTTCCTCCTGGTAGTAGTCATCACTCATCGTCGCTGCTGGTGATTTAGTTGCAGTATTATATTGTATCAGGAACTGTTTCAGATCAATCTATATTGATTATATGCCTCCATTATGTTGTTGCTAGAAAGTATCATTATTTTTAGATCTTCTAAACAATTCCCTTTAAGAAGTTTGGAAAAAAAAAATCACGGTCCTTCCACAAAAAGATTCATTCTAAAAAAAATACAAGGTTATGTGTTTTCTCACTGCAACATGTGAGGGGGTGGTTTTCCTGCTTCTGGTGTCAAATTACGTTCCAAGAAAAAAAATATTTGGAATCTCATCAATCTCATAAGTACAAATCTCATCAATTGAATCACTTTTTCAAAAAATACAAGACATCTAAGACATAGAGGTTGTTGGGGTAAGAAGCTCACAATACTTCACACACTCACACTAACACAATAGAAAAATTGAGAGAGAATAGAGAAAGAAGATAGAGAGAAGAAAGAGATAATTTTCTCAATACACACTTGAATATCAATCACTTATTCTACACTAATTCACATTCACTTCACTTATGCAC
Organism: Sophora flavescens; assembly: GCA_030762895.1. Classification (NCBI taxonomy): domain Eukaryota; kingdom Viridiplantae; phylum Streptophyta; class Magnoliopsida; order Fabales; family Fabaceae; genus Sophora; species Sophora flavescens. The sequence continues at coordinate 38,254,189 of CM061068.1, forward strand.
ACTTCACTTTTCTACACTTCTACACTTGCACTTATGCACTTCTACACTTGTACACTTTCACGTCACACTAAGTCTATTTATAGACTTACACATACACTAACTAACTCTCCTATTAACTCTCTAACTAATCACTCTAGTTATAACAAACTAATCACATCTTAACAAACTCCTAACAACTAACTAATTTGGATTATCTCCAACACCCCCCTTAATTCAAATTAGCTAAAAACAAAATACAAAACACAATTTTACACTCAAATATGCATTTTTATTATCACTAACATACACATATATTTCCACCTGGATCCCATGTAAAATTCAACACGAATTGGACTTGACCCATCAAGTCAATAAGAGCAAATAAAATTGACCCAAATTCCTTTTCATCCCTCATTTGTGAAATTGGCCCATATTGCCAAAAATGAGCTCCCAAGGCAGAAATAAATTCCTGCTTCTCCTCCATGATTTGGGCTTGGCCCATTAGGTCAGGATTTTGACCTAATTTTCGAAATGACATCAATGTCCCTGCCATCCTCTTCTTCTGATTGGGCAAAGACATAAGCTTCTCAAATGCCTTCACCAAATTCATCACCTTCCCAGAGCCACTTTCAGGAACCCTCTCCCTTCTCCGTTTCAATGCTAAATCAACCTTAGGGTTTCCGTTTTCCTCTCCAACCACATTCTCACTCTCACCAGCTTCATCATCACCACCACCCTCTTCTTCGCGGCCATTCTTGAAGAACTCTTCTTGAGACTTCCTCAGATTCTCATATGCCACACAGAGACACTTGTTCTTCTTTTCTTCATTCTTGCCGCTAGCTTTCTTCTCTTTGCACTTGCAAAACGACATCGTTGAGCCAGTTAAGCCTGCAGCAGCACCTTCCTCTTTAGCAGCAAGGGTTCCTTCAACCACCATACAAGCATCACGATCCGGCGGCTTCGGCTCCGGCGGTTTGATCGGACCTCCCTTCTTCGCCACGATGGTTACCAGTGGCTGCGACACCTCTGCAACACGACACCACTGCTTCTTACCAACAAACGTCCGATGAACCGCCGTGTGACTGACTTGGTCCGGTGGCTCCGTCGACACTGTGTCCGGACTTGGTTTAATCCTCTCCGCCCGAACCTCCATTGCAAGTTGCAGATCCGAAATCGCCACCTTCGTCTCTGTCTCGTTCCGGCCACATCGCGGCATCGCCACCCAGATTGGGTTCTCCTCTCTTTCCGCCATCACCTCCTCTAGCAAAGACGGCTTTTTGCTCGCTCGCGTTCCGTTCCGTCGATGCAGCGGCAGCGGTGGATCGTCCGGCTCGTCTTCCTTCTTTCCCATTGCGTCAGTCACCTCAAGAACAAGATTTCCTTCTTGCATTACAGCCTCTTCAGAAAAATCATCCGCTTCAGGTTGCTCACAAGGTGTTTGATGGAATGACCCACTAAACATAACATCATATTCTTCAGTGTCACCTTTTGTATTTTCCACATCTTTCCCTCCTCTTGCATCACCATCATCATGATCATCACTGCTCTCTGTCTTGATCTTGTTTGTCTCAAGATCATCATCACTCCTTTCTTTCTCGTCATTCACCATTGGCTCATAAGCATTCTCATGCTTTTGCTCCTCTTCATTAGATGACAACTTCATCTCTGCATCTTTCTTTGCTTCCTTGCACTCATCTTTCTTATCACCTCCATGGATTTTGTGCAAAATATCCCATGCTCCTTTGGTTGTGTTGGCAGCAAGAATCTTCTCAAGATTTGCTTCATCCACACACTGACGAAGGATGAAGAGAGCTTTGTAGTCTCTCTTTTTGGAAACACCATCTTCCACACCTTGAACACCTTCTTGCACTACCTCAAGCACCTCATAGAAATTGAATATGTTTTCCATCTTCACCACCCATTGATGGAAGTTCTTGCCATCAAGAACCGGTAATGGGATTGCAAAATCCCCACTCACAATCTCTTCAATCTCTGCAGCCATGGATAGACCCTCACAAGTCCCTAGTCTTGTAGCTCTAGATACCATTTGTTGGGGCAAGAAGCTCACAATGCTTCACACACTCACACAAACACAAAAGAAAAATTGAGAGAGAATAGAGAAAGAAGATAGAGAGAAGAAAGAGATAATTTTCTGAATACACACTTGAATATCAATCACTTATTCTACACTAATTCACATTCACTTCACTTATGCACACTTCACTTTTCTACACTTGTACACTTGCACTTATGCACTTCTACACTTGTACACTTTCACATCACACTAAGTCTATTTATAGACTTACACATACACTAACTAACTCTCCTATTAACTCTCTAACTAATCACTCTAGTTATAACAAACTAATCACATCTTAACAAACTCCTAACAACTAACTAATTTGGATTATCTCCAATAGAGGTAAAGTGATATTTTCTTGATAGGAAAAGGAAAAAAAAAACATGAATTTCGATGATAAAAATGAATCTTAGGTCTCGAACAATGATTATTTGATTTATGATAAAAAATAAGAGAGTTATTGATTCAGTTATTTACCTTAACGACAAAAAATGATATTGATTAAATTATACCAAGTTTGACTCATAGTAATTATTTATCAAAATTTGTTTACAATAATTAATCGATATTCATACAAAGTATATAGTGAATAATGAGTTCAATAAATCATATACATAGTTAACGCATTCTTCATAGTTAGAAGCAACAACTTCATATGAAGGTCATGATCGATACCATCGTCATCCTCACTATCTTCAATAAGAATACCTCTTTAATTCGAATAGCATAAGTAATGTCTATTTATATAATATAAATTCCAAACATTCATGATCATCTGGATGTGAATTAGTCAAATTACTTATTCCTTGAACTACTAGTGAATTATCTCTCTAGAGATTATGAAAGATATTCCACAAGAAATATTATTGTTATTGCTTTGACTCATATTTAGTTGTCAATAGCTTCAAATAAATTAAATACATGATTTAAGATACACATATTTCTTATTCCACAATTTTATTTATTTTTCACTCTTTCACATACTAGGAAATTTTACTTCGAAGAGAACATGTTCTATAATAATGAATTTGGGTCCATACCATTAATATAGATTTCGATATACGAAATCTTGCAGCACTTACCAAATATCATTTAAAAGAAATCCATTATAAACACTAATATAGTTAGATATGCTCTTCTTTATGATAAATTTGGGAGTAAAAGTACTTAACTACGTGAAGGTAAAACTGCAGGGTTCTCTCTTCAAATGTCTATATAATTTTCATATATAGAAAACTTTATATAATTTAATAATATGTGCACGTGTTACGGCACATTCCCAATATATTTTTAAGGTTTTGTTTGCGAGTCTTGTTTTGGAGGGGAAATAAGGAAAAGTGAAGGTTTGTGATAATCTCTCCCTTGTTTGTGAGTTTAAAAATTTGGAGATGAATGTTTTGAGGATTTTAGAAAGTCTTAAGAATCAAACAACAAGTGAAAAATATGCATAAAAGCAAGGAATGAGGCAATATAGAGAATTGTATTATACTGCATTCATTTATCATTTGTTGAGCATTTGCATCAGTATTTGCATCATTTGTTTGATATTTTGACATCCCCCCACAAGCTGGAGCATGGTAAATGTCAATCATGCCCAGCTTGGAAATAAATGGAACAAAAGATGGAGGAGGTAATGCCTTGGTGAAAAAGTCAGCTAGTTGCTCTTTGGATGAAATTGGCAACAAGCGAAGTACACCCTCTTGGATCTTATTTCAAACAAAGTGACAGTCTATCTCTAGATGCTTAGTCCTTTCATGAAACACCGGGTTGGCAGCTATGTGCAAAGCACTTTGATTATCGCAATATAGGACAGGTGCTCTTGTACAAGTGATGTGTAGATCATGTAGCAGATATAATAACCATTGTAGTTCACAAGCAGTAGTAGAGAGTGCCCTGTATTCTGCCTCGGAGGAAGATCTTGAGACTGTTTGCTGCTTCTTAGCTCTCCAAGAGATCAAAGATGCACCTAAGAAGAAGCAATATCCTGAAATGGACCTCCTTGAATCTAAGCAACCAGCCCAATCCGCATCAGAAAATCCTAGCAGCTGGATTTCTGGCTTTCTTGGGAAGAACAGGCCTCGTCCAGGACTGCCTTTGAGGTATCTAACAACCCTGCAGGCAGCATTGTAGTGTGTCATAGTAGGTTTACTTAAGAATTGACTGAGCTGTTGAGTGGCAAATGTGATGTCAGGCCTAGTGTTGTTCAAGTATAGAAGTTTCCCAATCAGTCTTCTGTAGGATGCTACATCTTCATATGGTTTCCCTTCATCTTGATGCAGCCTAATTGAATGGTCAAGTGGTGTTTTGGCAGGCTTAGACCCAAGCAGACCAGATTCATGCAACAAATCCAAGCAATACTTTCTTTGACAGATTGAGATTCCTGACTTGGAATGTGCAACTTCCAACCCAAGAAAATACTTCAATGTTCCCAAATCCTTAATCTTAAAATTAGAATCTAGAATGCTCTTCATTCTAGTGAATTCTTCAATGGAATTTCCTGCTAGAATCACATCATCCACATAGATGAGAAGAGCTGTGAAACTTTTACCATTCTGAAATGTAAATAATGAGTGATCTGCATTGGATTGTTGATACCCTTGACTTATTAGCAATGAAGTGAGCTTTTCATACCACTTTCTACTTGCTTGCTTGAGACCATACAAAGACTTAAGCAACTTGCATACTTGATTAGATTTGGAGCACTTGACACCTTGAGGAATAACCATGTAGACATCTTCATGTAAATCACCATGCAAGAAGGCATTGTTGACATCTAGTTGATGCAAATGCCAACTGTGAGCAGAAGCTATGGCCAGCAGAGTCCTTACTGTGGTGAGTTTAGCTACTGGTGAAAAAGTGTCAAAGAAATCTAGGCCTTCAACTTGATTGTAGCCCTTAGCCACCAACCTAGCCTTATATCTTTCTATAGATCCATCTGCTCTATATTTCACTTTATATACCCACTTGTTACCAATTGGCTTTACATTTTCTGGCAGATCAACTAGTATCCATGTACCATTCCTCTCAAGAGCATCCAATTCAAACCTCATGGCATTATTCCAGCATTCATGCTTACTAGCTTCCAAGTATGTGCATGGTTCAGAATTGTGTGTGTGTGAGGTGAGTAAGTATGATGTGAAGGTGATAAGTTTGAAAAAGAATGAAAGGATGAGATAGGATAGGAGATACCTGAGGCAATTGTATCTACTGAACTGCTTGAAAGGCTACACACATACTCACTCAAATGTTGTGGTGGATGCCTCTGCCTCTGTGATTTCCTTATACGTTCAGCAGCAACTTCTGTCATATCTGGTGCAGCAGGATTCAGGACAGATTCAGAATCAGAGATTCCAGCTTCAGCAGGTTCTGTATGGATGGTGGTAGGTGATGTAGGTTCTGTTGCAGGAGTGGATGGTGGTGTAGGTTGATGAATAGGTAGTGGAGTGTTATTTTGGTGATGTAGAGTGGATGGTGTGGAATGATAAGTCCAGGTGGACAAAGGTGAGGAAGATTTATATGGTAATATATGTTCATGGTGAGTGACATTTCTAGAAATGAAAATTTCCCTATTGCTGAGATCCAACAAGACAGCTCCTTTCACACCAGGCTTATAACCAAGAAAAATACACTTCCTAGCTCTAGGTGCAAGTTTTGTTCTGTGTGACTGTAGTGTGGATGCATAGCATAAGGAACCAAAAACTTTCAAATCATGTAAATTAGGTGTATGCTTATGCAGAAGATAATAAGGTGATTTATTTTTGAGAAGGGTGCTAGGCACCCTATTTATTATGTAAGTAGCATGAAGAATGGCATAGGACCAGAATTGCTTTGGTAATTTTGATTGAAAAAGAAGTGCCCTTCCCACATTGAGCACATGTTGATGCTTTCTCTCAACCCTTCCATTCTGTTGTGGGGATTCCACACAACTTGTTTGATGAACTATGCCTTTTGAGGCATAAAACTGAGGCATTGTAAATTCAGGACCATTATCAGTCCTTATAGCCTTAACTCTTGCATTGTGTTGATTTTCAATTAATTTGATGAAATCCTGGATATACTGCCTCACTTCCCTTTTTGATTTCAACAAAATGATCCATGTAAAACGACTAAAATCATCAACTGCAGTCAAGAAATAAGAATGGCCATGAATAGATTGTATGGAGATAGGTCCCCAAATGTCAAAATGAAGAAGTTCATAAGGTGAATCTGCTTTGTTTAAACTAGCATTATATGGTAATTTCTTGTGTCTAGCATAATGGCATACATCACAAACTGCCTTTTGATCAACAACAATAAAAGGAAATTCTGAATTCATAGAAATCATCCTAGAGATTGACAAGTGTCCTAGTCTAAAATGCCATAAGGCTTCTTCTGGTAGAGTCTGTATATCAGTTGCTTGAACATTGGAACAAGAGGCATGCTTGGCATCAAAAACTAAGTGATATAGCCCTTCAAACCTTTCAGCAGAACCAATCATCCTCTGAGATTTCTGGTCCTGAATGAGACAGATTGAATCATTAAAGGAGACAACACATTTTAAGGTAGATGACAATTTTGACACTGAAATCAGGTTTAAAGAAAAATTAGGTACATACAGTACATTTGTAATGAAGAAGCCAGGGAAAAAAATGACAGTACCAGCATGTTTTGCAACTGAAAACTGACCATTAGGTAATCTTGGTTTTATCTCATGAAAAGTCTGAAAGCTCTTTAATGAAGCACATATATGATCACTAGCACCCGAATCTATGATCCAAGAGCCAAGAGAGAAACTATTAAAAGAGGAAGAGATGTAGATTTTACCTGATTTGTGATTTTCAGCTGATGAATGACCAACCTGAGTAACTGTGCTAACTTGGTTAGCTATGGTAGCAGAATGCTGATTAATACCAGAACCCTGAATCAGACTAAGCAATTTCTCATATTGCTCATGAGTGAAACTAGGAGGAGCCGTATGTATTTCTCCATTAGTTGAGAAATCTCCATTCGGATCTGCAGGATCATTGCAAGCATTGTTTGCCACTGAGGCATTTCCCTTTTGAAGGTGAGGAGGGAATCCATGCTTCCTATAGCAAGTCTCCACTGTGTGACCATTCCTTCCACAATAAGTACAAATTCTCCTTGATCCTGAGTTTTGTATTGAACCTCTCCCTCTTCCTTGTGGCTTCTTATAATCAACAACATTTATAAGAGCCCTCGAGTCATCTCCAACTGCAAAGTTCCCTTGTCTTTCATGTTGAATGACCATAGAAAAAATTTTGTTCATGCTAGGCAGTGGATCCATTAGTAGGATCTGAGATTTTACTATTGAAAAATTCTCATTCAAACCAGTCAAAAATCTTATAGCATAATTAAGAGTATGAAAATGCCTGGCATTTCTCATTGCAGCACAGGTGCATTTAACAGGACAGGAACAACATGGAATAGGCATGTATGTTTCAAGTTCTTCCCAAAGTATTTTCAACTCAGAGTAAAATTCAGTGTGAAAGGGAACCTTGCCTGAGGCCATATATCTCTTGTTGAAGCTCAGAAATTCTGATAAGGTCTCCCTGAGAGAATCTCTCCTTCAAATCATTCCAAACATCAACAGCGTTTTCCAAAAACACTATGCTCTGACCGATCGATTCTGATACTGAGTTCACAATCCATGAATGTATGATCATGTTGCAACGACTCCAAGCTTTATAACTTGGATCAAAGCTACCAGGAATGGGTATGTTCCCATCAACAAACTCATATTTGTTCTTAGCACCCAAGGCGCGTCTCATAGAACGAGCCCACGAATGGTAATTAGAGCCATTCAAAGAGCGGGAGTGACAACTATAGATGAAGGTCCGTCTCCTGCATGAACATGATACGGGCTGGAAGGGTCTTGCGATGGATCTGCAGGACCACCTCCTTGATTGTTGTTCCCGGAACCACTTGGACGAACCATCAGAGTATGGCACAGTCAGAGAGCTAGAAACTCTCTGATACCATCTTAAGAATCAAACAACAAGTGAAAAATATGCATAAAAGCAAGGAATGAGGCAATATAGAGAATTGTATTATACTGCATTCATTTATCATTTGTTGAGCATTTGCATCAGTATTTGCATCATTTGTTTGATATTTTGACAGAAAGCCCCCCAAAACCCCTCATAAGCCCACTTTTTTGGTTTACCTCGATTTGGGGTTTTTTGGGAGGAAAATAATTAAATTACTAATTTATCCTCCCAGTCTTTACTAATTTGCATTAATATATTTTTTTAAAGGTGTATTAATATTATTTAAAAAATATTACTTACGTTAATTTTCTAAAATAAGGGTAAGGTTGTAAAAATATGTTATGAACCTCTTATTTACTTCCCCTCATATAATATGCACTCACAAACAAGATGCAGGATTATACTCTCATTTCCCCCTCTCTCTGCTTTCCTTCCCCTTTGATATCCTCCCTTTCCTTCTCTTCCCCTCCAAACTGTGTATTAATATTACAACCTTACCCTTATTTTAGAAAATTAAGGTAAGTAATATTTTTTAAATAATATTAATACACCTTTCAAACAAGATGCGGGATTATACTCTCATTTCCTCCTCTCTCTGCTTTCCTTTCCCTTTGATATCCTCCCTTTCCTTCTTTTCCCCTCCAAACTGTTACAGGAATTGTTGGTTAGCTTATTTCTGCTTTATTTTTCCTTTCCTATTATATTTGTAATGTGCTGAGCTGGCATTGATAGGCATAGAAAATGGTTTGTTACAACTCATTGGCCCTTTGGGTTTTGTAACTGATATATAGCACACTCTTGTGCAAAGAATGAATAACAAAAATATTCACACAAACTTCTATCTCTCAAGATCTAAAATCTTTCTATACACATCTTCTCCTCAGCACCGGATTCCATTCTACATTGTTGGAATTCCTGCTCTTGAGAACTGGGTTTTACCGGATTAATTGTAACGCCCTTTGTTACATTAGTAATCCCAAGATAAAATCAATAAAAATCCTTTAAAGCATTTAATTAAGACATATTTCTCATAAAGAAAAATTAAAGAAAACATTAAAGTCTGAAAATGCCTCATATTAAATAATATAGTATTAAATTATCCATGTAATGAATATAGATATAAATAAATAAATAAATAAATAAATAAATCAAAAGCCTCAAAACCGGGCGTCTAACTACAATCCCAACGATAAATAATTGCGTCAAGCCACATACGGCTCCTTACTTAAGAACAGACTAACCAAACTAGAAAGATTATCTAATGGTGTCCACTAAGTCTTCACGCCTCTTCAGCCTCAATGACGTCCTCCTCGTGCTCTGAAAACAATGCTTAATAATGAGATATAAAATCCCAGTGATCAACAATACGGTTTTATAAAAACATTTTCGAAAATAGCATTGTTCTCAGCCGGTGCGGTAACCGGAAAAACTGTCCATGGCACCCGCTAATTTTTCAAAATAATATATATAAAGAAAATACTTTTAACATTAATAATAATCTCATCTCAATACATCACATTCCATGTACCAGATAAATTCAAGTTTAATCCAAGCGGTCCGAAGATTTCCTAATTAAATTGGTCTCTTGCCGGCATGCCATATATTCACACATCACACGACAATGGCGTCCCATTGCCCACCCCTACTCACGAGGAGTGTTTCGTTGTCACCCTCCTGTCGGGGACATTTCCATTTCGATACCTCCCATGTGCACATGGTGGTATTTCTCCTTTTTCGACACCCCAACCTGTGGCGGTGTTACTTTCGATACTCCTTTTTAGGTAGTATTACTTATTTTCGACATCCCAATTATATGGGGATGTTACTTTCGATACCCCATTACGGTGGTATTACTTTTCGATACCCCTATCATAGGTGGTATTGCGGCAAACATCATACAATTCATCATAAGGCACAATTTCATGTCTCACACGTGTAACAATTCATTTACCAAAAATTAAATATTTGATCTTATCATGCATGTCAAATAAACTCACATAGCATAGCATACACCAGTAAGCACGTCATTCAACTAATTCAAATACCAATCATGTATTTCATGCCATCAGTAACAAGAATAAATACCCAATTTAATAATCCTTTTTATTTTAATTCAAAACCCCTAAAAAAATTAGTCTTTTAATAACATGCATCATTCAATTAAAATCTCTCAAAATCATAGGTAAATTGCTCAACACAACAAACACATGTACCTTGGAAAGGGTTATAAAAAGGTACTGTTACTTACCTCTCGAAGACCTCCAATGTGCTCCAAAAATTATTTATGATAAGAATTCATGCTTCCCTAAAAATTCTTCTCCCATTTGGTGACGTTCTTGGATCTGTGTTGTTACAGTTGTACTGGTAAGGAAGGAATTACGGACGAAATAACCTCCTGCATGCGGCGCTCCTCCTTCTTTTTGTTACTATTCCTTTATATATATATATATATATATATATATAGCGTCAGGTAGGTTTGTCCCCTTCTTTTTTTTATTTCCTTTTTTTTTTCTTGGCAAAATCCGGAAGCTTGTAGTACGCCAGTATCATATATATATATATATATACATATATATATATATATATATATATATATATATATTCTTTTAAAATGATTAAGTAATTTCAATAAATCCTTATACTATTAAATTTTTCACACTAAACCTCTTAATTATATTTTATTTATACTATACATTTTAATAACCAATATATGTATATTTATATTTTTTTTATCAACTTAATTATAGTAAATTTTTAGGATGTTACATTAATCCCTAAAATCTAAATTCCCGTCTCAATTGGTATCAAAGCAACGACCTGGTGCTACCTGGAACTTACTCATGGAGGATGAACACACAGAAATTGAAGCAATGGAGCGACTATCACGAAAGTTCATGGAACACAACAAAAAAATACAGGGAAGGCTTGATCAACTCTTGGCAGGTTTAGAAGAATTCAAGGCCATGGTCAGAAAGCAATTTGAGCTTCCACAACAAGAGGGTTTGGGTTTCAACCAAACACCACCCCACAGTGTTTTAGAATCAATAGATATGGAGCTCCCGCCGGAGGTAACTGCAGAAGCCACCGAGGACGAACTGATCGTCGAGATCGACTATCAGCAAACCCTCAAAGACCCATTATGTAACATCCTAAAAATTCAAATATAATTATTTTAATAAAAAAATGGTAGTATAAGAGTTTATTATAATTGTTTTCTTTATAATAAAAATCCAGTGGGTTCCACAATAATGTAAAATTGATTTTATAAAATAAAAAAAAAGTAAGGATAAGAACCTACCCTGGACTAAATTAATGCGGCAATAATGATATGAAACATAAGCATATCAAGGCCCATGCTGTGTTACCCATTATAAATAGATAGTTTGAGTGTTTTAAGCCCAGTTTCGCATAATATGACAAGATACCTAACTTCAGATGTATATTTAGTAACCAAAGAGAACTTGTTTGAATTAGAGATCTGCATAAGAAATATAGCCCTGTCTCTTAGCTTTCCATAGACACCAAATTCGTCCAAATTGGATTCTTGTAGCTCAAGTTATGACCAAATTCGTACACACTATTCATGTTCCAGCGTCAGAACCGTGTTTTTAAATTCTATCCACGTTTTGACTATCTAAACGTCGGTTTAAGATTTTGTCGTCTTCATAACAGTTGTATAAAATTCTTTTATATTTCCAACGATATAAAATTTATAATTTTTTAATGTCTATAACTCAAGATATGTGCGAAATACAGCACCATATGCAGAGTAAGCGGGTTTAGCGTGTTTTTACACGTTTTGGGCTATCGGGGGACTCTATAAATAGAATCTTAACACTCTTAGGGTGCTTTTTTGAACCCTAATTACACCTAAAAACTCAGAAATGGCTAAGAAGAGAAGAAATTCAAGGATTAAGAAGAGGGAGTCTAGGAAGAGGAAGATGATGATAACACTTGGCAAACGTTATGATTCGCAGTAGGAAACGCTTAGAGCTATTTGGAGGTCTTCAAGAGGTGAGTAACAATACTTTTCATGAACCATTTCCATGGGATATATGATTGTTTTTGTTGATAAGGGATTACCATGTGGTTTTGGGAGTCTTTAATTGACTTGATGCATATCGTTAGTAACCTAAATTCTAAAATCGGGGTTTTGTTTAACAGGGGAATTAATTGATTAATTGATGTTGTAACGTGCTTATTCATGTATGATATGATGTGATATTAATGATTGTTTGTTATTGGTGGAAGTTTATATGTTTAAAATTGAGGGAAATAGTTTGTTACATGCATGAGACATGACATATTTGGGTTGTAATATGTTGTATGATGTTTGCCGCAATACCACCTATGATAGGGGTATCAAAAAGTAATACCACCGTAATGGGGTATCGAAAGTAACATCCCCATATAATTGGGATGTCGAAAAAGAGCAATACCGCCTAGAAAGGGGTATCGAAAGTAACACCGTCACACGTTGGGGTGTCGAAAAGGGAGAAATACCGCCATGTGCACATGGGAGGTATCGAAATAGAAATGTCCCCGACATGAGGGTGACATCGAAACATTCCTCATGAGTAGGGGTGGGCAATGTGATGCCATTGTCATGTGATGTGTGAGATTTATGGCATGCCGGCAAGAGACCAGTTCAGTTATGAGGCCTTCGAGCCACTTGGATCAATTTAGAATTTACTTGGTATGTGGAATGTGACGCATTGAGATGAGTTGATCTTATGCTATATGTATTTGACTTGATGAAATTTTTGTTGTTATTAAAAGTATTTTTTTATATATTATTTTTGGAAATTAGCGGATACCATGGACAATTTTTCTGGTTACCGCACCGGCTGAGAACAACACTATTTTCGAAACATTTTATAAACTATATTGTTGATCACTGGGATTTTATATCTCATTATAAGTGTTGTTTTCAGAGACAGAGGACATCGCTGTTGAGGATCCAGAGATCTGAAGAGTTATCTTTGATTAGCTAGTTGGTTAGTAATGCAGTATGGTTTAGAGTATTATGCGGACGACGTTCTTTGGTTTACATACTATTTTTCTTAGATTATAATTAGACGCCCGGTTTTGAGGCTTTTAGTTTTTATTCAAATGATTGGATTTTATAATATTTTTCAATACTTTGTAAATACTATTATTTTATTTAATAAGAGGTATTTTCATACTTAGTTATTTGAGAAAAAATTTATGACTTGTGTTTTTTTTTATTAAATGTTTTGAAGGATTTTTATTGAAATTAATTTGGTTTACTAATGTAACGAAGGGCGTTACATTTTTGGTATCAGAGCGGCTCGATTCTAAATCGGACTGTGATAGTGGGGCTTTTTCTAAGACAAAACTTGGGCGCATAAGATGCTTGTTAGAGTTATAAATACTGCATGTTATTCTTTGGGATATTGGACATGATCAACCCAATATTTCGTAGGTAGTGAGCAGATTTATAGGACTAATAGGCGAGGGACGAACATTGCATTTGCAGCAGCTTTGGTTTGTATGATCAGAGCTACGCAAGGGCAGACGGAGACTCTCCGTCAACTATAGGGGAATGGAGGCCAATCACTGATGGAGTGGTGGCTACCTAGGACCCTTAGCACATGGGACTTTTCGAATTCAAGAAGAATGATCCGCTATTATTCTGAGGCAGCTTAGAATCCGAAGGAGACTTGATTTCTTTAACACGTATAGGGGAAGAAGTTACTATATTGTTTGATTCAGGAGCAGCACTTTCTTTGATATATACTTCAAGTGTGAAATTTGAGTTGCCTATATTTCGTTTGTCATTTGAGTCACGTGTTTCTACTTCTATGGGGATAATCTTATTGCTTCTAGTGCTTGTTTAAATCGTCTTCCTATGTATTGGGATGTTCCTTATGCCATCGATCTTATTTGTTATCTATACCTGGAGTCTGAGAGTAAAAATAAAATTTCCTTACCCTTCCTTGGTACGTTTAATTTTGGATTTTTACATGTAGGTTAGTCTACTATAAAATAAAAACATAAAAAATTGTAATTTAGGGTACTTGATTCTTTATATGAGATTTTTGAATGTTGATGATGAATTGATTTTAATAAATTTATTTTCCTTGAATCTATAAGGAATTATTACTAATGGTAGTTTTGTATGTGCATTCATGCTGGTCCTTTCTTGTTTACACTATTCTCATCATCTATACTTCTGCCAACACTGTCAAGACCCATTCCCATATCTAATTGAAATATCCTATTATCTGGTGGGCTGAAACAGAATATTGTGGGTTTTTCTAGATCTAGTTTCAACTCATCCTTGAGGACAAGGATGTCTTGAAGGGGAGGATATTGTTACAGGAATTGTTGGTTAGTTAGCTTATTTCTGCTTTATTTTTCCTTTCCTATTATATTTGCATTAGCATTGATAGGCGTAGAAAATGGTTTGTTACAACTCATTGGCCCTTTGGGTTTTGTAACTGATGTATAACATACTCTTGTGCAAAGAATGAATAACAAGAATATTCACACAAACTTATATCTCTTAACATCTAAAATCTCTCTATACACATCTTCTCCTCATTTCATTCTAAATTGTTGGGATTCCTGCTCTTGAGAATTGGGTTTTATCGGATTAATCCCTAAAATCTAAATTCCCTCACAAACTCATAAACAAAGTCGAAAAGAAAGATTGGATAAGTCCGTGTGTGACTCACTAGTCAATCCAATATATATATATGTTCGATATATACTACTAAGCGCCACACTGCATGTATATGTTCCACCAACTATTCCATTTTATTTTATGTAAATGCAGTCAAGTTGCACAACTTTTTTAATTGATTTTGCTATGAAAATAATACAATTAACACGTTCCATGGATTGCAGATCTAGACCAGTAACTGGTACAGTTCTGCTGGAACTTTCACCATCAACTAAATAACATTATAGAAGACGATCTTAATATATTGTTGCTGTATGTGGTTTCCAATTTATATTATTATAGGTAAATTCTTTTTTCTCATGTTGATAGTGAACATCCTATTTTGAACGGATCTTTTAGTTTTCATTAAAAATTTTAAAAAAATAAAATAAAAAAATAATTATATTTTGCCATCTTATTATTTGTTTTTATTTATTCCAAAAATCCAAAAAAAAAATTGACAGACAAAAATAATAAAAAGATTTTAATTTTATGTTAAACACTTGGGTTTATTTTTTTTATTGGGCCAAACCAGCCAAACTCATTACTCAGACCCATTTCATCATCCTCCAACAAACCCTAGCAGCCACCTCTATTTTTTCCCTCCAACATTGTTTTGAATTTGAATCCAGTTGACAAATCCCTTGATTTTTGCAGATGAGGCTCACAGGTTTTGATTTTATTTCAAATTAGAGATAGAAATTTTAATCCTGACAAATTTTTAGGATCAAAATCAGAGCGAATTTGGCATTATAAAATCATAACATAGGCTACAGAAGAGGGGAGGAATCAGAGAGAAAATTTCAGAACAACAACAATGAGAAAAAAAAACCTTAAAATACAGAGAGGAGAGAAATAAATAAAAAAACACTGAGAGGTCGGCGTCTTTGCCTGTCCCCTTTCGTGACCACGCGCCGCCATCCCCTTCACCTCGAGCCACCGCATAAGCACCGCCCAGGTCCGATCGTGACCTATCCCTGCACGACCCAACCACCATAACGCTGCCTCACTCTGCGAATCGCACCGCTGCGCGCCGTGGCTTCAGGTTCTCGCTGCAAACAGAACCTCCTTCGAACCACCGCATCACCAGCCGCTGTCCGGATCTCCGTTCAGCCAACGTCGCTTCCACAACAGCACGACCCGTACCCGCCATCTCAACCACAGTCGAGTGCTCTGCTAGTTCCACCGTCGACAGCCGCCTCCGTTCCTTCCTTCTGTTCACGCTTGCAGGTGAATGGTCAAGGGACTTTTGGTTGCTCCGCTGGTTCTGCAACCTTCTCCTTCTTAGCAGTGGCTAGATACATTGTATTAGTTTGGTAGTCTCTTTTATTTTATTTTTGTTCTTATTTATTCTAATTTAAAATTATTTTTTAAGTGGGCTGTTGGGGTTTATGGGTTAACTAGTGGGTCCAAGCCAAATGAGTTTTATTTAAGTAAAAATGATCAGATTGGCAAAAGTCATAGGGTTAAGGCTTTCTTAATGAGCTAAGAGAAATTAAATAGAACAATGTAAAAATGGAGATTTAATTATTTTGGGGATTGCTTTATGAGAGTTTCACACTCAATTCCTTAGATGTGAGATAACTTTGTGGACAAATCTGTCATGTTCTATCTCGCTTAGGTTTTTTCCGATAAATGAACAATAAAATAAAAAATGAAATATATATTTTTTTTAAAAAAACATTTTTAATAAAATAAAAGCCTTTTCATTAAAAATAAAAACAACCAACAAATGAAATGTTTTCTACAAGAACTATGTAGCTTTGAGTTTCCCATCGCAGCAGGGAATACGTAGGAGCGGGATTAATCATCCCGTCAAGCCAAAATTAATTTTTCCTTTATTTTTGTGTTCTTTTTAATTTGTTTAATGTAGATAATTAATTAATAATTTATTTAATGTTTTTGGGTTGCTCTATGACAAGTGTCATACTCAATCCCCTAGCTTTGAGGTTGCCCTATGGACTTACGTGCCATTTTCAACCTCATTTAGGATTTATCAATAATATTTTTTAAAATTTTTAAAATGCAAAAAACCAATAAAGAAACATAAAATAAAAAAATATTAATAAAAATAAATAAAATCTTATTTGTAAATATTTTCGGGGTAAAAAATAAATAATTTAATTTCGCGCAATTTATTTATGGTATCATTCTTAGAATGAGCGATGTAGGGTGCTTAACACCTTCCCTACTCGTAACCGACTTCCGAACTCATCCATTTTTTAGGTTTTTACAATTTTTATCCTAAATAAAAAAAATTGGTGGTGACTCTACTTTTTTTCCTTTTTTATCTATTTTTTTATCATCGTTCCCGTCACGATTTTTTTGGTTGCGACAGATGGCAACTCGACTGGGGACATTTCGAGAGTCAAGCCTAAGTAATGAGTTGTGCATTTTGGTATTTATTGTTTACCCATTTTAATTGTTTTCTTTTATTTTTGTATATATTTGATTCCTTTTTGCTTTAATAATTATTTTTACATTAGGATAGAAGACCATGATATTTGTTGTTTGCTTGTCTTACAGGTTCAAGTAGTTTTGTTTTAGGATTGTACAGGTTTGTATGCCTCTAGCACACACAACACCGACACTCATTGTCACACACTTTTAGCTCTATACCCGAGCTTGTGGGAGCTTAAGGATTAGGCGGTGCCTCAGCATTGTCATGGAAGGCCCAGTGCCTTTCTGATATTTGTTGATTCACCACTCGGATCGGATTGTTATTAGTGTCATGGACTAGTCATCCTGGAGGGTTTATCCCTAATTGTGATTAGGTTCATGAACTAGGTCCTTGACAAGGGCAAACGGGGGACCATGATCACCTTTAGAAGTCTAGACACGTCCTAAAGTTTACACTCCTAAATTGACTTAGTGGCCGCTCGACTTAGAAGTTGCCATCATAGGTACCTTTGATTAGGCCCTACCTCTTAAGACAATTGGAAACGTACCATATCTCCCTTGTGTTTTTCCATCCATTTACTTATTTATTTTTTTTTACTTCATTTCCCTTTGTGTTTTAAAAAATGAATAATAAATAAATAAAATACATAGTTTTTATTTTATTTGTTCGTAAAATAATATCTTTTTTTATAGGTGATTCTCTTTTGTGGAGGAAAGACACTATCTGTGTAGCAAGGAATGGAAATGTCTAACTCTAGCAATGCAATTGGCCCGAAGAAGAATATTAGAGTTGACGTGAAAATCAATGATGTGAAGAATTTAATGGAAATCAGTTGCTTGATGCCAAAAGAAGTATGTTCTGAGTTTGCAAGCAAGTATGGGAAGATTTTGGACTTTTTACACATACATGTAGATGCTTTGGGCTTGAGTGCTTTGACCCAATATTGAAACCCGAATTTGAGGTGTTTCGAGTTGCCGAATTTGGTTACGACACCGACTATAGAAGAATATGCTTACATACTACGGATGCCTCTTCCTAGGGAGTCTCGTGTTTATTTCTATTATGGCCAGCATGTTAGTGATGGGAAGGTAGCAGAGTTGTTGGGAGTTCTATCGAAGCCATCAGACAAAATGGAAAAGGGAGCTGTCAGAGGTCTGAGGCGAAGATTCCTTGAAGTTTATCTCCAGGAACTGGCACGACAAAATAATTGGGTTATCTTCAAGCGGGTGTTAGCTTTAACCATTTATGGGTTGGTGCTTTTCACCTTTATACCAGACATGGTGGATTACGCAGTCTTGGATGTCTACTACAAGGTCGAAGAATATACTGTGAACCCTGTTCCCGTAATTTTGGCAGAAACATTCCTATCATTGCAAGTTTGCCATGAAAGTCAACAAGGCAAATTACGATGTTGTGCACAAATGTTGTATGTTTGGATCATGACTCACATGTATGCTCGAAATTATGTTAGTGGGATTGATGACCCTTTCAAGAGATTCCATCACATTTTGATAAAGTCGCACAAACATACATTTTTGCTGGATGTGTCCTTGGTATAAAGGAAATACAGTCATCTTCTGTTGTGAGAATTTCTCGAATATTCCTTTGATGGGACCAAGGGGTTGAGTGTTATGTAATGCCATTCGTCACATTAGTAACCCAACATAAAATCAATAAAAATCCTTTAAAAAATTTTAAATTAAAAACATACATGTCATAAAATTTTCGCAACATAATCGGGTTTGAGAATACCTCATATTAATAAAATAGTGATAAAGTATCAAAGGTGATAATATAATAATAAATCCATACATCCAAATAAAAACCAAAGTCTAAAAAACTGGGCGTCTACTAATAAACCCAACGATAAGTAAATAAACATGTCTAGCCGCATACGGCTCATTATTTAAGAAAATACTAACCAAACTAGAAATAATAACTAATAGAATCCACTTAGTCTTCACGCCTCTTTAGTTTCAGTGACATCGTACTCGTGCTCTGAAAACAACACTTTTAATGAGATATAATCCCAGTGAATAAAAATCATTTAATGCAAATGTTCGCAAATAGAGTTGTTCTCAGTCGACGCGGCAACCGGAAAATCAACCATGATACCCGCTAATTTTTTTAAAATAATGAATATAATAAACCTCCAAAATAATAATATATAAATAACATTAATATCAAATATTTAAACCACAAACTCATAAACTCAACATTGGTCACATCTCATTGCAATTAATCTCATTCACCACGCAAACTCTATGCAATGCAACTCCATGAACATGACTCGGTGATTCCCAGAATCACTTGACATGACTCTTTGGTTCCCAGAACCGGTGTGAATCTCAGATCCACTAAGGTCTATGAGCTCATATCCATGCAATGGCGTCCCCCTGCCTTCCCAATCCCAGATGGAGGTATCTAATATTCCATCCCAGATGTGAATATTTTAATAATTGGATATCCCATCCCAGATGGTGACATCTCTCATCCTATTCCCGGAATAGAATGTAGAACCATCATCCCTTCCCAGAAGGTGATGACCAACTCATATGCACTATACAATACGTTATCCCAGATGACTACTAAATGTTTTCTCAAACTCCATGCATCAATTACGTAAACATCGTGACAGATTTTTAAAACACAAATACCATAACACAATACTATTTAATATAATGTATGTTTGTTATAATATTAATGTTCTTAACTAACAGGCAGCGTCTTATGTATATATTTATATATATTCATATAGATAGAAATTATCTACTATTAAAATTGGAATATAAATATAGAAATAAAAAAAAATCCAAGAAACACATATGTTACGCCACTGCAGCAAGATTTCCAATTTCCAAATAGAAAACACAACTCTAACATGAACAATGGAAAAAAATTGGTACAAGGACCTGATTGGATGACCAATAGGATAAGCATGTTCAACAGACATTTGCAATTTTATCAATAAAAAGAAAAAGTAGATTAGACAAGTCAAAAGTACTTATTCAGTATATGATACACGTATAACATCGCCATAATCTGAAAATATTCTTTTATAAATGATCAATTATTAAAGGAGGAGATATTTTAAAAGTTTCAAATCAAGAACCAAGAACCCTAAAATATTTTACTATCTCAGAAAAGATAAAATTACATGTAAAAGCATCAATTTAATTGTATCACGAAAGTGTGAGAAAAATTATTTTTACTCACGTCAAGGCCAACAGTTCTCCACATATATTTTCTTAATGTATAAAATGGTGTGATGCGACACTGAAATATCCCAGAAGGTGGGTTTTTTTGGGTGGTTTTAGAACCCTACGTTACTTTATATTTTACGGAGCTCAATGACCACTCTCTCCATTTTAATTGTACCTTTTATTTCTTCTTAACAAATGTATGGCCCACCACTCTTTATCCAGTTAAGAATTCAAATGGATTGCTGCCAGTAACAACTAGCAACTACGTCAGTTGCAACATGCAATTTGGCTAAATGCCAAATTTGACTTTTACATGGGACCTCTTGGTTTTCTTTCTTTTTTTCTTTTTTTTTTTGTTTCAAAAGAATGCTTATGATATATATATATATATATATATATGTGTGTGTGTGTGTGTGTGTGTGTGTGTGTGTGTGTGTGTGTGTGTGTGTGTGTGTGTGTGTGTGTGTGTGTGTGTGTGTGTGTGTGTGTGTGTGTGTGTGTGTGTGTGTGTGTGTGTGTGTGTGTGTGTGTGTGTGTGTGTGTGTGTGTGTGTGTGTGTGTGTGTGTGTGTATGTATATATCCAATTTTTTGTATATATTTTTTATTAATTACTAATAACTCCAATAAATTCTTTTACTACCAATATTCTATATTAAACCTCATAATAGCTCAATCTTTTATTAAAAAGAATTATATTAGAAAATTGAGATGTTACATTTTCTTCCCTTCTTAAAGAATTTCGTCCCCGAAATTAACACGTCCTACCCAAACAACACAACATTAAAGGTAATGCAACACTAAGTTATGTACCTGTACTAAAAAGATCTGGATGATGTTGTCTAACATCTTCCTCGAGTTCCCAAGTAGCTTCCTCTGGAGTCAACCCTTCCCAAATCACTTTCACCAATGGGATCATCTTGTTCCTCAGAGTTTTTGTGCTCTTGTCAATGATCTGAATAAGTCTGGGCTTAAAGATTAAATTATCCTTCAATTGTATTGACTCAGGAGCTATCACGTGTGAAACATCTGGTACGTACTTCTGGAGTTGAGAAACATGGAAGACGTCATGGAGATTCGACAACTGTGGTGGAAGAGCCAATTGGTAAGCAACAGACCCGACTCTTTTTAGGATTTGAAACGGACCCATGAAATGAGGGTTGAGCTTTTTGACTTTCATTGACCTCCCAACCCCAGTCTTAGGAGTGACTCTCAAGAATACATGTTCCTCTTCCTGAAATTCTAAAGGCTTCCTTCTCTTGTCGGCATAACTCTTTTGCCTACTCTGTGCAGTGCGCATCCTTTCCCTAATTACTTTAATCCTCTCTATGGCCTCCTGGACTAACTCTGGTCCTAGCAGGGTCTTCTCACCCACTTCACACCAATATAAAGGGGACCTACACTTCCTCCCATAAAGAGCTTCATAGGGTGCCATGCCTATGCTAGCGTGATAATTAACTGTTGTTATAAGCAAACTCTATAAGAGGTAAAAATTTATTCCAACCCCCACCTTCATCTAAAACACATGCTCTAAGCATGTCCTCAAGGGTCTGAATGGTCCTCTCCGACTGACCATCCGTTTGGGGATGATAGGCTGTGCTAAAACTCAACTTAGAACCAAAAGCTTGTTGGAAAGCTCTCCAAAATCTAGAGGTAAATCGTGGGTCTCTATCTAACACTACTATAGAGGTAGGTATGCCATGAAGCTTCTCTATCTCCTTAATGTATAAGTCTGCTAACTTATTAAACTATAGGTTGCCTTAATTGGCAAGAAGTGAGCAGACTTGGTCAACCTATCCACAATTACCCATATGGCATCTAAACCCAAACGAGTCCTAGGTAACCCCATCACGGAATCCATAGAAATCCTCTCCCATTTCCATTGAGGAATTTCTAAAAGCAGCAACAAACCCGAGGGTCTCTGATGTTCTATTTTAACCTTTTGACAAACTAAACACTTGGCTACAAAGCTAGCCACATCTCGTTTCATTCCTAGCCACCAATACATATTCTTTAGATCTTGATACATCTTGGTTATCCCTGGATGTATGGTGAACTTTCCCTTATACGCTTCCTCTAAAACTTTCTCTCTAAGGCTCCCCTCCTTACGGACAACGATCTTATTCTTCAACAACACTAGGCCATCAGTAGACAACACATAATTCTCTTGATCTAAAAGAGATTGTAACTCCTGGTCTAAAAGCTGCTCTCGCCTAATCATTTCTCTAAGGTCACTGCAAATTTCCAGTCTATTCAACTTCAAGCTTAGAGCACTAAGAGATACATTTAGATTCATGTCTCTGAACTCCTCTAACATATCTCTTGGACCATCAAACTAGACATATGCAAGGTTTTCCTACTGAATGCATTAGCCACCACATTGGCTTTCCCTGGATGGTACTTCAACTCAAAATAACAGTCCTTAAGGAATTCCATCCACCTCCTTTGCCTCATATTCAATTCTTTTTGGTCAAATAAATACTTAAGGATCTTATGATCACTAAAAACCTCAAACTTTGCACCATACAAATAGTGCCTCCAAATCTTAAGAGCAAAGACTACTGCTGCTAACTCAAGGTCATGAGTAGGATAATTCACCTCATGTGTCCTAAGCTACCTAGATGCATAAGCCACCACCTTGCCTTCTTGCATCAACACACAACCTAAACCATTCTTAGAAGCGTCACAATATACCATAAAACTCACTGAAGGATTTGGAATGGTTAAGACCGGTGATGACACCAATATTCTCTTAAGCTCCTCAAAATTCTCTTCACATTCCTTATCCCACTCAAAAGATTTTCCTTTCCTAGTCAACTTGGTAAGAGGTAAAGCTAGTCTAGAGAAACCCTCTATGAAGTTCCTATAGTAACCTGCTAGTCCTAGGAAACTCCTCACTTCAGTCACTGACTTAGGTTGCTCCCATCCAAGCACTACATCAACCTTACTAGAGTCAACCGCTACACCACTCCTAGATATGGTATGTCCTAAAAACTTCACCTAATCAAGCCAAAATTCACACTTTTCTGGCTTTGCATACAGTTGTTCTTCCCTCAGAATCTGTAACACTAATGTCAAATGTTCCTCATGATCCTCTGGTGTCCTAGAGTATATCAAAATATCATATATGAACACCACCACAAAGCTATCCAAGAATGGCCTAAAGATCCGATTCATGTAGTCCATGAAAACGACTGGAGCATTGGTTACACCAAAGGGCATCACTACATACTCATAGTGTCCATACCTTGTCCTAAAGGCCGTCTTAGGAATGTCCTCATTCTTGACTCTAATTTGATGGTATCCCGATCTTCGATCTATTTTAGAAAACACCAACGCTCCCCTCAACTGGTCTAAGAGGTCATCTATCCTAGGCAAATGGTATTTATTATTGATGGTCACTTTGTTCAACTACCTATAGTCAACACATAGCCTCATGCTCCCGTCCTTCTTTTTCACTAGTAGAACAGGTGCTCCCCAAGGTGACACACTAGGCCTAATAGACCCCTTCCCTAGCATCTCCTCTAACTGTTTCTTAAGCTCTCTCAACTCTAAAGGTGCCATTCTATAAGGCGCTATCGATACTGGTCCACTCCCTGACACTAGATCTATGTTAAACTCAACTTCCCTATTCGGAGACAAGCTAGAGACATCCTTAGGGAAAACATCCTGGAACTCACACACCACAGGTATAGCCGTCACATCACTATCAGCCTCTATCTTAGCAGAGAATAAGAGTATATATCCTTGAGCTCCCTCAACTAAGCACTTATGGCAAGCAACATCAGAAACAATAGAACTGGGTACGGGAAAATCATTAGACATTGGTTGTATAGGAATGGAGATAGTTTTATCAGAGCAATTTATGACAGCATGATTTGTAGACAACCAATCCATACCAAGATTGACATCTAACCCGGACATGGGCAAGCATATAAGATCAACAAAATAAGATACATCTTGGTACCCTAAAGGACAGTTCAAGCAAGCAATAGAGGTACCAAGTTTATTATTTGCAGGAGTAGCAACACTCAAATCATATGACAACTTAGAAACAGACAAAGATAGATTTTTCACACAATCTAAAGATATAAATGAATGTGTTGCTCCTGAATCAAACAATAAATTGATTTTTCTCTCTTTAATTAAACCTATACCTTGAATCAGGCCATCTGACTCCTTCACCTTCTCCCATTGGAGCGTAAAGACTCTCCCTTGGCTCAGTGGACTAGGTTGGACTGGTCCTCCACTCTTGGAGCTTCTGGCATACCGTCCCACTTTACCACACTTGTAGCAAGTGGTCTGTGCAGCTGGACACGTGCGATCTCCATGATTCAACCCACACCTATGGCACCTGGTGCCCTTGTCAGTCTGGACTCCATGCACTTGCTTCCTTTTGTTGATGGAGGAGACTGTTCTCAAATGCTTCTGAAATTTCCCATCCCTGCCCTGAAATCTCTTGCCACCTCTAAAAATTTTCTCCTTGTGCCTCTCAGCCAGCAAAACTTGCATATTATGCTCTGCCACTCTACAATTGTTCACAAGAATGGGGTAGTCCCGAATTTCTAGGAGCCCGATAAGGCTCTGTAGCTCTGGCCTCAAACCCTGCTCGAACTTAATTGCTTTCCATTGACCGTCAGGATTATCCCTCACCTGAGTAAAGAACCTTGCAAGGCTCTCAAACTTGGCCACATATTCAGCCACTGTCATACTCCCTTGACGAAACTGTAGAAACTCCATCTCCTTCTGTATCCGGACGCTGTGCGGAAAGTATTTCTCCAAAAAAAACCTCCTTGAATCGGTCCCATGTGATAGGGGCGCCCAAAGCAAGCAACCCGCCCCTAGCACAGTTCCACCAGTGCTCTGCATCCGACTCTAGCATATAGGTGGCAAAATCCACCTTCTGAGCATCAGAGCACCTCATGACCCGAAAGATCTTCTCTAATTTCAACAACCATTCCTCTGCCTCAATAGGATCGGTGGTACCACGAAAAGCCGGCGGATTATTGTTTCTGAACTCTGACAGACCCCTGTACTGTGGATCTGGAACTGCAACCGACACCATGTTAAGCACGTCCCCATTATCTCTCATCCGGCGGAGAGTCTCTGTCTGCTCCTGCATAACTCTGGCCATTCGAGTCAAAGTCGCTGCAGGTGCATCATTTCTCCCTCGCCTGTTTGCTGCCATAATCTGCATACCACCAATCAAGCAGTGGGTTGATCAAGTCCAATATTCAAAAGAATAGGATGCAGAATTATAACTCTAACAAGCATCCTACGCGCCCAAGTTTTGTTTTAGAAAAAGCCTCAATACCACAGTCCGATATAGAATCGAACTGCTATGATACCATAAATGTAACACCCTTCGTTACATTAGTAACCCAAAATAAAATAAATAAAAATCCTTTAAAGAATTTTAAATTAAAAACATACATGTCATAAAAATTTCACAACATAATCGGGTTTGAGAATACCTCATATTAATAAAATAGTGATAAAGTATCCAAGGTGATAATATAATAATAAATCCATACATCCAAATAAAAACCAAAGCCTCAAAAACCGGGCGTCTACTAATAAACCCAACTATAAGTAAATAAACATGTCTAGCCGCATACGGCTCCTTATTGAAGAAAATACTAACCAAACTAGAAATAATAACAAATAGAATCCACTTAGTCTTCACGCCTCTTCAGTTTCAGTGACGTCGTACTCGTGCTCTGAAAACAACACTTTTAATGAGATATAATCCCAGTGAATAAAAATCATTTAATGAAAATGTTCGCAAATAGTGTTGTTCTCAGCCGGCGCGGCAACCGGAAAATCAACCATCGTCCCTGCTAATTTTTTTTAAAATAATGAATGTAATAAACCTCCAAAATAATAATATATAAATAACATTAATATCAAATATTTAAACCACAAACTCATAAACTCAACATCGATCACATCTCATTACAATTAATCTCATTCACCACGCAAACTCTATGCAATGCAACTCCATGAACATGACTCGGTGATTCCCAGAATCACTTGACATGACTCTTTGGTCCCCAGAACCGGTGTGAATCCTAGATCCACTAAGGTCTGTGAGCTCATATCCATGCAATGGCATCCCACTGCCTTCCCCATCCCAGATGGAGGTATCTAATATTCCATCCCAGATGTGAATATTTTAATAATTGGATATCCCATCCCAGATGGTGACATCTCTCATCCTATTCCCGGAATAGAATGTAGAACCATTATCCCTTCCCAGAAGGTGATGACCAACTCATATGCACTATACAATACGTCATCCCAGATGACTACCAAATGTTTTCTCAAACTCCATGCATCAATTATGTAAGCATCGTAACAGATTTTTAAAACACAAATACCATAACACGATACTATTTAATATAATATATGTTTGTTATAATATTAATATTCTTAACAAACAGGCAGCGTCTTATGTATATATTTATATATATTCGTATAGATAGAAATTATCCACTATTAAAATTGGAATATAAATATAGAAATAAAAAAAAATCCAAGAAACACATATGTCACGTCACTGCAGCAGGATTTCCAATTTCCAAATAGAAAACAGAACTCTAACATGAACAATGGAAAAAAAATTGGTACAGGGACCTGATTGGATGACCAATAGGATAAGCATGCTCAACAGGCATTTGCAATTTTATCAATAAAAAGAAAAAGTAGATTAGACAAGTCAAAACTACTTATTCAGTATATGATACATGTATAGCATCGCCATAATCTGAAAATATTCTTTTAAAAATAATCAATTATTAAAGGAGGAGATATTTTAAGAGTCTCAAATCAAGAACCAAGAACCCTAAAATATTTTACTATTTCAGAAAAGATAAAATTACATGTAAAAGCATCAATTTAATTGTACTACAAAAGTGTGAGAAAAGTTATTTTTACTCACCTCTCATAGACCTCCAAAAATCTATAACAAATGCTCGTGGTCCACCAATAATCTTTCTTCTCTTTACTAACTTTCTTTGATCTGTGTTATTCCACACTACACATGGCAAGGCCAGCAGTTCTCCACATATATTTTCTTAATGCGTAAAAGGGTGTGATGCGACGCTGAAATATCCCAGAAGGAGGGTTTTTTTGGGTGGTTTTAAAACCCTACGTTACTTTATATTTTACGGAGCCCAATAACCACTCTCTCCATTTTAATTGTACCTTTTATTTCTTCTTAACAAATGTATGGCCCACCACTCTTTATCCAGTTAAGAATTCAAATGGATTGCTGCCAATAACAACTAGCAACTACGTCAGTTGCAACCTGCAATTTGGCTAAATGCCAAATTTGGCTTTTACGTGGGACCTCTTGGTTTTCTACCTTTCTTTTTCTTTTTTTGTTTCAAAAGAATGCTTATGATATATATATATATATATATATATATATATATGTATCCAATTTTTTGTATATTTTTTTTTAATAATTACTAATAACTCCAATAAATTCTTTTACTACCAATATTCTATATTAAACCTCATGATAGCTCAATCTTTTATTAAAAAGAATTATATTAGAAATTTGGGATGTTACATGTTATATTGTCCGGCACTTATGATTCGACAATTGAAATGGACACAACAGGAACCACTTGAAGAGGTGTTAGGTGGAATTTCGTTCTTATATCAAGAATGCGAGGTTGTCAAGAATACAACAATAGCTGTTAGATCCGTCTGGAGTAAAATCCGGGTACTGGGATCAAATGAGTTGGGGAGACAAATTATTTCTCATACTAAAAACTATGAGGCGTGGAGGAAAGCAAGGAAAGGCAACCCTGTTATTTCGAAACCAATCCCGCATGAAGATAAAAATCCGCAAACGGAAGCAGAAATGTTAAAGAAAATCGAGATTATGATGGCCCGGATGGGAGTGCTAGAGGAAAAGAATGAAACATATCAGATCACCATCGTCACGCTCCAACACAAAATCCAGAAGTTAAACATGAGGCTAGAACATTTGAAAGATGAATGTTCCGATGCATATGAAGCTGCAAGTCCAGCAAAGAGAGTAAGGAAGTGGAATATGAAAGAGTCGGGAGTTCAACGATTACTAGCAAGGATAGAAGATAAAAAAAAACATTAGCACAAATCTTCAAGGAAAAAGAAGACTTGGGGGCAAAAATCGAAGTGAACGTTCAGACAATCCGGATGTTGGAGGAAAGCATAGGATCTCTACAAGAAGCCTTAACTCATACTGAGCGCTACTCTGATGAAGGTTGGAATGCAGCTGCAACTATGCGTGAATCATTGAAAAAATCACAAGAGAAAGAGCAACAATTATGGATGAGGGTCCAGATGTTCGAAAGGGAGAAAAAACAGTATGATGATGAGATCAGACAACAGGAAGAATGGCTAGAGAAATGGGAATCCGAGGCAAAAGATTTGAAGGCTGACAGAGATGCTTGGAAGAAAAGATATGAACAACTCTCGGGAAGTTTGCAATACCATACCTATCAGTTTGTGGGTCACCTCGAGGAAGCATCAGTCCAAACTCACATGAATGACGGATCTACAATACCTCCAAAAATAACTCGCTTCATGAAGTATTTTAGGGGCCTTGCTAGCGGATTCAAAAGGAAGACTTTAAAACTTTTGATGTAATTCTGTTAGACGAGAGACATTGTATTTTCTCTTCAAAGAAATAAAAGCCTTTTTTTGGTTTAGGTCCATCAATGAATTCTGCTCTATCTTATGGTGTGTTACAAGTAGGCCTGTGTGATTGCATTGCTAGTGAATGATGCTGTCTATTGAGGGACACATGTTCCCATGGATTTGTCATCAACCACACATCAACCTAAGGGGGATGTGCCCCTAGAGTTATGTGTCGGGGTGAAGTCGCTTGCTACACAAGTGGTCTTTCCTTTGCAAAAGAAAGAATTCATGGGTTTTTCCTTTCGAAGCATACTTTTATCTTTCTTTTTTAATAATAATAATGACAAATATATATATATATATATATATATATATATATATATATATATATATATATATATATAAAAAGGGGTTACTGATTAGAATAATTGACAATTTTTCACACGGAGCTAAAAACGCGAATTTGAGGGTTCGAGAACCATTGCTCGACCTAAGAAAGACAATACCAATCAAACCCGAGTTCACAACACAAGATCTCGAACCAGGATGGCTGCCAACAATTCTGAGACAGGAAGGAACTTGAGTTTAGAAGTAGACGAAGTGAGGGGAAGGGTGACTGAAATCTCTGAAACTCAAGCAAGGTTGGAGGCTATACTACAGGATATAAGGGAATCTCTTAGCAGGCTTGGTGCAAATAGAATTGGAAATGAAGATGACCCACATGTGAGCGTACAGCCGACCCTCTCCATGGTAACGGTGTCAATGTTTTCAAACATAAACAATAGCCTTACTCAAGGAATGTCGGGTTACACAGAGCCTATAGTAATCCCCATCAGGGAAGGATATCGCCCCATCGAGAATGTGTATCATGAGGCTGCTGGCTATGCGGGGCTTACAAGGGAAAAACCCCATGCATCCATTCCTGAAAAATCAAGGGGAGTTCAGTTTGGACCTGATAAGATTAAGGAAGAGTGGATGGAGAAGGTAGAAGAACAAATAAAAGAGATCAAGGGCTCAAATACTTATGGCCCTCTCAAGATTGAAGAACTTTGTCCTGCCACAAATGTCGTGATTCCTAAGGATTTCAAAATTCCTGATTTTTCCAAGTATGACGGAAGTGAGAACCCACGATTCCATTTGATTAGCTATGCCACCAAAATGGCCATCTGGTCTAAGGATGACAAGTTTCTCATTGGTTTTTTCCATGAAAGTTTAACCGGAATCGCACTAGAGTGGTACCTTCAGTTATACCATTCTAAGATCTCTCGGTGGACAGAATTAGCCGATTTGTTCATGGATCAATACAAATTTAATTTGGACGTAGCTCCGACCCGTGAACAGTTGACTACGATGCAGAAGAAGAGTGATGAATCCTTCAAACAGTATGCACAAAGGTGGAGGAGTTTGGCTGCTCAAGTTCAGCCGCTGCTGATGTTGTATGAAATGTGCTCATACTTTTTGGGAACCCCGGGATCTCCCTTTATCGAAGCAATTGCAGGAGTAGCTTATAGGGATTTCTCTGACTTGATTGCTGCAGGGGAAAGAATTGAAATCCTAGCCAGAGCCGGAAGTTGCCAATTGACATGGAAGGCAGTGCACCCAAGAAAGGGTTCTAGCCCAAGAAGAAGGAAGTATAAGCAAATTACGTGCAACACCAGTAGAACTTTGGACCTCGCCATGTCCCTTTATACCTATGGTACCAAGCACCATATTAGACCCAAACACCATTTTACCCACCTCATCAGGCCTCACCAACCATCACCTAGCCACAAAACCAAATAAATAACATCCCTACCCTTCAACCATACAACCCCACTCGCCCAACATATACTCATTATCCACCTGCACCTCAACAAAACCATCCAAGCTACCCTTGACCTCGCCCAAATTTTCCAAATCAGGGACACTTCCAACCTCATAATCTGCCACCTTTCCCAAGATTGTTTATCTCCAATGCAGATTTGTTCAAACAACTATTTGATCGACACCTAATCACTGGAAACCCTGTACGGCCTATGGAACAACCTTTCCCTACTTGGTACAATCCAAACTTGACTTGCAATTATCACATGGATGCCATGGAGCATTCCATTGAAGAATGTGAGGCCTTCAAGACAGCAGTAAGAAAATTGATTGCTTGTGGAAGATTGGCTTTCGAAGAAGATTCTGGGCCTAACATTGTTAATAACCCAATCCCAAACCATAATGCGGGAAATAGTGTGAATAATTTGGAAGTGAAAGGGCCTCAAGTCAAGAAGGTTTTGGAATTGCGAACCCCGATGCAAGAAGTATTTGCGAGGCTCAAGAAAGCAGGATATGATATTGTTGCACCGGTGAAGCTGATCGGGAAAAAAGATAAGTATAATGGTGATTTAAGTTGTGATTATCATCATGGGCAGGTAGGGCATGATATTGAAACTTGTTGGGACTTTAAGGTCCGAGTCCAAGGACTGCTTACCTTGAGGGTGATCCAAGCTAGGTGAGGTACGACTGAAGAAGTGAATGTGGTTGAAAAAGTTGTGCTCCGGATACCACCTATGAATGATGCCCCGACACCATAAAAAGTGATTGTAGAGGTGAAAAAGCCAACTCCTTTTGCTTATAATGATACACACGATGTACCATGGAATTATGAACAGAAAGTCGAGCTAGTATGAGGGGCAGGAGAAACTTCGAAGTGGGCGATACTACGACCCTGTAGAAGAAGAAGCAAGGAAGAATGCCAAAGATGAAGGAAAGGAGAAGGAAGAAGAAGAAGAGTTGATGAAGATCATGAAGCAAAGTGAATACGATGTGATGGAGCAGTTGAAGAAAACACCGGCAATAATATCCCTTTTGTCGCTTGTCCTCACGTCAGAGATGCATCGTAAGACATTATTGAAGGTGTTGAATGAAGCTTATGTTAATCCCGACGTCACTCCAGAGAATGTAGTAAACATGGTGGATCCGGTGAGGCGGGTCAACATGATCAATTTCTCGGAAGATGGGGTGTTTTTGAAGTTTAGAAGTAGTCCTAAGGCACTCCACATTACCCTAAGGTTCAAAGGATTTGTGATTGTGAAGGTGCTTATAGATTGTGGCTCGGTATTGAATGTGTTCCGTCGTCCACTCTAGAGCAACTAAACATAGGCTTGACGAATTTGACACCCCAAGAGATGATTGTGCGAGCCTTTGATGGGACATCAAGAGGGATCTTAGGGGAAATAACTCTGCCCCTCGAAGTAGGGCATAATTGTTTTCATGTTCTCTTTCAAGTCATGGAGATCTAGCCAGCTTATACTATGCTTCTTGGAAGGCCTTGGATTCATGAAGCTGGTGTTGTTCCATCAACATTGCATCAGTGTCTGAAGTATATTCAGGATGGGGCTGTGATTACCATCCGTGGTGAAGAGGAAATCATGCTTTCAAAGCCTGTTTCGGTACCTTGCGTAGAAAGTGCAGAGCAAGTCGAGGATGATTCCCTGTGTAGTTTTGAAATCCTGAAGCCAGAGAGCAAGAAGAAAGAGCTGCCAATGCAAAATGTGAATGAAGTGGCAGTCCGTATAATGGAAAGGAATGGGTATTAGAAAGGAAGAGGCCTAGGGGTAAGCCTCCAAGGGATACCTCAACCGATTGCAGCAGCTGCAAGAGACGAAAGACATGGACTAGGGTACGATCATTCTCTAGCAGAAAAGATGAAGTACCTGACTCTCAGAGGCAAGAAAGGAGGAGGGAAGGAATTTAATTATGTCCCCCACTTGACGGATACTTTCTCGGCATCAACTGAAGTGATCTCGTCAGAAAAGTTGACTTCCCCTCATTTCATTATCAGTGCACTTGAAGAGGAGCAAGAAAGAAACCCTATTATTTATCTCTCTGCTGACAATGAGGTCCTTGGCAATTGGCGGTCTGAACCATTTGTTCATGTTATTTCCATGAAGTAATTATCTTTTTGTATCTCGAATAAACTGATATTTACTTTAGTTGAGACATGAATAAAATGAGTTAGTATGATTTTTCAGCATTTTTCTTGGTGTCTTCCTTTCTCTAACCTTTATCTTATATCAATCGCGCTTTATTTCTTGAATAATATCCTTGCCTATATTTCTCTTGTTGTAAACATCTTCTTTCAAGAACCTCCCCGCCGTCGAAGGTTTGTCTCACAAAAGGAACCTTGAGACCTCATTTACTGATTCCCTTGCGACTGTTGACGAAGACGATTCTGGGATTAGTGAGGAAGAAGAAGCCATTGAGGAATTTACAAAGTTGATGGAGCGCTCAGAAAATGGGTTCACGTTAAATGATGAAGTTATAGAAGTGATTGATATGGGGACCGAGGAAGACAAGAAGGAGTTGAAAATAGTGGATAATCAAGAGCGTGCAAAAATAGTCGCGCTATTTAAGGAGTACCTTGATGTGTTTGCATGGTCCTACAAAGATATGCCTGGATTGGATCCAGAGATAGCATCACATAAAATCCCATTGTACCCAGATACGGTGGCGAAGAAACAAAGTTCGAGGAGGATGCATCCAGATATGTCACTAAAGATCAAAGAAGAGGTAACTAAGCAGTTAGAAGCTGGGTTTGTGGAAGTGTCGAGACACCCAGAGTGGGTTGCTAATATCGCACCAGTACCAAAGAAGGATGGGAAAGTAAGAATGTGTGTGGATTACAGAGATCTGAACAAAGCAAGTCTGAATGATGACTTCCCATTGCCTCATATTGATGTCCTTGTAGACAGCACATCAAGAAACCACAGGTTCTCCTTCATGGATGGGTATTCGGGATACAATCAGATTCTCATGGATGTTGATGACAAAGAGAAGACGATGTTCATCACCCCTTAGGGAACTTTTTGTTACAGAGTAATGCCTTTCGGGCTGAAGAATGCCGGAGCTACCTACCAGCGTGCTATGGTAGCATTGTCCCATGATATGATGCACAAGGAAATATAGGTATATGTGGACGACATAGTGGCAAAGTCTAAGGAGGGGAAAAGTCATGTAGAGGTTTTGCATAAGTTATTTGAGAGATTAAGGAAGTACAATCTGAGACTCAATCCCACAAAATGTGTGTTTGGAGCCTCAATTGGGAAATTGCTGGGTTTTGTGGTCAACAGAGAAGGAATACAGGTGCAGTAGGAAAAGGCAAAGGCGATCGGAGACATGCCAACTCCCAAGAATGAACAAGAAGTAAGGGGTTTTCTAGGGAGATTGAATTACATTGCTCGATTCATTGCTAACTTAACTAGCACGTGTGAGCCTATTTTTAAGCTATTAAAGAAGAATAATCCGGGGAGATGGAATGAGGAATGTCAGGAAGCCTTTGACAAAATAAAGGCATACCTATTAAGCCCACCAGTGTTGGTGCCGCCCACTCAAGGTCGTCCCTTGATACTGTATCTCACTATCTTACCAACCTCAATGGGGGCAATGTTGGGGCAACATGATGAGTTTGGAAAAAGAGAACATGCAATTTACTATCTGAGCAAGAAGTTTAATGACTGTGAAGCCCGATACATGGCAATTGAGAATACTTGTTGTGCATTGGTATGGACCTCCAAGAGACTCAGACAATACATGTTATACTACACCACTTGGTTAATCTCTCGAATGGACCCTTTGAAGTACATCTTTGAAAGTCCTTACATATCATTAAGGGTCTCAAAGTGGCAAATGATGTTATCGGAATTCGATATTAAGTATATGACTCGGAAATCCGTTAAGGGAAGTGCAATTGCTAATCACTTAGCTGAAAACCCTCTTGAGGGTGGACAACCAATTATATCCGAGTTCCCTGATGGAGAGATACTGTCATTGGAAGAAGGTGAAACAGAGGAAGATGATATGTGGTAGATGTATTTTGATGGAGCAGTTAATATGCATGGAAGCGGCATATGAGCAGTGGTTGTTTCTCCCGATGGCAAGCAATACCCGGTGGCTGTTAAGCTTGAATTTGAATGCACCAACAATATTGCCGAGTATGAAGCATGTGTAAGTTGATTACAAGTGGCAATTGATCTTGGAATAAAATAGCTAAAGGTCTTTGGGGATGCAGCCCTAATCATTTATCAAGTCAATGGCAAATGGAAAACTAAAGATCCCAAGCTTATCCCATATCAGAAATTCTTGACTCAGTTAGTTGCGAAGTTTGATTAGATTACTTTCTCGCACTTGACTCGAGACAAGAATCAATTTGGGGATACTTTAGCCACATTAGCCACTATGACCAAGCTGGGTCTCTATACCACCGTCCAGCCTATTCAAGTGAAGGAACAAGTTGAGCCAGCATACTGTGCACATGTGGAAGAGGAGCATGATGGTAATCCTTGGTATCACGACATCAAGCAATATATGAAGAGTAGAACGTACCCAGCTGGAGCAAATGAAGTGAATAAGAGTACGATTCGTAGATTATCAATGTCATTTTACTTAGATGGTGAAATTCTATATGAGAGGAACTATTATGGGGTCCTCATAAGATGTGTTGATGCTCGTGAAGCCCGGACTATCATGATAGAAGTTCATGAAGGGATATGTGGAACACATGCCAATGGTCACATGATGGCAGGCAAGATCCTACGAAATGGTCACTATTGGCTAACAATGGAAGCTGATTGTCTGGAGTATGTCCGAAAATGCCGTAAATGCCAAATATATGCTGATCAGATCAAAGCTCCAACGTTCCAACTACACAATCTGGTGTCTCCATGGCCATTTTCTATGTGGGGGATAGACGTCATTGGACCAATCAATCCCAAGGCTTCAAACGGACATCGCTTCATTCTAGTTACAATAGATTACTACACTAAGTGGGTGGAAGCAGCATCATATGCCAATATAACTCAAAAGGTGTTTACCAAGTTCCTGAAAAGGGATATTATTTGTCG
The DNA here is from genome assembly GCA_030762895.1 of Sophora flavescens. Lineage (NCBI taxonomy): Eukaryota > Viridiplantae > Streptophyta > Magnoliopsida > Fabales > Fabaceae > Sophora > Sophora flavescens. Next base: position 38,290,028 of record CM061068.1, read on the forward strand.
TTATTGAATACCGGAAAGAATCATTATAGATAATGCTGCCAATCTTAATGGGGTGGATGTAAAGAAGTTATTAGAGACTTTTAAAATCAACCACCATAATTCCGCCCCATATAGACCTCAGATGAATGGGGCGGTAGAAACGACCAACAAGAATATCAATAAAGTTGTTGCTAAAATGGTCGTAAATTATAAGGATTGGCATTAAATGTTGCTATACGCTTTGCATGTGTATCGTACCAATATACGATCAAGTACTAGGGCAACGTCTTTCTCATTGGTGTATGGAAGTTTCCACCATAGAAGTTGAAATCCATTCATTAAGAGTGCTGATGGAAGCTGACTTGGAAGAATCAGAATGGGTGAAAGCTCGATATGATCAGTTAAACATGATTGAGGAAAAAAGACTGGTGGCCCTTTGTCATGGACAACTATATCAAAGAAGAATGGCTAAAGCCTTTAATAAGAAAGTCCATCATAGAGAGTTTCAACTAGGTGATTTGGTGTTAAAGAAAGTACTTCCCAACCAAGAAGATGCCCGAGGAAAATGGGCCCCAATAATGAAGGGCCATATATAGTAAAACAGGCATACTCAGGCGGAGCCTTGGTCCTAACAGATGAAAACGGACGAGAGCTACCGAGACCTATAAACTCTATTGCCGTGAAAAAGTTCTATGCCTGATAAAAAAGAAAGAAAAAAAAACAGAGAGAGCCTGTTAGGTTGAAAACCCGCAAGGGCGACCTAAGCAAAAGTTAGGGCATAAATAAATAAATAAATAAATAAGCCTGTTAGGTCGAAAACCCGCAAGGGCGGCCTAAGCAAAAGTTAGGGCATTAAAAAAAAAGAAGATAGAAGTTCGTTAGGTTGAAAACCCAAAAGGGCGACCCAAGCAATAATTAGGACAAAGAAACTAAATCTTAGGCTGAAAACCCGCAAGGGCAGTTTAAGCGATATCTTAATGTTCGCCACACTGGGGCAATTTTGCTCATGACTTGCTACACTGGGGCAATTTTGTTTGTGACTGGCTACAATGGGGCAAAGAAAATCATTGAAATGTTAATGAAAGGATGTATGTGGAAGCTGAGACTAGGATCTGCGTCGTCAAACAGTTGTTGGGAATTCGTTAAGAGGATCGAGGAACCAATACTGGGGCAAATTTTTATGCGGTTTTATTTTGTTCCATTATCCATTTTCATACAATTCCCATACACCCCTTTGTGTTTCCCCTCTTTCTTTCCAATTTCCTTGTGTGCAATGTAAATTCTCATATTAAGGCAAAGAATTTATTCATCCTTTTTTCCCTATTGTTCTTAAATCATGTTTATGCATTGAAATCATGTCTCAATTTAAGTAAATTTAAGTTTAATAGTATGATTTGATAATTCTAATGGTTACTTCAATGAATGGTTTGAACCAAAGAAAGCCTAGCATTTCAAAGTCAATAAGGGAGATAACGGTTCACAATGAGGAGAAAAGAAAAGCAATAATGAAAGTCTCCACGAGTCCTAGTTTTGAAGGAAACAATCGCTCTACATGCCACCACCGCTTTGAAAAAGAAGCCCCTCCTATCGAAAGGAACTGACAAGACCCTGACTTAGCTGTTGGTAAACAAGGGTTTGATTGGTCCAAGTTTTTCCATGGAGCTTGTGGTTCAGCTGTAATTGAAGCAAAGGTAAAGAAAAGAAAATAATAATAAGAAAAAGATAGAAAAGAGAAAGCAAGTTACCATCATTTTATTTCTGGGATCTGAGGCCCACTACAAATTTATTTTTCGAGCTGAGACTCACTACTAATTTTATATTTGGGATCTGAGGCCCACTGTAATTTATTCTTCGAGCACTGAGGCTCACTGCAAATTTACTTTTGGGATCTGAGGCCCGCTGCAAATTTATTTTTCGAGCTCTGAGGCTCACTACTAATTTTATATTTGGGATCTGAGGCCCACTGCAATTTATTTTTCGAGCTCTGAGGCTCACTGCAAATTTATTTTTGGGATCTGAGGCCCACTGCAATTTATTTTTCGAACTCTGAGGCTCACTGCAAATTTATTTTTGGGATCTGAGGCCCGCTGCAAATTTATTTTTCGAGCTCTTAGGCTCACTGCTAATTTTATATTTGGGATCTGAGGCCAGCTGCAAATTTATTTTTCGAGCTCTGAGGCTCACTGCTAATTTTATATTTGGGATCTGAGGCTTGTTGCAAATTTATTCTTCGAGCTCTGAGGCTCACCACTAATTTTATTTTCGGGATCTGAGGCCAGCTGTCATTTTTATTTTCCAAGCTCTGAAGCTTAATTTTCTCCAGCCTGTTTCCCATCCCGACCAAAATGTGAGTTCATTTTCTTTACTAGTTCCTTACTACTATCATATGAAAAATCGTTCTTTCTTCATGTATTCTAGTAATGAACAAGTAAAGAATGGCAACTGTGAACACCATATTTTGACCTGGTCTTTTAGTTCTCACTAAAAATTTTAAAAAAAATAAAAAATGCAAAGAAAATAAAAATAAAAAAATAAAAAAAATTTATATTTTGCCATCTTATTATTTGTTTTTATTTATCCCAAATATCCAAAAAAAAATTGACAGACAAAAATAATAAAAAGATTTTAATTTTATGTTAAACACTTGGGTTTATTTTTGTTATTGGGCCAAACTAGCCAAACCCATTACTCAAACCCATTTCATCATCCTCCAACAAACCCTAGCAGTCATCTCTATTTTTTCCCTCCAACATTATTTTGAATTTGAATCCAGTTGGCAAATCCCTTGATTTTTGCAGATGAGGCTCACAAGTTTTGATTTTATTTTAAATTAGAGATATAAATTTTAATCCTGGCAAATTTTTAGGATCAAAATAGAGCGAATTTGGCATTATAAAATCATAACAGAGGCTACAGAAGAGGGGAGGAATCGAGAAGAAAACTTATAATGCAGAGAGGAGAGAAATAAAAAACACACTGAGAGGTAGGCGTCTCTGCCTGTCCCCCTTCGTGACCGCGCGCCGCCATCCCCTTCACCTATAGCCACCGCGTACGCACCGCCCAGGTCCGATCGTGACCCATCCCTGCACGACCCAACCACCATAACGCGACTCACTCTGCGAATCGCACCGCTGCACGCCGTGGCTTCGGGTTCTCGCTGCAAACAGAACCTCCTTCGAACCACCGCATCACCAGCCGCTGTCCGGATCTCCTTTCAGCCTTCGTCGCTTCCACGGCAGCATGGCCCGTACCCGCCATCTCAGTCGCAGCCGCGTGCTCCGCTGGTTCTGTCGTTGACCGCCGCCTCCGCTCCTTCCTTTTGTTCACGCATGCAGGTGAATGGTCAAGGGACTTTTGATTGCTCCATGTTATTTGCAACCTTCTCCTTCTTAGCAGTGGCTAGATACATCATATTAGTTTGGTAGTCTCTTTTATTTTATTTTTGTTTTTATTTATTCTTGTTTAAAATGATTTTAAGTGGGCTGTTGGGGTTTATGGGTTAACTAGTGGGCCCAAACCAAATGAGTTTTATCTAAGTAAAAATGATCAGATTGGCAAAAATCATAGGGTTGAGGCTTTTCTTAATGAGCTAAGAGAAATTAAATAGAACAATGTAAAAATTGAGATTTAATTATTTTGGGGATTGCTTTGTGCGAGTTTCACACTCGATTCCTTAGATGTGGGATAGGTCTGTGGATGAGTCTGCCATGTTCTATCTCGCTTAGGTTTTTTCCGATAAATGAACAATAAAATAAAAAATGAAATATATATGTTTTTTTAAAAAAAACATTTTTAATAAAACAAAAAGCCTTTTCATAAAAAATTAAAACAACCAACAAATGAAATATTTTCTACAAGAACTACGTAGCTTTGAGTTTCCCACTGCAGTAGTGAATATGTTGGAGCGGGATTAATCATCCCGTCAAGCCAAAATTAATTTTTCTTTTATTTTTGTGTTCTTTGTAATTTGTTTAATGTAGATAATTAATTAATAATTTATTTAATGTTTTTGGGTTGCTCTATGACAAGTGTCATGCTCAATCCCATAGCTTTGAGGTTGCCCTATGGACTTACGTGCCATTTTCAACCTCATTTATGATTTATCAATGATATTTTTTAAAAATTTTAAAATGCAAAAAACCAACAAAGAAACATAAAATAAAAAAATATTAACAAATAAATAAATAAATTCTTCCTTGTAAATATTTTTGGGGTAAAAAATAAATAATTTAATTTTGCGCAATTTATTTAAGGTATCATTCTTAGAATGGGCGATGTAGGATGCTTAACACCTCCCCTACTCGTAACCGACTTCCGAACTCATTTTGGTTCCAAGGACCATTTTTTAGATTTTTCCAATTTTTATCCTAAATAAATAAAATTGATGACGGCTCTACTTTTTTTTTTATTTTTTATCGTCATTCCTGTCGCCATTTTTTTGGTTGCGACACTCAGTCACACTCATTAATTACCTATGGATTTCAATATGTTCTTTAACTTATCTTTGCGTGTGTGAATATGGTAACCTTTGTCTATATAAGGTTTACGAGAGAGCCTAAGTGGGATTTGCACGCAAAGCGTATATACCCGAAGGAAAGGACCTTGCACCCGAAGTTAGTGGCTTCAGTCAAGCCTAGAAATTCGTCAAATACAAAATGTGGAACTAAACTTTTGCTTGTTTCTGGCTTTGCGTTTTGACCGGATATGAACATCAAACGTTTTTACTTTTTAGATATCTTAATTAAAAGGATTTTAATTCCAATCCATTGTATTGTTGTTCCTATCAGCATTGTTTTGCTCCCTCAATGCATGGAGGGAAGACAAAGATAAAGATGCTCCTTTCAAAGTTCTTACACGTGCAATCGCTTTCAAAATCGTGACAACACAATCATGACTCTACAAATATAATTTCATTACTACTAAAAAAATTGAAATCAGCGACAAACATGTTTCGTCGTTAAAAAGGAAAAATCTGTCGTTAAATTAATTAATGACAAAATTAGCAACGAGAAAAAATTCGTTAAAAAAGTGGCGTCGCTAAATTTAATGACGAAATTTGTATGTCATTGCTGTCAGCGACAAAAAAAGTCGTCGCTAAAAATGTTAAAAAAACATAGCTTTAAAATTTTGTAATGACGAATTGGATTTGTCGTTATTTACGACGAAATGAGATTCATCGCTGTTTATGACGAGATGGGATTCGTCGCTATTTATGACGAATTGGGATTCGTCGTTGTTTACGACGAATTGGAATTCGTCGCTATTTATGACAAAAATACATTCGTCGCTAATTGCGACGAGACTATGTCGTCGCTACCTGCAACAAAAGTTTAATTATTCGTCATAATTAACGACAAATTTAACGACAAATATAGGATTTTAGCGACGAATTTAACAACTAAAAAAGATGTTTTGCGACGGATTTAACGACGACAAAGAACTAATCGCTAATTTTTTTGTAACATTCACTATAAGAAAAACATCAATTTGCTACCTTTGATTAAACAAAAGCTGAATATATAAGATAAAAATATACATATAAACCATGACCAAGTCATAAATATCAAAATCAATATAAGTAAACGTCACTGTTCAATACAAAAGTATTTATGAAAGTGTAAAATCAATTAGATAAAATATTGAATCCATATAATGAAAGTGAATAAAAATCAACTAAAGTGACTATTACATAAAAATGGCTTTTGCTGAATGTAGTAACCACCAGCTAACAAAAATACCAGCATGGCCACTAAAGCTAGAGTTGTGGCCTGCTTCACATCCATGAGAATGGCCCCAAGTGCTAGGCCTATCCCTTGAGAGACTAGTACATTAAAAAGCATGATCAAGAGGGTTAACACAAATGTAACCAGTGAAGGCTTGAGACCACCCATCCAGTAGGTTATAGTTACAAAGATAGTAGGAAGCACAAGTTCCATTGGTAAGTCCCCAATCATCCGGGTAACACAGTAGGAGGAGAGATGGTACATGCTTGATGATCTTTCTTTTTTCAGCATTGGCCTCTCCAAAGGAAATGCAAACATGGCATTAAAGAGAGTGAAGAATCCCCAGAATATGGAGAAGAAGAAAAGGAGTCCAACCTGTTACAAGGATGATACTGTTATACAACTTACAAGTACTAATACTTTCTAATGTGTGTTTTAATGCAAATCCAAGCAAATTGTCTAGCACTTGATATTTTGAACTACTCAACTAATCCCCATCCTTTGTAAGTAGCCACTAATCTTTGAATTTTCACCCAAATATAGCAGTACAAAAGTTCACAATACCTGATCTTATATGTGCAAGGGATCAGAGTGCCACCACAGAAGTCCTGAGAGAATGGATACAGACAAGACTTGGAAAATTCTTAAGCCAGAAAAAGATTCATGCCTCCTCTTCCTGTAAACCCCTCTTAAAGAGCACCTTGAATTACTCCCACCAGCTAGTACAATAAAGTGGTTTCAAGAAAAGAAAGAATATATATTAGATGCAATATTTCTCTTATGCTATTCTTGCTGATCAACATGGACTAAAAGTGCTTATAAAAACAAATGGACTAAAAGTATATATCCAGAAACCAAATTCATAAACTGTTTTTGACAGACCAAATGCCATCTTTTTCATCTACAACTCGTCGCTGGCAATCATATATCAATAAAAATTTTCACACGTCTAGAAACTCAGCTATGGGCCATTGATTTTAAATTTTGATATACTAGGAAAAGTAAGGTTGAGTTGGTATAACTAATAGCTCCTACCTCATGAATAAGCATAATAGCAAATAAATTATGATATTCAATCTAATTTTTGTTGTGACAATTCATGCTCCCATCTTATCATAATGTCATGAACGTTTTATGAATCCCTTTTATTGTACTGCATATCACTATCTTATACACATGAAAAGAAATAATAATATATGCTAAATAGCCAAAAAAACACAGAAACAAGTAAAAGAGGAGAAGAATCAGCCTGGATTTTTTATGGTTAAAAGATTTATGTGTCAGCTTTCCATGAATAAAATGGTGACTTGCCCAAGTTATGCCTCTAAGAGTATCAGATGCAAGAACAGAATAAATGCAAAACAGTACATATTTCCAACCAGATTTTTGTCCAAATTGCTAACATTTTAAATCCAAGAATTTTTTAGTTGAAAACCTTGTGTTTCATGTTTTTACACTTAGAGCATGTTTGGAAAAGCTGGAATTCCTTCAAGCACTTAACTCAGATTACTCATTTAGTTTTCATCATTAGCTCTTAATCCAAACCAGAATACGTATAACTAACACTATTTAAACAAGGAAATGAAATGGAAAGAAAAGGGACAAGATGACAATGGTTCATGCTACTGTGCTATTAACTTCAAATAAGGATCTTGCAATTTTGACAATGGTTCCAACCTACTTCCAACTTTATTATTATAGCTATTGGCAACCTTTTGTAACACTAAGCCCTCATTCATGTTTTGATGTATGACAAACAAAGTGTATTTTGCATAAGTTTTTTGATGTTGACTACATACTCATTTCGTGTTAAGTTGCATGCAAGATCACTCGTCCAACAAAGCAAAACAAGCGCTCGTCTAACACAAGGATAATATAAGCGTCCATCCAATGAAGTGAACCAAGAAGACGTCCAACAAAGTAAAAAGCGGACGTCCAATGAACCACTAAAGAGCTCGTCCACTAAAGTACCATTTGGAGCGCGTCCACTGAAATACAACAAGAAGAGCGCGTCCACTAAAAGAAACAGGAGAGCTCGTCTAACAAGAAGAGCGCGTCCACTAAAAGAGACAGAAGAGATGGTCTGCTGACGTGGCACTTGGAGCTCGTCCACTGAAAGAAACAGAAAAGCCCATCTGCTGACGTGGCACTTGGAGCTCGTCCAATGAAAGAAACAGAAAAGCTCGTTTGCTGATGTGGCACATATAGCTCGTCTAACAAGAAGAGCGCGTCAACTGAAAGTAACAAAAGAGCTCGTCTGCTGATGTGACACATATATCTCGTCTAACAAGAAGAGCGCGTCCATTGAAAGTAACAGAAGAGCTCGTCTGCTGACATGGCACATGGAGCTCGTCTACTGAAGTAAAAAAAAAGGAGAGCTCGTCTACTAAAAGTGGCAAATGGAGCTCGTCTATTGATGATACGCGCTTTGGACTTACTAAGATCTTAATGAGAAGCTCCGTCCACTAACATGGCATATAAAGCTCGTCTACCAGTTAGAGCACATCCAATTACCTTGAGCTAGTACTCTCGTCTGCTGACGTGGCAAATGGACGCGGCTATTTTTCTCTTCAAACAAACACGGCTATTTGACTCTTCAAATTAGACTTGGCTAGTGTGTCAGATGGAAACAGTTATTTTTCAAGAAGGACGCAAACTCTACAAAGATCAACAGAATCTCAATTCAAGAACAAGAATCAAGAAAGCAGATTTTATTAAATCAGATCCAAATATGTTTTAAATGATCCCAACGGCTATAATTTGTCTTCTATAAAAAGATGGATCAAAGGAACACTTTTGAGAATACAACACAACACGATAACAACAACACAACTCATTCTGATTGTGAAACTACGAAAGATCCAAAAAGTGCTTCATCTCTGATAAAAGTGTGATATTAATTAGAACTTCAATTTGTATAATCAGACTTTTAGAGTCTTTCTTCTACTCAATTCTTTTCGTGAATTAGTGTGATTAAGAGAGGGTATCTCTTAGGCTTGAACAAGGGTAGAAGGGATCCTTGGGTATAGAAAAGCAAGTGTGCTTTCTGGTGAATTCTTGAGCAAGGAGGTTATCCTTGTGTTGCTGTAATTGGAATTTTGTAATTGCTGATTATAGTGGAGAAAACCACAGAGGTGTGGGACTGGATGTAGGCTTACCAGAGGAGGTAGCCGAACCAGGATAAATCGGTTTGCGTGTTCTTCTCATCTCCAAACTCCATATACTTGTTATATGCACTTGTGTGTTGTGAATGAGTTTTAAGAATACTTGTTAACTTGAATCTTTGATCTACAATCTGTGTTAAACTTGTTATTACTTCTTATAATTCTTCTTAACATCATCACTTGTTCCATAACCTGATTCTTGGGAATTAAAATTGAGTGAAAACCAATTTTCTTTAAAGAAACACCGTTTTACTTTAAATTGTTGAAAAAATGTTCAATATCTCAATTCACCCCCCCCCCCCCCTCTTGAGATCGTAGCCACTACCAACAATTGGCATCAGGACTAAAACTCTTGTTACAAAGCTTAATAGCTTCAAGAGATGGCTACAAATGATATCCTGGGAGATGGGGCTTCACTCACTAGACCCCCTGCCTTTAATGGCTCCCAATACATGTATTGGAAAGAGAGAATGCTTATGTTTCTTGAGGCTGCAGGTTTAGATGTATTAGATGCTGTTGAAAATGGTCGCTATGTTCCATTTATTCTTGATGCTAAGGGAAATAAACAAATTAAACCAAAAGATGACTGGAATAATGATGATAAAAGAAGAGTTGGTTATAATGCTAAGGCAAAAAATATTATAACAGATGCTTTGAGTTATGATGAGTTTTTCAGAGTCTCCAATTGCAAAACGGCAAAGAAAATGTGGGATACTCTTCAACTCACTCATGAAGGAACCAACGATGTGAAAAGAGCAAGAATGAATGAACTAGTCCATGAATATGAACTCTTTCACATGAAGAATGGTGAGGAGATAGATGAACTTCAAAAGAGGTTTACACACATTGTGAACCAGCTAGAAGGACTCGGACATACAATCACAGATGAGAAAAAGATTAACAAGATAATGAGATGTTTGAGTCGTGAATGGCAGCCAAAAATTACTGCAATTGCTGAAGCAAAGGATCTAGACACCATGTAGATTGCTACTTTATTTGGCAAGTTGAAAGAACACGAATTGGAACTCAATGGATTGAAAAGTCATGAAGATAAGGAGAAAAAGAAGAAAGGACTCTCACTCAAGGCTCATATCTCCAAAGAATCAATAGAAAGTGATGAAGATGAACACCTTGATGAAAGTGAAGAAACTGAAGAAGAAGACATGGGATTGCTTGTGAGGTGTAACGCCCTTCGTTACATTAGTAACCCAAATTAATTTCAATAAAAATCCTTCAAAACATTTAATTAAAAAAAAACACAAGTCATAAAAATTTTCTCAAATAACAAAGTATGAAAATACCTCGTATTAAATAAAATAATAGTATTTACAAAGTACTAAAAAATATTATTAAATCCAATCATTTGAATAAAAACTAAAAGTCTCAAAACCGGGCGTCTAATTACAATCTGAGAAAAATAGTATGTAAACCAAAAAAACGTCGTCCGCATAATACTCTAAACCATACTACATTACTATCCAACTAGCTAATCAAAGATAACTCTTCAGATCTCTGGATCCTCAACAGCGATGTCCTCGGGATCTGAAAACAACACTTATAATGAGATATAAAATCCCAGTGCACAACAATACATTTATAAAATGTTTCGAAAAATAGTGTTGTTCTCAGTAGGTCGATAGTAAACCTAAAACTGTCCATGGTACCCGCTAATTTTCTAAAATAATATATAAAAAGAATACTTTTAATAACAACAAAAATCTCATCAACTCAATAGCATATAACGTAACAACAACTTATCTCAATGTATCACATTCCACATACCAAATAAATTCTAAATTAATCCAAGTGGCTCGAAGGCCTCATAACTAAATTGGTCTCTTGCTGGCATGCTATAAATCTCACACATCACACGACAATGGCGTCCCATTGCCCACCCCTACTCATGAGGAATGTTTCGATGTCACCCTCCTGTCGGGGACATTTCTATTTCGATACCTTCCATGTACACATGGCGGTATTTCTCCCTTTTCGACACCCCAACGTGTGGCGGTGTTACTTTCGATACCTCTTTTTAGGCGGTATTGCTCATTTTCGACATCTCAATTATATGGGGATGTTACTTTCGATACCCCATTACGGTGGTATTATTTTTCGATACCCCTATCATAGGTGGTATTACGGCAAACATCATCCAACATATTATAACTCAAATATGTCATGTCTCATGCATGTAACAAACTATTTTCCACGAATTAAACAAATAAATTTCTCCCAACAACAAGCAATCACGAATATCACAATATATCATACATGAATAAGCATCTTACAACATTAATTAATCAACTTATTCCCCATTTAACAAAAACCCCCAATTTTAGAAATTAGGTTACTGGCAATATGCATCAAATCAATTAAAAACTCCCAATTTCATATGGTAATTCATTGTCAACACAAACAATCATATATACCATGGAAATGGTTCGTAAAAAGTATTGTTACTCACCTCTTGAAGACCTCCAAATAGCTCTAAGCGTTTCCTACCGCGAATCCTAACGTTTGCCTATGAGTTATCATCATCTTCCTCTTCCTAGACTCCTTCTTCCACAACTATCTCTTCTTAATCCTTGAATTTCTTCTCTTCTTAGTCGTTTCTGAGTTTCTAAGTGTAATTAGGGTTCAAAAACGCACCCTAAGAGTATTAAGATTCTATTCATAGAGCCCCTAATAGCCCAAAACGTGTAAAAACGCGCTAAGCCCGCTTACTCTGTATGCGGTGCTGTATTTCGCACATATCTTGAGTTATAGACATTCAAAAATTATAAATTTTATATCGTTGGAAAGATAAAAGAATTGTCTACAACTGTTAAGAAGACCACAAAATATGAAACCGACGTTTAGATAGTCAAAACGTGGATAAAATTTAAAAAAACGGTTCTGGGGCTGGCACATGAATAATGTGCACGAATTTGGTCATAACTTGAGCTACAAGAATCCAATTTGGACGAATTTGGTGTCTATGGAAAGCTAAGATACAGGGCTATATTTCTTATGCAGATCTAGAATTCAAACAAGTTCTCTTTGGTTATGAAATATCCATCTAAAGTTAGGTATCTGGTCATATTATGCGAAATTGGGCTTAAAACACTCAAACTATCTATTTATAATGGGTAACACAGCATGGGTCTTGATATCCCTATGTTTCCTATCATTATTGCCGCAATAATTTAGTCCAAGGTAGGTTCTTATCCCTATTTTTATTTTATTTTATTAAATCAATTTTACATTATTGTGGAACCCACTGGATTTTTATTATAAAGAAAACAATTATAATAAACTCTTATACTATCCCCTTTTTATTTTATTAGAATAATTATATTTGAATTTTTTAGGATGTTACATTTCTCCCCTCCTTAGAGAATTTCGTCCCCGAAATTCATCACATACTCACACACATATTGTAACATATGCTGAAAACCAAACATAAAGGTTACCTTACCTTAAACAACAAGATCTGGGTATTGACATACGATGTCCTCTTCCATCTTTCAAGTAGTTTCCTTCGGAGTTAATCATTTCCCATAACACCTTCACCAACGGAATTGTCTTGTTCCTTAGAGTCTTTGTGCCCTTGTCCAAGATTTGACTAGGCCTAGGCTTATAGATCAAATTATCCTTCAATCGTAAAGACTCAAGAGCTATCACATGAGACTCATCAGGTACATATTTTCTAAGTTGCGACACATGGGAAACATCATGAAGATTTGCCAATTGTGGCAGAAGAGCCAATTGGTAAGCAACGGGCACGACTCTTTTGAGAATAAGGAAAGGTCCCATGAAACAAAGAGTCAGTTTTCTGAATGACATTGACCTCCCCATCCAAAACTTAAGAGTGCCTCTCAAGATTACATGTTCCTCTTCCTAAAATTCTAAATGCTTTCTTTTCTTGTCGACATAACACTTTTTATCTATTATGCGCAATGCGGATCTTTCCCTCAATTATTAATCCTAATTGCGATTTCTTTGATTAAATCTGATCTTAACTATATCTTCTCACCTACTTCACACTATCATAAAAGGGATCTATATTCCTAATCACATCATTAATATATATATATATATATATATATATATATATATATATATATATGTATGTATAGTCATTAAATATTCCACCAGATAATAAATGCACAATTCATGGCCCCTTAATTTAAAAAAATTATTTTTTTAAAAGAAAAAAAAATTAATTTTAAAATGAAGTCAATAATAACATTTATATAATAAAATCATGCACTTAAGCATTTGTTTCTATCCATCCGCCTATAATTAGAACACATTCACTTGCATTTCATCTTTATAAGCATTCTCACAAATTAAATTTAACAAACAATCCATAAAAGAAATTGATGTAATATTTTATATCATCCACACGTAGACATAATATCTCTTACGAATTCTATACCAAATTTCTTATATTCTACACAGAACTGAGGAATTTTATAAATTTTATAAATAAAGAAATGTGAAGCAGTAGCACGTTCACATACTAATTTTTAGCTATCCCAAAATGATAATTTCAAAAGAGGAAGAAATAGTTTCACTTTATGTTGATAAGAAGATCTTACTAAAAAAAATATATGTGATAACAAAATGGAGAATAATGTTTAACAAAATTACAATTAAACTGTGCAAACATTATGCAAAAACAACTGTAAAAACTAACTCCACAATAGTATAAGAAACCAATTCAATCTCGATCTTTGAGTAGGCACATACAAATAAGAAATTACATTTTTTCACTTTTTGTTAAGAAATATAAGTTTGTTAGGATTAGACATGCCATTAATCTATATGGAAAACAAATCATAGGGGAATATCAATCGCGATTAACACTTTGTCACCTGAGAAGCAATTTGAAATTTCAAGGAAAGTGATCCTCTAAAAATTATATAACAAAATTACAACATTATAATAAAATTTGAACATATATATAAAATTCTTTAATCTCATTTCCATTTTTATTCCCGTCCACTAATACTTCTTTATATATTGATGCTTCTTGGTTATTCCTAGACACATGGTTAACGTTCTTTTATGTGTCTCTTCTAACATTTTTTCCCTCTAAGGCTCCCCTCTTTAGGGACAATGATCCTATTCTTAAACAACACTAGACCATTATTATATAACACACAATTCTCTTGATCCAAAAGAGATTTCAAATCCTAATGTAAAAACTACACTCGCTTAATCTATTTTCTAAGGTCACTACAAATTTTCAACCTATTCAATTCCAAGTTTTAAGCCTTAAAAAGATATCCAAATTCATGTCTCTAGACTCTTCTATTAGGTTCATCTCTTGCAACTTCAAGTTAGACTTGTGCGGAAATTTCCTACTCCAAGTATCAACCACTGCATTAGCCTTTCCCGGACTATACTTCAACTCAAAATTATAGTTCCTAAGAAAATTCATCCACTTTCTTTATCTTATATTTAACTCTTCGTCTATGTTTATGTCTCTGTCTCTATCTCTTAACAACTGTTTAAGGCTCTACTGATCATTAAAAACTTCAAGTTGTATCCTATACAAGAGATTTTCCCTTCCTAATCAGCTTGGTGAGAAGGCTAGTCTAGAGAACTCGTTTATAACTTCCTACAATACTTCTCCAATTCTAGGAAACTTCTCACACTTGTCATTGTCTTAGGCTTCTCTCACCCTATCCCTGCATCTACTTTACTGGAATCAACCACTACTCTACTCCATTAATCTAAGCTCATCTATCCTAGGTAAAAGATACCTATCCATAATAGTTACTTTGTTCAATTGCATATTGCCCACATATAACCTCATACTCCCATCATCTTTTCCCACTAAAAGCACTCAAAACTTAATACAAAATAAAACATATTTTTAAAATTTATAAAGTGAACCATAATTTAATTTAAATATTAAATATATAATTTGATTCAAACTAACAAAAAATAGAATTCATGCCACAATTAAATCCATGAGTCAGAGGAAGTTAGAAATATAATTACAATTCAATAAATTGGCCTCGATGCGATGGAGGTGAACTTCACGCACAGAAGGAATTAAAAAAAATTAATAGGACATTTCAATTAGATATGGGAATGGGTTTTGACAGTGTTGGCAGAAGTATAGATGATGAGAATAGTGTAAACAAGAAAAGACCAGCATGAACGCACAAACAAAACTACCATTAGTAATAATTCCTTATAGATTCAAGGAAAATAAATTTATTAAAATCAATTCATCATCAACATTCAAAAATCTCATATAAAGAATCAAGTACCATAAATTACAACTTTTTTTTTTTAGAAACACATGACTCAAAGGCCAAACGAAAGATAGGCAACTCAAATTTCACACTTGAAGGATATATCAAAGAAAGTGTTGCTCCTGAATCAAACAATATAGTAACTTCTTCGCCTATACGAGTTAAAGAAATCAAGTCTCCTTCGGATTCTAAGTTGCCTTGGAATAATAGTGGATCATTCTTCTTGAATTCGAAAAGTTCCACGTGCTAAAGGTCCTAGGTAGCCACCACTCCATCAGTGATTGGCCTCCATTCCCCTACAGTTGACGGAAAGTCTCCGTCTGCCCTTGCATAGCTCTGATCATACAAACCAAAGCTGCTGCAAGTCCAATATCCCAAAGAATAACATGCAGTATTTATAACTCTAACAAGCATCCTATGCGCCCAAGTTTTGTTTTAGAAAAAGCCCCATTATCATAGTCCGATTTAGAATCGAACTGCTCTGATACCAAAAATGTAACGCCCTTCGTTATATTAGTAATCCAAATTAATTTCAATAAAAATCCTTCAAATAATTTAATTAAAAAAAAACACAAGTCATAAAAATTTTCTCAAATAACTAAGTATGAAAATACCTCATATTAAATAAAATAATGGTATTTACAAAGTACTGAAAAATATTATTAAATCCAATCATTTGAATAAAAACTAAAAGCCTCAAAATCGGGCGTCTAATTACAATCTGAGAAAAATAGTATGTAAACCAAAGAACGTCGTCCGCATAATACTCTAAATCATACTACATTACTATCCAACTAGCTAATCAAAGATAACTCTTCAGATCTTTGGATCCTCAACAGCGATGTCCTCGGGATCTGAAAACAACACTTATAATGAGATATAAAATCCCAGTGCACAACAATACATTTATAAAATGTTTCGAAAAATAGTGTTGTTCTCAGCCGGTGCGGTAACCGGAAAAACTATCTATGGTACCCGCTAATTTTCCAAAATAATATATAAAAAGAATACTTTTAATAACAACAAAAATCTCATCAACTCAATAGCATATAACGTAACAACTTATCTCAATGTATCACATTCCACATACCAAGTAAATTTTAAATTAATCCAAGTGGCTCGAAGGCCTCATAACTAAGTTGGTCTCTTGCCGGCATGCCATAAATCTCACACATCACACGACAATGGCGTCCCATTGACCACGCCTACTCATGAGGAATGTTTCGATGTCACCCTCCTGTCGGGGACATTTCTATTTCGATACCTCCCATGTACACATGGCGGTATTTCTCCCTTTTCGACACCCCAACGTTTGGCGGTGTTACTTTCGATACCCCTTTTTAGGCGGTATTGCTCATTTTCGACATCCCAATTATATGGGGATGTTACTTTCGATACCCCATTACGGTGGTATTATTTTTCGATACCCCTATCATAGGTGGTATTACGGCAAACATCATCCAACATATTATAACTCAAATATGTCATGTCTCATGCATGTAACAAACTATTTTCCATGAATTAAACAAATAAATTTCTCCCAACAACAAGCAATCACGAATATCACAATATATCATACATGAATAAGCATCTTACAACATCAATTAATCAACTTATTCCCCTTTTAACAAAAACCCCCAATTTTAAAAATTAGGTTACTGGCAATATGCATCAAATCAATTAAAAACTCCCAATTTCATATGGTAATTCATTGTCAACACAAACAATCATATATACCATGGAAAGGGTTCGTAAAAAGTATTGTTACTCACCTCTTGAAGACCTCCAAATAGCTCTAAGCGTTTCCTACTGCGAATCCTAACGTTTGCCAAGAGTTATCATCATCTTCCTCTTCCTAGACTCCTTCTTCCACAACGATCTCTTCTTAATCCTTGAATTTCTTCTCTTCTTAGTCATTTCTGAGTTTCTAGGTGTAATTAGGGTTCAAAAACGCACCCTAAGAGTGTTAAGATTCTATTTATAGAGCCCCCAATAGCCCAAAACGTGTAAAAACGCACTAAGCCCGCTTACTTTGCATACAGTGTTGTATTTCGCACATATCTTGAGTTATAGACATTCAAAAATTATAAATTTTATATCGTTGGAAAGATAAAAGAAGTGTCTACAACTGTTATGAAGACCACGATATCTGAAACCAACGTTTAGATAGTCAAAACGTGGATAGAATTTAAAAAAAAACGGTTCTGGCGCTGGAACATGAATAGTATGTACGAATTTGGTCATAACTTGAGTTACAAGAATCCAATTTGGACGAATTTGGTGTCTATGGAAAGCTAAGAGACATGGCTATATTTATTATTTAGATATCAAATTCAAACAAGTTCTCTTTGGTTACAAAATATCCATCTGAAGTTAGGTATCTAGTCATATTATGCGAAATTGGGCTTAAAACACTCAAACTATCTATTTATAATGGGTAACACAGCATGAGCCTTGATATGCCTATGTTTCCTATCATTATTGCCTCAATAATTTAGTCCAGGGTAGGTTCTTGTCCCTATTTTTATTTTATTTTTTTAAATCAATTTTACATTATTGTGGAACCCACTGGATTTTTATTATAAAGAAAACAATTATAATAAACTCTTATACTACCCCTTTTTTTTATGAGAATAATTATATTTGAATTTTTTAGGATGTTACGTGAGGAAATTTAGAAGATTCATCAAAAAGAATAGAAACAAGAAGCAATTCAGTTTTCCTACCAAAAAGAACACGAACAAAGGTGAAAGCTCTTCCTCATCAATCAAATGCTTTGAATGTGGAAAGCTTGGACACTACAAAAATGAATGTCCAAAGCTACAAAAGAAAGAAAAGTATGAGAAGAATGACAACAAAGAGAAGAAAGAAAGAAAGCCTAGAAGAGCGTACATAGCTTGGGAAGAAAATGATATGTATTCCACTAGTAGTGAATCTGAAAATGAAGAAGTCAACCTATGTCTCATGGCAAATCAACAAAGTGATAGTGAAACCGAGGTAAATGATTCTTCTCCTACCTATGATGAGTTGCAAGATGCTTTTGATGAATTGCATGAAGAATATGTTAAAATTGGGAAACAACTTATATCTTCTAGGAAGATCATCGCAAAACAATGTAGTGACTCTGCATCTTTACAAATAAAGCTTAAAAAACTAGAAGCTGAAAATTCGAAATTACTTACATCTAGTTCAACTTGCACCAAATGCACTACACTAGAAAAGGAAGTTGAAAAACTGAATACAACTCTATCTAAGTTTACTTTGGGTAGAAATAACTTGAATGCCATATTAGGATAGCAAAAGGGTGTATATGACAAAGCTGGAATTGGATATAAGCCAATGGTACGTGAAAAATCTTTTAAGAAGCTTTTTGTTGCACCTATTTCCTCAACTAGTCATTTTGTTAAATGCTATTATTGTCTAAAGAAAGGTCATACAGCTGCTACTTGTAGACTTAGAAAGAACATTCATGTTGGCATTAAACAAATTTGGGTTCCAAAAGGAACTTATGTTGCTACTAACACCAAAGGACCCAACCAGATTTGGGTACCTAAAGGAAAAGTATAAAAAAAATATGTTTTGTAGGTGTGTTTGAAGGCCAAAACCTCAAGCTGGTTTTTAGATAGTGGCTGCTCCAAACACATGACCGGAGACATCACAAAATTTACATCTTTCACTCCCAAAGAAGGTGGAAACGTCACCTATGGAGACAACAACAAAGGAAGAATTCTTGGCGTTGGAACAATAGGAAAAAGTCCAGCAATCAAGATTGAGGATGTTCTATATGTGGAAGGGCTCAAACACAATCTACTAAGTATAAGCCAATTATGTGATAAAGGCTACAAGGTAAACTTTAACTCAAATATGTGTATGATCAAATCCATTCATGATAATAACATAAAATTGATTGGAAATAGAATCAATAACATCTATATGCTAGACTTAGACAATTTAATTTCCAATGATGCATGTTGCTTAACTTCCAAAGAAGATAAAAATTGGTTTTGGCATAGGAGAATAGCTCACATTCATATGGATCATTTGAATAAATTGATTTCCAAAGAACTTATAATTGGTTTACCAAATAAAAAGTTTGTTAAAGAAGGCTTATGTGATGCATGCCAAAAGGGTAAACAAGTGAAAACCTCATTTAAGGCCAATTTTGAAGAAAACTCCATATGAACTTTACAAGGGAAGAAAACCTAACATTTCTCATTTTCATGTCTTTGGTTGTAAATGTTTTGTGCTAAATAATGGCAAGGATAATCTTGGGAAATTTGATCCCAAAGTTGATGAGGGTATTTTCCTAGGTTATTCATTAACTAGCAAAGCATATAGAGTGTTTAATAAGCGTACTTTATCAATGGAAGAATCTGTTCACATAACATTTGATGAGTCTAACCCCAAAAGGGTGGGAAAGGACATTTTTAATGATGCAGAAACTCTTGAGGATGCATGAAGTGAAATCTGATGAAGGAAAAAAGAGCAACAAGGAAAAGGAAGATGAAGAGAGCAATAAAAAACCTCAAGCAGAACTTCAACAAGAATATCTTCCTAAGGAGTGACAAGCTTCAAAGAATCATCCCCTAGACAATATCATTGGTGAGATCACCAAAGGGGTAACCACTAGAAACTCTTTAAGGAATATTTGTAATACCATGGCGTTTGTATCTCAAATAGAACCAAAATGTGTTGATGATGCTATTAATGATGAACATTGGATGATTGCAATGCAAGAGGAGTTAAATCAATTTAAAAGTAACAAAGTTTGGGATTTAGTTCCAAAACCCAAAAGTAACCAAATAATCGGAACTAAATGGGTGTTTAGAAACAAAATGGATGAGAATGGAATAATAGTAAGAAACAAGGCTAGACTAGTAGCTAAGAGATATAATCAAGAAGAAGGAATTGATTATGATGAAACATATGCTCCCGTAGCTAGATTAGAAGCCATAAGAATGCTCTTAGCCTATGCATGTATAATGAACTTTAAACTGTACCAAATGGATGTGAAAAGTGCCTTTTTAAATGGAATAATACAAGAGGAAGTATATGTAAGTCACCCCCCTAGCTTTGTTGATAGTGAGTTCCCAAATCATGTCTATAAAGTGACTATAGCCCTCTATGGACTCAAGCAAGCTCCTAGAGCTTGGTATGAGAGGTTAAGCAATTTTCTCCTAGAGAAATGCTTTAAAAGAGGAAAAGTTGATACAACACTATTTACTAAAAGAAAAACACACAATATCTTACTTGTTCAAATATATGTTGATGACATTATTTTTGTTGCTACTAATGAGTCTTTATGCAAGGAATTTGGTGAACTAATGCAAAGTGAATTTGAAATGTCCATGATGGGAGAGCTTACCTTCTTTCTTGGAATTCAAATTAAACAATGCCAAGATGAAACCTTCATAAGCCAAACAAAGTATTGCAAGGAACTACTAAAGAAGTTTGGAATCGAAAGCGCAAAGGAAATGGCAACACCAATGAGTCCAGTCTGCTACTTGGACAAAGATGAACATGGTAAATCTATAGATGTATCCAAGTATAGAGGTATTATCGGATCCTTACTTTATCTCACTGCAAGTAGGCCAGATATAATGTTTAATGTGTGTATGTGTGCAAGGTATCAAGCTAATCTTAAATAATCACATCTTACTGCAGTTAAAAGAATCATGAAGTATCTTTTAGGAACAAAAGAAATGGGGCTGTGGTATCCCAAGGGATCCACTTGCACATTAATAGGATATTCCGACTCTGACTTTGCTGGATGCAAGTTAGATAGGAAGAGCACAAGTGGAACATGCCATTTATTAGGAAATTCCCTAATGTCCTGGTTTAGTAAAAAGCAAACTAGTGTGGCCTTATCCACAGCTGAAGCAGAATATGTTGCAGCTGGGAGTTGTTGTGCTCAAATCCTATGGATGAAACAACAATTAATTGACTATGGCGTTTATCTGGATCATATAACAATAAAGTGTGATAACACTAGTGCAATTAATCTAACAAAGAACCCAATTATGCACTCAAGAACCAAGCATATTGAAATTAGGCATCATTTTATCAGGGATCATATTCAAAGTGGTGATGTTGTGATTGAACATATAGATACAACCAAGCAATTAGCTGATATATTCACCAAACCACTAAATAAGGAGAGTTTCTTCTTTATAAGAAGGGAACTTGGCATAATTGATCCTCAAAATAATTGATATCAGATGTTATTTTTGATAATATAGTCAATAAGGCAAACGAGGCAGCACAAGATGCTGAAAATTATGAAGGACATGGGCAAGATGCTTTTATCTAGTCTCAGTTTAGACTAAGTGCCCTTAAGTGTCTGTAATTCCTTTTTTTTATTTTAGTGTTTTGGATGTTTTGATGTATTGCATAAGTTCTGAAATGATTTATTATCAATGAATGCAAGACTGTTTTTAAGGTTGATTTCAATATTCTCCATAGTTTCTTTTTGATAATGACAAAGGGGGAGAAAGATGAACCATACAACTATTAATTCTGTCTTGCATTTACTGTAAAAAAAAATTCTCTGATATGTAAATTTTTTTTCTCTGATACCTAAGTATGAACTGCTTTGAAAAGACATACTTGAACTTATAATAAATGCAAGATGATTTTTTTTTCATGATAATGATATAATAACACTTGATCTTTTGAAAGATATCAATGACACAGGGGGAGGATGAAAATGACTCAAGAACCATGCTTACTGAATAGCTGCACTCTGTTATTTTTTTTTAAGGTTAAGTATGGTAAGGTTTGTCATAATCAAAAAGGGGGAGTTTGTAAGACTAAGCCCTCATTCATGTTTTGATGTATGACAAACAAAGTGTACTTTGCATAATTTTTTTGATTTTGACTACGTACTCATTTCGTGTTAAGTTGCATGCAAGATCACTCGTCCAACAAAGCAAAACAAGCGCTCGTCCAACACAGGGATAATATAAGCGCTCATCCAATGAAGTGAACCAAGAAGACGTCCAACAAAGTAAAAAGCTGACGTCCAATGAACCACTAAAGAGCTCGTCCACTAAAGTACCATTTAGAGCGCATCCACTGAAATACAACAAGAAGAGCGCGTCCACTAAAAGAAACAGCAGAGCTCGTCTAACAAGAAGAGCGCATCCACTAAAAGAGACAGAAGAGCTGGTCTGCTGACGTGGCACTTGGAGCTCGTCCATTGAAAGAAACAGAAGAGCTCGTCTGCTGACGTGACACTTGGAACTCGTCCACTGAAAGAAACAGAAAAGCTCGTCTGCTGATGTGGCACATATAGCTCGTCTAACAAGAAGAGCGCGTCAACTGAAAGTAACAGAAGAGCCCGCCTGCTGATGTGGCACATATAGCTCGTCTAACAAGAAGACCGCGTCCACTGAAAATAACAGAAGATCTCGTCTGCTGACGTGGCACATGGAGCTCGTCTACTGAAGTAAAAAAAAGGAGAGCTCATCTACTAAAAATGGCAAATGGAGATCGTCTACTAATGATACGCGCTTTGGACTTACTAAGATCTTAATGAGAAGCTCCGCCCACTAACATGGCATATAAAGCTCGTCTACCAGTTGGAGCACGTCCAATTACCTTGAGCTAGTACTCCCGTCTGCTAACGTGGCAAATGGACGCGGCTATTTTTCTCTTCAAATAAACACGGTTATTTGACTCTTCAAATTAGACTTGGCTAGTGTGTCAGATGGAAACGGTTATTTTTCAAGAAGGACGCAAACTCTACAAAGATCAACAGAATCTCATTTCAAGAACAAGAATCAAGAAAGCAGATTTTATTAAATCATATCCAAATCTGTTTTAAATGATCCCAACGGCTATAATTTGTCTTCTATAAAAAGAGGGATCAAAGGAACACTTTTGAGAATACAACACAACACAACACAACACGATAACAACAACACAACTCATTCTGATTGTGAAACTACGAAAGATCCAAAAAGTGCTTCACCTCTGAGAAAAGTGTGATATTAGTTAGAACTTCAATTTGTATAATCAGATTTTTAGAGTCTTTCTTCTATTCAATTCTTTTCGTGAATTAGTATGATTAAGAGAGGGTATCTCTTAGACTTGAACAAGGATAGAAGGGATCCTTGGGTATAGAAAAACAAGTGTGCTTTCTGGTCAATTCTTGAGCAAGGAGGTTATCCTTGTGTTGCTATAATTTGAATTTTCTAATTGCTGATTATAGTGGAGAAAACCACAGAGGTGTGGGACTGGATGTAGGCTTACCAGAGGAGGTAGCCGAACCAGGATAAATCGGTTTGCGTGTTCTTCTCATCTCCAAACTCCATATACTTGTTATATGCACTTGTGTGTTGTGAATGAGTTTTAAGAATACTTGTTAACTTGAATCTTTGATCTACAATCTGTGTTAAGCTTGTTATTACTTCTTATAATTCTTCTTAACATCATCACTTGTTCCATAACCTGATTCTTGAGAATTAAAATTGAGTGAAAACTAATTTTCTTTAAAGAAATATTGTTTTGCTTTAAATTGTTGAAAAAGTTTTCAATATCTCAATTCACCCCCTCCCTCTCGAGATCGTAGCCACTACCAACACCTGTAACATATTATTTCCAGCTGACAAGGACAAGATGTTGAAACTCTGCATAATAATGATAGTCATCAGGATATGAGGAAATGGGGGGAGGGGGAAGAGAGATTCTTGTATACCCTCGTAGTATTAGACTGAATATAATAAAAATGTGACACATGACCTGCATAACCACACAGTTTGTTGGATTGAATTTAAATATTATTTAATAATAAATTTGAGATTGAATTTGAGCAGTTGAGGTTATTACTCTCAGAATATTTCTAAACATAACCTTTAGCTTACTTGCTTTTGAGGGCCACACACCCCTGGCATTGGAGTAGCCTGTGATATGACACCATAATAGCATTGCTGCTGCTGAAGAATACCATTCTTACTTTCATGGGGATTCCTCACAATACCATTCTTACTTCCATGACCTTTTATGAATAACAACTTCTGAAGTCTGCATTGGTTAGTTATTGGCAACAACAAATAGGTGTTTGAGTGGAGTGGATTTAGGAGCTAGGACCTAGCATAATAGAGATAAGCCCCACAAAACAGCATAATCATAAATGTGAGTCCTTACCTTTCCACCAGAAGAACAACCTTCCATCAAATCCTGTTTGGAGTCACAGATAGCAGCTTGCATCCAGTCTGGAGTTTTATTAGCAGAAGACCTTAGAAAGAAAAATCCATCAGATTTGGACAAGCATAACAGGAAGGGGGGAAATCAAGCTGTCTAACAAAGTGAAAATGAAGAATGATGAGGGAAATTTACTGCAAGTAATCCTGTCCAGCAGATGCCACATTGCCACTGGAGACAAGCCTGGCCACATTGCAAGACCTTCTAAAAATATGTCCATGTATTAGGCAAATTGATCTAAAATACTGTAGTTTATACTTAAGTCACTGAAATAAGAATTCGCCACTATATTAAAATGGACATTTTGATCCTTAAGGAAGCATCAAGCATACCATTTTCTTTTTGGTCCTTGATCATATGTTGTTCTTTCTTTTCTTAAGCCATAACTTGTCGTGGTCAAGAAGTAATGTAACATAGAGAATTTCATTTTGGGAAGCCATTCAACCACCTAGTAACTCCTGTGTAGTAGTATGTAAATGTAAGAATTGCCATCATTCAAGCACGACCAAAGTAGGTCCTTTTCCAACTTCAATCATTTCATCAGAAGAAACTAAGATTTATCATTTATCCTATTCTTACTCACAACAATATCTGTGGGCTTAATGCATCATATTATATTAAGACATGCTAGTGTAGTTCAAACAACGATAAGCCATCCAAAACAATATGCAAAATACTTTTTGAGTTGATGTCAGTTGTTCCTCTAGAAGAAGGTAGGTTGAATCCCGCCAAATGTGATATAGAAGACTGTGAACACTATATTTTGTCCTCCCTTTTTCATATTATTATAAAAAAATAATAAAAATAATAAAAGTAAATAAAAAATAAAAATAATAAAAGAAAAAAGAAAAAGAAAACAACAAAAAATTGGAAAATAGAAACAATGGCTTTTTGCTTGCTGTAACAGCTTTGTGAAGGAATAAAGAGTGATTAAAATGCTCATGAATCATCATAAAATTATAACAATGTAACTGAAGCAAATAAAGGCAATAATTCACCTCTAACGGCTAATGAAGCCTGGGTTAATGTGATTTAGTCGGTTACAAAAGAGAAGAAAAATCATTCAGATGGTTTTAGTATAAAGAGAAGGATATGATACTGAGAAGGGAGGGATTTTGAGTTCTTCTATTTTTCTGATATCTTCCTTCACTTACAGGCCAACCTTTCCATTTCTTTCTTCCCCCATTCTCTTTATCTCTTTCTCCACACCATTTTCTTCTCATTCATCACCATGAGTTCATAAGAGTTCTCACCTCCCACTCCATATAAGATATAACAGAGGAAACCTTAACCTTCTCTTTTGCTTTGGTTGCTCTCCCTGAGTTCCACCATGGACTCACCAGAGAACCTATGAGCCACCACAGCAGGAACAGACACCACTTGCAGCGGACGTCCACTAGCTCCGCCAGGTGCAGCTTTCAATTCATAGCACTGCCGCTGCATTGCCTCAGTCACCATTGTGCGCAACACCACACACCATCAGCCACGCCGCCGCGCGTCACTGTCGTACGGTCGTACCCCCTCGTATTCAGTTGCCACAAGTTTCTCCGCCTCAGACCGTCGTGAACCAGATCCTTGCGCTTTGCAGCTCTACGTCGCGCCGCCGTCCACATACAGCCCTGCTCCGCTGCCTTGTTGTTCAACCAGACGCTAGTAGCCGCACCGCCACGTCTCCACTACAATTCAGATACGTTGCTTCTCCACCGTCCAACGCCGTCCTGTCGCTTGAACAACCATGCTCACCTAGTCGCAAATAGCTCCAGGTGCATCCCTGTTGTGCAAGGCCTCGCGAAGAAGTTTTCACGCCTTCACGTTACAGGTTCAGCTTCTAAGTTAAAGAAGCACTTTCTTTTCATAATTCTGATTTCATTTTGATTTATATCCTTCAAATAAATGTTTGTTTAACAAATTAAAAATAAATATACAAGTTCTACTGAAATTAAAAATGTTTATCTTTTACAACTATTATTTTATCATATATACTTATTAAGTAAATTTAAATGAATATATTTTACTAAATTAAATTCCTAATATATTAATAAGTCAAATACTCTGTAGTGTTAAATAATATAAAAATAGGTTGTGAGTGATAGTTACTTTATCTTATTCCTGTTTGATTGTCGTGAACACCCTTTTAATTCTAAAATAAGGTTGTTGGTGATAGTCACTTTGGATCTTCTTCCTGTTTGGTTATCATGAACACTCTTTTAGTTCTAAAATAGGTTATTAGTGGTAGCCACTTTGGATCTTCTTCCTATTTGCCTATTGCAAACAACCTTACATTAACAAAATTAAATTAAATTACTAACGATTGTCACTTTGGATCATCTTCCTGTTTGGTTATCGTAGGCAATTCTATTTTCAAAATAAAATTAAATTGCTAGTGATAGTCACTTTATATATGCTTCCTATTTGAGTATCGCCGGCGTCTTTTCTCTTAAAATGAATAAATTATAGGTTGTTAATGATAGCCACTTTGGATCTTCTTCATATTTGGTTATCGCAAGCAACTTCAACTTACTTTAAAAAATTATAGGTTGTTAGAATGACCATTTTGGATCTTCTTCCTGTCTAGTTATTGTGATAACCTAAATTTCTTAAAACTTCAAAAGAAAATAATTAAAATCAACCAAACCAACAAATATTTCCTGTTGCACCCGGGGATACGTAGGAGCAAGATCCATTCCTGTCAAGCCCAAAAATAAATTTTCATAAAATCCTTTTTAATTTCTCATCAATATTCATTTTCTTGAAAAATAATAAAATAAAATCTTTTATGGTTTATTTATTATTTTTTATTATATTTTTAATTTTTCTTCTAATAAAATGGGTGAAATAAATATTTTTGAAGTTAACATAATTTCGACCAATTAACTAGAAGTAACCATTTTTCAATGATGTCGTAGGGTGCTAATATCTTCCCTATGCATAATTGACTCCCGAACCCTAAATCTGTTTTTGAAGACCATTTATTTAAAAAGGATTTTTTCCAATGTTTTCCTCGATAAAATAAACATTGGTGACGACTCCTTTTTTCCTCTAATTTTGTCGCGACGTGGTTGCAACAAAGATAAAGATGCATTATCTGCCATTAGGTCACCTAAGTAATGCTTCGAATAATCATTATCTTTCTAAGACTTAATTACTGAATGCTAATTACTAACTACTCTCTTCTTTCAATCAATCAAATGCTAATTGCAATTTCCTCAATGATCTCAAATCGTTAAAAATACAAACACCGATCAATTGGAACAGAGTGACGAAATACCACTAAGAAAAATATCAAGCAATTTCATTGGTTAATGCAAGGCAACGTCAATCCAAGATCCGAAACTTTCAAAAGATAAACAATAGAAAATGAAAATTCAACATATGATTTCCAACAAAGCATAAACAATACACTCAACTGAATCAGCTCTATCGAATTGAAGAATCTGCACTCGATTCAATTTCACAAGCATAATTTCAGTATAAGAAGGTATAAATAAATGAGAAATTGAAAGATGCAAAGAGAAAAGCACATAAAGAGAAAGAGTTCTTACAAGGATACTAAAAATGGGAAATGTACGGGCCGAGGTTACGAACCCGGCCACCGAGCTCAGGTATCCGACCCAGTCCGGAAATTAAAGTTAATAAATCAAAATTTACTTAATTGAGGAAATAAGATATTTATATTAAATCCTGATATTATCCAAAATAACCTTATCTGATTATAAGGGATAATATCCCTTAAATTAGGGAATCATATCTCAAAGGAGATATCAAGGGACAAATCAAATCCCTAAAAGATATTAAGAGACAAATCAGATCTCTAAGAGATAGGGGAATCCTATTATAAAAGGAGTACCCCTCATAAGAGACTCACTTTTCACTTAACAGAGGTGACTCTCTCTTACGCGTATTAGAGAAACTAGTGCCGACCAAGAGACTATCAGAGAGTCCTTGCTCCCTAGTATTCGTCCGATACAAAATTAAGAGATCGAGATCACCACGGCCAAGGGTTGAATCAAGAACTACGTCCGGCTTTGATTCCCTTCGGGATACGTAGGACCGGAATCACCGAATTTTGTCAAGCCAAATCCTAAAACAACCCCAATATTCATCCTTGGTTCAACGTTCACGGTGGAGCTCCGGTAAACCGGATCTCGGCAGGAACATTTGGCGCCCACCGTGGGGCCGAGGTGAAACTTTCCCCGGTTCCGCAAGAAAAGCTCAATGGTGACTACACGCAATGGATTGCGGGGAGGGGGGAGCAGCGTGAATCACGAGGGCCAGGAGGCTTCGGATGCCCAGAACCATGACAATCATCTTTTCTCTCCCCTCAGTGAAGGTAATCCTCGGTTGGAGGAAATTATGGAGCAACTCAAGCAGCTTCGGAAGGAGAACGAGGAGATACGGGCGCAAAATCAGAAGCTTTTGAAAGCCCGAAAGAGAGGAAGGTCCCTGACACCTTCAGACGGAGAACAATCCTCACCCGAGGCCAGCAAGGATCCTCCGGCGCACTCTCCTCGGGGCACTAACCGAGCATCCAAGACCAAACCCCCTCTTGGGGCATCGGAAGTCAGGTCCCACACAGAGAAGACTAGCCAGAAAGAAAGAATATCAGACCGACGTCCAAGGCTCCCCTTCACCGAGGACATTAATGAGGCAAACGTGCCAACCCATTTTAAGCCCCTTAACATAGACAAATTCAATGGCACCACTGATCCAACCGAGCATGTAGAATCCTTTATATCCTCAATTTACTTGGTGACTGATTCAGAGGCCGTCATGTGCAAGGTTTTTCCGACTACCCTGCAAGGTCCAGCCCTGACCTGGTTAACGAATCTGCTGCCTCAGTCAATTGACTCTTTTGATGCCCTCATAACCAAGTTCACGGCACAATTTGCGGCAAGCCGAAGGCACAGGAGGCACTCCGTCTCACTGGTAAATTTCAAGCAGGAAAGGAATGAATCACTCAGGGATTACATGGCCCGCTTCAATGCAAAGCAGATCCTGATCCCTAATATGAGCTCGGAACTCTGCCTCCACACCGTTATGGCGGGTCTCAAGCCAGGGCCATTCTTCGAGTACCTATCTCGGAAACCACCGAGAAATTTTGAGGAGCTACGGGAAAAGGCTACAGGGTTCATGAACTCAGAAGAGATGCTAGAATTTAAAAGGCGAGAAAGAGGTTACGAGGACAAGAACTCAGTCTCCAACAAAGACAGAAACAGGGGGTCGGACTCACGAAGGACCAGAGAGTCCCCGCAGAGGCATTCCAGGTATCCATCTTTCACTCCGCTGAACCGATCTCGGGCAGCCATCCTGCAGGAGGTGTGCAGAACAGAATTGCTTACCTTACCTGAACCGTCCAAAACAATGGACAATGCTGACAGAAGCAAGGAATGTGCGTGGCATCAGAACTATGGACACTCCACTGAAGAGTGCAAAACACTCCAGAGAAAGATTGAGGAGTTAGTGCGAGCAGGCCGTCTTGACCGATTCGTCCGCCGAGATGGCAATGGTGGCGGACGATTCGTCGGAGACCACGAAGACAGGGTAATGATGACCGAGATCGAGATACAAACAATCGAAGAAATCATCAGGGCGGAGATCGTCAGAACAACCAAAGGCCCCCGGTAGAAGAATCGGAGGGAGGAATCAGGGGGGTCATCAATACAATCTCGGGGGGATTTGCAGGAGGAGGAGCAACTAGCTCAGCTCTGAAGCGGCATGTCAAGGCTCTCCGATCTGTTAGCACAGTGTCTGGAAGACCTCCAAGAGCAAGGGCCCCCATAACATTCACAGATGATGACTTCCAAGGGGTAGACCCCAACCAGGATGACCCGATGGTGATAACGGTCGAGCTGGACAACTTCTCGGTCAGACGAACGCTTATTGATCAGGGAAGCTCGGCCGACATTCTCTACCTGGCGACCTTCAAGAAGCTCGGCATCCCCGAAAAGCTGATTAAAGAACAGGAGGACAAGCTGGTGGGATTTGCTGGGGAACAAGTCAAGACTCGAGGATATATAGATCTCTTAACAACATTCGGAGAGGGCAGACTCTCCAAGTCTATATCTGTCAGGTATGTCATCGTAGATGCCACCACGTCATACAATATTCTAATCGGAAGACCGACGTTGAATGAGCTCGAGGCAATTGTCTCTACCCCACACCTGACAATGAAGTTCCCAGCCGACTCAGGGGAGATAGTTTCAGTTCGAGCTGACCAAAAATTGGCAAGGCAGTGCTATGTTGACAGCCTGAAGGTTTCCAGTCACCAGGACGGCCCGAAGAAAACAGAGGAAGGTAAAGCAGAGCTGGTAAGCTCGGTCAGCTCGGTAAATTCAGCAAGTACAGTCAGTATGTTTGAGCTGGACCCAAGGGCAGAGATGTATGAGACCAGAGCCGAACCAACGGAGTCCTTAGAGAGGTTCCAGTTGGGAGTCCATCCTGAACAGTGCACCCACGTCGGTAGTCAGCTTGACCCCTCACTCAGAGAGAAGATTCACATGGTACTAATAAAGAATGCTGACCTGTTCGCCTGGAAGACATCGAACATGCCGGGCATAGATCCTAACTTTATGTGCCATAGGCTGTCTATATGTCCCGAAGCTAAACCAGTGACTCAGAGAAAAAGGAAGCTGGGTGAAGAAAAGCGCCAAGCTATGGCCGAGGAGACCTCTAAACTACTTAAAGCTAATTTCATCCACGAGGTGAAATACACCACTTGGTTAGCCAACGTGGTATTAGTCAAAAAGGCCAATGGAAAGTGGCGCATGTGCACCGACTATACCGACCTCAACAAGGCGTGCCCAAAGGATTCCTATCCCTTACCCAACATTGACAGGCTGGTGGATGGGGCCTCAGGTTATAAGGTTTTGTCCTTCTTGGATGCATATTCCGGTTACAACCAGATCAGGATGTACCCCCCCGACGAGGAAAAAACAGCGTTCATGACCGATGGGGCTAATTATTGTTACCGAGTAATGCCTTTCGGCCTAAAAAATGCCGGGGCAACATATCAGAGGCTTATGGACAAGGTTTTCGCAGATCAAATCGGAAAGAACTTAGAAGTGTATGTTGATGACATGGTAGTAAAATCCGATGATCCGAGTCAGCACCCAGCCGACCTCGAGGAAATCTTCGGACAGCTCAGGAAGTACAATATGAGGCTGAATCCAGAGAAGTGCTCTTTTGGTGTGCAGGGAGGAAAATTCTTGGGGTATATGCTAACCCATCGAGGCATCGAAGCCAATCCAGATAAATGCAGGGCCGTCATGGAAATGCGAAGTCCTCGGAATGTGAAGGAAATTCAAAGGCTGGCAGGCCGATTAGCCTCCCTATCCCGCTTTCTACCGAAGTCCGCAGAAAAGGCACGACCTTTTTTCCAGCTCCTGAAGAAGCCGAAGGATTTCATTTGGACTAAAGAGTGTGAGAAGGCATTCGAAGATCTGAAACTTTTCTTGGCCTCTCCCCCAATTCTTACTCGGCCTCAGCTCGGCAAGGATTTGTACCTATACCTCTCTGTCAATGATTATGCAATCAGTGCGGTAATTACCCAGGAAGAGGAAGAGCAACAGATGCCAGTATACTATGTCAGTAGAATCTTGAAAGACACGGAAACGCGATACCAAGTGATTGAAAAACTGGCTCTCGCCTTAGTGATGGCAGCTCGGAAGTTACGGCCCTATTTCCAATCTCATCAAGTCATCGTCAAGACGGATCATCCGATAAAGCAGGTACTCAGGAAACCTGACCTAGCCGGACGAATGATAACCTGGTCAGTGGAGTTGTCAGAGTTCGGCCTACGGTATGAACTGAGGGGGCCAATGAAAGCCCAGTGCCTCTCAGATTTTATTGCCGAGCTTTCTTCCAAACCAAGGTCGGAATCCTTCCTCTGGCTCCTGTACGTTGATGGATCATCTAACCAGAAAAGAAGCGGGGCTGGAATAATTCTCGAAGGGCCCGATGATATAGTCCTTGAGCAATCGTTGAAGTTTGGGTTCGCTGCTTCAAACAACCAAGCAGAGTATGAAGCCCTCATCGCTGGGCTATTGTTAGCCAAAGAAGTCGGGGTTCGAGAACTAAAGTGCCGAAGTGACTCACAGCTCGTAACGGGACAAGTCACGGGCAATTATCAGACAAAAGACCCCCAATTAACCAGATATCTCTGCAAGGTCAATAGTCTCATCTCCGAGTTTGAGCATTTCTCCATTGAGCACATACCTCGAGAAGAAAACTCCAGAGCAGATCTGCTTTCCAAATTAGCGAGCACAAAGAAGGCTGGCCAACTCAAGACTTTTATTCAAGAAAGCCTCCTCGAGCCGAGCATCAAAAGTGCCGAAGTGACAGTGACCGAGCACCTTGACCGGGGCTGGATGACTCCGATCTGGGAGTACCTTACCTCGGACAAACTACCGGACGACCAAAGGGAGGCAAGAAGGATCCGTCTGAAATCTTGTCACTACACCGTCCTCGACGGAGAACTGTACAAAAGGGGATTCTCCAGGCCGTTGCTAAAATGCCTCACAAAGGAGCAATCCGAGTATGTAATGGATGAGATGCACCGAGGAATCTGCGGATTGCATTTAGGAGGCCGATCTCTGGCAGCTCGGATCTTGCGAGCAGGGTTCTATTGGCCAACCATGAGACTCGATTGTTCGAACTGGACCAATAAGTGTGACCCTTGTCAGAAGTTCGCCAACATAGCCCGTGCTCCAGGAGAGGAACTCCACTCCATGTTCTCGCCGTGGCCCTTTACCATGTGGGGGATGGACATAGTTGGTCCCTTCCCAGTGGCCAAGGGTCAAGTCAAGTTCCTCTTGGTAGGAGTAGATTACTTCACCAAGTGGATTGAAGCAGAGCCATTGGCTACGATAACCGCCAAGAAGGTCCAGGATTTTGTATGGAAAAATATTATATGCAGACATGGCCTTCCCTATGCAGTTGTTACAGACAACGGGAAGCAATTCACCGATAAGGAGCTCGGCGAGTTCTATTCCAACCTCGGAATTAAACACAAAGTAACCTCGGTTGAGCATCCGCAAACAAATGACCAGGCAGAGGCAGCCAATAAGGTTATTCTACACGAGCTCAAAAGAAGGCTGGGACAATCAAAAGGAGCTTGGGTTGAGCAGTTGCCAAGCATTCTGTGGGCTTACCATTGCTCGCCACAATCCTCAACGGGAGAGACACCGTTCAAACTAACCTATGGAACCGATGCCATGATTCCAGTGGAACTCGGTGAGCTCTCATTTCGAAGACAGCACTACAATGAAAGCCAAAATAATGACCAACTCCGAGTTGAGCTCGACATGGTCGAAGAAGTCCGAGATGCAGCGAGGATAAGGGACGAGCTGTGCAAGCAAAAGGCAACTCGGAAGTACAACTCAAGGCTGCGCCCAAGGGAATTTGTGCAGGGCGACTTGGTGCTAAGACTGCAAAGCGACGCGAGAAAAGACTCCAGGGAGGGTAAGCTCGCGGCAAGTTGGTCAGGACCATTCAGGATAGTAGAAAATCTAGGAAATGGTGCCTACAGGCTTGAAGAATTGTCAGGAAAGTTGATTCCTAGGACTTGGAACACTTCCCATCTCAAATTTTATTTTAGCTAAAGTTAGAAGTGATGCACTCTTTTTCCTATCTCGGTCTTTTTCCCACGAGGTTTTGGCCGAGAAGGTTTTAATGAGGCACACTAGGAAAAATTAATGAATAAAAATTCTATTTTCCTTCAATTGAGCTATTATATTACTTGACTCCTAAGCAGGAGATAAAGCCTAAGCAGGCACTTGACTCCTAAGTAAGAGAAAACACTACTTGACTCCTAAGCAGGAGATAAAGCCTAAGCAGGCACTTGACTCCTAAGTAAGAGAAAAAACTACTTGACTCCTAAGCAGGAGATAAAGCCTAAGCAGGCACTTGACTCCTAAGTAAGAGAAAAAACTACTTGACTCCTAAGCAGGAGATAAAGCCTAAGCAGGCACTTGACTCCTAAGCAGGAGATAACACCTAAGCAGGTGCTAAACCCTGAAGAGGCCAACCGAAGCCTCTACAGGTACTTAACTCCTAAGCAAGAGAAAAAACTACTTGACTCCTAAGCAAGAGCCACATTTGACCGATTAAGATCAAAGTGCCGAGCCTGTAAAGATGTATCAGGTAACATTAATCAATCAAGGTTAACGAACCGAACCCATAAGACATCAGAAAAATTGCCAAAATATAAATAGATCCAAAAATATGGGACGAAATTTCATTAAGGTAAAGGGGGAAGTCCCCGAATACATAAGTTAAAAAAAAAATCCTTAAACTACTTATACAACATCATGACTCGAGGTCCACCTCGACATCAGGAGCAATCAGGTCCATCTGGCCAGGTAGGCCCACTTCACCTTCCTCGTCCAATTGGTCCTCGCCCTCTTCTCCATGAGTTGCGGCCTCCTCATCCTCATCCTCCAGCTCGGCCAATGGCACAAGTATCCCATCTTGGTTAAAATCCTTATCCACGTCGGTGCTGGAGAAGTCGGCAGTAGGGTTGAAGTGCTGGAGTTGCTTCACGACTCGAGAGAAACCGTTAACATGCTCCCTCATGATTGAAGTCTCAGCTTCAGCTAAATCAGCACGGAGCCTCTGATTCGCCTCCTTCTCGTCCTCCAGCAACTTCCGCAACTCCGGGATGGCTTCTTTCTCGGCTTCCAGCCCTTTCACCATATTCTGAAGATTGAGTCGGTCAGCTCTTTCCACTTCTAACTCGGCTGTAAGAGTAGCTCGGCTTTCTTCCAGCTGCATCTTCTGGGCCTTCAGCTGGCCGATGACCCGACTTTGTTCCTCACACTTGGCCATGGCCTGAGTAAGCTCATCTCTCACCCTCAAGACTCAGGCTGCATCCACCCTCATCGCCTCTATCTTCTTCGCATTATCAAGAAGGTGCTGGCTCCAGAAGCGTGTAATGGAAGCAATACGGAGAGCATAGGCACCAGCCGCCTCCATACTTCCCTCGGGGCCCTGTTCTAGCAGCAGCCGGGCATCAGATGGCTTTAGCACCTGGCTGTCGATCAGGCCACCAGGATCGCACTCGTTGCCCCAGAGAGAGCTGATCCCCGGGTTACAATTACCATTGTACCACTTGGTGTCCGAAGTAAGGTCGGTCACCAAGGGAGCGCTGCTCGGCCGGATTCCGGAAGGAGGAGTCTCCCCGATCATCAGTTGCGGGGGAGAGTTTCCGGTTGGCACCTCGGGTTCCGGATCAGCCCTTGTCCTCTTCGGAGGACGAGTGTTCAGCTCGGAAGCTTCAGTAGACTTCTTCTTTTTCCCCTTAATATTGGCAGCGGCAGCTGATCCGCCTGCAGCCGACTTCTTCATCAAAGCTTTGTAGTTGAACTTGCCCATTATCACTGCAAAGAGATGAGCAGGTTAGATACAAACGCATGGTTAAATAAGTAAAGCACCCAACAGCTACTACTTACACTCAAAATCGGCTTGCCGAGTTGATGACTTAGGAAGCAACAAAAGTCTACCACAGGGCAATGGCCGAGGATAGAGTTTTAAGAACTCAACGTCGGCTCTCTCCTGCGCTGTCATGCAGCCAACGTTATAACTATTGAATTTGGTGGGGTGGGGTTGCCAGTAAAGGGGAAATCTGGAGACTCCATCCGAGTCATAAAATAAAGACTCGTGCCCGGCAGTGGGCCGGACTTTGAAGAAGTCCGACTTGAAGAACTTATACGAACTCTTGTAGAGTCCGATAATACCCCCCGACTCGGCCCCACTGAGGGAGATCCAACCGACCCGGTCCCCAAACCTGACCTTATAAAAATAAAGGAAGATGGGAGCAGTGGCCACTATGCCTATCTGCTCACACAGGATCTGGAAGGCCTTTAAAAAGGCCCAGCTGTTCGGGTGAAGCTGGGTAGGAGCAACATTCATAATTTTTAGGGCATCGCACTCAAACTGGGAAAAAGGAAGACGAACTCCAATTTGTGCAAATAAGGTCTTGTATACATAAGTGAAAGAGGGCTCCCCTGGAGAAGGATGAAGGAAGACATGTTCATTCCCAGTACATGGAAGACACTGAACACCGCCTTCGAGGGAAGAGATTTTGTTTTGTAATGGAAAGAGGGATTCAAAGTTCCTAAAGTTGGAGTGAAAAGCCCCTACTTCGGGCCTCACCCAGAAATACCCAGGAATGACGATATCTGGGTATGGCACCCTGGGCGCTCTGGTAGTACGCCTGCGATGCGTCAGCAGTGGCTGAGCTGCTCCCATCGGAGGAGGAAGAGCCACCAACGGCACCGCCGCCACCATGAGAAGAGCATGGGGAAGAATGGGGAGAGCCCCCAATTAGAAGGATTTCAGTTTCAACGACCTGAACCCCAGAAGAGACATCCTGGGATACCTCAAAAGAAGATTCCATGGAGGAGTAATCAAGAAATAAAAAGTCAGGGAACTTGAAAGTGGAATAGGGCGTACCTGCAGTAGAAGGAAAGTATGAACGCTCGGGTTAGAAATGACACGAGAAAGAGGTCTAGGGTTCACAGAAGCACGAAGACCTATGGCCTCGCCCTAATTTATGAAAGACGAGGACAACACCTCCCCCTTGCATTAATGAGGGTAGTTGGGCGAGGGCAGGGAAACGTCCCCTCGTATCTCTGACCAAATTCGCCGACCAAATGGGAAGGCCACACGTGGCAGTAATGTCAGGGTACTAAACCGCCCTCACGAGAAACTAGGAGCATGCCAAGAAGCACGCCACAATCAAAAAATCTCGGGAACAGTACAACGAAGGCCACGTGTCACACCAGGTAACGTTTCTTCTCCATCTCGAGGCTCGAGAAAACATGGCGTCAGCACAAAGCAATCATCTCCACCGCGACTAGCCTCGGCTCCAACAGAAAGCTCCCACGCCGTTGGCTCGGAGCTTGGGGGGCTTGTGTATGAGCCGAGATGCAGAGTGACATAAGCTCGGCCACCCGAACCGCTCACCGAGCTGGAGGACGCATATATATGGACAGAATGTGAAGCTCGGCCAAGGAATGTGAAACTCGGCCAAAGGCCTCACCTCGACTAAAAGACAAAAATGAAACCGAGTTCCTGAGCTCGGCTAGCATCATGAAAGCTTTTACACTTCATCAGCTCAAAGCTTGGGGGGCTTGTGTACGGGCCGAGGTTACGAACCCGGCCACCGAGCCAATTTTTGGTCGCGCTGTCGCGCGCGCGCCAAAAAGGACGAGCGGGTTTAAAAGTGTAGTATAGTGCGACAACTCGGATGTCGTCTCTAAGGACTCTGAGAATATTACTTTTCACAAAAATAAGTTTTAGGGGGGTGGGGTTTGGATTGGAATGCAATTAAGAAATAAACAAAACAGAGCAATCAAAAACAAAGCAGTTGAAAAGGGATTATCAGTTATCAAACAACGATTAATCTACTGTCAAGAATTCCCAACTATCCTTGGTTAATGTAAACCCAAGCCCTAAGCAGATTCTAATCCCCTTTCGATTCTGGTAACAACTAACAACGTAATTGCTACTATGGATGCAAATTCCTATTCCCGAAATAACAAACGGGATTAAGCGCTCATGATCAAACGATCATGAATGAACACACGCGAATTAACAAACGCGATTATGTATAGGAAATTTACATCACTGAAACAAATCAATACAATATTACACACTCCTGAAATAACAAACAGAAATATGCAATATGATATTGAAAAGGGAAAAGCAATTAAAATAGGGATTTACATAACCTCAAGTATATAGGATCCTCAAACAGTAGACTAATCCTAGGACTTAGTGCTCCATGGCAACAACGAAATCAGAGAAAATGTATATATTCGAAAGTTGGAGAAGCAAAAGTCCCTACAAAATATTCAGAACAGCCTTTTATACAATTTCAGAATTCAGAGGGCTCGCGAGGCGAACAACCATTCGCGAGGCGAATTTCATGAACTGTCAGCAACCCTTGGCATTCTCGCGAGGTGAAGTGATACTCGCGTGGCGAGACTCTTCAGCTTCAAAACTGCCACGGCCATGACCTTCAACACGGGCAAGCCGTGATCGTCTCTGACTTTTTCATGTTTGCAAGACTCGCGGGGCGAGACCTTTTTCGCGAGGCGACCCAGAGACTTAGTAATTTCTTGGAACAGTCAGGCTTCGGGGTCGCGTGGCGAGCATGGCTTTCGCGGGGCGAATCCCCTGTTCTTTATTTTCTCAACTTCTACTTAACCTGAAAACAAGGAAATAAGCATGAGTGTATTATTTTGACTTAAAACTTGCTAAATTAACTTAAAACTACTCTAGAGACTCAAAACCTTGCTTGAGGACAATCTAATCTAATTTGGGTGAAAATACGATATAATTTGCACAAAACCCTGGTCATACTAGCTATAAAACTAGATGAGCCAGAGGCTTATCAAAATACCCCAAACTTAAACTTTGCTTGTCCCCAAGCAAACTAAGACTCAAAAATCAAAAAGACTCAAGACCTGGCAAGCTCAAAAGATTCAATCAACATTGCACACATTCAAGCAACTTCAAAAACAATTTTTCTTCATTGTTTCCCCTATTTCAAACAGAGCAATTCCCACATTCATTTATTCCAAACAATTGAGAGTTTCATCATGAAAACAATCAGAAATCTAAGCGGGAATCTAAGTCACACACAAGAGGAGATCACCAAATCCAAACAACTGCCTTCCTCACAAGGGCATTATTTGTTCACTCGATCCACTCAGTTTATGTCAGGCTAACAACTTGCACTCAGTTTCACTTTTCAAGTACACTTCCCAAAAATTTGCTTTTCATCTCAAAATGGTTCCCACAGAAAACATGCAAGCAACATCAGAAGGTCTTTATTGGGTTGTAATGGGGCCTGGCTAAGGGTAGGATATACAAAGGAACTAAGCTGAAGACCCTAGGAACTAAGAGAGCATGAACTATATTTACACATAGAAATTCACTCAAGCTCCTTTCTTTATTTTTTTTTTCTTTACATTTCTGGGTGACTACAGCTCTTTTTATTTCTTTTTGGCATTTTTTTATTTTTGTATATATTTTTTTCAATATTTGTACACCTTTTTTTTTTTTTCTTTCACAAGCTTTTTGGCTCCAACTCTCTCAATCCCAACAACATATTACACCCTGCAGCCACCCCAAACTTAGTTTCTTGCACCCATTCTAAGATTACATGCTCTCCTAATCCTAAGATCGGGTTAACATGGTTTTCCAGATTTTTGGGCTTATAACATTAGGTTATCAAGAACTAATAGGCTAAAAGGCTCAAAAGGGCTAACTAGGGAACATGCATTAGGAATTGGTTTATTCAGGCCAAGTAGCTATTTACAAAGAAAATGCCTAAATCATTTGCTACACACATATAATCATGCAAACCAAAAAGAGATTCAATCAAATCCAGGGAAGTGCAACTTGAAAGTGATTTTCACACAGTTTAAAAACATGTTGGAGGCTCAAAACCTCACCTGGACATTATTTGCAAATTATTTGAACAGAGATACTATCCCTAGTGTGTGCTCCCTATCACCCCAAACTTATCATTCATCATGCTATCATAACAAAATCCCAAAGTTCAGTTTTCAATTTCACATGGGAATCACAAAATTTTTCAAATTTTTCAGCCTAGGGGGGGTCATCACATATCAATCATGCAAGCAATCTGTGCAACATCAATCAAAATCTAACAAACTTGCCAATCAAAAGACTCAACACACAAATGCTCCTGAGCTTCTCAAATTATTCAGGAGCTTTATTCAAAGAAAAGAAAACTTTATTCAAAGAAGAAGAGAAAAACTACAACTAATTCCCTCCCCCACACTTAAAACATGCATTGTCCCCAATGAACAACAGAATTATAAGATCATAGTGAGGGAAAGGAAAAGAGTACTCCCTGATCAAGTGCAGTGTAAGCGGGAGCTGTCACCTGGATCCCATTCCTTGCAGTCTAAGTCCAAAGAGGTAGATAGGGCCTCCAGTGCTGCTTCATCCTCTTCATGGTTCTCATCCACCTTTGCACCGACAATCTTATCACCGCTAAACATGCAGCAATCTCAAGCACAAACCACAAAATGGTTAGCGTTAGTACAATCAAGAAAAGAAAGAATATCATCACAGCCAGAATTAAGTGGAAAATTAGAAAACAAGTTCTCATGGTTATCCTCAATAGTCTCGGATACCCACACTCAATGTGGAATACAGAGTGCTCTTCATTTGGATGTTTCATGGCATCAAATATGTTGAACTTTGCAACTATATCCCCAAACTTCATAGACATGGTCCCATCACCCACATCAATGTTAGTCTTGGCTGTCTTCATGAATGGCCGGCCCAGGATGATTGGTGATTTCTTGGAATGTGTCTACTTTGCCATGTCCAAGATGTAGAAATCAGTTTGGGAAGATCGAACATCAACTTGCACTAGTACATCTTCCACCATTCCCATGGGGCGGGCACAGTCCTGTTGGCCAACTGAATGGTGATACTGTGTACTTCAAAGGACCAAGATCCCAGTTTGTTAAAGATGGAGGTAGGCATGACATTGATAGATGCTCCCAAGTCCAACATGCAGTTTTCAAACTTCTTGTCCCCAATAGTGCATGGGATAGTGAAGGTGCCTGGATCCTTGCACTCCGGTGGCGAGTGCACGGGTGAAAGCAACAACTCTTTCGGCTCGGGGTGGATAAGCGCCGAGACATTTCTTCCCAAGTCAACCCTCTCATTAGTCTTCATCGTCCTCTTGTTGGTGCATAGGTCCTTGAGAAATTTGGCATATCCGGGCACTTGCTTGATCACATCCAACGAGAGGGATATTAACACCCACCTTTCTTAACACATCAAGAATTGCCTTCTCTTTATCTTCACCACCACTCTTCAAATTTTTCTCGGATTACGTGTGGGAATGGAATGGGTGGTCTATACACTCTCTCGGTTTCAACTTCAACCACAGGCTCGGGAGTAACTTCAACAAAGAGGCTCGGGAGTAGCCTTCATAGTTTCTTCATTCTTTCCGAGTGGCCTCAACAACCTTTCCGGACCTCGGAGATATAGAACTCACATTGGGGTTGGAGGCATTAGGATTGATCACCGGTTTGTCTTTGGCGGCTGGGTTGTTCTTTGACCTTGCTTTATATTATTTATGTCTCGTAGCCATCTGTCCAATCTGTGTATGCAATGCCTGAATACTCGCATCCGTTCTCTGCTGAAATTGTGCCTGTGAGGGCTGGAAGCGTGCCTGGAACTGTCCCATTTTCTGCTGGAAAAGTGTAGTCATTTGTGCATTCAATTGTGAAGTTATTTGCTTGCACATATCATCAATCGACGGTCCGGGACGGTGCGAAGTGGTCACTTGGAGGATTCCGAGGTGCCATCGGTTGTTGGGATGAGTTCCCATACCGCAGATTAGGATGATTACTCCAGCTGGGATGGTATCTATTTGTTGAAAGATCCGGAATGTTGTATCTGCTCTGGTTATTGCCCTGATTATACTGATGGACTGCAAAGGCTTGAGGTGATTCAGTATTTGATCCTCCTTGCAAAATAGGACACGCTTCATATGGGTGCTCGGAGAGAACCGCACATGCCACACAATACCGCAGGCTGCACCCTATCCATTGCCAATTTCTCTACCAAGGAAGTGAGCCTGTCAATTCTATCATCACGGTCATGGCTGGAAGAAGAAGTGCGGATCTCATGTACACCTCTAGTCTCAACAGAATTTCTTCTTGTAGTGAATTGCTGGGAATTTAATGACATGTTCTTAATAAGTTGCTTAGCAATGAGATGGAGTCTTGTCAACCAATGCTCCCCACTAGCAAAGCATCCAAAATATTCCTATCCATAGGCTGCAATCCTTCATAAAAATATTGGATGAGGAGCTGTTCGGAAATTTGGTGCTTTGGGGGCAACTAGATGTCAACTGCTTGAACCTCTCCCAATACTCGGCTAGCGACTCATTTCCTTGCCTTATTCCACAGATTTCTTTCCTAATTGCAGCGGCTCCGGAGGCGGGAAAATATTTCTCCAGGAAGAGCTTCTTCAAGTCATTCCATGTGGTAATGGAATTTGGCGCAAGGTATAAAAGCCAATCTTTTGCAGCTCCCTGGAGGTGAGAATGGAAAAGCCTTCAACTTGATATGATCCTCGATTACTCCTTCTGGCCTCAAAGTTGTGGAGCAGACAACTTGGAACTCCTTCAAGTGCTTGTGTGGATCTTCACCTGCAAGACCATTAAATCTAGGCAACAAATGGATTAGCCCAGATTTTAACTCAAAAGGGGTGTCAGCACCAGGATAAGAAATACATAATCCATTATAGTTGACATCAGGGGCAGCAAGCTGCCTTAATGTCCTCTGGTCTCCCATGTTTTCAAAAGCAGTTTTAAAATTGGAATTACTACTAGTGCTAGCCCGAAATTCCCTACGGAGTGTGTGCAATGTTCTTTCAATTTCCGGGTCAAAATCACACAGTTCAGGGCAATGAGACCTAGTAGCCAGACCAATTCAAAACAGAACAGAAAATAAAAGAAAGAAAATAAAATAAAATAAAAACAAATTGAGAAAAATAACAACTCGAGTCCCGACAACGGCGCCAATTTTTGGTCGCATTTGTCATGCGGCGCCAAAAAGGACGCGCGGGTTTAAAAGTGTAGTATAGTGCGACAACTCGGATGTCGTCTCTAAGGACTCTGAGAATATTACTTTTCACAAAAA
The DNA here is from genome assembly GCA_030762895.1 of Sophora flavescens. Taxonomy (NCBI): domain Eukaryota; kingdom Viridiplantae; phylum Streptophyta; class Magnoliopsida; order Fabales; family Fabaceae; genus Sophora; species Sophora flavescens. Next base: position 38,333,056 of record CM061068.1, read on the forward strand.
TAAGTTTTAGGGGGGGGGGGTTTGGATTGGAATGCAATTAAGAAACAAACAAAACAGAGCAATCAAAAACAAAGCAGTTGAAAAGGGATTATCAGTTATCAAACAACGATTAATCTACTGTCAAGAATTCCCAACTATCCTTGGTTAATGTAAACCCAAGCCCTAAGCGATTCTAATCCCCTTTCGATTCTGAGTAACAACTAACAACGTAATTGCTACTATGGATGCAAATTCCTATTCCCGAAATAACAAACGGGATTAAGCGCTCATGATCAAACGATCATGAATGAACACACGCGAATTAACAAACGCGATTATGTATAGGAAATTTACATCACTGAAACAAATCAATACAATATTACACACTCCTGAAATAACAAACAGAAATATGCAATATGATATTGAAAAGGGAAAAGCAATTAAAATAGGGATTTACATAACCTCAAGTATATAGGATCCTCAAACAGTAGACTAATCCTAGGACTTAGTGCTCCATGGCAACAACGAAATCACAGAGAAAATGTATATATTCGAAAGTTGGAGAAGCAAAAGTCCCTACAAAATATTCAGAACAGCCTTTTATACAATTTCAGAATTCAGAGGGCTCGCGAGGCGAACAACCATTCGCGAGGCGAATTTCATGAACTGTCAGCAACCCTTGGCATTCTCGCGAGGCGAAGTGATACTCGCGTGGCGAGACTCTTTGACTTCAAAAGCGCCACGGCCATGACCTTCAACACGGGCAAGCCGTGATCGTCTCCGACTTTTTCATGTTTGCAAGACTCGCGGGCGAGACCTTTTCGCGAGGCGACCCCAGAGACTTAGCAATTTCTTGGAACAGTCGAGGCTTCGGGGTCGCGTGGCGAGCATGGCTTTCAGCGGGCGAATCCCTGTTCTTTATTTTCTCAACTTCTACTTAACCTGAAAACAAGGAAATAAGCATGAGTGTATTATTTTGACTTAAAACTTGCTAAATTAACTTAAAACTACTCTAGAGACTCAAAACCTTGCTTGAGGACAATCTAATCTAATTTGGGTGAAAATACGATATAATTTGCACAAAACCCTGGTCATACTAGCTATAAAACTAGATGAGCCAGAGGCTTATCAACGGGCCGAGGTTACGAACCCGGCCACCGAGCCCAGGTACCCGGCCCAGTCCGGAAATTAAAGTTAATAAATCAAAAATCACTTAATTGAGGAAATAAGATATTTATATTAAATCCTGATATTATCCAAAATAACCTTATCTGATTATAAGGGATAATATCCCTTAAATTAGGGAATCATATCTCAAAGGAGATATCAAGGGACAAATCAAATCCCTAAAAGATATTAAGAGATAAATCAGATCTCTAAGAGATAGGGGAATCCTATTATAAAAGGAGGAGTACCCCTCATAAGAGACTCACTTTTCATTGAAGCAGGTGACTCTCTCTTAAGCGTATTAGAGAAACTAGTGCCGACCAAGAGACTATCAGAGAGTCCTTGCTCCCTAGTATTCGTCCGATACAAAATTAAGAGATCGAGATCACCACGGCCAAGGGTTGAATCAAGAACTACGTCCGGCTTTGATTCCCTTCGGGATACGTAGGACCGGAATCACCGAATTCTGTCAAGCCAAATCCTAAAACAACCCCAATATTCATCCTTGGTTCAACGTTCACGGCGGAGCTCCGGTAAACCGGATCTCGGCAGGAACAGGAAAAAATTGACCACTTAAACGACTTTTTCTATGAATTTTTCAGAGAGGCTCAAGGCTTTGATCTTCACATGTGCCTCCAATGATTCCATGTCCTTATCTGCAAAACATACACACGCAAAAACAGAGAGAGGGAGAGAGAGAGAGATCATATCACAATCAACAACACGAACCAAAATTAGCTCAAGAACTCGCCAGATCGAGCCGGATTTTCTCACCGATTGAGCTCCGTTACTGAAAAATAAGAGAGAATAGGGTTTGCATTTTGGTTTTCCCAGAAGCAGAAGAGTGAGGTGAGTGACAAAAAAATTAGAGGAAAGTAAAACTCATAAAAGCGAGAATGATTTCATTGTAATTGTCGGTGCAATATACTTTAATACTTTAATAAAAGCTTATGCTTATTAACCATAAAAAAGTTAATTTAGTGAATGAATCAGGGGCAATTATTTTATGGCTAGTAAATTGCAAGTTAAAACATATTTAACAAATAAATATATTAATAATATCCTTTTTAAATTGATTTAAATTTATACTTTAATGACGGAATTAACGACGAAAATTTTTCATCATTGAAAAACTTGTCGCTAAATCTGTCGCTAATTTCAACAACGGATTCAGCTACGAATTCTTGAGCTATGGGTTTCAAATAGAATATGAATTACGGATTTAGTGACGGAAATTTTATCGACGTTGTATGTTCGTCGATAAATCCATTGGTAAATTCAAATAAAAATATCAGCAACGAATTTAGCGATGGGATGACTGATGACAAATGTTTTTGTTGCTAATTCCGCCAATAATGTCAAAGAAATAATTCTACGATGCATTTTGCTACGAGATATTCAACAACAACAGGTTTCGTTACTGAATCCGTCGCATATCCACCAAAAAGATTAACTATATATCCACCCAAAAAAAATATAAATCCACCAAAAAAAAAAGATTAACTATATGCATTACCTCCGTAGAAAAGAAAACTACATGCATTACCAAAAAACAAAGGTAAACTATGCGTTAATTATTTAGTTATATTTACAATTATTGTGGTAAAATGAAGAGGTTGAAATTTGATATATATATATATATATATATATATTGTTCCGTCCAAATATCTCAAGTGGGAGATACTCGGCCGGTGAAACTCTGTGGGAGTGTTTATGGAGTAGCTTGACAGAATTGATATTCTGCTCCTACGTATTCAAGTGGGAATCAAAGCAAACGTAGTTCTAAGTGAGGGGGTTTGTCCCCTATTTATAGAGATGTTTTGGTGTAACAGTTTGAGTTGGACTGTTATTGAGATCATATCTGATAGGATCGTATTGTTATCATAACTAGATAAAGATAAGGATAAGGCTCCGAGTTATACGGAGGGATATTTGGACCGGCGAGATGTTTGACTCAGTCAGGCTCAGTCAGTTGTGACTGGATTGCACGGGACCGAGGTGTCTTCACCCGTGGTCTATTATGGGATAGGTCCGAGTATTTATCCTTGGCTGACAAGTGTATTAACGAGTCCTCGGCTTTGGAGGAGTTCGGGTCAAGGCCCATTTACAAGAGTAAGCTCGGTCAGTCCAGTTTATTAACAAGTCCTCGGCCTTATCTCTTCGGCCAGTACACAAGCCCCCCGAGCTCTGAGCATAAATAAGCGAAAGAGCTGACAAGTTTTAAACCGAGCTTATGCTTCGGCCACGTGGACTCTCCTCCTTCCGTATTTCAAACTGTCATTTCAACTGACCCTTCCTTCTCCCCCTTTGTCAGAGAAAGTTATCATTTCCCTTCAATCTTATGCTGCACGTTATGGGTGAGTAACCCTAGAGTTCCGCGCTTATTTAATGAGGGGGAAAATTAAAAGCGGCGCCCCTTTTTATTTAAAGGAACGCGGACCGTTGATCGTATCTCATCATCAACCGTAGCAGCTATAAATATCTCCTCTAACTCCACCTTATTCCCCCTTGCCCACTACCTTCCTCCGCTCTTCATCTCTGTCTTTCAAGTTTCTGCAATCGTTTTTCTGCCTTTCACTCTTCAGGTATGCCCAGCCTTTCTCCCTCTTTCGTATTTCTAAGTTTATTTCTGGGTTCCGGTCATGAGTTCATCTGAGTCCACTGAGTCGAATACTTCACCTCTGGTGGAACGCGAGGTTTCCCCGATTGGGGGTTCTCCCTCCACTTCTTCTGTTCCTTCACAGGAACTAAACGTCGGTCAGGTAAGGCCGTCCTCCTCCGGGTCGTCTTCTTCTGGGTCGGGTTCTTCTAGGTCTGATTATTCTAGGTCTGGTTCTCCCTCCCCCCAAATTTCCAAACCTAGAGCACGCAAACGACCCCAAAGGGTTCCAAAAGACCCTATTCCCGATATTACCCTTCCTGGGTATACGTGGGTTAAGGGTAAGGTTGGGGTTTATTTTTCTAGCTATCAATCTTCAGATTCAATTGCTCGTCTTCAGTCCCAGATTACTATCTCGGCATCCGGAGACGAATCCGAGTTTATTTGTTCTCTATGCTCGGGTACCGAGTATGTTTTCCTCAGGACTCATCCTTCTGAGCCCCCTTTTACATATATGTATAAAACACTTTTTTCTCAGCTGCGTGTGTCTCTTCCTTTTACTGAGTTTGAGTGTGACGTTCTGATAACCATGAATGTCGCACCTACTCAGCTTCATCCCAACAGTTGGGCTTCTTTAAAAGCCTTTCAAGTTCTGTGTAAATACATCGGGATGGAGCCCACTACTCCCAAATTTCTGTACTTTTACCAAACAAGATTTGGTGAGAAAACTGGGTGGATTTCCCTCAATGGGCTGAACCGAAAAGGGTTGATTAGTTTATACACATCATCGTATAAAGACTTCAAAGTGGGCTTCTTCCGAGTTCGCCCCTCGGGCTCTCACCTTTCCTTCTTTTTTGATGAAGACGATGTGCCAGGTTTCCCTTGTACTGGCAATCATCCCCTACCAAATTTGTTGGTTTCGAATACGAATCCCTTCCTGCCGAGGATAAACGGGATATAGATATCTTAGAAAAACTTCCTCGGCCTCTCCATTGTGGACGTCTTCTGAAACTCCCCTTCTCATCCACTCCGAGAGCCGATTTTAAAAGTAAGTGCTCGGCTTTTTAGTTTTTAAATCTTTTTTGTATGTGTTCCTGTACTAACAGATTTTCTTTTCGGCAGTTATCATGGGGAAATTCGACTTCTCCAAGCTTTTGAAATCTGCCTCGAAGGAGGGTCAGGGTCCCTCAGCGACCGAGAAGAAAAATAAAAGAATTCCTTCGACCGCTGCTAAGGCCACTGCTAAGGGGGCTTCATCATCCGCCCCTCATAAAAGAAAAAGGGTAGAGATGGTAATTGACGCCGAAGATTCTTCCCCTCCTCGCTCGAGTCCCCCACGTCCTACCACTCATGAGACGGGAACTATGGGGCGAGAGGAGAAACTTCCTCCTTCTACCGAGGTAAAGTGGTATAACACTTCTTTGAAAGCAGGAACCTCGTCTCTCTGGGGCGAATACTTCAACCCCTTCCTTCTTTTGACTCGAATTTCCTGAAGCCTGTCGATCTCCGCTTAATCAAGCAACATGGGGCTCGGTCTAGTATGGAAGCCCACTCAGTCTACTGTCTCCGAGCTGCTGCTCTGGCCCGTTTCTGTACCCGAGAATTGACAGAGACTGAGAGAAAGTCTCAGCATTTGGAGGTTGAGTTTGCTTCGATTGAGAAGCTGAAGGAGGATTTCTCCCGGATTTCCATGGAGCGTGATGAGCTGGGCCAAGCCAATAATCTCCTGAGTACTACCATTGCCGAGCTTAATGGTCGGAACTCCGAGTTGAACTCTCAAGCAAAATTAGCTGAGGAGGAGAAAGCTCGTGCTGAAGAGGATCTCAAGGAGGCTCGAGTTGTAATTGAACAACTTAAAGCCGACTTGAATTCTGATACTAAGGCCAAGCTGGAGATTCAGGAGGATTTGAAAGAGGCCACCGATTGCATCCTTGAGGAGCATCGGGCTGGTTTTGCCAAGGCCATCGCTCAGGTTCAAATTCTTGCTCCGGGGATTGATATCTCGGGTGCCGATGTGAATAAGGAGGTACAAAATGGGGAACTTGTTCCCATTATTCCTGAGGAGGAGGAGGAGGAGGAGGAGGAGGAAGAGGAAGGGGGAGAAGATTCTCCCGAGGACCATGCTGAAGATGGCTATAGGGACGAGTAGCTGTATTCTTTGTTTTTTGTTTTCTATATCCCTTTTAATGGGCTTTGCTTTTGCAATTTTGGTTGATTTAATGAAAACTCTTCCACCGTTTTGATGACTTCCTGTTCCTCTTGTAGCGTTTGTTTGGTCGAGATATTCTTCGAAATATTTTTATATTCCGATGTTGTTTGTATTGCATGCTCGGCTGTTTAAACAAGACCTCGACTAAGGCCGAGATATTTTGTCATCCGTATAAAAAACGAATAGTTGTTGTCAAATGTGAAATGCATGATTCACGTGTTATATATGTGGTCACACGTTATGTGCCTTGGAAATACCAGTGGGTTCATGCAATTACTGCTTTTTGCTGAGTTTCGAGATTTATTTTTTCAATAAACCTTTTCCCAGTGCATATTCCCCCTTTCCAACGCCTCTCCCCCCTTATAAATAGGGTTGTTTCTTTGCTTCACTTCTTCATTCTTCATCTTTTCAACCAGAAAAATTCGTCCTCTTTTGACCCGAGTAGTTCTATTCATAATATTGCTAGCAGTTTATGTTCCTCTCTCCCAGTTAACATCCTTTTTCGAGCTTTATAGCTGCCAAAAAGGGTGTAATTGAGAGATGGGATCCAGAATCCTTTTCGTGATTTAATCCTTTTAAAAAGGATGTTAACTGGGAGAATAGAAGTTTCCGTGAGTGGAGAAAGGGGTAGTAACCATCTCCTCCCGAAGCAGGCCGAGTGCCTCATCGTCCAGCTTTCTCAGGGGGCCTCATTACTTCCTCCATCGAAGAAAAGTTGTGGCGTCCGAGTGGGGGGACTACTGGCCAATCGGTCTTGTGCCATTTCCGAGGATTTTGAGGTCGTCTCGGCCTTATTTTCTATTTCAGATTTGTAACTAAGTCGTAGTACTTTCTAATACTCAACCTGTACCTTGTTTTTATTTTCAGCATTGTACTCGGTTTCCTTAATAATTTCATGGCCCATATTTGGCCTTTAGATTTAAACTTGGTCCTTCTTAATTGATGCTCGTATTCGATTTCTCTTAAACAATTTCAAAGGCTTGAACTCGGCCTTAAACAATTTAATTGGCTCGAACTCGGCCTTTAGGCTCAAACTTGGCCTTTAACAATTTGAATGGCTCGAACTCGGCCTTCAGGCTCAAACTTGGCCTTAAAAATTTGAATGGCTCGAACTCGGCCTTCAGGCTCAAACTTGGCCTTAAAAATTTAATGGCTCGTACTCGGCCTTCAGACTCAAACTTGGCCTTTAAAAATTTGAATGGCTCGAACTCGGCCTTCAGGCTCAATCTTGGCCTTAAAAATTTAATGGCTCGTACTCGGCTTTCAGGCTCAAACTTTGCCTTTAACAATTTGAATGGCTCGAACTCGACCTTCAGGCTCAAACTTGGCCTTAAACAATTTGAATGGCTCGAACTCGGCCTTCAGGCTCAAACTTGGCCTTAAACAATTTGAATGGCTCGAACTCGGCCTTCAGGCTCAAACTTGGCCTTTAACAATTTAACATTCGCAGAATAAGTTCATCGGCAAAATAATAAAATAGAACAATGTTCATAATAAATTCTTTTATTGGATAGAAAAGAAAGTCTGCGGTGTGCCTCGTTAAAACCATCTCGGTCAAAACCCTTTTTTTGGGATAAAATACCGAGGTAGGAAAAAGAGTACATCACATGACTATATACATCAACTGTAATAAAATTTCAAATGGGAAGCATTCCGAGTTCTCGGGATAGGCTTCCCTGACAATTCTTCTAACCTGTATGCTCTGTTTCCTAAGTTTTCTACCACTCGGAACGGTCCTCCCCAATTTGCTGCTAGCTTGCCCTCCGTATGATCTCTTCTTGCTTCTCCTTTCATTCTTCGCACCAAGTCTCCGCACACGAAACTCCTCGGTTTCAGCTTTGAATTATACCTCTGAGTAGCTCTTCGTTTGTAGGCTTCCTCTCTGATTTTAGCCTCTTCTCTGATCTCCTCCACCAAATCAAGTTCGACCCTTAGGTTGCTTTCATTCTCATTCTGCTCATATTGCATTCGCCGAAGAGACGGCTCACCAACCTCAACTGGGATCATGGCATCCGTTCCGTATGTCAGCCTGAAGGGTGTTTCTTGGGTAGTGGATTGTGGCGTGCAGTGGTAGGCCCAAAGAATACTCGGCAATTCTTCTTCCCAAGCTCCTTTAGCTCTTCCCACTCTCTTCTTCAGCTCTCCGAGAATGACTTTGTTGGCTGCTTCGGCTTGTCCATTGGTTTGGGGATGTTCCACTGAGGTGACCTGATGCTTAATACCGAGATTGGCATAGAATTCTCGCAATGATTTGTCTATAAACTGCCTTCCATTATCGGTGACAATTGCGAAGGGAATTCCGTGCCTGCAGATGATATTTTTCCAGACGAACTTTTGTACCTTCTGGGCAGTAATTTTTGCCAAAGGTTCTGCTTCAATCCACTTTGTAAAGTAGTCTACCCCTACCAAAAGAAATTTGACTTGACCTTTAGCTATGGGGAATGGTCCAAGTATATTAATCCCCCACATAGTAAAGGGCCAAGGCGAGTTCAATGTGTGAAGTTCTTCGGGCAGGGTATGACTTATATTGGCAAATCTTTGACATTCGTCACATTGTTTCGTCCATTGGATACAATCTGCTCGGATGGTAGGCCAGTAGTACCCTGCTCGGACTACCTTGGAGGCCATCGACCTGCCCCCGCAATGAAAACCACATATTCCTCTATGAACCTCTTCCATTACATATTTTGACGGAGCACTAGTCAGACATTTCAACATCGGTACCGAGAATCCCCTTTTATACAATTCCCCGAAAATAATAGCAAAATGGCTTGCTCTAAGCCTGATTTTTCTGGCCTCGGCGTGATCTGGGGGCAAAGTACCTGAGGATAAATACTCCCATATGGGGGTCATCCATTCTCGGTCAGCTGATTCATTGGCCATCACTTCTCCTAGTGTAATACTCGGTTCATTGAGAGTTTCCTGAATAACTGTTTTATGCTGGCCTGGCCTCTTCGTGCTGGCCAATTTTGACAGCAGATCGGCCCGAGGATTTTCTTCTCTGGGAATGTGTTCAATAGTAAATTTCTCAAAATTGGAAATTAACTGATTTACTTTACATAAATACCTGGTAAGTTGAGGCTCTTTTGTTTGGCACTCTCCAAAGATTTGTCCTGTGACCAGCTGTGAATCACTTCTGCATCTAACAGCTTTTGCTCCCATTTCCCTAGCCAGCATTAACCCTGCTATCAAGGCTTCGTATTCAGCTTGGTTGTTTGAAGTTTTGAACTCAAACTTTAATGATTGCTCTAGGATTAGCTCTACCGGACCCTCCAGTATTACCCCAGCTCCACTGCCTTTGACATTCGAGGATCCATCCATATATAAATTCTACCATAAATCTTCAATAATCGGCAGTGGATTGAGGCTACGAAGTCGGAGATACATTGAGCTTTCAGAGGACCTCTCAACTCGTACTTGAGGCCAAACTCGGATAACTCCACCGACCAAGCAATCATGCGGCCTGCCAACTCGGGCTTTTTGAGAATCTGCTTAATAGGGTGATCAGTTTTGACAATCACCTGGTGACTCTGGAAATATGGGCGCAATCGCCGAGCTGTCGTTACAAGAGCTAAAACTAGCTTTTCTATTACTTGATACCGGGTTTTAGCGTCATGAAGGATTCTGCTGATGAAATACACCGGCATTTGCATTTTCTCTACTTCTTGCACAATGACCGCACTGATGGCGTACTCGGTGGCTGACAGGTATAAATACAACTCTTTCCCTGGGATAGGTCGAGTTAATATTGGCGGCGAAGACAGAAAGGTCTTAAAGTCAACAAAGGCCTTCTCGCATTCCTCAGTCCACGCGAAAGTTTGAGGTTTCTTTAATAATTTAAAGAAAGGCCGAGCTTTTTCTGCGGATCTGGGGAGAAACCGAGATAATGATGCCAGTCGCCCTGCAAGTCGCTGCACTTCTTTAAAATTTTGTGGGCTTCGCATCTCAATCACAGCTCGGCATTTGTCCGGATTGTCCTCGATTCCCCGGTGTGTCAACATAAAACCGAGGAATTTTCCACCTTGGACACCAAAAACACACTTTTCTGGATTCAGTCTCATATTGTACTTTCTTAACTGCTGAAAAATTTCCTCCAAATCCCTCGGGTGGTTGTTGTGGTCATCAGATTTTACGATCATATCATCTACATAAACCTCCATATTTATCCCAATCTGTTTTTCAAACACTTTGTCCATGAGCCTTTGATAGGTTGCTCCAGCATTTTTCAATCCGAATGGCATTACCCGGTAACAATAGTTTGAGCCTTCGGTTATAAAAGTTGTTTTTTCCTCGTCTGGGGGATACATTCGTATCTGATTGTACCCCGAGTATGCATCCAAGAAGCTCAAAATTCTGTACCCGGAAGCACCATCCACCAACCTGTCAATACTTGGTAAAGGATAAGAGTCCTTTGGACAAGCTTTGTTTATGTCTGTATAATCGGTGCACATGCGCCACTTGCCGTTTGCTTTCTTGACCAGAACCACATTGGCCAGCCAAGTAGTGTATTCTATTTCTCGAATAAAGTTGGCTTTGACCAACTTTGCTGTTTCTTCTTCCACCACTTTTCTCCTTTCCTCACCAAGTCTCCTTTTCCTCTGAGCCATCGGTTTTGCCTCAGGACAGATTGCCAGTTTGTGGCATAAGAAATCGGGGTCAATCCCCGGCATGTCTGATGTTGTCCAGGCGAACAAATCGGCGTTGCTGCGGAGTACCTCCTTTATTTTCTCTTTTAAATTCGGCTCAAGTTGACCTCCTAGCTTAGTGCACTGATCAGGCTGTGGTCCAAGCTAGAACTTCTCCAACTCCTCAATGGGTTGTGGCCGTTGTTCTTGCAAGTCAATCCTCGGGTCTAGTTCAACAGAACTAACTGAATTTACAGACTTGTCTTTTCCTCTGTCTAGTGTTTCTGCAAGTGTAGGTTTGAGTTTGCTTACACTCAAACTATCGGCATAACATTGTCTGGCCATTTTTTGATCAGCCCGGATAGCAATTATGTCTCCCGAGTTGGAAGGAAACTTCATAGTGAGGTGGGGGGTAGAGACCACGGCTCCCAACTCGTTCAAAGATGGTCTTCCGATCAAGATATTGTACGATGTTACTGCATTAACCAACACGTACCTGACCAGAATAGTTTTGGACGTTTTGCTATCTCTAAAAGTAGTTAGGAGGTCTATGTATCCTCGGGTATCCACCTGTTCTCCAGCAAAGCCGACGAGTTTACTGTCATATGGTTGAATAGATTTTTCTGGGATCCCGAGCTTCTGAAATGTTGAATAGTATAGGATATCAGCCGAGCTCCCCTGGTCGACGAGAGTTCTCTTGACCGAGAAGTTGGCCAATTGCACTGTGATTACCATTGGGTCGTCCTGATTAGGATCCACACCCAAGAAGTCTTCATCGGAGAAAATAATTGGTGGGGAAATCCTCGGGGGTTTGCTAGCTACCGAGTTTACAGCCCGAATAGCCCGTAGGTGTTTTCTCCGAGCTGAACTCGTTGTGCCTCCTCCCGCAAATCCACCTGAAATAGTGTTTATTACACCTCGGACAGTATTATCCTCCTCCCTTCTTTCACTCTGATCTTCCCTATTTTCTGTTCTTTCATTATTTTGCCGACCGCCGCCCCTTCCTGGGCTTTGGTCACCTCCTCTTCTTCTACCTCTGCCACGCCCTTCACCATTGTTGTGACTTCTCCGAATGAAATTATTCAGATGACCAGCTTGCACTAACTCTTCAATCTTGTCACGCAGGACCCAGCACTCTTCGGTGGTATGCCCGTAGTTACGATGGTACCGACAATGCTTCTGTCGATCAGCATTCTGGGGCGTGTGGCCACGGTTGGGGAGCTGCAAAAGTTCTGCGTTGTAGGCTTCCTCAAATACCCGAGCTCGATTGGTGTTGAGGGGGGTACAGTGTTCATACTTTGGCCCCCTGTGTAAATGCTCATATGTGTTTTTGAATTTCTGCTTGTCACCTCCAGCTCTCCTCTTTTCTTTCCCTTCTCGTCTATCAGAATCATCGGTTCTTTCTCTCTTCTTAGACTCTTCTATTTCCTCCATATTAATGAATCCGAAAACTTTTCTCCTCAACTCATCCATGCTGGATGGAGGCTTCCGAGCTAAGTGTCTGGCGAAAGGGCCGGGACGTAATCCGGTCAAGATAGTATGTAGTGCGACATCGGCACTAAGATTCCGGATCAGGACAGTCTCTTTGTTGAACCTGGCCATAAAATCACGCAGAGACTCATTTTTTTCATGCTTAAAATTTACCAACGAGGCCGAGGTTTTTTTATGAGCTTGGCTCGTGGCAAACTGAGCATTGAATTTAGTCATAAACGTGTCAAAGGAGTCAACTGATGCTGGCGGTAGCTGAGTATACCAGCTTAACGCAGCATCTTTCAAAGTAGTGGGGAAGACTTTACACATGACAGCATCATCATCGATAAAGAGATATATTTGAGTAGTGAAAGCATCTAAATGACGTTCCGGGTCCGTGGTGCCATCATACCTGTCAATATTTATTGGTTTGTAGTTGGCTGGTAGAGGAACCTCCATGATGGCGGCGGTGAAGGGATGTCTCGGCCTCCGTGCGCCGGCCCTTTCATTAGGCCTATTTGCCTAAAGTGAAAGTTCAGGGGCCTGCCTAGGAAATTCCTCCTCGCCTCTTCGGTCAACATGGTGAGAAACACGGGGTTGTGGGATTCCTTCTTCTCTGCGCGTGTTTCTGGATCCTTCATTCTCATCTGTCTAGCACTCTCTCTCATGAGGAGAAGAGGCAGATCTTTCTCTGCTTCGTTCTCGTTCACGACGACTGTTCTGCCGACGAATCTCCTCATTCTCCCTTCTCAGCATTGCCACTTATGCAAGAAGTTCTTGAATAATGGGATTGTCGGTCGTCATCGCTGGGTTTATGGATCGTTCTCCATTATCCCCATTGTTGGCATTCTCCGGCCCCTCTCTCCTGCAGTTCCCGCTCCTTGTCCTCACCATTGTTTGTGGTATGGGAAAATTTTGCTTCGATTCCCACAGACGGCGCCAATGTTCCGTCCAAATATCTCAAGTGGGAGATACTCGGCCGGTGAAACTCTGTGGGAGTGTTTATGGAATAGCTTGACAGAATTGATATTCTGCTCCTACGTATCCAAGTGAGAATCAAAGCAAACGTAGTTCTAAGTGACTGGATTGCACGGGACCGAGGTGTCTTCACCCGTGGTCTATTATGGGACAGGTCCGAGTATTTATCATCGGCTGACAAGTGTATTAACGAGTCCTAGCTCGACTTTGGAGGAGTTTGGGTCAAGACCCATTTACAAGAATAAGCTCGGTCAGTCCAGTTTATTAACAAGTCCTCGACCTCGGCCTTATCTCTTCGGCGCATATATATATATATATATATATATATATATATATATATATATTGAAACTGCATATAATCTAAAAACTAAACAGGAGTTAGCTAGTATATGTATTTTGTAGGTGAGGCCTTGCTTTAGGAGACCTACCCTTGGGTCGGCCTTTACATGTTAAAGACGGCATGGTATTGGTGAATGGTTATACATATATATGGTCATGTTAATGAGTGTTTTTAGGATATTTTTTAATGAAAAAAAAAGCAAATTTTTATTGGAAAATCAACTATTTCACTTCTTTAAATATTAGATACATCAATCATCTATGTAATATTTTTTTTCTTGATTCATTAACGAGTGCTATGACATTTTCCATATATATATATATATATATTATTCAATCTTTTTTTTCTGAAGTTTTCTCTCCCTACCTTACGGGTCAATTATCGATAAGGTCGATTACAATTTACAGTAATAGAGAGATCGTTATTATACCGTCATGAGACTCTAGAAGTTCTACAGAGATTTGATCATAGAGACTCGAAAGAACTGAATGATGCATATCGTGGAGAGGTGAGCCTTTTGTGTGAGGGTGTCTTCATGCAAATGCAGAAGCTGAGGAAGATGCGGTTCTTGTCGTTTGACTGTTGTCATGAACACTTGACCTGCTAACACTATATATATACTACTACATCATCGGAATCGCATTTCTAAATCACCCGTACAGTAAATTGCTAACTAAAATGCCATCGAAATAACAAAGAGTCATTCATAATTAGAACGTCTTGATATTATATTATCGGCAAAGTTCGAGAGGATTAATAAATTAATTAGTTAACTAAAGCTGAATGGTAAAACGAACTAATTACTTTTTTTTTGACAGAACGAACTAATTACTTAATTTGTTGAAAATATATAATATGGAGAATGCTAGTCAGTTAAGGAATCAAGGAAAAATTTCATAAAAACTTACATATATTTAATATTTTAAAAATGTTATATTTAATTTTTCAATAAAACTTTTTTTTTTTTGTATTCTTTAATCAGTGGCCTTATCCTAAGGACACTGAATCTTTTAATATCATACCTAAATGAATCAGAGAGCCACATGCACAGACATATATATCTTAATTAACAGTTGAATTGTTGGAGTCTCACTCAGGGTTAATTGATTTTTTTTAAAGAAGCAGAAATAAAGAAATAAGCGATCCTCGTGAGCATTATCACAGTCCTCGCTGTTAATTGGATCTAAGGTCATGTGCCCCGAGATGCACGCTGAGCAATCTCAATCTGAATGCGGTCTAATTCGCAGTGGTACTCTCTCAAATTCAAGTGATATATATGTACTAAAAGAACCAACTAAAAATTGCTCGATAAAAAAAAAACCAAGTAAAAATTGTACCTAGTTTATGTAAAGTATTCGTATTTCGTAGATTAAATTAATTTCTGTCTAAAAAAATATATAATTTCTTGATTTGATAAGGTTTTAAAATTTCAATTGAATATGTTATCAATTATTTAAAGCCTCGATCCTCATTAACTTGGTCTTAAAGCTTGATATATGATTGGCTTTTATGAGAGATTAGTTTCTTTTATAATAAGTTTTTTTTTACAAGCCCTCTTTTTTTTTTTTTTTTTGATTATCTTATAAGCCCTCTTTTATGTCAAATTCAACACTACAAACAATATTTTTTATAAAAAAGAAAAAGAAAGAAACTGCACCGGAAGTGATCAGTTGGTGTAACGCCTAGGCATCTGATATATGCCCTTTGTGACACTGTGAACTTGTTAGGAGCAAGATCATGGAAAGCGTGTTTGCATTGACCAGTCAAATAAATAAGCCCTTTGTCACGATACCCCAATGTTGCTGTGCCCCACTTCCTCTACCCATTTATCTTGTGAGCATTCTTATTATCATATCGTTAGTTATCAACATTAATTATTTTCTATTTTTCTTCATATGAATAACGACTATAAATTTTTTTGATGGTTTCTCATTGTTACCAAGATTTGAAACTCTAGCATTGTTGCAAGTGAATAAAACCAACGAGAAGTAAAAATGTAATTTAAAGATATATTATTTGCTCATATATATTTTTTATATCATGTTTATAATTTTTCTTGTCTAGGAAATAAAATATAGTTGTTAAAATGCATATGTTTTATTTTATTATCTATAAATACAATGATATCTAAAAAAATGATATAAAAAATATGTGTAATAAATATCACTGCTTTTTACTCTAAAATTATTTAATAAATTAAGTCAAAAATTAAATACCCGGTTGTTTACTAGTAACTTTTAGATCGACCAACATGGTGTGATGCAGTTGATAAATAACCGACTCCCTTAAATATATGATTAAGAGTTCGATTTCTTGTTTATATATACGAAAGAATATTTGTTGAAAAAAATCAACCTCTTAAATAAATTTCAGTAATTCAAAGGATTAGTGTCCATCTTCCTACCGGAATATACCGGCTCACCCAAAAGAAAAAAAACCTTTTACATCGAGGATATTGTATTTAGATAGCATGGTATTGCGTGCAGGAAGTGATAGACCGACTGAGGTTAGAAAACAAACAAAAAACTCGATTTCTCTCACTTTCTAACTAGAATTCACCATTTTCGCACAGACGCTAGCGCAGTGAACACAGAACTGAATCTAGAAAGCGCTGATTCCTCTCCCCCTCTTTCTAAAACCCTATTTAAATACAACTATGTAGCCCTCTTCTTTCTCCCATCCCATCCCATCCCATCCCATGCATCACTATTCACTAGCTACCTCTACTGTTCCATTGCAAACACTCCCCCTCTTGTTGCTTTCTCTTGTATTACCTCTATAATATATAGTTCACTTTTGTCTATCTTATTTCTCTGATACTTACAGAGACGATTACAGTTACATATATAGTATATAATGTCTAGCAGAAGGTCAAGGTCAAAGCAATCAAGTGGTTCTAGTAATATCACCGAAGATCAGATCATTGATCTTGTCTCCAAGTTACAACAGCTTCTCCCTGAGATTCGTCATAGCCTCTCTGACAAGGTTCGTTTCTACTCCCTCCCTACCTTATTTCTGAACTCTGACCTCTCTTCAGACCACACCTCTTCTCCTCTCTCCGGGTTTGATAATTACACTTTTTTCATTACTACATATATATACAACAAGACTTCCAATTAACTGAGATCCATTTGGCTTTATTATATATTCGGGGCCTATATATATAACTGCTACCTTACCAGCAGTAATTGTGACCTCTATATATATGACTTTTGTCATTTTGATAAATGCAAATCATAATTTGCAATCCTTTAATATAAGCACCAGCAAGTACTCTTTATATTCTTAAAAAAAAAAAAAAAAAATCGAGATAATAACAAAATGATTTTTTCTTCTCCTTGGAACTGCCGAATTACTTATTTTTAATTAAATTCAAAGGAAAGGAAAAGCATAAAAGTATATATTACTGATTCAATCTTATGTATAAAGAGAGTTTCTTGCTCATTTGTATATATAAATATAACATTTGCAGTAATAATTTGTATGAAACCCTTGGATCGTCATTCAATAATCAATAGTAGAGAGTTAATTATGGTGCGTTTCAGGTGTCAGCTGCAAAGGTATTGCAAGAGATATGCAACTATATTAGAAGCTTACACAGAGAGGTGGACGATCTAAGCGAGCGCTTGTCAGAGCTGTTGGCAACAACTGACACAGCCCAAGCTGCAATCATTAGAAATTTACTTCTGCAATAGATCGATCCAGTATTAGTTATGTGTACTAGCTAGGTTTTGTCATTTACATTACATAATATGCATGATTATAAGTTATGACTCCTTTTGTGTAACAGCTAGGTTGTCATCTAGATATGCTCAGTTTCCTAATTAGATATTATTAAATAAAAGAACGCCTAACGTTCTGCTAATCTTTTCCACTTTCAACACCCCATTTATATTAATATGTATTATCCAAGATCAACAATTCATTATACATACAAGGTTTCAAATCTGGGCCTAAACACAAAAAATCAGACAACGGATAGTAATAAACCTCGTTCCAATTTGGGAGTGGGGACTGTGGAGTATGGGTGTAAATTGTAATTCGCTGCCTCTTGGTGTTGCCAGATGTATGGGATTAGCTAGCTAGACAGCAAGCCCGGACTCTTGCACCAAGCGGAAACAATTGCACAATATCACTCTGGGATGTGAATGTGAGTGTGATTTGGTTTATATTTTCCAAATAAATATGAATATCAAGTATTTCGCAGATGCTTGTTCCAATGTGAACTTTTATATTTTTGTGAAAAATGTTTTTTTTTTTTTCCATTTAGATTACATCATTAGGTGAGTGTCAAGCTTGGATGCAAGTGTGATTCGGTATGGTGATATTTAGTAATGTTAGCAATATACTATCTTCAACACATTTTATTATTGAGTGAAATTTGTATCCGATCCACAAAATAGAGAGTATATATCCGAATTTAATAGGTCACACATGAATTTCACCTGATAATAAAAGATGCTTGAAGAGAGAGGATATTTGTTTATATCAATAAAGTCTTATCTAGGTATTGTATTCCAATAATTAAACAATATAATTGAAAATTATGTGCATATAAGTAGGAGTGAAAATAGGTTAGAATAGGACAGGTATTACCTAAATGAGCATAAATCTATCTTATAGTGTGTCGACCTAATCATGACCTATTATTTATCATAAGTTTTTTTTTTAACTTGGCCATCTATTTATGAAAATATAAAGTCTGGCGTGACTTAAAAACCTAATTAAAGGCCTAAATTACATGAAGATCTTCGTATATAAGTTAACAAACATTTAAAAAAAAAATCTCAATTGAAAAAAGTTTTTCAATTTTTAAATAGATATAACCCTTGACGAAATTATATCATATTAACTGTATATAAATTAAAAATATATTTATTGATATATAATTAGTAAATTAGTAAATTGTGTAAGTATTAAAAAACATAGGCCCCAATAGGTTGTCAGGCTTATTCTCGCCCGCATATATGAGGAATATTTTTTATTATCTTCTCTGTTCCCACTTCCCACTCATAATTTATATATATTTTTTCACCACTCATAATTGATAATTAAAACTTATGTAACACATATACTTTAAAATAATCATCATATTTTCATTACTTTAAAATAATTTATTTTTATATATATTTTAATTAATTTTTAAGTTGGTATGGTATCAATATATTCGTGTTGTTGCCTGTAATTATTATTATTATTAGTATATACCTATATATATATATATATATATATATATATATATATATATATATATATAATCTCGAAAAAGAATTCGATGCTCTTTATAATGAGGAGACAAATTTCTTTTTAAGAATAAAAACAATGCAACAAAAATGGCACGTTAAAATAAACCTAAAAATTAAAAAATCGTTTCATCAACCATTCATTGCATTAATAGACTCTGGAGCTGACCTCAGCTGCATTCAAGAAGGTCTAATCCCAACCCAGTATTATGAAAAACCACTTCAAAAATTATATACTGCTAATTACCAAAAATTACAAGTAAGTTATAAGTTGGAAGATGCTAGTATTTGTAATAATGGAATATGCTTTGCTAGCTCATTCCTTTTGATAAAAGACACTTCACAACAGATAATTTTAGGTACTCATTTTTTCACTCAATTCTATCCAATACAAATAATCGAAGAAGGAATAAAAACAATAAAGAACAACCAAGAAATATTGTTTGAATTTATAAATCCAATAAAAAGAAAAGAATTGAATAATCTAAAAGAAAATCTAGAGGAAAAGAATTTCTTAACAATAATTCAAAGAAAAGAAAATCAAATAGGTTTTTTACAAAAGGAAATTCTATATGCAAAAATATAAAAACAACTCCAAGATCCTTCGTTAAAAGAAAAAATAATTAAAATACAAAAATAATTTGAACAAGAAGTTTGCTCAGAAGTTCCCAATGCCTTCTGGGAGAGAAAAACTCATATGGTATCTTTAGCACATGAAGAAGGATTTCATGAAAGCAAAATCCCCACCAAAGCTCGTCCAATTCAAATGAATAGTGAAACTTTAGAATATTGTAAAAAAGAAATAAAAGGATTCCTTGATAAAAAACTTATTAGGCCCAGCAAGTCTCCCTGGAGTTGCACAACCTTCTACGTTTCAAATCAATCAGAAATAGAGTGAGGAGAACCTCGAATGGTAATCAACTATAAACCTTTAAATAAAGTTTTAAAATGGAGCAGATACCCAATTCCCAATAAAAGAGATCTAATAAAATGATTACATAATGGGATAATCTTTTCAAAATTTGATATGAAATCAGGATTTTATCAAATAAAGCTAGAAGAAAAGGACAAATATAAAACAACTTTTACAGTTCCTTTTGGTCATTACGAATGGAATGTAATGTCTATGGGATTGAAAAATGCGCCTTCTGAATTTCAACACATAATGAATAACATATTGAACCCTCATTCAGAATTTACCATTGTTTATATTGATGATGTTTTAATATTTTCACAATCACTGGACCAACATTTTAAACATCTCAATATTTTTAAGGAAACGATAAAAAGAAATGGGATGGTTATATCTGCCAAAAAGATAAAACTATTTCAAACAAAAATAAGATTTTTGGGTCATTAAATCAATCAAGGAATAATAACACCAATAAGCAGAAGCATCGCTTTTGCTAAAGAGTTTCCAAATGAATTAACTGATAAAAAACAATTATAACATTTTTCAGGTTGTCTAAACAATGTCTCAGAGTTTATCCCAAAACATTAGGATTAAGTGTAAACCCCTATATTCTAGGCTTAGGAAAACTTCAAACCCTGAACCTTGGTCAAAAGAATTGTCCAATTTAGTCTAAGACATAAAAGAGGATGTCAAGTCTCTTCCTTGTCTAGGTATTCCTCATCCAGATGTCAGTCTAATTGTTCAGACAGATGCATCAGATAAAGGATACGGTGGTATCCTACTACAAATCCTTCCTCATTCAAAAGTAGAACAGGTGGTACGATTTCATTCAGGTCTTTAGATCCAATCACAAGAAAAATATAGTACTATTAAAAAAGAGATTTTATCTATAGTACTATATATTACAAAATTTCAAGATGATTTAATAAATAAAAGGTTTCTGCTTAGAATTGATTGCAAAGCGACAATACATGTTTTGCAAAAAGATGTTCCAAATTTAGTTTCAAAACACATCTTCACCAGATGGCAAAGTCTATTAAGTTGTTCTGATTTTGACATTGAATATTTAAAAGGTGATAATAACTTTATTCCTGATTTTTTAACTAGGGAATTCCTGCAAGGTACCCTTCACAAATGAATACCAGGTCCAAAGGTGGATCTACCCGAGGAGGGGTCCCGCCTTCCCCCAGTAAATCAAAATAATTAGCTCCTGACTCTTTTGCCCCTTCGGCCTCCTAGATAACCCAGAAGAACCTACCACCAATCAAACCCACAAATGACCCCATACAAATCTCAAATAAATTTGCCCCTCTGAGTGATGAAATACTTGCAAAAATGACCTCCCCGAGAGAACCTCTTGCCTTCAAAATAAAGCCAGCTTGCAAAAAGCATGCTCTCCTAGAGCAAGAATATGGTAACCCCATAACTAAAAATCCTTGGGATATGTTACAAAAACTTATTCCAAATGGATTTGGCTGGGTCCCTACCAGCAGTGCTACAAAAAATTTACAATTCTATTAATACATTTTAATTGATACACATTCCGTCAAAATTGAACATGAAGTAAATGCAAACGCCCCTGGAATAGTAGCATACTCAAAATGCAAAATAATGAAAGTGCTTACCCTTTCTGATTGGGGACAAAGCCCATTCATGCCCAAAAGAATTTCAAGAATATCTGACCCCCCCCCCCCCTGTTTACAACTATTGGGATTACCAAAAGGCCTGGGAAATGGTTCTTCATCAACCAAACCCCCGTCATTCATGGTACTTTAACTTTCTGAATAACCAATCTCGATACCTAAACTGGTTCATGGAATGATTTTGGGAGAATAGCCTATCAGCCGATATTCTTCCAAATTCACTTTATGAAATTTACAATGAATATAAAAAATTAACTCCGTCAATACCAATTTTGGAAAGTTACTTCATTTTTTTGCACAATTTGGGATTGCCTGGCTACTCAAGTTCAATTATGAGTATCATTCGCATCTGTGAGAACCATTCCCAAAATATATTTGTTCAGTAAATACAATTTCATGGTGGAAGAAATTCAATGAAAAGGTGGTGGAAACAAAGTTCATCTCCTGGAAGAATAAGGTTCGCTCAAAACCAATTCCTCCAGTCTTTGAGCCCCCCAAGACTCCTCCATAAAAAACAAAGGTAATTTGCAGTTCGTCAAATCAAGCAGTAACCCCTTATACAATTAACTTCAGTGCCTCGACTCCCCGAGAATATAAGAAGATGTTAAAGGAAGCCCTCTCATCAATTGATTCTGATGAAGAAGACAACAATTCATCTTCTATTGGGTCAGATTACAATCCTTATCTGGAGAACGCAGATCCAGATGTTGGATTTTTTGATCAATAATTCAAATAAAACCACTATGATCTTGTCGCATCTCCACAGATTTAAGATGACCGACAAGATTCCTTTCAGTCACCCACTCTCATTAAAGCAAAAGGAAAGTCATTTGACGTGTTGTGCCGACGATAGATTATTGGCCGACAAAATTCACATGGCTACAGTTGAAATAAAGCAATAAAGTCAAAAGAGATACAGTACCTGCTTTTGCGGATTTCAAATGAATTCGAGTCCGCTCCATCTAGAAGACCTTCTCCCCTCTATTTAAGAAGGCATCATTCCTCAGTTGAAGACTCAGACTTACCTTCGACCACATTTACTAATTAAGTTTTCTTTGTAACCTTGTAGTGTAAAAGCTTAAGAAGCAAGTTACATTGAAGCTCTTTGTTGTAAGTCATTTGATAAAAGTTTTAAGTTGATAATCCTTTGTAGTTTTGTACTCTCATTTATATGAAATAAGCAGATAGTTTGATAACAATACTTTGATTTATACTCTGATTCATCTATTTCTTTACTACATTTATTTTACTAATTCTTGAGATGATCCGCAGTGGCATTCTGGTATCAGAGCCTTAGTGCTCTGGTACTTGTATCGGTTACAAGTGTTTCTTTTTGTGCAGCGTTGGTCAGCCGTAAGGGTGTTCCCGGTAGTAAAGCCCGCAGGTTAGGGTCGTAAATCCGTCGGCAAGTCAGGTGGTACCAGTGTCTTGGTAAGGACGATCTGTTTCTGATATAGGTACTAGATAACTCAGGTTCAGTTGCCATGTCTAGCTTACTAAAGATGGTGTCTAGAAAAGGTAGAAGAAATAGTCTTTCCCTTCCCCAAGGATTTTTGAAAATTTGTTGTAAAATTTTGTATTTTTGTTTTAATTCAGAAACTTCAGATTTTAAAGTTTTGACTTCTTTATACAAAAGAGGAAGAGTTATTTGGTTCCTGAATAAAGGATGTTTCAAGATTCAAAATATCCTTTAAATTGTATCCTGAAAATTCTTTTGTTGTTACTTCTTGGCTTTCCAATTCTTTATATTTTTCTAACATAGCTAGTTTGACTTGTGGATCATCAATTTGACCAACTAGGTCTAACAAGACTCTAGCTTCTTTGGAAATAACATTAATAGTAAATTTACAATCGCAGTTATCTCAAAGACATCCACAACTTAGACATCCAACATCAGAATCAGAAGATGTTTCTTGATTCTGATAAATTATTTCTTGTTCTTCATCTGTGACTGAATTATCAGATGAATCCGTTTCATATAAATTTTTTTTTGCAATTTGATCTTTTATTTCTTCATCCATTTTAAGTTCTTTTATTTTTTGTCTAACTCTACGTTTCTTTGCTATATGACCTGTACGTTCGCATTTATAACAAATAATATTTTTATCAAAACCTTTATTGTTTGGTTTGTTGTATGTTTTATTTTGTGGTTTTCTAAAAGGTTTATTGGGTTTTTCGATTTGTTTACCTTTACTAAACCTTTTATAACTTCTAAATTTTTGTGGTTTAATCCTTCTTTGCTTAGAAGGAGGGAGGAGTTATTTTCTCATATTCAAATTGTTCACAAAAATTTCCTAATTCCTTATTACTGGTTTTACTTTAAAATTTTACTTGTCTATGCATTTTTATATCAGTACAAAATTGTAAACATGTTTTGTTTATGATTGAAATTATTCTTCCATAAGTTAAATCTTCTAAAGGAGTTCATGGGTATTCGTTTTTTATCTGAGTTCTTACCTTTTGTGCAAATTTCTTTGGGAGACCGGAGATAAATCTATCTTTACAATAAGAATGTCTATAGCCTGTTCTTGTGTAAATTTTTGCTAAAAAGTTATCTTTATACCACCTAAATTCTCCTAAGGTTGAATAATAAAGATAATTTAATATTTTGAGTGATCTATCTGCAAAAATATTGGCGTCTCCAACAAATGCTTGAGAAATCAAAAAAATTAATGCTTCTACCTGTTGTTCTATTTGAATTGTTTCGGGTTCACTATGTTCATTATTTCTTATTTCTTACTTTACAAACGTAAGAATTGTTTGTCTATCTACTTCTCTTAAATTATTATCCCACCATCCTTTTAGGCTTCCAGTGAAACCTTGGATTAATAATTTGACTGTACTTAGGGCATTATTTCTTTTTGCTTTGTAGGCAGTTGCTGCCATTGGTATTTCTTCTAATTTTCTCATTATCTGATGTTCCGAAAATCCATCTATATTCCATTCTACAATACAGTCTCCGGTATATTGTGATGCTAAACCAAGGTTATTATCTTCAAATTGAATGTCTGGTAAAGTGGGTCTATGATAATAATTTCGAGAGGTTGGGTAGCTTTTTGAAGTATTTTTTATCTTATTGATTTTATCTATTCCTGTGTCTTCAAACTGTTTTTCTAGTTCTGTTATATCTTCATTTTTTATCATATTCACCTTTGATGAGGATATTTTTAATGAAGTTAGTCTTTTATTTATCTCTTCTAAAAGGTCGCTAGTAGGTTCTTTTCCTATTTTTATTTTCTTTATTTCAGAATTTGACAATTTGTAAGGAGTTATTATGGATTTTTCTAATTTTCTTGATGTTTCACCTTCTATAGGTATTTCGTTATCTTCTGAAGTACTTCAACTTGGTATAAAAGCTGATTTGTATAATTCAATTGTTGTTGAATATTTTTTATATCATTTTGAGTAGGATGTTGAGTTGTTAAGGTTTTTGTATCTTCTTTCATGGCTTTGAAAGGAGATACGGTTATTTCAATATTGTCTATATTTGGAAAAGTTATTTCTTCCAAAGGAGGAACTATAGAAATAACTTATTTACCTTTAGTTGTTTTCCAAATCTTTTTTGCGGAATTCAAAGTTTTTATTTCTAAATTTTTGAAACAATATTCTTCAAACCAAGTAAAGTAGGGAATGTTGTCATCCTCTACCTCCTCAAGATAAGCATAATAGGTTTCCCTATATTGTCTTATCTCTTGCTGTGAAAAAGTGGTAAAAAACCATTTTCGTTTATTGTCATTTTTGGATTCCAAAAATTCCTTTTGTAGTTTTTGTTTATCAATGTAAAACTTTGTAATAACAAAACATTGATTATGTGTTTCAAAACTTTGGTTTATTTCAGATTGAGTTGGTGATTCTCTCTGGTTTATTGGTTGGACTGATTGTGGTGTATATACCTATATTCAGGTTGAGGAATAACAGGATGATCTCTTATTCCTGCTAATCTTAATGGATGAAGAAATAAAAGATCAAATTGTAAAAATTTTATTTTATGAAACAGATTCATCTGATAATTCAGTCACAGATGAAGAACAAGAAATAATTTATTAGAATCAAGAAACATCTTCTGATTCTGATGTTGGATGTCTAAGTTGTGGAGGTCTTGGAGATAACTGTGATTGTAAATTTACCAATAATGTTATTTCCAAAGAAGTAAAAGTCTTGTTAGACCTAGTTGGTCAAATTGATGATCCACAAGTCAAACTAGCTATGTTAGAAAAATATAAAGAATTGGAAAGCCAAGAAGTAACAACAAAAGAATTTTCAGGATGCAATTTAAAAGATATTTTGAATCCTGAAACATCCTTTATTCAGGAACCGATAACTCTTCCTCTTTTGTATAAAGAAGTCAACTTTAAAATCTGAAGTTTCTGAATTAAAACAAAAATACAAAATTTTACAACAAAATTTTCAAAAATCCTTGGGGAAGGGAAAGACTATTTCAAACTCTTCTTCAACGCGTTTTGACGAAGATAATCTCGAAAATGAATTCGATGCTCTTTATAATGAGGAGACAAATTTCTTTTTAAGAATAAAAACAATGCAACAAAAATGGCACGTTGAAACAAACCTAAAAATTAAAAAATCTTTTCATCAACCATTCATTGAATTAATAGACTCTGGAGCTGACCTCAACTTTATTCAAGAAGGTCTAATCCCAATCCCGTATTATGAAAAAACACTTCAAAAATTATATAATGCTAATAACAAAAAATTACAAGTAAGTTATAAGTTGGAAGATGCTAGTATTTGTAATAATGAAATATGCTTTGCTAGCTCATTCCTTTTGGTAAAAGACACTTCAGAACAGATAATTTTATGTACTCCTTTTCTCACTCAACTCTATCGAATACAAATAATCGAAGAAGGAATAAAAACAATAAAGAACAACCAAGAAATATTGTTTGAATTTATAAATCCAATAAAAAGAAAAGAATTGAATAATCTAAAAGAAAATCTAGAGGAAAAGAATTTCTCAAGAATAATTCAAAGAAAAGAAAATCAAATGGGATTTTTACAAAAGGAAATTCTATATGCAAAAATAGAAAAACAACTCCAAGATCCTTCGTTAAAAGAAAAGATAATTAAAATATAAAAAGAATTTGAACAAGAAGTTTGCTCAGAAGTTCCCAATGCCTTCTGGGAGAGAAAAACTCATATGGTATCTTTACCAAATGAAGAAGGATTTCATGAAAGCATGCTCTCCTAGAGCAAGAATATGGTAACCCCACAACTGAAAATCCTTGGGATATGTTACAACAAGTTATTCCAAATGGATTTGGCTGGGTCCCTACCAGCAGTGCTACAAAGAATGTACAATTCTATCAATTCATTTTAATTGATACACATTCCGTCAAAATTGAACAGGAAGTAAATGCAAACGCCCCTGGAATAGTTGCATACTCAAAATGCAAAATAATGAAAGTGCTTACCCTTTTTGATTGGGGACAAGGCCCATTCATGCCCAAAAGATTTTCAAGAATATTTGACCCCCTGTTTACAACTATTGGGATTACCAAAAGGCCTGGGAAATGGTTCTTCATCAACCAAACCCCCGTCATTCATGGTACTTTAACTTTCTGAATAACCAATCCCGATACCAAAACTGGTCATGGAATGGTTTTGGGAAAATGACCTATCTGTCGATATTCTTCCAAATTCACTTTATGAAATTTACAATGAATATAAAAAATTAACTTCGTCCATACCAATTTTTGGAAAGTTACTTCATTTTTGTGCACAATTTGGGATTGCCAGGCTACTCAAGTTCAATTACGAGTACCATTCGCATCTACCAGAACCATTCCCAAAATATATTTGTTCAGTAAATACAATTTCATGGTGGAAGAAATTCAATGAAAAGGTGGTGGAAACAAAGTTCATCTCCTGGAAGAATAAGGTTCGCTCAAAAAGAATTCCTCCAGCCTTTGAGTCCCCCCAAGACTCCTTCCTCAAAAGCAAAGGAAATTTGCAGTTCGTCAAATCAAACAGTAACCCCTTATACAATTAACTTCAGTGCCTCGACTCCCCAAGAATATAAGAAGATGTTAAAGGAAGCCCTCTCATCAATTGATTCTGATGAAGAAGACAACAATTCATCTTCTATTGGGTCAGATTACAATCCTTATCTGGAGAACGCAGATCCAGATGTTGGATTTTTTGATCAATAATTCAAATAAAACCACTATGATCTTATCGTATCTCCACAGATTTAAGATGGCCGACAAGATTCCTTTCAGTCACTCACTCTCATTAAAGCAAAAGGAAAGTCATTTGTCGTGTTGTGCCGACGATAGATTATTGGTCGACAAAATTCACTTGGCTACAGTTGAAATAAAGCAATAAAGTCAAAAGAGATACAGTACCTGCTTTTGTGGGCATCATTCCTCAGTTGAAGACTCGGACTTACCTTCGACCACATTTACTAATTAAGTTTTCTTTGTAACCTTGTAGTGTAAAAGCTTAAGAAGCAAGTTACATTGAAGCTCTTCGTTGTAAGTCATTTGATAAAAGTTTTAAGTTGATAATCCTTTGTAGTTTTGTACTCTCATGTATATGAAATAAACATATAGTTTGATAACAATGCTTTGATTTTTTACTAATTCTTGAGATGATCATATATATATATATATATATATATGTTTCCAAGGTTCTGACTTGATTTAGAACTCTGTCAAGATGAGGCGCTAGTCCTTAGTCATTATGGGCGGCCCAGGTCAATGTAACTCGTGAGCCCATGTATTTCGGCCCAAAAAGATGGGCCGCCGTTACAAATATTGCCATTGCTTTGAGTGACCGTGATATTTTTTTCTGCAGACTGTAGTGTAGAGTGTAGACAGTGCTCAAATTCCTAAAATACGAAATCAGGTAAGATTAATATTGTTCACATTTATTCTTTTACAAAAAAATGTGATCTGATGTTTTATTTATTCTGACTTATTAGAGGTTTGTTGTGACCAAGTGAAACAACAAAGGTTTAATTTTGTATTTTTGAGAAAAAGGTTACACTTATAATGAAAAATTCATTTTCACGTAATAAATACACATTTTATATCAACCATGTTTTGGGGGTCCTTGACCAGGAGTATGCCCCACCGAAAGCTGGGACTAATCTCTTGCGGGGGAATGAATGATACCAGAAGACGAGAAACCCCATCCCAGCATAAATTCATTCCATACGCAAGAGCTGGGATTCGAACCTCAGCCACGTTTTATATCAACCATTTGTTAGAGTGTGTATTAAAAAATATTTATGAGTTGATAAAAAAAAATTTATGAGTGAAATAAATATATAATGAATCAAAAATTAAATATTTTTTTATAAATTATACGTATTTTTTTATAGGCAAAATATTAGTAAATTAGTTGTTATGTTAGTTTTTCTCCTTTGTGAGGGTTTGAACCCCGGACCTCCAACTCTTTATACCTTTAGCTCAAACCAATACTCCTTATACTTCTAATTTTATAAATTAAAAATAAATAAATTTATCTTTTAAACAAGAAAATATAAGATTAATTTTAAGAAACCTTTTCTAGTATTTAAATATAAAATTATTTAGTATAAATAATTTTTTATTTTTTACTTATAAAGATACGTACAGATTACCCACCAATGAGGTCATCACATCACAGGTAGGATTTGAACTCACGACTTTATAGGTTAAGGATCGAATACTTACCAACTAAACCGATCTTCGTTGCGATCAATAGCTTATCAAGAATTAAAGATATATAAGATGAAGTGTAATTTATGCAATGAGACATAGTCACGGTAAATTAAGATGATGTAAGTGAATATTTGAGGTGTTTCCTATTTTGATATATAACACAGACACAATAAATTAAGATGAGTGTAAGGATGTATCTACAATTAATATAACAAAGTGTATAAAGACTTCAACTCATGACTAATCGGTGATGGGAATAGAGCTACATATATGTGGGTAGAGGAGTTGCCCCTTAAGGTATTACAGCTATCGGTTGTGGGATAGCCTGGGTTCCATACTGGACCAAAAAAATGATCTAGATACACTCTGACTTACTGGCTTTAGATACAAATTAACTTAAAATGAGCCTTTTTTTAATACAAATATAAATGTAAGTATTGTTTTAATATGAATTTTATTTGAGCAGGAAAAAAGATATGAAATTTATTTGTATAAATAATATAGTTGATTTAGAATACATTTAAAGACATATAGCAAGACTCTAATTTCATTGAGTTATTCAAATATTAAATTTCGAATATTATATTTGACATCATCTATATTTATTCCATCATCTATTACTTACTTTATTTATATGTATATATATCCTTTTATTGATTATAAATGGAGAAAATTTGATTGGCAAGGATCAATCCTTAAATATAGTTCAGATCCTCCGATAAAGATTAGTTATTATTTATGATGGTGGATATTTCCTACTATTAACATGGTTATCCAAAAATATGCTTTTATTGATAAAAAAAATGTTATATTCGATTTCATCTTAGCATCTATGAATCTAACCATGACCTTTTTTCTTGGAGAGGGAACAGTAATCTTGAACCCTTTCTCTAAGCAGTTATTATGCAGTGAAAAATGATAACAGAGACCCCGCTACATTAGTGTATTTGGCGGCAAATTAAAGCAACCACATAACTAACTAAGATATGTAAGGCCTCAAATCTCAATTGACTTACCAAAATTACCTCCATATCCTTTGAATATTTAAGTTTAAAATTTACCTCTCATTTCACTTGCATCTATATATAATACCATATTAATTACATTTTTTAACCCAAGAGCGTCTGGATGAGATGGTACGGGTCTTTTCCAGCTTAACCAGAAGTCTCGAGTTCGAATGTTGACCATGAGAATACTGCAGCGTTAAAACTCAGAGTCTTGGGAAACCAAAATAATTTGAACCAATTAATTTCATTTTACAAATGATCATTATCTCGCATTTCAACTGTGTTTAATTTCGCGAATGCTTTATCATGCCTCTAATGATATAAAATATAAAATTGCTCTGATCTAAGATTAATAGATCATCTATGAATATATGTTCCACGATTTAACCTTTATAAATAAGGTTAAATTAATTTGTAAATCCTAAATTATTTGAGAATTTTTAAATAAAACTTTACTTTAAATAATTGGTTTTTTTTTACTGAAAAATAATTGGTTTTTGAACCCAAAGAAAATTTATAGTTGAATCCCTAGTATATTTTATGTTAAAGTTTTGTTAAATATCTTTATATTTTTTAGGAAAATTCAAGTAAGCCTCAATACTTTTTTGGAACTCTAACAAAACCTTAATAAAAAAATGTATGAGAGACATATTTTTTTTTATATGTTTATGGACATAATTATAAACTTTTAAAATATAAAAACCTATATAAAAATTGTCAAATAGTTTGGGACCTATTAATTATACATATAAATAACTACACATCAAACACTCAAAAGAGTGTTGATTTACAAAACAAAGGAGGACATTTACTTAAGAAGGCGACTTCGATTAACAAGGATGTATGTACACTTGTCAATCTTTAGTCGCATATGAGATAGAGACTTGTTTTCTATTACGTTCTTATTATCTGTATTTTCAAATGTTTTTGGTTTATATGCATAAGAAAAATAACACAACAGAATACTATAATCTGGTTCTCTGTTTTCGTGTTCTTCTCTGGAAACACGAGAGAAGGACAAGATGCACGAGAACCACAAGACATCATGAAATGCATTTGGAGATTGATATCGAGGGAACGTTGCATGCAGAAAATCAAGATTGATTAATTTTATTTTATTTCTGTGGTTGGGTTTTCAAATAGGAGTTGCATCCTCTGATGGGAAATTGTTTTGGAACTCGTTCCAAGGTTGATAACTCTCCGAACTCCCAACCCTGTTCCGGTATATTAATTTCCCATGTTTTCTCTCTATGAAAACATATCCAATATTATGCTTTTGACGTTGCGGAAATTGGGATTGGTTCCCAGCTATGTGTTTTTTCTAACATTTGTTCTTGCTGTTTCCGGAGCACAGAGTGATATGTGTTTTTATTTTCTTTTTCGATTTTATCATATCATCGATCTCTTGATGACACTTACGAGTGTGGATTATTCATGAGGTGTTTTTGAATGAAATGGTTGTGATTTTGCATTTGCTTTGATATTGTACTGAGTTGTTGTTCATTTTCTTTGTGGCTGATTATTAAGTCATTGTATGATATATATTTCAAGTACGAATGAATTTACGACCATTTTTTTATCTGCTGACCGATTGAAATACAATATAGTGCTCCGGGTGTGGTTTCTTCATGGGGCTTATTTTTTGAACGTTATAGTCCCCACATACCTACTTATTTACTAAACGGCACCTCAATGTAATGGCTTCTCTTTCTCATGCTATCATTTCAAAAGTTTGCAGGAAGTACTGGTTCAGCAACGGGGAAGTAACATCATTAAATTCTATAAGGCTTTGGCTCAGTTTTATTTTAGGTCGTGCTTTATGCGATTCATAATGGAAAAGTTAACAAATGAGGAGTAAAATTTGACAAGGTATATTCAGTAAGGTGTGAGATATGTGTTGGTAGTTATGTAGGGATTGTTTATTAGGAAGAGAAAGTAGAGAGTAGGAATTATGCATGTATCGTGGAATATAAAGTAAGCAAGTAAGGACCTTATTCACCTTACACATAAGCTCACTTTAAAGGAGGCTTATTCTTTTTTGTTCTGTGTTTGGAAAGTCTACTCAGCAGAGAGGCTTATTTAGGAGCCTTGGCTCTAGTTATAGTGCATTATGCTCATATTTATACTAAAAGATAATACTATTTTCATTATTTCTATAAGTTTCCATTGGATAGTCACAAACTATGATTGTTCTCTTCTGCAACCTTTAAATCTTTCTTTGATCTTAATTTTTAGCGGATGATTCATTCCAAGAGGAAAGATTGTTAGTTTTCTCTCTATTGCTTGCATGCACCAAGTTGTAATCTTTATTAAAATGAATATTATATTTTGCATGTGCTATGAAAGTTCCCAGTAGAAGCTCCCAGTTGTTAGCACATTCAAGTCTAACAATGCGTGGATACAGCAATAAGGGTAAACCTGAGGTTCTCCCTACTCCAAGATCCGAAGGCGACATACTTTCATCCCCACATTTAAAACCATTCACATTCAATGAACTCAAGAATGCTACCAGAAATTTCCCTTCTGATAGTCTGATTGGACAAGGGGGATTTGGTAATGTCTATAAGGGATGGATTGCTGGAATTGTTGTAGCTGTGAAGAAGCTTAAACCTGAAGGTTTTCAAGGGCATAAGGAGTGGCTGGTAGGTTAATCCTGTTGCTTTTTTTAAAAAAAAATTTAAACAAATCCTATCATAGTTTAAATTTTTTTTTTTTTTTACAGTCTGAACTCAATTATCTTGGTCAACTTCATCATCCAAATCTTGTCAAACTTATTGGATACTGTCTGGAAGGGGATAACCGGCTTCTAGTGTATGAGTACATGCCCAAAGGAAGCCTGGAAAATCATCTATTTCGCAGTATGTTGGTACCTTGAGTAGCATAAGTTTCAAGAGAGTAATACACTTTGAACCTATAATAGTACTATGATTTAACATTTTGCAAATCAAGCAATAAAAAAATGTTTGCATATTGCCTAAAATATTCAAATCCTACCATTTTTTTGAGCTTTTTAACCAAATTGGGAACTCTTGGTTGAAGGGAACACACAACCACTTCCTTGGGCAACAAGAATCAAAGTTGCTATTGGTGCTGCTCGAGGTCTTACCTTCCTACATGACTCTGATCAACAAGTTATCTACCGTGATTTCAAGGCTTCTAATATTTTATTAGATTCGGTATGTTGGCTAAGCATTAGCATTGCCATGTTATTGTGGGCATTCGGTGAAAATTCAAACTATGATTTGGTGGGTGTAACCTCGTTTAGCAATGATGATGCATGATAGAAAGAAAAGATTGAGAATGTAATAATAATAAAATTGTAGGACCAAACTAAATTCTTTATATCCTATCTATTGTATTGATTTCCTGGTAAAAAAATCATTCTTAAATTTAACAGAATAATCTGCTTTGAATTGTTGATTGAAAATTCATTTTAACTTTAGTATCCTAGTAAATACTATTTTAACATGATTTTATACGTACAAATGCAGGAATTTAATGCAAAACTCTCAGACTTTGGATTAGCCAAAGCAGGCCCCACTGGTGATCATTCTCATGTTTCCACTCAAGTCCTGGGCACTCAAGGCTATGCTGCTCCTGAATATATCGCTACAGGTTTCATTTTTTCTTCTTAAACATTTATTATCATGTTTTTGTTGGAAAATTTGGTATGGATCTGCAACAAAGAAGAAGAAAATAATGGTAATGCGCAATCTTCAAGGCGTGTGAGGACACTAGGCTTTAGGTTCGATTCGCCCCCACCAATCTCTCCTCGTAGATTGGATGCAACAGGTGTAACTGGCAAATCCCCTTCATGATACAATGGAGAACCTTGGTTTGGTTTGCACACCCTAAATCAAGCGTATCGACAATGACAGTTTAGAGAACAATAGTCTCCTTATCTCTCTTTGCGCATAACGGAGAAAAGAAGGTGATTTGGAGTAAAGAATAGTTTAGAGATTCTGAGTTTTTTTCGTGTCAATTACTGCATGCAGATGGTTCTATTTATAGACCAACTCATGTCACTTGGTGAAAGGAAACAACTCTTCTAAAGTTTCACAAACGGTCAAATTCGATACATAAGTAGTATTAACGTTCATTAACTGACACAAGACATCAGTTGGCCTAGTGGCCAACAGATGTGTCCCTTCCCTCATAGAGCCAGGTTCGAATCAGCTCAACAGCACATTATCATTTTATTTTTCCAGAACGTTAAACAACGGTCATAATATTCAACAAAAATGAGGGAAATAGGATTCGAACACTGATAAGGCACCCAACCAATGAAGTCGCTACACGACCAAGTAGTGACAATTAGGCGCCATTAATTATATTTAACCGTTTAAGAATTTTGAAAATTTCTCACAATCCCCCACCATTTTCAAAATAAATCCAAATCCCATTATTCCGGAAATCGCATGCTTTCAGACAAAGGTATCTTGGCGATTTGAACATTTGCTTAGTAAGCCATGGGTTTCACTCATCCCCGAATAATTTGGTAGACAAGCTTTGAACCAAATATTCATTAGTACAAGCGTGCATGACTTACACATGAAATCTCGATACCATTGAACGACGTGATAGTGTGACACATTTGGTAAGGCCATGTGTCGTGTATCCCTTTCATGAGAGCTTACAGAGTCAAGCCCAACTCTAAGAAGCGGTCACACTTCACTCTCACATGGGTGAACTTTACCAGAAGCACCCCCATAAGTTGGGCACCTCGGCACATATGTGCTATAGGTCCATTAAGAGCAAAAGCTCACCCTTTTCTTTATTGTCCTTATGGTTTCCAAGTACTTTTAAACCTTGGGATGTATCTATTTGTCAAGTACTTGCAATCACTCTCATAGTGTACTTTGGCCCATTAAACTCAAGACTTGATGCTACTCAAGTGTGAGTCGGGTTTCCACCATTGGTGATCATGTAGATATGGGCTTGAGTCCCATCCCTAATGATGTTTTCAACACCATATCCCTTGTCAGTCCTTTCGTCAAAGGATCTGTAAGATTCCTCTCTGTTTTCACAAAGACTATGGATATTACTCCATTTGTAATCAAATCTTTTACATAGCTATGTCTTAGCCCAATGTGCCTGGACTTTCCATTATAAACCTGGCTATAAGCCTTTGATAGTGTTGATTGACTATCACAATGTATAGATATTGGTGTTATTGGCTTTGGCCAAATTGGTATCTCATACATCAAATTTCTAAGCCATTCAGCTTCTTTGCTTCCTGCTGTCAATGCTATGAATTCTGCAGCCATGGTGGAGTCAACAATGCAAGTTTGTTTCTTGGATCCCCAAGAAATAGCACCCCCACCAAGTGTGAAGACCCAATCGCTTGTTGAAGTATGATCTTCTGTATAAGTCACCCAACTGGCATCTGTATAACCTTCTAATACTGAAGGATATCCATTATAGTTCAAACTATAATTCATTGTCCCCTTCAAGTATTTCAATACTCTTCGGACAGCATGCCAATGGTCTTTGCTTGGATTACTTGTATACCTACTAAGTCTCCCTACAGCATATGCAATGTCTGGTCTAGTACATGTCATGGCATACATTAAGCATCCAATTACTTTTGAGTATTCAAGTTGTGCTACTGGACAACCTTTATTTGGTACTAAATTAATGTTATGATCAAAGGGAGTAACAACAGATTGACAATCAAATTCATTAAATTTCTTTAACACCTTTTCTATATAGTGAGATTGGGACAAACCTATGTTCTCACCATCTTTTATTATTCTAATCCCTAGTATCACATTGGCTTCCCCTAACTCTTTCATATCAAAATTAATTGAGAGGAAACTCTTAGTTTTTTCCACCTCATCTAGATCAGTACCAAATATTAACATATCATCAACATATAAACAAATCACAACGCCTTTTCCATTATGGAATTTACTATAAATACACTTGTCAGATTCATTTATTTTATATCCACTAGCTAGCACAACTTGATCAAACTTTTGATGTCATTGTTTAGGAGCTTGTTTCAGTCCATACAATGACTTATTCAATTTACACACCTTCTTTTCTTGACCATTAACCACAAACCCTTCAGGTTGTGTCATATACACCTCTTCATCTAATTCCCCATTAAGAAATGTCGTTTTCACATCCATTTGATGAATGACAAACTTATAGATTGATGCAAGTGCCAATAGCACTCTAATTGAAGCAATTCTTGCCACAGGTGCATATGTATCAAAATAGTCAATGCCCTCTTTTTGTGTAAATCCCTTAGCAACTAGTCTTGCCTTAAACTTATCTATGGTTCCATCCACCTTCATTTTCCTTTTGAAAGTCCATTTACAACCTATAGGTTTGGAACCAGGTGGGAGGTCTACTAATTTCCACGTTTTATTCCCCATTATTGAGTCCATTTCCTCTTGTATAGCTTCCTTCCAGGAAGCGGCATCTTTAGACTTTATTGCCTCTTCAAATGTTTCTGGATCACTTTCTTTATTATAACATATTAGTCCATAACTGTCTATGGACTCTCTTGTTCCTTCAACAAGGAACATGAAAAAGTCTGGTCCATAAGTTTTCTCTTTCCTAGCTCTCTGACTTCTTCTAAGTTCTGAACTCTCTAAAGTATCATTATTAAATAGATTGGTTTCTAGATTATGTGCATTACTATGAACATCATTTTTGTGACTTGGAATTGAGTTAAACCTATCTTCTTGAAAGATAGCATCCCTAGACTCAATTACTGTATTTACAGGATATGAGTCATTAGATTCTATAACCATGAATCTATATGCTTTGCTATTTTTAGCATAGCCCAGGAACACACATTCAATTCCCCTTTCACCTAATTTCTTTCTTTTTGGTTCAGGAACTTTTACTATTGCCCTACAACCCCAGACTTTGAAATAGTCAAGGTTGGGCTTTCTATTTTTCCAAAGTTCATATGGGGTTATTTTGTTCCTTTTGTTTGGAACTCTATTCAAGATATAACAAGTCGTCAACAAGGCTTCTCCCCAATAACCCTTTGCTAGACCAGAATATGATAACATTGCATTTACCATTTCT
This sequence comes from Sophora flavescens, assembly GCA_030762895.1. Lineage (NCBI taxonomy): Eukaryota > Viridiplantae > Streptophyta > Magnoliopsida > Fabales > Fabaceae > Sophora > Sophora flavescens. The sequence continues at coordinate 38,369,940 of CM061068.1, forward strand.
TCTAATACCCTATTTTTCCTTTCAGCTATGCCGTTTTGTTGTGGGGAATAAGGTACGGTTGTTTGGTGAATTATTCCAGTTGACTCAAAGTAACTAGGGTTGTAGAACTCTCCTCCTCTATCACTCCTAAAACATTTAATAAATGTTTCATGTTGAAGTTTTACTTCTGTTTTAAATATCTTAAATTTATCTAACACTTCATCCTTTGAATGCATTAAATATACATAGCAATATCTAGTACAATCATCTATGAATGTCACAAAATATTTTTTACCACCTATAGTGTGCCAACCATGTAAATCACATACATCAGAAAGAATTAAATCTAACACTTTAGAACTTCTTTCAACTCTAGGAAAAGGAAATCTAGTTATCTTAGTTAGCATACAAGTTGTACATGCATCCGAAATCCTACTTGTTTTAGGAATTAAACATGAATTCATCATTTCATCCATTTTCCTAAAATTAACATGTCCTAAACGAGAATGCCATAAACTACAAGACTCAACAATATAAGCATAAATAAATCCATTATCATTAATAATATTGAGTTTGAACATATTCTCACAAAGGTATCCCTTTCCTACAAACATTCCTCCCTTAGAGAGAATAAACTTGTCTCCCTCAAATACACATTTGAACCCATACTTATTAAGTAACGGTACATAAATTAAATTCTTCCTAACATCTGGTACATAATAAACATCTGTAAGAGTGACTACTTTTCCCGAAGTGAATTCTAGTTTCACCGTCCCTTTGCCTTTAACTTGGACAGTTGATGCATTTCCCATATATAGAACGGTTCCATCTTCTTCATTAATTGTCTTGAAGAGATCTTTGTTCTTACACACATGGTGAGTTGCACCGGAGTCAATCCACCATGATCCAACATCTTCTATCATGTTGATTTCGGAAATGACCGCAACAAGATTGTCCTTTGTTGCACTAGATTCCTCCTCTTTTTCCTTTTTCAGGAGACGACAATTCCTCTTGAAATGTCCCAGTTTTCCACAATAGAAACAACCATTTTTATTTTTATTTTTCTTGTAGTCATTCTCATTGTTGTTTTCATGAGATTTTCCAAAATCTCGATTCCTCTTTTTAGAGGACTTATCAAATTTTCATTCCTCTACTACATGCACCTTCTCATGAACAGAATGTTCTTTAGTATCATCTTGTTTACGATACTCTTCTTCTAAACGAAGGTGATTACCCAATTGTTCAAGAGAAATGTCATCTTTCCGATGTTTAAGACTTCTTTTAAAGTCTTTCCATGAAGGAGGAAGTTTGTCAATGATTGAGGAGACAATGATGGTTTCATCCATGTGAATATTATGTTGTTTGTAGTTATTGAGAATACGTTCAATTTCATGCATTTGTTCCATGATATGCATACCATCAACCATTTTATAATTATTAAAACGACTAACAAGAAATTTCTTACTTGTTGCGTCCTCCATCATGTATCTTGCCTCAAGTTTCTCCAATAGTTCTTTGGAGGATCCCGCATTTTGATACACATCGAACAATAAGTCGGTCATGCCATTCAAAATATGCCCCATGCAAATGTAGTCATCATTAACCCACTTGTTCCTCTCACGAGTCTAATTGATGGTCTCATCTTCTCTTTCCTCTGGTCTTGGTGTGTTCAACACATAGGCCACCTTCAATGTTGTAAGAAGGAAGTGCATCTTCTTTTGCCAACGATGAAAGTTTTCGCCTTCGAACCTCTCAAGTTTCATAAACTCAGAAGTCATCTCCTTCAACGTTGCAGCCATTATTACAGAAATCGAACCTAAAGATTGTTGGAAAATTGGGTATGGATCTACAACAAAGAAGAAGAAAATAATGGTAATGCGCAATCTCCAAGGCGTGTGAGGACACTAGACTTTAGGTTCGATTCGCCCCCACCAATCTCTCCTCGTAGATTGGATGCAACAAGTGTAACTGGCGAATCCCCTTCAGGATAAAATGGAGAACCTTGGTTTGGTTTGCACACCCTAAACCAAGCGTATCGACAATGGCAGTTTACAGGACAATAGTCTCCTTATCTCTCTTTGCGCATAAGGGAGAAAAGAAGGTGATTTGGAGTGAAGAATGGTTGAGAGATTCTGAGTTTTTTTCGTGTCAATTACTGCATGCAGATGGTTCTATTTATAGACCAACTCATGTCACTTGGTGAAAGGAAACAACTCTTCAAAAGTTTCACAAATGGTCAAATTCGATACATAAGTAGTATTAACGTTCATTAACTGACACAAGATGGGACACCCTAACTCGGGTCATCACATGGTTACCCGTTTGCCGAAAAATAAAACTTAATTTGCTGGTTGCTTTCGGAAAATAATGTTTTCTCAACGTTTATCTTTTCAAAATATGGTGATAATTTTTTTTTTCTTTTTAACCTCATAACATCAACAACATAATCGAATCACACTTAAATACATAATGTATATAAGTCATACAACTATACTGCCTCATAGGCTTTCACACTTAAATCATAATCAGTTTTATCCTCAGAACACAATATATCGTAATAGGACCTAAGCTGGTCGTAACTAACAGACACTACAACCAATAAAAGCAAAGAACAAAGATGTCTCGAACTAGACAGCCTTCTTCTTCTTGTAGGGATCATACCCCTTGTACGACTCTGATATGTTTGTAAGGGTGAGACGCCAATATATGGATTTACCACAATAACTAAATGTGCAACACAAAAGAAGGCACATACACATACATGTTTATAACAACATACTCATTCATATCATAGCATCTCGTTTATCAATGGGTTTCACACCCCAAACATCAACGTTGGAAAACTATGCATGAACACTTCAATGCATCATCTAAACATTCACGCTTAATCTCATGAGATATCTCCAACCTCGTGATGAGTTGATCAGACTCGATTGCCACAGGCACACAACCAAAACCCATCGCACATTGTCCAACATCGTGGCACAGTGATAACATCGTAGATAGGGCCTCATTGTCCAAACGCCGGGCACAATGAGAACATCTTTATGATCTACCATGACGCCGCAAGGTAATCACTCGTTTGATCATGACACGTCTGCCAAATGCATGCAAGAAAACATTTTGTTCTCAACACTTTTCTTTGTGCTATATCTTTATTTGTCAAAGCTCTCAAAAGCTTACAACCCATCATCGTTTCAAACATCGAATGCTCTCAAAAGCATCATCGTTTTAACATCGAATGCTCTCAAAAGCATCATTGTTTTAACATCTTTATAACTTTTATTAACAACACAGGACCTCAAAGTCCGAGTGCTCAATCACGAAGCCCTTAGAGCTTGCAATCAGTCTTAGGTTCGTGGTAATAGAAAACATCTCAAAACGTTTTAACTTATTTACGTAGATACCCAGTTTACAACACAACGAACCTTAATATCCTGATATTTCGGTTATTAAGTTCCATATCATCGTTTTACATCGTTTTTGTCTGTGAAAAACAAATCCAAAATAAGACAACATCTTAAGAACACTAGTACCCCGACATCTCAGTTACTAAGTTCTATATCGTCATTCACGTCATTAAGTAAAACTCATTTACCGAAAATCCTTTCTACTCGAAATTCGTTTATAAAACGTCAAATCATCAAAAACTCTTTTACTGAAACTTCAGCTCTAAAATTTAAATCAATTCAGATTAAACCTCTTCTCAAAATAAGTACTGCTGTTTTTAAACTTTCAACGTAAATAATTTCAAAACTTGCCGTCGTTTATCATTTTCCAAGAAAATGTTTTTAAAGTCAAACTTTGACTTTGACATTTATTTTTATTATTACTTTCATTATTATTATTTTTTTATAAATTATTTTCGAATATTAATCTCAAAAAATAACTTTTTATAATATTTTGGAATTTCTTGCGTAAAAATTAGCAGTACAAAAAAAAAAATTCACGGTTACACTCTCACCGTGACTCATAAATTACTTTTACACTAATAAATCATTAAAATAATAATATTTCTCAAAACTCATTATTTTTCCAAAATAATATTTTCCACCACTATTATATTCCAACATTCCCCATAAAACGTTGAATATAATTTTCACAACTCATTAAAGCTTTTATCTGATTAATCGGTTGTGCACTGACCACAGTCAGGCCTCTCAAACAACATTCAACATTCATCATTCAACAACATCATCATAATTATATCACCAGGCAGATCATACATCATAGCAACATAATATACTACTGCAGATAATTAAATCAATTAAAAGCAGATCAATCACCGATACACAGATAAACAACACAACGTAAGCAACATAAACAAATAACCACAACCACATATAAATCATATCAACCACACTACAAGCAAATAGTTATTGAGAAAATCCCTCAGGTAAGCTCCCCTTACCTCTTGAAGCTTAAACTACAATTCCCGTTAATCTCCTGATCCCGATCCGATTTTTCCTCCGTCAGCTTAAATCAGTTAACTCGGATGTTCCCTTCAAACGAATTGCAACCAAAATAAATCAAATCAAACAACAACACACTTGGCTCATGGAGGTTAGGGTTCGGCTTCAACAACTTTTCTAGGTTAGGAAAAATTAAAATTTTGTTAACTTAGGGATTTATGATCCATAAGTAACTTAAACATGATTAAGCACTTAAACCAAGATTATGAACCAAGAACATGAACTAAAACTCATCTAGTTCCAAGAACTAGGATTCGATTTTCTCAAGATCATAGGCTAGAAGTTTTTAAAATTTCTTCAACTCTTGGATTTAATCAACATACAAGACTTAGAGTTGGATTCAAGTGTTACAAAACCACTTTTGAATCACAAAACCATCAAGTGTTCATGGCTAGGGTTTCGGCCTTAATGAACCCAATAGGTTAAAGTTTGAATCATGAATCAAGACATGAAAATGAAACAAAACCCATGAACATCACTTTTCAATGAATTCGGTCCAGCCCAGAAATCAAGGAAAGAAATTTCTCATGATCATATGCTTCTAGATGATGAAAATAGAGATGATTATAAGATCATAGCAATTGGTTTCATGTCAAAAGGATTTTTCTAGAATTAGTTATGAATTTTCAAAGTTCTAGATCTAGAAACTTAAAAGTGATGAACATAGATGAAATAGACTTTGAATCAAGAAATTTATTGAAGAACATAGATATGATTAAGGAAGAGAAGAATAGGATTAACCTCTTGAAGATCAAAGACAAGTGAAATCCAAGAACTTGCTTCACAAAGTGATGCTAAAAGGCTTATGAATTTATGAGTTTTTGAAACAAAAGGCAATAGGAAGAAAATGAAATGTGAGGGAGGGTATTTATAGAAGTGTGGGCTGCGCCACTTTGGAGGATCAAGTAGAAAGGAGGTGATTTTTCTAAGGGCTTAAGTGCAATTAATTCCTAGGGACCATTTTGCAAAGATTCCAAAAGTATAAGGACTATTTTGCAAATTGCCAATAGTTTGAAATGATGACCATGTGCACATTAAATGTGTTCACATTTTGACTCATCTTGTTGAATTTTCTTGAAGCTTTTTGGGAAGAATCTAGAATGCTTTGGAATAATTGAGAACACTTGAGAACATTATAGAATTGTGTGGAACTTTGGAGAATATTTGAGAACTTTGTAGAATGTTCAAGAATAAACTTGGCTCATCCAAGTTAAGGGAAGCCCCCACTCTTCCTTGGGCTTGCGCATGAGCCTTGAAAACTTGGGCTTGGATTTAATTATTTTGGGCCCACCAAATGCTTAAGGCTTAAACATGACATAGGAAACTTACATGATTTCTAATGGGCTTCATGAAATTTAATCCATGGACAAGGAATTTGGGCTTCATGGCCACGGTCCATTAATAGATTTGGAACAAAGATTCTGGCCCAATTCACTTAGAAAAACATAGAAACTAACTTGGGGACCAAAGTGTAATTAATAGAAAGTTCAAGGACTAAAGTGCAAAATCCATAAATTGCCACTTTAATCTTGTAGAATCCTCTAGACTCAAAAGTTTGATTCATCTCCATGAATCATCTCAAAATTCTAAGATAACCTCTTTATCTGCTCTTGAAAACTCCAAAATCCACTCTGTCGTTCACCCGATTACGTATTTCGTCCGTAAAACGTATATTATTTCTTTTTTTTATGAAATAATTCTTAAAATACACAATTGTAGGAAATAAAATAAAAATCGTAAGTATTTCATTCACGAATTAAAATTAGGACTTTTGAGCAGTATAAATATACTGTCAGTAAAAATAGCGGACCGGGATTCGCCCGTCGTTTCAACCTAAATTTTAATCGTAGCTTCCTACATTCAAGTAGGATTAAGTGGTGAACTTCGTTTATTTAAAATAATTTTCTAACACTCATATAAATATATACACATAATCGTCCGCATGTCGATTATTTTGAAACAGCGAAAATCTGGGTGTTACACAAGATATCAGTTGGCCTAGTGACCAACAGATGCGTCCCTTCCCTCACAGAGCCAGGTTCGAATCCGCTCAAATAGTGACAATTATTTTGAAACAGCACATTATCATTTTATTTACCAAATAGTGACAATTAGGCATCATTAATTAGATTTAACCTTTAAGAATTTTGAAAATTTCTCACAGTTTTCTGGTTGACCGAATATGTTTCTTCTGCCGTGTAATCAGCTTCCTCATTTTTAATTCTTTTAGATTCTGTTGTCAGGGATTTAGGATTGTTAATACATCTTTCAAATCAAACCATTGATTTCATGGATATAACTCAAACTTGTGATTGAACTAGGTGATGAATGAAATGTTATTGACAGGTCAACCAACTTAAAGCAAACATCTGAACATTGATAATTTTCATGTACATACATGTTTCTATCTGTGTAGTTCCTGAATAATGATAAACCACCCCCTCTGTGTTTTGGTGAAAAGAATAAACTATTTTTCGATGATAGAGAAATAGAAACCTCTTTACAAGTGGAGCTTTTCAGGTTGTATTAACAATGCCGTGCTTTTTCTTGTATTGTGATCCCCAAAAAATCTTGAATCAGGTCGGCTGACTGCAAAGTGTGATGTGTATAGCTTTGGAGTTGTGCTATTGGAATTATTATCTGGGCGTCATGCTGTTGATAAAACAAAATCTGGAGTGGAACATAATCTGGTAGATTGGGCAAGACCATATTTGGGTGATAGAAGGAAGTTGTTCAGGATTATGGACACCAAGTTAGAAGGGCAGTACCCACACAGGGCAGCTTATGGAGCTGCCATTCTTGCATTACAGTGTATTAGTGAGGCCAAGTTTAGACCACAAATGTCTGAGGTTTTGGCTACATTGGAACAACTGCAAGTCACAAGACACTCAGCCAGTCCAGCCAGAGCTGAAGAGAAGCCCAACTCAAGCCCCATGAAAGAGAGAATCTATAGTCCTATGGTCAAATCTCCTTTGAGGCATAATCATCACTCAGCAGATAGAAATAGAAGGTCTATCTCCAGTCACATTAGTGACAGCTCTGATAGGTCCCCCCTCTGGCATCCCCAACAATATCCCCACTTGTCATAAACACAAAGGGGGTACCTCTTTAGATCCCATTTCCTTTTTGAGGGAGTTTTGTGGACTTTTATTTTCAGGATTTGCTTGTACACATATCATCAACATCAAAATGCATTGTCGTCTCTATCAACAGGAACTATTTAGTTTCTTCCATCATAACAGGATTCTTGTAACAAGATAACTGCTCAATGATAACAATTTCAATTTTTTTTCTCCTGTTTCCCACAGTATCTACTACTTTAGGGGCAAAGAACTAATCTCCTCGATCCCAATTTTTTTTGTTTGAAGAGTAAAATGACCGTGTCATAACTCATTGTCGTAGGAGATGATTGAAATAATTTGTAAAACATATATTATATAGGCAAAATTCACAATCATATGGGACATTATTATTAGACATTATTGATTTAAAAACATTCAAATAGTTGAACAATATAATATGTATTACAAATTTACATGCAAGGTATTCAAACTATCATATAGTTTATTTTGTAGAACATTATCGATAAGTCAATTGATTTAAAAGTATTCAAATAGTTGAACAATTCCATCAAAATGGTTTCCAACTCAATACTATATATAATTATATTTTTCCTTCTCCACGCATCTGTTACAATCTTCCTAATATCTCTTACATGCATTTGCACCATTGAATGATGATCTAGTACTAACTAGGATTTTACATATCGGATATTTACTCACTTTACATATTGAATTATAAAATTATGATGATTATTTCTAAATTTTAAGTCTATTATTTTAATTAATCTCTAGTATCACACATAAAAGTTTTACCTTTAGATCCGCAAAATACCCACACGGTCACACACACATAGAGAAAGAGAGAGAGAGAGGGAGTTTTATAATTTAATAAATAAATAAATAAAAATTAAATGAGTTAATGCAGAGCATAGAGCAGTGTTCCTCAAAACTTATTCATAGCAACAGTGCGAACGTATCATTGGAAGTAAGCTCAAAAGGAAAAAAAAAAAAAAAAAAACAAGAAAGAGAAGATTTAAAATAATGATCAACCAAATGTGAAGTTATATAGCAGCTCTGATAATCCACAAGTCCATTTAGTTAGCTGTGAATCTGTAAAGCATGTAGTGCTTGTATGTCTGGCCAGGATGCACAATCTGTGATGGGAAATTTGGGTGGTTCACAGAATCTGGGAAGCCCTGTGTCTCCAAGGCAATGCCAGCATACCTATGGTATGTGGCCCCATTCTTGCCCTCAGTATCCTTCAACATGCCACTAGTATAGTACTGAACACCAACTTGGTTTGACCATAGCTCCATTTTCCTTCCAGACACAGGGTCACTCACAATAGCAACCTTACTTAAGTGCTCTTTGCCTTTTTTGTCCACCACATAGTTTATGTCATATAGACCAGGAAGATCATTGATTTGTTTTCCAACTTCTTTTGGTTCTAGGAAATCATATGGGGTGCCCTTCACAGATTGGAATTCGCCTGTGGGGATGAGGTCCTTGTCCACTGGTGTGATCTTTGATGCAAAAAGCTGAACTGAGTGAGAAAGAATGTCACCACTGTTGTGTCCCCTCAGGTTCCAGTAAGTATGCTGTGCTAGATTCACTGGCGTGGCTTTGTCTACAGGCTTTGCAATCATTTTCACTCCCAATTTGTTGTTTCCAACGAACTTGTAAGTCACAGAGACCTCAAGTTTTCCAGGGAAGCCTTGTTCATTATCAGAACTGTGGTAGGTAAATGTTATATGACTGTCTTTCTTGTGGGATTTTACTTTCCATACAACATCGCCGAACCCTCTGGTACCGCCTGTTATTAATTTCACACGTCAAAGTTGTTTAAAAGTTAAAAGCAGTTCAATTAATAGTTAATCAGAAAATAAAAATGAAAAGTATGCTCTGCATCATTGCATGGGGTGTGTGTGTACATAGGCATATTAATTATCAGAAAATTTAATGTAATTATAATATACCGTGGAGTGTGTTCCCGTGATCATTAGCAGGCAAATTGTAGGTTTTGCCATCCAATGTGAATTTAGCTCCTCCAATTCTATTTGCCACACGTCCAATAAGGGCACCGAAGTAACATGTATCATTCTAAAACAAATTTGAATGCCATGAGTATGAGAAATCATTGGTGTTTATACTCACTGTAACAAATAATCTCTTGTTGATATTGCTAGTTGCTAGTACACAACCTTGGATCAACTTTGATCAATGCTTAATTTTTCTTTGCTCGGTTAAAATTATTCGATTCATCAAGTGCTATATACAATAAATAAATTTAAAACTAAGAATCAAAAGATAGAACCAAAGTGAGAGAAAGGGATAGAAGGAACAAAATCATATGAAAGAGGCTAATATTTTAATTCCTTTTTCATTCATGTTCTTTTTGCAATTATCTAATTGAACCAAAAACGAATTAATGGATCATACCTTATAAGAGTCAATGGAATCATAGCCAAGAACAACATCGGCTAATTTCCCTGTACAGAATTACAACAAAAAAGTTATGTATATGTCATATATTGTGAGAGAGAGGGAAAGTGATAGAATTAAGAATACATGGGAAGAAGATAAAACAAACCATGTTTATCAGGGATCATGAAAGAGATAATTGTAGCTCCATAGTTTGTAAGCCTCATCTCCATATTCCCTCTCTTCAATTCATAAAATTTAATCTTCTTGTCATTATCACGTGCCTGGCAAAGGAGCACAAATCCCAGGACTAAACAAACCAACAACGATACCTTAGACATTGTTGAAAGTAAAATTCAAACTAGGCAGACTTTATTTTTTTCTCCCTAGTTTCTTTCTCCCTACTTCCTAGAATATGAACCCAACACCATGCAAATATATAGAGGGGCAATGTAACGAACATAAATAATTCTGTTAAATATAGATTCCTCTTTTACGGATATTGGATAGCTTCAAGCTTTTTTAGATAATAGATGCTATCTAAAATAAGTTTTGATCGTATTTTTAGGATAAGGTTGACTGATTTGGCACTAAAAGATTATCATCCAATTGTCAATGAAAGGAAACTACACTTTTATCCCTTTTATTTTAAAAATTACATTAATCTTTTTTTTTAGGTGTACAATTAATTTTTTTTTTTTTGGACATAAATAGGCTCATATCATTTCATTCATAATGTTAAAAACAATAGAAGGAGGGACATAATGATAATCGTGAAGATAATGATTGTTTTCCTAAAACAATCTTTCTATTTCGTGCAAGGTTGTAACTCTGAATTAATTTGACCAATTAATTAATTATGATTCTTTGAAAAAATAATTATTTCTTTCCCATTTATTTTATGGATTCACCTCATGTAATTTTCCCCTTTCCACAAAAATAGAAAAATCGTTCATATAATATAGCTTGATAAAAACAAAAATCAAGTGAGAAAAATGTAGAAAGAATAAAGATGAATGTTGACACAACTAAAAGCTTCTAGTACAAAAATTTCGAACTCATTATTTATACTTGTAAGCATTGTTGTTTTAAGTTTGATTTTGTATGAAGATAATATAAAAGAGATTAACATTTTACCTATTAAATATAAATATTATTAAAACTAAAAATAAAATAAAATAAAATAAAATAAGGTACGTTAAGAAGGAAAAACACTTTATAAAGAACTAGGCCTATTTTTATTTTATAAGTTAAAAATTGATATAATATTTTTTTTTGACACAAAAAATTGATATACTACGGATGGCTTCTACATGATATTTCAATTGTAATAAATATATTCGAATTTAAAAATGGTATGTATAATTTCAAGTTTATTTTTTATCTAAAAAAACATTTCAAGTTTATTTTTTTAAAAAGAAATTATGAAAACGTGAAATTATGAGGAATTCAAGTTAATTTGTAGTCTGTGTAATTTGTTATAAGAAAACGTATCATTTAAGTTAATTGTATATAAAGATTTGGTGGGAAATTAAGAGAGATGCTAGAACCCAATTTGGGTTTTAAGTCTCTTTTTAGTGGAACCTATAATGTTATATATGATTTAAAAACCTTCAATAATTTTTACTCAAATGGTATGATAGAACACAACGTGAGTTCTTAATTTTTTAATCATAAGACCAATTTTAATGATGATTTTTAGGATACTTCTTAAACATGAGAACGGGTTCTTGAAGGAAAATGGGATCTGGATCCCTTCATCAGTTCCCCCTCCATCATCCCTCCATCATTTTTTTTTTTCTCTTAACTCCATTCTCTCTCTTTATTATTTATCATTTTCTCTCTTCAATCCTGATTGAGGAAAATGAGGTGGGTAACTGTTCAACCGTTCTTGCCAAAAATTGTTTTTTTCCATCACAGTTTCCAATTAAAAAATACAAGTAATAAAAGGGAAAAAAAAAAGATTCCGTGAATGGGGAGGTTACCGCCACTGCCCCAAATCGATCCATTATGTCCGACAAAAAACGAATCGTCGCCACCCTCCGCCGTGGTTACTGCCACTGCCCCAAACCGATCCATTATGTCGGGGATATATGGCGGAGAGATCGATTGGTGATGGCGGAGAGATCGGACCATGGCGGAGAGCTCGGAGATGGCAAATATGGTGGTTGATGGCAGAGAGTTCGATCCATGATGTCGGACATGGCGGACAGCTCGATTGGAAATGGCGGAGAGGTCGGACCATGGCAGAGAGCTTAGAGATGGCGGAGAGGAGACGCCGGAGAGGCGATCTGCGGGAAGTAGAAGGGGATGGGTCGTGGTGGCAGAGGAGGCTTCCTTTATTGAAGAACTGGAGTGGGGAAGAGGAAGGGGAGGGGCGGCGCCGATGAGAGGGAAGAGGGGAGGGTTGGCGCCGATGGGAGGGATGAGGGGAGGGGTTTGCACGGATGGGAGGGAGGAGGGGAGTGAGGAAGATGAAGTAACGGGGGATGGGGGAAATGGGTAGGTGTAGGTCAAGGTTTACATTATTTTTACTTTAAAAAATCTGTTAAGAAAAAAAAAAAAAAGATGTATGGTGTTGGAATAAATCTAAAACTAAAAAAGTCACTTAATTTTTTAAATTGAAATAAAATTTAAAGATATAAAAATATAAATACGGGATCAATTACGGGACTTACTTAAAGTAAGTTAAGAACCTAAATCATGGTTCTTTTATTGGAGTAAAAATAGATAAAAGTTCTTAAATCTTATATGATATTAATGGGTCCACAAAATGGGAGTTAATAATCAAAATGATGTTTTCCATTATAGATGCTCGAAGAATCGAGTTCTTGTAGAAGAACCCAACTCCTTCATCTCTAATGATAGTTCTATGTAAGAATTGTTCTTAGTTCTAAAAACTTAGTCTAACAACTTGTCTTGGAGATGCTCTAAGAAGATAAATTCATAAGAGAAAGATGATTATATTTTTTTTTTTCAAAGAACCATGATTAGTTAGCTGGTTCAAATTAATTGAAAGTGAGTAATTAATAAGATTTAATCTGTGCAATCTTTTACAGGATAGAAAAATTATTCCTAAAAACGGTACCAATTGATTTTATATCAACCTCCCAAAAGGGACATCACTCACGTCAGTATATATCAAGTGTTTATAAAGGTGTCAAAAAAAAATGAAGGTCTTTATAATTTAAATAAAATGTTCCACTTGAAATCGGTATCATTTAAATTGTTCATTAATAATTACATAAAATAGAATGAGTGAGCAGAAGATTGAATTTTTTTTTTTTGACGCAAGTTAGCAGAAGATTGATGATTTCACCATAATCTAGACAATTCCCAAGTATATTATAATTATAATTTGTAAACCTACATTGTTCTTTTGTGTTGTCCAAACATATGGTTGAGTTCGACTTCAATATTTATGTGTATAAAAAAACATTAGTGGTATCCTTACTTTGAAGTGTTTGATGATATTAAAAGATTAATCTAAGAAAACAGAAAACAAGGTTGTCGTACACATCCTTAAACGTAAAATTCAACCATACTTTATTTTATTTTTTTTTCTCCCTGATTCTTCCGAAATATGATCGAACCTAGTTACCCAAACCATGCAAAATTGCAAATATACAGAGAGAGGAAAAATAGGACAAACAAAAAATTATGTTACATCTTATAAAAAAAAATCTGTTACATATAAAATCTTCATTTACGGATATTCGCTAGCTTCAAGACTTTTGCAGATAATAAATTCTACCCAAAATAAGTTTTTGATCATTTTGTTAGGATAAAATATTGGCTCAGCTGGTTTGGCTCCCGAAAACAACGTTTTGCATATCACACCAGTGCAAAGTGCAAACAACTGCATAAACATGTTTTCAAGGGACTCTTTTGTAAATAGGTCACCGAACATTGCATTCCTAAGTGAGGATTTTGAGCCATCGATTTTGTTTCTTCAATTTTAATTCATATGCATAACGCATGAGATGTGCACTATTTAAGGATGTGTACTATGCTGGCCGAGGTGGCAAGCTCGGCCGTCGAGCTCGAAAACCCAACTAATTAACGATAACACTTATCTAGAACTCAACTAACAATCTCATCTCAGATAAGGGATAAGCCTTATCAGATAAGGAGGAGGTTGGAGTTTGGCTAAAGAGATAAGTGATAAGAAGAGATAAACCCGATCCTAGAAAGGAGGATCGGATGACTCCTCTATAAAAGGAGGAAGAAAACCTAGGAGGAAGATACTTTTGATAGCCTTGGTGATCTCCCTTAAAGCATATTAGAGGTGTCGGTCGAACCAAGAGAGGAAGGAAGAGTCCTTGCTCGCTGGTGTACATCGGATACAAGATTAAGGGATTGACTCACCACTTGGTCAATGGTTGAACTCAGAACTACGTCTGGCTTTGATTCCCATTGAGATACGTAAGACCGAAACACAAGTATTCTGTCAAGCTATAATCTAAAACAACCCCTACATCCATCCTTGGTCAACGTTCTATGGCTAAGATCCGGCAAGTCGGATCTCGACAGGAACATTTGGCATCCACCGTGGGGCCAGGTAAAACTTTGCCCCGACCATATACTCAACCACCACCGACGACAGTGACACAGAGCCACTGGAGGCAGAGCCGCTATAGGCCTCTACCTTTGACCTCCAACAAAGAGCTCGAAAAAGTACCTCCACCGAACTCTCACCTAAAAAGGTAAAAAACGCAAAAGGCGTGAAGCTCCCTATCACTCCTGCCGATGACAACCTCTCGGCCTCACTCGAGATCTCGTGATCTCTTCTCATATGTGTTACCTTCGAAAGGCGGATCCACGCTCACGCCAAACCAGATCGCATGCCGCACTAGGTCGCGCGCCTGATCTGCGAGGAGAGAGCCTCCACTTCCACCTTGCGTTCAGCGACCACCACACACCATCTCGATGACATGAGGTCGACGCACAGACCATCAGTTCCTTCCACCGTTGATCGCGATCATGCCGTCATTGGCAACCCAGGTCCATACCCCTACGCGACATTAAAATAGAAGGTAGATAAAAGGGTGCACAGATATTCACCATTCTCAGAAGGCATGGAAATGTTGAAAAGGGATGATTGGGACTGTGTGAGTGGCAGAGCTGAATCATCAAGACATTATTGGGTATGGATTTGTATATCACGAAGCATGCCAAGTGTTCGACGAAATTCCCAAGTGACATTGTTCCTTTATTTTTAGACTCGCATGACTTGGCATAAATCACTTTCTTCTGTGAAAATATTTCTTGATTTACAATGACAGGCAATAAGGCAGATGCAATATAGAATGAACATAAATGACTCTCTTGGCCTCAAAATAATTGTCTTAGCGCAAGGAATACCTCGCTCCAGGTTGAAAAGCTTAGACATAAGGGACAAATTGGTGTTAAAACTGAATTTTTTGAGAAGATGAAAGTGGAAGCTGAGCCTTAATGGAGGAATGAGTAGATCACGGGAAAAGAAAAGTGAAAGCTTCTTCTACAAAGGTTCCCAAAGGTGATATCTCAAGATCCAGGTGATATTGTTCTCTATCTTTCTCTCTTGCTTAATGCACAATTTGATGACAGAGCCTATGTGTGACGAAAACCAGTAAACAATAGGCCATGTTTAGCAAAATACTTAACCTACTAGAATGAGAGTATCTTAAAGAGCTTAAGTGTTAGCGTGTATATTGCACGTACCCTAGTAGATTTTTTGAGAAGATGAAAGTGGAAGCTGAGCCTTAATGGAGGAATGAGTAGATCACGGGAAAAGAAAAGTGAAAGCTTCTTCTACAAAGGTTCCCAAAGGTGATATCTCAAGATCCAGGTGATATTGTTCTCTATCTTTCTCTCTTGCTTAATGCACAATTTGATGACAGAGCCTATGTGTGACGAAAACCAGTAAACAATAGGCCATGTTTAGCAAAATACTTAACCTACTAGAATGAGAGTATCTTAAAGAGCTTAAGTGTTAGCGTGTATATTGCACGTACCCTAGTAGATTTACTGATTTAAAAATCAAATACTGCGGAATATATCCTAGTTTATCTTGGATCCGCAAAGCATGATATAAAGAAGTATATTTAATTTTTTTTCTTAAAAAAAAAGGCAGAGCTTGGTATAATATTCTCAGTCGAGTCATCTTAGTCTCCCTCGAGTCAAGGAGTTCTGCTTTGATGCATTGAGAAGCATTCGTCGCTCCCTAGAGAATGAGTATGACGAATTAATGTGGTTCGGTCTCGATAGTAACATGCCAAGTTGTGCATAAGGTAGCTACACATAGACCCAAGGTTCACACTAACGTTTTTGGCGTCTACTTGTCGATGTCACTATGTGCAGCACGCCCCGGACCCGGAGTGACTCAGAACTCTACTTCGGTGAGGGCAATGGAGTTTCACGGTCCCGAAGTATGGAGAACGATGATGGCGGAGAACAGAATAAGGGATCTTAGAAAGCTCGACCACCATAGCTTGGCCTCGGAAAACTGAAGAGGGTACCTTAGATAGCTCGTCCACCATAGCTTGGCTTCGGAAAACAGAAAAAGGTACCTCAGAGAGCTCGGTAGTCGGTCACCACAGATTGACCTTAGAGAGCCCGACAATAGCAGCTCGACCTGGGTGAACTCGGCCATGACAGGTCGGCCTCATTGAAAGTTGGCCATTACAAACCCAACGCCCTTCACCCGATCTTTGACCTCCACGAGCAGCTTTTCCTTCATCAAGCCGACGAGCTTGGACTCCGCCGTGAGGCCACTCACCAGGATCTACCGTCATGACGAGATCAACTCTATTTCTTGATAATATCAAATTGTTTCTATAAAGCCTTGCTAATCCGAGAAGCAAGGAAATATCAATTTTGAGAAGGAAAGCAATGCACTTCAAGGGAGGAGTGTTTCCCACTGCACTGCGCATGGTGTCGGGCTGATACCACCAAACGCGGTTTGTGCATCTTCTAACACCCCTGCCGTATCCAAATCACGCCACCAATATTACAGTCCAATTCCAGGATGGCGGCACCGCCACGCTCTACAAAGATAAAAAGGACAAACAACCTAAAAAGGATGACTGAGCAAAAACCAAGGTGCCGAGTCGAACGTCCGAACCTACAATGGTAACCATAACCTAAAAGGGTAATCAAAACCTCCGTAAACAAAATCCTAAAAAGGTTGACCGTGTTGAAATCGACCAAGTTAAAATCGAAATGCCAAACCTAAAAAGACAAACAAAGTCCTAAAAAGGTCGACCGAGCTAAAGTCGAAGAGCCGGACCTAAAGAGGAAAATAAATACCTAAAGAGGTCGACCGAGCTAAAGTCGAAGAGTCGGGCCTAAAGAGGAAAACAAATACCTAAAGAGGTCAACCGAGCTAAAATCGAAAAGCCAGGCCGAAATGGCTGACCGAGCTAAAGTGGAAAAGTCGGACCTAAACAGGCAAAACTAAAACCTAAAAAGGTTGGCCCAACAAAAATCGAAATACCGGGCCGAAATGGTCGACCGAGCTAAAGTCAAAAGGCCAAACCTAAAAAGGTAACCAGAACCTAAAAAGGTAATAAAAAACCTAAAAAAGTAAACAAAAGACCAAAAAAGGTTAACCGAGCTGAAATCAGAATACCAGGCCGAAGTGACCGACAGAGCTAAAATTGAAAGGTAGAACCTAAAAAGGCAAGAAAGAAAAACCTGAAAGGGTTAACTACGATAGGTTTAAAGGGTCGAGCTCAAAAAGCTCACCAGCCCAAATTAAAACGCCAATCAAAAAAGGTGGGTAAAAACTTAGGAGGGTTAACAGAGTAAATCCAAATGATGTAAATCCCAAAAAAAAAAAGGCAGAGCTTGGGATAATACTCTCAAAGCATAAAGCCATAATCAGAAGAAATACGGAGGGGAATTGGCGAAGATAAAGGGACCATGACCCCTTCTTTGTTAAAGTCCTTATCCACATTCGACCCTTGAAAGGTCAGCATCAGGAAGGAAGGATCGGATTTGTTCCACAGAGTGTGAAAACCCAGAAACATGCTCCTTTATCATCTAGGCTTCAGCTTCCTTCAACTCAGTTCAAAGCTTACGTTTCTCTTTTCTTTTCAGCCTCAAGAGATTACTGGAGTTTTCTCAGATCGACATGTTGAGTTTTCAGTTGCCCAACCAACCGAGGTCGAGCTCCGGCTCCCTAAAAGACCACAGATCGAACTCTGGCCCCTCTCGAGCTAACTAAAAGGAGGTCGAGTTTGGACTCCCTCTATTAAATTTTCAGAAGTCGAGCTCGGACTCCCTCTATAATTAAAAAGAGGTTGAGCTCGGACTCATTTGCCCAACCAATTGAGCTTGCTCTTCGCACTTGTTAGAGTCTTCTCAAGCTCATCCCCAGTACGCAAAGCTCGGGCAGCTTCAACCTTCACGCTTTTAATCTTCTTCACATTATTAGAAAGATCGTGGCTCGAAAATTGGGTAATGGAGGAGACTCGGAGAGCATAAGCAGCCGCGGGTTTCATGCTCGCGTCAGGGCCCTATTCTAGTAAAAGTCGAGCATATGCTGGATTAAGAAGATGAGAATCCACTAAAGGTCTCGGGTCAAAATCGTCTCGTCAAGAGCAAAGGGCGGAATCCTAAAAAGCCGAGGTTGGGCATTGCTCCCTTGCACCAGAAAACCGAGGTCGAGCATTGCTCCCTCACACCGAAAGTCCGAGGTTGAGCATTGCTCCGTCGCACCAGAAAGTCGAGGTCGAGCATTGTTACCTCGCATCGAAAAGCCGAGGTCGAACTATACTCCCTCGCACTAAAAAGATGAGATCGAGCATTGCTCCCTTGCACTCAAAAGCAGAGGTCGAGCTATACTCCCTCGCACTAAAAAATCAAGGTCGAGCATTGCTCCCTCACACTAAAAAGTCGAGGTCGAGCTATACTCCCTCGCACCGAAAAGCCGAGGTCGAGCATTGCTCCCTCTCACCGAAAAGCCGAGATCGAACTATACTCCCTTGAACTAAAAAGTCGAGGTCGAGCATTGCTCCCTCGCACTAAAAAGTCGAGGTCGAGCTATACTCCTTCGCACTGAAAAGCCGAGGTCGAGGTCGAGCATTGCTCCCTCGCACTGAAAAGTCGAGGTCGAGCTATACTCCCTCACACTAAAAAGTCGAGGTCGAGCATTGCTCCCTCGTACCGAAAAACCAAGTCGAGGTCGAGCAATGCTCCCTCCCCCGCACTGAAATGTTGAGGCAGTGCTCAGCCAAGTAAACCGAAAACCCAAGAAAGACTTGGTTCTGCAAAAAAAAAATTCTCGAGTAATGCTCCCGCGAATCACAATACAAAGTCCCCGTCACCAGAAAGCGTGTTAAGATATGCGTGTTGACATTTAAGCTCTTTTGCTTATTTCAAGCTTAGAGCTTGGGGGGCTTATGGGGATAAAGGAAGGATATTCTCGGAAATTACAGAGAAAGGATATCTCTTAGCCTACAGTTCGATTGTTATTATGAAGAACCTGTATGACAACTATTTTCTCATACAAATTGGAAAAGCTGTTAGGAAAGTTTATTCTGAGACGCACCTTCAAGACCATATAAATAATGACATTCAAGGTCAAGCTTTAAGTTAGTGGGTATTTCAAAACCCACCAGATGAAAGGTTAAGAGCTACTCGGATGAAAGGTTAAGAGATCTCGTTATAAAATGCTTCAAAGACCAAGCTACACTCGGAAAAAAGGGAGTCGAGTTCAAACTCTCAAGATAAGCATCTTGGGTGCATCAAAGATTTCTGCTAAAATACAAGGCTGAGGTAAATTTCTAATGACCGAGTTTGAGCTTGACTTTCCAAAAGGTCAGTTTGAGCCTGAATCATTGATAAGCTGGATCTCAGCTACCAGCATCTAAACTTAAAGGCAAGATTGAAATATCTTATGTTCAGAACATGTTCTTATTATGTCTATTACTACCCATGAGGTTATAGTCAAGATCAAGCTATGTTACACTCAACTAAGTCCAAAAAAGAAAAACTTGGTTTTAGAAACCCAGATGGACAAGGTAAAAGGTTTAATGCCAAAGAATGACTAAGCTCGGCAATATAGAAACTTCGATAAACTCTTTCGCTTTTTCAAAGCTTAGAGCCTGGGGGGCTTGTGTGTATTGACCAAGATCTTCATCGTGGTCACCGAGCCTACCACCCTAAAGTATTAGCCGAGAGTCAAAGCTCGGCCACCAACCCCAAATAATCAAAGGGGGGATTATTAGGCTCGTTAACCAAGCACACTAAACTCAAATGTTGGCCGATGTATAAAGATCGGTAATCGGTAATCGAACTCAGGCAAACAAGGGGAGAAGGCTTACACAACAAATTCTAGGCTCTCCGAGGTAAATATTAAAGACAAGCTCGACTTCTATCATGAAAGATTTTATGCACTTCTGAGCTCAAAGCTTGTGGGGCTTGTGTACTGGCCAAAGTGTGAAGCTCGGTCACCGAGCTTCAGCATCCGATCCGCCAAGAATGGAAAAGATAAGATTAAGTTGAGACTTATCCCAAACAACCTTATCTGGTTATAAGAGATAAGTCTTATCGAATAAGGAGATGGTATATCTCGAAGTCAGTTTAAGGGATAAGAGATAAGAACCTAATCTCTAAGATAACAAATCAGGGGATCCTATTATAAAGAGGGTAAGACCCTAAAAGAAAGACTTACTTTGGCTAAGGGTTGAACTCAGAATTACGTTTGGCTTTTATTTCCATGGGGATACGTAGGACCAGAACATAAACATTCTGTCAAGCTATAATCTAAAAGAGCCTGAGTATTCATTCTTGATTATTAAGCTCACCTATCAAAGACTGCCAAACTCAAACGTTGGTCGAGGTGTAAAGATCGGTCATCAAATCTTGGAAAAAAGGGGAAGAAGTTTTATTTAATAAATCTTGAAGTCTCCAAAAATGATTCTAAGGCCAAGCTCGGCTTTGTCATGGAAACTTTTACGCTCTTTCGAGCTAAAAGCTTGGGGGGCTTGTGTACTGGCCGAGGTGGCAAGCTCGGCCGCAAAGCTCGGAAACCCAACTAATTAACTATAACACTTATTTAGAACTCAACTAACAACCTCATCCCAGATAAGGAGGAGGTTGGAGTTTGGCTAAAGAGATAAATGATAAGAAGAGATAAACCCGGTCCTAGAAAGGAGGATCGGATGACTCCTCTATAAAAGGAGGAAGAATCCTAAGAGGAAGATACTTTTGCCAGCCTTGGTGATCTCCCTTAAAGCATATTAGAGGTGCCGGTCGAACCAAGAGACGAAGGAAGAGTCATTGCCCGCCGGTGTACATCGGATACAAGATTAAGGGATTGACTCACCACTTGGCCAAGGGTTGAACTCAGAACTACGTCTAGCTTTGATTCTTATTGGGATACGTTGTACAAGAACACAAATATTCTGTCAAGCTATAATCTAAAACAATCCCTACATCCATCCTTGGTCAACGTTCTACGGTTAAGATCCGACAAGTCATATCTCAACAGGAACTTGCACCTTAAACACCCTTATAAATTAAACGTACAATTTGAAGAATTCTAATCTGTGGGCAAATTTCATTAAGTGACTACTAGCCCATTGGAAATTATTTATCAAGGAAATTTTAAAGAGGAATTGTTCTTTGATGTACCTTCGTTACGTTAGGCAATCAAGCGATTTTCAAAGATAAGTAGAAGGATGAGTTTTAGCCATCACAAATTTTTTTTTTTTTTTTTTTGCTATTAAAAAAATTAGGGTGAGGGAATGTTGCCTCAACCCAAAATAGAGAAAACTTGTGAGTTCTATGAACACTTATAAAGGGATTTACATTTACCCTCTCCAAAGAGACTAGTGGACTCGAATCTGTAACCTGACAAATACGAGACTCTATCATGTTCCACTAGACCAACCTCATGCATTTTATTTCTTCTTCTTTTTGAACATCATAATACACTTCTTAATCAATTTTCGATACATCAATATACATGGCACTAAGTGGGACCCTGTCACGTGGATTCTCTCCGGCTCTCTCCACCTTCCTATCGCTTTGTTCACCATCTCCCCATTTTCTCTTTATATTCTCTTATCTCACCTTTTTTTTTGTTGTTGCTATAGAGGCTGCATGACACGAGAGAATCCAATTTGCACTAAAGTGACACCAAATGTTTTCAACTCGGAAGCACACATACCTAGTGTTGGACACCCGATAAGAAACATTGTCGATATGTAAATATGATAACTTCAGAAAATTATAAGAAACTTAAATATAACTTAAAATAAATATGTATTCATATAGTCTATAGAAACATACCAATATTACATTGGTCCAAATGAAACTGGACTTATCCCTTAATCAAGGTCTCGAGTTCGAGCCTTGTGATTGGGAGGGGAGACCCCACTAAGGTGGTCAGCCGGATTCCCCGACGGAGATTAGTTATTGACAAATCCAGTAGATACTTCGCACATATGTCATGGTAACCAAAAAAAAAAAATAGTCTATAGAAAAATAAATCTTAAATTAGAATCTAAACATTAATATTTCATAATTCAACTTTAATATAATTGAAAAACACAGTAAAATAATATATTTTATTTAATTACTGTGATATCCCGCATGTATTAATACAAATCTTTAAAATATAATTAAAAATATAAACTAAAATTACAAAGTATTAAAAACAGGAAAATAAAGATAGAAATGAATGGGTGTGATATGATTTATACAAAACTTGTTTTTTTTTTTAAGGGATGATTTATACAAAATTAAAGGTACTTTATTTGCTTAAATCATATAAATTTGTGTATGACAATTATGACAAGGCTATGGATGCCTGAGCTCCACGTGCCACCTTAATGAAAACATCTTCCAATGTGGTATCAGCTAAACCCCATGCAGAAACTGTGAAGTACCTCTTTGCATTCTTAACAGCTCGGAATACATCTGCTATTCTAACCTCCTCTTTAGGCAGCTCAAACTTCTGGGTACCAGAGAGATGATATATCTTGTTGGCATTTGGGGAGAGCTGCAGCACCATGTTCTCCACTTCCTTCTCATGATCTGAAGATGTTGTCATTGTGAACACGTAAGTTCCTCCATATCTGCTTTTCAGCTACGATAAACCAAGCGAAGTAGCAATTAGTATTTCAAAAAGTCAGAGTCTACTAAGGGCGTTTAAAGTTGCATTCAAAGCTGTATCCATGAATGAACTGAACCATATAATGACGAATAAAAGTAAAAGATCTTTTGCAATATATATGGTTTAAGCCCATAAATCGCCTTTACTTAATTCCTAGGCTGGGCTCAGAGCCATAGGCTACCCAAACCCATTAACAGTTTGTTTTGTTGCACTAAAGGTATTTTAAGTCAATAACCAGAAAAAACTAATCCCATTCGAAACATAGGATCACCAAAATAGGTTTTTTCTCTCCAAAAAAAGTTTTTTTCATACACACGACAAACACACTAATGGTTTTATTTTGCAATAAATCGTGCATAATAGCATATCACTAAACAATGTTACCTCCTTTGGATTTCCTACGCACTGCAAGCTACCATTTACAAATATTCCTAATCGATCACACAAGACCTCTGCCTCCTCCATGGAATGTGCTGGAAGCATAAAAACAAGATTTAAAAATTATATATAGAGAGAGAAAAGAGATAGATAGAGAGAACACAGATGTTATTATGAAACCAAATAAAATAGACAATTGCTGAATATATCTAAAGCCAGAAAACAAGCAAAACAAAGGATCGGTGCTTAAAAAACAATGAGAGTGAGAGAATACTGGTGAGAATGATTGCACGATCCTGTTTTGCACGCTTAACAACATTCCATAAGTTGTTTCTTGATGCAGGGTCTAACCCGGTACTTGGCTCGTCCATATAAACAACCTTCAAAAAAGTTTCACACTTAACAGAATAAGAAAACCTGAGTTTAATCTTCTAAACAACAACATGATCAGATTGGATTGAAAAGAGAAATATACTTTGGGATCCCCAATCAATGAAATTGCAACACTAAGCCTCCTCTTCATCCCTCCACTGTATTTTCCAGCTTGTTTATCAGCAACTCCTCCATGAAAAATGTATAAACTCTTCAAAGATTCTTCCACTGCCTGCAGCAATAGACCAGTAGCTAAATATATAAACGGACTGGCCAATGATCTCTTTTCCTGAGTAACCAAATATACTTATTTATACTAATATTTTGGAAAGTACGTACTACGTAGTACATCTAATATTAACACAACACAATGATAGTAATCTTAATATTTTAACAGTAACAAATCCTCTCAAATTATAATATTATATCAAAATAACTTACTTGTGTTAAGGCCGAACCTTTAAGATTTTTAAGTCTGCCATAAAAAAGTAGGTGCTCCCTTCCTGTCAAGCTTTCCCACAGCAAGCTGTAATATAGAGAAAAATAAAATGTTACAAAAATTTCAATCCTTATATATTTGATTTTACCCAAAACATGAAAATTGGAAGAAATGCTTGCTTACTCATGCTGTGGGCATACACCCATGGTAGTATATATTCCATTCATTTGAGTTCTTATGTCCAGGCCTTGAACGTATGCCGTGCCAGAGGTTGGCTTTGTAAGACCAATCATCTATGAACATACATAAGCTGATCACATTTCTGAATTGAGTAGGAAAAAAGTCTAAGAAAGAAAAATGATTCATGGAATTCTTGTAGAATTTTGTAATATGCTGAAAGATGTACTCAGAGGTTCATACTTCCTTATGTACGGACCACTCATCTCTTTGATTGATTCAGAAAACATAAGCTTCTTAAGGTCATTTCAAACTTATTATTTTCTCTTATGTGAGCTCAAAAAGGGGAGGGGGGAGGGAAAAGGGGAAAGAAATACAAGTAATTTTCCAAAAATATGTATACATTTTTTGAACAAAATATTAACTTACCATACTGATAAAAGAAGTCTTGCCGGCACCATTGGGACCGAGCATACCAAAGCATTCCCCTTGAGGCACGGCAAGGGATAACCCTCTTACTGCAATTTTTTCTGGGTTTCCATCCCTCCCTGGATAGACCTTTTTTAGCTCGTCACATATAATTGCATGATTATTAGTTGGTTCAAGTACCAGCTGCTCCACCTTCTCCCTCTGAAGAGAAAAACAAAGAAGTATTTAACACATTATGCATGTAACTAAGCCGCACCACAACGAGTGCAACCAAAAATGCAAACAACTTGCAACACATACATGAGATCTGCCACTAAAAATATAAGGCTACATCAATGTGACATACAAATTAATAAAGTCAAACTTACACCTTCGTGTTACATTTTCTCCCCCTAGAAACAACATAAATATAATGTTTGAAAAAAGATCAAGATTGTGATTGGAAGGAAAGTTATTTGAAATTCACCTCTTGACCGACATTAGGTTTCTTAATTTCTAAATCCAGTAGGTGAACACATAATTATATGAGCACGTGTATTTTTTATTTTTTTTTGCTGTTGAATGAGTACATGTATTTATAAGTAAAATTCACCTCTTGGATGACATCGTGTTTCTCCATTTTAGCGAAAACTTTACACCCCTGCTTAATACTAGGCTGCTGGATAAATGAAGGAGGCTTCTTCTGAAATCCTTTAAAGAAAGAAAGCAGACTTTTTCCTTGATCGATGTAATAAGCAACAAAAAGCAGCACTATCCACTCAACAAACATGATAATTAAGACCTCTATCATGCCAACGGTGCTATCACTCAGATCCTCCCACTGCATACCATCACCATTCGAGGCAAATTCTGCAAACTCATATAATCCACGATATAACGCAAACCCCGGATACAACTCCATAACAACGATCCACCCTCCTGAAGAATATAGCACAGGTAATCAAAAGGTTAGAAGTTGCCAACACATTGGCATATGATGATAAGACACATAAAGATGACCGATGTGAAATCTATGTAGATAAAAATTCTAATCACGCTGACTATATCAGTCCATTCTTTATAGTTAATAGGGAATCAATAAATGATTTCTGAATTTGATAGTGATAATAAAGTAGAGTTCCCTATCATTATGATAGTGACCATATCAGTCCATTCCTGTGTATCATTATCAATTCAGAGAAACGTCACATTGCTAATAAAATAACAGTGTGGCTCTCCTCATCCAACCAAAACCAACTTATTCCCCCCACTCTTTCCTTCTGTTGCTTTTTTTTGTTTACTACTTTACTGGTTTGAATGGGCTGGGGCTCAATGAACCACAAATAGGTTCACATTAGAACTTGTGTTCTGGGAAAATAGGATACTAGAACAGTAGTGGATGGACAAGGCAACAAAAAAACTGTCAAGAATCAAATCAACCCAACAGGGAATGGTTTTGATATCTCTCAAACGCCCCTTCACGCAAGTGTCCTCTGAGATTGAAGTGTAAACAAGCGTGTCATAAACCAAATCTACCCAAAAGCTTAACATGTTCAGTGTGGTCCAGGAATGGTTTTTTACTCTGACACAACCTTTACTTCCTTAACACAGGTTAAACCCTACCCTAGGAGAAGATACTAATAAATTGGCACTCTCAATATGACAGAAATGGAGAAGAAGATCTATCTTATAAAAGGAAATAGATTACAGGCTACACCCTTCCTTCCTTCCATTCCAAGACTAGTGGAACAAGAACAAGTTGAGGAGAGTATGGAGGACACAAGGTAACAGTTTATATGTCATGTTTAATTTCCTTTATCCCTGCTTCTTAAAAAGGATTAATAAAATTTATTAATGAGAACAGAAACAGTTATTTTAATGAATATTGGTATTATTATTAGCAGCCTCAACATTTTTATGGCCAGACATGCAGATAATTCTGCATCCATATGAACAGCCCAGGATGGATATCAATTCTCAGTCATTTAACTTACTTGGAAATGATGGGCTTGTAATAAAAGATTCGAAAAGAAAGCCAGCTAATAGCCCGGTTCCAAAGACAACTATATATGCAGTTACTGCAATTATATATCAAAAACACGTCAGTAATCAGATCTGACAAAAGAAAATATCAATACATCCATTATTATGAACAACATGAAGTAGCTATCATAAAACCTGTAGCAGTCTTGACACTTGAAAACATGGTAGCCACCAGAAATGCTAGTGAGATTTGTAAGTTTATATACATGAAATAAAACACAAATTGGATGCTGTAGTCATTCAATCTGAAGAAGTTTAATCCTGAAAATAAAGTCAGCAGCATTAAAGAGAATTGAAAATTAATGCCAAGAAGAGGAAGCAGTTCAATGGTTGTATTCTTTTACCTAACAATGAGCCGAATATCACAAAACACAGCATGTAGATTACTGATATGGCGAGAAAATAGGCATACGAAATCATCCAATATGGCCCATCACCAAGGCCATGCATTTTCATCATGATTCTTAGCTTTTGTTGCTTCTCATATACCAGTGATGTCAGAGCAACCTACATAAAAAAACATATAGAGCTAATTCATGTTGAACAGTTAAATATACTATAAAATATGTTCTGTTCTGTTCATGTTAGGTTTCTCTGTCATGGATTGTTCGGTGTGCAAGTATTATCCCAAAAAAAAAAAAAAGAATCAGCTTGCAGTTGCAGTACACATCCAAGAGGGCTTACATGGTTACACACAAGTAAAAGGAGAAACAAGAATGTGAGGCCTATTTAAAAGATCAAAATTAGTCAATATCAACCCATTCTGCAATAACACATTTCTGTTAACTTGGTATACACAACTCAATTCAAAGAGCTGATATATTTGCTCAGATATTTCTGCACTTACAGGAAAAAGTTGCAGGATCACCCATGTAAAGAACAGACCGCCCAGACGAGAAGCTATATCAATCCTAAATGGGGTCTCAGATTTTGGCATATCCTTTACAAAATCAAATAACATTTTGGCACCAGGTCCCACCAGAAACTGAAGGTATGCATTTGATATCTGCATACATATAGATACTAGATATCAGTCCCTATCATAATATTAATCTGTCAAGTGCAGATAAATACAGACCCAAATGTTATTAAGGTGAAAAGTGGGAAAACGTATATATTGGGGGATACCTATCACTATATCAGCTTAGTAAAAATTACTGATGCAATGAGCTTTGAAATTTCAACACAACAAATTAATTGCTGCATGTAATTCCTCTTGCTTCTTTCATTCAACTTATGCATTTGAGTAATGGTAATGGTTAAGCAAGCCTTTTCTCCAGATAGTATGTAGTTCCTTGATTCAAATCTATTAATTCCAGCACTGATGACTTATGTATTTTTACTTTAAAGTTAATATTATAATAAAGTAAAATTTTTGATAGATTTACAGCACAGACTAACAAGTAGCATATTGTGCTATCTTGTAAGCTGAGATTGAGAATTTTCTGTCTCATCATGTTACATCCATCATAATTATATTAGGATAACCGCGAGGAGGGGATGCAACAATTAAAACAAGATTTAGATATATACCAGATTTACTGAACGAGGAATCCGCACCAAATTAGTAGGACCAGCAGCACCAGACCCCTTGTAGGTTGAGTTGTACCATATGCTAACATTAAATTTATTCTCATTTGAATTAAGAAGATCAAAAGCTGCCGAAACAATATATAAATGAGTATTGTGTTCCACATATTACGCAAATTGAGATATAATGATAATAAGTACCTGCAACTATCCCATTTATCTGTCCTTCTGTGTAACCTCCTTGATAACCTTTATAAAGCTCACTGTTGATCTCAGAAGAACTGTTACGCCATAAACGTGAACATGGAGCACACACGACCTCTAGAACCAAGGGAAATAAATTAAATTAGTAACAAAATATTTAGACATTAGATGCAGGCCTTCAGCATGTGAACATATTTGATTTGGCTGAATAATTTGAATTGATAGCCAAGATGTTAGTTACTATTAGAGCAGATTTGTTGGCCTTATTTCTGCATAATTGTATAGTTATGATTATGTTTTTATTAGCTGTATGATAGCCAAGATATTAGTTACTATTAGAGCAGATTTGTTGGCCTTATTTCTGCATAATTGTTACGTTATGATTATGTTTTTATTAGCTGTAGGATTAGCATTTATAGCACATTAATTGTAGCAGATATAACAGATATTGTACAGCTTGTATCATCTCTATTTAAATGAGAATTCTCCAGCAGGAGAACACGGGTTTCTAACCTATATTCCTCTGAGTTTGACATGGTATCAGTCTAGGTTGCGATCCTAACCTAACTCTGTCCGAATCATAGTCCTTTTTTTTCTCTCTCAAGTCTCTCCTAGTTACCTCTTGTCCCTTGTCCCTTCTGCGTTTTCTTCCTTGTGATTTATTCTCAGTCTCATGTCTACTGAAAAGTATGATGTCTTGTTCGTTCGCCTTAATGGCAAGAACTATCCAGGCTGGGCATTTCAGTTCGAGATCTTTGTCAAAGGTAAGGACCTTTGGGGACATTTTGATGGTACCAGTACTGCTCCAGACAAAGAGAAGCAGAAGGCTAACTATGCCAAGTGGGAAGTCCAAGATGCTCAAGTCATGACATGGATCATAGGGTCTGTTGATCCCACTATTGTTCTCAACCTCAGACCATTCAACACTGCATCTAAGATGTGGGTCTATCTGAAGAAAATATATAGCCAAAATAACATTGCTCGTAGGTTCCAGCTTGAACATGACATTGCCATGTCTCAACATGATAGTCTATCAATTTCTGAATATTGTTTATGAGGATTTGTCTACTGAAAATCAAAGTGCAGTGCAGAAAGTTCATGAAACTACTCAAAGAGATCAATTCCTTATGAAATTGAGACCTGAATTTGAGGGTATTCGGTCCAACCTCATGAATAGGGTTCCTGTTCCCACCTTGGATGCATGCCTTAATGAACTTCTTCGTGAAGAACAGCGTCTCCTAACTCAAACAACCATGGAACAACAGAAATCAGCCTCTCTTCCAGCTGCATATGCTGTCCAAGGCAAGCCTAGAGGACAAGACATGAGTGTTGTCCAATGTTTCTGCTGCAAAGGATTTGGACATTTTGCTTCACAGTGTCCTAAAAAGTTCTGCAATTACTGCAAAAAAGATGGTCACATCATTAAGGAATGTCCTATATCCGACCACCAAGAAAACCCGCAACAACATATACTGCCTCTGTTGGTTCTTCTGCCACTAGTTCTGCGATTCAAGATGCTTCTGCTCCTGCACAAAACTTGACCCCCGAAATGGTCCAACAAATGATAATTTCAGCTTTTTTCTGCTTTAGGACTTTCAGGTAAACCTCCTACTTCATGTTCTCCTTGGTATTTTGACTCCGGGGCATCCAATCATATGACCAACACTACTAATACTCTTACAAACATCACAAAATACTCAAGTAATCTCCAAATTCATACTGCTGATGGTAATAGTTTACCAATCACAGCAATTGGTGATATTTCCTCATCCTTAACCAATGTTTTTGTTTCCCCTGGTCTTACTAGTTACCTTATTTTTGTTGGTCAATTAGTTGACAATGATTGTCGGGTTGAATTCTCAAAATCTGGTTGTCTTGTGCAGGATCAACACTTAGGGAAGATGATCGCGAAGGGGACTAAAGTTGGACGTCTTTTCCCTTTGTCTCCATGTACTTTCCTACCTTTTGTTTCTTGTAATTCCGCTAAAGTTGATTTCCAAATATGGCATAAGCGTCTTGGTCACCCAAACTCATATGTACTTCATGACTTGATGAAATCCGGTGTTCTTGGTAATAAAATTCCACCTTCTCTTAGTACTGTCCAGTTTAACTGTAACTCATGTAAACTTGGTAAAAGTAAAATTCTACCATTTCCGATTCATCAATCACATGAAACCCAACCTTTTGATATGATCCATAGCGATTTATGGGGAATAGCACCTGTTATATCTCATGCTAATTACAAATATTTTATCACTTTTATTGACGATTATAGTCGGTTCACATGGATCTATTTTTAAAGATCTAAAGATGAAGCATTCTTCGCTTTAAAAAATTTTCATGCCTATGTTGAGACCCAATTTTCCTCCAAAATTAAAATTCTGCGTTCTGATAATGGGGGGAATACACGTCTAATTTATTTCAAAAGTTCTTCCAAGAAAATGGCATCTTATCTCAAAGGTCATGTCCTTCAACACCCCAACAAAATGGGGTAGATGAAAGAAAAAACCGTCACCTTCTTGATGTGGTCCGAACTCTTATGTTGGACTCCTTTGTGCCATCTCGTTTTTGGTGTGAAGCCATCTCCACTATTGCCCACCTTATTAATCAATTGCCTTCTCCATCATTAAACAATGATTCTCCTTTCTCCCGATTATTTGGTCACAAACCCACCTATTCCAGTCTTCGCACTTTTGGTTGTGTGTGTTATGTCCATCTTCCCCCACATGAACGCACAAAGCTCACAGCTCAATCTGTTAAATGTGCTTTCCTTGGTTACTCAACCCACCAAAAAGGTTTTATGTGCTATGATCCTAATCTACGTAGGCTTCGGGTTTCTAGAAATGTCATATTTCAAGAAGATACATATTTTTTTGCAACTACCCAAGACACTCCCTCTTTTACAGTTTCTGTTATGCCATTATTTTCTGCAGACAAACCTGCGCCAAAACCTTTATCGGTGTACCAAAGATGTCCTCCAAGGCCACCTTCTGATCAATCTCTGGCTGCTGATCCCGTGAGTTATCAACAACCAGCTACTCTACGTCGCAGTACCCGCATTCATAAACCTCCGGAAAAGTATGGTTTCCCTTCACCTTTATCTTTGAAAGCAACTTTAGCATCTTTCCCGATCCCCTCTTCCTATAACCAGGCCATGGAGCATAAATGTTGGCAAGAAGCAATTCAAGCAGAACTTCTAGCACTAGAAGAAAATCAGACATGGGACGTTGCTCCCTATCCTCCATTTGTTAAACCTCTTGGCAGCAAATTTGTCTTCACTATCAAGCTTCGATCGGACGGCTCAATCGATCGATATAAGGCTAGATTAGCTGTTCTTGGCAATAGGCAAGAATTTGGTCTTGACTATGAGGCCAAAATGACTACTGTACGTACTATTCTTGCCATTGCTGCCTCTAAATCTTGGCAAATAAATCAGATGGATGTCAAGAACGCATTCCTCCATGGTGACCTCAAGGAGGAAGTTTACATCAAACTTCCTAACGGTATGCCTTCATCTTTTCCTAATTCTGTTTGCAAACTGAAGTGTTCTTTATATGGCTTGAAACATGCACCCAGAGTATGGTTTGAAAAGTTTCGCACAACACTACTTGCCTTTGCCTTCATACAAAGCAAGTATGATCCGATACTTTTTATACAGAAGACCTCAAAAGGAATTGTCATACTACTTGTTTATGTGGATGATATTGTGGTCACCGGATCAGACCAAGAGGCTATCTTTACAATCAAGCAATTGTTACACTCCGCTTTCCACATGAAAGATCTTGGCCGGCTTACTTACTTCTTGGGACTAGAAGTACATTTTCAGGAAAAAGGCATCTATGTCAATCAACACAAATATGTCCAAGATCTAATCCAGTCGGCTGGCCTCACCAATGCATCTCCTGTAGACACTCCTATGGAAGTTAATGTAAAATTACGACGAGATGAAGGTGAACTTCTACAAGACCCTACTTCCTACAGGCAGCTGGTTGGCAGTCTTATCTACCTAACCATCACAAGACCTAATATTTATTTTGTTGTCCACACCGTCAGCAAATTCATGCAAGCTCCTCAGCACTTGCATCTTTCAGCAGTACACCGTATTATTCGATATCTTCTCGGTACTACCAACCGTGGTCTTTTCTTTCCTACCGGTACATCCACACGCCTTCAAGACTACAGCGATGTCGATTGGGCTGGATGCCCGGACACAAGAAAATCCACAACCGGCTGGTTCATGTTTTTAGGTGATACTCCCATCTCCTGGAAGTGCAAGAAACAAGACTCGATCTCTAAATATTCTCATCAAGCGGAATATCGGGCCATGTCTGCAAAGATGTTCCAGAGATTATCTGGTTACGAGGTCTTCTTTCAGAGCTTGGTTTCTTACAAACAACACCGACTCCACTACATGCTGACAACACAAGTGCCATACAGATTGCAGTAAATCATGTATACCATGAAAGAACAAAACACATAGAGGTTGATTGTCACTCGATCCGGGAAGCATATGATCGTCGAATCATCACTTTGCCTCATGTCTCTACATCTGCTCAACTTGCTGACGTCCTCACAAAATCCCTTACACGTCAGCGTCATAATTTCCTAATTAGCAAATTGATGCTTGTCGACTTACCAGCATCAATTTGAGGGGGGATGTCAACAGATTTGATTTGGCTGTCAACAGATTTGATTTGGCTGAATAATTTGAATTGATAGCCAAGATGTTAGTTACTATTAGAACAGATTTTTTGGCCTTATTTCTGCATAATTGTACAGTTATGATTATGTTTTTATTAGCTGTATGATAGTCAAGATGTTAGTTACTATTAGAGCAGATTTGTTGGCCTTATTTCTGCATAATTGTACATTTATGATTATGTTTTTATTAGCTGTAGGATTAGCATTTATAGCACATTAATTGTAGCAGATATAACAGATACTGTACAGATTATATCATCTCTATTTAATTGAGAATTCTCCGGCTGGAGAACACGAGTTTCTAACCTATATTCCTCTGAGTTTGACACATCATATATCTAACCTAGAGAGAAACGATAATGTATATAAAAATACCAGTGTACTCCACTCAAATATATTCAAATAATTTGTGGGGGCACTTGTTGGCCACAACTCACCACAAGATTACTGTCACTGTGCAAGTGTTTCAAATGAATCTTGCGCTTATGGCTTTCAGACAAATCTATATATTAATCTTTTATATGCTCCCATTTGATGACTCCCCAAGTTTTTCAAAACAACAATGACACATGTAAGTTCAAGTCGAATAAGAAATAAACTGTTATTTACAACCAGCTGTCGATCTATCACCATCAAAGCATGAGAAATTTTCTCCAAAAAGCATACACCAAGCTTGCACACACAGTTCGCAGGAACATCAAGAATGACCCAGTGGATTGTAAATTTTCTTTATAAATTAGCTGCATATGTCCAGCCATGGCCCATGCCTATTGATCCAATTTCATGTTATCATATTTTATCAGGTGCATTGTCAACACAATGATGTTTCATACCATATATTTACCTTTCTGCACATCAGTGGAACCAATCTGGATGGGAAAGAAGAAACTAGAGTTCCGCGTGCACTGATTTTGTAGATAATAAACGGGAGTCATATACGAAATGAAAGCAGTTTCTAGAAGATTGTCGCTCGCCGGCATTGTATCAGATCCCTATATCATTTTGATGTTTGCAGCAACAGCGGAGTTCACAATGAAATAAACGAGTAAGACAACATGTCTGTACTGTAAAGTGCAAAACTGAATGTGACAAACAAATAAATAAAATTTAAATCCCAAAGTTATCACAAAAGCATATTCATTTCATTTAGAATTTTTTGTCCACTTTAAAATCTAGACAGCCAAATGCTTGTAACACTTAAAAGAGAGAGGGAAACTCACCAGGACAATTGTTGCCAAACTACCCGTGATATCAGAAATATTTATACTGAAGGGGCTTCTGAACATATTTTCATACAGACCTGATACAAAAGAGTGACATGAATGAAGATGAAGCAATTCAAAAATATAATTGATGAAATGAAACATAATACTCCGTCAAGTTAACTTTTAATAATATATAATCACATCATTCTTTATTCAAAAACACAAAATATTATTATTTAGAGATATCAAAAGACAGACACAGAAGTAGTTACTTTGTCCAAAAGAGAAATTAGCGGCAGTGAAGAGCATGTTTACAGGATTGCTTCTAATGGATGAGTAGAGTTGAGGGGGAAGTTGCAAGAGAGGAGGCCATTGGGGTGGGTTGGGAATTGCGCAGGCTCCAATTTGAGTCAAACTCGAGTACTCATACCCACAAATTAACTTCTCATTCTGATTTCTGCATTGATTAACACTGCTTTGTTGTTGTTGTTGTGGCTGTGTGTTGTTGTTATAGGCACAAATGCACCCGCATTTGAACTCAGGCTTATCGAATAGATTGTCCACAATGCCTTGGATTACAACCAACAACACACACAGGATCACCGGGAACAGAATCAACCGAATGTTTGTCTTCACGTTCCGTTTCTTTAAAAAAAAATTATATGTCACAATATAATATATATCCCATAAGTTGAGTAATTAAATTAACATGCAATTGAGTAATTATATAATGATGATTGAGTTAGATGGAATGGAACCTGATAGATTAAGTTCTTCCTGAAAAGAGCATTTGCTTGAGTCCACAAGGACGCCGGAGCAGGATTTGCCATTTGGTGTCGTTATCACAGCCTTCGCTACAAACCCCCCACTTACGTTCCCACCTCAACACTTCCTCTTGCTCACACTCACTGTTATATATACGTTTAATTATTCATTTGACTCTTTAGGAAAATTCAATAATAAATCCCTTAAAATTTAAAAGAGTTTATAATTTGATTGTAATAAATTTATAAAAATTTAGAATCAAATCCTACATTTTTTTTTTTTGTTGAGTTTTGGTTAGAATTCCTCAAAGATATGTAGCATCTATTTGAACATGGATTTAATTGGTATATACTGATAGTGTAAAAAAAAAAATTATACTGTCGACCAATTAGAAATTGATACATCATTAAAAATGTAATTTTTGTTCAAACCACTTTAAAAGTCATCCATTCTATTATTTATGATTGGTTGTCAGTTTTTACACTGACAATACGTACAAATTAGAACTCTTTGAATATTTTTAAAAAATATAGAAAATTAATTTAATTTTATCATAAAGTTTTGGGAACCGCAATATACGAGTGATTAATCATTTAACGAAGGTATAACAAAAACTTATGAGAAATGCTAGCAACACATTTTGTAACATATTTTTTCCAACACACTCTATCACATTGGTTGAAATTCATGTAGTCTCACTATTTTGGAAATAGGTCTCATTAATTCATGTGGGTCTCACTTGAATTTTGTAAGACCCACATGAATTTCAACCAAAAGGAGGGAGTATATCAAAAAGAGTGTGTTGCTAGCACTCCTCAAAACGTATTAGAATCCTAATGATAAGTTTATAAAAAACTAAGATTATAATTCTATAAAATAAAATAAAAACTAAGATTATAATTATAAATTCTTTCAAAAAAATATTATTATTATAAATTTTTAAAGTTTATAAACTTATTTGAATTTTTCGAAATTGTGTTGAGGTGAAAAATTTAAAAATAAATCTTATATATATATATATATATATATGAATTTGTTAACTACATCCAATTATTTTTTAAAAGATATACGTTAACAAACTATAATAAAAAAAATAAAAAATACACCTTAGGGTCCCTCGTCAACTTCATATGTGTTTATGTTACTTTTTCCAACAATGTCACTATGCTGAGTAGAGTGTGTGCCGTTCGTTAAATGGATAGAATGCCCCCACCACTCGGAGATTGATGCCTTGTTGATTATGATAAGATTCATTTTCCAAACCACAAGGTTCACAACCTTTGTTTTATATTTTCTTTGGTTTTTTTTTTTTTTTCATGTTAAAGAGTATCCTAACTCTAAGGAACAAAGAAAAACAAGTTTTTATTGAAAATAAAGTATTTCTCTTTTTCAAATATAAAATATATCAATTCCTTATATAAAGTTTCTTTTTTTGGTTCGTTAAAGAATATAGAACACTTCCTTAGCATTTTCTTTTTCTTTTTTTTTAGCAAATGAAAGGATAAGCATTTTTCATTCTACTTATACGTTGAGTCAAAAAAAAAATTCTACTTGTACATTGCACAAGACAAGAGCAAACAATGCTTGCTTCTACACGAAGGCAGTATTAAATGTTCCAATTTTTTTTTTTCTTTCAAACTAAGACGTTACGACTCCTTTGCAGTGTGGTGGGTTTTAATTTTCACAATTAAATTGATTCGTGGTTCTAAATTCTGCAACAACATTAATATTTGTTTTAGTTTTATTTTCTAATTTCTAAAATAAGAATGGGTATTAATTGGATGGAAGTTCAGTAATAAAACTAAATTTTATGGAAGTAATTTTAATTTATAATCCATCCGATTCATAATATAAGAAACAAAAATATCCATTTTTTTGTCCAAAATATAAGAAACATACAACAATTTTTACACTTATTAAATACTAATTTCTAATGTTACGCTTATTAATTACCGTCATTAATTATAGGCCATCAGAATATTAATTAAAATTAGAATGGGTGTTTTTGGAAATTTATATGAGTATTAATTATAATTAACTCATTCCAATGCATTTCCTTGATAAGTGTATTTTAGAGTTTTGTTTCTTATATCGTGGACCGGAGGGAGTATTATTTAAATGAAGAGTCGTGCTAACGAGTATCATAAAGGCATTGATTAAGAAACCCATTAATGAAAACTTTGTATTGAGAAACTAAGGGCTTGTTTGCTTTATTTCCAGTTTTCTGTTTTCATTTCCTGTTTTTAGAAATAATTACAAAACGACCACCTTATTTTCATTATGTTTCCTGTTTTCAGAAATTTGTACAGGAAAGACTAGAAACAAATTTTTTCTGTTTCCACTGTTTCCTGTACAAATCTTTGGAAACGAAAAACATAATGGAAACAATGTGACAGTTTTGTAATTATTTTTAAAAACATGAAATGAAAACAGGAAATAAAACAAACAGGCCCTAAGAGTCTATTTACATTCCAGAAATATTTTCAATTTTCATTTTCTAAAATTTATATTGATTTTAAATTGTTAATAAGAAGGTCGAAGGCTTCTACAATAAACAATTATGACAAAAAGAAGATGACAGCTAGTTAGGGAAAATGCATTTCCAGAAACAATGAAAGCAATTTTTTGACATTTTCAAAATTTTCGGAAATACTATATTTGTTTTTAAAAAAATGAAAAAGATAATGATGAAGAAAATACTAAAATCAATATAGATTTTAGAAAATGAAAAGTGTGAATATTTTTAGAAAGTAAACAGGCAAATGTAACACATTTCATAATATTAAATACATCATTTTCATTTCTTGATTCCTTAAATAATATTCTAAAAATAATAACCTAATAACACTGATCAACATTCTCCTTAAATTAAATATTCTTTCTTTATAGCCTTTTGCCTAATCTAAATCTAAGTGTAAGAATAATAAATTAGAATTACTACTTTCTTCAATACATTGTAAAGGATACGATATTAATTACATATTCTACTCACAACGAATAGGGGCTTTGACTTGTTGAAATGACGGAAAACACAAACATTTGTGAAGAAATCTCACACGACCATATTCATGCTACCATAACATAATTGAGGTCGAAACAGAAAGTTCTTACTCACAGGTACCAGCACAGGTACGTGTTAACGGCCATGCACACTTGGGGAAAAGTAAAGAAAAAAAAAACAACCACAATACGAACATACCAGAAATCATGCCGAAAACAAACAGACCTTAAATTTGGGTATAGTTGCATCATGGAAAACTAAACCTATAATGTACAAATCACCCTCAAACGCCCAAATGCAGCAAATGAAGAAAAAATCTGATTAAACACACCTATTAAAGTCCTATCAATCCAGTAAATTCTCATCAAAGGTACATAAAAGCCTCACAAGTTTCAACATCCACATGTTCAACTCCTGAAAACCAGTGTTCCTCAAATTATCTCTTCCACTCTGCTTGAATTACCTTTCCTGCAAGATGAACAGATAAGTTGATGATAACTAATCATGGTTTAAAAAAAAAAAACACAGATATAACTGATTCAATTTTATAAGCTCGCTTCTACCAAGTTGTCTTACCCAAAAAAAAGAACCCGTACTGTTTTGGAATCTATGATCAAGACTCCATTAAGAACCAGAAACTTTCTCAAAGATTTTTGTTTGGTGTGATTAGGCTAACATTTTTCCCACTATAGAGAGGACAAGTGACTCTAAAATAGCAATTAAGTTAACAATGTCATTTTTACTAAGTGAAATTATCATGCGACATTTTCAAACTACTATATCATACCATTCCCTTCTCTAGAAGATGATACAGTTCTGTCACTTCTATTGCCCCCTTTGCCACCTGCTTGAACTGGTCTGTGTGTCCTAGGTGAATGCGAACTAACTTTGCTGTTAGTTGAAGATGGCAGAGAATGTCGCCGTGCAGGGTTATTTTTTTCACTTCCATCTTGTCCAAATCTTGGGGATCCTTGTGCCCTCAACTTTGCCTTGGCAGATTCAGTTGCTGCCATATAACTCGGTAACGTTGGACTATTCTGTAAACCATTCTCTGCCCGTTCCTGCTTTGCTACAATTGATGCTTTCCGGGTTGGTTTCAGGTTTTCACTCCCGGTTGGATCTTCCTTGTGACTCAAATCTCCATTTGTTACGTGAGAATCTTCATCTTTACAAACAGTCTCTGGCAAATCCTTCGGCTCATTCTTTACTTCATTATCAGAAATGTTTTCATCTTTACTTGTAATCTCTATTAATGGCTTTGATTCAACAGCAACTTGATAACTGCTTGGAGTGTCAGATACCTCCTTACTAACCGAATGTGTAGGAGAAATTTCAACTTCAGGCACACTGGAAATGGTTAATATTGCTTCTTTCTTGATCTTGTCATTAGAACCGATGACCTCTTGTTCAGAAACACCAACATGACCTGAGTTAACTGTTGCCTTTTCCGAATGCTGCTTTGGGGTCTCAGATTCAATTTCTGGCAGAACAGCATTCTCAACAACTGGGTTATGAACCTTTCTCAAGTTACGCTTAACCTTTTCTAGCTCATATTGTGGATTTTCCTGCACAGGATCCGAGGAATGGCTTGAAATTTTCCTTAAGTTACGTTTTGGTTTCTCAAATTCAGGATTTGCTGGCACTGGAACCGAGTCAGAATTTGAAGTAGGAAGCTTCCTGTTGGTACGTTTTGACTTGCTCATTTGAGCTTCTCCAATTGTAATATTACCTTGCTTTCTCTGAGACTTTGTGTCTCGAATTTTCCTGGATTGCGTAACTGGTTTCCAAAAGTTAGACGCCGACCAGCGTTCCATCCAACTTAGTACCGAATTTGGATCACCGGGGACATATTGCAAATGGAGGGCCATTATTGTAGTAGATGAAGCAAGAAGCTGTAACAACAGAGCACCATTTTTCCATGAACAATTCAACTGACAGATCAAAAGACATTGTAATAGAAGTATGTGCTCCAGATAATTGATACAGAAATCTAAGTGGAGAAAAAAACCATTTATTTACATATTTAACCAAACTAAAATGGTAAGACATATTCATTTCTTCATATCAATAACAGAGATCACTAAATTAATTGAGAAAAAAAATTGCCTGGCCCTGAGCTGCTATATATATAGTCATGAGAATCGTTTGATATCTTTAGTCAGCATTTGAAGCTCTCTAAGTTCAGGACTTACAAAAGAAGTACAGGTATAATGGAATCATTTTATGCATTACAGCTGGTTTAGTATTAAATAAATAAAAGATACATTACTTGATCAAACTAGTCACATTTGCATAGCAAAAAATTGCAATCTTGGGATTTAAATCCACGTTGAGAAAAATTAGCAGGGGTTCGGTACTATTCTCACTCCATTAGTAGGTTGGCCTCACTCACTGGTAGAGAGTCAGTGCTGCTCTCTCAACTATGGGGATTCAAATTCTATCTTCTTACATTTAAAATTACTGGTCATTCTTGAATGAAACTTATCCCGAACAAGTAGTCACGCATAAAAAAATAAAATAAAATAAACTTGCCACATACAAGGTATAATGTAAATTACCTTACGGATGAAAGAATTTACTGACAGCTTCGAGATTTTTGTGGATATATCAATTGGCTTGACAAGTTTGCCATCCTAAGGCCCAATGCATTGAGAAAGAAAATCATTAGCAGTAGCAATATTGAAAAATATTATAGATGCAATCTTCCCTCCCTCCTCACTGACACGCATAGACTTGAGGCTACCTATTATCTAACAATACCTAACTGGTTCACCACTCAACAACTAAAAGATACTCATTAGAAATTTCACATATTGTTTGATAAATAGACATAGTCTACTCATACCAATACTTCATCTTATACAATAAGTGGTCCAAAAAGCTTGAAGATACCCTAATAGCTTATATGATGCCACGACTTCTTATGATTAACATGAAAAGGTACTGGATGACAAGAGACCACCTTAATTCTTGTAGTAGTAAATAGTTCAAAATAAGCCCATTTATTTTCTCAGTGAGTCCTCATTGCTGCTGCTGCTAGCTCAGCAAGAATTCTTATATTTAATCGAACCATTTAGCTCTAATTTGACCAAGATAAAAACACCAGAAATAACATAAATAGTATAATATGACAAATTAATGATAATTTACAGAGAATTCAGTTCTTGAAAAACATTACCAGAGGTTTCGATAGATTGCACTTCTCGTGGATTTCAAATCCAACTCCAGACTGTCTAACTCTTCCTCCACGACCAAGTGCTTGTAACTTGACAATCGCATACATAGAGCATAATGTAGCAACAGCTTGTCTCCTAACCAAGTGCCCACGAATAAGTGCTTGCAACCTTATTATGCCTTTTAGGGCCCTAAATGCCCTCCGAGCCTTCACGAAAGATGCTTCCATTAGTTGAGGCATATTATCAAATATTGCAATTTACAAGAACTCATACAACAAAAAAACCACAAAGATAGGTCCAATATAAGTTAAAAATTGTCCATATGCCAACTCTTTCAAGGAGATATTTATGAATTATCACTGTAACGGCAAAGCCTTCATGTCAGATGTTATCAAAATTTAAATTTACAATCACAACAGGAAATCAATTTCACATATTCGCTATTGTTTTGCAGTATACATCAAAATATCTTATTCATGTTTACACTTCAAAATTCTTTAATTATTCGGCTGAAAGACGCTTACAACTTAATCACTTGAGTATATATAGAAAGGTAAGTTACTTACCAAATAACCCCTGAAAGCAGCCTGTGCCTTTGTTGCTGCTTCCTCCAGCCTCATTTTCTCTGGATTAAGTAGCGCATCTTGGTGAACAGATCCCACTGTGTCTATTTCTTGATTTCCAAGTAAAACATTTTCTGCTGCTTTATTCTCCAGATCCAGGCCTTCCTCATTTCTGGCACTAATATTCGGGGTTGGATCTAAAGCCAAACCAGTTTCTGACACCTTGGAAGTAACCACTCCTTCTTTTTGGTTAATAAGCTTCTACATGAAATCATAGTAAAATGTCAGGACTTTTACAAAAGGGAAAGTTCATACTTTCATTTTATTGAGAAACATAAGTTCAACAGTGATATTTTCAATAATATAAATCCTTAGCAACAATTCCTATGCATAACCTTAGGTGATTTGCAAATGCTTCTCAACAAGTTCAGCACACAAAAATCAAAGTAGCAAACATAAGTTTACTGGAGAATGTGGCCATCATTGGAGAACAGATTCTGTGTTCTCTTTTTGCTGCCTTCATTCTCACCATCCATGACATAATTTGATTAACAGTTCTGGTGATGCCACTTAGGTTAAAATTTAAAAGGTAAATCTGAAGTTGATTATTTATGTCATGTCACCGATGATATAATTTGAAAGAATGCACTCGTGTAATATGAATATAGTCTAACATGGAATGGAGTTGGGATGTTGTTATCATAGTATTACCTCTCTTCCTTTGGAAACATTTGATTTGGATGACTTTTTCCCAAACAGTACAGTTTTGATCCATTTTCCTGGTGACTTCCCCATTGCGAGACCAGGACCTGAAACAGGGAGAGAGAAAAAAGAACCTAATCTCTAAATTGATCCCCATTCTTATTGTTTCATATTTGTAAATAGGCAAGTAATTAAACAATTCCAACCAAGGCAAAAAGAATACACTTAATCCAGAAATCATGCAAGATGCCTGCTTAAGAAGATCAACAAATTCAGATACTTTAGTTAGTGCAGCTAAAAATAAGCAGTGAACTGTTACTCAATTCTTCAGGTAGCCACTATGAAGGGAAAGGTGGGTGAAAATCTTGAAACTAACATGCCCTCCACCGCTTGGTTAGCTAAAGTATTTGGAAAAACAAGTCCTATGATTTTAAGATAAGAAGACATGATTTAGGAATTCTGGAAAGGATACCTCGTTAAATTTATAACAGTTTTTTTTTGGACCAAAAATTTATAACATTAAGCAATACCTTATGAAACATATCAAAGATAAAAATAGAAAACAAATAAATTATATCATAGGAGAATATAATTTTTAGTAGTCTCCATTTAACAAAGTGTGTCTGATAATGGCATTCATTTGATTTAATTTTTTTGGTCCGGAGGGTCTTTGACCCCCGCCCCGGTGTCCAGAGTCTTTGACACTGACTAGTTCGGGACTCGGCCGGGAGGTAAGTAAAGCCTGGCCAAGAGTTGTTGCTGCTAAAGATCGAACTCGTGCAAAGCACGAGTCATTCGTCCTTAATAGCTTTAATAATGCTGAGAAAATAAATTCTATAATAATGACTTTTCTCCTTTAGGTAAAGTTTTCTGGGAGAAATGGAATAATAGCTTTTTTCCATAAGGATATTTACTATCAGAGAACAAATAGTTTTCCTCAAGGATCTTAATTTTTCTATTAAAAGCTCAATGAATATGTAATCAACAAAAGAAAATTGTTATTTTCCTACTAAGAATTAAGAACGTAGGTTACATACACCCCAATCCATCAGCCAATTTTTATAGTGAAAACTAAAAACTAAAAAGGAACATAGAATAGTAATAAATAATATAGTATAATAATATTAAGGGCTTGAGTTGAAACAATAGGAACGGAAATAATGACCAATCAACTATTAACAGTAAATAGACATCATGTACAATTAATATCAGCTTTACTCTTAAGCAAAAATGCGGCACCAAAAAATGGCATCATGTTCATATCCTTTTTAATATGATGAGCCGTCACTCAGGACCTCTCTCGCCAAAAAAGTGTTATCACCGACGATAATAGCGTACGTAAATGAAATGATGGAAGCTAAAACACACGCATATATA
Source organism: Sophora flavescens (assembly GCA_030762895.1). NCBI lineage: Eukaryota > Viridiplantae > Streptophyta > Magnoliopsida > Fabales > Fabaceae > Sophora > Sophora flavescens. Next base: position 38,414,023 of record CM061068.1, read on the forward strand.
TACAAGGGAAATTAGGTTTGATTTCTGGAAGACAAATCTTAAATAATTACCACTTAGCAGTAATTAATGAAGAAGATAGAAGCACGACAAGGCAATTAAAATAACCTTATGAGGAAATCCAGTAACAGCGGATGATGTAATGTAACAGCAGAAACTAGTTCAAAATGGAAGAAAGAATCCCTAGAACATACAAGATCTGCAACAAACATAAACTAGCAGAGACAGAACACTGCTTCATCCATGAATCAGTGTATGGAATTGGAGCTAACAAGGTGGTGTGTTGGTAGATCTGAGAGTTACCTGACCAATGTGGAACCTCTTCACCTCAAATCTACCATTCCTGTCAACCACAACCAAACTAGGAGATTACAAAATTAAAAAATAAGTAAAAAAAAAAAACTCATTTGTTTTGTTTTTCTCAGAATAAGAAAACAAATATATACAATGAAGTGGACAAGTGTAGAGAGAGAATACTAGAGAATGTTATGTAGTATGGAAGAGAGAGATTGATCTAAAGCTGCATCAATTTTGTGGTTGTTTTGTTACTTTGTCGTTCTCTGTAAACAATGCTAGCTGGAAAACTGAAAATTACAGAACAAAATTAAAAATAAAAAAAAAATCTGAAAAGCTTGGATAATTTGTTGGAAAAGCGCGAAGTGTAGTCCAGCTCACGTGGCAACCTTCGTTCTCACCGTTGGATGCAATTACTTGTGTTTCTTTGGACATCACAATCCAAATATGGATGAAACTTGTTTTTTTCATTATTTTCTTATCGCGCTCAATTACTTTGAATTCAACTAAAAGAATTAATTATGGAGTTAAATAAACCATAAACTTGAGTTTCTATAAAAACAAAAATGTGTAAGAACAATTTTGATCACTACACTTTTTTTTCGTTTTCCCATTGATATTTTTTCTATACACACGAATCCAGAAATCGAATCAAGTACCACATGTTCAAGGGATTCAAATCGTCTTACCACTTGGATCAACACCACATTCGTATTTTGATCACTACACTTTAAAAATTAGTTTGTAAAACTATTTTTCAAATAAATTCTATAATATGTCCTTATGTAACGTTTGTTGTATGAAATATTTTATTATCGGGTAAATTATAAAAATACTTCTTTCTTGTTTTTATATGTGAAAATAAAATTTTTAACTTTCATTCACTAGTTATATTTTTTGTCAAATAAAAAAATCACTAGTTTTATTTTCAAATTTTTTATATTTACAAATAGTTTTTAAAAATTTTACTAAATATGAATTTTTTTTTATAACTGAATATGAAATTTTTTATTCCTATATTTATATTTTTAAAAATATGAAAACATGACGAATATGAAATGTTATATTAATGGGTTTGGAATGGTTGATGTGGTTGGGCAATGGTTTGATGCTTTGATCTTTAATTAAAGGGGGGTATGGTAGGTTGTGGTGTGGTGACTGTATGAAATGACACGTAATAAAAAAGAAGAAAGTGGGTAGGGGTTGTTCGGAGGAGTTCAAGTGCGGTTACTTCAATATCAAGTGTTCCTCCAGCTTCTTCAATCTTTATTCCAAAGCATTCCGAAATGACTTTTCCACCCTCCTATCTTTAACATGTATATCACGCGCAGAGGCACGGATGTGAGTGAGGGAGCCGTTGATGCATGATTGCGATTTGGGACGGGTGAGATTTGAGACTTGTTGGAACGGGGAGCGTGGCGTTTGGGTGAAATGGGTTTACGTGGTGCATGGAATGGGAGCCACGCTGGCAGGAGTAGATTATATGGAGATAACAGATGAGGAGTGTATCGTCATTACGTCAAGCGTGCGGCAGAGACAAACAGAGGATGCCTGTCAATAAGGTTGTTCGTGGATCGGACAGTTTTGAATTAAAAAATCATCCGATCTAAGGATGAAAATAACGTGCAGTTTAGATTTGCTTGGTTTGTTTCCTTAAAAGATCTGATCTAATCAAGTCCAATAAAATGCGATTTGGATTGGATTTGATAATTCAGCTTTTGTTATTCTTTATTTTTTTTATGTCAAGTATCATTTTTACTTATTTAATAATGGACAAAGAGAATATTCATTAAAGTGAGCTGGTTTAGAGTGTTCAATACTTATTTTAACATCTCTTTATATTAGAACAGTAGTACATTTATGAAATGTATCAAGTATTTGTTTCTTATTAACCATTATTTAATTTGAAGATAAGTGAGGAAAATTATACAGAATTATTGATTAAATTTTAATTTGTGAGTTTGAAAAAAAAGTAATTATTGATATTTTTTAACACTTTCTTTTATGTTGAATATTATTTATGTTAATTCTCTATATATTCTCATTCATCTTATTTTTTTCCCTTGAATCGGTTACAAATAAATTATAGCTAATTATTTTTCAAATTTACTTAATTGATTTCCTATTTTTCATTTTTACCCAATAAAGTGTGTATATATATATATATATATATATATATATATATATATATATAATGAATCAAAACTTTTAGCAAAATATAACTTTAAAACATTAATATTTATGATCTAAATAATCTTATATATGTCATTCCAACAAAAATATTAAAGAGAATGAGGGACATGATGGTATAAAAACAATGCTCAAGTATGAGTAATACTATAATTTAAAAAATTAATATATGTACATAAAAGATCGGTTTGGATTAGATTGGATTTCATTAAGGAATCCAAAATCCGATCCAATTCAATGAAAAAAATCGATTTTTTTTATTTTCGGTTTGTTCAGTTTTTTATTTTTCAGTTCGATTTTTAAGGTTTGAATCGATTTGGATTGAACATCCCTACCTGCCAACAAATGCTACCATGCTATCACTCGAGATTTTGATTTCTTCCATTCACTAAATTTAAGCATTTATGTATTCCTTTATATACATCATTCAATGTGTTTAAGTGTATTGACTAAACAGTTGGGTACAAGTGGTTAATGTGTTGTTATTAAAGACGAATGGTTCATGTGCAGCGACAATTCTTGGCCAGGCTTTACTTACCTCCCGGCCGCACCCCAGATTAGTCAGAGTCAAAGACTCTGGACACCAGGACGGGGGTCAAAGATTCGCTGGACCAAAAAAGTGTATTAAAAAGAGTTTGTAAAAAAAAAGTGTATTAAAATATTGAAAAATTAAAACTATATTAATCCAATGGTGCATGTTGTGACTATGTGAATTCGTTAATGCAGTGAATCTAAATTCCTTACACCTCACTTTCCCACAGCCGTGAACTAGAGTTGCACCAATCAAATTTGGATTACTTGGGATTCGGCTTCTCTCCAGCGGATCCCGCTTCTCTCCATCAACAGTGAGTCCAACAGTTCCCTCCAGTACTAATCTGCACCCTACATTTGATCCAATGGCCAAAATAAAAAAACAACAATTTACACATTAAAATTATTAAGAAAATTCAAAAATCCCAAAATCCCCCAAATTCTCAAAATCCCTACCCGACACCAGAAGGGGACCTCCCTCACACCCACCCCTCTCCAACTAGACCACCCGCTGCCATCGCCGGTCACTGTCGGAGCCGCCGGAGGTCTACGTCGCGCCGCCATATGTGTACCTCCCGTGTGCCACGTGCCGTCATTGTTCCCTTTCCTCCCGCACGCCACCCTTCTTTGCTCCGTTCTCCCACGTTTCTGGCACCGTCGTTGCTGCCTCCACCAGCCACCGTCTACTCCGTCGGAAAGGCAGTTTTGTCTGTCTCCTCACTTTCCTCCTTCGATCAAAAGCCCTCCTTTCTCCTCACATATTTTGTGCATCTCATATGTAACTTACGGTCACCATCTCAATTTTTTCTGATGTAATTAAACTGTAGTCTGTACATTACTCCTGGTTACAGGTTTTTTTGGGTGAAAGATGCTGCTTAGTGGGTGTAATATCGAGCAGTCTTTGGGTGTAATATGTTGCTGTCATATGATGCTTAATCGGTGTAATATTGAGCACAGAAAATGGAACTATTGAGTAGTTTTTGGGTGACATGTGTTGCTGATGGAGCCGGCACCGGCGGCCTTCGGTGACCGGTGGTGATAAGGGGTGGTGATGTTGAAGAGGGGTGTGAGTGGGGAAGGGGATTATCGGGTGTGAGATGTGAGGAGATAGCTGATTAGGGATTTTGATCTTTATTTTTTAAATTTTTTAATGTTTAAATATTTAACTAGTAATTAAACTGTGTAAATTGTAGCTTTTTTATTTTGGCCATCGGATGAAATGTAGGGTGCAGATTAGTGCTGGAGGGAACTGCTAGACCCACCTTTACTAGAGAGAAGCGGGATCCATCTCCAGCCCTCCAGCCTCTCCAACAAGATTTTGCTTCTTTCTCATACATAAACTACTGCATGAGGTAGTTTTCCTTTGTCTTTTTGTAGTTGCTGGACGGTTCAGCGCTGGAGACAATCCAAATTCGATTACTTGCATTCATTATTTTTACACATTCACGCATTCATTGATTTAATTGAGGGTGCATTAAAAAAATAAAAATAAAAGGTTAAATATGTTTTTAGTCTCCCATTTTTTAGAAAAATTCAGTTTATTCCCCCGTTTTTTAAAATGTCTCAGAAGTGGTTCCCACACCACATATTTTTAGTCCCTCATTTTTTACAAAAATTCGGTTTTAATCCCCTATTTTTCAAACGGAAGTATGGTGTAGGAACCATTTCTGACATATTTTAAAAAACGATGACTGAAAAAATATTTTTCCAAACTTGAGACTAGAATCAAATTTTTATAAAAAAAACGAAAGAATAAAACACATATTTAACCCAAAAAATAAAATAAAAAATTGATCCAATTTTGTATCTTGTGAATGCGTGAATGTAGGGAATCCAAATCCGCATTAATCTTAATTTAAAGAAAATTGGGTTAATATCAACTAAAAATATTTTTTCCTAACCCACAAAAATCAGGGCATTTGGCTTCTCAGTGAGCGCCCTAGAGTATCTTCACAAGTTTAGGTCATTTGAACCTACTATGAGACTAATCTGTCGGCAGCGGGACATCGGGTTTTTTACACAGGGGATTGGGCTGCCTCCCAAATGGGCGACTCCAGGAACCAAACTCGGGCTCTTTTCTTGAGAGAAAGAAGTACTAGCAACATAGTATCTTTTTTAGTGCTCTCTCTATCACACTCTTAATTATTGGATGGATTTCATATGGAATGCATTAAACTGAGTGGTGAGTCCCACATAAAACTCATTATACACATGAAATTCGTCAAAAAAAAAACAGTGTTGGGGAGAATATTGAAAAAAGTATATTAATATTTGCTCTTTGTTATATCTTTTAAAGTTATTCTCTTACTAATCCCCTTCCATTGCAGGGTAAGGGGTGTAGACAAAGGGTGGGGCTGGGAGCTACTTGGATAAGAATATTAGTGTAAGGGCGGGAATCCAAATAATAGAATAAATGAACATGGTCCAAAATGTTGCAACAGAATTGGAAGTATCCTGTAGCTAAAACCTTAAAAAGTAATGAACAAGACCCATCAAAATTAGTGGATAGTTAGATTTTTTAAAAACGTTTTAGTAGTTCAATTTTTATCGTGTGTATGAAAAAAAAACTTGTTTGGAATGGAAAAAAAATCACTTTGACGATTTCCATGCTTCGAAAATGATTAATCTCTAATTATCTATCGAGATACCTTGGTGCAAAAAAAGAAAAGGAAAAAGATAAAACAATATCCTTTAATACATTTCCCAGAACAAATAAAAGTTTTTTTTTGAAAGACAGAACAATTAAAAGTTAAAAGTTAAAATAGAAGGGTGGGCTGGGTATCCATTAATACTTTTTTTTTTTTTTACATTCACTGTATCCGTTAATTATGACTATTGGACCAACAAGTGGTGAAAAGTAAGTGTTTCTGTTGAGATCCGACTTGCAGGATCTTAGCTGTAGAACGTTGACCAATGATGGATGTAGATGTTGTTTTAGATTATGGCTTGACATAATACTTGTGTTCCGGTCCTACGTATCCCAATGGGAATCAAAGCCAGACGTAGTTCTGAGTTCAACCCTTGGTCAAGTGGTGAGTCAATCTCTTAATCTTGTATCCGATATGCACCAGCGGGCAAGGACTCTTCCTTAGTTTCTTGGTTCGGCTGGCACCCCTAATATGCTTTAAGGGGGATCGCCAAGGTTAGCAAAAGTATCTTCCTCTTAGGGTTCTTCCTCCTTTTATAGAGGAGTCATCCGATCCTCCTTTCTAGGATCGGGTTTATCTCTCCTCATCACTTATCTCTTTAGCCAAACTCCAACCTTCTCCTTATCTGATAAGGCTTATCCCTTACCTGAGATGAGGTTTTTAGTTGAGTTCTAGATAAGTGTTATCATTAATTAGTTGGGTTTCCGAGCTCGGCCACCTCGACCAGTACAGAAGCCCCCCAAGCTTTAAGCTTGAAAAAGCGTAAAAGTTTTCATGACAAAGCCGAGCTTGGCCTTATAATCATCTTTGGAGACTTCAAGATTTATTAAATAAAACTTCTTCCCCTTTTTTCCACAATTCGATGGTCGATCTTTACACCTCGGCCAACGTTTGAGTTTGGCGGTCTTTGATAGGTGAGTTTAATAATCAAGAATGAACACTCGGGCTTTTTTAGATTATAGCTTGACAGAATGTTATATTCTGGTCCTACGTATCGCGAAGGGAATCAAAGCTAACATAGTTCTCTATTCACTCTTAGCCAAAGTGAGTCTTTCTTTTGGGATCTTACCCTGTTTATAATAGGGTCCCCTGATTTGTTCTCTTAGAGATTAGGTTCTTATCTCTTATCCCTTAAACCGACTTCGAGATATACCATCTCCTTATTCGATAAGACTTATCTCTTATAACCAGATAAAGTTGTTTGGGACAAGTCTCAACTTAATCTTATCTTTTCCATTCTTGGCGCATCGGATGCTCAAGCTCGGCGACCGAGCTTCACACCTCGGCCAGTACATAAGTCCCCCCAAGCTCCGAGCTCAGAAAAGCGTAAAATCTTTCATGATAGAAGCCGAGCTTGTCTTTAATATTTATCTTGGAGAGCCTAAGATTTATTGTGTAAACCTTCTCCCCTTGTTTACCTTAGTTCGGTTATCGATCTTTATACATCGGCCAACACTTGAGTTTAGTGTGCTCGGTTAACGATCATAATAATTCTCCCTTTGATTATTCGGGTTTGGTGGTCGAGCTTTGACTCTCGGCTAATACTTTAGGGTGGTAGGCTCGGTGACCATGATGAAGATCTCGGCCAATACACAGTAAGGATTCAGATCCTCTAACTTTGTGGATGGAAAATATAAGTGACTTTAGTGTATTTTGAGAGTGAAAGAGGTGAGTGAAAATGAGAAATAAGATGAGAATTAATAATATAGAAGAGAAATAGATAAAAAGTCAGGTAACTTTTGATGGAAAAAAGTTAAAGGATTGAGACCCGAAAAGTAACCTAGAAGCAGTTTTTTTTTGGGCTATACGAAACGGAACTAAGCTAACGGGTCTTGCGTTTTGAAATTTGAAAATCGAAACGGCGCCGGCTGAGATGTATGGCCCATGGGTCCCTCTCCATTGGTCCCACGTCAGCGCCTCACGTTGTCTTCAAAGGACACTTGTCGAAAACAGACAACCTTATTATAAATCCACATCAAGCGCGCTTCTTGTTTTTCCGATTCATTCAAACTCACAAAGCAGAGAGCAGTTACCATTACAAACAGAACCTCTCAGAAAGAAAATCAGTAGAGACGATGGAAGAAGCCACCATTAAGGAACAACCCTCTGCCGGTGCTTCTGGTACACACACACTCTATCTCTCGGCGTTTCTAATTCTATAAATTATTGTGTAAAGTAGTGTACAATTTTGACAATTTCATGGTTCAGGAAACTCCGCGAAACCCAAACTTCAGAGATACGCGCTGCGTTCCTCCACTAAATCTAAGGAGGACAACCCAGTTGCACCTGATTCTTCTGAATCTAAGAGGTAATGACCTTTCTTACATTTTGTTCGGGTTTTGGTACTTCGGAATTCATGTATATATATGTATATGTATGTGTGTGTCCTTGTTAAATGAAGTATGTGAAATTTTTTATGCTTGATTTCATTTCATTTCATTATTGGGATTTAAATCGGCAATTCCTAAAGATAAACCTTTGATTTCAATTACAGCTCTTTTCATCCTGTTCATGTTCTTCAAAATATTGTCATTAAAGCATGGTTTTTCCTTGTCTCTTCCCAGCCAGCAAAAAAGAATTGCTTGGGTATTGGAAATAGTTTATTGTACTTCTATCTCTTGAATTTATTTTATGTAAATATAAAATGGACCAACCTGAATTGTAAGGTAATTTTAGAAATATGGAATTTTGATCTTACTAGTTTGGCTTTTTATGGATGGGATTCAATAAGAAATATTAATAGCAACTTGTGATTCTTTGTTTCCTGCGGAAAAGTGTTCAAAATTTGCACACTCTGACACTTCACATTCTGATTGAAGCCCGTTGTTCTATTTACAACGTTTTTGTGAATTGAAACCAAAACATTGTCTGAACTCGGGCCTCAATGAATATTCTAGACACTATTTATCTGGAAACTACTTCCAACATCAATTCCACTACTTAATTTCTTTGCTGTTTGCACTTTCTCCTCCTTAGGCAACATCTTTTTTCTACTATCAAATTGAAGTAGACCAAACCTGCATAAGTACATATGTTTTAAAAGTCTGTTTTCATTTTCAGAGGGAGAAGTACTCCAAATAGTGTAAGTAAAAGTGTAGGTGTTCTTGATTTCTCTGGCAAGGACAAATCTGCTAGTGCTAAACCTCCAAGAAGGTTCTCCATTCCTGCCAAAGCAAATGCCACTCCGAGCCGGAAACTGGTTGGCAGCACTACCCCAATCTCAGAGGCCAGAACAAAGAGGTCTGGTAATGGCCAGGGACCTCAAAGCAGGAGCCAAACACCCATTTCTGAAATCTCCAGAACATCCAGCCGAGTGAAGTTCAATCTTCTGTCTTCAGCTTCATATTGGTTAAACCAGATCAAGCTCTCTGAATCTGCTGCCAACCACTCAATTTCACTTGGATTCTTCAAACTAGCTTTGGAGGCAGGATGTGAGGTACCACCATATATCAATAGGCAAAACACACTTTTAATTTCTCTAGTTCAAATTGATCTACTTAGTCACAACTCAACCATTTTTTTTATGGGTTGCTGCAGTTAGCTATATCTTGCCCTTATTTGTTTGCATATTAACTGAACCTTTTTTTTAATGATTTCCTTGTTAAATATCAACCATAGCCTTTCCAGAAAATGCAAGATGAGCTGAAATCTTATGTGCACCGACATCAGCTGGCTGATCTCGGAGAACCAGTGAAAGAATTGCTTGAACGCTATAACATTGTAGAAAATCCAGAGCAGTCACTGGTGTCTGAAACTATTTCACAGGTGCCAGAAGATGGAACTCAATCCACTGATGATGAAGTGCACTGCTCCTCTTCTTCTACCATTGGTACTGGAAAACTGAAACCTAAGTCATTAAACACTGATTGTACCCAACTTGCTCCTGTTACACCAGAGTCAACCAAGAAGGAGACTTGTCAAAAGGCTAATCCTGGATCCAGGTTGAGGGAAAAACCCAGAATGATCTCTGCAAATTCAAGACTTGCTTTTGACAGCGGGAATCGCGGGTCAGTTAAAAAACCAGAGAAGCCAAGTAAGCACCCAAGTAATATGAAGAAGAGTGAACACAAGAAACAGGGAAACAAATCTGATGTTAAAGAAGGCAAGAGTGCAATAATATATCTTTTATGGTACTAATGAATTATGATATATTTTAGTTCAGTTAGTCTAATGCTTTCATGATTTTTTTTGGGCTCTCACAGTTCCGGCCTGTCCTTCAGTTGCTGAAGATAATGCACAGGAAAACAAAGAAAATATGGTGAGTGTGGTTTACCATGAAGTGTAGTTTATACTAAGTTAAAATATGGCCTGATATTTTGCTCCTTTCTTGTTGTAGGACGTTCTGACCACTGATGCGACCACAGAAGTCATGTAAACAAAGCTTTTGAGCTTGCATTTCTGTTTTTATGTCATTCTCAAACTTGAAGTATGTCTACAGTGTTCTGTTTGTGTGGAGCTTGCTTCTTTATAGGAGTACAGATGAAATTGTTTTTACCATATGCTGTCGAAGGCTGCATTTCCTCTCATTTGATCACTCAGCATATTTTGTGCTTGTGCTTGTGTCCTAATACAGTTGTTAGTCAAACCAAACAGTAATACTATGGATTGTTTATAGTTGATAGTATGATATTTGTGAAGGCAATAGATTTCTCATTTCTTTAACGTAAATGATTTCTTCTCGTGTACTCGCGCGAATCTCAATCTATTTTCTGATATTTTATGTGAATTTTATATTCACAAAATTCGAATTTGGTGCTCCTGGAACCGGCTATATCTTAAATTGGATTCATTAATCACTGCTTGAGAGAAAATTTTTGGATCAAGATCCCAAGGTGCTAATAACTTGACCGTGCTATCTATCTGTTTATACAAAAATACAAAACAGGGTTTTAAAATTGAAAGCAAAATTATTCAAAAAGAAAAAGAAAAAGAGTGCAGTAGTTCACCGTGCCAGAGCATCTTCGAATCTGAACCACACGTTATGCAGATATGAAGTGGTAAGAGGATCTGGAGCATATGCAGATATGAAGATTGTTCTTGAAGTAATACAAGCAAGAAATCCAATTTTTCCCCCTTGCAATGGATACCAAAAGCATATGTATTCCATATAATCGAGACTGCAACTCTAAGTTGCCAATAGACAGTTTAGTCTAGTGTTCTTATTTTCTTCCAAATTACCCACATTGGACACATCCTCTATCTGTGCCAGCCCAGACAACCCGTTATCATCTAAAAGAAATTAAACTTAATTTTCCATATTAAGACTCTCCCAGAGCCAAAATGTGGAAATTAAACTTAATTATGCAAAGGAAGTCATTCAACCCATAGCATTAAACAACCCACTTTTCCTCACTCATTTCAGGGACTACGACATCTTCCCTCATTGTACTTGCGTAACTCTTTTCAACAGGTGCCCCAGCCTGTGCAAATAGCTCAACCACTGCAGGCAGCATTCCATAGTACCTTTTCAACTCATTTACCAAAGGCTTCCCAGATTTCTGATCTGGAACGTGATAGACATATACTGGCGGCACCAAATCATTAATTGTAGCCTCCTGCCATGCATGCTGCCCATCCCTCATCTGGTGTTTGTAAGCTTGGCAATTTCGTACTCTATGACCTTTAGGTCCCACTTGCAACTCTGGACAATATCCACAAGTTTGGACAGCATACTTCTCCATAAGTTTTGAGGCTCCTGTCAACATTTTCTCCCAGGCTTTCATGCCTCGAACAGCAATAGCTGCACAGAAGTATGCACATAGTCAGCATCGCTAGTTTTGATAAACAATAAAGGACAAGGGACATATGCGTGCGTCTAACTCTTAAAAGAGTGAGCGAGAAAAAAGCATCTATCATCATAAACCTTGGATATCATCAGAATGCAGCTCCCTAGAATTTGTGTCTTCATCTAATCTCCTTTTCTTACACCAAAACCCACATGCATCTATATCTTTGCCAAGAGAAATTTCTTTTGGAAATCTTTTCTCAAAATCAATTATCCTACCAGCGACACAGTAAACAGGGAAGGCCCTTCTCCTAGTCAGGTACTCAGGTATGTCAAAACCTGCCTGGACACACAATTCAACAATTGCTGGAATCCGGTCCACTTCAAGCATTTCATTATGTGTAACAGCCCTCCCTATTCGGTCATACAGATGAAATGACTCTACTAGCGGCAGAACATGTTCAATACCCCCTTTGACCCAACTATGTTCCTTGCTTGATAGGCTTCCTCTAACATCACATGTTCTAATTTTATGTGGTGGATGACCAACGTGAACTTCTCCACATGAGCTGCAAAGCATCCAAAATCTCAAATAACATGTATTCAATAGATCCAAAGTGACAAGATATGTGTGCATTACTCACTTAGATAGAATAGCTCCTTTTCACATTAAGAAATCCTCTAATGAAACATGCTAAAACTATAATGAAGAATTACCTGCATGTGTAAATATTAGTGTACTTGACGAGTGTTGAAACAGTGGATAATAGCTCCGATCTGGCAGCATACACTTGATGAGCAATAGGAACTAACTGCTGGACCAACAAGCCATTTTCAGGAGGTTGTAATATAATCTCATGCACATATTCTCTCTCCTTTTTCTTCAGTCTAGCTTGCCGCTTTAACTCATTAAAACTTGTCACTGGTGGTTTCCTCTCAGACTTCTTGAGCTTTCTGGGCAATTCATTGCAAGAGGACACAGTTGAGTACCAAACACAAAAATGCGTATCTACGGCTCTGGGCTGTGTGGAAGGAACTTGTAAAACTCTCTCTAGGAGGTTACCAACAATTTGAACATGTCTTGGCAGCATCATTGCTCATCCAAAGAGGCACGTTATGCTGGAAATATTCTTAGACAACTCTATATACTGTATACTGTGTCCCAACATGCTCGGAGGGCACTGCAACAAGAGGCAAATAAAATTAACCAAAAAAAAGGAGTGGCAACCATTTTTTATTTAAAGAAAATAATTGAATCCCCCTTTTTAATGAGCAGAGAACAAAGCTATATTTTTACTTATATATACAAAAACCAATGTGTTTTCCCAGTAGATGGGATCAGCTAATATCAATAGTTATGTATGCAGTCAAAAAATTGATTATAATGAGGCATATAATATATGCAGTCCGTGGAGGAAGCATTTCAATGAGCAATAGAAATTCGTTGAAAAAATTCATAACTCAAAACAAAAGGTACCCTACATATTTGACAGCAAAGGTAGCGAGGTCAGTAAAACAAAGTCAGAACAAAACAGTTAGTGAAAGTATGCATACTCAATTACTCATGCTAGTACTAAACAAGTTCCTAAGATCATCTCATACCAGAAGACACAATCAAGGAAAGCTTGCCAATTTTTCGAAGTACGAGGATCGTAATTTCTTTACTATTATTTTTCCTAATTCAATTGTACTCGGTAAACCATATACCAATCAAACAAACAACCCTAACTCAGAAATCAAAATGACGTGACACTCCAACTTTCTTAGTCTTCAGCTTTGATGGGTGTACATAATGCAGCATCATTTTCAGCCCCTTTCAACTCAATAAACCAACCACACCAATACCCAGTCAAAACAGCAAAATTCCAGGATTCACATCAAACAGTTGGAGGGCAACAAATGTATCAACACACAACTAAAAGTATAGCAACAAGAAACAGAAAATAGAGAAAATCATCCAATTCCAAAGCAACAAGCATGTGTCTAGGAAAATACCTGAAAGAGACAGTGATGGAGGCGACAACCGCAGCGAAGATTGAGAACGACGGCGGTTAGAGGTGTACGGTGGTTTTGGGGTGTGGAGGGAGAGAGAGAGTTTGTTGGAGAGATGAAGAAGAAAGGGTGGGGTTTTGCTTTGGGTGCTTTCAAGTTTCAAGTGAGAATGAGAGAGGAACAGAGGCGGCAACGGAAACGCCAACAGAGAGGGAAGGGAGAAAAGAGGGAAACAAAGAAACAAATGGGACTAGCGGAATAGGGGTGACTATGACATGGGTTGGGACGTGATTGGATCAAATCTTTGAATCTAAACTCATCTTTGTTTCGATGGAATTTCATACATGGGTTGATTTAAGATCGGATCTAAATAGAATATATTGTAAATAAAATTTATGTAAGTGGGAAAATGTTAATTTTTTTTACAAGGTAAAATATTAACAAAAGATGCTATCTAAAAGCCACCAATTTATCCAAATTTAGATGTTACAAAATATCAACAAATAAACCATTTTGTTAGATGCTTTCTTGATATTCATGTTATCAAAGTCATATTGTTAAAAACAAAATACTATCATCAAACAAGATTCTTTCAATGTCATAAAAGTCTCAAAATGCTTCATAAAAGCCACCGATTAGGCTATGGATGCCAATTTCTATCCTACCCATTGGGTACCAGCAAAAATTACCCACAATGGGTAGGGTGATTACCCACACAATTGGTAAGGGTACGGGCCGCAAATTTGAATAGGTACGGGTGTGGGTACGGATACTATGCTACCCACCATGCCCCATACCCGCACATATGTCTATGTATATATAATTATTTTTTTATTTAGTTACTAATATATATAATTTTAACTATAATCCAAATTTTAAAACCAAAATCAATCTAAAGATTCTTAAATTTCTAAACCTAGTTGCATCTATAATTCCTTTTCGGATGTTTTTATTTATTTAAATATTTTGTTTTGCAATGTTTTATGAGTGGATTCAAAAGACTGTTGAGTCGTTTTTTAATTGTTATAACTTTCTTTTGTTATTTATTACTTTTTCACCGTTAAAGTGCGGGTAACGAGTGTTGGGACGGTTCTTAGGTACCCAAAGGGTACGGGTAAGGGTATTAAAGTTGTTACCCACGAGGGTACGGGTTCGGTTACGGGTAATTTTTCTAAACGCGGGTATGGGGACGGGTACTATAGTACCATACCCAAACCCTACCCATTGCCATCCCTAAATTGGACTAGTGTGAGATGTGAAATGTGAGAGTAGAAGTTTAATAATTTACTTTATACTTCTTTCTTAGTGATCGCGCATGAAACATATTTTAGGAAGGGATAAAAGTAGATTTGTATTATATGAGACGGGTTTGGTAACCCGAATGTCAACCCTGACCCGTCCATAACCCGGTGCCGGGTCACAAAGGAGGACATAGGTTCGACCATTCTCTTCTGTGGGTTAGGGTTTGTGAATGAACGCATTCCCCAAGTATGACTTGGATATTTAAAGTACAAAGTTTTGAAGATGACAAAGGACAACATGTCAACTATATCAAGTTTTGAAGACTTATATCTACAAAGGGTAGTTCTTAAAGGTTTATGTTTTTTAGTATCTTTGTAAGATCATATAAGATGTTTGAATGAGACGCAAATAAAATGAAATTAAAATCAACATAGGTTAACATAATCAAGTTGAATTCATGCATTCATCATGTTGAAATGTTTTAAATCTTTACTTAATGCATGGATATATAATACTTGATCATTAGATGAGTTTCATGTTGAAAATCTAAGTTTAAATGAATAGATTTACAAATAAGATGATTGAAACCTTAGTGTAAATATGTTGTGAATAGATTCACTGATTAGTATGAATAGATTCAAAGCATTTTATTCTCTATGAATAGATTCATGAATGGATTCAAGATGTTTCAATCTCTGTGAATAGATTCATGAATAGATTCATGATGTATCAGTCTCTATGAATAGATTCATGAATAGATTCATGGTGTTTCAGCTTTCTGTGAATCGATTCAAGGGGTCTGTGAATCGATTCACATATGTCAGATCTGGTTTTAAACGTAACAAACACCCCTAATAAATATATCTATTCATCTCTTTCATTCAAGATCATTAGCTATCATTTCACAAACTCAAAATAACATGAAAACTCACAAGATCCTTGCGTCTCATTCTCTCAATCTTTCATTGTGATGATCATTAGAGCTTCAAGTTGTAATTTTTCACTTTCAAGAGTGATTCAAACCTCTTATACTCTCTTGTTTTTGACGTTCTTGGTTTGGAAGAAGTGAGGGATCTTCTTCTGGGTTGGATTCAGGGTGTGAAATCCCTGGTTGTGTGTAGGTTGTAGAGTGGGGTATCTCTGGTGTAAAATTTCTTGAACGTTGTACTCAAGATCCTGATTAGTCAAGGAACTCTCATATCGGTGGGTGGGACTGGATATAGATCACAAGAAATTGTGATTGAACCAGTAAAAATATCGGTTTGCAATTCTCCTTAACCCTTCTCTCTTTAATTTTAATTTGCATTACATATTATGGTTTAATTGATAAAGAATTGAATTGCATTTGAAACAATCTTGTTGAATCATCATTTCAATTACGTTGACATCATCTAAAGATTCACTATGCGCTCTTGATAAATACGTTATACCTTCATACAACAAAAGTTTTTGAAAAGTTTGCGAAAATCTTTTGAATCCTATTCAACCCCCCCCCCCCTTCTAGGATTCCAACGCTTTTTAGAGGCCACTTGGGTTAACAGGGTTGTTGTTTTGGCTTCAACGACTCAAGAGGGGGGGGGGGGGGGGGTGAATTGAGTTTTCTTAAAATATTTCCCTCTTAAAAACTTTTCACAAAACTTAGTTTTCAGATTTGTGGCCTCAGGATCTTTTACAAAAACAGTGAAGGGTTTATATAAAATCTTGAATAGAAGGTGATGAGGATAAGAAAAGATTGATTCAGAATTAATAGATCACAGCATAGGTTCGGGTTCAAAACTCAGTAATAAAAAAATACAGAAACTGATTCAGCCTTTAAAGATTAAGAACAAGTTATGCAAGTTTCAGATACAAACATTAACAATTAAGAACAAACTTGCAGGTTTCAGTTTCAGTTTCAGTTCAGTTTCAGCAATCAAGAATGGTTTTGATCAACTCAGTTTTGAACACAGATAACACAGACTTGATTACAATCAGACTCGGGTTTTAATACAGTTTATACAGATCAAGAACAAAAATTATATTGAACTTTAAACATCAAAATCACAAGTTCTTGAACATAAATAGAAAATAAAAGAGTTTGAGTTTAGAGATACCACACAACCAGATTTATCCTGGTTCAGTCACCACCACTGTGACCTACATCTAGTCCCCACTCCACCTGTGGGGTTTCACACACTAACACAACAAGCTTTAGCCAGGTAGCTTGAAAAACCTTTACACTACAGAGCACTCATTCACCTCGAGATACCACACTCTTGTGAAAAGCCTTAATGTTCTTCCTTAGGGATACCTCACCCTAATCACTCAGAGAGACTCCCTCTCTGTTTACAATAAAATAGAACAAAAAATTGATTGCTAACTCTCAATAATCAGATATACAAATTGAAACACTTATGAGAATGAAACACTCTTTTCACAATAAGCTCAAGAAAGATGATGAATGATATGTGTATTGTATTTGATATTGTTGAAAGTGTTCCTTTGATCCCAGTTTATATAGAAAACAAGTTATAGCCGTTGGGATCAATCAAAACATATTTGGGTTTGATAACAGAATCTGTTTTCTTGATTCTGGTTCTTGAAATAAGATTTTACATTGGCGTCGTCTTCAATCCTCAGGGCTTGTAGTTGATAGTAGACGAGCTCCATATGCCACATCATTGGACGGAGCTTCTCATTAAGGACTTGGCAAGTCCAAAGACTTGTGTGGACGAGTGCTTCTGTCACTTGTGTGGAAGAACGCTTGTATCACTTTAGTGGACGAGCACTTCTGTCACTTTAGTGGACGAGTACTTCTGTCACTTCAGTGGACGAGCGCTTTTGTCACTTGTGTTGGACGAGCGCTTATATCACTTGTGTTGGACGAGCGCTTTTTTCACTTGTGTTGGATGAGCGCTTCTTATGAAATCTTATTTCCAAAAATCATTTTCATTAACAAAAACTTATTCCTTTTAATGCAGGTTATGAAAATTGATTTTCTTCATGCATCTTTTTAGTTGAGCTATTTTGTGACTAAGAGATTTATTTCTCTTACAAATCATCTAAGACTTAAATCTAAAATTTTCCATTAAGCTTGGTCTTGATGATCCTTTGATATTTAACTTTGCTCTTTTGATTTCTACATGCAGCTCCTTGATTCCTTCAAGTTATTCCTTGAATATTTTCCTTGAATTTGCTTAATGAACTTGTTGATCATTGCTTGATACCTGTCTTTGCAATTTGACACTAAAACACTTGCATACCAATTAAATTGTATTTGTCATATATCAAAATCTCTAAGTCATTGAGTCTAACAAACTTCCCCTTTTTTATTATGACAAATCTTTTAACAAATTATAAGATCAGGGTATAAGTGTAGCAGAAGCTAAGTGTTTTTGATAGATTTATATCATGGTATCAGAACAGAAGTATATCACATCAAAAAAATATTTTCAGAGCAAAATTTGATTTACTCCCCCTTAATCATGTAAGCTTAAAAGCTTCCCCTCAACATATGCATGTATAATTTGTTATTATCCCCTTTCTCTATATCATACTTTTTCCTCCCCTTTTGGCATTATAAAAAAGGTAAAGAAAAGAAACATTCAAAGCAATAGAGAAGGTAAGCATTTAAACATTCAAACATAGCATATAAAATTGTTCATGATAGATGGATAGGTGCAGGGATAAATAAAAAAAACGTGTCCATCTAAAATTGTTCCATTTTGATTTTCTTTTGTTTCTTTAGAGATTAGATATAGGATTGATCAATTATACCCAATTCTCTTCTAATGAAAAAGAAGCTTTCCTTGTTCAAGGGCTTGGTCAAAATATCAGCAAGTTGTTTAGTTGTATCAACATATTCAATCTCAATTTTTCTACTTTAAATAAAGTTCTTATGATAGAGATCATGTTCAAAGTTAATTGTTGCATAGCAAGCAAAACAAATCATTTAAGGCTTCATCCATTTTCTTATATTCAATTTGTGAAACAAAAGCCATATGATTATTCCAAGATAGATCAAATAACTTTAATACAACAATGTAGACATATTATTCAATGATATATAAGTCAACACAAAGATTCACAATCATACATTAATAATGATAATTAGAAAACATATTCAATCAATATTATTTCTTTATTGTTACCCATTTTGTGTTTGGAGAAGGCTCTATATCATGATTCCAATTTTTGCTCTTGACCTTCCACCACACCTACAAAACAGAATTTCATGTTTGTGCTATAGGTACCCAACTTTTCTTGGGTCCTTCATGGTTAGAGTATGATAAAGTTCCTTTCGGAACCCATATTTGCCTTATATACAATGAATAATTATTTCTCAAATTGCAGAAAGCACATTTTCTATTGCAATAATGACATCTATCATATTGTGATGTATTAGCATAATGAGAAACATGAAATTTTGTAAAGGTTTTTAGCTTTCTCTCAATTTTGTACACTAAATCAACTTGGTTTTTCAATTCTTTTTGTTGTCCAAGTAATGCATTCAAGTTGTCTTTATCACGAGTAATTCTAGATAGATCACCATTCAAATGATTTATATGTTTCTCCAACTTAGGACAATTATCACATATGGGTGGTTCCAAAACAGTAGTCAATCTTTCTTTTATAGCACAATTTTCTGTTTTCAATTCATCTAGCTCTTTGTTTAAAATAGAAATTTTCTCTTCTAGGCATGTGATGATTTTCTTAGACTTAATTAGCAATCTAGCAAGTCTAATGGATTCTTTATGAAGTTCTTCAAAAGCATTTTGCAATTCATCATAAGAAGGTTGATAATTAGAACTTACTTCACTTTCTGAATCACTATGATTACTGGCCATCAAACACAGGTTTGCCTCCTCAGATTCAGAGTCTTCAGTGCATTCTAGATCATTATCATCCCAAGCAATGTAGGCCTTTCTTGGCTTTTTCCACTTCTTGTCCTTTGAGTCAAACTTTTCTGTTTTGTCCTTCTTTTGCAGTTTTGGACAGTCAAGCTTCAAGTGACCGATCTTTCCACATTCATAGCATGTGATGTTGTTGGAATAGTTGTCACATTTGCTGAAATTTCTCATTTGAAAAGTTGATGGCTTTCTTTTGAAGTTGCCTTTCTTCTTTAGGAACTTCTTGAATTTTATAACTAGCATTCCCATCTCTTCTTCAGATTCTGCCTCTTATGCTGAATCATCATTATCACTATCTTCTACTTCTCTGACTTGTGATTTCAGAGCCAATCCCTTTTTCTTTTTGTCAGTTTCTTCATTCTCATTCAGTCTGTTCAACTCCAATTCATGTTCTTGCAGTTTTCCAAACAATGCGGCGATGGTCATTGATGAGAGGTCTCTAGATTATGAGATTGTAGTGACTTTAGGTTGCCATTCCTTGCTCAAGCATCTCATGACTTTGTTAACTTGATCTTCATTGGAGATTGCCTTTCCAAGTGCAGTCAATTGATTTACAATGTGTGTGAATCTCTTTTGCATAACCTCCATTGGTTCTCATAGATTCATGCAAAATAACTCACACTCATGTGTGAGGGTGTTCATTCTTGCTCTGTTGACATCTGTGGTTCCTTCATGTGTTACTTGCAATGTATCCCACATCTCCTTTACTGATTTGCAATTTGAAACCTTGAAAAACTCATCACGGCTTAAAGCAGATGTTATAATATTCTTAGCGTGTGCATTATATTGAACTCTTTTCTTAGCATCCTCATTCCATTCAGTTTTAGGCTTATTTCTTGGAGCACCATTAGCATCTATAGTAGAGGGGACAAATGGTCCATTTTCTACTGCATCCCATATGTCAACACCTGCTGCCTCAAGAAAGATTGCCATTCTTTCCTTCCAATAGATATACTCAGATCCATTGAAGGCAGGAGGGCGTGCAAGGGAAGCCCCTTCATTCAAACAGTCATTGGAAGCCATGCTCTTATAGCTGTTAAGCCAAACTTAAGAGTTTAGCTCTGATGCCAATTGTTGTTTTGGCTTCAACGACTGAAGAGGGGGGGTGAATTGAGTTTTCTTAAAATATTTCCCTCTTAAAAACTTTTCCCAAAACTTTAGTTTTCAGATTTGTGGCCTCGGGATCTTTTACAAAAACAGTGGAGGGTTTATATAAAATATTGAATAGAAGGTGATGAGGATAAGAAAGATTGATTCAGAATTAATAGATCACAGAATAGGTTCGGGTTCAAACCTCAGTAATAACAAAATACAGAAAATTATTAAGCCTTTAAAGATTAAGAACAAGTTATGCAAGTTTCATATACAAGCATTAACAATTAAGAACAAACTTGCAGGTTTCAATTTCAGTTTTAGTTCAGTTTCAGCAATCAAGAATGGTTTTGATCAACTCAGTTTTGAACACAGATAACACAGACTTGATTACAATCAGACTCGGGTTTCAATACAGTTTATACAGATCAAGAACAGAAATTATATTGAACTTTAAACATCAAAATCATAGGTTCTTGAACATAAACAGAAAGTAAAAGAGTTTGAGTTTAAAGATACCACACAGCCAGATTTATCATGGTTCAGTCACCACCACTGTGACCTACATCTAGTCCCCACTCCACCTCACTAGTGGAAAATATACATTAGACGGTAAAGGTTTACGTCAGTTAACCAAAAGCTAGACGTTAAAAAGGAGGCGGTGACAGTTTTGTAAATATCAGGCTTCATTAATTCAATTTTAACGTCAGTTGTTTTAATGACTGACGTTAAAAGTGAAGTGACTCACTTTTAACGTCAGTTCGATAAAGAACTGACGTTAAAAGTGAACATTTTAACGTCAGTTCGATAAAGAACTGACGTTATAAGTAAGTCTCTTCACTTTTAACGCCAGTCCCTACATCAGCAGACGTTGAAAGTTATTTTAATAATTTTTTTATCTAGTATACGATTCCTTCCGCATTGCCTTCCTCAAAGTTTCAGTTTCACATGAATTGCTTTGATGTTTTGTGTTTCTGTTTTGAAAACTAAAATATATGTGCGAAGTATAAGTTGAATCAATAACCCAAACCGGATCTCATTCATGAAGTGTAATACTGATGATCGATCTGAGAAGATTGAAAGGGTTTAAAATCCTATAAAAAGTTACATTGAAAGGGTTTAAAATCCTAAACATTAAAGCTACATCCCATCAGAGAGTTTTATGAAATATGCCAAAGGGAAAACTATATATACTCCGAAGACCTCAGAAAACTGGGGGGCATGAGAGAGCTCAAGAGAGAGGCAAAAACAGGTGCACCAGATCCGTTTCAAGCAAAGGCGGTGGTTCCAGAGACTTCCAAGACGGTCACTTGCTGCCAAAGCCGAGGTTTTGGAACTGTGACCCCGAGCACCTGATTAGCCCTCCCAGTGATGATTCTCCGGAAGGTGATAAGGTGAGCAACTCACACAATGTAATTTACTCAGACTTATCACCCATGCAATGTAATTTACTCAAACTCAGAAGTTGTTTGACCATTAAGAAAAAGACCTTTGAGTCTAGGAATAGGAAGAAAGAGTGATGAAGTTAATCTCCACGGCAGAGCCATATTGTGAAGCAGAAAATTAAAAGGATGGAAGGAAGCTATTTATAGGAGCAGTGGATGAAGTTACTAAGCTATTCTGATTTTGTTGAAAACTTACCTATAAACTTAATGCTCATTAAGAGGATTGAGTTACAAGGTGCATGGGTAAGTAGCACAGTACAGTCAAAGGAATGAATGTTTTTGCAGATATCTATACACTTTTAACGTCAGTTTTTTAAAAAAATTGACGTTAAAAGTGTTTTTAATAAAAAATATTAATTGTTAACTTCAGGTTTTTATACAACTGACGTTAAAAGTTTGATTTTTACTTCAGTTAAATAAATAGCTGACGTAAATAATCCTATATATTATACACGTGCAGAATGAATATTGGAAATAATGTAATTAATATACGAGAACTTGGCAGTCATCAAATAAGTTGATGTTAAAAATGAGGTGGTGGGTAAACTATTTGCATCAGTTCTATAAATAACTGACGTAAATAATTATGAAACTCATTTCATTGGTTGTCATGTCCCTGTTGTCCCTCTTAACGCAGATCACTCCATATAGTACTGCAGTTTATTTCTAAACATTTTTTTTATACAAGTTTATTTTTAATTTTTATTAATTAGCTTGAATTAGTAAACAAATTATTGTGCAAATTAAAATAAATAAACACTTAACATAAAACAAGTTATATGTATAATCAAATCGTATGACATTGAAGCGATTCATAAGTTAAAATTACATGATTAAAAGATAAAAAATTTCTGCAACATAGCCCTAAAATATAAAAAAGTTTCTGCATCAACATCATTTTCTTCTCAGTCCTGTCATCAGAAACTCCAACGGATGCATCACCTCCCTCACTTGAATTCCAAGATGCAAAGTAAATCCTCAGTCACTAGCAGTGAAAGCAAAGTGAAATGGATCTTTGCATCTTTCTTCTTGATGGAGTTCCTTGATGCATCATCTTGAATCCACAATCACTTGCTTCCAAAGCAAAGTGAAAGGGATGATGGGGGATGAAATAAAGTGAGAGAATCACATTACGTGATTCACCCAACCTTAATATCCATGCAATGTAATTTACTCAAACTCAGAAGTTGTTTGACCATTAAGACAAAGACCTTTGAGTCTAGGAATAGGAAGAAAGAGTGATGAAGTTAATCTCCATGGCAGAGCCATATTGTGAAGCAGAAAATTAATTAAAAGGAGATGGAAGCTAGGAAGCTATTTATAGGAGCAGTGGATGAAGTTACTAAGTTATTCTGATTTTCTTGAAAACTTATCTATAAACTTAATGCTCATTAAGAGGATTAGGTACAAAGGTGAATGGGTAAGTAGCACAGTAGTCAAGGGAATGAATGTTTCTGCAGAAACTGATAAACCTTTAACGTCCGTTGTGTAATACAACTGACGTAAGAAGTTGTGAGTGTTTTTAACGTCAGTTTCTTAATACAACTTACGTTAAATATATGACATTTAACGTCAGTTATTACTAACAACTGACGTAATAAGTGTGAGAGTTTTAACGTCAGTTTATTAAGACAATTGACGTTCAATATATGATCTTCAACGTCAGGTTTTACCAAAAACTGACGTAAAATGTTGTTTTATTTTAATTATAACGTTTACCCCCGCGCGCCTTCTCCACTTCTCTACGTCTTTTCTCTTTTCATCACGCTCAACCCTCACTCTCGCTCTCACTCTGCCCTAATCGCGTGCTCATCTCCACCGCAACCACCGCGAGGGCTTCTTCGCCACCACCATGAGGTACACTCTTAACCCCTAACTCTGTCTTTCCCGCTCCTTCTTTGCAATAACTTGACATCTCTCTTTCCCCTGGCCTTCCCGCGCACTAACTCTCCTTGTCCCTCTGCTCTCAGTAACCACATCGAACGTTGGCCACCACTCGAGCTTCCCCCCCACCACCACGCTAGCGCCTATTTCTGGTGAGTCTTTAATTAGGGCACATTTTTTTATTCACGGTTTTGAGTGCATGCATGTTGCTCTGCTGGTTTGAAACTGTAGTCTCAGTAGTTGAAACTTGAAACTGTGAGTTTGAGTTGTTTGGAATGTCTCTATTTTTGGTTTTGAGTGTATGTTGAAACTGTAGTCTCAGTAGTTGTAACTTTAAACCGTGAGTTTGAGTTGTTTGGAATGTCTCTATTTTTGGTTTTGAGTGCATGTTGCTCTGCTGGTTGATCTGTCACGGCCGTGATGCTCGTCACGGCCGTGATCAGTTCTGCCTATGAGGGTCTGGTTCAGTTGGCACGTTACGGCCGTGATGGACATCACGGCCAGGCCGTGACCAGTGCTTGGCAATGTTCAAAAACTATAGTTTTCAATCTCCCGTATTGTCCTTATATTGGATATATAGATGTTTTGTATATCTACAGGACCTATCTAGTTATTTTTATTTATACTTCCGTATTTATTTTGAGTTATAACCTATGTTAATACATATATATTATTTTTGAACAGGCATACATATGGATCAGTCGGATAGCCCACATGCACGGGAGGACACTGTTGGGGTTTCGCAGGACCCGATCACGCCTACGCCTGCTGATTCTAGTGTAAGTTTACATGCATGTTATATACTATCTTTAGTCCTTCTTGTTAATATAAGTTTATAATGTTACAACCCTCTATTTTATCATTTTTTTTGTCCATACAGACATCACAGGCTCATAGGAAATAGGGTAGAGGAGCCACCTCGTTGAAGAAACTAGAGAAGGACAGGCAGAGCGGACAGAAGCTTGAGGTGTCCTTCGATGCTAATCTAAATGCCCAGGGACCCCGTGCTAAAGAATTTAATAAGTGGGTGTTTCTACAAGCGAAGCAGCACGTAAGCATCAACTACAACCACTGGAATGACGTTCCACAGAACGTTAAGGATCAGATTTGGGAGGCTATCACGGTATTTTACCTTTACATTCGTTTGATTTACATTATTAGATGATTATCCGAGTTATAATCCATCCAGTTGTTATATATGTATCTAATGTGTAGGTAGCTTGGACTGTGCCAAATGACGAGGATCATCGTCATAAATGTATGAAAATGGCATCAAAGCGTTGGAATGGGTTCAAGCATGATCTTACCAGGTACTATCTATCCGGGAAGAAGCGGCTTGATAAAATGTTCTCGGATTATCCCCTGGATTGATCGGGATACTTGGGATATGTTTGCCAGGAGTCGACGGGATGAAGAATTTTCAGGTTGGTTGATTAAGTTAATTTTGTATGCTTATTATAGATCATTTAACTATATTTAATTATGTGTTTTTGTTTGAATAGGCTAAGGCAAATAAGGGTCGGCAGAATCGGTGAAGAACGTCCACCGCCACACCATGTCTCGGGATGGGTACCATACTCGGATCCAGCGAGATGATGGCGGATAGGGTGAGGGCGAAGCGGGAAGAGCACTCTGCTAGGATTGAAAGAGGAGAGGTGCCCGAGGGCACACCATCAAGTCCTCCATCGGACATCGACCGCGAGGATGTCTCGGTTAGCCGGCCGCATGACAAAGGCGGGATCTTTTAAAGCGATGCCACTCGCGAAGTGGCGAGATAAGATTGTAAGTAAATAATTAACTTGATTTCAATTGATATTTGTATAGATATTTGCAACACTTTTCACTTGCACGTTTTTTCATTTTTTTTTCATTGTAGATGGATCTTAAAGCAAAATCCTCCCGGGCGCATTCGTCCCTTCCGGACGGCGGGGACGTCTTGATGACTGCTCTAGGCAAGAAAGACCATCCTGGTCGGGTTCTCGGTGTTCCTGGGAACGTGACCATCAAACAATATTATGGCAAGTCTGCTTCACGAAAGCGGGTGGTCAATGAAGCATCAATTTTGGCTGACATTACTCAGCACCTCATGACCAACCCAGATATTACAACACATCTGATGCAAGGCTTAATAGCCAACCCCGAATTCAAGCAGGCGCTTGCCAGAGAGCTTTCCTCCGTCGGTACATCCCAGGACACCGCAAGGCTTGCCAACGCTTCACATGTGAGCACAAAAGAGAGTTTTAGTAGGGCACATGTGGAGGACGATGAGTTGGCAGCTAGGGAGCGGGAGTTGGAAGTCCAGCGCCATGAGCATGAGTTGGAAATGAAAAGGCGTGAGCTTGAGTTGGACTCCAAACGACGTGAGCTCGAAATGTTAGCAAAGGTATTTATTCATTATTAATGTCCAAAATAGTCAAATAATTACTTGTTTTTTTTTAATTATCAAAAACTTATATATTTTATTTTTCCTAAACTGAAGGCCAAGTCGACGTCGGTGTCGCTGTCACCTATCACTCGTTTGTTCTCACTTGGTGAGGATTATGCGTTTGAGATTTTTGCATGTCCATTGGAGCACGATGGATGGGTGGCACGCCCAAATCAAGAGAGGATATTTTCCTTCGTTGGTGACGATCTCGGGAAAGCCTGCAGAAATAACGTCTGGATGAACAGCAATGTCATCAGTCTCTGGTGCACGTAAGTTAATTTTAATTTTATAACTTATTTATTTTTGGTATTTTTCCATTTAATAATTTATTTTAATTTCAATATATATATTATGTAATTAACATCCACACCCTTTTCATATCTTAGGTATCTCCATCGTCTTGACTTGATAAGGGCGTTGCATCGGTTTACGGTTTCTTAGATCCGTCAATCCTTCCGCCCCGAGTTCTTTGTTGGCGATGCATTGAGTAAATACATAGGGAAGGTGTTGGGAGACAATCCGAAAGAATTATATCTGGCTCCCTACTGTATGGATGACCATTGGCAGTTGTTGGTACTTCACCCGTCTAGGCATACTGTCATATTCTTCTGCTCTCTCCACCATGATCCGCCACCGAAGGTGGTGGAAGCTGTAAATATGTAAGTAACTAATCTTAAATTTAATTTAAGTTTTAATATCAGTTGTTTTTAGTTTATTACACACATGATAAATGAGTTTGTTAATTGATCGACATGATTATTTGTTTAAGATAGCTGACCAAGGCGAGTAGCATAAGTTGCGCCAACGGGAGAAGTAGGACTTCTAAGGCTAAAGCAAATCCTGTATGGAACATCCTCAAGGTTTTGTAGTTTATTTATCAAATAATTATTATTATAATTACTAATTTATGTGTATATTCAACTGACGTTGAAATTAATTTTGTTGGTAGTCTCGATTTCAACCTGACAGTTGGTCGTGCGGCTATTATGTGATGTTTCATATGCTGAACATAGTCTCCGCATCTATTACGGATGGATGGAAGAAGGTAATATTTAAACAACTTGTTAAATTATATATTATAGTTTTGAAGATGACTTGCATTGATGTTATTGTTATTATTTGAACGTGTCTAGGCATTTATCGACCAATCGCCTATTCAAGAAGATGAGTTAAGAGACTTGAGGATGCGCTTCGCTGAATTCTTCTTCAAGTATGCGGCTGAGAAAGGAATTGACAACATACCTCCGCACTACTTAGATAAATAGTTTTTTTGTTAGACTTTAGAAACTAATTAATAACATGTATATATATATATATCCTTAGATAGTTTTGTTTTTTAGACATTGGAACTAAAATTTATTTATATATATACATGGGTTTTGGTTTTAAGTCCCCCATTGTTCAATTTTCCTTTGCAATTCTGTAATGTGTGTGATATTCTGTGTTACTGGGACTGAATGCAGGGATAGCTGAGGGGAGTGATATTTTAAAACTGGATTTAAAAAAATAAACTTATTAACGTCAGTTGTATCAAACAACTGACGTTAATAGTATTTTATAAAATATACAGTACTCTATTAACGTCAGTTGTTTATTACAACTGACGTTAAAATTAAACCTTTAACGTCAGTTCTTTAAAACAACTGACGTTAGTTTTAACAAAATCAACGTCCGTTGTATTAAAGAACTGACGTTAATAGTTTTAGTTTAACGTCGGTTTTGTTAAGGAACTGACGTTAATAGTGTTATATTTAACGTCAGTTCTCAACTGACGTTAAAATATTAACTATTAATGTCAGCTGTATTTACGTCAGTCAGTATTCTGACGTAAAAAAACAATTTTAACTGACGTAAAAAACACTTATTGCACTAGTGCCTGTGGGTTTTCACACGCTAACACAACATGCTTTAGCTAGGTAGCTTGAACAACCTTTACACCACAGAGCGCTCCTTCACCTCGAGATACCACACTCTTGTGAAGAGCCTCGATGTTCTTCATTAGGGATACCTCACCCTAATCACTTAGAGAGACTCCCTCTCTCTTTACAATAAAATAGAACGAAAAATTGATTCCTAACTCTCAATAGTCAGATATACAAATTGAATCACTTATGAGAATGAAACACTCTTTTCACAATAAGCTCAAGAAAGATGATGAATGATATGTGTATTGTATTTGATATTGTTGAAAATGATCCTTTAATCCCACTTTATATAGAAAACAAGTTATAGCCGTTGGGATCAATCAAAACATATTTGGGTTTGATAACAGAATCTGTTTTCTTGATTCTGGTTCTTGAAATAAGATTTTACATTGGCGTCGTCTTCAATCCTCAGGGCTCGTAGTTGATAGTAGACGAGCTCCATATGCCACGTCATTGGACGAATACTCTTTTAACTGGTTGAATGTAACCTAGTAGACGAGTTCCATATGCCACGTCATTGGACGAAGCTTCCCATTAAGGACTTAGCAAGCCAAAGACTTGTGTGGACGAGCGCTTGTATCACTTTAGTGGATGAGCACTTCTGTCACTTTAGTGGACGAGCGCTTCTGTCACTTTAGTGGACAAGCGCTTGTATCACTTTAGTGGACAAGCACTTCTGTCACTTTAGTGGACGAGCGCTTGTATCACTTTAGTGGACGAGCACTTCTGTCACTTTAGTGGACGAGTACTTCTGTCACTTCAGTGGACGAGCGCTTTTGTCACTTGTGTTGGACGATCGCTTCTTTCACTTGTGTTGGACCAGCGCTTCTTATGAAATCTTATTTTCAAAAATCATTTTCATTAACAAAAACTTATTCCTTTTAATGCAGGTTATGAAAATTGATTTTCTTCATGCATCTTTTTAGTTGAGCTATTTTGTGACTAAGAGATTTCTTTCTCTTACAAATCATCGAAGACTTAAATCTAAAATTCTCCGTTAAGCTTGGTCTTGATGATCCTTTGATCTTTGACTTTGCTCTTTTGATTTCTACATGCAGCTCCTTGATTCCTTCAAGTTCTTCCTTGAATATTTTCCTTGAATTTGCTTAATGAACTTGTTGATCACTGCTTGATACCCGTCTTTGCAATTTGACACTAAAACACTTGTATACACATTAAATTGTATTTGTCATATATCAAAATCTCTAAGTCATTGAGTCTAACAAACTCCCCCTTTTGATTATGACAAATATTTTAACAAATTATAAGATCAGAATATAAGTGTAGCAGAAGCTAAGTGTTTTTGATAGATTTATATCATGGTATAAGAGCAGAAGTATATCAGAGCAAAAAATATTATCAGAGTAAAATTTGATTTACTCCCCCTTAATCATGTAAGCTTATAAGCTCCCCCTCAACATATGCATGTATAATTTGTTATTATCCCCTTTCTCTATATCATACTTTTTCCTCCCCTTTTGGCATTATAAAAAAGGTAAAAAAAAAGAAACATTCAAAGCAATAGAGAAGGTAAGCATTTAAACATTCAAACATAGTATATAAAATTGTTCATGATAGAGGGATAGGTGCAGGGATAAATAAAAAAAAACGCGTCCATCTAAAATTGTTCCTTTTTGATTTTCTTTTGTTTCTTTAAAGATTAGATATAGGATTGATCAATTATGCCCAATTCTCTTCTAATGAAAAATAAGCTTTCCTTGTTCAAGGGCTTGGTCAAAATATCAGCAAGTTGTTTAGTTGTATCAACATATTCAATCTCAATTTCTCTACTTTGAATAAAGTTCTTATGATAGAGATCATGTTCAAAGTTAATTGTTGCATAGCAAGCAAAACAAATCATTTAAGGCTTCATCAATTTTCTTAGATTCAATTTGTGAAACAAAAGCCATATGATTATTCCAAGATAGATCAAATAACTTTAATACAACAATGTAGACATATTATTCAATGATATATAAGTCAACACAAAGATTCACAATCATACATTAATAATGATAATTGGAAAACATATTCGATCAATATTATTTATTTATTGTTACCCATTTTGTGTTTGGAGAAGGCTCTATATCATGATTCCAATTTTTGCTCTTGATCTTCCACCACACCTACAAAACATAATTTCATGTTTGTGCTATAGGCACTCAACTTTTCTTGGGTCCTTCATGGTTAGAGTATGATAAAGTTCCTTTTGAAACCCATATTTACCTTATCTGCAATGAATAATTATTTCTCAAATTGCAGAAAGCACATTTTCTATTACAATAATGACATCTAGCATATTGTGATGTATTAGCATAATGAGAAACATGAAATTTTCTAAAGGTTTTTACCTTTCTCTCAATTTTGTACACTAAATCAACTTGGTTTTTCATTTCTTTTTGTTGTCCAATTAATGCATTCAAGTTGTCTTTATCACTAGTAATTCTAGATAGATCACCATTCAAATGATTTATATGTTTCTCCAACTTAGGACAATTATCATATATAGGTGGTTCCAAAACAATAGCCAATCTTTCTTTTACAGCACATTTTTTCTGTTTTTAATTCATCTAGCTCTTTGTTTAAGACATAAAATTTCTATTCCAGGCATGTGATGGTTTTCTTAGACTTAATTAACAATCTAGCAAGTCTAATATGTGATAAATACTTGAAACAGTATAACAATTTATTTTTTTACCTTAACCTTAAGAGCCGGACCAAACCAATCAGATCCAATTGATAAAAAAAAATTAAAATACGACTGATATCAAACCAATATTAGAGAATAAAATAAATTGTGTCTGAAGATATTTACTTTAATTATCATATGATATGAACATAGGCCATTGACCACGAGGATTGCACACTAATCTATAATCTGTATCTATAATCTATAATATATAATAATATATACAAAGCAGAATAATTCAGGTTTTTACATATAGCGAGTTTTTACGGGTGGCGTTCAATCAGAGTCTCGGATGAAATAGTACACGTGTCACTCTCACATTGCATAAAATTTCGGTTCATTAATTACCTGCTACATGGATCATATTTTCATAATTCAATTGGATTTTTCGGGATCAAATCTATAATCTATAATTTATAATCTATATCTCTATATCTATAATCTATAATTTATAATATATACAAAATAGAATAATTCAGGTTTCTATATACAACAAGTTTTTACATGTGGCGTTCAATTGATAGGTGACATTCATCTTTAAGGTGAACATAACTGGGATTTCTCTATCGAACAGGGAATATACCTATTGTGTAAAGAAACTCATCAACGATGCCGACCCCTTGGTAATGTTCAAACATTCCAAAAGCATGGAAATATAGCTTGACCACTAACAAGGATGTTCAATGCCTTTATATTTGAATTTCATGTATTTATATTTTTCTGTGCAAAATTCCATTATATATTGAGTTTTCAATTATATTTCGTTAATTTAGGGTAAATTTATTCCATTATCTGAAGAGTTTATGCCATTATAAATGACTAATGAAGACCAAAATTTAGTAATATTTCAATCTAAGGCCATACACAAATCCAGTATCAATTATAAAAAAAAAGAATTCTAATTCTAATTAATGACTAATTAAAACCAATATATGTCTAATTCTAACGCTATTTATATTAGTCAATTGGCATTGAAATCTCAGCATAAATGAATCATAATTCAAAAAAATCAAATCTCCCATCAAATGAGCATTATTCTGTCCGAAAAAGTCGTTTTTATATCACTTAGTGCAGGAACACTTAGATGGCAGACAAATCACCATTATCTCACCAATTAATCGATCTAATATTCAACACCTAAGTCATTACCTCAAAATATTACAGCAAGATCAAATTTCAATAACACTATACTGAGAAAACTCGTCGAATTTAAATTCATACAGATCATTAATCAACAATTGTATAATAATCACTATAAACATCAAACATCAAACATTCCTATTATATTAGTATGACCAAGAAATCATCAAAGTTTTGATTGTTGGAACCAAAGTGATTTGGATTTAGTTAATCTCTAAGTTTTGATGTTAACAAAAGGATTAAATTTGCTTGGCAAAGTGTTAGTTGGATCTAACAAGGTTATCTAGTTTTGCAGGATCACTTGAATCCTATAAGTTATGAAAACTTATAATAAGTTTTCATATATCTGTTTGGACTTTAAATAAGAAATCCACGTCCACCCGTGTAGACAGGCTGCTCTAAAGCTTGGTAAAGTTATTTATTTTCTTATTTATTTGATTAAACTGAAACTTAAGTAGACGAAGCTTGAGAATTTCTAAGTAGACGAAATATTAAAATATTTCTACTAGACGGAATGTAAGTTTCAAATAGAATAAGCGAGCTTAACTTGCCACGTCATCATACGAGATCCTTTTAAGTGAGTAGACGGACTTTAATGTCACATCACTAGACGGAGATCAAAATAACTCACTGAGATATAGCAAGTCCAAAGACTTGAGTAGACGAGAGGATATGCCACGTCAGTGGACGAGCAAAATGAAAGAGTGAATAGACTTAGTTTCACATATAACTAAGTAGGCGCAATTTTTAAGTAGACGAGCTCATCTTTATGATAAGCCTCCATAAATAATTTCAATCCAGTCCACAATGAATCTTATTTATTTCAAACGATTGATATTTATTTCAAGAGAATTTTTGGTCTTCTCATTTGTTTTATATGCTTAATGCTTTGTTTCCTTGTGAGAAAATCATAGTACCATCGAGGAAATACAAAAAGCAACACAGTGCAATGGGAAATGTAAAACGATATGTACGATAGCACCTTTATGGTTGGAAAAAGCTGGAAGTTAAATAAAGGAGGAAAAACAGTTTTCAAACTGCAAATGCTCAGAGCAGTGAGCCTCCATTTTGTACTACCCTGATAACCAATAATACATTTCAGCATGGCCACAATCAAGCTACCAGTCACAACGGATATTGTGCATTCAATGCTATCTCTAAATAGGAAATTCAAAATGACCGTTGAAGCTTTTCAAGAGTAGAAGAAGGTCACTATAAATAGAGGACCTCAAGCGATGAAGAACAACTTTTGCCAATTCAATATTTACGAGAACTAGCTCTCATTTATTTCATTCTTTCAAAAGCAAAAGTCTTTATTCTTTAGTGTCAATATTGTGAAAATATTATACAGATCTTAAACTTTCATATCCTCACATGTAGTGTGTTAAGAAGATCTTAAGTTGAAATCTATTTGTTAGAGTTAGAGCCTGAAGAGGCTTGGTAAAAAAGGAATACTTGTAGCCTGGAGAGGTGTTGAATACTTGGTTGTAATCTATTTGGAGAAATAGTGGATAAAACCTTCAAGTCGAAGGGACTGGATGTAGCTCTTGGTTGGAAGAGAGTGAAACAGGATAAAATCATCAGCGTGAATCTTCTATCCTTAAACTCTTACAGTTTTATTTGTTTATACTGATTGTGTGGTTTTGATATTTCTTTTGTTAAATCTCAAAAGTTCTTTTTCAACGTGTGAATCTGCTTTATATATCCTCGTCGTGTGATAAAAACAGTTTTAAAAGGTTGTTTTAGAAAAATTATTAACAAGCACAATTCAACCTCCCCCTCTTGTGTTTGCCTGTGTCAACTTCAGTTGGTATCAGAGCTCAGCCTCCAAAGGGTTGAGCATCTAACAAGTGTTGAGGGAGTACTATCCAACAACCATGGATACAGAAGGACAAGCTATCAATAGACCTCCTCTCTTTGATGGAATTGATTATGACAATTGGAAGTAGAGGATGATGGCCTTCTTGGATGCATAGAATAATGTAGATATTTGGGAGCTGATTGAATCCGGCTACACAGAGACAAGAGATGAAGCTGGAGTTACTGTTCCTATAGCCCAATGGACTCAAGAGCAGAAAAACCAACATCAGCTTAATCTAAAAGCTAGGCACTATCTCATGTGTGCTATTACTAGATCTGAACAAAACAAAGTTCAGAGGTGCAATACTGCTAAAGAAATCGGGGATACTCTTGCCCTAGCTCATGAGGGTTCATCACAAGTGAAGGAAT
Organism: Sophora flavescens; assembly: GCA_030762895.1. Classification (NCBI taxonomy): domain Eukaryota; kingdom Viridiplantae; phylum Streptophyta; class Magnoliopsida; order Fabales; family Fabaceae; genus Sophora; species Sophora flavescens. Next base: position 38,448,360 of record CM061068.1, read on the forward strand.
AAAAAATAAGCATGCTGGTTCACCAATATGAACTGTTTAAGATGGCTGATCATGAAACTATAGATCAGATGTTTGGGAGATTTTAGACTATCACCAATAGTCTCAGATCACTTGGAAAAACTTATGAAAATAGAGACCATGTAAGAAAGATTCTGAGAAGTCTCTCAAAGTAATGGAGACCCAAAGTGACTGCTATTCAAGAAGCCAAAAATCTGAACACTCTTTCTCTAGAAGAGCTTCTGGGATCACTCAAGGTGCATGAACTTGAACTAAATGAAGAAGACAATTCCAGAAAAGGAAAATCTATTGCCCTAAAGGCAAAGAAAGCAAGTTCATCAAAAGTCCTCAAAGCTGCTGAATCCTCAGATGATACTGAACCTTCAGACAATGATGAAGGGTCAAATGAAGATGAACTATCTTTCATCTCCAGAAAGATTCAACATATGTGGAGAAATAAATGTGGTTTCAGAAGGAAGCAGTTTAACATAAAGTTTTTCAATGAGAAGTCAGACTCCAAGGAAAAATGTTCACCCTTGTGTTTTGAATGCAAGAAGTCTGGCCATTTCAAAGCTGATTGTCCTGAGCTGAAGGATAAAAAGAAATTCTTCAAAAAGAAGAAAGGTTTAATGGCTATGTGGGAGGATCTGGATCTATCTTCATCAGATGAAGAAGATAATCCTGAGGAAAAGGCAAATATTTGTCTCATGGCAGACACTGCATCAGAAAGTGAATACATTGATGCTTAGGTAATGGACTCTGACCCGTCCACTCTTCAAAATGCTTTTGATGAATTGTTTCATGACTCGTCCATACTGTCTCGAGAGTATAGGAGTCTCAAAAAGAAATTTTCTAAATTGTCTAGAGAATATGATAGGGTTTGCACTGAGAAACAAAACCTTAAAGATGAAAATGACAAACTAAAATCAGTGAATGTCAATCTAGCTGACAAAATAGAGTGTGAGCCTGATGTTTCTTGTGAAGTTGCAAAACTAAAATAAGATGTAACATATCTAACAGACTCTCTGTCAAAGCTTGTGGGTGGCTCAGATAAACTTCGTCTCATTTTAAGGTACTCTAGGTCACCACATGATAAATCTGGCATTGGTTACGACAAAGAGAAGTAAGAAGCATCTCACCAAAAGTTAACACCACATACACAGCATAGAGCTTCAAAAGCTCAAGCTAAACATGCTAAAACCCAGTCTGGCCCATCCAAAACCTTTTGCAAAGTGTGTGGAAATAATGGGCATACTACATCTAAATGCATACATAATAAGCATAGAAAGCATTCTCGTCCAGTGACTACTAGCAAGAAAGGACCCAAGTTAGTTTCGGTACCTAAAGATAAGATAACACCTGTTGCAGATTTGCTTAATAACAGGAAAGAAACAAACATCTTGGTACTTGGATAGTGGGTGCTCAAGACACATGACAGGAGAAAAGTGTATGTTCCAAGACCTTAGAGCTAGATATGGTGACCGTGTCACATTTTGAGGAAACCAGAAAGAGAAGATCGCTGGTATAGGTAAAATTGGTAAACATCCTTTTCCCTCCATTGACAGTGTTCTCTTGGTTAATGGTATTAAACATAATCTACTAAGTATAAGTCAATTATGTGATAGTGGATATGCTGTTTCTTTTGATAAGAACATGTGTAATGTCAAGAAAAATGATGGACCACTTCTATTCACTGCTAAGAGTGACTTGGAGGACCTCTCAAATCAGAGTGTCTCATGTCTAGTGTCCCTTGAAGATTAGCGATGGATTTGTCACAAAAGGCTAGGTCATGCAAGCTTGAAATTAATTTCAAAGCGAAATAAACACAACCTCGTGAGAGGGTTACCAAACCTCAAGTAAAAATTTGATGCTCTCTGCGATGCATGTCAAAAGGGAAAACAAGTCAAGTGTTCTTTTGAATCTAAAACTGTTGTTAGTACCAATAGACCACTAGAGTTGCTACACCTTGATCTTTTTGGTCCAACAAGGACTGCTTCTGTCAGTGGTAAAAAATATGGTCTAGTTATTATTGATGACTACACTAGATGGACATGGGTTATGTTCATAGCTCACAAGAATGAGTCTTTCAAGGTCTTCTCTATATTCTGCAAACATGTACAGAATGAAAAAGGCATGTGTATCACTTCAATCAGAAGTGACCATGGGGGAGAGTTTGAGAATAAACTATTTCATAAGTTCTGTGAAGAAAGTGGTACTCTTCACAACTATTCAATACCAATAACACCACAACAAAATGGTGTGGTAGAGAGAAAGAACATATCTCTTCAAGAGATGGATAGGACTATGCTCAATGATCACTCTGTCCCTAGACACTTATGGACTGAAGCTATTAACACTGCCTGCTACATTCAGAACAGAATATGCATCAGACCTATCTTGAACAAGACTCCTTATGAATTGTGGAAAGAACGAAAACCCAATGTAACATCCCTGGCTACTCTATGGATTGACGACTATCCCCACAAACCAACACGAGTCTTTTCAGCGTGCTTTGTCCTCACTCACACGCTTCCCGGGAAAACATCCCAGGAGGTCACCCATCCCAGAATTGCTCCAGGTCAAGCTTGCTTAACTATGGAGTTCTTAAGTGATAGGTGATGAGTGTGATTTCACCTCATTTTCCATGTACATTTCTGCATGCATTTGCATTTAGTTAGGCCACTTTAGCTGGATTTTGTTTAGTTTTTCCTTTGGAACGGATAAGGTGGTATTGTGTGTTGTTTTGCAGGGATTTACGATTAAATGCCCAAGATTTAGCCATGAGGAAGCTGAGATGAAGAGAAGGCCTGAAAACTGAAGAAAAAGGGGGCCAAAAGTCAGAAGCTGTCACGGCCTGGCCGTGATGGCTATCACGGCCGTGACCCCAAACCACCAAAAGTCAGAATCGATCACGGCTTGGCCGTGATGGAGATCATGGGCGTGAAAAAATGGCTCGTGACGCGAATGTTAGCTCGCCACGCGAGAGACTGATTGTGCCAGACCTCCAAAAGTCAGAATCGATCACGGCCTAGCCGTGATGTACATCACGGCCGTGACCCAAAAACCTCCACAAGTTAGAATCCATCACGGCTTGGCCGTGATGGAGATCACGGGCATGAAAAAGTTGGCTCACGTCGCGAAGAAAGGCTCGCCTCGCGAGAGAGTAATTTTTCCAGAACTGCAAGAGACAGAACCCGTCACGGCCTGGCCGTGATGGCTGTCACGGCCGTGACCGGCCACGAGTTATAAAAGAACCTCTGAGCAGAACAGAAGGAGCATGGAGAAAACCCTAAAAACAGATCCTCTACTGCTGTGGCTGTGATGAGTGTGATTTTACCTCATTTTTCATGTACATTTCGGCATGCATTTGCATATAGTTAGGCCAATTTAGTGTTGATTTTGTATAGTTTTCCCTTTGGAACGGATGAGGTGGTTTCTGGTGTTGTTTTGCAGGATTTAATGGAAAAATGCCCAGGAATCAGCCTTGGTGGAGCTTGGATGAAAAAAGAGATTAGAAGTGAAGATTATGAGCCAAGCAGAGAGTATCACGGCCTGGCCGTGATGGCCCTCACGGCCGTGAGGGAGCAGTAGCTGAAGAAAGATTGAGCCAAAAGTCAGAAGCTGTCACGGCCTGGCCGTGATGGCTATCACGGCCGTGACCTGCTAGTTGGAAAAGTCAGAAACGATCACGGCCTAGCCGTGATGGATATCACGGCCGTGATGAATAAGTGAATGAAGAGGCGCCCAAGTCAGAGACCATCACGGCCTGGCCGTGATGGCTGTCACGGCCGTGACGGGCGACGGACCTATAAGTGAACCTGCACTGAACAGAAACCGGAACCAACTTTTAACCTAAAATAATCTGCACTTGGAGGCAGGCTGAGGCTGGCGGCTGGAGAGGGTTTCTACCCAAATAGGGGGGCGTTTTCTCTGCTCTTGGATGGGGAGAAGATGGAGGAAGCTTGTCTATGAGTGTTCTCCATCCCTTTTCTCATTCTGTTTTGTATTTCCTTTTATCATGAGTAGTTAAATCCCCATTGTTGGGGTTAGATGAAACTTTTCTGAACTTGTTGTATTTGAATTGGTGTTTAATGCAAGTCTCTATTTCCTTATGAGTATGTGATTCTATTCTTAAAGCTTTCCTTGGATTAGCTACCCATAGGAATGATATGTTGCCTTGATAGATGACTGGAAGGTTGGTGTTAAGGCATGCTCATGAATCATATGCCAAGTTGTTCAAGAATCTAGACATAGGTGTTGAATGCTTGCAATCTTATGAGTCTTGACTTAATGCAAAATCACAAATTAATCCACCTAAGACATTAGGGTTTGATTTGGGGTTTTAGGCTCAATGCACCTAAGACATTAGGCTTGAGTATTTTAGAAAAGGCTTGATTGACATAATTGAATTAGGACTTGTGTTAGAAGCCATTTCATTGCAACTGAGGGAGGATTAGTGTAGTCTAACCCTGACAATTCTAGCCACATCCCTGTTTGCATACCAAGTGTTTGACAAAATTCTAAAAAGGCAAAAATATTTTGTTTCTTTATTTTCTGCTTAATCTCTCATACTTTATTTTAGTCTAGATAGTTGTTAAGCTTGCGAATTGGTAATTGACAACCAATCCCTATGGATACGATAACCGGTCTCACCACCGTATTACTTGATTGCGACGAGGTGCACTTGCCTTTAATTATATTTCTAAAAATACACGCAACAAGTTTTTGGCGCCGTTGCCGGGGATTGGTTTTGTCAATATCATTAGTAACAAATGAGACAACTAGTTTAGACATTTTTATTTTATTCTTCTGTATATAATTGATCTCTTTCTTTTGTTAGTTTTGTATATATTTGTTTTTGTGTTTCTTTGATCTTGTGCTTAATTGTCCGTGAGGTGAAAAATTGATTAGATAGGATCATGGACTACAATTGGTATCAACCATCTGATGCAGAAAGTGAATTATCTGAGCTGCAGCTGCGGGTAGATATGCTGCAGTTGGCCGTAAAAATCCAACAAGTGAGTGATGAGCTGTCAAGGGCAACTGTCCCTCCTCCACCAATGGTAGTTTGTTCTGAATGGGGAAATCAATTTCCCAACACTTCTACTCCATGGTGGGGGAACCCTCCAAACAATGCTTTGATGGATGAAGGGGAACATTGGGAATCTTCCACACCTTGGTATGATGAGCCATCCCCATTGGAAGTTGCTTGGGAGAACTTCAAATCCGCATTCCCAGTCGAGGTTGAGCAACCTATCCCGGATAGTCAATCTCACTTAGAGGCTGTTTTGGAGAACTTCATGGCAACAACAATGGAAGAATTCAAGAATCAAGAAGATGCCATTCGAAGTCTCGGGGTACGTATTGAGGAACTCTCTAACCTACTATCCAAAATGCCAGATGAGGACTTGATGGATGATGATGAAGATGATGCAATGATGGATGAGGAGGAAGAAGAAGAAGTGGGAGCAACCGAGTCAAGAAGTGAAGACCCTGTTTTGGAGAACATAGTTGCACCACTCCCCATTGAACCCTTGACTAAAGAGCCTGAAAGGAAGAGGCATTTGGAGGATAGCTATGTCACCATGCTCGGGGATGATCAAGAACTTGTGAAATTAAATGATGCTATTGGCCCCTATGCATGTGTGGAATGTGATGGGAGAAACACTTGTGTGGTTTGTGCGGAGATTTCTGCATATTTGGAAGGTGATGGATTTGGCGATGCTGAGAGTGAAGATGGTACAGAAGCCAGAACAGCACCAATGATCCTCTCGATTTGTTTGCCACCTCATATTTTAAAGCAGTCAACAATGGAGTTCATGCCTCTACCTGAGGTTGAACCCCATTTTTATTGGGAAGATTTTATGGATAAAGGGGTCATCTTTGATCCGAGTGGAATTGAAAAGCGCTTCCCATTTGAAGAAGTCGGCATGAATTTCGAGTGCTCACTTCCACATTTTTGCTGCAAATCGTGGGATCCAGGTGAAGGATCTCTCGCATGGTTAGCATTCCTTGGTCCTTATACCACAGGTTATGGGATCCAGGTGGATGCTTCTTGATGAGTCAAGCTAGTGACGTTAAAGAAGCGCTTATTGGGAGGCAACCCAACTTTTCTTAACCCTTCTCTTTAGTTAATTTTGTTTTTGCTTTAACCTCTTGAATAATTTGAGAAGCTCAAGAGGTTTGTTAATAATTTTGTTGAGTGTCTTCAGATTTTGAATAAAGGAAGGAGAAAAAGAGCAGGGAGAAACAAAGCCAAAAAGCATGTGAGCCAACACCCGCTACCGCCTCGGTAAGCCGTTCCAATTTTTTTTGCTTTATTTTATTTTTCTCTCCTCTCCAACTTGATTGTTTACATTGGGGACAATGTAAATATTTAAGCTTGGGGTAGGGGTATTTTGCATATGTTCATATCTTGCATTGTAAATATTGCATTCATATAGGTTTAGTCTTGCATGATCACATGAATTGATTGCCCTTGCTTTGATTGAGCTTATAATTGTGAGAGCTAAGTGCCAACTTTTTTGTGATAGTGAATTTTTGAACCCAATTCTGTTTATTCTTGTGATATGGCTGCAAATGAATATGCTTGAGATGATTTCGGATAGTTGATGATTAGCATATGTTTCTTTAGACTTATGTTTCTCACTGGTTCTTGAACTGATAAATGTGAGCTTTTGAGCCATTAGGGGGTACTCACTAAATCTGCCCCCATTCTTTGTGTAGAGTGTTATTCCTCTTGGTTTGTTTTCTCTAGAACTTGACTTAAAACCATTTTGAAGCTTAGAAATTTTTTGGAAATATTTTTGAAAATGATTGAGGCAATAGGTATTTTTCGGGCCTTGTGAGCTTTGAATGTGTAAATGCTACCCTTAGTTGCCCAATTTTGAGCCTGAAAGAATAAAATGCTTTTCTTGGTGCCCTGAAAAATTTTGATACATATACTTGATATGGGACCTTCTAAAGTATCACAAAAAGGGTGAAAAAGGTAGTTGAAAGTTTGGGATGAAAGAATCAGTTTAAAAAAAAAAAAAAATTTCTCCCCTTCTCCAAATAAAAAGAAAAAAAAGAAAAAATTAAAAATAAATAGAGAAGGGGATGACAAAAAGCAATAAAAGAAAAAGAAAAGAAAAGAAAGGTGGAAAAATGTATTGAAAACCCAAGAAGGTATTTTAGAAGGTGTCTTGTGTTGAAATGTTTGATACTTGGTTTAGCCTTTTGAAATATCCCCTTTCTTGTTATCCCCACCTAAAGATTAATCCCATGGCCACGTTACAACCAAATAAAGACCTCCTGATTCTTAGTTGTTTTCATAAATAAAGTGGAGATTTGGTTGATAGTCAAGCATATGGTAGGAATCATTCCTTGAGGAAAATGGAGCGAATTGTTATATATACTTGAACACTTGAGTGAGTGAGGCAAGAAAGAGAGCCAAGCAAGTAAACAAGCTTGGGGTGAGCTTCAAGTGAGCAAGAGTGCCCGAATCAGTGAGAATGTGAGTCTAGGAAACTTAAGCCCCTAATTGGACTTGAATTGATTGTCTCTTGCTGAAGTGTTTGAATTGCCTATTGCTTGGATCATTTTACTCGGGTTCTTAGTTCACTATCCATGCTTTGACTGTTTATCTCTTCGGCCTTAGTTTTTGCTTGAGGACAAGCAAAGTCTTAAGCTTGGGGTGATTTGATGAGTGTGATTTTACCTCATTTTTCATGTACATTTCGGCATGCATTTGCATATAGTTAGGCCAATTTAGTGTTGATTTTGTATAGTTTTCCCTTTGGAGCGGATGAGGTGGTTTGGTGTTGTTTTGCAGGATTTAATGGAAAAATGCCCAGGAATCAGCCTTGGTGGAGCTTGGATGAAAAAAGAGATTAGAAGTGAAGATTATGAGCCAGCAGAGTATCACGGCTGGCGTGATGGCCCTCACGGTAGTGAGGGAGCGATGGTGAAGAAAGATTGAGCCAAAAGTCAGAAGCTGTCACGGCCTGGCCGTGATGGCTATCACGGCCGTGACCTGCTAGTTGGAAAAGTCAGAAACGATCACGGCCTAGCCGTGATGGATATCACGGCCGTGATGAATAAGTGAATGAAGAGGCGCCCAAGTCGAGAGACCATCACGGCCTGGCCGTGATGGCTGTCACCTGGCCGTGACGAGGCGACGGACCTATAAGTGAAACTGCGGTGAACGAAACAGGAACCAACTTTTAACCTAAAATAATCTGCACTTGGAGGCAGGTGAGGGTGGCGGTGGAGAGGGTTTCTACCCAAATAGGGGGCGTTTTCTGCTCTTGGATGGAGAGAAGATTGAGGAAGCTTGTCTCTGCGTGTCCTCCGTCCCTTTTCTCATTCTGTTTTGTATTTCCTTTTATCATGAGTAGTTAAATCCCCATTGTTGGGGTTAGATGAAACTTTTCTGAACTTGTTGTATTTGAATTGGTGTTTAATGCAAGTCTCTATTTCCTTATGAGTATGTGATTCTGTTCTTAAAGCTTTCCTTGGATTAGCTACCCATAGGAATGATATGTTGCCTTGATAGATGACTGGAAGGTTGGTGTTAAGGCATGCTCATGAATCATATGCCAAGTTGTTCAAGATTCTAGACATAGGTGTTGAATGCTTGCAATCTTATGAGTCTTGACTTAATGCAAAATCACAAATTAATCCACCTAAGACATTAGGGTTTGATTTGGGGTTTTAGGCTCAATGCACCTAAGACATTAGGCTTGAGTATTTTAGAAAAGGCTTGATTGACATAATTGAATTAGGACTTGTGTTAGAAGCCATTTCATTGCAACTGAGGGAGGATTAGTGTAGTCTAACCACGACAATTCTAGCCACATCCCCTGTTTGCATACCAAGTGTTTGACAAAATTCTAAAAAGGCAAAAATATTTTGTTTCTTTATTTTCTGCTTAATCTCTCATACTTTATTTTAGTCTAGATAGTTGTTAAGCTTGCGAATTGGTAATTGACAACCAATCCCTGTGGATACGATAACCGGTCTCACCACCGTATTACTTGATTGCGACGAGGTGCACTTGCCTTTAATTATATTTCTAAAAATACACGCAACAAGTTTTTGTATGCGTGTATTTTTAGAGAAATATAATTAAAGGCAAGTGCACCTCGTCGCAATCAAGTAATACGGTGGTGAGACCGGTTATCGTATCCACAGGGATTGGATGTCAATTACCAATTCGCAAATTCAACAACTATCTAGACTAATCTAAAATATGAGTGATTAAACAGAAAATAAAATGTTTTTGGTCTTTTAGAATTTTTAACAAACACTTGGTATGCAAACAGGGATGTGGTTAGAATTGTCGGGTTTAGACTACACTGATCCTCCCTTAATTGCAATGAAATGGTAATCAACACAAGTCCTAATTCAATTATGCCAATCAAGCCTTTTCTAAATTACTCAAGCCTAATGTCTTAGGTGCATTGAGCCTAAAACCCCAAATTAAACCCTAATGTCTTAGGTGGAATAACCTAAGATTTTGCATTAAGTTAAGACTTATAATATTGCAAGCAGCCAACACCTATGTCTAGATTCTTGACCTACTTGGCATATGATTCTTGAGCATGCCTTAACACCAACCTTTCAGTCATCTATTAAAGCAACATATCATTCCTATGGGTAGCTAATCCAAGGAAAGCATTAAACGCAGAATCACATACTCATACGAAATAGAAACTTGCATTAAACACCAAATCAAATACAACAAGTTCAGAAAAGTTACATCTAACCCCAACAATGGGGATTTAACTACTCATGATAAGGAAATACAAAAAGGAAAAAGAGAAGGGATGGAGAGCACTCATAGACAAGCTTCCTCCAATCTTCTCTCCATCCAAGAGCAGAGAAAATGCCCCCCTTCTGGGTAGAAACCCTCTCCAGCCACCAGCCTCAGCCTGCCTCCAAGTGCAGCTTCTTTAGGTTAAAAGTTCGTTCCCTTTTCTGTTCAGTGCAGGTTAATTTATAGGTCCGTCGCCCGTCACGGCCGTGACAGCCATCACGGCCAGGCCGTGATGGTTTCTGACTTGGGCGCCTCTTCATTCACTTATTCATCACGGCCGTGATATCCATCACGGCTAGGCCGTGATCGTTTCTGACTTTTCCAACTAGCAGGTCACGGCCGTGATAGCCATCACGGCCAGGCCGTGACAGCTTCTGACTTTTGGCTCAATCTTTCTTGGCCATCGCTCCCTCACGGCCGTGAGGGCCATCACGGCCAGGCCGTGATACTCTCTGCTTGGCTCATAACCTTCACTTTTCAAGCTCTTTTTCAGCCAAGCTCTACCAAGGCTGATTTCTGGGCATTTTTCCATTAAATCCTGCAAAACAACACACAGAAACCACCTCATCCGTTCCAAAGGAAAAACTATACAAAATCAACACTAAATTGGCCTAACTATATGCAAATGCATGCAGAAATGTACATGGAAAATGAGGTAAAATCACACTCATCAAATCACCCCAAGCTTAAGACTTTGCTTGTCCTCAAGCAAAAACTAAGGCCAGAAGAGATAAACAGTCAAAGCATGGATAGTGAACTAAGAACCCGAGTAAAATGATCCAAGCAATAGGCAATTCAAACAATTCAGCAAGAGACAATCAATTCAAGTCCAATTAGGGGCTTAAGTTTCCTAGACTCACATTCTCACTGATTCGGGCACTCTTGCTCACTTGAAGCTCACCCCAAGCTTGTTTACTTGCTTGGCTCTCTTTCTTGCCTCACTCACTCAAATGTTCAAGTATATATAACAATCCGCTCCATTTTCCTCAAGGAATGATTCCTACCATATGCTTGACTATCAACCAAATCTCCACTTTATTTATGAAAAACATTTAAGAATCAAGAGGTCTTTTATTTGGTTGTAACGTGGCCATGGGATTAATCTTTAGGTGGGGATAACAAGAAAGGGATATTTCAAAAGGCTAAACCAAGTATCAAACATTTCAACACAAGAAACCTTCTAAAATACCTTCTTGGGTTTTCAATACATTTTTCCACCCTTCTTTTCTTTCTTTTTCTTTTTATTATTTTTTTGTCATCCCCTTCTCTATTTATTTTTCTTTTTTTTTTCTTTTATTTGGAGAAGGGGAAATTTTTCAAATCAAGATTTTTTTTTTATTTTTATTTTTTTTTCTTTTTTCTGATTCTTTTCCCAAACTTTCAACTACCTTTTCACCCTTTTTGTGATACTTTAGAAGGTCCCTTATCAAGTATATGTATCCAAATTTTTCAGGGAACCAAGAAAAGCATTTTAATCATTCAGGCTCAAAATTGGGCAACTAAGGGTAGCATTTACACATTCAAAGCTCAGAAGGCCAGAAAAATACCTATTGCCTCAATCATTTTCAAAAATGTTTCCAAAAAATTTTAAGCTTTAACATGGTTTTAAGTCAAGTTCTAGAGAAAAACAGTCCAAGAGGAATAACACTCTACACAAAGAATGGGGGCAGATTTAGTGAGTACCCCCTAATGGCTCAAAAGCTCACATTTATCAGTTCAAGAACCAGTGAAAAACACAAGTCTAAAGAAACATATGCTAATCATCAACTATCCAAGATCATCTCAAGCATATTCATTTGCAGCCATATCACAAGAATAAACAGAATTGGGTTCAAAAATCCACTATCACAATTTAATTGGCACTTAGTTCTCACAATCATAAGCTCAATCTAAGCAAGGGTAATCAATTCATGTGATCATGCAAGACTAAACCTATATGAATGCAATATTTACAATGCAAGATATGAACATATGCAAAATACCCCTACCCCAAGCTTAAAGATTTACATTGTCCCCAATGTAAACAATCAAGTTGGAGAGGAGAGAAAAATAAAATAAAGCAAAAAAAATTGGAACGGCTTACCGAGGCGGTAGCGGGTGTTGGCTCACATGCTTTTTGGCTTTGTTTCTCCCTGCTCTTTTTCTCCTTCCTTTATTCAAAATCTGAAGACACTCAACAAAATTATTAACAAACCTCTTGAGCTTCTCAAATTATTCAAGAGGTTAAAGCAAAAACAAAATTAACTAAAGAGAAGGGTTAAGAAAAGTTGGGTTGCCTCCCAATAAGCGCTTCTTTAACGTCACTAGCTTGACTTATTTAGAAGCATCCACCTGGATCCCATAACCTGTGGTATAAAGACCAAGGGATGCTAACCATGTGAGATCCTTCACCTGGATCCCACGATTTGCAGCAAAAATGTGGCAGTGAGCGCTCGAAATTCATGCCGACTTCTTCAAATGGGAAGTGCTTTTCAATTCCACTCGGGTCAAAGATGACCCCTTTATCCATAAAATCTTCCCAATAAAAATGGGGTTCAACCTCAGGCAGAGGCTGGTGGCTGGAGAGGGTTTCTACCCAGAAGGGGGGCATTTTCTCTGCTCTTGGATGGAGAGAAGATTGGAGGAAGCTTGTCCATGAATGCTCTCCATCCCTTCTCTTTTTCCTTTTTCTATTTCCTTATCATGAGTAGTTAAATCCCCATTGTTGGGGTTAGATGTAACTTTTCTGAACTTGTTGTATTTGATTTGGTGTTTAATGCAAGTTTCTATTTCGTATGAGTATGTGATTCTGCGTTTAATGCTTTCCTTGGATTAGCTACCCATAGGAATGATATGTTGCTTTAATAGATGACTGAAAGGTTGGTATTAAGGCATGCTCATGAATCATATGCCAAGTAGGTCAAGAATCTAGACATAGGTGTTGGCTGCTTGCAATCTTATAAGTCTTAACTTAATGCAAAATCTCAGGTTATTCCACCTAAGACATTAGGGTTTAATTTGGGGTTTTAGGCTCAATGCACCTAAGACATTAGGCTTGAGTAATTTAGAAAAGGCTTGATTGGCATAATTGAATTAGGATTTGTGTTAGAAACCATTTCATTGCAACTAAGGGATGATTAGTGTAGTCTAACCCTGACAATTCTAGCCACATCCCTGTTTGCATACCAAGTGTTTGTAAAAAATTCTAAAAGAGCAAAAACATTTTGTTTTCTGTTTAATCCCTCACACTTTAGTTAAGTCTAAATAGTTGTTGAATTTGCGAATTGGTAATTGACATCCAATCCCTGTGGATACGATAACCGGTCTCACCACCGTATTACTTGATTGCGACGAGGTGCACTTGCCTTTAATTAATTATATATCTTAAAATTCGCGCATCAAGTTTTTGGCGCCGTTGCCGGGGATTGGTTTTGTCAATATCATTAGTAACAAATGAGACAACTAGTTTAGACATTTTTATTTTATTTTTCTGTATATAATTGATACTTTTCTTTTGTTAGTTTTGTATATATGTGTTTTTGTGTTTCTTTGATCTTGTGCTTAATTGTCTGTGAGGTGAAAAATTGATTAGATAGGATCATGGACTACAATTGGTATCAACCATCTGATGCAGAAAGTGAATTATCTGAGCTGCAGCTGCGGGTAGATATGCTGCAGTTGGCCGTAAAAATCCAACAAGTGAGTGATGAGCTGTCAAGGGCAACTGTCCCTCCTCCACCAATGGTAGTTTGTTCTGAATGGGGAAATCAATTTCCCAACACTTCTACTCCATGGTGGGGGAACCCTCCAAACAATGCTTTGATGGATGAAGGGGAACATTGGGAATCTTCCACACCTTGGTATGATGAGCCATCCCCATTGGAAGTTGCTTGGGAGAACTTCAAATCCGCATTCCCAGTCGAGGTTGAGCAACCTATCCCGGATAGTCAATCTCACTTAGAGGCTGTTTTGGAGAACTTCATGGCAACAACAATGGAAGAATTAAAGAATCAAGAAGATGCCATTCGAAGTCTCGAGTGCACGTATTGAGGAATTCTCTAACCTACTATCCAAAATGCCAGATGAGGACTTGATGGATGATGATGAAGATGATGCAATGATGGATGAGGAGGAAGAAGAAGAAGTGGGAGCAACCGAGTCAAGAAGTGAAGACCCTGTTTTGGAGAACATAGTTGCACCACTCCCCATTGAACCCTTGACTAAAGAGCCTGAAAGGAAGAGGCATTTGGAGGATAGCTATGTCACCATGCTCGGGGATGATGAAGAACTTGTGAAATTAAATGATGCTATTGGCCCCTATGCATGTGTGGAATGTGATGGGAGAAACACTTGTGTGGTTTGTGCGGAGATTTCTGCATATTTGGAAGGTGATGGATTTGGCGATGCTGAGAGTGAAGATGGTACGAGGCTGAACAGCACCAATGATCCTCTCGATTTGTTTGCCACCTCACATTTTAAAGCAGTCAATAATGGAGTTCATGCCTCTGCCTGAGGTTGAACCCCATTTTTATTGGGAAGATTTTATGGATAAAGGGGTCATCTTTGACCCGAGTGGAATTGAAAAGCACTTCCCATTTGAAGAAGTCGGCATGAATTTCGAGCGCTCACTGCCACATTTTTGCTGCAAATCGTGGGATCCAGGTGAAGGATCTCACATGGTTAGCATCCCTTGGTCTTTATACCACAGGTTATGGGATCCAGGTGGATGCTTCTAAATAAGTCAAGCTAGTGACGTTAAAGAAGCGCTTATTGGGAGGCAACCCAACTTTTCTTAACCCTTCTCTTTAGTTAATTTTGTTTTTGCTTTAACCTCTTGAATAATTTGAGAAGCTCAAGAGGTTTGTTAATAATTTTGTTGAGTGTCTTCAGATTTTGAATAAAGGAAGGAGAAAAAGAGCAGGGAGAAACAAAGCCAAAAAGCATGTGAGCCAACACCCGCTACCGCCTCGGTAAGCCGTTCCAATTTTTTTTGCTTTATTTTATTTTTCTCTCCTCTCCAACTTGATTGTTTACATTGGGGACAATGTAAATCTTTAAGCTTGGGGTAGGGGTATTTTGCATATGTTCATATCTTGCATTGTAAATATTGCATTCATATAGGTTTAGTCTTGCATGATCACATGAATTGATTACCCTTGCTTAGATTGAGCTTATGATTGTGAGAACTAAGTGCCAATTAAATTGTGATAGTGGATTTTTGAACCCAATTCTGTTTATTCTTGTGATATGGCTGCAAATGAATATGCTTGAGATGATCTTGGATAGTTGATGATTAGCATATGTTTCTTTAGACTTGTGTTTTTCACTGGTTCTTGAACTGATAAATGTGAGCTTTTGAGCCATTAGGGGGTACTCACTAAATCTGCCCCCATTCTTTGTGTAGAGTGTTATTCCTCTTGGACTGTTTTTCTCTAGAACTTGACTTAAAACCATGTTAAAGCTTAAAATTTTTTGGAAATATTTTTGAAAATGATTGAGGCAATAGGTATTTTTCTGGCCTTCTGAGCTTTGAATGTGTAAATGCTACCCTTAGTTGCCCAATTTTGAGCCTGAATGATTAAAATGCTTTTCTTGGTTCTCTGAAAAATTTGGATACATATACTTGATAAGGGACCTTCTAAAGTATCACAAAAAGGGTGAAAAGGTAGTTGAAAGTTTGGGAAAAGAATCAGAAAAAAGAAAAAAAAAATAAAAAAAAATCTTGATTTGAAAAATTTCCCCTTCTCCAAATAAAAAAAAAAAAAGAAAAATAAATAGAGAAGGGGATGACAAAAAAATAATAAAAAGAAAAAGAAAGAAAAGAAGGGTGGAAAAATGTATTGAAAACCCAAGAAGGTATTTTAGAAGGTTTCTTGTGTTGAAATGTTTGATACTTGGTTTAGCCTTTTGAAATATCCCTTTCTTGTTATCCCCACCTAAAGATTAATCCCATGGCCACGTTACAACCAAATAAAAGACCTCTTGATTCTTAAGTGTTTTTCATAAATAAAGTGGAGATTTGGTTGATAGTCAAGCATATGGTAGGAATCATTCCTTGAGGAAAATGGAGCGGATTGTTATATATACTTGAACATTTGAGTGAGTGAGGCAAGAAAGAGAGCCAAGCAAGTAAACAAGCTTGGGGTGAGCTTCAAGTGAGCAAGAGTGCCCGAATCAGTGAGAATGTGAGTCTAGGAAACTTAAGCCCCTAATTGGACTTGAATTGATTGTCTCTTGCTGAATTGTTTGAATTGCCTATTGCTTGGATCATTTTACTCGGGTTCTTAGTTCACTATCCATGCTTTGACTGTTTATCTCTTCTGGCCTTAGTTTTTGCTTGAGGACAAGCAAAGTCTTAAGCTTGGGGTGATTTGATGAGTGTGATTTTACCTCATTTTCCATGTACATTTCTGCATGCATTTGCATATAGTTAGGCCAATTTAGTGTTGATTTTGTATAGTTTTTCCTTTGGAACGGATGAGGTGGTTTCTGTGTGTTGTTTTGCAGGATTTAATGGAAAAATGCCCAGAAATCAGCCTTGGTAGAGCTTGGCTGAAAAAGAGCTTGAAAAGTGAAGGTTATGAGCCAAGCAGAGAGTATCACGGCCTGGCCGTGATGGCCCTCACGGCCGTGAGGGAGCAGTAGCCGAAGAAAGATTGAGCCAAAAGTCAGAAGCTGTCACGGCCTGGCCGTGATGGCTATCACGGCCTGGCCGTGATGGCTATCACGACCGTGACCTGCTAGTTGGAAAAGTCAGAAACGATCACGGCCTAGCCGTGATGGCTATCACGGCCGTGATGAATAAGTGAATGAAGAGGCGCCCAAGTCAGAAACCATCACGGCCTGGCCGTGATGGCTGTCACGGCCGTGACGGGCGACGGACCTATAAATTAACCTGCACTGAACAGCAAAGGGAACGAACTTTTAACCTAAATAAGCTGCACTTGGAGGCAGGCTGAGGCTGGTGGCTGGACAAGTCTAAAGAAACATATGCTAATCATCAACTATCCAAGATCATCTCAAGCATATTCATTTGCAGCCATATCACAAGAATAAACAGAATTGGGTTCAAAAATCCACTATCACAATTTAATTGGCACTTAGTTCTCACAATCATAAGCTCAATCTAAGCAAGGGTAATCAATTCATGTGATCATGCAAGACTAAACCTATATGAATGCAATATTTACAATGCAAGATATGAACATATGCAAAAACTTGTTGCGTGTATTTTTAGAAATATAATTAAAGGCAAGTGCACCTCGTCGCAATCAAGTAATACGGTGGTGAGACCGGTTATCGTATCCACAGGGATTGGTTGTCAATTACCAATTCGCAAGCTTAACAACTATCTAGACTAAAATAAAGTATGAGAGATTAAGCAGAAAATAAAGAAACAAAATATTTTTGCCTTTTTAGAATTTTGTCAAACACTTGGTATGCAAACAGGGATGTGGCTAGAATTGTCAGGGTTAGACTACACTAATCCTCCCTCAGTTGCAATGAAATGGCTTCTAACACAAGTCCTAATTCAATTATGTCAATCAAGCCTTTTCTAAAATACTCAAGCCTAATGTCTTAGGTGCATTGAGCCTAAAACCCCAAATCAAACCCTAATGTCTTAGGTGGATTAATTTGTGATTTTGCATTAAGTCAAGACTCATAAGATTGCAAGCATTCAACACCTATGTCTAGATTCTTGAACAACTTGGCATATGATTCATGAGCATGCCTTAACACCAACCTTCCAGTCATCTATCAAGGCAACATATCATTCCTATGGGTAGCTAATCCAAGGAAAGCTTTAAGAACAGAATCACATACTCATAAGGAAATAGAGACTTGCATTAAACACCAATTCAAATACAACAAGTTCAGAAAAGTTTCATCTAACCCCAACAATGGGGATTTAACTACTCATGATAAAAGGAAATACAAAACAGAATGAGAAAAGGGATGGAGAACACTCATAGACAAGCTTCCTCCATCTTCTCCCCATCCAAGAGCAGAGAAAACGCCCCCCTATTTGGGTAGAAACCCTCTCCAGCCGCCAGCCTCAGCCTGCCTCCAAGTGCAGATTATTTTAGGTTAAAAGTTGGTTCCGGTTTCTGTTCACTGCAGGTTCACTTATAGGTCCGTCGCCCGTCACGGCCGTGACAGCCATCACGGCCAGGCCGTGATGGTCTCTGACTTGGGCGCCTCTTCATTCACTTATTCATCACGGCCGTGATATCCATCACGGCTAGGCCGTGATCGTTTCTGACTTTTCCAACTAGCAGGTCACGGCCGTGATAGCCATCACGGCCAGGCCGTGATAGCCATCACGGCCAGGCCGTGACAGCTTCTGACTTTTGGCTCAATCTTTCTTCAGCTCATCGCTCCTCACGGCCGTGAGGGCCATCACGGCCAGGCCGTGATACTCTCTGCTTGGCTCATAATCTTCACTTCTAATCTCTTTTTTCATCCAAGCTCCACCAAGGCTGATTCCTGGGCATTTTTCCATTAAATCCTGCAAAACAACACCAGAAACCACCTCATCCGTTCCAAAGGGAAAACTATACAAAATCAACACTAAATTGGCCTAACTATATGCAAATGCATGCCGAAATGTACATGAAAAATGAGGTAAAATCACACTCATCAAATCACCCCAAGCTTAAGACTTTGCTTGTCCTCAAGCAAAAACTAAGGCCAGAAGAGATAAACAGTCAAAGCATGTATAGTGAACTAAGAACCCGAGTAAAATGATCCAAGCAATAGGCAATTCAAACACTTCAGCAAGAGACAATCAATTCAAGTCCAATTAGGGGCTTAAGTTTCCTAGACTCACATTCTCACTGATTCGGGCACTCTTGCTCACTTGAAGCTCACCCCAAGCTTGTTTACTTGCTTGGCTCTCTTTCTTGCCTCACTCACTCAAGTGTTCAAGTATATATAACAATTCGCTCCATTTTCCTCAAGGAATGATTCCTACCATATGCTTGACTATCAACCAAATCTCCACTTTATTTATGAAAACAACTAAGAATCAGGAGGTCTTTATTTGGTTGTAACGTGGCCATGGGATTAATCTTTAGGTGGGGATAACAAGAAAGGGGATATTTCAAAAGGCTAAACCAAGTATCAAACATTTCAACACAAGACACCTTCTAAAATACCTTCTTGGGTTTTCAATACATTTTTCCACCTTTCTTTTCTTTTCTTTTTCTTTTATTGCTTTTTGTCATCCCCTTCTCTATTTATTTTTAATTTTTTCTTTTTTTTCTTTTTATTTGGAGAAGGGGAGAAATTTTTTTTTTTTTTTTAACTGATTCTTTCATCCCAAACTTTCAACTACCTTTTTCTCCCTTTTTGTGATACTTTAGAAGGTCCCTTATCAAGTATATGTATCAAAATTTTTCAGGGCACCAAGAAAAGCATTTTATTCTTTCAGGCTCAAAATTGGGCAACTAAGGGTAGCATTTACACATTCAAAGCTCAGAAGGCCCGAAAAATACCTATTGCCTCAATCATTTTCAAAAATGTTTCCAAAAAATTTCTAAGCTTCAAAATGGTTTTAAGTCAAGTTCTAGAGAAAACAAACCAAGAGGAATAACACTCTACACAAAGAATGGGGGCAGATTTAGTGAGTACCCCCTAATGGCTCAAAAGCTCACATTTATCAGTTCAAGAACCAGTGAGAAACACAAGTCTAAAGAAACATATGCTAATCATCAACTATCCGAAATCATCTCAAGCATATTCATTTGCAGCCATATCACAAGAATAAACAGAATTGGGTTCAAAAATTCACTATCACAAAAAAGTTGGCACTTAGCTCTCACAATTATAAGCTCAATCAAAGCAAGGGCAATCAATTCATGTGATCATGCAAGACTAAACCTATATGAATGCAATATTTACAATGCAAGATATGAACATATGCAAAATACCCCTACCCCAAGCTTAAAGATTTACATTGTCCCCAATGTAAACAATCAAGTTGGAGAGGAGAGAAAAATAAAATAAAGCAAAAAAAATTGGAACGGCTTACCTAGGCGGTAGCGAGTGTTGGCTCACATGCTTTTTGGCTTTGTTTCTCCCTGCTCTTTTTCTCCTTCCTTTATTCAAAATCTGAAGACACTCAACAAAATTATTAACAAACCTCTTGAGCTTCTCAAATTATTCAAGAGGTTAAAGCAAAAACAAAATTAACTAAAGAGAAGGGTTAAGAAAAGTTGGGTTGCCTCCCAATAAGCGCTTCTTTAACGTCACTAGCTTGACTCATCAAGAAGCATCCACCTGGATCCCATAACCTGTGGTATAAGGACCAAGGAATGCTAACCATGTGAGATCCTTCACCTGGATCCCACGATTTGCAGCAAAAATGTGGAAGTGAGCACTCGAAATTCATGCCGACTTCTTCAAATGGGAAGCGCTTTTCAATTCCACTCGGGTCAAAGATGACCCCTTTATCCATAAAATCTTCCCAATAAAAATGGGGTTCAACCTCAGGTAGAGGCATGAACTCCATTGTTGACTGCTTTAAAATATGAGGTGGCAAACAAATCGAGAGGATCATTGGTGCTGTTAAGCCACGTACCATCTTCACTCTCAAGATCGCCAAATCCATCACCTTCCAAATATGCAGAAATCTCCGCACAAACCACACAAGTGTTTCTCCCATCACATTCCACACATGCATAGGGGCCAATAGCATCATTTAATTTCACAAGTTCTTCATCATCCCCGAGCATGGTGACATAGCTATCCTCCAAATGCCTCTTCCTTTCGTGCTCTTTAGTCAAGGGTTCAATGGGGAGTGGTGCAACTATGTTCTCCAAAACAGGGTCTTCACTTCTTGACTCGGTTGCTCCCACTTCTTCTTCTTCCTCCTCATCCATCATTGCATCATCTTCATCATCATCCATCAAGTCCTCATCTGGCATTTTGGATAGTAGGTTAGAGAGTTCCTCAATACGCACTCCCGAGACTTCGAATGGCATCTTCTTGATTCTTGAATTCTTCCATTGTTGTTGCCATGAAGTTCTCCAAAACAGCCTCTAAGTGAGATTGACTATCCGGGATAGGTTGCTCAACCTCGATCGGGAATGCGGATTTGAAGTTCTCCCAAGCAACTTCCAATGGGGATGGCTCATCATACCAAGGTGTGGAAGATTCCCAATGTTCCCCTTCATCCATCAAAGCATTGTTTGGAGGGTTCCCCCACCATGGAGTAGAAGTGTTGGGAAATTGATTTCCCCATTCAGAACAAACTACCATTGGTGGAGGAGGGACGATTGCCCTTGACACTCATCACTCACTTGTTGGATTTTTACGACCAATCTGCAAAGATATCTACCCGCAGCTGCAGCTCAGATAATTCACTTTCTGCATCAGATGGTTGATACCAATTGTAGTCCATGATCCTATCTAATCAATTTTTCACCTCACAGACAATTAAGCACAAGATCAAAGAAACACAAAAACAAATATATACAAAACTAACAAAAGAAAGAGATCAATTATATACAGAAGAATAAAAAAAATAAAAAAAATGTCTAAACTAGTTGTCTCATTTGTTACTAATGATATTGACAAAACCAATCCCCGGCAACGGCGCCAAAAACTTGATGCGTGAATTTTAGAGATATATAAATAAAGGCAAGTGCACCTCGTCGCAATCAAGTAATACGGTGGTGAGACCGGTTATCGTATCCACAGGGATTGGATGTCAATTACCAATTCGCAAATCCAACAACTATCTAGACTAATCTATTATATGAGTGATTAAACAGAAAATAAAATGTTTTTGGTCTTTTAGAATTTTTAACAAACACTTGGTATGCAAACAGGGATGTGGTTAGAATTGTCGGGTTTAGACTACACTGATCCTCCCTTAATTGCAATGAAATGGTAATCAACACAAGTCCTAATTCAATTATGCCAATCAAGCCTTTTCTAAATTACTCAAGCCTAATGTCTTAGGTGCATTGAGCCTAAAACCCCAAATTAAACCCTAATGTCTTAGGTGGAATAACTTGAGATTTTGCATTAAGTTAAGACTTATAAGATTGCAAGCAGCCAACACCTATGTCTAGATTCTTGACCTACTTGGCATATGATTCATGAGCATGCCTTAATACCAACCTTTCAGTCATCTATCAAAGCAACAAATCATTCCTATGGGTAGCTAATCCAAGGAAAGCATTAAACACAGAATCACATACTCATAACGAAATAGAAACTTGCATTAAACACCAAATCAATTACAACAAGTTCAGAAAAGTTACATCTAACCCCAACAATGGGGATTTAACTACTCATGATAAGGAAATACAAAAAGGAAAAAGAGAAGGGATGGAGAACACTCATAGACAAGCTTCCTCCAATCTTCTCTCCATCCAAGAGCAGAGAAAACGCCCCCCTTTTTGGGTAGAAACCCTCTCCAGCCACCAGCCTCAGCCTGCCTCCAAGTGCAGCTTATTTTAGGTTAAAAGTTGGTTTCCTTTTCTGTTCAGTGCAGGTTAATTTATAGGTCCGTCGCCCGTCACGGCCGTGATAGCCATCACGGCCAGGCCGTGATGGTTTCTGACTTGGGCGCCTCTTCATTCACTTATTCATCACGGCCGTGATAGCCATCACGGCTAGGCCGTGATCGTTTCTGACTTTTCCAACTAGCAGGTCACGGCCGTGATAGCCATCACGGCTAGGCCGTGATCGTTTCTGCTTGGCTCATAATCTTCACTTCTAATCTCTTTTTTCATCCAAGCTCCACCAAGGCTGATTCCTGGGCATTTTTCCATTAAATCCTGCAAAACAACACTAGAAACCACCTCATCCGTTCCAAAGGGAAAACTATACAAAATCAACACTAAATTGGCCTAACTATATGCAAATGCATGCCGAAATGTACATGAAAAATGAGGTAAAATCACACTCATCTTTTGTTCATCTCTGTAACTCTTTCTTTTGTTTTATCTTCAATTATGTGTAGCTAAACTCCCCTTTGTTGGGGTTAGATTATTGCTTATCTGAACTTGGTTGTAAAATGACTTGATTATAATACAGTTTCCTTCTTCTTTATGAGTGTATGATTCTATGCTTAATGCTTTCCTAGGCTTGATCATCTTAGGAATGATTAGTTGCTTTGATAGACAATTGAAAGGTTGATGTTAAAGCATGCTCATGAATCATATGCCAAGTAGTCCAAGAATCTAGACATAGGTGTTGGCTGCTTGCAATCTTATGAATCTTTATTCTTAATGCAATTTCTCTGATTAATCCACCTAAGACATTAGGGTTTAATTTGGGATTTTAGGCTCATTCCACCTAAGACATTAGGGTTTGAGTATATTAGAAAAGATTCGATTGTCATAAGTGAAGTAGGAACTGTGTTAGTTATCATTTCATAACAATCAAGGGAGGATTAGCTTAGTCTAACCCTAACAATTCTATCTAATTGTTATTCACATTTCTGTCTGCATTTTAACTGTTTGATAAAATTCCAAAAAGAACAAAAACATTTAATTCTTGTTTGCTTGTTAGATGATAGAGCTACCTTCACTCCAAAATTTGATCGCCTAGATAGTAGTCTAATTTGCGAAGTGGTAATTGTCCACGATCCCTAAGAACGATATCCGGTCTTACCGTTTTATTACTTGCAACGAACCGGTACACTTGCCGAGTCCGTGTCAAGTTTTTGGCGGCGTTGCCGGGGATCGGTGTGCCAATATCACGAGTACCAAAGGGGACTCCTAATTTAGGCATTTTTACTGTTTTCCTACTGTGTTTTTTCTTTCTTATTTTCTGTTTCTCTGCTGTAAATTTCTGTTGTGTGCTGTTTTTCTGTTTTGCTGTTTGTTCTGCGCTACTCTGTTTGTTCAGTGTATGCGAGGTACAATCGACTCAGGTGAACTACAATTCGAACCTGAGATCGAGAGACTCTGTAGAAGGAATAGAAAGAAAGCCAAGGCAAGACAGAACAGAGAAAGAGCATCTTCTAGTAGACAAGAGCAACAAGTTGAGTTACCCAGTGTGCAAGAACCACAAATTGAAGTAGCAGCTGTCACCATGGCAGAAGATAATGCACCAAGGAGAACAATGGGGGACTACACTTCCCCTAGAGTTGATAGATGTGGAACTCCGATTGTGAGACCCGCAGTGGCTTGCAATAATTTCGAAATCAAGGCATCACTTCTCCACCTTGTGCAGCAAAACCAGTTTGGAGGTTTGGAGAGTGAAGACCCTCATGGTCACATTGGTACTTTCATTGAGCTGTGTGACACCATCAAGTTAAACAGAGCTTCCGATGAGGCCATTCGTTTAAGGCTTTTCCCTTTCTCTTTGAGGGATAGAGCTAAGTTATGGCTGCAATCTCATCCTCATGGAAGCATCATCACCTGGAATGATTTGGTCAGCAAGTTTTTATCTCGCTTCTTCCCTCCGTCAAGAATGATTAAGTTAAGATCAGAGATTAATGCCTTTGCACAAAGGGATGGTGAGTCACTCTATGAAGCCTGGGAGAGATTCAAGTCCTTACTCACAGCTTGTCCCAATCATGAACTAGAGACATGGCAGCAGGTTGCAACATTTGTTAATGGGCTCAACAGGAATTCAAGAAGTATGATTGAAGCGGCTGCAGGAGGGACATTGAGTCAGAAGACGCCCGAAGAAGCAAAGGACTTGATTGAGAACATGGCTAACAATGACTATCAAATGCCTAGTTCTCGATCAATGGTCAAGAGAGGTGTTCTAGAGCTGGATGAAATTGGCGCTCTCAAGGCACAAATGGCTATTCTTACCAAGCAATTGGGGTCGGTTCAACTGCAGAATTCTCAACTACAAGCTGTCCAAGTTCAAGGTACCTCAGTGTGTGATTTCTGTGGAGGCAACCATGCAAATGGAAACTGTGAGATCAATGTGGTTGGAAGTTCGGGACAAGAAGAGGTAAATTATATGGGCAACCAAGGGCCTAGAAATGATCCTTACTCCAACACCTACAATCCGGGGTGGCGCAACCATCCTAACTTTGGTTGGAGACAAGGGCAAAGTTCAAGTACTCAAGCAAAGCCTCCTCAAGAGAGTTCAAGCAAATTGGAGAACATTCTAGGCCAGTTCATGCAAGCTACTCAAGAGACTATGAAGAATCAGAATGCCTCAATCAAGAACTTGGAGCATCAAATAGGCCAACTAGCAAGGCAGATGGCAGAGAGACCTCAAGGACAATTTCCTGGGGATACTGAGAAGAACCCAAAGGAAGATTGTAAGGCCATTATTACAAGAAGTGGGAGAGTGTTAAATCCACAAGAAAAAGAGAGGGAAGAAAAGACAAGTGATGCTGGAATTGATGAGGTACAGTTTGAAGAGGTAAACAATGAAGAACCCGGAACTTCCCAAGATACTACCTCTATTCCCCTCTTGGTGTAGAAGCTGAAAAACCGCAGAGAGGAGAAATTGGTTGATGAAGAATTTGCGAAGAAGAAGACTAAAAGACAGATTCTAGAAGAGGTTGATAATCCCAAAGAGCTGCCCCCATATTTGAGTAATCCCGCACTTCCCCAACGGTTGAAGAAGGAGGCAAAAGATCAGCAGTTTTCTAAGTTTTCGGATGTATTCAAAAAGCTACAAATCAACATCCCGTTTCTTTGAAGCTCTACAAGAGATGCCTTCCTACGCAAAATTCATGAAAGAGATCCTTACAAACAAAAGAAGGTGGAAGGAGGAGACGGTGATGCTTATCAAGAGTGCGGTGCTATACTTCAAAGGAAGCTGCCAAGAAAGATGAAGGACCGGGCAGCTTCACTATCCCATGCATGATTGGTCATCCGAACATAGGGAGAGCATTGTGCGATTTAGGGGCAAGTATTAATCGATGCCGCTCTCCATTTTCAAGAAGTGGGGATTGGTGAGGTAAAACCAACGAGGGATTTCTCTTCAATCGGCGCACCGCTCCATTACATATCCCTATGGTGTTGTGGAGGATTTGTTGGTGAAGGTAGATAAATTCATTTTTCCAGCAGATTTTGTGGTGTTAGATATGGCTGAAGATGGTGACACTCCTCTGATTCTTGGGAGACCATTCTTAGCAACAGGTAGAGCCCTGATCGATGTCAATCAAGGGGAATTGGTGCTTTGGGTACAAGACGAAAAGGTCACCTTTAATGTGTTTGAAGCGATGAAACACCCAAGCGACAAGGACACATGCATGATAGTGGACCTCATTGATTCATTATCTGACAAGAGTTTGCACCAGAAGTTTGAAGATTCATTAGAAGCAGCTCTAATGGTAGAGGATGTAGAAGAAGAAGTATGTGCAGAAGAAGTTGATCTCATGATTAAATCTCTGGAGGCTTGTCTGGTTGTGAATACTGATGAAGACAAAGTCGTGGAAGATGTGAGAATTGAAGACAAGGGTGACCCACCGGTGCTAGAGTTGAAAGAATTACCATCCCATCTCCGTTATGCTTTCCTTGGGATGAACTCTTCATTCCCAGTTATCATCAGTAGTGGGTTGAATTCCTTGGAAGAAGAGAAGCTGTTGAGGGTGCTTAGGGAGCACAAATCTGCAATCGGGTGGTCTATGTCCGATTTGAAAGGGATAAGCCCCTCCTTTTGCATGCACAAAATCCGTGTGGAGGAAAATTTCAAGCCGGTTAGACAACCCCAACGAAGACTCAACCCGAATATGAAAGAAGTTGTGAGGAAGGAGATTGTGAAGTTGTTGGATGCGGGCATTATCTATCCCATCTCCGATAGTCCATGGGTGAGTCCGGTCCAAGTTGTGCCGAAGAAAGGGGGGATGACAGTGGTAGCAAATGAAAAGAATGAACTTATTCCCTCTAGGACCGTGTCTGGATGGAGGGTATGCATTGATTACAGAAGACTGAATGAGGCCACCAGAAAAGATCATTTCCCTTTGCCCTTCATTGATCAGATGTTAGAGCGGTTGGCGGGCCATGCTTTCTATTGTTTCCTTGATGGGTACTCCGGGTATAACCAGATTGTGGTTGACCCAGAGGACCAAGAGAAGACCGCTTTCACCTGTCCTTATGGAGTCTATGCATACAGGAGAATGCCATTCGGGTTGTGTAATGCACCCGCCACTTTTCAAAGGTGCATGCTATCCATATTTTCTGATATGAATGAAAAATTTATTGAGGTATTTATGGACGATTTTTCTGTGTTTGGTGATTCTTTTGATAACTGTTTGAATAATCTTGCCTGTGTTCTAAAAAGATGCCAAGAAACTAACCTTGTTTTAAATTGGGAAAAATGTCATTTCATGGTTAGGGAAGGTATAGTTCTTGGGCATAAAATTTCATCACGGGGGATGGAGGTTGATAGAGCCAAAATTGAAGTGATTGAAAAACTTCCTCCTCCCTTAAATGTGAAAGGTGTTAGAAGCTTCCTAGGGCATGCGGGTTTTTATAGAAGGTTTATAAAAGATTTTTCAAAGATTGTGAAACCCCTATGCAAGCTTTTGGTAGCTGATACTCCTTTTATATTTGATGATGATTGCATGCATGCCTTCCAAGTTTTGAAAGAAAAACTCACCACCGCACCGGTCATTGCACCTCCAGATTGGAGTTTACCATTTGAGCTAATGTGTGATGCAAGTGACTATGCGGTGGGAGCCATTTTGGGCCAAAGAAAAAATAAAGTGTTGCATGTCATTTACTATGCCAGTCGTGTGCTTAATGATGCCCAATTGAATTACACCACGACTGAAAAAGAATTGCTTGCTGTGGTATTTGCTTTTGATAAATTTAGATCCTACTTGATTGGGTCAAAACTCGTCTCTACACTGATCATTCTGCTTTGAGATATCTTATGACTAAACAGGATGCCAAGCCAAGGCTTATTAGGTGGATACTACTACTCCAAGAGTTTGATTTGGAAATAAAGGACAAGAAAGGAGTGGAGAATGTGGAGGCTTCCACAAGCAGATGTTCAAGCAGAAGCAAGGTTGCCAATTCAAGAGGAATTCCCAGATGAACAGTTGTTTGTGGTGCAAGTGGCACCTTGGTTCGCGGATATTGCAAATTACAAGGCAGCCAATAAGATTCCGAAGGACTTCACTGCACAACAGAGGAAGAAGCTCATTCATGATGCCAAATTCTATATATGGGATGAGCCGTATCTTTTCAAAAGAGGTTCGGATGGAATTCTGAGGAGGTGCATACCGGAAGAAGAGATTAATGGGGTGTTGACCCACTGCCACAACTCACCCTATGGAGGACACTTTGGTGGTGAGAGGACCGCCATGAAGATTTTGCAATGTGGGCTATTTTGGCCCACTATTTTCAAGGACTCCAGAGCTTGGGTGATGAAATGTGATAAATGCCAGAGGACCGGCAGTATTTCCAAGAGAAATGAGATGCCCTTAAAGGGTATATTAGAGGTGGAGCTCTTCGATGTGTGGGGGATCGACTTCATGGGCCCTTTCCCGTCATCTTACAAGAACAAGTACATTCTGGTGGCGGTTGATTATGTGAGCAAGTGGGTGGAAGCCGTGCCAACTCTGAAAGATGATGCAAGAACTGTGATAAGTTTTGTGAGGAAGAATATTTTTACCCGGTTTGGGACCCCTAGGGCTATCATTAGTGATGGGGGTACTCACTTTTGCAATAATGAGTTCAATGCAGTGCTTGCCAAGTTTGGGGTGAACCACAAAGTTACTACACCATACCATCCCCAAACCAGTGGGCAAGTGGAATTGTCCAACCGGGAGTTGAAGAGAATTTTGGAAAAAACTGTGAACAATGCAAGGAAGGATTGGGCGAAGAAATTGGATGATGCACTTTGGGCCTATCGGACTGCTTATAAGACACCTATTGGTATGTCACCTTACCAATTAGTGTTCGGGAAATCATGTCACCTTCCGGTAGAGCTACAACACCGTGCTTTTTGGGCAGTGAAGGCCCTAAACTTTGATACAAGGCTGGCCATGGACAAGAGGATGCTTCAATTGAATGAGTTGGATGAGTTCCGACTCTTGGCTTATGAGAGTGCTAGGATATACAAGGAAAGAACAAAGTTCTGGCATGATAAGTACATTCTTCCCAAGAAATTTGAAGAAAGCCGTCAGTTTCTTTGTTTAACTCAAGACTCAAGCTCTTTTCGGGCAAATTGAGATCAAGATGGTCAGGCCCATTCTATGTCAAGTCTGTCTCTCCATTTGGTTCAGTTAAATTGGAAGATCCATCATCCGGTGATACCTTCACTGTTAATGGACAAAGGCTAAAGCACTACCTTGGAGGCAACTTTGATCGTCAGGCGGTCTCCGTCACTCTTCAGGCACCATCTTAAAAAAAAAATGAAAAAAAAAAAATTCATCCGTCAAGCTAGTGACGTTAAAGAAGCGCTTATTGGGAGGTAACCCAAATTTTATTTTCATCTTCTCTTTTGTTTTTTGATTTCTCCTCTTGAATAATTTGAGAAGCTCAAGAGGTTTGTTAATAGTTTGTTGAGTGCTTTTAGATTTTGAAGGAAAGAGGAGAAGAAGGGCAGGAGGAAACAAAACCAGAAAGCATGTGATTCAGCATCACTACCACCTTGGTGAGTTGTTCCAGTTTTCTCCCCTCTCTGAACTTAATTATTTACATTGAGGACAGTGTAAGTCTTTAAGCTTGGGGTAGGGGTAATATTTTTTCTTGCATTGTAAATATTGCATTCATATAGGCTTAATTTTGCATGATCGCATGATTCGGTTACCCCTGCTTAAATTGAGCTTTTGATTGTGAGAGCTAAGTGCCAATTTTTCTGTGATAGTGAATTTTTGGACCCTGAATTGTCTATTCTTGTGATATGGCTTCAATAAATATTCTTGAGATGGTCTTGGATAGTTGATGATTAGCATGTGTTTCTTTAGACTTGTGTTCCTCACTAGTTTTTGAACTGATAAATGTGAGCTTTTGAGCCATTAGGGGGTACTTACTAACTCTGCCCCCGTTCTTTGTGTAGAGTGTGTTCCTCTTGGATTGTTTTTCTCTAGAACTTGACTTGAAACCATTTCGAAGCTTGAAAATTTTTGAGAACATTTTTGAAAAGGATTGAGGAAATAGGTGTTTTTTCTGGCCTTCTGAGCTTTGAATGAATAATGCTACCCTTAGTTGCCCCATTTTGAGCCTGAATGAACAGCATGCTTTTCTTGGTACCCTGAAATGTTGTGTTAAATATGCTTATGAGGGACCTTCTAAAGTATTGTGCAAAAAGGGTTGGAAAATGTAGTTGAAAGTTTGGGATGATGAAAAGAAAAAGAAAAAATGAATCTGAAAAAAATTTATTTCTCTTGAATTGAAAAATCTCCTCTTCTCCAAACAAAAGAAAAAAAAAGAAAAAAAAAAGAGAAAAAGAAATAAAAATGGAGAAGGGGATGACAAAAAGGAATGAGAAGTAAAAAGAAAAGAAAAGAAAGAAAGAAAGGTGGAAAAATGAATGAAAAACCCAAGAAAGTATTTTAGAAGGTGTCATGTGTTGAAATGCTTGATACTTGGTTTAGCCTTTTGAAATGTCCTTTTCTTGATTACCCCACCTAATGATTAATCCCATGGCCTCATTGCAACCAAAGAATAAGACCTCTTGATTCTTAGATGTTTTCATTAATAAAGTAAAGATTTGGTTGATAGTCAAGCTTATGGTAGGAATCATTCTTTGAGGAAAATGGAGTGAAATGTCACATTCCCTTAACACTTGAGTGAGTGAGGAAAGAAAGAGAGCCAAGCAAATGAACAAGCTTGGGGTGAGCTTCAAGTGAGATAGAGTGCCCGAATCAGTGAGAATGTGAGTCTAGGAAAACTAAGCCCCTAATTGGACTTGAATTGATTGTCTCTTGCTGAAATAATTGAATGCCTGTTACTTGGATCATTTTACTCGGGTTCTTAGTTCACTATCCATGCTTTGTTTATTTCGGTCTTATGGCCTTGGTTTTTGCTTGAGGACAAGCAAAGTCTTAAGCTTGGGGTGATTTGATGAGTGTGATTTCACCTCATTTTCCATGTACATTTCTGCATGCATTTGCATTTAGTTAGGCCATTTTAGCTGGATTTTGTTTAGTTTTTCCTTTGGAACGGATAAGGTGGTATTGTGTGTTGTTTTGCAGGGATTTAAGATTAAATGCCCAAGATTTAGCCATGAGGAAGCTGAGATGAAGAGAAGGCCTGAAAACTGAAGAAAAAGGGGGCCAAAAGTCAGAAGCTGTCACGGCCTGGTCGTGATGGCTATCACGGCCGTGACCCCAAACCACCAAAAGTCAGAATCGATCACGGCTTGGCCGTGATGGAGATCATGGGTGTGAAAAAATGGCTCGCGACGCGAATGTTAGCTCGCCACGCGAGAGACTGATTGTGCCAGACCTCCAAAAGTCAGAATCGATCACGGCCTAGCCGTGATGTACATCACGGCCGTGACCCAAAAACCTCCACAAGTCAGAATCCATCACGGCTTGGCCGTGATGGAGATCACGGGCATGAAAAAGTTGGCTCACGTCGCGAAGAAAGGCTCGCCTCGCGAGAGAGTAATTTTGCCAGAACTGCAAGAGACAGAACCCGTCACGGCCGCCAGCCGTGATGGGCACATCGCCGCCGTGACCGGCCACGAGTTATAAAAGAACCTCTGAGCAGAACAGAAGGAGCATGGAGAAAACCCTAAAAACAGATCCTCTGCTGCTGTGGCTGCTGTGCAACATTCTATGGAGCTCTCTCCTTTGTTCATCTCTGTAACTCTTTCTTTTGTTTTATCTTCAATTATGTGTAGCTAAACTCCCCTTTGTTGGGGTTAGATTATTGCTTATCTGAACTTGGTTGTAAAATGACTTGATTATAATACAGTTTCCTTCTTCTTTATGAGTGTATGATTCTATGCTTAATGCTTTCCTAGGCTTGATCATCTTAGGAATGATTAGTTGCTTTGATAGACAATTGAAAGGTTGATGTTAAAGCATGCTCATGAATCATATGCCAAGTAGTCCAAGAATCTAGACATAGGTGTTGGCTGCTTGCAATCTTATGAATCTTTATTCTTAATGCAATTTCTCTGATTAATCCACCTAAGACATTAGGGTTTAATTTGGGATTTTAGGCTCATTCCACCTAAGACATTAGGGTTTGAGTATATTAGAAAAGATTCAATTGTCATAAGTGAAGTAGGAACTGTGTTAGTTATCATTTCATAACAATCAAGGGAGGATTAGCTTAGTCTAACCCTAACAATTCTATCTAATTGTTATTCACATTTCTGTCTGCATTTTAACTGTTTGATAAAATTCCAAAAAGAACAAAAACATTTAATTCTTGTTTGCTTGTTAGATGATAGAGCTACCTTCACTCCAAAATTTGATCGCCTAGATAGTAGTCTAATTTGCGAAGTGGTAATTGTCCACGATCCCTGAGAACGATATCCGGTCTTACCGTTTTATTACTTGCAACGAACCGGTACACTTGCCGAGTCCGTGTCAATAGGCTACCGAAACGAAGATACATCTTGTTAGTATAGGTAGTACCAATCAATTCATATAAGCCTTCCTCAACTGTATAGTCCCATACCTACACAGTCTCAGGATCCTTCTCATTCGGGTGTGTAATCGGTTCATTCATGTCTCCCTCCGCCTAGAAGCCTGCCAGGAGCCGCTCATTGTCCATGCCTTCTTGCACCGGCGACCACTCCCCGCCCTCGTCGGCACCCGGGTGTTACACCCAACATTTCATTTTTCATCCATTTGGTTGTAAATGCTATATACTGAACACTAAAGATCAACTTGGTAAGTTTGATGCAATAGTAGATAATAGAATTCTGTTAGGATATTCTGAAACTTCAAAAGGCTTTAGAGTTTACAATTCTAGAACTTTAGTTGTAGAAGAATGTATTCATGTCAAGTTTGATGACAAGCAGCCTGATAAGAAATTATCAGAGCTAGATAAAGCTTTTGCAGGTCTTGATCTAAATATCTCAGGAGATACAACACAGATTAAAGCTGATGATCAAGTAGACGACCCTCCTCAACAACCAGAACTAGAAACATCCACTTCTCAACAAGAAAATGTTCAGATATCTTGGTACTTCAAGAATTACCATCCACAAGATCAGATCATTGGAAATCTCAATGATAGGCTAAGAACCATATCAACCTTCAAAGAACAAGATGATTCCACACTTGTCTCTAAGTTGGAACCAAAGACAGTAGATGGCTCTGCTGGACGATGGTTGGATTCTAGCTATGCAAGAAGAACTGAATCAGTTTGAAATAAGTAATGTTTGGACTCTGGTACCCTTGCCTAAAGATAAATCAGTTATTGGAACAAAATGGGTTTACAGAAACAAGTTTGATGAAAATGGTAAAGTGGTAAGAAATAAAGCAAGACCTGTTGCACAAGGATACTCTCAAGAAGAAGGTATAGATTGCACTGAAACTTTTGCACCTTTTGCTAGATTAGAAGCAATTAGGATTTTACTTTCTTTTGTTGCACATCATAGCATTATGCTTTTTCAAATGGATGTTAAAAGTGCTTTTCTAAATGGCTTTATTAATGAAGAGGTATATGTTATGCAACCTCCGGGTTTTGAAAGTGAAACCCAACCTGAACATGTATATAAGCTTAAGAAAGCTTTATACGGCCTCAAGCAAGCTCCTAGAGCTTGGTATGATAGACTAAGTTCATTTCTAATGGAAAACGGCTTTAATAGAGAAAAGGTTGATACAACCCTGTTTAGAAAATCCTTAAAATCTAATTTATTAGTTGTGCAATTATATATTGATGATATTATATTTGGTGTTACTAATGAATCTCTGTGCAAAGAGTTTTCTAAGCTTATGCAGAAAGAGTTTGAAATGAGCATGATGGGAGAACTCAAATTCTTCCTTGGACTTCAAGTTAAACAAAGTGTGGACGAGGTGTACATCCATCAAATTAAATATACAAAGGAACTACTAAAGAAGTTTAAGATGGATGATTGCAAGTCAATGAATACCCCTATGCACCCCACGTCCATACTGAACAAAGATGATAAAGAGAAATAGGTAGACCAAAAGGTATATAAAGGTATGATAGGATCTCTCTTATATTTTACTGTGTCTAGGCCTGATATTATGTTCACTGTGTGCTTATATACTCGATTTCAATCTGATCCTAGAGTATCTCACTTATCAGCAGTTAAAAGAATATTCAGATATTTGAAAGGTACTATTAATCTAGGTTTGTGTTTTAAGAAATGTAAAGATTACAAATTAGTTGGTTTTTGTAATGCTGACTATGCTGGAGATAGAATTGAAAGAAAAAGTACCAGTGGATGATGTCACTTCATTGGAGCTTATCTTGTCTTATGGTCAAGCAAAAGACAAAGTACCATTGCCTTATGTTGAAGCTGAGTATATTTCAGCTGCCAGCTGCTGCTCACAACTTCTTTGGATCAAACATCAATTGGAAGACTACAATGTGTTTGCAAGTAGTATCCCACTTATGTATGATAATACTGCTGCAATTAATTTATCTAAGAATCCAATATTGTATTCTAGAGCTAAGTATATAGAAATTAAACATCATTTTATAAGGGATTATGTGCAAAAAAGTGTGATTGATATACAATTTGTAGATACTGACCATCAATGGGCATATATCTTTACTAAACCTCTTGCTGAGGACATATTTATTTTTATTAGGAAGTATCGCAATATGCTATGTGTGGATTGATTAAGGTGTCCAGCCTAAAGAATCTTTGTTGATGTATGTGAGTCTAAAGCACTTCAAGTCCATTGTATGACTAAAATACGCGTCCATTGCATATCGCGTCCATTGTATTTGTGTGCCGCGTGAGACACCCCGTTGTGCCATCACGTATTTATTTATGTTAATCGCGTACCTAACGTTAGAATACGTAAAAATTAGAACTTATAAAACATACAACGTTGTACAATTTAAAGCATCATACTATTATATAAAACATACATACACACCATTTATTCATGCATTAGAGCATTTAAACACTGTCTAGGGTATCCTATCAGTAGGATCCCTTACAGCTACATACTTACACAAACTATTATAGATAGCGGAAAGTTAACGTCTTATATGACTCACTGGCCCTAGACACTAAACTACATCGCTGGAATCCACAGCTCGTCCTCTCACATCCAGTTCATACGGAGTTCCATCTAGTTCCTCGATAACTGGTTCCTCTATCGGATCTTCTCATACGATCATATGATAAAGTATATACCAAATACAGAAAATAGGGGATAAGAAACAGTTCTATCATCAAAAGCGGAAAGGAATACATAGCATACAATTTAATAATAGTCACATACACTCATCACATATCAATAACATTCATCCTCGAAGTATATTAACATCCTCCACCCTTCGCGCTCATGTAACGGATCCTGTATGGTAACATGACCACCACTAGTCTTGTCACACATCCTCATTCCCGTTAGGGATGTTAGTCAGTCGTCCAAGCAACACGTCCCCAAAAACTGGTGCACACCCCCATTCCCGTTAGGATGCTCATTCAAGAATGATACCATTCCCCCATTCCCGTTAGAGAATAGCTGCACATTTTAAATCTAAGATGGGACGATCCCGCGAGAACTTCTGACCTCGTGTATTCCCAACACACGGTTGTGAATAAAAATGCATATATATATATATATATATATATATATCACTAACCCGCATCTATTACAATCTAGTGCCTCAACCTTTCACCACGGTCTCAACACACATTCCATGTCATATCTCATCTATAAAATAATTAATTTAGGCTAGGCACTTCTAAACCCATGTTATTCTCTCACCCACATACATATCTCCCGAACAACATATATCCTTGCCTAAAAGTCAACTAAGCATAAATCAACATATATTGCAGATTATCAAACAAAACATATTATGCATAGTAAAATAATAATAAATATTCAAATAACACAAAACATCACATAAAACAGTTTACCATAATCAGCCAATCACAAATAATTCAATAATGGTAAAATCAGACATTCTCAAATATTCTAAAATTATCCTAACGTCGATAAACCTACAATCCTCAAATCATCATTGGTATTACGGAAAAGTTTCCAATGTGATTTTGGTCTTGTCGATAACTCAACCATTAGTAGGGTTTAGGTCGCCCTACACCATTATTATAAATTATATACTACTTATCCGTTCCGACGATGGAATGGTTCTTTCCCCCACCAGATTGACGTGCGTGCTTTCCCGTACAAGCTCCGAATACGTTCACGCTACTGCCATGAACCTCATCACGCTGTCCAACAACATCCACAAATCTTCCACCATCCATCCTTACACAACCACCGTTCCGCTTTCCGTCCCGATTTCACGTACGAGTATCACAATTCGTCGGAAATACAAAATACCAACCGAATCAACAATAGGGTTTAAAATAAATAAATCTATTTAAATCAAGAGACAAAATCAATGAAAAAATTTACGAGAACAACGACTGGACTTAGGGGAAATCGGATTCAAAATAAGCTCATGAATCCTAGGGAAAAGCTACCAAAACAGGGCTACTTTTCGAGCTCCATTTCTCTGGACATATATTTTTTACAAAAATGAACGGTGACAATGAATAACTATTCTTCCTACACCTTCTCACAAATTTTAAACCCGATCCAACGGTTAACAAATCTCAGATCGCAATTCCTTGGTGACAGCTTATATGGTATCCGGGTTGAGTTTCTCACCTCCTAGGCCTACTGTCCGAGCTTCATATATCACACTATGGAGCTGTGTTCCAAATTCTGACCGTTGGATATGAATAACCACAAGTATTGAAACTTATTCTAAAATTTTGGAATGATCCAACGGTTGAAGAGTGTTTGGAGACTCCCTCACTGCGACTGCTCCAACTAGGTTTTAAAGCTTCCAACAAAGGCTTCTTGCAACTATTGAGGTTTCTCTCTCAATTCTTCTCCTCTAATATGAAGTAGTGGTTTATAAAGAGAGTTAAGGGGATGAGGAAGAGGATCCTCCATTGAAATGAAGAAAAGAATGATCCAAGATGCAAGCTTTGCCATCATGGAGTCTTAGGTTTTTGAGAGAAATGACTTAGAGAATTATGATGAAATGGATGAATGAATTGCATCCAATGATTAAGGAAAGAGGGAGGGATGCGTCCAAATGAGATTTAGGGGCATAAAAATGTGTTTTTAAAGTGAGAAGAGAACCATGGTTGAGTTTACTTAACATAGGTTAAGTTAGAAAATAATATAATAACTTAACTATAGTTAATAGTAATCATAGTTAGGTTGAAATGTGTGACTAAGAATGAAGGTAGGTGTGACTGATTTTGGACCACATCTCATGAGTCATCCATGACTCATCGATCCAATCCATTAGCGGTTCCCTAAAATCCCGTACTCAGCTCCGTCATTTACCCGATTTCGATTTTTGAGAGGAAAATGATGAAACGAAAGCAAAATGAAATAGGTAGGGTTTATTGGATATGGATGCATGAAGTTTAAGAGGGATTTGGGAGGTTTACAACCATGTAAAATGAGTGGTCAAAAGTGAGAAGATGTGTCTTGTTTCTAACCATGAAAGCTTGGGGTATTTTGGTCTTTTTGCCTTAAAATATCTAGATATTTATAACTAAATATCTAGATATTTATGAAGTTGTCATAAATGCTTGGTGACTCATCCTCCATGAGTCATCATGTATGACTCGTTGTCCCGATCTCTTGACGGGTCTCTGCAGTTCCATTTTGGACTTCGTCGTTTTACCCGATTATGGTTTCCGTTTGTTTTTCCTCAAAATTCTCCCATATAAAGTCTAATATTTTATTTTTGGGCAAAAGTTTTGAAAATAGGCTTCCTCACGGACATAATATAAAAATCTACAATTTTTCAGTTTCGAGTCAAATTAGGATTTTCTGCCGGTATAAAATTATACTGTCAGTAAAAACGCAGACTGGTTTCCGTCTGAATTTTAAACCCAAATTTTAACCAGAGTTTCCTACCATAGATTAGGTTCTAGATATGATTTTGTTTTCTCCAAAATCATTTCCTAAGTCTCAGATAAAAATATAAATAAATATATCTTTACCGTTAATATAACGTATTCGAAAATCGAGCTGTTACACCGCGTCCACTGCATGTCGCGTCTATGCATGTTTGCATATTGTTTGGACCCATCCATACATATATGTATGACTTGCATTTATTTTGTCTCAATGACAAATTTATCATTTGTTCTCTCTGCTGAGTCAGTTCTTCCATCAATCTCATCATAACCTTTTTATAGTTTCAAAATACCAACGCCGTTTTATCCTTAATGACATGTCTTGTCAAATATTTTATTTTTGATTTATTTCTAAAATAAAAACCTTTGAAATTCAAAATTTTTTTAAAGCAACCGTCTTCCCTCTGAGAAACCTTTCATTACCCTGTCATCTTTGAGATTACTCGAGCTCTCCATCTATTTGCTTTCAAACGTAACTCTCAGATCACCAACAATGGCTTCTTCTTCAACCTTCAATGTGGACAAGCTTAATTTGGCTATTGAGCTCCACTTCAACTTCGGAGTTTTACAAGACTACAATCTAGATATCTTCAAGTATGTCAACGCTGCTGGGTAGGGAGGACTCTTCGTTAAGAAAGTCTCGGTTTATCCCAATTTGATAAGGGATTTATGGAGGAGTCTTCAAGTCTCTGATACTGATATATCCTCTACTGTATTGGGAAAGAGGATAGTAGTTTTTGAGAAGACTATTGCTGATGCCATCTTCTGCGCTCAGGAAGGAATGGTTTTTACCGAGTCACGAGAGACTGAACTAGGTGGTACTGAGGTCATTGAAGTCTTCTTATTGAGAGAGGATACAGTAAGGAACCACTCATAGAAATCTATAGAAATGAAGGACATTGTTCGAATACTTCATCAACTGGTGAACAAAGTGGTTCTTCACAAAGCTGGGTCCAAGGACAACTTGTCTGCCTTACACAAGTTCTGCCTTTGCAATCTCTTTACTGAGACAAAGATCAACCTTTCCAAAATTTTGTATGGAAGATTCAGGAATGCTGTGATTCACTGGAAGAAACTCTCTGCATTTCCCTATTGTCATCTCCTTTCCAAGATTTTCAAAGCTCAAGGAATTCATGAATTCATTGCTGGTAGGTCATCTGAAGAGCAAGCACGAATTTTAACTGAAAAACCAATGTCAGCTGTTGATTTTGGCAAGATGAACATTGAAAATATGAATCTCAGCACCTATGTTGCTGCTGCCATAGCCAAGACTGAGGAATTAATGAAGCTCAAGGAAGAAATGGTTGAACAGAATAATGCTGATGTTATGGGGCTGAAGAAGAATGTAAAGAAGAAAACTACTGCTGCAAGGAAGTCAATGCCTAAAAGGCCTACTAGTGGAATTGTCTTCAGAGAACCCACTGCTGCTGCTCCTAATCCTGCCCCCACACAGAAAAGGAAAAGAGACATGATTTTGTCTTATGATGAGGATGATCAGGACAGGGCTCCCATCAGCTCTGTACTGAAGAAACAAAAAATTGTTGCTTCTGCTGATGCTGTTGTTGCCTCTATTCCAACTAGAAGGAGACAACCTCACAGAAGAGCTAAAGCTGCCATGGGAACTGAGGTAACCCTTCCTGCTAATGACCCTGTCAAGTTAGCAGTAGATGCCCTAGTTTCCAGCTTTGAGCATAGGGTAGATGACTCTATACATGCATCCTCTATTAATCAAAGTCAAAACATGGATGATGTGTATATTCTTACACCGCTTTCACCATAAACAAACTCACCAGATCAACCACAAACAGCCTCACCACCAAGACCAAAATTCTCACCCATCATACCTGAATCTGATCCCTGGTTTCATCAACCAGATAATGGAATTAACCCCGGTGCACCCTTTCCCAAAAATAGAAAAACTATATTCCCCTACACTCATCCCTCTGTTCTTTATGATGGCAAAGCTGAAAGCTTAGCCAAGGTAAAGAGAGACTGGAGAATCTTATTTCACACCCACCAAACTGAACCCGAACCTATTCTAACCAGATGGTATCCTCTACCAGAATATGAGTATGAACCTGAAAACATCTACTCATATTGGATTAACCCTGAACCACATGCACCTATTGTACCATTTCCATCTGAGTTATTCAATTCCCTTGGACCTCTTCTCACCCATCTACCATAGAAGAGATTCCCTCCTAAGAAGATCTACCTAAACCTCATCAAATCCGCACCCTTTAAACCTTTCACTGATGGTGTAGAAAGGTACATCATATCTGATTGGACTCAGGATCCAAGAAAGAAAAATCTTAGAAATGTTCTTGAAAAGAGATCAAGATCATTCAGACAAGTTCCATTCATCATGGATGCCAACACCAAATGGAAGTCCTTTGTTCATCCCAGCGAATATGGTAGAGCTGCTGACTTCATTGATCAACTCCTGTATGCTTTTTTGGAAAATGGAGTTGAAAATGCCAAGATATGTCAGGGCTGTAAATTTTGTGCCTCCAACATGGCTGCATCACTCTCTGGAGAAAACAAGAATATGATTCAGACCCTACATTATATGTCCCAGGCTACCAATGATTGACATGAATAAAGACAAAGATATGAAGAAGCAGAGAAATACTGGCAAGATGCCTTTTCCTGACAGCTGCATAATCAATCCAGCAACAATCAATCTCACTAATCAAAATGTGATTGACTACTGGTCGGCTCAACCAACTGAAGATGTTGCTGTGGACATCTGGAGGACTCACATGGTGGAATGTGCACAAGAAGCTTCCTCCTCTGGACTGACTATTGAAGAGAAGAAATATATTCCTAAAGTCAGAGGGAAGTGTGGCCTTGCTAACTGCAGATTCCTCATCTATAAGGACATCATTGACATTCCAATCACAAGTCCTATCTTTGAAGAGGACTCTATTCATTGGGCCAAAGAGCTACCTGAACCAGTGCTGCAATATGCTACTTCACCTCCTCTATCACCATCTTCAGAACACACCGATAAGGAAATTATTGTTGAAGATATGGAAGTTGAGGAAGTTGTTGAGTCTATTCCCAGACCTAGCATTTCTGAGAAGCAATCATCTCGGCCAATGGCTCCGACTGTCGTTCATCCATCAGAGCAACCTCAAACTTCCAGAGCATTGGACACTCTTCCAAGTCTAGCTCATACTCAAAATAGTACTGAAAGCTCAAAACCCTCACTCTCACTACCTCCAAATTTTGAAGAAATTATTGGAAGGATTATAGATGAAAGAGTAGAGACTGAGGTTAAAGTGAAAGAGCAGGTAGCAGAAGCTCTGGTTCCAATAAACGTCATGATGAACCAGATGATGAACATCATGCTGCAATTTCAACAGAGTCAAAATTTGCCAACTCAAATTCCCGCTCCTCCACCAAAACCAAATCCAAATCCAAATCCAAATCCTCCTCCTCCACCTCTACCTTCCTCTTGATTTCTCTTATTTCTCTTTTATTACGGACTATGATGGTCCACTCCTTAACCTTTTTGTGTGATGACAAAAAAGGGGGGAGAAAGGAAAGAGAAATAAATTTAATTAGAAGAGTCAGTTTTTGAAAAGTATATACTTGCTTGCATATGCATGTCTCTATTTATGCTTTAATGTACTATATCTATTTTGAATGCTCTGATACTATTTACTATGATTTGTTTGTTGCTATGATATATTCTAAGTCTACATGCTCTAACACTGTTTGATATGATATATTCTATATAAGTTTGATTAAGTCTATAATGCTCTGATACTATCCTAACTGATAAGTAATTGCACTGATATGATAAGCTATATACATGTGCTGTTAAAATTTTGAATGCTTTGTCTTAGGGGGAGCTTTGTAAGCTCTCTTAGACTTTGCTACTCAAATTTAATTAGTTTTTGTCATCATAAAAAATGGAGAGATTGTTGGAACCAAAGTCATTTATATTTAATTAATCTCTAAGTTTTGATGTTAACAAAATGATTAAATTT
Organism: Sophora flavescens; assembly: GCA_030762895.1. NCBI lineage: Eukaryota > Viridiplantae > Streptophyta > Magnoliopsida > Fabales > Fabaceae > Sophora > Sophora flavescens. Next base: position 38,490,090 of record CM061068.1, read on the forward strand.
GCTTGGCAAAGTGTTAGTGAGATCTAACAAGGTTATCTAGTTTTGAACGATCACTTGAATCTTATAAGTTTTGAAACTTAGAAGAAGTTTTCATATATCTTCTTGGACTTTAAATAAGAAATCCACGTCCACCCGTGTAGACAGGTTGCTCTAAAGCTTGGTAAAGTTATTTATTTACTTATTTATTTGAGTAGACTGAAACTTAAGTAGACGAATCTTGAGAATTTCTAAGTAGACGAGATATTAAAATATTTCTACTAGACGGAATCTAAATTTCAAATAGAATAGACGAGCTTAACTTGCCACGTCATCAAACGAGATCCTTTTAAGTGAGTAGACGAACTTTAATGCCATGTCACTAGACGGAGATCAAAATAACTCATCGAGATATAGCAAGTCCAAAGACTTGAGTAGACGAGAGGATATGCCACGTCAGTGGACGAGCAAAATGAAAGAGTGAATAGACTTAGTTTCACATATAACTAAGTAGACACAGTTTTTAAGTAGACGAGCTCATCTTTATGATAAGCCTCCATTAATAATTTCAATCCGGTCCACAATGAATCTTATTTATTTCAAATGATTGATAATTATTTCAAGAGAAATTTTGTTCTCCTCATTTGTTTTATATGCTTAATGCTTTGTTTCCTTATGAGAAAATCATAGTACCATCGAGAAAATACAAAAAGCAACACAGTACAATTGGAAATGTAAAACAATCTGTACGATAGCACCTTTATGGCTGGAAAAAGCTGGAGTTACATAAAGGAGGAAAAACAGTTTTCAAGCTGCAAATGCTCAGAGCAGTGAGCCTCCATTTTGTATTACCCCGATAGCCAAGAATATATTTCAGCATGGTCGCGATCAAGCTATCAGTCACAACGGATATTGTGCATTCAATGCCATCTCTAAACGGGAAATTCAAAATGACTGTTGAAGATTTTTCAAGAGTAGAAGAAGGTCACTATAAATAGAGGACCTCAAGCGATGAAAAACAACTTTTGTCAATCCAATATTTGTGAGAACTAGCCCTCATTTCTTTCATTCTTTCAAAAGCAAAAGTCTGTATTCTTTAGTGTGAATATTGTGAAAATATTCAACATATCTTAAACTTTCATATCCTCACATATAGTGAGTTAAGAAGATCTTAAGTTAAAATCTCTTTGTTAGAGTTAGAGCCTGAAGAGGCTTGGTAAGAAAGGAATACTTGCAGCCTGGAGAGTTGTTGAATACTTGGTTGTAATCTATTTGGAGAAATAGTGGATAAAACCTTCAAGTTGAAGGGACTGGACGTAGCTCTTGGTTGGAAGAGAGTGAACTAGGATAAAATCATCGGCGTGAATCTTCTATCCTTAAACTCTTAAAATTTTATTTGTTTATACTGGCTGTGGGGCTTTGATATTGCTTTTTTAAAATCTCAAAAGTTCTTTTTCAGTGTGTGCATCTGCTTTATTTATCATCGTGTGAGAAAAACAGTTTTAAAAGATTGTTTTAGAAAAATTATTAACAAATACAATTGAACCCCCTTCTTGTGTTTGCATGTATCAACTTCATTGATGATAGTGATTATTATACAATTATTATAATAAAATCAGATTCTGAATTCTCATTAATGACTTACGAGGACTAAAATATTTGTAATTATGAGTAAAAAAATATATATTTGTAATTATAATGCTACTTATACCATTCAAACGGCCACTAAAATTTCGACAAAAAAGATTCAAAATTCGAAAATGCTAGATTGAAAATATTTAACTAATTAACTAATTAATATATAATTAATTCCATGATTGAAAAATGTAATTAATTTATACTTAGATGTAATTAATTCAATTAATTTAATAAACTATATTTAGAAGGTTTGTCTTATCATTTAGAAAAGTTTGGTTTGTCTTATAATATAATATAGTTCCAAAACTTTTAAAAAAATCTTTTAACTTTCTGATTAGTTAATCAAATTTAATAATATTTGATATTTGATATAGAAAAAATCATCCAATAATAATAACGAATGCAAATCAATATTTTATAATTTTAAAAAAATTATACTACTAAAGAAAATGATTCTACAATAGGTGCAAGGAATAAGGAAATGAATTTCTCTAAGGGAAAAGAGAAGAGAAAAATAACATGGTACATAAATATATTTTCTAAAAATGAGTAACTTACATAGGAAAAAGGAAAAAAATAAATAAAATAGATTTTAAAAGAGAAGAAAAATAAAAATATAATAGATAAGTAGATTTTTTAAAAATGGATCACTTACACGGGAAAAGGAGGGGAATTAAGTCAAATATATTTTCAAGAGAGAAGAAAAAGTAATATGATAGATAAATATATTTTCTAAAGATGGTTAACTTACACGGAAAAAGAGGAGAAATAAATCAAATAGATTTTCAGTAGAAAATAATAATATGATAGATAATTATATTTTCTAAAAATGGTTAACTTGTACCGAAAAAGAGAAGAAGTAAATCAAAAATATTTTCAAGATAGACGAATAAAAGTAATAAGGTAGATGATTATATTTTCTAAAAACGGTTAATTTACATGGGAAAAAGATGAGAAATAAATTAAATAGATGTTTAAGAGATAAGAAAAATAAATATATTTTAGATAAAAAAATTCAAAAAATGGTTCACTTGCTTGGGGAAAATCAGAGAATTAACTCAAATAGATTTTTAAGATAGAAGAAAAATAATAATATGATAGATAAATATATTTTCTAAAAATAGTTGACTTGCACCGGACAAAGAGAAGAAAAAAAGCAAATAAATTTTCAAGAGGGAAGAAGAAAAATAATATGGTAAGTAAATATATTTTCTTAAAATGATTTACTTGCACGAAAAAAAGAGGAGAAATGAATCAAATAAATTTGTAAGAGTGAAGAAAAAAATATGATTTATAAATATATTTTCTAAAGAAATTTAACTTACACTATACAAAGAGAAGAAATAAATTAAATAGATTTTAAGAGAAAATAAGAAATTAATATGATAGATAAATATAATTCTACAAATGGTTAATTTGCACGGGAAACAGATAAGAAATAAATTAAATAGATTTTCAAGAGAGAAGAAAAAATTAATATGGTTTTTTTTTACACCATTTTTTTTTTTTGAAAAGTGGTTGATAAATATAATTTTGAAAAATGGTTGATTGCATGGGAAAATTAAGGGGACAACTATATCATATAGATTTTTTAGATAGAATAAAAATAATAATATGATAGATAAATATTTTTTTCTTAACTTCATATCATTACAAAAATCATTGAAACGTATTTAGTATTATTGTTTAAATAAGTTATATTGAGAAATGATGTATCAGCTTAGAAACGATTGTTGCTTTGAAAATAAATATTTATTATTGAAATAAAATTGAAATAAAATTGAAATTTTAATATTTAAGCTGTTGCTTTGATGGTGTGATAATGGTTTCAAATTAAAATTAAATAAAAACAACTTAAAAAATATACCGAAAATAACACCCTTGAGTGTTTATGTTTAATACTTCAAAACTAACTTTAAAATATACCAAAAATTAAATTCTTTTATTGATTTCCTATATATTCAGAGAAAGGTAGGGTTGCGATGAGAGAGAAGTTTAGTGAGAGAAACTTTGATAACCAAACTGAGAGGCACCTAGCTAGGGAGAGACCAACAAATTTCTTCAATCACAACGACACTTGTACAAGACCAGGACCACAACAGATTCATCATCAGCATCAAGAAAGGAGTTTTCTACGAGGGTCAACATCCTTTTACTTTACAAATTTTCCGAATGATTGTCAAAGGAATGATCTCTGGAAAATCTTCCATTCCTCAAAAGAGAGATAGATTGGGAAAAAAATTTGGGTTTGTAAAGTTCCTAAACATTCAAAACGAGAAGGTTCTGTTGGAAAGGTTAAATGAGGCATGGATTGGTACCTATCGCCTGAGAGTCAACCAAACTAGTTTTGAGCGTAGAGAAAATGCTAGAACTAATGGTTACCATCCTGCGAAGATTTTGAAGAATGTAATGGGTTTTGATGTCAGCGGTGGAGTATCCTTTGTCAGAGCTGTGAAGGAAGGTGGGGTGGGTGGCTCTAACCATAATGGTAGTCAAGCTAAGCCTTTAAGGGGAGCAATAAAGGCTGATGATTGGAAAGGGATGTCCTTTAATGTCTCCGAGGAGGACATGAAATGGCTTGAAGGCTCGTATGTTGGCTTTGTTCACAATTTGGAGTGTAAAATGGATATTCAAGACAAGCTACACAGAGTGGGTATCTTCTCTATCAAAGATGTACCCATGGGCGGTTTCTTAGTACTCCTTACTGCACAAGGTTCGGAGGACCATGAGAAGAGCATCAAGGAGGATGCTGTAACTCTGTCCAAATGGTTCGAGGATATTTCACCATGGGAGCAAGGTATTGTCGCCAGGGAAAGGATGGTATGGTTGAATATAGAGGGAGTGCCTGTACATGCATGGAAGGTGGATCTTTTCCAGCAGCTAGTGCAAAATGGTGTGGGCCTGTGTGGGAGGAAAGTGGTGGTCTCTCATTTCTGTCTGGGTTTAATGCAAAGGTTGGAAATAGCTGTGGCCAGGAGGAAACAAAATGAGTAGTGGCTCGATGTGGTACCTAGGAAAGGAATTTATTAAAAAAAAACAAAGACTGTTCAAATCAAAATTATTAAGGGGTTGCGATGAAATGGTGCTACAGTCTAAAGGAACAAGCAATAATGCAGTGGATATCAGAGCTTCTACGTCCAAAAACCAAAATGAAAATGGGAGCTGTTCGTGGGATCATCTTCAACCCAAGGCAGCTCATGAAGAATCCTTTGTGGCAGAATCCAGTGTTCTTCCTTCATTTGCGTCTGTGTCAGATACAATAGAGGAGGGGGGCTCTTCTGATGTGGGCAATCCGGATGTTGTTCGAGTATAGTGCATTTCTTCTGGGGCAATCAATGTTCAGCCAAGGATTCAAGAGAGGTACATTCAGTGTATTTCAGGTAACACTTCTTCTAACATTACAAATAATGTAAGAAATATCCGTAGTGGTAATTCAGGGTCAGTAGATGGTTTCGTTAATAAGGGCTCAACAGAGGAAAAAGTTTGGTCTATTTGTAAGGAAGTGGGGGTGACTTATCAAGGTGATCACAATGATATGATCAAGGTGGTGAGTTAAATGGAGGAGAGGGACAGAATAGCCAAGTTTGGCATAGGTGAAAAGCAAGGTTTTCCATGAAGGTTATCTCTCTAAATATAAGGGGGTTGAGGGGAGGATCAAGAAGGAAAAGATTAGATCGTTAGTTAGGGGGAAAAACCGGATTGGGTAGTAATACAGGAAACAAAACAGGCTGCAGTGGATTTGGTACTCTGTCAATATTTATGGGGAGACTATGATGTTAAGTGGGTGAGTTCTCCGGCTGTGGGTAATTCAGGTGGTATGCTAATGTTGTGGATTCCAAGGTTTTTGCTTTAAAGTTCTTCTTCTCGAGGAAATGGTTTCTAGGAGTCACCGGGGTATGGTGTCAAAATAATTCGGAATGTACGGTTGTCAATAACTATTCTTCTTGCTCACTTGCTGGAAAAAGAAAAAAAAAAAAGAACTATGGCGTGACCTGGTAATGTCAAAAAACGGGTTTGGTGGACACTTGTGGTGTGTCGTTGAGGACTTTAATGCGGTGAAGTGTTCTTCAGAAAGGAGGGGAATCCGTGGGAATTTATCTGATTCGGAAAGTAATTTGTTTCAAGATTTTATTGATGATTTGAACTTGATAGATTTGCCGATTTTGGGCAATCGGTTTACTTGGTTTAAACATGATGGATCTGCAATGAGCAGACTTGACAGGTTATTGCTATCTGAAGGTTAGATTAATGAGTGGGGTGTGGGTGGCCAATGGATTTGCAAAAGAGATGTTTCTGATCATTGCCCTATCTCGTTAAAGGGTTATTGTGTTAATTGGGGTCCAAAGCCGTTTAGATTCAATAATTGCTGGTTACAGCATGCTGAATTTAAACAGTTTGTGGAAAGAAGTTGGATTAGTATCCGTGTGGATGGCTGGAGAATATTCAGTTTCAAAGAAAAGTTGAGAAAACTTAAAGAGTTACTAAAGGTTTGGAATGTGGAGTTCTTTGGTAACTTGGATACTAAGATAAAAGATTTGGTGGAAAAACTTAATGAGTCATATGCACTTGCATCCTTGAGGCTGTTGAATGAGGAGGAGTCCACCTTGAGACGGAACATAAATGAGTCCTTATGGCAATCTAAGAGGCAAAATGAAAGCCCGTTGTTCCAAAAATCCAGAGTAAGATGGTTGAAAGAGGGGGATTCAAACTCATCATACTTTCACTCGTGTAAACTTCAGAAGGAGAAAAAAAATAATATTTTGGCACTAAAGTCAGGGGATGTTTGGGTGGAGGGCCCGGATAATGTAAAGCGGGAGGTTGTCAACTATTTTGAAAATCTGTTTGGGGATCGAAATAGGAATTGACCTTTGTTGGAAGATTTGAATTTTAAGGCTTTATCAGAACAAAGCAGCACAACTCTAATTGTTCCTTTTACTTCGGAAGAAATAAAGGATGCGGTGTGGAATTGTGATGGTGACAAGAGCCCTGGCGCAGATGGTTTTAACTTCACTTTCTTCAAGAAGTTTTGGGAATGCATCAAGGATGAGCTCAGGGCTGTAGTTGACGAATTCCATTCCAACTCAATTTTGCCTAAAGGAGTTTGCTCTTCCTTTGTAGCCTTGATCCCTAAGAGGGAAAACCCACACAAAATAAGCGACTTTAGGTCGATTTCTTTGATTGGGTCAATCCATAAGTTGATCTCCAAGATTCTGGCATCGAGAATGAAGAAGGTAATTGGCTCGCTCATCTCTCCATGTCAATCTGCCTTCATTTCTAAAAGGCAAATTCTTGATGGAGTTTTGGCAATTAATGAAGTGATTGATTTAGCTAAAAAATCCAAGAAGGATTGCCTGATACTTAAGGTTGACTTTGAAAGGGCACATGATTCGGTAAGCTGGGATTTCCTAAAGTATATGTTGGGAAGAATGGGTTTCCCTGGCAAATGGATGAGATGGATGAGTGCTTGTGTTTTCTCAGTGAATGTGTCAGTCCTAGTAAATGGGAGCCCATCAATAGAAATTAAGCATCAGAAGGGGCTAAGGCAGAGTGACCCTCTTGCGCCTTTTCTCTTCTTAATTGTGGCAGAAGGGCTCAGTGCCATGATGGTTAGGGCGGGGATGTTACGAATTTTCAATGGATTTGAGTATGATATGTCAAGAAGGTTCTCTCATCTACAATATGCGGATGATACTTTGTTAGTGGGGAAAGCTACCTATGGAAATCTCTGGGCAATGAAGGCGGTTCTTAGAGGTTTTGAAATGATATCAGGCCTGAAGGTAAATTTTAAATAAAAGTTGTATTTTTGACGTCAACGTTGATGAGGATTTCCTTCAGGCGGGTTCAAATTTCCTTTGCTGCAATGTGGGTGGGTTGCCTTGCTCTTATCTAGGACTCCCGATAGGTGCTAATCCAAAGCGAGTCTCAACCTGGAAGCTGGCGATATAAGTTATGAAGAAAAGGTTATCAAAATGGAAGGGTGGATTCCTATCGTTGGGTGGGAGGATAGTCCTTCTGAAATTGGTGTTGTCCACTATCCCACTTTACTATCTATCATTTTTCAGGCTTCCAAGAAAAGTACTCAAGATATTGGTTGGTCTTCAGAGATCTTTCTTGTGGGGTGGTGGAGATAACAAAAGAGGTATAGCGTGGGTTAAGTGGTCAAATGTGTGCAAACCAAAAAGTTGTGGTGGTTTAGGGGTTAAGGATCTAGAGCTATTCAATATTAGTTTGATCAGAAAGTGGAAGTGGAGGATTCTGGGTGATAACAAAGCATGTTGGTATGATCTTCTTCAGTCAAGGTATGGTTCTCAAAGAAACGTGACAGGTGTCCAAAACTGGAATACTAGGAATTCCTCACAATGGTGGAGGGATGTCTCTGAGATTGATAATTTAAATCAGGTCCCAACAGACTGGTTTTCAAATGGGGTGGGGAAGAAGGTTGGTAATGGTGAAAAGACCCTGTTTTGGCATGAAAAATGGTTTGGTGCCAATTTCCTGAAGGATGTTTTTCCAAGACTTTTCTCCCTAACTCAAGACAAATTAATCAGAGTTAGTAATATGGGTTGGTGGGATGGGTTGTTGTGGAAGTGGAAGTGGTGTTGGAGAAGGACTCTGTTTGCTTGGGAAGAAGAGCAATTCCAGATGTTCTGACACTATGGTGGGTGCTGTTATATGCAAGGATGTGGATGATGAGTGGGTTTGGAAAATAGGTCCAGATAAGACATACTCTGTCAAGTCAGCCTATGATCACCTGGTTACACAGACTCTACTTGTGGGTCACCCCTCGGAAACCACTACTCTGTTTAATTATTTTTGGATTAGTTGTGCCCCAAGTAAGGTTCTAGCTTTTTCATGGCAGCTACTTCAAGATAGAATTCCTACACGGTTAAATTTGTTTCAAATAAATGTTCTGAATGATGTCCTCTCTTGTTCCTGTGTATTGTGTGGTCAAGCTCAGGAGTCTTCTTCTCATTTGTTTCAAAATTGCGCTTTTTCTTTGAGGATTTGGAATTGGCTATACAGGTGGATTGGTTTTGATCTAGATTTACCCAATGATATCGCAAGCCACTATCTATTGCACATAGACCTATTCAGAGGAAAGAGGTTGAGGAGGTTCAGAAGTCTGTTTTGGCAAGTAACAATATGGTCGATTTGGCTTCAAAGAAATGCGATTATTTTTAAAAATGAGCCCCTGGTGTTTATGAATCTCACTGAATTGATTAGAAACAAGTCATGACACTGGTTCTCAGCTGAATGTGATCACTCATGATGCTCTTTTTTTGATTGGTGCATATGTCCTTTGAGCTGTCTAAAGCTTATTGTGTGAGGCGTATAAACAGGTCTGCTTAACTATTTCCAGCATGTAACTCAATTTGAAGAATTCCTTTCTGTTTACCTATTGTGGGAGAGAAATAATGTGCGTCTAAAGCATATTGTGTGGCTTTGGCGAGATTGCAACCTTCTGGTCCTGGTTTGTGGCTTAGTTGCCTCCTTATGAGGGTGAAAATTCAGTAGGAGTGAATGAGGGTTTGTTATCAACTTATCAGTGAGGGTGTGAGAACGGGAATTACCTGTATGTGAGTTTGAGTGTTTGAGCGTGGTGAGGGTGTGGTTTTTCAAAAAAAAAGAAATCCGAAAGTGTCAGGAGTTTGCGGGCCATAACTGGGCCTGTTTTTGTTCTAACAAATGTTTTAGTATTTTTTGCGGGCTGATGGTTTTTGGTAAGGGTGGCAAATGGATGGATTGAATAAATCTTTATTCGGATTTTAACGGATGGATTAAAAATAATCCATTAATCGATTATAATCCATTAAAAATTCATCAAAAAAAATCCAATCCATTCATGATCCATTAAATAAAATATATCCGATCCATCCATTAACAACTTTTCATGGATGAATATCCAATCCACCCACTAAAATTTATTTTAATAAATTAAATAATTTTATATCTCTTTTATCCATCCATAAAATATTTCTAAAAATAAAATAATTTGTAAAAAAAATTAAAATATTATATCTATCTCACTCTCGCTCTCCTCTTTCTTCCTCTGTCTACTCTTCCTCTCTCCCTTTTTTTCATACTCTCTCTCTATCTTTACTCTCTTTCCACTCTATCTCATAACCATTTTGTATTACGGCTATTTTTCTATTATTATATGGGAGTTATTGATTATGTGCATCTACAGATGTTGTTTTGCCATAACGTTTCATTACATTGTTTTACGAAAATTGTTACGACTTTCTGTGCTTTAATTTCAATTAGTTAATATTTTTTTTTTAAGTTTCTCAACAAAAAAAAAGCAACAAAAAAAAAAACGTACGTGATAACTGGACTACAACTGGTGCTTGAGAACAATTAATTAGTTAATACTTAATGTAACACAAAAAAGAAAAAAATGCAGATAAATAAAATAAAAAATAGTGAAGAAAAAATAATAGGGAACGGAAGAGAAAATTAGATGGAGTGTTTTTTTTTTGTTACAAACTGAGGCTTTTTTTATTTGGTGAAAAATAATATGAAAAAAATAAATTGGTTTTGGAATGAATAAAAGTTGATCCATTACAGTTTTTATTGTTGGTCCAATGGATTTTAAAAAATATTGGATGAATCATAAACCATCCACTAAAAAAATAATCCAATCTATCCAATCCATTTATATTATTTTTTTATAAATGAATGGATTGGATGGATTTTTTCATGGATGTAGGCTGGAATAATGGATGATGTTGTCAGCCGTGGTTTTTGGTGGTGCTCCTCTTTCTTAGTGTTGGTGGTCCTTGTGAGTTCAAATCTTTTGAGAGTGTTTTGTGCTCAGAGTGTTTTTAGGTTTTATGTTAGGGCTTACGGTTTTTTGGTTTGATTGCCTCTGTCGGTTTCATGGTGCGTTTCTGCCTTGTGGTCTTTCTTTGGAGTGCTTTTGTGAGTTTTCTTTGTGTGGGGTGCTCCTTTGTTGTGAGTTGAGCGTTTCTTCTTTGGTTGTTTTTTTTTTTTTTTGAGTCTGTTCTCCTTTCTCGGTTGTCTTTTCTCTTCTCTGTGTGTCCACCCTTCACCCTCGTCCTTGAGTTATTGTGAGAAAGTTACAGTTATGTTACATGTACTGATAGCTTCTATGGTTTTTGAGGTTACGCGCTAATCTGCTCTGGAATAAAGTGTTGGTTTTGGAGAATTTCACTGATTGGTTGTTATTGATGGGTGGAAACTCTAATACTGAAACCTTGCGGAATCTGTAAGGTGCAACTTAGGCTAAAGGCTTTTTCACAATTGCTTTGTTAGCGCATGATTGTTTGCTGGAATGTTCTCAAATTGACGTTTTCTGCTGTGTTCTGGTTTATCTCATCTGTTCGGGTACTTTTCCTTTGCTGGACTGTTCCTCACTGAAGTCTTTTACTTGGTTTGTTATACCTCACTGAAGTTATTTTGGTTGTTCTTGGTCTCTTGAGCTGCGATGGTGATGTGTAGGATATAAACATTCAAAAATGTTTTTTACGTGTAGCTGATTTTTTGCTTTATGGACTGCTAATCCTTATCTCTAACTCAGGAGGGAATTCGTTGCTAGATTTGGTTCGGTGTTTTGTTCAGGAATTCTAGTTTGTTTGGATTCTTTGGGATGGTGTTTCTCCTTTTTTTGGTTATGCTCCTTTGTGATGTTCTATATGGTTAGGATTTTGTAATATCAATGTTGGTTTGTTGTTTTCAGCATTTCACTTGTATATTGGCCCTGTGGTTTTCTTTTCTAGTTCTTTTTGTATATGGGTTGAGGTATCCTTTATATCTATTTCAATATACTTTTTTGGCTTACAAAAAAAAAACACATTGATTTCTTACATTTAATATTTCAAATATTTTATATTTCAAGCATCCAGAAAACAAGAAACTATTATTAATAAGTATTGATAGTATAGGATAATAAAATGATAGAGCATGTTATTTTATCAATTTCAAATTTAAAAGCAATAATCATCCTAAGAAATATGGTATCATATTAATGACAGAATAATATTGATACTCCAATATGATAATAAAAGAGGAGGGCATGTTATGGGATGTATGGGAAGTTGAAGTGTGGTGCGGTGGCTTTAGGAAGTTGAAGTGTGGATCAAGCTTCAATAGTCTTTTTTGGTAAGCAACTAAATATTATTAAATGAGTATAAGTAGTATCCTAACTCATATACCTTACAAAAGGATTAATGGGTTAATACAATTAACATATGTTCAATCTTTTTTTTTTTTTGGTTGACAAAATTAACATATGTTCAATCTTCAATATCATATAATTAACAATATCACTAAATCAAAGGCTAGAGGGTATATAACATTATGTGTTTGTACGTGCTAAGAGTTTGTCTTTGCATGATCTTAATTCTTAACTACATCAAATCTGATTCAAGGTAAAAAACTTAATTAACAAGTAACTAGCTACTGATAAACATCACCAATATTAATTGATGTTGTCTCTATTATCAGCAGGAGAAGCAGACGCACTTTTGGAGGTAGAAAACGGCAAAGACGGCGGTAGAAACATCAGACTCCCCGTCTGTGCATTCGCGGACGTTTTGTTCAAGAAGGTTGATGCACAACCACTGGCTTTTGAAGTACTTGAAGGCAAGGTAGTAGAATTAGACGCTGGAAACAACTCTCCCCATTTCATTTTCTGACCCAACTTTAATTCTCCAACACCTTGATTATTCCCTTGTGTGCTTCCTACACCAATAAATGAAGTAATTGCTGCTGCCAAAGCTGACTGAAAAGTTGGGTCTGCTGTTATTGCTTTTGTTGCTGCAGCTAACGAAGTATCTGGTACATTCTTTTGCATGAAGGTTTGGTAAAAGTTTTCTATTGGCTGTACTTGTACTTGTCTCGGAAAGTTTACAGTGCTAAGGATGTTTCTGTTGTTATTATATGGTTGAGTAGTACCGTAGTTGAGGAACCCATTATTATTGCTCCAAGATTCGATGGAACTGAAGCTCAGACTTGTAGTGGAAGATGGATATCTTGGTTGGTTGTAGTTTGAAGTGAACCTAACAAAGGGAGAAGAGGAAGAGGTTGGATTTGAAGTGAGGTCTAGTGTGATTGTTGGATGTACTGAAGGTGAAGATGATAGTGCAGGGTTGGAGATGTATAATTGTTTTGATTTGAAACCATCTGATAGATGAAAGTTGAGGCCATGGAGATTAGAAGCAGTGGCAATTGTTGAACTTGAAGGCATTGAGCCAGGGTGAGAGGTTGATGAACCAGATAACAGCATGGAAGCAGCTGCAGAAGTTGTGGAAGCCATGGCAGTAGCTGAAAGAGGAAGAGGGTGGTCGTGGGTCCCTTCGTAGGTGGTGATTAAAATTGACATGTCCTCAGCACATCTTTGCACCTGAAATATATATGAAATTATGTTATATCTATACGTTGGTTTAAAATGCCGTTGCATTTATCATAATTGCAAAAAAAAAATATTATTGATGCGGTTGTAATTGTTCATGTTTTGATTTCGAAAACCTGTAGAACCAAAATATTATTACAGCAGATCTTAGTTAAAACCCTCTCCTAATATCCATTTTGATTTCAATATTAATATCCGATTAAAATCTCACTTATGACTTGTATGAGGTATTATTGTATTGCATACCTACATGCACATGCGTGTGGTGCATTTTGATATATTTCTACGACGAATTACCGCACGGTCGAGTTTCAATGGTGACAATTAAATTGAGACTCAACGAGTGTAAAGCATAGATCGATATATAATATATACCTGTTTTCTTACTGGGCATGATGGTGAAACTGTGCAACGATAGTATGCTCGAGGGCAAGGATTTCCCTTTGCAATCTTTTGTCCATATTTCCTCCATTGGCATCCATCATTCATCTGTTTTATGAAATCAAAGCGTGAACAAAAAACTTTTTATGTTAGAACTGTTGGACAACATGGTAAAGAGGATAGAAATAAGAGAATTTACAAATTGAAATTTTACTAAATGATGAAAACTTTATATACAATAAGCCTATCATATAGTTTAAAACTGAACGTAACGTAATTAATTAATAACTAACTTATTGACTTATCATCCTAATTAATTTTGCTAATTTCTAATTAATATTAATTACACGGTGACTAACCTTATCATGACCTCTTTAAAGTTATCTTGATCTTCACGGATGAAGATCTGTTGTCTCTTTCAATATTATCCTCTCATGTTTTTATTATATACAAATTTTAACTGATTTGTCAATATAGTATTAAAGGGAAAATGATATTGACAAAAATTAATGAACTTATAATTAATGAACAATCTTTGTTTCTATGATCTAACTTTTGAGATTGAGTTGGATTTAAAATCTAATAAATGATATATGACACGAAATGAGAGAACCGATCATCATCCCATGTATACAGGTAAGTGTGAAGGTATATTTGTATAAAAGTGTAAAATTAACTAGAGGTAAAATAGAATGAGGTGAGAGGAGAGATTTACTGTTGGAGTGTCACATCTTGCTCTCACGCAAACTCTAGCTTTCTTTGCAACAGGATTTTGTTGTGAAACTTCATCTTCTGCCTCTCTTACTGTCTTCAGTGCATTACCGGGTGGCCGAGTCTCCCCCGCTTCTTCCTTCTGTACTTCACAACTATTGGCTGCGCTTGTATTTGCCAAAGCTTCAGTTGTGCTTCCCGATTTTGATGTTTCAAATTTGCAGTCCAGTCCAAGAACCAAGTCTTGGTTAAATTCTTGTTCCTTCATTAATGGTTTACAGACTTTAACTAATTTCTCATCATTTCTTGGAACTCTTCCAAGGCTAAGGGAAACAAGATCCGATTCCTCTGTTATTATTTCTTGACCGCTATCATCAGACCTTTTTGTTTCTTGCTTAACTATATCTTGAAATTGCATTTGCAGTGTCCGGTATTCATTCATTATTTTGTTCAAACACATCTTTAACCGTTCATTTTCTTCCCTCACCTCACCCATTTCGGCTTTAGTTGTTTCGAGCTGATCATCAACCTACAACAATCATCCACATATATACATATATATGATGTGATCAGTTATAATACAACTATGATTGTTATAATTAATTTCTTTACTTCTAAACAGTGAAAACAAGAAAATATATACTAATATGTAAGATAATAAATAATAAATTTAACCTCTTCCTTTTTGACAGAGGATGCGGTTGCTTCAGCCTCATGCATGGATCTTTCTTTATTAATCATGGGCGGCTCCTGTGTCGTATCAACAATTTTTTTAATAAACAAATATATATTAATAACGAGCATCGAAATACTCAAATCCATATACAAGAACATGATCCAATAGACAGAGAACCATAAGAAGCAATGATGACCAAATTAATATGCATATGTAAGAAGCAATTTCTTTTTTATTTAATTTCCCTTTATCTTTCGCGGATGCAAGTAATAATACAACTAGGGTTTTACCAATTGCTTAATATATTCCATGTTCTTCTATATAAAATAAGAAAATTCGGGATTAATACTTCTAAAAGCTGTCATAACTCATAACAATGCAACTGGGAATTCAAATGGAATAAACGATGGAGCTGTGAGCAAGTGTACGCTAGTATAATCCAATGAGGAACTACATGAGCCAAGTGGGAATCTTTTGTTTTTAATGTGCATGTGCAGTGTGAATTATCGTGTTTTATATCATTAGTTTTCTTTCCGGGCACATGCATGGGTCAACTCTTATCATAGGCGCAGATTATAATTATTGAAACTCTTTAGTAGAAAGTATGCCCAAAAAAATGGTAATTCAATCATTAGAGTGTAATTAATATATACCCTGATTATTAATTGATTTATTTTCTTGTGAATATTATTTGATTCATATACAATGGAAATAATTCAGTGAAGATACAAATGTCCGAAGTTTTAAAATATGACGTATTCTATAATTTCTGGTTTTTTTACTGGTATAATTTCTGGTTTATTGATTGAGGTCTTTTATGTAAATATAAAAGGATATTAACGTACTTATATGATTGAATTGAATATATCGAAATTACTTATAACTATTTGCATAAACGAAGTCGAAATCTTTTCATAATATATAAAGCCTGTTTTGAAAAATATTATACAGTTTAAATACAGGTAGACGATAATTAATTATAGTGGAAAAAAAAAGGATTGCAGATGTTGAAAAACAAAATCGATCCGAAAAGTATGTTTTTCTTTTCCCTTTTGACCACCAAATCCAACATAAATCTACACGAACTAAAAAGAGAGATGTTGTCATTTTAAAGTTATTATTACTGATGGCACTTAAATAGATATAATTAGGAGAGAACTAATCTTCACCTGAACAATAATCACTTGTTTATGGCGACCTTCATCATCATTAACACTATGCTCACTTCTCTTCTCTTCCTTGTGTCCACCGTCTCCATGACCAGATCTCCCCGAAGCTAACTCCATATATGGATGTGAAGATAGCTCTTCTTTCACTCTTTTCCGTTACCCTTTTTTTCCTGATTTATGCTTTCCTCTTTCTGGGTTTTCAAACAAAGCCTCCTTCTATGTTAATATATAGCTAGAGAGAGAGGACCTGCATGAAGCATTTGACTCTTTAAAAGAATTGACAAATTAAAACGAAGGGAAAAAAATAATAAAAGAAAATTAGTGATCTATTGGTGCGTTCGCCAGCTAACACGGATACACACGTACCAAATGTCAAATACAGCTCAATCCAATTGCACCCAAAGAAAATAGCGAAAGAACAAGAAAAAAATTTAAACAAATTAAGCTAATTTAATAAACAAATAATGTGACTATAAACTATTGTATAAGTCTACATAATTTATTTATTTATATAATGAGGAGAAGAATTCAACTTCAACGTTTGAGACGAGATGTCATTTAGATCAGCCGCAATAGTCGCACCCCGCCCTCTGCAAAGTACCATCGTTGAAGTTTCGTACAATAATATTTTGTGTATTCACATGGGCCAAACAGCAAGGGTTTCTAAGGTCAAACCTTTTGCCACCGCCGGTGACCGGAGCTTTCCCTTTCCTACTTATATATATTTTCAGGTCTTCTCTTCAAGAGTCAAGTAAAATAACCTAGTGGGACTTACTTGACTTTGTGTGTATCATTATTGTATGAAATATGAATAAATGAATAATGGGGGGTGCATATAAGTGCCTAACCTCACATAAATGTGTTATGTGAGGCGTTGGAATTAGAAAGTGTTGTCAAATTGTGTTACGCAGCACGAGCCAGGAACAAAACAACAACAAGTCACGAACACGAACAAACCTGGAACTCACGAACAAATTATAATAGCCTGAGGCGTGTGGAATCACACTGCCTTCAAGGGTTTATCCGTGTGGTGCACAAACCCCTCAGGATACAACAGACCATTCCCGATAAATAAATCGAGGTAACAGAACAGTAGAAAAAATAATATAGAAGAAGCAGACAATGTAACCCGGGAACCAAATAAAGAGGAGAAATTTTTTTTTGGAATAAATACATGCTTATATTTTTAGCACTTTAGGCACAGTATTTTAAAAAAAAGTAAGGCTCCCGTATTTGTGAAGTCTGATAGTTGTTAAAGCAATTTTCCAAAATATGCGTATATGCTCTATTCTCTCCAACGCGTCTTTATGACCATGTTTTGACCAGTTTGGTAAATGCTGCTGCACATTCTGTTTTGTTGAATCCTATCTTTTTCGATCCAATCTTATCCATCTAAAACGGCGGTTTTTGAACTTGCAAACAAACCAGTTTAGCTTATAAATGGAAGCTGTTAGGCTAAGCAAGTTTAAATCAAGTATCACAAAGTCAAAATAAAATATGCTTTCCTTTCTCAAATATAAAATTGTTCTTCACAAAAATTAATTTGACAAAATAATAAAAACTAACCAGATTTATTTTACACTTGCTGTGTGATAATTACACAGCCAAAATAAAACATTAAACTTTTGAAATATCTCTAAATATCCAACAGAAAGTAAGTGAGAGTTGTTAAGTCTCTAAAATATCTGATGTGCATTTCCCTAAGTTTTGATGAGAACTAAACATTGGTTAATGATTTAATTAACCTTCATATTGGTTGCTAACCTGTCTATCTAGTGTGCAGATTAAAACTGTAAGAATCAACGTCCACTAAAGTGATACAAGTGCACGTCCACTAAAGTGATACAAGCACAAGTCCACTAAAGTGATACAAGCGCACGTCCAACACTGAAGTAATTGAAACGCACGTCCAACACAAATGACAGAAGCGCTCGTCCACACAATGGACTTGCTAAGTTCTTAATGTGGAGCTCGTCTACTAGGTTACGTTCAACCAGTTAAAGGAGTATTCATCCAATGACATGGCATATGGAGCTCGTCTACTAGCCCGTCTGAATGTAAAATCTTAAATGGTTAGATGGACACGGTTATTTTCAAGATGGACGCACTTATCTTATGAACATGAATTTTATATGAATTATCAAAATCTTATTTCAAGAACCAGAATCAAGAAAAGTCAGAAGTTACTCTCTCAAGCAACCTCGGATTATCAGAACCAAATACCAGTTAAAGAATGCTTCCAACGTGCTTTATTCCCTAATACCCCTGGTCCTTACACGAAAAGGGAATTGTACTCAGCAAAGTACAAAAATCTCTCTGCACAACTCTGATATGGCTGTATCACGATGCATAAAGCCATGATCCTTCACGTTAGAGTACAACCAATGTTCCTATTGCATTAATGGCTGCCCAGAACGACTCTATTGCATTTAATGAAGTTCTACTTGAAGCCAACATCTGAGGGAATGTCTCTAACGGATCCTAAATGCTTGAAGACTATAAATACAAAAGTCATTGAAAATGAAGAATAGAGAATACACAAAGCATTAAAGAGTCATTACTCTGCGCATTAATATCTTCATTCTTTCATTCTGTATTCTTCAATCATTTGAAGTTATTACGCAGACTTTCCTAAGCTTTACATTTAAACCACTCTCTGAGGGTTAGTGAAAGATCTGTTTATCTGAAGTTGTATTTATTACAAACCAAATCTCTCAAACAAACCTGAGTGAGCCTGAAGAGGCTAAGTGTGCAAAGAATACCTGTCTTGAGCCTGAAGAGGCTAGGTGTGCAAAGAATACTTGTCTTGGAGCCTGAAGAGGCTAGGTGTGCAAATAATACTTGAGTCTAACCTGATCAGTTATAGTGGATAAATCTTGGTGCTGCCAAGGACTGGATGTAGCTCTTTGCTTTGAAGAGTGAACCAGGATAAATAAATGTGTCAATCTCTCTTTTCTTATAACCTCTCTAGTTGCTTTAAGTTTTCTTATACGTCTATCAAGTGATGTGTTTGCCAAAGTCACTGTTAAAATTTCATTAGACGAGCCGCCCGTCTGTCGTGTATCTTTCCACTTGTCTAAACTAAGCTTCTATTTGTGAAAAGATTTTAACTTTGTTTAAATTCTGATAAACACCATTCAACCCCCCTTCTCGTGTTTATAGTTGTCTATTTCAATAGTAAAATAATTTATAATTAAAAACTCTTTGGAAGAATTTTAAAATAATTATTTTTTAAAACATTAATGATATTAGGGGCACTACCATCGTGCAGGCCTAGCGGCTCAAAAATCCAGTGGAGATTCAGGACCTTTGCAAAAACCTCTACCTGTTTAGATTCTCCTCAAAAAAAGACGCAGACACTGTTCTTAGAGAAGGCCCATGGAGTTTTGATTGGAACCTCCTCATCCTAGAAAGGGTTTCTGGTGAAGAACAACCCTCTGACTTGGAGAGGCACTATGGGATAATTTGAGTAAGGATCTATGATCTTCCTTTGAAGCTGAGGTCAGATTCCATGGCCAAAAAATTGGGAGACATCATCGGATCCCATGAAGAAAATGACCCAAAGGAAGGTAACCGCTTGGGCCGTTTCCTCAAGGTAAAAGTCTCGATTGACTTAAGAATGCCCCTAAAACGCGGAACAGTGATAAAGTATCAAGGGAGGAGCTTGCAGGTTTACTTTAAGTATAAGAGATTGCCCACTTTTTGCTTCGTTTGTGGGAGGATTGGCCACCAACTAAAGGATTGTGAGGAAATGGAAGACCATGAAGATGGGGGTTATGAAGATCTGGATAAAAAGGAGGTGGCTTTTGGCCCTTGGCTAAGAGCATCCCCACTCCCAACATTTGTGGCGGAACAAAAGAAGGAAAACAGCTCAGGGACATGCAGTAAGAGCCTTTTTGCCTCCTCTAGCCATAGCAAATGTGAGTCCACGGAGAAGGGAAATGAGGTAGATATCGAAGTTGAACAGAGGAGGGAAACAATAAAAGAAAGGGAGCCTGTTAACCCTCAATCTGCTGCTGATGCTAATGGTGGAAAGAACACTGATGATATTGATAGTGTGGCGGAATCTCTGGGGGATGTGGTTATTTCGAAGCTGTTGGAACAGAAGGAAGATTCTGCAGGTGGGGGACAAGGAGAGAAAAGGAAGCGGGTCAGGCAGAAGAAGACCGGAAAAGCTAAGGCTTCTCTCATGAAATATGTTGAGAAGGAGCTGGGAAAAAGTTGTTTAGTGGAGTTGTTCATATTAGAGGGGAGGCCTGAAGATATCATTGGAGGAGAAAAGAAGAGGATACAAGATGTGGTGATGGAAGATGCACGTGCTACAAGCCCAGAGGTGGTGTTGGATAACCAACACCGCCTAGCCCAATGAAGATTCTCACTTGGAATTGCTGGGGGTTGGGGAATCCCCGTGCAATTCGAGCCTTGTCAAGGCTCACCCGGTTGGAAAATCCTCAATTAGTCTTCTTGATGGAGACCAGACTTAAAGATTCTGAAATGGAAAGGATTAGAGTTAAGTGCGGTTTCAACTCTTGCCTTACTGTGGATTGCAGAGGGAATGGGAAAGAAAGAGCAGGTGGTATTTCTCTTTTGTGGAAGGATCATCTCAGTGTTACAGAGACCTCTGGTCGCGCTGTCGCGCACGCGCCAAAAAGAACGAGCGATTTTTAAAACTGTAGTTTAGGGCGACAACTCGGATGTCGTCTCACAAGGACTCTTGAAGTGTTATTTGTCACAAAAATCAGTTTTTTGGGGGGGTTTGGATTGGACTGCAAATAAGAAACAAAGCAAAACTAAGCAATGAAAACAGAGCAGTTGAAAAGATTATCAAATAGCTAAAAACGATTAATCTATTGTTCTCGATTTCCCAACTATCATCGGTTCATGCAATTCCAAGCCCTAAGCAGATTCTAATCCCCTCCCGGTTGTAGCAACAATTTACAAGCGAAACCACTACTACAGATATATGTCCCTATTCCCGAATTAAGCAAACGGAGTTAAGCCCTTCGTGAACTAAGCGAACACGAAACGAACACACGCGAATTAAGTAATCGTGATTAATTATAGGAACATAATATCACCGAAAATAAATCAACACAACACAATATACTCCTGAATTAAGCAAACAGAAATATATAGCATGGCATTGAAAAGGGAAAAGCATACAAAACAGGAAATACAAGAACCTCAAGTGTAGTGGAAATCGATTACAATAGATTAATCCTAGAAAATTAGTTCTCCATGGAAAAACGAAAACACACAAAAAAATGTAAAAACAACGGAGAAGCAAAAGTTCTTCCAATCTGTCCAGAACAGCCATTTATACTATTCAGAAATTTAGCCCACTCGCGAGGCGAACCCTCATTCGCGAGGCAAATATCATGAAGAGTCAGCAACGTTTGGTCTTCTCGCAGGCGAAATCTTGCTCGCGTGGCGAGGAATGGAACGATCATGGTCTTGTCTCTCGCCTCGCGGGGCGAGACATGGATCCGCGAGGCGACACAGAACGGGTTGCATTTCTCTGGAACAGTCAGCCTTCAGGGTCGCGAGGCGAGGGGTTGTTCGCGGGGCGAACCAGAGAGGATGACATTTTTACTGTTCTGCTGGCTTTCAGGTTCGCGAGGCGATAATACTCTCGTGAGGCGAATCCCCTGTTTCTTTATTCCCTCAACTTCTATTTAACCTGAAAACAAAGAAATAGCTATAAGTGCATTATTTGACTCAAAACTGGCTAAATTAACCTAAAACTACTTTAGAGACTCAAAACCTTGCTTGAGGACAATCTAATCTAATTTGGGTGAAAATAAGATATAATTTGCACAAAACCCTGGTCATACTAGCCATAAAACTAGATGAGTCAGAGGCTTATCAAAATACCCCAAACTTAAACTTTGCTTGTCCCCAAGCAAACTACAACTCAAAAATCAAAAAGACTCAAGACATGGCAAGCTTAAAATATTCAATCAACCTTGCACAATTTTCAAGCAATACATCAAAACAGTTTTCTTCAATGTCCCCCCTTCAACAAAGCAATCCCCACAATCATTCATTCTAAACAATTGAGAATTTCATCATTCAAACAATCATTAGTCTAAGCAGGGGATCCAAGTTACACACAAGAGGGAGATCACCAAATTCAAACAACTGCCTTCCTCACAAGGGAGTTTAGTGTTTCACTCAATCGCTCAGTTTGTCAGGTTAACAACATTTCACTCAAATTCACTTTTCAGAAGCACTTCCCATAAATTTGGTTTTCATCTCAAAATTGATTCCCACGGAAAACATGCATGCAACATCAAAAGGTCTTTTATGGGTTGTAATGGGTCCTGGCTAAGGGTAGGATATACAAAGGAACTAGGCTGAAGACCCTAGGAACTAAGAGAGCATGAAACACTTCAAAACATTGAAATTCCACGCAGGTTCCTTTTCTCATTTTTCTTTATGCCTTGCCTTGGGTGACTACAGCCATTCTTCTAATCATGTTTACACTTTTCTTTTTTCCTTTTTTTTTCTCTTTTATTTTATTTTATTTCTAATTCTTTTTTTTTCTTCTGCTTTTCTTTTCTTTTGGCCTTTGGCTCCAAACTTTTTATTATATTTTTTTTCCCCAATCCCAACAACACATCACACCTTGTAGCCACCCCAAACTTAGTTTCTTGCAAACCTTGTCTTGCTAAGCATCCATGCTCTCCTAATCCTAAGATCGGGTTAACATGGTTTTTCAGATTTTAGGCTCATAATATCAGGTCATCAAGAATTAACAGGCTAATCAGACACAATGGGGCTAACTAGGGAACATGCATTTGGGATAGTTATTTTTAAGCCAAGTGGTTATTTACAAAGAAAATGCCTAAATCATTTGAAGCAAACACATAAACATGCAAACCATAAAGAGATTCAAGTAAATTCAGGAAAGTGCAATCCAAAAGTGATTCTCACAGTTAAAAAACATGCTGGAGGCTCAAATCTTCACCTGGACATTTTTGCAAATTGTTTGACAGAGATTCTATCCCTAGTGTGTGCTTCCTATCACCCCAAACTTATCATAAATCATGCCATCATAACAAAATCTCAAAGTTCAGTTTTCAATCACATGGGGATCACTTTTCAAAAACAAAATTTTTTTTCAGCCTAGGGGGAATCATCACATCAATCATGCAATCAATCTGTGCAAAATCATCAAAATCAATCAAACTTTCCAACATAAGACTTAACACAATTTATTCAAGAGCTAAAAGAAAGACGAGGCAAAACAAAACTACAACTAGTTCCCTCCCCCACACTTAAAACATACATTGTCCCCAATGAAACAACATGACTATAAAATCAAAGTGAGGGAAAGGAAAGGGTACTCCCTGATCAAGTGTCAGTGTAGGTGGGAGCTTCCTAGGAGAGCTCCTCAACATTAGCATCCACAGGAACACCAGCATCCACACCATGGAATGGCTTCAGCCTCTGCCCGTTAACCTTGAAGGACTTGTTGGTACCTGCACTTTTAATCTCTATTGCACCATAAGGGAAAACGTTAGTAACAACAAAGGGGCTATCCCATTTGGACCTAAGTTTCCCAGCCATCAATTTCAAGCGGGAATTAAACAGTAAGACTTTCTGGCCCACAAAAAATTATTTCCTAGCAATCATCCTATCATGAAAAAGTTTTGTTTTCTCTTTATAAATCTGGGAGCTTTCATAGGCTTCTAGCCTAAGCTCCTCAAGTTGCTGCAACTGTAGTTTCCTTTCAACACCAGCTTTCTTCATTTCCAAGTTACAGCACTTGACTGCCCAATATGCACGGTGCTCAAATTCCACCGGGAGGTGACATGCCTTACCAAATACAAGCCGAAAGGGGGACATTCCTATTGGCGTCTTGAAAGCGGCCCCTCCGAGCCCACAGTCGTCTTCCAGACGGCGGCTCCATTCCTTTCTATTCGGCTGCACAATCTTCTCTAGAATCGCTTGATCTCCCTGTTTGATATCTCACTGGCCATTGGTCCGGGATGGTAAGCGATGGAAACTCTATGCACAACTCCATATTTCCTGAGTAAGGCTTCCATGGTTCGGTTGCAGAAGTGAGTGCCCTGGTCACTGATGATAGCCTTAGGTATGCCAAACCTGCAAAAAATGTTGGACCTAACAAATTTGGAAACAACTTTAGCATCGTTAGTCCTATTGGGGTTGCTTCCACCCACTTTGAAACATAGTCAACAGCCAAAAGAATATATAGAAAACCAAAAGAAACAGGGAAAGGACCCATAAAATCAATCCCCCACACATCAAAAACCTCACAAAAAAGCATGGGCTGCTGAGGCATCTCACTCCTACGAGTGATGGCAGGGCCTGTTGTTTGGCACTCCTTACAATTCCTGTAGACTTCATAGGCATCTCTAAAAATTGTGGGCCAGTAGAACCTAGAATCCAGGACTTTTCTTGCCGTCCTCTGTGGTCCAAAATGTCCTCCAACTTGAGAGGCATGAGAAAAGTTCAGGATGGACCCTGTCTCATAATCGGGGACACACCTCCGAATCACCTGATCACTGCAAAACTTCCAAAGGTAGGGATCATCCCACACATAGTACTTTGCATCGCTCCTGAGCTTGTGGAACTTGGATCTACTTGTACCTGCAGGAACAACACCAGCAACAAGAAAGTTCATTATGTCAGCAAACCAGGGGGTTACCCCATACAGATGTAGAAGTCGCTCATTAGGAAAATCATCTTGGATGGGAGAAGGATCCTCATCCCTTGCTATCCGGCTCAAGTGATCGGCTACCAGATTTTCAGCTCCACTCCTGTCTTTTATCTCTACATTGAACTCTTGGAGCAAAAGCATCCACCGGATCAGTCTTGGCTTAGCTTCTGGTTTCTTTAACAGGTACTTCAGAGCTGCATGGTCAGTGAAAACAATAACTTTTGAACCTAGCAAATACGACCTAAATTTATCAAGTGCAAACACAACATCTATCAGTTCTTTCTCAGTGGTGGTGTAATTGGATTGTGCATCATCTAATGTCCTAGAAGCATAATGAATTACATGGGCAGCCTTGCCCACCCTTTGTGCCAGAACCGCTCCCACAGCAAAATTAGAAGCATCACACATGAGTTCAAGTGTCCAGTCAGGGGGCTGGATGACGGGGGTAGAGGTCAATGCTTTTTTCAGGTAGTCAAATGCCTTCTTGAAATTTTCATCAAAATGGAACATGGCATCATTCTTCAGCAGGTTTGACAATGGCATAGCTATCTTGCTGAAGTCCTTAATGAAGCGCCTGTAGAAACCTGCATGGCCAAGAAAAGAACAGATCTCGCGTACGCAAGATGGATAAGGCAATGAAGAAATCACATCAATTTTTGCAGGATCTACTGAAATACCCTCTTTAGAAATAACATGACCCAAAACAATCCCCTGTTCTACCATAAAGTGACATTTTTCATAGTTCAAAATCAGATCAGTCTCAATGCATCTTTCTAGAACTAAACTCAGACTATGCAAACATGCATCAAATGAGGAGCCATATACAGTGAAGTCATCCATGAACACCTCCATGCAATTTTCAATCAATTCAGTAAAAATGCTAAGCATGTATCTTTGGAAGGTGCCAGGGGCATTACAAAGGCCAAATGGCATCCTCCTATAGGCAAATGTGCCGAAGAGGCACGTGAAAGTGGTCTTTTCCCGATCCTCAGGGGCAATATGGATCTGAAAATACCCGGAAAAGCCATCAAGAAAACAGTAATGAGATTTACCAGCCAGCCGTTCCAGCATCTGATCTATGAACGGCAAAGGAAAGTGATCCTTTCTGGTGGCCTGGTTCAACTTCCTATAATCTATACAGACTCGCCAGCTATTCTGGACTCTAGTGGGTACAAGCTCATTATTATCATTTCTAACTATTGTGAGACCGGACTTCTTGGGTACAACTTGCACCGGACTTACCCAAGTACTATCAGAGATGGGGTATATAATACCTCGCGAGAAGTTTAGTCACCTCTTTCTTCACCACATCCAGAATCAATGGGTTTAGCCGCCTTTGGGCCTGCCTTACTGGTTTAGCCGCCTCCTCCAATAGAATTCTGTGCATACATCTGGAGGGGCTAATTCCTGGAATGTCAGCTAAAGTCCACCCAATAGCCTTCTTGTGCTTCTTCAGAACCTCTAAAAGCTTAGCTTCCTGGTCAGAGTCAAGGCTGGAGGAAATGATGACTGGAAGTTTTTCATTTGTCTCCAAGTAGGCATACTTCAGGTTCCCAGGAAGTGGCTTGAGCTCTAAGGAGGGTGGCTGCTCAATGGATGGTACAGTTGGAGTAGCCATGATGTCAAAGACTTCTGCTGAACAGACAGCTTCACTCTCACTATCACTATCACCCTGCAAAGTTGAATCAAGAAACTCAGTACAAACAGCACACGGGTTAATGTCAGTACAGTCAGTACATGAATATAAATCATCAAAACCAGAAATGAATGGAAAATCAGAAACAAAGTCCTCATGGGTGTCCTCAATAATCCCAGAAAGCAACTCTAACTGGAAAACAGAGTGCTCCTCCAATGGATGTTTCATAGCATCAAAGATGTTGAACTTTGCCACAATATCACCAAACACCATAGACATAGTCCCATCATTAACATCAATCTTAGTCTTGGCTATCTTCATGAATGGTCTGCCCAAGATTATTGGTGATCTACTGGAATGTGTCTCTCCTGCCATGTCCAGGATGTAGAAGTCAGCAGGGAAGATCAAATCATCAACTTGTACCAGCACATCTTCTACCATTCCCATGGAGCGGGCACTGGTCCTGTTGGCCAATTGGATGGTGAGACCTGTATACTGCAAGGGCCCAAGATCAAGGTTATCGCAAATAGAAGTGGGCATGACATTTATGGAGGCTCCCAAATCTAGCATGCAATTTTCAAATCTTCTATCCCCAATAGTGCATGGAATAGTAAATGTGCCCGGATCCTTGCACTTTTGTGGTAGGGCCTGAGTAGGGGCTAAAACAGCAACTCTTTCTGGTGCAGGCTTAGACTGGATTAGAGCTGAAACATTTCTTCCCAAATCAACTCTCTCATTATTCTTCAATCTTCTCTTGTTGGTGCATAGATCCTTTAGAAACTTTGCATACTTAGGCACCTGCTTGATCACATCTAGAAGGGGAATATTCACAGCTACCTTTCTGAACACATCTAAAATTTCCATCTCCTTGTCTTCACCACCAATCTTCTTATTTTTCTGTACTCTGTGTGGGAAGGGGATCGGTGGAATGTACACTTTCTCAGCTTCAACATCAACAGTAGGCTCAGGAGTTACCTCAACAGTTTCTTCATTTATCTCAGAGGATGCCTCAACAACTCTTCCAGATCTCAGAGAAATGGCACTCACATTAGGATTGGAGGCATTGGGATTCATCACTGTCTGTGCAGGTAGTTGACTTGATCCTTGAGCTTGCTGTATGTTATTTATGGAAGTGGCAAGTCTGTCCGTCTGTGTCCGCAAGGCACGAATGCTAGCATCCATTCGTTCTTGAGACCGAAGGTTTTGTACGATCAATTGCTTGACCAAGTCTTCTAATGAAGGTCCGAAGGTGCGAAGTGGTCACTTGAGGAGGATTCGTAGTCTTGTCATCGGATGTTGTTGGGATGAGTTCCCAAACCAAAGGTTAGGATGATTCATCCAATAGGGATGGTACCGATTAGTGGAGAGGTCTGGAGTGTTGTACTGGGTTCGATTGTTTCCTTGATTATAGGGATTTACTGCATAAGCTTGAGGCGCTTCTCTGATGAACTCTTCTTTCTGGATGGGGCATGCATCATACGGGTGCTCAGGAGAATTGCATATGCCACATAACTTTGCAGGATGAACCCTATCTATTGCCAATTGCCTTACAAAAGAAGTGAGCTCATCCATTCTATTCTCGAGGGCCTGGATGGAAGAAGAGCTATGGACCTCATGCACACCTCTTGTCTCAACAGAATTTCTCCTGGATGTAAACTGTTGGTAGTTCAGTGACATATTTTCAATTAGTTGCTTGGCTGCAGCTGGGGTCTTATCAACAAGTGCTCCCCCACTAGCAGCATCCAAAATATTCCTATCCATCGGCAGTAACCCCTCATAAAAGTACTGGATAAGAAGGCGTTCGAAAATCGATGCTGAGGGCAGCTGGATACCAAATGCTTGAATCTCTCCCAATATTCAGCCAACGACTCATTTCCTTGTCTGATGCCACATATTTCCTTCCTAATTGATGCAACCCTGGAGGCAGGAAAATATTTCTCTAAGAAAACCCTCTTCAAATCGGTCCAGGTGGTAATAGAGTTTGGCTCAAGATATAACAGCCAATCCTTTGCAGCTCCCTGGAGTGAGAACGGAAAAGCTTTTAGCTTGATGCTATCCTCAGTTACTCCCTCTGATCTCAAGGTTGTGGAGCAGACGACCTGGAATTCCTTCAAATGCTTGTGGGGATCCTCACCTGCAAGACCACTAAACTTTGGCAACAAGTGAATGAAACCAGATTTTAATTCAAAAGGAGTATCAGCACCAGGATATGAAATACACAATCCATTATAATTTACATCAGGGGCAGCAAGCTGTCTTAATGTCCTTTGGTCACCCATATTGTCAAAAACAGTTTTAGAATTAGAATCACCACTAGTGCTAGCCCGAATTTCTCTAAGGCGTGTGTGCAGTGTTCTTTCAATTTCAGGGTCAAAATCACACAATTCAGGGCAATTAGACCTAGTAGCCAGACCAATTCAAAACAAAAACAGAAATTAAAAGAAAGGAAATAAAAAAAAAATGTGAAAAATAACAAATAAGAGTCCCCGGCAACGGCGCCAATTTTTTGTCGCGCTGTCGCGCACGCGCCAAAAAGAACGAGCGGTTTTTAAAACTGTAGTTTAGGGCGACAACTCGGATGTCGTCTCACAAGGACTCTTGAAGTGCTATTTGTCACAAAAATCAGTTTTTTTTTTGGGGGGGTGGATTGGACTGCAAATAAGAAACAAAGCAAAACTAAGCAATGAAAACAGAGCAGTTGAAAAGATTATCAAATAGCTAAAAACGATTAATCTATTGTTCTCGATTTCCCAACTATCATCGGTTCATGCAATTCCAAGCTCTAAGCAGATTCTAATCCCCTCCCGGTTGTAGCAACAATTTACAAGCGAAACCACTACTACAGATATATGTCCCTATTCCCGAATTAAGCAAACGGGGTTAAGCCCTTCGTGAGCTAAGCGAACACGAAACGAACACACGCGAATTAAGCAAACAGAAATATATAGCATGGCATTGAAAAGGGAAAAGCATACAAAACAGGAAATACAAGAACCTCAAGTGTAGTGGAAATCGATTACAATAGATTAATCCTAGAAAATTAGTTCTCCATGGAAAAACGAAAACACACAAAAAAATGTAAAAACAATGGAGAAGCAAAAGTTCTTCCAATATGTCCAGAACAGCCATTTATACTATTCAGAAATTTAGCCCACTCGCGAGGCGAACCCTCATTCGCGAGGCGAATATCATGAAGAGTCAGCAACGTTTGGTCTTCTCGCGGGGCGAAGTACTGCTCGCGTGGCGAGGAATGGAACAGTCATGGCTTCTGGTCTTCAGTCTCGCGGGGCGAGACATGGATCCGCGAGGCGACACAGAACGGGTTGCATTTCTCTGGAACAGTCAGCCTTCAGGGTCGCGAGGCGAGGGGTTGTTCGCGGGGCGAACCAGAGAGGATGACATTTTTACTGTTCTGCTGGCTTTCAGGTTCGCGAGGCGATAATACTCTCGCGAGGCGAATCCCCTGTTTCTTTATTCCCTCAACTTCTATTTAACCTGAAAACAAAGAAATAGCTATAAGTGCATTATTTGACTCAAAACTGGCTAAATTAACCTAAAACTACTTTAGAGACTCAAAACCTTGCTTGAGGACAATCTAATCTAATTTAGGTGAAAATAAGATATAATTTGCACAAAACCCTGGTCATACTAGCCATAAAACTAGATGAGCCAGAGGCTTATCAACCTCCTTTTCTATTAACCACATAACTGGATTTGTTGATGATGAGGAAGATGGAGACCATTGGTTCTTGTCAGGCATCTATGGCCACCCTGAAGAACGGAACAAATGGAAAACTTGGCAACTCATCCAGCAAGTAACTTCTCAGGTAGGAGAAAAATGGTTATGTTTTGGTGATCTTAATGATACTATAGCTTCAATTGATAAGATGGGTGGAAATAATAGAAGCTCTTCTCAACTCTTGGTGGGAAGACAAGCTATAGAAGTTTGTGGTCTGGTTGACTTAGGTTTCTTTGGTCATCCTTATACTTGGACAAATGGAAGACAAGGTGAGGACAACATTCGGAGCTGATTGGATAGGGGGTTGGGTTCTCAACCCTTTATAAACAGGTTTTCCCCGATTAATGTGCTCCACCTCCCAAGGTTTGGATCGGACCACGTAGCCTTATCGATTGAATTGGAAGCTGTCCCACACGGTGAGAAGAGGAAGAAAGTAAGAATTTTTAGATTTGAAGATTGCTGGTCTAGGGACGAAAGATGTGAAGATGTGGTCAAAAGTAATTGGTCTTATGGGGGGATTCAATGTCTAGAGAAGCTGAAAGCTATGCAAGCCCTGGACAGTTACTTTGAGGAGTATAGAGGAGGAGAAGTGAAAAAGAAGATAAAAAAAATAGAGAACCTGCTAAAGGACAACAACTCTTGGGATAGCTCGAAGGAAGATGTGGAAATATACAAAGAGCTTGAAAGGCAGCATGTTGAGCTACTAAAAACTGATGAAATTATATGGAGACAAAGGAGTAAAGCAATGTGGCTGAAGGAGGGTGATAGGAATACAAAATTTTTTCATGGTAAGGCTAACCAAAGGAGACAAAACAATGATATCAAAAAGCTCAGGGATGCGAATGGAGTGTGGTGGCATGGTGAGGAAAACATAGAGAGAGTTCTAGTTAACTATTTTTCCGATCTTTTCTCCACATCATATCCAACCGATATTGAAAGGACTTGTGAGGTAGTGAAAGGGAAACTCTCTGATGAGCACAAAATCTGGTGTGCTAGAACCTTCCTTGTGGAAGATATTGTTCAAGCTATAAACTAGATGCATCCTTTGAAGTCACCATGACCCGATGGATTGCCATTTTTGTTTTTCCAAAAGTATTGATGGAAATTCTGAACAATGAAAGAGCCCCTGATGAGATTAACAAAACTTTCATTGTGTTGATCCCAAAAGGTAAGAATCCATCTTCTCCAAAAGACTTTAGACTAATAAGTCTATGCAATGTGGTGATGAAGATTGTGACCAAAGTGATTGTAAATAGACACTACAAAAAAAAGGTTATTTAGCGACCGAAAATAGCGACAGAATTTGTTAGTTGTTGTTTGCGACCGAAATGGAGACCGATTGTAGGATCTAAATCAAACACTGATTAGAGTTGATATTGCGACCGAAATAGCGACCGAAATAGAGCGTAGCAGAGTTATCGGTCTCTATTTCGGTCGCAAAATAAAGGAAAGTAAAAGTCATAAATTTATGACTTTTTAGCGACCAAAATGGCGACCGAGTTAAATGCAATGGTTAAAATTAAGTTATCTTTTGCGACCGATATTAAATCGGTCACTAAACGGTGCGTAAAAAATTAAAATAGAGTGTTTTAGCGACCGATTTAGCGACCGAATTATTCGGTCGCTAAAATTATGAATTCAAATTTCAAATTAACCATTTTAGCGATCGATTTAGCGACCGAATAATTCGGTCGCTAAAACTAAAATCCCTAAATCGCGATTTCCTTCCTCTCTTCCCCCATTTCTCTCTTTTCCTCTCTTCCTCTCTTCACACGCAGCGCTGCAGAAGCCCCTTGCCGGCCACCACCTCCTCTCCGCCCACCACCTCCTCCACACGGTAAGCATACATATCTCTCTCCCTCTCCTTCTCTGTCTCACTCGTGTCTCTCTCTCCCTTTCCTTCTCTCACTCGCGTCTCTCTCCCCCTCTCCTTCTCTCCTTCTCTCTGTCACTCTCGTCTCTCTCTCCCTCTTCTTCTCTCCTTCTCTGTCTCACTCACGTCTCTCTCTCTCTCTCCCTCTCCTTCTCTCTGTCACTTGCGTCTCTCTCTCCCTCTCCTTCTCTCCTTCTCTGTCTCACTCGCGTCTCTCTCTCCCTCTGTCTCTCTCCCTCCCACCGCTCTCGTGTCCTCCCATCCGCCACCGCTAAGTAACGTGCCCAGTTCGTGCTCATGACGTTGCGTTCGTCCCCATCGCCCTACAACTATCATCCCACTCTCTGTTGGTTCTTTCTTTCTTTTTTTCTGGTTTTATTGTCCTATGAATTCTAGTTCTATGTGAATCAACTTGTTAGATTGAACATAATCTGTTTGAGAAAATGCTTGAATCGATTGCTCAATGTGTTATTGAATTTTATTTGTTGTATAAGATGTAAATTGGTTTTGAACTCCAGCATGTTGATTTTAGATTTTTGTATGATAAAAATGGTTGAACTCTTGTTAATGGGTATAAGCATGCAAGTATCTTTGAACTTTTGGTTATATGTGGTTTCAAGATATGTAACAATTGAATAATATTGGTTGAGTTTGAGTTTGCATTGAAATATCATATAGTGTGATTGCTATGTGTGAAATGTAGAAATTAAAATGAATTGGATTCAGTTGGGTATCTAATGGTGTTGTTGTTTCTCCAGCTTTTGAAGCGTATGATCAATGTTTGTTATGTTTGTCAAGATAATATTTGTGCTTTAGGGAACATCATTTTTTGGAATTATATCATGTATATTATTTTCTTATTCGCAGGGTATGATGTATTTCTGGGTAATTTTTGTGGTTTGGTTTCTAGCGAACATGTCAACAAGAACATCTCTTCATGTGAGTAAGTCCACAAATCATATCTCTTAGACTTTGTGTGGAAACTTTTAGAAAGAATGAAATGTAAAGAAAAGGGAAGAAATGAATCCTACCCATTTCTTTTAGACTTAGTATGATATGCTTTCTCTTTCTCTTATTGATAAGACAACTTGATAGAAAAGGATTATAGCCTACAAGGTTGTTGAAGATTTTGAAGATTGTGAATTTGTGGATACATTTTATATCCAATTTTCCATTCAATCATTTGTGTTCCATTGAATTAATTGCTACAGATTAAAAGTTTATAGACTTGTTATGGTCTTTTTGGGATTTTGATTTTCTATAGGGTGTAAAGGTTCAAAGGGCTTTTTCTCTTTTGCTGCTGTTATCCCTAATAAGCTTTTAGGCACTAAATTGCCAATAGTTGGGCGGTGGATTGGTTTTAGATATTAGGTGCTGAGAAATTCTTTTTGGTCGACAATTAGTTAGTATATCAACCATTATTGTCTTCTCCGACTTTGGTTGAATCTCAACCTTATCCCTCTTGTATTTGGTTCTTTTGTTTATGAGTTTAGAGTGCCCATTATACTCTTTCAATACACTTTAGCTTATAAAAAAAATTATATTTGGTTTGTTATATGTTTTTTAAAGAAACCAGTCACTAAATTGGTCCCTAGAACAAGTTTTGGGGACACATTTAGTGACTGTGTGTTTTTTTAATTTGGTGGCCAATTTAGCGACCGAATTAGCGACCAAATTTTCGGTCGCTAAAATTGGTCACATAACTGGTTTTAGGAGACTAATTTAGCGACCGATTACAAATTCGGTCACTAAATGATTTAGTGACCAGGGTTTTAGCAACCGTCATTATTCGGTCGCTAATTCGGTCGTTAACCTATTTAGCGACCGAATTTTGATGAATAGCGACCGATTTCTTCGGTCGCTAAACACCCCTTTTTTTGTAGTGAGAGTCAAAGTCCTCATTCCGGATATTATTGATGAAGAGCGGAGTGCTTTTGTTCAAGGAAGGTTGATTACAGGTCATGGAATGCTTCCATTGGATGAAGAAGAAGAAATCTGGTAAACAAGGCATGATGGCTATGAAACTGGATATGGCCAAGGCCTAGGACAGGATAGAATGGGACTTTGTCAATGGTGTGCTTAATGCAATGGGCTTCCCAAACCAGTTCATCAAGCTAATTATTAGATGCATCTCATCTGTAAATTACTAGATTCTGATTAATGGCAAACCTAGTAGGAGTTTCTCTCCAGAGAGGGGTCTAAGGCAGGGAGACCTGCTCTCCCCATACTTATTTATTCTCTGTGCGGATGTACTCTCGGGTTTACTGTCTCAGGAAGCTCAAAGGATCAAGATCTATGGTATTCAAGTTGCTAGGAGAGCCCCTCAGATCTCCCACTTGTTGTTTGCTGATGACAGCTTGGTTTTTACTAGTGCAAATCTTGCCGAAGCAGAGAAGGTTATGACAATCCTTACTACCTACCAGAAGGCTTCTGGGCAGCTTGTCAATTTGGACAAATCAGAGGCTTCATTTAGTCGAAACGTGCCTGAATCAGATAAAGAAATGATCTGCAACCAGATGGGGATAAAGAATGTTATGTCTCACACCAAGTACCTGGGTCTCCCTGTAGTATTTGGTAGGTCCAAGAAGGAGATTTTTTCTCTTGTTATTGACAGGGTCTGGAAGAAACTGAAAGGGTGGAAGAAGAAGTACCTTTCAAGAGCTGGGAAGGAGATTCTCGTTAAAGCTGTCACCCAAGCTATTCCCAACTATATCATGAGTTGTTACAAGCTTCCTGAAGGTTGTTGCAAGGAAATTGAAGCTATGCTAGCTAAATTATGGTGGGGCTCAAAGGAGGGAGAAAGGAAGGTACATTGGATGAGTTGGGAGAGATTATCCAAAGCTAAGAAGAATGGGGGCATGGGATTCCGAGGCTTCAGTGACTTTAACAAAGTCCTCTTAGGGAAGCAATGCTGGAGATTGGTTAATGAGGAAGATACTTTGCTTGGAAAGGTCTTCAAAAGCCGATATCACCCAAGGAGTTCTTTTATGGAGGCAATTGAGGGATACATTCCAAGCTATGCATGGAGGAGTATAATCAGTTTCAGGAATCTCCTCAAAAAAGGTGTCAGGTGGGTGATTGGAAATGGGACAAAAGCACAAATTTGGCATGATAATTGGATTCCTCCTTAGGCTGGATTCAAAGTCATTAGTCCCCCCACAGAACCTGAGTCCTGATGCTCTGGTTAGTGAACTAATTGACAACCAAACTAAGCAATGGAAGAGGGAGGTGGTCTTATCTTGTTTTAAACTGTTTGAAGCTAAACAAATACTGAGCATCCCTATTTCATATAGGCTGCCTGAAGATAAGGTGATTTAGCATTGGGAGAGGGATGGTGATTATTCAGTGAGATCAGCTTACCATCTGCTGTGTGATGAGGGGAAAAGGCTTCTTCCTAGCCCATCATGTGACCCAATCAGTCCTCTTTGGAAAGAGATCTGGCCTGTCCCAAACAGCACTAGAAACTTTCTTCGGAGAATGGCAAAAGGTATACTCCCCACAAGAAGTAACCTGTCCAATAAAGGTATGAATATTGACATTATGTGTCCTGTGTGTAATGATGCCGCTGAGACAAATGACCATCTTTTTATGCACTGTCATTTCGCAAAACTTGTTTGGTTCTCATCACCTCTTGGAATTCATGCACCATGCCATATGGACCTGAACATGTGGTTGCTAAAGTGGTTGTCCTGTAAGGACCAACTAGGATCCCAACTTTTCAGCATAATCCTTTGGAAGCTGTGGCAGGCCCGAAACCAGGTAGTTTTTAAACAGCAAGATGTTAAGCCTGAGTTGGTCTCTGAGGAAGCTAAGGAGTTTGCCCACGAATACAGCATAGCAAATTTGCGGAATTCTACCCGAGGACACCAGATAACTACCCAGAATCAGAACAATTTCAACACCAATTGGCACACCATACAAGTAGATGCAGGGTGTTTTGAAGATGGCTCTATCGAGTGGGGTTGCTAGACCAACACATCCAGGAGGTAGCCATTTTATCTGATGCATTAATTGTTGTAAATTGTATCATTGGTAAATCCTTTGTAACTGCAATTGATGTTGTTATCCAAGACTGTAAAATGTTAATGAACTTGTTAGGTGCCGTGTCTGTGTCCCATATAGGCAGACAGCTTAACGTGGAAGCCCACAATTTAGTTGGAGTAGTTAAGCGTGTAGGTTCAAGGTCCTGGTTGGGGCATGTCCCTTCTCTGGAATCTCTGTTAGGTTGTAATAGCTCTGTTATCAATCTTCGAATGGTATGATTGCATTTCAAAAAAAAAAAAAAAAAGAGAAGCAATGAGGTTAGTAATTCAATAACATTAATTAAATTCAATATTAGACTAAAAGAAAAAATATGATGGTGTAATATTTTTGTTTAATATTAAAAATTAAGATGTATGTCTTTATGATCAAATTGTTTATCCCTTTTATTTTTCAGTTCCATTATGCTGAAAATAAATTAGCTTAATTTTCTAAGAAGTTGGTTTAGCTCATAAATCAATATAAAATGTTTGCGTAGGCATGTACTAAGTCAATTACTTGAAAACATGACGCAGTGAATATTTAAATGAAATCCATTATCTCAATGTAGATGACACCCTTTTTTACCAGAAGAAAAAAAATATAGTTAAGATAATCTTATCAGGGGATCGCTTCCCGTAATTAAAAAAAACTAATAAATCATTTGAGCGATTGACCGCATGTATAATATGGCTAATAGAGAAGACCTAAAAGAGTATAATAATGTTAGTCATCCAAAGAGAATTTAAAAAAAAAAAATTGTTAGTCATCCATATTTTCATATATTTAAACTCCCTGTAGAACAATTAATCATGTATCAGTTTTTTATTTTTGACAAGAGAATTATATATCAGCTATCACTTATTCAATATTGTCACAAGTATAATATATTTGTTAAATGACAACTCGTTAATATATTATTATAAATAAATAACATATGTTGTGCGTAATTTAGAGCTGTCAAAATGGATTCGGTCCGATGGACTGGCCCATTTGGCCCGATATAAATAGTGGTTTGGGTTATCAAATTTAGAGCTCGAACAAAATCTGGCCCGACCCAACCCGGCCCAAGAATTTATCAACCCATCGTGGACTGATCCGAGATGGGCCGGGCCAACCCGCTGACCCAAAATATTTCTAGAATAAACAAAAGCTATATATAAAAATATTTATAAAGCTTGGAGTCGAATACAACTCCACATTCAAACCAGTAAGTCATCAGCCAAAACTTATTGCAACAACACTTTGAACTAGCACGCACATCGTCTCACCATTAAAACCATCATCCAACGGGTCCAACAGCCTGCAATCCCACATCTAAACTTTAAAGCCACGGTTCAGTCTAATAGAGATTCCTGATATTTTTTAAATGGGTTGTTAGTTTTGAGTTTTTATTTTTATTGTATTGTCTTTTATGTGTTTCTTGATTATTTTGGTTGGCAAATGTTAAATTGACACAAAATTTTCAGACATCTACGGTGACACCGTATGTGCCGCACTGTAGCTATACTGTACGGTACTATAGTGGGTCTTTTTTTTTAAAAAAATAATTTTTTTTATAAATAATTTTTTTGATTAAATATGTGTAAATATCTGGTGAATCGGGTACAAATATCTGATGAATTCAGTTCATTATCTGGTGAATGGGATTTTTTGAGAAATAATTTTATTGATTAAGTATGTGCAAATATATGGTGAATTCGGTATAAATATCTGGTGAATTCAGTTCATTATCTGGTGAATAGGTTTTTTTGAGAAATAAATTTTGTAGTTAAGTATGTGCAAATATATGGTGAATCAGGTATAAATATCCGGTGAATTCGGGTATTATCTGGTGAATGTGTTTTTTTTTATAAATAATTTTTTTGGTTAAGTATGTGTAAATATCTGGTGAATGGGTTTTTTTGAGAAATAAATTTTTTGGTTAAGTATGTGCAAATAATTGGTGAATCATGTACAAATATCTGATGAATTCAGTTCATTATCTGGTGAATGTGTTTTTTTTAATAAATAAAGTTTTTGGTTAAGTATGTGAATCGGGTACAAATATCTTGTGAGTCGGTTCATTATCTGGTGAATGAGTTTTTTTGATAAATAATTTTTTTTGTTAAGTATGTGCAAATATCTGGTGAATCAGGTATAAATATCTGGTGAATTCAGTTCATTATCTAGGGAATAAGTTTTTTTGAGAAATAATTTTTTTGGTTAAGTATGTGCAAATATATGGTGAATCATGTACAAATATCTGATGAATTCAGTTCATTATCTGGTGAATGAGTTTTTTAGAAGTAAAATTTTTATTTTATTAAAAAAGTCAAAATTTTATAAATAAAAAAAAAGTTTTGCTACAATAATACTACAGTAGCAAGTGTCGTGTATGATATAAAAATCTGTATCAAATTAGCGGCTCTCATTTTGGTTTGCTTCTTGTCGGTTAATCTAACGTCAGTGTTAATATGATTTTCATTATCATAAATACTGGTTGTTGAGTTGATACTTAGTCCAAGACCCCCTCATGATCATTTCCTTCTATACAGGTTCTTTGTATTCTTTCTAAATCTGCCATTTAAAAAAGAAAAAAGAAAAGGACAGGATCACAAGTGGGATAATAAAATGGCATATAATTAAAAGGTTTGTTAATCAGGTGCTCATAATTTTTTAAACGTTTCTTATATGTTTTTATTCCTTTTCCTTTTTTTTTTTTAATTTGTACAATTTCATGTGATCTACTTGTTATTTGTTCTTGTTTATTTTCTTTTATTTCTTTTGAAAACGTAATTGTTTTTAGTGAATGATAAATCAAATGTAATTTATGAAAATTTATTCTAATTAAAAAAACAATTATTTAAAAAAAGAATAATTTTTTTAAAAAAAGATTGGTCCATGGGTCAGTCCGTTTGACCCGCAGTCCACATAGGACTGGGCTACCAAATTAGCATCCCGGCCTAATTTTGATCCAGCCCGATCCGACCCTAAAATTACTTGGCCCAAATGGGCCTGCCCAGCCCGAATTGACAACTCTAGCGTAATCACAAACATACAAAGAACGCAAGATCGGTTGAGCAAATGGTATATATAAAATATTAAGGAGTTAATTGGTATAAGTTGTTGGTGTAAAGATTTTTTATAATTAACTTTTATTCTAATTATCCTAAAATTAATTGAAATCCTAATTTGTTATTGATCCACGGTGCACAATTTTTTTTAGATTATTAAAAAAATTTCAAATCCCGTGGAAAGTACATAATTTTACGTTTAAAATTTTAAACAGATAATTATCAAAATTAATTTCCTCATTTCATTATGTTGTAATTTTGGAATCTTCACATGAAATGACAGTGTATTGACTATTTAAAATATTTCTATTAATATGGTCCCTCCCTGCGTGTGATATTATGTCAACTATTAGTAACTTGTGGGCTGCTAAACGGTTTATAGCTTAATTATGGCAATATAACACACCCTAAGACAACATAAACGAATTAATTAGTTATTGGCTGTACATTAGAAACTATGACCCAAGAAAGCTCGATTTTAAACTTTTAAAAGGTTTAGACGGTGGCCTTGGTTTCTCCCCCAGCCATACAAGTTTCATAAAAAAAATTGGCGATGAAGAATTCGCAAATCGACTAAATTGAAACTGTACGGCATTGATGCGTTTGGATAATGGGAGAGTCGGCTATTTAAAAGCTAATCGGCTCCTGACTCAATTATAAGTAAAATTAACTAATTTTATATTTATTAAGAAAATTATTTTATTTAATTTAATTATCTCGATTTATGTAAAAAAAAGAGTTACAATTACTAAAGTACCCTTTAGTTGTCTCAGAAGTGTGCAATGTTCTTGAAAAAGTAAAAGGAGAATTGATTGGATTGATCGATTGTATTGACTTTTAGAACACTAACATTAAATAAAATTGAATTGGTTGATTATTACTTATATTTGAGTCCACGAAATATATATACTTTTTTGCTTATAATTGAGTCCAAAGAGAGGACATATTTTTTTTAAATGCTAACAAGTGTCATTGGGTGATTGGTCAAGGAATCAAAAGAAATAAGTTTATATGGGAAGGTGATGTATTTATTACATTGAAAAAATATTGAATTTGTATTCTGGATACAAATTTTTCTTATATTGATTTCTTAATAAGTTCTTCTGGGCATTCTTTAGCAAGGTTTTTTTTTTTTCTCTTGTTGTGTTGAGTTCCAATTCTATTGATTATTATTAGTAATTGGTTAATTTAATTTGTTATATTATTAATCAGTTACACATTATTACATATTTAATTTTGAAAAAAGTTATCGCAAAAGTCAATATTTTTTAAAATGTGATAATAAATAATTAAAAAAAAAAGTAATCTATATAATATATAAACTAATGAAATGACCTTATCTGCAAACTTCTAAATCCTTTCCATATTTAGAAATAAAAAATAATTTAAATTGATATAGAAAATAACGAAAATGGGAAATAACAATAGTTTTTACTGTTATCTTTTGAAAATAAATGATTTTTGTATCTTTCCCATACCTATTCAACCTTTTCAAAGCCCAATAATTAAAAATACATTAAAAACACATTGATAATTGTACATATGCTTTTAATTGTGGATGAGAACTTAATATTATATTCATTTTTATTTTAATTATTTTATTTATCTTTTTCAAATTTTAGATTTCAAATGTATTAAAGCTTTTCCAATGCAAGACATAAATATTTTATTAATTTCATAGTAGAATTCCAATACAATCTCAGAGATTCCATTGCAATCTTTTATGTCATGTTCCAATATCTATATAGTATCTATACAATATATAAACTAATCACCATTATGAGGAAAGTATGGACATTTGTCATGATATCATGAAATGGCTTTCTCTGCAAGCCTCTAAATCCTTTCCATATTTATAAATAAAAAATAATATAAATTGATATGGAAAATAATGAAAATGAGAAATAACAATAGTTTTATTGTTATTTGTTGAAAATAAATGATTTTTGTATCTTTCACGTATACCTATTCAACCTTTTCAAAGTCCAATAATTAAAAATACATTAAAAGCACTTTGAGAATTGTACATATTTTTTTGATTGTGGATGACAACCTAATATTATATTCATTTTGACTTTAATTATTTCATTTATCTTTTTCAAATTTTAAATTTCAAATGAATTAAAGCTTTTCCAATGCAAGACATAAATATTTTATTAATTTCGTAGTCGAATTCCAATACAATCTCAGAGATTCCAATGCAATCTTTTCTATCATGTTCCAATATCTATACTTGGGGTGGCAAAATGATCCATTTATCCACCATCCATCCAGTCCATCCATGAAAAAATCCATCCAATCCATCCATTTATAAAAAAATAATATAAATGGATTGGATGGATTGGATTATTTTTTTAGTGGATGGTTTATGACCCATCCAATATATTTTAGAATCCATTGGACCAACAATCAAAAATGTAACGGATCAACTTTTATCCGTTCCAAAACCAATTTATTTTTTTCATATTATTTTTCACCAAATAAAAAAACCTCCATTTGTAAAAAAAAAAAGTCTATCTAATTTTCTCTTCCGTTCCTTATTATTTTTTCTTCACTATTTTTTATTTTATTTAGGATCAAACTTAGGTCCAGTATTCTAGTTACTGTGCCTATTGTCTTAAGGAAAAACACTATAAAAGTATTGAAAGAATTATCCAGTCCATCCAAAGAGTTATCCATCCAATCCATCCATTACAAAAAAAAAAACTTTAATGGATTGGATCAAGTTGGATCATTTCATATTAAGGATGGATCACTATCCATCCACTATGTTACTAAATCCATTGGATGATATTCTTAAATTAAAACAAATCCATTGGATAAAATTGAAAAATAAAACAAAATTTACAAAATCCACTACCGATCCATTTTTGAGTTAAAAACAAAAACACACAACATATGAATACTACATGCGACATGTGTTAAATTTAAGCAGCAAAATTGGCCGAAGAGAATTGAATCGTTGAAGAGGAATCGGATTCTT
Source organism: Sophora flavescens (assembly GCA_030762895.1). Taxonomy (NCBI): domain Eukaryota; kingdom Viridiplantae; phylum Streptophyta; class Magnoliopsida; order Fabales; family Fabaceae; genus Sophora; species Sophora flavescens. The sequence goes on from CM061068.1 coordinate 38,532,008, forward strand.
TGCCATCTTTGCTAGAGTATTTTCTCATTCCATTATAAGTTTCTTTGTTTGTATTTTTATATAAGTTTCTTTGTTTGTATTTTTATGTTAACATTCTTAATGATATGGTATGTGCAGTTCAGGGACATCAGCAGGAAAACCTAAATTGACGCCATCAATTGCCGAAGATCTTGACCGCCATCAAAATTATTTAATTGTAAAAAAAAATTATTCTTTAAAATAATTTTTATGGATGGATTGGATATCCATCCATAAAAAAATTGTTAATGGATGGATTGGATGGATTTTATTAAATGGATATGGATGGATTGGATTTTTTTTAATGAATTTTTAATGGATCATAATGGATTAATGGATCGTTTTCAATCCATCCATTACAATCCGCATAAAAATTTATCCAATCCATCCATTTGCCACCCCTATCTATACAATATATAAACTAATCCCCAATATGAGAAAAGTATGGACATGTGTCATGATGTCATGAAATAAATTCATCTGTAAGCCTCTAAATCCTTTTCATATTTAGAAATAAAAAATAATTTAAATTGATATGGAAAATATTGAAAATGGAAAATAACAATAGTTTTTATTGTTATCTGCTAAAAATAAATGATTCATGTATCTTTCCCATACCTATTCAATATTTTCAAAGCCCAATAATTAAAAAGACATTAAAAGCACTTTCATAATTGTACATATGCTTTTGATTGTGGATGACAACCTAATATTATATTCATTTTGATTTTAATTATTTTATTTATCTTTTTCAAATTTTAAATTTCAAATGTATTAAAGCTTTTCCAATGCAAGACATAAATATTTTATTAATTGCATAGTATAATTCCAACACAATCATAGAGATTCCAATACAATCTTTTCTGTCATGTTCCAATATCTCTATATATACCTTAATTCAAGATATCTCATTATCCCTCAAAAATCATCCTTCAATTTGTCATTTTCTGACCTTCTTCATTTTCTTTATGTAGTTGAAGAATCCCATATTGAAGAACTCCAAATCGTGAAACCAACTAGCATAGTGGTGTGGTTTTGTCTTCCATTATTGCTTTTCCACTCCCATCTCACGTAATACATTCTCTTTCTGCTTTCCCTCTTTCTCTTTTTCTTGCTGTTTTTCTCTGATTTGATGCTGAAGCACTCAAGCATCACTTATAAAAATCCCTTTGAGGATGTGGATGCTCCTTTAGTCACGATGAAATGAAACAATGCAGAAGCGCTTCAATTTTTTTTAGAGTAATTTGTTGATGTCACGAACCGAGGTCGCCTGCTACGTGGAGCAATGTTGGTATTCATTCAGATGGCTGGCTACTTTATTATCCTATAGCTGGGGTAAACCTTCATTCCCAGTATTCCAAAACTATTTGGTGATATATAATTTTTTATACATATTTAATAATTTAATAATGTGTGAACTGTTTGTTAAATCTCTGAGTGGTTACTCATTTACCCAGTGAGATTAAAGATTACAAGTTCGTTTTTTTACTCGGGTAAAGCGGTGGAGAATCTGGTTGGGATTGTACAAACACGATGACCTGTTTAGTTGGACACGAATTTGAGAAGAAAATGCCCTTGAAGTTGCTGGTGATAGGTGTATTCAAGGTTGTTTTTATTGTGGATCATGTGATCCGTGGGAAGTTTAAATTGGGAAGGAAATCTGGAGTGAGTCTCTCGAGGTGTGCTCATGTTTCATTTTCTTTGTAATTATTTTTTTATGCATTGTATTTTATTATTTATTTAATCATATTCATATATTTAAATATTTATATTTTAATTGTTGTAAACATGTTTCCTCTATTTTTTCTTATATTAGGCGTTAGTGTACAAATTAGTTATCCTCGAGCTTTTAACACTTTTTGTTCATGTTCTACAACTAAATCGGAGATGTATGTTAAACTGATATGTTTAACTTTCCTCAAATTTTAACTCACTAGTGGAAATAATGTAATTTACAGGAACGTTTTACGTCAGTTGACCATATGTTTGACGTTAAAAATGAAGCGGTGACAATTTTGTAAATATTAAATCACTATTTGTGTCAGTTGTGTAATGAACTGACGTTAAAAGTGATTTGTAATAATTATTAACACTTTTAACGTCAGTTGTTTATACAACTACGTTAAAAGTGTGATTTTTACGTCAGTTAAATAAATAACTGACATAAATAATCCTATATTCCTATCTGAAACTCATTCCTATCTTTCTTTCGTTGTCATCTCCCTCTTATCACTCTTAACGCAGATCACTCCATATAGTGCAGTTTATTTCTAAACTTTTTTTTTAAACAAGTTTATTTTTAATCTTAATTAATTAGCTTGAATTAGTAAACAAATTCTTGTGCAAATTCCTATCTTTCTTTCGTTGTCATCTCCCTGTTGTCACTCTTAACGCAGATCACTCCATATAGTACAGTTTATTTCTAAACTTTTTTTTTTAAACAAGTTTATTTTTAATCTTAATTAATTAGCTTGAATTAGTAAACAAATTCTTGTGCAAATTAAAATAAATAAACACTTAACATAAAACAAGTTATATGTATAATCAAATCGTATCTCATTGAAACGATTCATAAGTTACAATTACATGATTAAAAGATAAAAAAAATTCTGCAACATAGCCCTAAAATATAAAAAAGTTTCTGCTTCAACGTCATTTTCTTCTCAGTCATGTCCTCAGAAACTCCAATGGATGCATCTCCTCCCTCACTTGAATTCCTTGATGCTCCATCTGAATCCACAGTCACTTGTTGCCAAAGCATAGTGAAGGGGATGAAGGGGATGAAATAAAGTGAGGGAATCACATTACATGATTCATCCAACCTTACCATCCATGTTACGTGATTTACTCAACCTCAGAAGTTTTTTGACCATTAAGACAGAGACCTTTAAGTCTAGGTATAGGAAGAAATAACAAGAGTCTCAAATATGATAGAGCCATATTGTGAAGGAATAGAAAACGCACGAAATATAGAGGAAAAGAAGAGGCTGTATTACAGACTGATACAGAAGAATGGTACTTTATATAGAGAAGAGAGATTACCTGATTTTCTTGAAAACTGATCTATAAACTTAATGCTCATTAAGAGGATTAAGTTACAAGGTGCATGGGTAAGTAGTACAGTAATCAAAGGAATGAATGTTTTTGCAGAAACTTATACACTTTTAACGTCAGTTGTCTTCAACAACTGACGTTAAAAGTGTTTTTAAAATAAAAAATATTTATTTTTAACGTCAGTTGTTTGCAACAACTGACGTTAAAAGTCATTTATTTAACGTCAGTTGTCTTAAACAACTGACCTTAAATAAATGACTATTAACGTCAGTTGTTACAAACAACTGACGTAAAATGCTTTTTTAAAGATGGTTTTTGATTATAACGTTTACACCCGCTTGCCTTCTTCACTTCGCTCTGTACGTCTTTGTTCTTCTCTTTTCATCACGCTCACTCTCACTCTCACTCTCACTCTGCCCTAATCGCGAGCTCCTCTCCACCGCAACCATCGCGAGGGCTTCTTCGCCACCACCGTGAGGTACACTCTTAACCCTAACTCTATCTTTCCCGCTCATTCTTTGAAATAACTTGACATCTCTCTCTCCCCTTCCCGCGCACTAACTCTCCTTGTCCCTCTGCTCTCAGTAACCACATCGAATGTTGGCCACCACTCGAGCTCCCCTCCCCACCACGCGAGCACCTATTTCTGGTGAGTCTTTAGGGCACATTTTTTTATTTTGGTTTTGAGTGTATGTTGAAACTGTAGTCTCTGTAGTTGAAACTTGAAACTGTGAGTTTGAGTTGTTTGGAATGTCTCTATTTCTGGTCGTGGGTTTTGTGTTTTCTCTTGTTTTTCTTCTGCTATCATGACCTATTTCAAAATGGGAAGAAATTTAGAGTTGCTTGTTGCATGTGACATCAACAATATATTGCTCATTGCTCAACCTGAAAATGGTGTAAATTTGAAATAATTTTTAAATGCCTTGCTTCTATATATCATGCTCTCTTGATCGATTCATATGGCTGAGTGGTTATAGTACTAGATATATCAATAGTCCTAATATGTGTTGTTGCCTGCTTGATGAGAAGAATGATGTGAGATTACCGTGGAAATTTTGTTTTAGCCAGTTAGTCAAATAAGATATACATGGTTGATGGGATTTCAAAAACTAGTTTTCAATTAGGATTTCAAAAACTAGTTTTCAATCTCCCGTATTGTCCTTATATTGGATATATGTTTTGTATATCTACAGAACTTATCTAGTTATGGATCGTAGTTGGATGGTTTGTAAGCGCACTAGTGCTGACTATTTGAAGGGGGTGGGAGAATTTATAGAATTTGCTCAAAGGAATGTTCCTAATAGTAATGGAATGTTCTGTTGTCCTTGTGTCAAGTGTTTGAATACGAGGAAATGTACGGTGAAGGATATACGTACTCATTTGATTTGTGAAGGGATTTGCTTGAGTTATACAAGATGGATATGGCATGGTGATGTGTTGTTGAGTAGTACGTCAAGTGTCTCCCAAAGTAAGGACGTTGTCGTAGATATGGAGGATGATCGAGTAGAGGACATGATCCGTGATATTGGACAAGAATCTTTTCATCGAGCTCATGTGTATGATAGGTTGTGCGGTGATGCGGATAAGCCTTTATATCCAGGGTGTACTACTCATACACGGTTGTCGGCGGTGCTAAAATTGGTTTGTGTGAAGGCGAGAAATGGTTGGACCGATAAAAGCTTCACGGAATTGCTTGAAGTGTTGAAAGACTTGCTTCCGGAGGATAATACATTGCCTGACCGTAACTATGAGGCCAAGAAGGTATTGTGTCCGATGGGTATGGAGTATAAGAAGATACATGCATGCCCAAATGATTGCATATTGTACACCGGTGTTCATGAAGACAATCACGATTGCCCCAAATGTGGGTTATCGCGATACAAAGTGAAGGGTGGTAATGATGATGATGATCTTGATGATGTGAGAAAAAAGGGTCCTCCTGCGAAGGTGTTGTGGTATCTTCCAATAATTATAAGGTTCAAGCGATTGTTTGCCAATGTGAAAGATGCGAAGAATCTTAGATGGCATAATGATGAGAGGAAACGTGATGGAAAGGTTCGTCATCCTGCTGATTCTATGCAATGGAAGAATATTGATACTATGTTTCAGGATTTCGCCGATGAGCCAATAAACCTAAGGCTTGGACTTGGTACGGATGGAATGAATCCTTATGGTAACTTGAGTAGTATTCATAGTTCATGACCTATTCTGTTGATAATTTACAACCTGCCCCCTTGGTTGTGTATGAAGCGCAAATACATGATGTTGTCTATGATGATTTTGGGTCCAAAGCAACCGGGAAATGACTTAGATGTTTATCTAAGTCCCTTGATTGAAGACTTGAAAACGATGTGGGTGGAAGGTGTTGATGTAGTTGATGGGTGTTCTCATGAGACTTTCAAGCTTCGTGCCATGTTATTTTGCACCATCAACGACTTTCCAGCATACGGTAACTTGTAAGATGCAGTGTCAAGGGGCATAAAGCATGCCCTATATGTGAAGAAGGCACATGCTACACTCAGTTGCATCATGGAAAGAAGACGGTTTACCTTGGGCATCGGAGATTTCTTAGACGTGATCACCCATATCGTAAGATGAAAAAAGCTTTTAATGGATGCCAAGAGACAAAAGAAGCTCCGGCGGCCTTAATTTGAGAGCAGGTTTATCGGAGGGTAAAGGGCATCGATGTTATATTCGACAAGTCCAAAAAGAAAGGTAAAGCTGCTGAGAAAAACATATGGAAGAAGAGGTCGATATTCTTTGATCTTCCATACTAGCACAAGCTTGATGTCAGACACTGCATTGATGTGATGCATGTGGAGAAAAATGTGTGTGATAGTGTGTTCGGGACGCTTCTCAACATTCAGGGCAAGACAAAGGATGGTGTGAATGCTCGTCTCGACCTCGTTGCTATGGGTATACGAGAGAATTTAGCTCTAGTTGTTGAGGATGGTAAGCGGACTTATTTGCCGCCAGCATGTCATACTTTGTCAAAAAAAGAGAGACAAAGTTTCTGCGGGTGTCTTCAGGGCATCAAAGTTCCACATGGTTACTCTTCAAATATGAAGAGGCTTGTCTCTAGTGATCTTAAATTGGTCGGCTTAAAGTCTCATGATTGTCACATCTTGATGCAACAACTTCTGCCCGTTGTTATTCGTGGTATTGCTCCAAAAAATGTGAGACATGCCATTACTCGGTTGTGCTCATTCTTCAATTCTATATGTAGCAAAGTCGTTGACCCCCGTATGTTGGATGACTTGGAAGTTGAGGCTGCTACAATCTTGTGCCAATTGGAGATGTATTTTCCTCCTTCCTTTTTCGACATAATGGTTCACTTAATTGTTTATTTGGTTAGGGAGATTAGATTATGTCGGCCAATTTTTCTGAGATGAATGTACCCAGTTAAGCGCTACATGAAGATCTTGAAAGGGTACGTGAAGAATCCTTATCGTCCGGAAGCATCTATTGTTCAAAGGTATGTTGCAGAAGAAGCTATTGAGTTTTGTTCGGACTACCTTCATAACACGGATCCTATAGGGTTCCTAAGCCTCGGCATGATGAGATAAGATGTCAAGGTAAGGGTACACATGGCTTAAGAATTAATAGCAAGTGTCGGGAGGAAGTGCTTCAAGCACATTTGCATGTATTGAACAACATCGATTCTGTTCAACCTTTCTTATTTGAACATAAAAGAAAAGTCAATCAAGAAAACCCTCGAATGAGCGAAAGGTGGTTGTTGAACAATCATAACAAGACTTTCTTACCATGGTTCAAGGAAGAAATGCTTAAGGATGGCAGTACTGCTTCTGATGATGTAAGATGGCTAGTACGTGGGCCTAGCTTCAACGTCATATGTTGGAGCGGATACGACATCAATAACTTTTCCTTTTATACAAAGGAACAAGATAACAAGAGTGCCATACAAAATAGTGGCGCACTTCTCTAGTGCAAAGGACACAAAACCCGTTAAAGCACCGGCACCTTACTTTGGATATATTGAAGATATTTGGGTGCTCGATTACACTAAGCTTACGGTGCCGGTTTTTAAATGTAAGTGGGTTGATAGTAACGGTGGTGTACAAACCGACGAATTGGGGTTCGCATTGGTAGACCTCAACAAGTTAGGTCATATAAATGAGCCTTTCATAATGGCTTCCCAAGCAAAACAAGTGTTCTACATCACTGATCCTTCTAACAAAAGGTTGTACGTGGTTCTCCAAGGAAAAAGCATGTATAATGGTAGTTGAACGCGCTGTCGCGCACGCGTCAAAAAGCGAGCGGTTTGTAAAAATATGTAGTTTAGGGAGCGACAACTCGAGTATCGTCTCACAAGGACTCTTGGGTTGTTGTTAACAGAAAAGTCAGTTTTGTGGGGGGGTTGGTTAGAAATTAAATAAAGAAAACAAAGCAGAAAAACAATGCAAACTAAATAATTACCAAATAAGCTAACCGATCAACCTACTGCTTTCGGTTTCCCACTATCATCGGTTCATATAAATTCAAGCCCTAAGCGGATTCTAAACTCTTTTCGATTGTAACATCAATTAACAAGCGAAACCGACGCTACGAGACATATGTTCCTATTCCCGAATTAAGCAAACGGGGTTAAGCCCTTCGTGAATTAAGCAAACACGAATTGAACACACGCGAATTAAGCAAACACGATTAAATATAGGAACACACAATCATCGAAACAAATCAATATCTATTCTATATAATCCTGAATTAAGCAAACAGAACATACAGAACAAATATTGAAAGAGAATAGCATTAAGTTTAGGAATTACAAAACCTCAAGCGGCAGTGCGAACCGATTACAGTAGATCGATCAAGGAGACTAGTTCTCCATTACAAACATAAACCTAAACCTAATTCGCAGCCGTCCTAAAATAAAAGAAGATGAAGAGATAAAAAACTAACTACTGCAATCTGTCTTAGAACAACAATTTATATCTGTCAGATCTGCGCGATCTCGCGAGGCGAGAAGACATTCGCGAGGCGAGACTCTTCAAATTCCAAACTGTCACAGTCGTGACCTTCGACACGGGTAAGTCGTGATGGTCTCTGTCTTTCAGGGTTGGATTACTCGCGGGGCGAGACATTGTTTCGCGGGGCGAGGCAGAGAAGATGACATTTCTTGCACAGTCAGGCTTCAGGTCCGCGAGGCGAGTAGTCTCTCGCGGGGCGAAAAACTCCAGAACTGCTTCTCTTTATTACCTGAAAACAAGAAATAGCAGTAAGTGCTTTATTCGACTCTAAATCAACTAAATTAACCTAAAACTACTTTAGAGACTCAAAATGTTGCTTGAGGACAATTTAATCTAATTTGGGCAAAAACGAAATATAATTAGCACAAAATCATGGTCATACTAGTCATAAAACTAGATGAGCCAGCGGCTTATCAGTAGTGATGATAATCAAGATTCAAATCTTGATATTCCTGAGACTCCTTATTTTTCAACAAACATGCCTACTATAATCGAGGAGACACAGGTGACGATGTACATGTCACTCATGATGATCATCACGAAGGGATATTGATATAGGTAGTTTAAACTTAGTATACATTTATTTTTATTTATACTTCTGTATTTATTTTTAGTTATAACCTATGTTAATAAATATATATTGTTTCTGAACAGGCATACATATGGATCAGTCGGATGGCCCACATGCACGGGAGGACACTGTGGGGCCTACGCAGGACCCGATCGCGCCTACGCCTGATTCTAGTGTAAGTTCACATGTTATATACTATCTTTAGTCCTTCTTTGTAATGTAAGTTTATAATGTTACAACAATCTATTTTATCATTTTTTTTGTCCATACAGACATCACAGGCTCATAGGAAACGGGGTAGAGGAGCCACGGCTTTGGAGAAACTAGAGAAGGTCAGGCAAAGCGGACAGAAGCTTGAGGTGTCCTTCGATGCTAATCTAAATCCCCAGGGACCCCGTGCTAAAGAATTTTAAAAGTGGGTGTTTCTACAAGCGAAGCAACACATTAGAATCAACTACGACCATTGGAATGACGTTCCACAGAACGTTAAGGATCAGATTTGAGAGGCTATCACGATATCTTACCTTTACATTCTTTTGATTTACATTATTAGATAATTATCTGAGTTATAATCCATCCAGTTGTTATGTATTTAATGTGTAGGTAGCTTGGACTGTGCCGAATCACGAGGATCATCGTACGAAATGTCTGAAAATGGCATCAAAGCGTTGGAATGGGTTCAAGCATGATCTTACCAGGTACTATGTATCTGGGAAGAAGTGGCTTGATAAGATGTTCTCGGATTATCCCTGGATTGACCAGGATACTTGGGATATGTTTGCTAGGAGTCGACAGGATGAAGAATTTTAGGTTGGTTGATTAAGTTAATTTTGTATGCTTCTTATAGATCATTTAACTGTATTTAATTATGTGTTTTTGTTTGAATAGGCTAAGGCAGAGAAGGGTCGGCAGAATCAGGCGAAGAACGTCCACCGTCACACCATGTCTCAGGGTGGGTACGAGACTCGGATCGAGGAGATGATGGCGGATAAGCTAAGGGTGAAGCAGGAAGAGCACGCTGCTAGAATAGAAAGAGGAGAGGTGCCTGAGGGCACACCATTAAGTCCTCCGTCAGACAATGACTGCGAGGATGTCTGGTTAGCCGGCCACATGACAAAGACGGGATCTTTTAAAGTTGATGCCACTCGCGAAGTGGTAGATAAGATTGTAAGTAAATAATTAACTTCATTTCAATTGATATTTGTATAGATATTTTTAACATTTTTCACTTGCACGTTTTTTCATTTCTTCATTGTAGATGGATCTTAAAGCACAATGCTTCCAGGGCTCATTCGTCCCTTCTGGACGGCGGGACGTCTTGATGACTGCTCTAGGCAAGAAAGACCATCCTGGTCGGGTGATCAGTGTTCCTGGGAATGTGACCATCAAAGAATATTATGGCATGTCTGCTTCACGAAAGCGGGTCGTCGATGAGGCATCAATTTTGGATGACATGACTCAGCAGCTCATCTCCAACCCTGTTATTACAACGCATCTGATGAAAAGCTTACTATCCAACCCAGAATTCAAGAAGGCACTTGCTAGAGTGCTTTCCTCCGTCGGTTCATCCCAGGACACCGCGGGACATGCCAACCGTTCACATGTGAGCACAAAAGAGAGTTATAGTATGGCACATGTGGAGGAGGATGAGTTGGCAGCTAGGGAGCGGGAGTTGGAAGTCCAACGCCATGAGCTTGAGTTGGAAATGAAAAGGCGTGAGCTTGAGTTGGACTTCAAACGACGTGAGCTCGAAATGTTAACAAAGGTATGTATTCATTATTAATGTCCACATTAGTCAAATAATTACTTGTGTTTTTTTAATTATCAACAACTTATCTATTTTATTTTTCCTAAATTGAAGCCAAGCCGACGTCGGTGTCGCTGTCACCTGTCACTCGTTTGTTTTCACCTGGTGAGGATTATGCGTTTGAGATTTTTGAATGTCCATTGGAACACGATGGATGGGTGGCACGCCCAAATCAACAGAGGATATTTTCCTTCTGTGGTGAAGATCTCGGGGACGCCTGCAGAGATAACGTCTGGATGACCAGCACGGTTTTGAGTCTCTGGTGCACGTAAGTTAATTTTAATTTTATAACTTATTTATTTTTGTTATTTTTCCATTTAATAATTTATTTTAATTTCAATATATATATTATGTAATTAACATCCACACCTTTTCATCTCTTAGGTATCTCCATCGTCTTCAGCTTGATAAGGGCGTTGCATCAGTTTACGGCTTCTTAGATCCATCAATCCTTATGCCCCAACTCTTTGCTGGCGATGCATTTACTAAATACATAGGGAACTTGATGGGAGACAATCGGAAAGAATTATATCTGGCTCCCTACTGTATGAATAACCATTGGCAGTTGTTCGTACTTCACCCGTCTAGGCATACTGTCATATTCTTATGCTCTCTCCACCAAAACCCGCCACAGGAGGTGGTGGAAGCTGCAAATACGTAAGTAACTAATCTTAAATTTAATTTAAGTTTTAATATCAGTTGTTTTTAGTTTATTACACACATGATATATGAATTTGTTAATTGGCATGATTATTTGTTTATGATAGCGCGCTGAAGGCGAGTAGCATAAGTTGCGCCAACGGGAAAAGTAGGACTTCTAAGGCTAAAGGAAATCCTGAATGGATCATCATCAAGGTTTGGTAGTTTATTTATCAAATAATTAATATTATAATTACTAATTTATATGTATATTTAACTTACATTAATTGAAATTAATTTTGTTTGTAGTCTCGATTTCAACCCGATGGGTGGTCGTGCGGCTATTATGTGATGCTTCATATGCTGAACATAGTCTCCGCATCTATTACGGATGGATGGAGGAAGGTAATATTTAAACAACTTGTTAAATTATATATTATAGTTTTGGTGATGAATTGCGTTAATGTTTTGTTATTATTTGAACGTGTGTAGGCATTTAACGACGAGTCGCCTCTTCAAAAAGATGAGTTTAGAGACTTGAGGATGCGCTTGGTGGAATTCCTCTTCAAGTATGCGGCTGAAAAAGGAATTGACAAGATACCTCCGCAATACTTAGATGAATAGTTTTTTTATTAGACTTTAGAAACTAATTAATAACATTTATATATATATGCTTAGATTGGTAGTTTTGTTTGTAGACATTAGAGACTAAAATTTATATATATATATATATATATATATATACTTGTAGATAGTTATGTTTTTCTTATACATGGGTTTTGGTTTTAAGTCCCCCTATTTTTCCTTTGTCTATTTCTTTTCTTTTTGTTAATATTAAAATTTAAGGGTAGTGTTTGCAATTCTGTAATGTGTATGGTATTGTGTTACTGGGATATTTACTGAATGCAGGGATAGCCGAGGGGAGTGATATTTTGAAACTGAATTTAAAAAAAAATCTATTAACGTCGGTTGTATCAAACAACTGACGTTAATAGTATTTTATAAAATATACAGTACACTATTAACGTCAGTTGCAATAAACAACTGACGTTAAAATTAAAACCTTTAACATCGGTTCTTTAACACAACTGACGTTAGTTTGAACAACATTAACGTCAGTTGTGTTAAAGAACTAACGTTAATAGTTTTATTTTTAACGTCAGTTGTTTAAACAACTGACGTTAAAATAGTAACTATTAACGTCAGCTGTATTTACGTCAGACAATATTCTGACGTATAAAATCAATTTTAACTGACGTAAAAAGCACTTATTGCACTAGTGACCCTTTTGGTTCAGGTTCTACATAAAGCTCAAGATCATTAGACTGTTGTTTGTCCCAAGCTTCAATGGTTAAAAAATACCATTGATGAAGACGTCAGTTATGAAGCTTTCTTATGTTAGTTAGATTTTTTAACAATTTCTTTTGTTCATAATGAAACTAGATAAGAATATTTGGATTGTTTGATCATGTTGGATTAAAATGTAGATTTTGTTGGATATTTTGTTTTATTTTAAAATAATTTGTTTTGAAATTTGAAATGTTTTAAATTCCCTTTATTGCTATTAGTTACCATTATTTATTTAGCTCATTTTTTATGTTAACTTTTTATTACTATTTAATGTTCTGATTTTATTTTTATTATCATTAATTGCATTTTGATATCATTGTCAGATTTATTTCTCTTTTACTCCAACATTTCAAAACCATTTATATCATTGTCAAACACCAAATCTTGATATCATTGCCATACATCGAATCTTTCATTTAAATTTAGAGTTTAATTTCTATATATTGTCGTGTAAAGATTTTTACACTGACAACCAATCAGAAATCATGAATTTGATGACTTTTAAGGTGGTTAGGATAAGAATCAAAGATTTGTAATGATGTGTCAATTTCTGATTGGTTGACAGTGTAAAAAAAACTTTACACTGTCAGTGTATACCAATTAAATCGTTAAATTTAATATAAAAAAATTAGTAAAAAAATAAAAATATAAAAATATAACAAACCATACCATTATGACATTTGGAATCTTGCAAAAAATCAATTAGGATCTATATGAAATCTTAATTCAACTTAATTAAGGGTGGTGTATTGAAAAATACAATGGAATAAACTATCACAATTCTCCATAATTATCCACCATTTATTATTGTAATTATCATGAAAGTTGTATACAAATGCTAGCAGCTAAATATATGAATAATTGTGATCATGTTTTTCAGATGCAGGCCAAGAATGGTTGGTCTTAAGTTTGGAAGTCTATGGTTAAAGCTATGAATCTGCTACAGGAGGGCTTCAAGTTTGGAAGCTTTGTGATCTTGTCCAATTTGTTAACATCCAGGATACAACAATGAATCTGAATGATATTTGGTTGGAATAATTGGTGCTTTGACAGAATTACTACACTACTTCCGATAGATATTCAATTGAAGATCCAAAGTCTTTTCATTCATTCAGAATCTGATGATGTTTTGATTTGGGGGGCTTCTAATGTTGGTGCCTACTCAGCTAAAAGTGCTTATATTTGGCTTGACAATGAGGCTAATGATTATGCTAATGAGGGGAATTGGACCTGGCTATGGAAACTCAAACTTCCCGAAAACTTAAAACATTTTCTTTGGCTAGCCCTGCATAAAAGTCTTCCTACTTATAAACATAGAGTTGATCATCACATGTCCATGCACTGTTCTTGTCAAATTTGTGGTTCTAATCAGGAAACTATCCTTCATTCTCTCAGGGATTGCACGAGAGCCAAACACATTTGGAGCTTCCTGAGATGCAACCAACATATGTTCTTTCAATCAGATGATCCCTCCATTTGGATTCGTGAAAATGCAATTGATGAGAAGGGTATTGTGTTTGTGGTGACTTCCTGGTACCTTTGGTAGGCTAGGAATGTGGAGATTTTTCAAGACTGCAGGTGGGATGATTGGAGAATTTTTAGTAATGTCCATTCTTTGGTGAAGTCCATTCAACAGGCTTTTGGCTCTTCTAATGTTAACAAACCTGTTCGGGAGGTTAAATGGCAACCACCTTTGGTGAATTCTTTTAAGCTCAATGTTGATGGCAGTAGCATGGGCAATTCTGGCAACTCAGGTTTCGGTGGCCTGATCAGAGATAGCAATGGAGAGTGGATCATAGGTTTTTCGGGATCCTATGGGATTTCTAACAACATGAATGCTGAATTTTTAGCTATTACCCATGGTCTTCTTAAGCAAGCTTGCAACTTAGGCTGTCAACATGTAATCTGTGAATCGGATTCAATGTCGGCTTTGGATCTTATCATGAATGGTGTTCCTCTTGTTCATCTTTTTGCTCCCTTGATCAATCATATAAGGAGTTTTATGTCCTTAGATTGGACCCTGCGATTTCAACATGTTTTGAGGGAAGGGAATGCTTGTGCAGATTGGCTAGCTAAGCATGGTGCTGCCTCAACCCAGGTTTTTCCTGTTTGGAGTCATTGTCCCCCTCAGCTATCGACTACCTTGTTGGCTCATGCAGTAGTAGTGGCTAGACTGAGACCTTAGTTTTTGTTGTTTGCTTTTTAGTTTATGTCTAATCAAAAAAATATTATTTTAAACATGCTCAATCATGATTGAAGGATATTAATAACAAATTCCCAATTGACAATGGGTAATTTAAAGTATCGATCGTGATTTCCATTCTCTATAAATTTTTACTATAATACTATATTATATAAATCATTGATTAACCGTCCAAAATTTGAAATAATCTTATTAAGAATTGTTGTTATATGTTATATTACCATTACCGTTCATAATTCAAAATTAACGTATAGTTATTAAAATTATATTAAAATTGCTTTAATATGTGTAACAATTAAAACAAATTTCAATAAAATGATTTATATATGAAATTACTATGTAATCATAATGGTCTAGAGTTCAAAATAAACTTATACTTAGATATCATACCTTATTAAAAATTAACTAGAAACTTTTCATAAAAAAAAAATTAACTAGAAACTATATGCTTTCTCCATAATCTTGCCGCATTATTCATAAACTTTGATCGGTGTGTTATTGTATAAGCAATTAAAGTTAATTATCACAATTAGTTTAAAAAGTACAGGAGAGTTAAACATACATTACTCTTCATGACAGTGCAGCAGTCTCTTATAGCATTTTAATGTAAAAAATAATTAAATAATAAATTAAATTCAATTACCTCATTTACGTGAAAAAGAGGAATATTTATGTAAAAATAGTAAAATACTATTGTAACAAATTGTCCTTTTTGAAATTTCTAGGGAATGGACGAACCATTTTGGAAATTAGGGGTAATCATCTCTTTAATATAAATCACAAAATCAATTTATTAGTAATCTATATAATTGGAACTTTGTTAAATAAAAAATAAATACCAAAAGTTAAATAATTAATTAAATAATTCCATTCCAGTTAATTAACTAAATTGAAATGTTTTTTAAGAGAGAATAAAAATAACAATATGATCAATAAATATATTTTCTAAAAAAATGTTAACTAGAATGAAAGAGAGGATAAAAAATCAAATAAATTTTTAATAGAGAAGGAAAAATGATAGATAAATATAATTTCTAAAAATGGTTAACTTTTATGGGAATAGAAGGTAAAAAAATCAAATAAATCAAGGGAGAAGAAAAAGTTCAATATGAAACATAAATATATTTTCTAAAAATGATTAAATTTACACGAGAAAAAGAGGAGATACAAATAAAATAGATTTTCAAAAGTGAAGAAAAATTAATATGGGAGATAATTTTTTCTAAAATTGGTTAACTTACACTGAAAAATAGGAGAATTAAATCAAATAGATTTTCAAGAGAGAAGAAAAATAATAAAATATTCGATAAGTATATTTTCTAAAAAAAGTCACGGAAAAAGAGGCAAAACAAGTCAAATAGATTTTCAAGAGAGAATAACAAAAATGATAAATAAATACATTTTATACAAATGATTAACTTGAGTGGAAAAAATAGGGAAAACAAATAATAACATGATAGATAAATATATTTTATAAAAATGGTTAACTTGCATCAGATTTTTGTTTTTGGACCAAAAGTAGAGTAGTAACAAGGCTCTCCATGTAGAATATCATCCCAACTAGGTTGGCACCATATCCAACATCGATCCCAGCCAAAAAACTAACTCAATATTATTAAAGAATACAAAAAACATGAGTTTTAGTCGCAATATGATAGGTCTTCCTAATTTTAGTTTTCTTGGATGTTATTGATTTCTTTTACATGGGTTTTGGAACTTGCATCATATAATAGTATAAATAATTCAAATAAATTTTCAAGAGAGAACAAAATTTTAAATAAATATTTTTTTAAAAAAAATGTTAAGTGTATAATCTAAACTTACAAGATGATTTTTATTTTTTAATCATTAGAGATGATTTTTATTTGATATACTATCTAACAACAAATTCAAATATTTCGCATCAAAAATCAAAATTTTCAATTTCATATTTTCGATGCATACTGCCAGACATATGATAAGTGACTTATCATATACACGTACAGGACATTAAGTTATACGTGGGAAATATATACAACAGACTATTAAAGGCATTTTTTTTATGAATTACATATAAATGATCGATATTCATATTCTAAATCAGACTATGAAGCCATCTTATTTTTTAATTCTCAAATTGTAAATAATTTTTAAAATTCATGAACCTTTTACACTATCACAAATTATTCTTATATCCCGTGTATTGTACGGGAACATCTATTTGAACATCATCAGATAAATACGTGGAGGATTAACATACAAGCTCATCTTGGTCGGAAATATGAAACCTTCTGCAAAAAAATGGTTTGGAGGGAGAAAACACTTTTTTATAGAAATTGGGAGAGATAATCATGCACTTTGGTTAATATAACGAAGACCTTATGACAATAATATTGCTACTTGATTGATTAATTTTTCATTTTCTCTTTATCAGTTCAATTATTATTGTACGAGTATACATCAAGAACTTTATCAGTTGCATTATTATGCTATATATCATAATGTTTTAGTCTTACAATGTTCTTTTAAAATATACATCTTCTCCTATAATCTGACTATAATGTGAAATTTATATTTTAACTATCATCTATTTGAATCATTAACCAAAAAAAAAAAAACAAAAAATGTCTAATGGTTTAGGCACTTTTACATATGCGAAATATATGTAAAACATTTTAATAGAGAATAACTTACAACAAAAACAAATTTAGATAACTTACAAAACACAAATTTATGATAAACAAATCAAAAAGATTTTCATAGAAAATAAAAAATAATGTGGTGGATAAATATATTTTCTAAAAAAATCAACTTACATAGGAAAAAGATGATATCAAATCTATTTTCAAGAGGGATAAAAAATAATAATATGATAGATAAAAATATTTTCTAAAAATGGTTAACTTGCATAAGGAAAAGAAGATAAATAAATCAAATAAATTTTTAAGAGAGAAAATGTGTTTTGATAGAACATCTTTTCTAATTATACTAACAAATATACTTTTGTAATTGTAGAATTTGCATGCTCGGTTTGTTAAATAGGAACTGTTCTCTAGGCCGGTCAGTTGCAATATCAAGATGATTCAAGAAGAAGCTTTTCTTGTAACAATAGATGGGTGGAGAGAAGGCAATTTGAAGGATACATTACGGGCGGGGGGTGGATACAATTTTGACGGACAAACAAGTTGAGTAAGGGGAGCAAGATTGAACCGAGAGTGAATGTTGCAGATCAGAAAACAATATATGTGAATACTAAAAATGTTTAGAGCATTTTTATGAAAGCCAAGACTAATGTTGTTTTGATTGATCTTTAACTTTTTGGGTTTCTAAACCTTCATCTAAATTACCAACTCAACTATTTTGTGAATTCTGTTTATCAATCAGTTTCCTCTACTATATCTTTCCGTTTGTTAAACTTTAAATGATTAATTTTTTTTACCAATACTTTAAATGATTAGATATATGTAATATTTTGTGAAATATATGTAAAACATTTTAACAATCTCTAAATGTTCATATTTTTTTGTTCAACAAAAGCAAATTTAGGTAACTTACAAAACACAAATTTATGATAAACAAATAAAAAATATTTTCATAGAGAATAAAAAATAATATGGTGGTTAAATATATTTTCTAGAAAAATCAACTTACACAGGAAAAAGATGATATCAAATCTATTTTCAAGAGGGATGCAAAATAATAATATGATAGATAAAAATATTTTATAAAAATGGTTAACTTGCACAAGGAAAAGAAGATAAATAAATCAAATAAATTTTTAAGAAAGAAAATGTGTTTTAATAGAACATCTTTGCTAATTATACTAACAAATATACTTTTGTAATTGTAGAATTTGCATTCTCGGTTTGTTAAATAGGAACTGTTCTTTAGGCCAGTCAGTTGCACTATCAAGATGATTCAAAAAGAAGCTTTTCTTGCAACAGTAGATGGGTGGAGAGAAGGCAATTTGAAGGATACATAACCGGGGGTTGGTTACAATTTTGACGAACAAACAAGCCGAGTAAGGGGAGCAAGATTGAACTGGGAGTGAATATTGCAGATCAGAATATATATATATATATATGTGTGTGTGTGTGTAAAGACTAAAAATGTTTAGAGCCTTTTTATGAAAGCCAAGACTAATGTTGTTTTAAATGATCTTTAACTTTTTGGGTCTCTAAACCTTTATCTAAATTACCAACTCGACTATTTTGTGAATTCTGTTTATTAATCAATTTCCTCTACTATATCTTTCCGTTTATTAAACTTTAAATGATTAATTTATTTTTACCAATACTTTGAATGATTAGATATCATATTACTAATCATTCATATATGTATCATTTTTAATCATAGTAGACATTTTTTTTCCCGTGCCGGGCACGAGTGCACATACTAGTATTTTATATACCGAAGAGCGCTTGGATGAGATGGTACGGGTCTCTTCCAGCTTAACCAGAGGTCTCGAGTTCGAATCTTGGCCCTGTGAATGCAGCAGTGTTAAAACTCTTGAGGGAGAGCTTTTCCATCCTTGTGGTCATACCCGGCTCGAGAGATTAGTCTCTACAGTTACGCTTGGAGGATACCTTGGGAAACCAAAAAAAATAATATTTTATATTAATAATATATTAAAATTAAATCCTTAATTTATATACAAGAAAAACCTATATAAATTAATAACGTCGAGAATATGAAAAATTTCACTGCATCATGTTTTTGATCCCAACATCATGTTTTCAAAAAATATTGATTTATTAGGTGCTTAAATTTATCAGTTTAATTTTAATATATCATTGGTTCAAAAAAAATTTATGTGGTTTTCTTCTTTTTTTTACCAGAAAAATTTATGTGGTTAAACAATCATGGATCATCTTATATGCGAGACTTTAAAAATAATTATCATAGAAATTAAATATTTTTAATTATATAATAATTCATAATTATTTAATAATATAAAAAGATCATTAAATCCTAAATTTATGTGGCGAAGAAGTCAAATTCCATGGCAGCTGCCCACTAGATATAGTTTTGTTGGTTATGATTTTTTTGATGAATTTTTTTAGTTGGTTATGATATGAGCTACCATGACTTGAGTTATATCATATATGTCATATTATGGTGCTTGTTTTATTTTTTAGTTGACCAAAAAGCGGAGGTTGATGATATTACATGAGTGATATGTCATATTATTAATGATTCATATATGTATCATTTTTCTCTGTCTTTTTTAGTTTTTTTTTGGTAATGGAATATGTTTTTTGATAATGATTCTCTTTCTCTTTTTTAGGTGAATTTGATTTCATAAAATCAAAGGCTGTTTTTAGGGTGAGTAAGCTTGACAAATTGCTCACCATGAGCAAACCCTTTTTTAAATTAGAAAATTGTTTTTCAGTCCTTGAATAAAAAAAAATTGTTTTTCAGAAGCCCCTTCATCATCAACCTCTCCCATGCCGCTATGTCACTTGCCGTCCCCATCACCAACGCGGGCCTTCGCCGCCATCCTCCTCGGCGAACACACCCACCTCTCTCGTGCTATCTTTAGTACTGATGTCATCGTTGTCGGCCATCTTCACCGCCACTCCAGTCATCTCCGCCAGATCCGTCTCTCTATTGCGCTGCGCTAGGACAGCGGTCACTTCTACAAGACTCGTTCAAACTCGGCGATCCAGCAAGGAATCGTGGATCCTGGGTGTTGAAACCCATAAACTTTCTCAGCTTCGACCGTATTCCACCTTTTCCTCCTCAAACGTATTCTCCGCCATCACTGCCATCATTCCACCTCTTCCTCCTCAACCTTATTCTCCGCTATTGCCGCCGCTGCGGGGCCTATTAAGGTTCCGGGGAACAAGCATTTTCCAAGATGATTCCCTACCACGACGCTTCCTTTTAGGGCCTGGCGAAATGCTTACCTACTGATTGTGGATTGTGTTGCACCAGATTGGGGCCATTGAAACACACAGTGGGTAACACACACACAATAGAGGAGAAGATGATTGGAGTGCTGCTTCTCAAGTCGTCACTCGATCCTTTCCTATGTTGCTGAAGGTGGGGCTTGGGGTAGAGTGGGGGTGGTGGTGGGGTGGCGGAGGAAGTAGGGAGTGGGGGTGGGGTGGCGGCATGGCGAATGGGAGGGGGAGTGAGAGAGAAGGGATGGGCTCATTTTCCAGTGTCGTTTTCCAGTGAGAGAGAAGTTGATCTAGCCGGAGAAGATGACAGGAGCGGCGACAAAGATGATTGATGACGATGAGAATGGTGGTGAAGGCGGTGGCGTTGGTGACGGGGACGGCAAGGGAGATAGGGGAGTGGGACAGAATACCCAAGAAGATGATGGAGGTTGATGAGGAAGGGACTACAAAATAATTTTTTTTAATTCTGGGATTGAAATATAATTTTTTTAATTTCAAAAAAGTGCTTGCTCATGGTGAGCAACTTGTCAAGCTTGCTCACCCTAGAAGCAGCCTAAAATAAAATAACAAAAAGGAACATTACTTTCCAGGGTTATACGGTGGCATGTGTCACAAATAGATGTTTAAATAACATTTCACCTTAGGCCATGCCTAAAAATGGAAGCAACTTCCAAGAACGGATAGACAACAATCCATCATTTTTGAGTCTGTTGTAGAAGTTCAAAAGTTTAATTATCTCTCTGTCTTCTTTCAACCTTTCATATTTGTTGCAAGTAGTGGCATATTCTGTTATGACAGTTATTCTCTAACTAACCAAACCATATTCTGTTTGGACTCTTCCTTATCTTCCTTCTGTTTTAGAAAGCCCCTTGTAATCTTTATGTACCTAATGAAAAGTATATAAAGGCACAGCAGTGAGGTTTAGAGGTAGAGACTTTGTTAGAATTACAATAGGCGAGTTGAAAGGAGTTTTCATTCTCTAGGTGCTCGGGTGTAATCGGGATCGAAAGGTAGTGTGAGAAACCAAGGAGAGAGTGACTGAGTAAAGGAAGAAGATCATCTTCTTTACTGCTGTAACATTTGTTTTTTATATCAACTGGACTGAAGCTGTGCTTAGTCCCGGAGACGTAGGCACCACTGTGGCCGAACTCCGTCATCAAATCCTTGGGTGTGTTCTTTCCTTGTTTTCAGTCTTTTTGTGATCTTTTAGAATTGGTTTCTGTTTGCTGCATTCATAGCATACTGCTGTTGCTTGTTTCTGGTTTTACAGGGTCTGCTGCTTCAACAACTGGTATCACGAGCTTGCAAGAAAGATTGATGGGAATGGCGAAATTCGATATCGACAAGTTTAATGGTAAAAATGTCTTTGCTCTGTGGAGAGTAAAGATGCGTGCATTACTAGTTCACCAAGGCCTCGATGAAGCTTTGGAGGGAGAGAGGAAGCTGCCAAGCACATTAAGTGCTAAAGAAAGAACAGAACTGTTGAATAAGGCTCACAGCGCCATTGTTCTGTGTCTTGGAGACAAAGTTCTTCGAGAAGTCTCTAAAGAAAAGTCCGCTGTGGCCATATGGTTGAAACTTGAAAATCTTTACATGACAAAGTCATTGGCAAATCGTCTATATCTCAAGCAAAAACTCTACACCTTGAAGATGCAGCCTGGAACCTCAATTGAAGATCACAGGGATGAGTTCAATAGGTTGATTCTTGACCTAGAGAACATTGAAATAAAAATAGATGATGAAGATCAGGCATTGCTGTTGGTTCGATCACTGCCCAGCTCATATGAGCACCTTGCCGATACCCTAGTGTATGGGAGAGAGTCTTTGTCACTTGATGAAGTACAAGCTGCTTTGATATCAAAGGAACTGAGCAAGAAGTCAGAAACTCAGGAAGCTGGTACTGGAGAGAGCCTCACGGCCAGGGGGAGGCAAGACAAGAAAGATCACAAAGGCAAGAATCGATCAAGATCAAAGTTTGAGAAGAAATTGAAGTGTTTCTTGTGTCATAAAGAAGGACACTTCAAGAAGGACTGTCCAAATCAAAAATCCAGTAAGAAGAGCATGAATGAAGACAAATGGGATGTCTCTGTGGCATCAGATGGATACGAAAGTGCAAATGTCTTGGTGGCTGCTAAGTGCAAAGAAGAATCTGAGTGGGTAATGGACTCAGGGTGCTCCTTCCACATGTGCCCAAACAAACATTGGTTCTATGACTACCAACTGTTCGATGGGGGTCAAGTTGTGATGGGAAACAATGCAACATGTAAGGTTGTTGGTATGGGATCCATCAATCTAAAGTTGGATGATGGAACTGAGAAGATCCTAACAAGAGTGAGGCATGTACCAGACTTAAGAAGAAATCTGATCTCACTTGGAACCTTGGAAGAATCTGGCTTTACCTTCAAAGCTGGAGATTCTATGCTGAAGGTAATAAAAGGATCTAGAGTAGTGATGAAGGGATACAGGAAGCATGGTCTCTATGTGCTGAAAGGGAACAATATCATTGGTAACTCATCTATTGCTGCTGACACAAGCATGAGCAAAGGAAATCTATGGCATAAAAGATTAGCACATATCAGTGAACGTGGTCTACAAGAACTAGAGAAACAAGGACTGCTATGTGGAGACAAAGTAGAAGGGCTGGAATTATGTGAACACTGTGTGTTTGGGAAGCAAACCAGGGTGAAGTTTAATACAGGAATCCATAGAACCAAGGGCAAGCTCGACTACATACATGCAGATCTTTGGGGGCCCTCTAGAACACTTACTCATGGAGGAAACAGGTATTTTATCACTTTTGTTGATGACTTTAGTAGGAAAGTTTGGATATACCTGTTAAAAAGCAAAGATGAAGCCTTTGAGACCTTTGTACAATGGAAAACCGGAATTGAAAATCAATGTGATAGGAAAGTAAAGGCTTTAAGGACAGATAATGGTCTTGATTATTGTGGGGACAACTTCAATAAGTATTGCAAAGAACATGGCATTTATAGGAACAAAACTGTTAGGCACACACCCCAACAGAATGGTTTGGCTGAAAGATTAAATAGAACCTTGCTAGAAAGAGTAAGGTGTTTGCTGTCAAATGTTGGTCTTTCTAAACAGTTTTGGGGTGAAGCTGTCCACACAGCCTGTTATCTTATCAACAGAAGTCCATCAGCTGCCATTGAATTTAAAACTCCTCAAGAAATGTGGAATGGTAGTCCTGCTGATTACAGAAACCTGAAAATCTTTGGTTGCCCTGCCTATTACCATTTTAATGAGGGCAAGCTTGAACCAAGGGCAAAGAGAGGTTTGTTCATGGGGTATCCAGATGGAGTAAAAGGTTTTAGGATATGGTGCTTTGAGAGCAAGAGATGCATCATAAGCAGGGATGTAACCTTCCATGAAGCTGACATGTTCAAACCTAGGCAAGGAACTGAAACAGCCGATGCTCAAGAGAAGTCAAGGCTTGAGGTGGAGCTGGAAGCAGCAAGAGGCAAACAGAGAATTCCTGATGCTGATGATTCACAGGAACACGATACAGCAGAACAAATTGAAACTGACTCTGCTGATACATCAATCAATGACTATATACTGGTCAGAGATAGAGAGAAGAGGAAAATCAAACCCACTCAAAGGTTTGGTTATGCAGACCTCACAGCTTATGCATTGAATGCTGCCTACTTGGAGGTACAAGAAGATCCTAAATCCTTCAAGGAAGCAATGAACTGCAAGGACCATAAACAATGGAGCTCGGCCATGGAAGAAGAGATGGAGTCATTGCACAGAAATAAGACTTGGTGCTTGGTGGAAAAACCAAGTGGAGTTAAGCTTGTAGGTAGCAAATGGATATTCAGGAAGAAAGAAGGAATTCCCACAATAGAACCACCAAAGTTCAAAGCAAGGCTGGTTGCTAAAGGGTTTACTCAAAAGGAAGGGGTGGACTTCAATGAAATCTTTTCTCCAGTAGTAAAACATTGCTCCATAAGAGTACTTCTTGCCATGGTAACCAAGTTGGATCTCTATCTTGAACAGATGGATGTAAAAACTGCTTTCTTACATGGTGAATTGGAGGAAATGATATATATGAAACAACCAGAGGGCTTTGAAATTAAAGGGAAGGAAGATTGGGTCCGATTGTTGCAAAAATCCCTATACGGTCTAAAACAGTCTCCAAGGCAGTGGTATAAACGTTTTGACAGTTTCATGATAAGTCTCAAATACAAAAGAAGCAACTTTGACAGCTGTGTCTACTACAAGAAGCTGACTTCAAGTGAGTATATCTATCTTCTGCTATATGTGGATGATATGCTAATAGCCTGCAAAAGCATATTAGAAATAGATGGACTTAAGAAGTTGTTGAAAGCTGAATTTGAGATGAAAGACTTAGGCCCGGCTAAAAGAATTCTTGGCATGGACATCCAAAGAAACAAGGAAGCAGGAATCCTTACAATCACTCAGAAGGGATACCTTGAGAAGGTATTGAACAGGTTCAACATGAAAGAGTCCAAGTCTGTGAGCATTCCTATTGCACCTCACTTCAAGTTATCAGTTGAGGATTGTCCTAAAACAACTCGGGAAGTCAACGAGATGGAAACCATTCCATATGAAAGTGCTGTAGGTAGCCTTATGTATGCTATGGTCTGCACTAGGCCAGACATAGCTTATGCTGTCAGCATAATTAGTAGATACATGGGAAATCCTGGTTACCAACACTGGATGGCAGTAAAGGAATAAGTTCTCAGGTACCTTAAAGGCTCGATTAACACAGGTTTAGTGTATGGAAAGGAAGATCAGAATTCAGGTGGAGCTCAAGGGTATGTAGACTCTGATTTTGCTGGAGACCGAGATAAAAGAAGATCTTTAACAGGTTATGTATTCACTTTGTTTGGTAACACAGTAAGCTGGAAAGCATCACTGCAGCACACTGTGACTTTATCCACAACCGAAGCTGAATACATTAGAGTAACTGAAGCTGTTGAAGAGGCCTTATGGCTAAGAGGCTTGGTGAATTAATTAGGGATTCCTCAGGATAATATTGATGTGTTTTGTGACAATCAAAGTGCAATTCACCTTTGTAAGAATCACACCTATCATGAGAGAACAAAATACATAGATATTAGAATGTATTGGATTCGGGATGTTATATCTGATGGGAAGGTGCAACTGAAGAAGGTTCCAACCTCAGACAATCCTGCAGACTTTATCATAAAGGTGGTCCCTGTGAGCAAGTTTAGGCATTGCCTAAACATGCTTAAGATTGCAGAAATTTGAAGCAATTGGACAAGGATAGCACAGCATGAAGATCAGTGTATCAGATTCAATCACAGAATTGCCAAGGTGGAGATTGTTGCAAGTAGTGGCATATTTTGTTATGACAGTTATTCTCTAACTAACCAAACCATATTCTGTTTGGACTCTTCCTTATCTTCCTTCTGTTTTAGAAAGCCCCTTGAATCTTTATGTACCTAATGAAAAGTATATAAAGGCACAACAGTGAGGTTTAGAGGTAGAGACTTTGATTAGAATTACAATAGGTGAGTTGAAAGGAGTTTTCATTATCTAGGTGCTCGGGTGTAATCGAGATCGAAGGGTAGTGTGAGAAACCAAGGAGAGAGTGACTGAGTAAAGGAAGAAGATCATCTTCTTTACTGCTGTAACATTTGTTTCTGATATCAACTGGACTGAAGCTGTGCTTAGTCCCGGAGACGTAGGCATCACTGTGGCCGAACTCCGTCATCAAATCCTTGGGTGTGTTCTTTCCTTGTTTTCAGTCTTTTTGTGATCTTTTAGAATTGGTTTCTGTTTGCTGCATTCATAGCATACTGTTGTTGCTTGTTTCTGGTTTTACAGGGTCTGCTGCTTCAACAATATTTTTTTTTATTTGTTTTGTTTTGTCAGGAGCATACCAGTTAAAACGATTGTGTTAGCTTCTGCCGCCATATTTAAAAAAAAAAAAAGCTTCTCCCGCCATAGTGGATTGGGTTGACAATTTTACAATCCATGATAGAGCAAATCAGAATCCTATAACCCAAACCCCAAGCCTATTTGGGTTGTAGCCCTACTGCCCTAGGTTCCCACATCTAATCACATATGATTAATATGCATTTGAAATTACAAAATTCGAGAATATTTTTAACTTACAAATTACTATTTGTTTGCGAAGCTTTATATTTTCTATGTAACTTTCAATTTTAGTTTTCTACATAAATTTAGTCAAGTATAATTAAGTTTAACTATAAATTTTTTCTCAAAGTAGTTAATGAACTCTTATATATTGTTCAACTGAGTAGGTAATATAAAGGAGCGAAAATCTATCATGATTAGAGCACACAAAAAAAATTTATCATGATTATAAATAAAGATACTTAATCTTTTTAATAAATCATGTGTTTCAATAAATCATTTCAAATCATACATGTTAATAAACTGAACTTAATTTTCTTTTTAAAAATATGTTTAAACATAATAATAGTTATGTGAATTACATTATTTGGTTTGATAAATTCTGTTTGAAACATTTTAAATGAAATGATTTTAAATTTTTAAGTGGGTTATGTTCTTGCTTCTTCTGATCTGGTTTACTCTGGTTCAATGGACTAATCAAGGGGATCTTCGTGCTGGTTGTACTGGCCGAGATGGTAGACTCGCCCATCGAGCCTACCGAATTAAAGTATTGGCCGAGAGTCAAAGCTCGGCCACCAAACCCAAATAATAAAAGGGAAAGGATTACTAGGCTCGCCCACCAAGCTCGCTGAACTCAAGAATTGACCAAGGTGTAAAGCTCGGGAACATTAAAGCCATGCTTGATTTCTATCATGAAAACTTTCACGCTCCTTTAAGCTAAAAGCTTGGGGGACTTGTGTACTGGCCGAGATGGTAAGCTCGGTCACCGAGCTTCGAGACCCGATCTCCTAAGGACATAGGAAAAGATAAGATTAAAAGATAATACTTATCTAAGCCTAACTAGCAACCTTATCTCAATATAAGAAGTAAGTCCTATCAAATAAGGATATCATATATCCGGAAGTTGGCTTAAAAGATAAGAAATAAGAAGAGATAGAACTAATCTATGAGAAAGGAGATCAGAGGACCCTATTATAAAAGGAGAAAAACCTCAAGAGAAAGACTCACTTTTGCTAACCTAGGTGAATCTCCCTCAAGTGTACTTGGGGAACCAGCCGAACCAAGAGACTACTAAATAGTGTTAAATTTTAATGTATGGATTAGCATTAATTGGTTATTAAATTATAATTAAATTATTAATATATCAGTTATAAAATTAATTCTTAATTACGTAACCAATTGATGAAATTGTTGTTGGGTATTTACTAAAGAGTGACCCTGTGATGGGATGGGTCATTCTGATGTTAACCCGTTGAGAGGTCCCTACTCTCTGCTGGTAGGTTATAAGAATAGCCTCCCCATTAGGCATTCCTACAGACAGAAACATAACACCAAAACCAACCAGAAAGAGAGGAGTAACCCTTTCACCTTCTCCAACACTCTGATCAATGTTCATCTTCTTCTCATCACCCTTTGATCTGCTGTGATGGATTCTGCGAATCTCCAAGGTATGAAATTCTTCTCTTTCCTTTGATTAACATGAATCACATGCTATAATTTGTATCTGTATGGTATTTAGAATTATAGGTTTTCCTTCAATTGGTATCAGAGCCATGGATAGATACATGTTATAGCTGTTCTGAAAATTGTATGAACCCTAATTTATGTTTTTCAATCAAGATACAAAATTTGTTAGGGATTTTCATATCATGTTATATCAATATCGTAAAAATTTTGCGTGCCCATAATTTTTTTTTTCCCTTCAACAACTTTCGTTTTCATGCCTTGTTCTTCAAAATTCGAAACTATGATTCTGGCCAATAATTTCGAAAATCGTTTAAGGGCTTTTCTTCTCACATGTTATTCGAGTAACATACTCGAAAATCATTGGATTTCATTAAATAAAACGTGAGAAATTGATGTTTTTTCGTTTCCCTTTTGCCTGAAACTGGTTCAATCGCCCCGCGAGTTTTGCTCACCTCGCGATTCTGGGCATTAGCAACAGTTCGAATTCCAGATTCGCCTCGCGAGATTATTCTCGCCTCGCGAACCTGAAAGCCAGAAGAACAGTAAAATTGTCATCCTCTGCCGGGCCGCCCCTGACATTCGTTTCTCACCTCGCGACCCCGAAAGCTGACTGTTTCTAGGAAAATGAAAGGTCTCTGGGTCGCCTCGCGAACATGCTCCTCGCCTCGCGACCCCGAAGGCTGACTGTTCTAGGAAAATGAAAGGTTTCAGGGTCGCCTCGCGAACACTTTACTCGCCTCGCGAGTACCCGCGAGAAGACCAACCGTTGCTGACTTTTCACAAGATTCGCCTCGCGATACACCTCTCGCCTCGCGAATATTTTATGTGAATTAAGTTGTGTGTTCTATGCTGCATTTGTTATACAATATAATTTTTCTAATGTATAATTGTAGCATGACTATTGATATTTTGTATAGTTATGAACTCACCTATCGTGGGTATAATTATACAAAATTTGTGTTGTTAAACTATTAATTATTCTAATGTGTTATATTTGTATTATATTAATAATAATTATACCCTATCGGTGTACTATTATTAATGTAATTCGTTATTATACATCGTACTATTGTCTTAAGCTTATGTCAATTATGGTTTCAAGTACCCTATCGGTATTAGAAATTTTGGTGATGTAAGTTCAGTACATTGTATTATTCTTCTTATTGTATTTCTTATTTATTATGATTCGGGACCCTTAGGCGGAATTATAATGAATAAGAAATTTGTATTATGGGCAAGATTGGCTGAACATATATATATATATATATATGGAATCATATTGCCTTCAACTCTTAATGATTCCTTATTCTCTGTTTATATCAGCCTCCTTCCCAAATTCTGTCAAAACTCTGAATGGGACAAACTATGAGGACTGGAAAGAGTCTCTAGATCTCTACTTAACTATTGCTGACTTGGATCTGGCCTTAAGGGAAGACAAGCCAGCAGCTCTCACCGATGAATCTCTTTGCAGCGCAGAAGATTGCTTATGAGAAATGGGAACACTCTAATAGAGTGTGCCTGAAAGTGATGAAGTATACTATGGAGAAATCCATCAGGCAGAGTATCACAGAGACCAATAATGCTAAAGATTATCAGAAAGCTGTTGGGGAGAAATTTATGACTTTTGAGAAGGCTCAAAAAAGTCAGTATCTTTCCTTGTTTGACAAGACCAAATATGATGGGGTCAGTGGTGTGCGTGAGCATATCATGAAGCTGATGCACTATTACAACAAACTGAGATCTCTTAAAGTGGAAATTGGCGAAAGTACTTTAATCTACCGGGTTCTTGAATCTCTTCCTTCTCAATTCGATGTAATGAAGACCTCTTACAATACATAGAAGGCTGAATGGACAGTGGATGAGATGATTGCCATTGTTACACAAGAAGAAGATTCCATTAGAAAGGGTAAATCTCACAGTGCTCATTTTGCTGCATCTGATCCAAATCAAACTTCTAAGTCGGGTTCTAGATTTGTGAAGAAAGATCAAAAGGGAAAGAAGAAAAATGCAAAGCAGCATCTGCAGGCTAAGAAAAGTTTCTTCAAGGGTAACTGCAAATATTGTAAGAAGTATGGCCACAAGGTAGAGGATTGCTATTTCTTGAAAAAGAAACAAGAGAAGCAAGGTATATTCCTGGCTTTAACATGCTTTGAATCCAATGTCATTGATGTTCCTCCAAATACTTGGTGGTTAGATTCAGTGCAACCATTCATGTTGTGAATTCCTTGCGGGGGTTCACAAGGCCGAGGAAACCAAGTGATGCTTGAGTCCAAGATTATTATGGGAGATGGAGCTGGAGTTTTGTTATTGACATTGGAATTGTTTCTTTACTTTTGCCTTCTGGACATAATTTGTTTTTAAGAGATGCTTTGTGTATGCACCTTCTATGAGAAGGAACTTGATTTTGTTTTTCGCTTTGGATAAATGTGGTTACACTTTTAAGTTTGGTAGTGGGAAATTGATTGTTTATTCAGATTCTGTTTCCGTTGGTTCGGGAGTTTTACGTGATGGCCTTTATATGTTAGATCTACATGACATATTCATCATTCGCTTGTTGGAAACAAACGCAGTAGGATTAATGAACATTCTTCTATGTTATGGCATCGACGTTTGGGGCATATTTCTAGGCCCCGTATTGAGAGGCTAGTCAAGGAAGGTATTCTCCATGATCTAGACTTCTCCGATTTTGATACATGTGTTGATTGCATCAAGGGCAAATTTCTTTGCCAAAGTTAGGAATAAAGCAGCAAATAGGTGTGACGATGTGCTACGGTTGATTCACACCGACTGTGTGGACCTATTACACCCATTGCCATGGGTGGATATGGGTATTTCATTACCTTTATAGATGATTTCTCGAGATATGGATGGATAGATCTTCTTCAAGAAAAATCTAGTTCTATAGATGCTTTCAAATCCTTTAAGGCTGCTGTTGAGTTAAAAACTGGTAGGAAAATAAAGTGTGTAAGATCTGACAGAGGTGGAGAATTCTATGGTAGATATAATGAGACGGGTAGAAACCCAGGACCTTTTGCCAGATTTCTTGAGGAATGCGGTATTGAAGCTCAATACACTATACCCGGTACTCCCGAGCAAAATGGAGTTGCGAGAGAGGCGTAACCGCACACTTATGGAGATGGTAAGATGTATGTTGAGCCATTCATCATTGCGGACTTTCTTTGGGGAGATGCCTTAAAAACTGCTGTCTATATTCTAAATCAAGTACCCAGCAAGTCTGTACCAAAAACTCCATATGAGCTCATGAGTGGAAAGAAGCCGAGTTTGAAACATTTTCATGTATGGGGTTGTAAGGCAGAAGTTAGACCTTATAATCCTCAATCTAAGAAGCTTGATCTTAAGACTGTTAGTGGCTTCTTTATTGGCTATTGTGTGGGTTCCAGAGGTAGCAGATTCTATTGTCCATCTCATTCTATGCGAGTCGTCGAATCTGATCGAGCGGTTTTCTTTGAGGATGACTTGGATAGTGGGAGTGATATACCACGACCAGTTACTCTTAAAGAAGATCGCACCATTGTTCCTATACCAGCTGTTCCTTTTCCTACAGAAGTTTTGATTCCAGCTGATGATGTTGATCGAATCTTCAACATGAAGATGGTGTGGCAAAGCACCGCTTGTAAATGAACAAGAACATGATCTTATTGTTGATGAAATTCCACCGAGACGATCTCAAAGAGTGCGCAGACCTTCCATACCGGATGATTATGTTGTATATCTTGGGAACATGAGTTTGACCTCAATGATGATGATGATCCTATTACCTTTGAGGAGGCAATTTCTAACTCTCATGCTTCGATTGGTGAATGCTATGCATGATGAGTTGTCTTCTATGTCTCATAATGGTGTTTGGAGTCCTGGAGGAATTACCAATTGGTTGTAAACCTGTTGGATGCAAATGGGTTTTCAAAACCAAACGTACTCGGATGGTAAAGTTGAAAGGTACAAAGCCGGACTAGTAGCTAAAGGCTATAACCAAAGAGAAGGCATTGACTATAAGGAGACCTTCTCACCGATCTCTACAAAAGATTCATTTCGAGTTGTCATGGCCTTGGTAGCTCATTTTGATCTAGAACTTCACCAGATGGATGTGAAGACGGCTTTTCCGAATGGAGACCTTCATCAAGATGTTTACATGGTTCACCTGAAGGTTTTGCTGAAACAGGGAAAGAGCACTTGGTTTGCAAGCTGAATAAGTCTATTTATGGACTGAAACAGGCCTCCGGACAATGGTATTTGAAGTTTGATCAGGTTGTCACTTCTCTTGGCTTCAAAGAAAATGCCTCGGATCGGTGCGTTTACTTGAAGACTTGTGAGGGTGAATTCATCATTCTCGTTCTATATGTTGATGATATACTTCTTGCTAGCGAGTTGTGTTAAAATCCTGACCGAGACAAAACTCATGTTGAGTAGCCACTTTGATATGAAAGACCTTGGTGATGCTTCATTGTTTTAGGCATCCAGATTTATCGTGATAGGTCACGTGGTGTTCTTGGATTGTCTCAAAAAGGATATATTGAAAAGGTCCTCAAAAGGTTTAATATGCATTCTTGCTCCCCATGTGCCGCACCTGTTCAAAAGGGTGAAGAAAAATTCTCTAAATCTCAATGTCCTCAAAATGATGTAGAAATAAATGAAATGAGAAAGGTCCCATATGCTTCCATTGTTGGCGGTTTAATGTATGCTCAAGTTTGTACTCGTCCCGACATTGCTTTTTCTTGTAAATGCTTTAGGGAGATACTTGAGCAACCCCAGGTTTGGGTCATTGGAAAGCCGTAAAAAGGTCATGAGATATTTGCGAGGAACCAAAGATTATATGTTGACCTATAAGAAGTCCGATCAACTTCGAGTCACCGGTTATTCTCGATTCGATTTCGCAGTTGCCCGACGACCGAAAATCTACTCGGCTTTATCTTTATGATGGCAGGGAGGAGCTATTTTTTTGAAAAGCGTCAAACAGACGCTTACAGCCTACTTCTACCATGGAAGCAGAGTATGTTGCTTGCTATGAGGCTACTTGTCAAGCCATGTGGCTGAAAAATTTGATTTCTCGGCTTTCATATTGTGGAAAGCATATCTAGGCCACTTGTGATATATTGTGACAATATCTGCCTTGTGAACTTCTCTCATAACAATAGAAGCTCTTCTCGCACTAAGCATTTTGATGTGAAATATTTGTTCGTTAGAGAGAAGATTCAGGAGTTTCGGACTCAGTATTGAGCATATTGATACAGAAACATGCTTCTTCGATCCACTAACCAAAGGCTTAACTGTTGGAATATTCCGGAATCATGTAATTCATATGGGCTTAGTTAAGTCTTTTGATGTATTGGATTAGTGGGAGTCGAAACCATTATTTGCCCATTATCGTTTTTTTATGAGATATGTAAATTAACGTCATTCTTGGATTCATATCTCTTATAGCATTTTAAGATGCTTGGACCATTTTTTTTGAATTGCATATTTCTCTTTATTAATTATATGCAATTTTATATTCATCAATCTTTATGTGAAATATGAGTCTTTAGCATGTATGATTTACTTCCCTATCGGATACTATTTCGCATTGTTAAAGCTTGTATTTCTTATACTTCTTTGGTTAACGTGTGCTTTGATCGAATCGGTATTTCTCTTTAATAATTGATTAATGCTATCCAAGTGGGAGAATGTTAAATTTTAATGTATGGATTAGCATTAATTGGTTATTAAATTATAATTAAATTATTAATATATCAGTTATAAAATTAATTCTTAATTACGTAACCAATTGGTGAAATTGTTGTTGGGTATTTACTAAAGAGTGACCCTGTGATGGGATGGGTCATTCTGATGTTAACCCGTTGAGAGGTCCCTACTCTCTGCTGGTAGGTTATAAGAATAGCCTCCCCATTAGGCATTCCTACAGACAGAAACATAACACCAAAACCAACCAGAAAGAGAGGAGTAACCCTTTCACCTTCTCCAACACTCCGATCCTTTGTTCATCTTCTTCTCATCACCCTTTGATCTGCTGTGATGGATTCTGCGAATCTCCAAGGTATGAAATTCTTCTCTTTCCTTTGATTAACATGAATCACATGCTATAATTTGTATCTGTATGGTATTTAGAATTATAGGTTTTCCTTCAAATAGTCCTTGTTCACCGGTATTCACCATATACAAAATTAAAGGATTGAGTTTATCATATCACCTAAGGTTGAATAGAGAACCACGTTAGCTTTGATTCCCTCCTAGATGCGTAGGACCAGAATATAACATTTTGTCAAGCTATAATCTAAAACAATCTTGGTATTCATTCTCGGTTATACACACTCCGGCTAGACTCCGGTAAGTCGGATTTTGACAGGAACCCTAGCACAAGTCCTAATACTGCTGTGAAGTTTTTGGTTCCTATCCATCTGATTTTTTGGGAATTATGCTTGGCATTTATCCAGGGTCTGCTCGGCTCCTACTAATGTTTTCCTTCATCTTTGTATGCAACTAGTATCATTTGTTTTCGCTAGAATGGTGGGCAATTTTATCCAAACTTCGGTATTGCTCTGAATCTCTACCAAGAGGCACTCTACTACTAAGGATTTGGTCTTGCTTGCTGCCTAAGCTCTACAATTGGGTCGCCTACTCTTCTCTGTTGGATGGTGAAAAGCTTCTTAATCTTAATCTCAATATTTAACTTTTTCCTCAACAACTAAGATCTTCAATTGATGTTGGTCCTTTGCTTTTTACGGGTCCTGCAACTCTTCTCAAGTGATAGATGAATTATTGGTTCTTTAGTGGTTTAACATTTAGCTCCTATTTTCGGTTCTCTTTGGGGGTGTGGGCTAATGTATCTTCAACTCGTGTCCTTCTCCCTGTACAATGAGGCGGTATCTTTTTGGTTGAAGAATACCTTACTCTTTTTCTCCTTGTTACCTGTAATCAACCTTTTACTTTCATGTATACGGGTTTGGATACACCCCATACTTATATATATATACATTTTTTTGCTTATAAAAAAAAATCATATAAAACCTCGTACCCGGATCATACTCGTGTGGGCAACAATTTTAGTATTATTACCCGTACCCTCTAGATAACTAAGTACACACATCCGCACCCGTTATCCGCATTTTAACTAAGAAAAAGTAATAAATAACATGAAGAACATTATAACTCAATTGAAAAAATCATTCAAAGATCTTTCAAACACAATAATAATGATAAGTTGACAATCGAAAATAGACAACATACGGCGACAACCGTATGTGTGTCTACTGTGCGAAACTGTAGCGACATTGTAGCAGTTCTTTTTTTTTAAAAATATTTATTTTTTTTGAGAAATAAATTTTTCGATTAAGTATGTGCAAATATCTGGTTAATCACGTACAAATATCTGGTTAATTCAGTTCATTATCTGATTAATGGGTCATCATGAAGCTCACAATCAATTTCCACAATCATGTAAATATTTGGTTAATCATGTGCAAATATCTGGTTAATTCAGTTCATTATATGGTTAATGGGTCATCCTGAAGCTTACATGGTTGTGAAAAATGATTGTATGCTTCAGGATGACCTATTAATCATATATTGAACTGAATTAACCAAATATTTACACGTGATTAACCAAATATTTACATGGTTGTGAAAAATGATTGTATGCTTCAGGATGACTCATTAACCATATATTGAACTGAATTAACCAAATATTTGCACGTGATTAACCAAATATTTACATGGTTGTGGAAAATGATTGTATGATTGAGGATGACCCATTAACCATATAATGAACTGAATTAACCAAATATTTGCACGTGATCAACCAAATATTTAAATGGTTGTGGAAAATGATTGTAAGCTTTAGGATGACCCATTAACCATATAATGAACTGAATTAACCAGATATTTGCATGTAATTAACAAAAAATGTTAGTATTCAAAAAAGCTAAATATTTTTTAAAAGTCAAAATTTGTAAAAAAAAATAATAAAAAAATAGCGCTACAATGTTTGTTGTCGCGTATGTTGTCGTATCTCGGTTGTCACAATAACATAACTCTTTCAAATATACTCATGAAAAATTACAAACCTAAGTAATAAACTAGATAAAAACATCTAAAATATCCAAAACAAATAAATATCAAGATAAACACCCAAAACAATAAATACACGAACTAATTGTAAGTATGGAAAGAGAAAAACACCAATGACCATAAGTTTAGAACTTTTACATTAATTTTATTCTTAGAATAAAAATTGATATATAATTATAATTATACATACTAATATAATAAATCAATATATATATATATATATATATATATATATATATATATATATATATATATATATATATATATATATATATGCGGGTGCGAAGCGGGTGTTAGAATACCCGTACCCACCCATACCCTCTATTGCTTACGGGTAATTATCTGGATCCGGACCCATATCCATAAAACGGATATTTATCTTATCCGTTGTGAGTATCTTTTATAGGTATCCATAGAGTAGAGTCCTAGTTGCATTCCTAATATCGGTTGCTCTAAGTGGAAGAAATTTTAGTTGCCTAACACATGATTCTAAATTTGATCATGAAATTCACACATATTGGAAAAAAAAATATCAAATGTTTTAGAAAATTAATGTTTTCTCTATAAAAAAAAATATCAAATGTCATTTAATATATGACACGAGATAATACGAATGAATTAAAGAAAGTCAAATATATAAAATATGTGTACGCTTTTAAAAACTATATTTTTTTTAATAAAAAATACTATATATTTAATTAATTAATTTCACAAAATATTTGAAGAGATCAGTAAAAAAAAACAAAATATTTGAAGAGAAAGGAGGGGAGACACGTCTAAAATGGCTGGATCCGTCCTATATATAGGGGCAAAAAACAGATCTAATAAGTATTTCCTGACACTAGTTGCCAAACAAACAAAAAAATTCTCAAATAAGTGGAAGGAGTGCATTAAACACTGTATGTGTGTCCGCATGATATCATACCTCAACAATAAAAGCAATAAAATCACGTGGTGATAGTGATACACGTCATTGTGAGATGTATCAGAAACTTTCAACACTATCTATGAGAAACTAACCATCTCGTTTAGTTTAGTTTCCTTTAAAAAGGAAGAGAAGGCTCTCATTATGCAATTTGCTATTTCCAGTGAACTCAACTCTACTCTCCTCCTTTGTTCGCACAACAGAGCAAGAAAGCAACAGGTATGTTCTCACTAATTTCCCTATTTGTTCTTTGAATGCATCTCACTTCACTATCGATTAACAAAGCTGATTATGTCTCGACGAGAATTTGTTCGGCAAAGCTTTTATCAATGTGTGAGTGGGATGATGTAATAAGCATCCTAAGTTTTTAAAATCAATTCCCCATCTTATGAACCAGAGTTGAGGGCATCTGATTCTCATTCAAAAATCAATTCCCATTTTTCTTCCTCACCTGCATCTGCATGCGGTGATTCTCATATATGGTTGGTTATATTTATACCCATGATACAATATAAGCTACATTTCACATACATTATATTTTACAGCTCATGAAACTCGTATTTTGTACCCTTCCTCTTTGTGTCATCTGTGTGATGCATTAGCTAGCAATTCAGCATACCAAACAGTGAACTCAAGTTAGGAATGTCTTATCTGTTTGATATGAATAATGTTTCATTTTGCATTTGCAGTGAATTCAACTCTTCACTGAAAGAGAAACAACTGAGTGAGTGTTGGTAGAACCTAATCCAATCAAAACAGCCATCATGTTCAAAATTGTTGTGAAAAGAGGATTGAGAGCTTCCACTCCATGCATCTACAATGCTCTCGCGTCTTTCAACCTAGCCCGGTAATTTTTTTTTTTTATACATGTTTTCTGATATGAAATGACTGAAGATTCAAATTTATCCAATTTCTTTAAAATTGTATAGCTTCGGTATGCTGATTGAGATGTGCGGTTGAAATGGTGACCATTACGTTCTAATTATTAATCAATTTGATATCAACTTGTTCAATTAAGCTGGTATAGCCGCCAGTGACATGTGAAATCGTTGGATGCGTGCTTGTTGGTACTTTGATTCCTTCAACCACCATTATAATTGTCTTTCATTGTACAACACAAAATAATAATGTATATATATATATATATATGTGTGTGATTAGGTCAATGATCGATTTACAAATACTCCATATTCCTAAGAGTTCAGGGCATGTATTTTCAAACTGTTTGTTACAAAACATTTTAAATTTTTGAATAAAAAAGGAAATTTATTTGGATTAAGGAATAAGCAATTTAGCTGACGATTATTGCCAACATTTGGCGAAGGTGCAACACTAAAGCAAAATATATATAGTGATTTATCAGTATCATTATCATAATCTTTATAAATGTTTTCTTGGCAGCAATTTACTGGTTTTTTGGGGGTTCAATTGGACTCGGCATTCTGGTGCTCGTTTACCCTGCCCTTGTCTTGGAAGCATGGAATCCCGAATTGAATCCCCAAAAAACCAGTAAATTGCTGAACCCAGAGTTCAGTCCATTTTTCTGAACTGAAGACAAGGGCAGCTGGGGTTTGGGGCATTGTGTGGGTTCATAGTTTTTAGTTTTTTATTATTTATTTATTTATTTATTTATTTGAGAATATTTGTTTAGTTAAACATCTCATAGGGATGCAAGAAAAGTCATTTTGCAAATCCATTTGGTTGATTATTTTTTAAGATACAAGAATTAGCTTTAATTGGCGACACTTGATTATGCAGTCTTGATAATACATGTTTAAATCTTACATATTTATAAATGCATTTCATACTAGTTATTTTTTAATACAATTCTTATTATGTTTTTTGAGCACTAATTCCTTTGTCCAATATCTTGCAGGTGTGTTCATTCATTACCCTTTGCCACAGTAGAAGCCGAAGAGATATCAGGTTCTAGACCTGCGGAAGTTTTGAACTTGGGTAGGCCTTGTGCAACATATTTGTCAATAAGTTTAGCAGTTTTAATCAAACTTATTGAATCCAGGCTTCCACGACCATCACTTTGAATGTATTGTCTTCACTTTCAGTGCAGGGTAAATGGGTAGGATCTTCAAACCAGAATATAGTTGTGGATCCTTTAAATGGAGACTCATTTATTAAAGTTGCCGAAATTGATGAAACAGGCATTAAGGTGCATCCCTGTGATGAAATATTTGTCTTGTTAACTTAACATTTTATTTTGAAATATATTCCTTTTGTTGCTCACAGAGAAAACCTGTGTGTAGTGAGAGAACACTATGATATATTCCAGGCTGTATTCTTTTACAGTTTTACTACTTCCTCGCACTTCAAACTATGAAATATTAAGTGACTGAGGAATTGCTTAATCAGTCTCCACACCTTTTGTTGGACCAGGAGGCTCAAGTTTGAAGCTTGACCTCAGTGTGATAGGATTCTCATTATTTTGTGAAAAGATAAAAGAAGAAATGAAAGTTTTAAATTGAAAACTATATACGAGTTAGTTGGAATTTAACAGTTGGGTTGAGACCGAGCTCTTGACTAAGAATTTCCTTTTGTTTGTCATATCAGCCTTTTGTGGAAAGCTTGTCCAGCTGTCCCAAACATGGTGTACACAATCCTTTTAAGGCACCAGAGAGGTTAGTGTAGATTGTCCTCATTTTTCTCCACTTTCTTCACAGAAAAATAAAAAGATTTATTTTTTCTTGGATTAATGATTGCCATATAGGTCAAAAAACAAAAGTTTGATGTGATCCTCACCCATATAGACCTCTATAACTTATGTTGTCTATTATGTGGGACTGTTTCCTACATGGGTTCTTTCATTGAGCATGAATGCATAGGTGGATCATCTAGACTATTCCCAGAGCTTTTGGCCTTTTTTTGGTTAATGATACAATAATTTAGTTTGTTTCCTTTTGAAACTATAATATGAGG
Organism: Sophora flavescens; assembly: GCA_030762895.1. Taxonomy (NCBI): domain Eukaryota; kingdom Viridiplantae; phylum Streptophyta; class Magnoliopsida; order Fabales; family Fabaceae; genus Sophora; species Sophora flavescens. The sequence continues at coordinate 38,572,036 of CM061068.1, forward strand.
AAATCTTTAGATGGTCGATTTGCAAGATGTGAATGGGAGTGATAATCCTTTTCAGGTGTGTTACCATATTTCCTTACTAAATAAGAGTTGAATTACAGAATTGACTTCCAACCCAGTTAGTTTCAGTCTTCTTCTAAGAGGAGTAACTAAAACACATGGGACCTTGGTATTTTGAAGCCACCTAAGATAAAAATGAGAAGAAAAAAAATAAATAAATCTACTGTCACAGACCTATCACTTTCACTTAAAGAATGGAAATGACTCGGGCATTTTAGTTATAAGTATTTTATGCTTTAGAGTATGATATCAACTCTTACCCTCTTATGGCCATCTTTATAAAGTCTAAATAGAAATCTTATAATTTTTTTGCAGATATCTTATGTTTGGAGAGATTTCTTCTAAGGCAGCTCACATGCTATCGCTTCCTAAGGTATTACAAATTAAAGAAAGGTTTTCTTTTTCATTTCTTACGTTTTTCCAACTTTCTGTGAGTTATAAATTGTCACTTGTTGCATTCAAGTCCTTGCATTTTTTTTTTCTTTATTTGGAAACTTTAAATAATTTATACTGCATGACCCTCAGGTTTCAGATTTCTTTACAAGGTTAATACAAAGAGTTTCTCCAAAGAGTTACCAACAGGCTTTTGGGGAAGTGTATGTCACTCAGAAATTTCTAGAGAATTTCTGCGGAGATCAGGTACGTCAAAAACAGACATGTTAGTGTTAAATGAGTGAAGTCCCAAGTAGGAACATGTCATTCTCTGATATGGAATGCACTAACCTAAATTTATATTCAGTTATCTGGTAGCTCCCCCTTCAGTGGTTGATATTGACCAATTTCTTTCTGAACTTTATCATTATCTTATATGATTTTCCTTGTTAGTTCATTAACAAAGTTCATATCTTTGTTTTTCTGATTTCTCCTTTGTCCTTGCTTCATTTTAACAACACCCCGACAGGTTCGTTTCCTGGCAAGGTCTTTTGCAGTACCTGGAAATCATCTTGGACAACAAAGTCATGGTTTTCGTTGGCCATATGGTCCGGTAAGGATTTTGTTTTTTCAAAGTCAGTATATCCTATTCTGAAGGGCAAAAAAGAGTGTATGTCTATCTTTCCCCACTGGTGACTTTGTTGATTGTACCAAAATTACCAATTACCTTGGGGTCAAGGAAGTTGATTTATGGAAGTAGTAGGTTTAAGTTTACTCTAAGAGATGGCGGAAATGAAAAGTGAAAGCCAACTTTCCTAAAAGAAATCCCAGCAATACATAACGTTGTGGCTCTGATTTAGTATCTTATCAAGGTATAACTGTTTAATATGCCAATTCAGTTGCATCTGTATATCAAGCTGATATACATTGATGACCATGCTTGGAGTGGCTAATTTCCTTTGTGATTATTAAGAAGAAATATTTTCCTGTGGTTATTAAGAAGAAATATTTTCTGTACTAGAGTATAGTACAAGTATATGTATTAAGTCTAGTGTATGTATTAAGTATCTGCATAACTGAATATGCCAAGTCAGCATATTCAGTTAGGAGTTTGTAACTGATTCTACAATTGCCTAACTGATTCTGTAACTACCAAAGGCTATATATATAAATGCCTTCTGTAACAGTTACTTTGCAATAAATGAAATCACAATATTCTGTGAAACTTCTCTATGAATTCTTCGATACTCTCTCATTATGGTATCTAGAGCTAAATTCTGGGCCTAGACTCTCTCCTTCATTCTTCTTCGTCATTTTCTCCATTCTTCGTTTTCAATCGATTCTTCCATGGCTGCAACGAATCCTTTCATCAACAACAATGGCGCTTTGGTGAACTCTCAGGCGCCAGCGAGCTTCAATCCTTCGATATCGATCAAACTTGATGATCAAAATTACCTACTGTGGAAACAGCAAATTGAAGCTGTAATCATCGCACACAAATTGCATCGGTATGTTGTAAATCCTGTGATTCCCCCTCAGTTCACAACAGAGGCAAATCAAGCCCTAGGAATTGAATCGGAAGCCTATCAGCTATGGATTGTTCAAGATCAAATGCTATTTACGTGGCTCCTCAGTTCTCTCTCTTCCTCGATCTTGCCTCGATTCATCAGCTGCAAACACTCTTGGCAAGTTTGGGAAAAGATTCATAAGCAGTTCCAAGCTCATGTTCGAACGAAAGTTCGTCAGTTCAGATCGGAGCTCAAAAATACAAAGAAGGGATCTCGTTCGATTTCCGAGTATCTCCTCCGAATTCGTGCCCTAATTGAGTCTCTGCAAGCTCTTGGAGATTCCGTCACTGATCAAGACCATATCGACACTGTTCTTGAAGGCCTTCCGGAAGAATACAACAATTTTGTCATGATGATCTATGCTAGACCAGATCAAACCTCGATTGATGACATAGAAGCTCTCCTGTTGATGCAAGATGCTCAATTCGAGAAATTCCTTCAAGAACTACCCTCGCCATCGATCACTGTTAATGTGGCTCAAGCATCGACTCTCCCTCACTCGTCCTCCTCTCTGACTTTTCAACAGCATCGCGATGATTTCAATAGTGGAAATCGCGGTCGAGGAGGTCGTGGGCGTGGGCGTGGTGGTCCAAAAACCACCTGCCAGCTATGTGACAAATACGGTCATGATGCCTACAGCTGCTGGTATAGGTTTGACCAAACCTTCGTACCACCCCAGAGAGCTCCACTCCAATCTAATTTTTCTCACGGTCAGATGCAGAACCGTAATCAATTTCAAGAACCCAGTCAATTCCAGAATTCAGGGTCTTCTGAGCATGGTTATGGTCCTCAATTTCAAGGTTTCAGGCAGAATTTTAACAGTCCCTCTGCACGACAGCAATCCCAGCCTAGTGCCAATCTAGTGATGCAACAACCTCAGTTTGTTCCTAACACTCAAGAGGTGCTGCAGAGACCATTTGATAATCAGTCATGGTTCCCTGACTCAGGAGCCTCTCATCATCTAACAGCAGATCTCAATAACCTCAGTCATAGCAGTCCCTTCACAAGCCAGGACCAAGTTCTTATGGGAAATGGTCAAGGTCTCTCCATTGACTCCATAGCCCCATATCATTTTCACCCTGAATAATCTATTACTTGTCCCTAAAATAACTAAGAACCTGGTCTCTGTCTCCAAGTTTGCACGAGACAATAATGTCTATTTTGAGTTTCACCCTTTTTCTTGTTATGTGAAATCTCAGGGTTCTAACCAAGTTCTTCTCGAAGGCTCACTTGGAGGTGATGGGCTATATAGCTTTGACAACATCAACATCCTCAAGGAGCCTTCCTCCTCCTCTTGTTTTCAACACACTCTTGGCAATCCAGCTCCTACTGAGCCCTTAGCCAAGTCTTCTTCTACTTTACCTGCTGTAACAACTACATTTGCCACATGGCACTATAGATTAGGACATGCGCATACCAATGCTGTTAAATCTGTTCTACAACTTTGTAATATACCCTCATTGAATAAAACTGATTTTCAATTTTGCACTGCTTGTTGCTTGGGAAAATCTCAGCGATTATATGCTCCACCCTCTACTTCCATTCATCCCACTCCGTTTGAACTAATACACAGTGACCTCTGGGGTCCATCTCCTTACCAATCCCATGGTGGTTACACCTATTACATCACTTTTGTGGATGCACACACTCGCTTTACATGGCTATATTTTCTAAAACAAAAATCAGATGCCTTAAAAGCCTTCAAACTGTTTTCTACCCTTATCTCCACTCAGTTTTCAGCCCAAATCAAGGCTGTCCAAACTGATTGGGGAGGAGAATTCAGACCCTTCTCCAAATATCTAGCAGATCTAGGTATCATTCATAGACTCACTTGTCCCCACACATCCCATCAGAATGGGACAGTGGAGCGCAAGCACAGACAAATTGTTGAAATGGGACTTAGTCTACTTTCTCATGCCTCCATGCCTCTTAAATTTTGGGACCACAGCTTCACTCAAGTTGTTTACCTAATCAATAGACTGCCCACTGCAGCACTCAAGTCTCATTCCTCTCCCTTTCATGCTTTGTTTGGTACTATTCCAGACTACTCAAGTCTCAGGATTTTTGGTTGTGCTTGCTTTCCATTCTTGAGACCTTACAATCAGCACAAGATGCAATTCAGGTCCTCCGAATGCATTTATCTTGGCCTATCTCCTCAACACAAAGGACACAAATGCTTAGATTCTAATGGTCGTATTTTTATTTCAAAGGATGTCTTATTCAATGAATGTATATTTCCCTACCCAAAATTGTTCCCCTCTGCTCCTAATATACCCGAGTCATCCACAACTTTCCCAGCCTTTATACCTGTCCGGCTGTCCCTGTCTACCCACCTCTCAATGCCACTCCCTTAAACCAACATCCTCCCTCCTCTCAACCCCCTTCTGGTTCAGGTTCCCCTTCATCTGAACCTCTCTCTTCTTCCTCACATCTATTGAGTCCTCAGTCAAGTCAGCATGCCCATACTAGTCCATCTTCACTTGCCCCTGCCTCCTCTGTCTCACCTCACCTCAGCCCTATACCGAGTCAGCCTGATAACACATCTCCAACTTCACCTGCCATCTCTTCTTCCCCATCTCTTAACCCTCAGACTAGTCCAACCTCATCACCATTGCCCCCTAACCCTCCTGTGAACACTCATCCTATGCTTACTAGGTCCAAAACTGGCCTTCTACCACCAAGACTGTTCTTAAGTCATGTTGAGCCTCGGTCTGTCAAAGAGGCCCTTTCCCATCCTCAGTGGCTTACTGCCATGAAAGAAGAACATACAGCTCTTCTAAAGAACCACACCTGGTCCCTGGTTCCTCTTCCCCCCAACAGGACTGCTATTGGCTGTAAGTGGGTTTTTCGGGTTAAGGAAAACCCTAATGGCACTATTAACAAATTTAAAGCTCGGCTGGTTGCCAAGGGCTTCCACCAGCAACATGGTTTTGATTTCCATGAAACATTCTCACCTGTAGTGAAGCCAGTGACAATTCGGGTTATTCTCACCTTGGCACTCACCTTCAAATGGACTATCAAACAGATTGATGTGAATAATGCCTTTCTAAATGGCATTCTGAGTGAGGAAGTATATATGACTCAGCCTCCAGGGTTTGAACATGATGACAAGACTCTTGTTTGTAAGCTCCACAAGGCCCTTTATGGCCTCAAACAGGCTCCTCGGGCATGGTATGAAAGATTAGCTCTTTCGCACTCATCCAGTTTGGGTTTCACACTAGCAAATGTGACCCCTTTTCGTTTATCTACTTGAGGGCTCCTCTTCTCTGTATGTCCTAGTCTATGTTGATGATATCATCATCACTGGTCCATCTCCTACACTGATACAGGATCTCATTCATAAACTCAGTATGCAGTTTGCACTCAAAGAGCTGGGGGATCTTGATTACTTCCTTGGGATTGAAGTGACCCATCTGTACACAGGGGAACTCTTACTCACCCAAACCAAATACATCAGGGACCTCCTGGGCAAAGCCAACATGGCTGATTCAAAGGGTATCTCCTCACCTATGGTGAGCAATTGCAAACTCACTCGTTTTGGGACTGATTCTATCTCAGATCCACACCTCTACAGGTCCATTGTTGGAGCACTGCAGTATGCTACTTTCACTCGGCCTGACATTGCCTATAGTGTCAACAAAGTCTGTCAGTTCATGGCACAACCACTTGAAACCCACTGGCATGCAGTCAAAAGGATCCTTAGATACCTAAAAGGCTCTATTCACTATGGCCTGCTGCTCAAGCCAGCCAGTTCTTCTAGTCTCTTCACCATTCATGCCTATTGTGATACTGATTGGGCAAGTGACCCGGATGACAGGAGGTCCACCTCGGGCTCCTGTATTTTCTTTGGGCCAAATTTAGTCTCTTGGTGTTCCAAAAAGCAGCCTCTAGTGGCAAGGTCCAGCACAGAAGCTGAGTACAGAAGTATGGCAAATACCACGGCTGAAACCATCTGGATCCAATCTCTGCTTACCGAACTTGGAGTTTCCTTCACAGCACCTCAACTATTCTGTGACAACCTCAGTGCAGTCTCACTGGCTCACAACCCAGTTCTTCATGCCAGAACCAAACACATGGAGCTTGACATCCATTTTGTTCGAGAGAAAGTTCTGTCTAAGGCTCTACAAGTTACTCATGTGCCCAGCACAGAGCAAATTGCAGACTCACTGACCAAACCCCTGTCTTCATCCAAATTCACTGAACTTAGAACCAAACTCAATGTGGTCTGCTTGCAGCAACCACCTTGAGCTTGAGGGGGGGCTACTAGAGTATAGTACCAGTATATGTATTAAGTCTAGTGTATGTATTAAGTATCTGCATAACTGAATATGCTGAGTCAGCATATTCAGTTAGGAGTTTGTAACTGATTCTACAATTGCCTAACTGATTCTGTAACTACCAGAGGCTATATATATAAATGCCTTGAACAGCTTTGCTTTGCAATAAATGAAATCACAAAATTCTGTGAAACTTCTCATATAAATGCCTTCTGTAACAGTTGCTTTGCAATAAATGAAATCACAAAATTCTGTGAAACTTCTCTATGAATTCTTCGATACTCTCTCATTATTCTGTGGTATCAATTAGTTTCATGTGGTGGGAAGACAAAAAACCTTACACTTAGGTATTCTTGCTTACTCAGTCTTGATAAGGAAAATGCTTTCTTTAATTGAATACAAGTTTTATGTCCTGTACCAAAAAAGTTTTGTTTTTAAAGTCCTATTGATGTGACTTCTACTGAAGAAGTGGGGAAAAAAATGTTTTCTGATTTGAATTTTGTTTAGATTAGTGGTGCCATTTGGAAATGTCATACACTTTTTCCATGAGTGTCTGGTTTAGTAAGTGAATATTTGGATTCTTTTTCCTCACACCATAAACATTCACTTTCCTATCCTGGTGTATTCTCAAAACTGAACGTATATTCTGCAGGTGGCGATTATTACTCCTTTTAATTTTCCCTTAGAGATTCCAGTCCTTCAATTGATGGGTGCACTTTATATGGGCAACAAGCCAGTCCTTAAAGTTGATAGCAAGGTGAGTACTTTTGGCTCTGATTTTTATTTTTTGACATACATCTAAGAACAAAATGCACGCATGAAGGTTAGCTTCTAGACTGCGTAAAATACTGATTTTAATCGGTTGGGGTGAAAAATCATTGTGATGCAATGGTTTTTCTTTTTTGCCCACTGGGGAGAGGATTATGCATTGTTCTACCGTGAGATATGCTCTGATGTGGTTGGTGAGGTATTTCCTTTACATGGTAGAAACCATTGTATTTTTTGCTTGATTTTCTTGTGTTGGATTTTGGAAATATTAGTTTTGCTTTCTTCTTATATTCAATTTCAAAGCTTTCTGCAGTGTATTTCTAAATTATCACTTGAAATTATTGTAGGTGAGCATTGTCATGGAGCAAATGTTGCGTCTGCTTCATACCTGTGGTTTACCTGTAGAAGATGTTGACTTCATAAATTCTGATGGGAAGACAATGAACAAGCTTTTGCAGGAGGTTGGTTATTTGGTACCTCTTTTTGCATTCTTATCAGATTCTGCTGAGCATAATATTATTCTTGAAAGATTACCAATTTACTTAATGGTTTTCTTTCATGATGATCCACTTTGTTTAACTCATATGAGCGTCCTTGGTTGGATCTTGGTATCTTTTAGGCTCCTTTATATTGTGATATATCTGTATCTGTTGGGGCTACATGTTCTTTTGTAATGATATTGAATCATGAAGTGGTATTATATTTACAGGCAAATCCACGAATGACCCTTTTTACTGGTAGCTCAAGAGTGGCAGAGAAGTTGGCTGTTGATCTGAAGGGCAAAATTAAATTGGAAGATGCTGGATTTGACTGGAAAATACTGGGCCCTGATGTCCAACAGGTTTCTTATAATTTTTTGTGGATGCCAGAATGTACTGACTCAACCTTCAGTTCTGTAATAGTCCTCTCTTGTTTGATTGCAGGAAGATTACATTGGATGGGTCTGTGACCAGGATGCTTATGCATGTAGTGGTCAGAAGTGCTCAGCACAATCATTGTTATTTATGCATGAGGTCAGTCACTTGGTTATTATTTTGAGGACTTTGTCCTTGGTTAAATGTTCTCAAGAACTAGGCTAAAGTAGTAACTTTGATGTACTTTATGTTTTTGTGTCTTACATTCATGAAGGTATATATTATTGCTAACTCCGGGAAGTTTTATTTTTCCTTGTTCAGAACTGGTCTAATACTTCCTTGATATCTAAGTTGAAAGATCTTGCTGAGAGAAGAAAGCTAGAGGACTTGACAATTGGCCCAGTCCTCACTGTAAGTAAACATGTTTTTTCTTATTCTCTTAGTGTTTCGACCTAGGATTAACATCTAAAACTTGCATTTTATGGCATTCTTCTAGAGGGTTTGGTGATGGAAGTGAAAACTATGTTGTAGTCCTTTTTAACTTTAAACATATATATGGAATCTAGTGTTAATTGTGATAGCTGATAAGTTATACGCAATATTTCTAATGCTCATTCCTTTTACAGTACAATATGGAGATGGTATCCATGCTTTTGTGTAATGGTTAAAGAAGGGAGTTGGGGGTGGAGGGTAGAAGGGGGACAAGTCACTGCTTTCAGGTTAAATACCGAATGTTGCCAGCTATCACAGTTGATTTGTCCTGCCATTTAGATCAATCTGCTTTAAATTGATAAACAAACCTGCAGAAGTTTGGATGCTGATTTATGTTTATTTATTTATTTATATTATTTGATTAATGATAAAGCTTTTGGGATGATCAGTCAAATTTCGAAATTGACGCCTTAGCTGATATAGGTTGTGCATTATTTGTTTGACATTTGTTGGTGGACTGTGAACCATTACATATCCAAAAATAGAGTTGTTCTTTGATAAGCCATTTCTTCCTGCAACCAACCAGGATGTTATAATATTTATTCAGTGCTTTAATTAGCTGGTGCATCTTCCACACAGTAATTATAGGCTATCCTTTGGTAATGACAAGACACTTTCAATTCATTTGAAATTCTTGATATGCTTTTCTCATATTTTGCAGTTTACAACTGATTCCATGCTAGAACACATGAATAGATTACTTGAGATACCTGGTTCAAAGCTGCTTTTTGGGGGTCGGCCTTTAGAGGACCACTCAATTCCATCAATTTATGGTGCGATTAAACCGACGGCCATTTATATTCCTCTTGAGGAAATTATGAAGGGCAATAATTATGAGCTTGTGACAAGAGAAATATTTGGACCTTTTCAGGTATGGAAAGGAAGGGTTGGAACGTGAAAATAAAGTTCAGATGTCTTTATACATATATATATATATATATATATATATATATAATATCAGTCTGCTCTTTGTGAGATAATAAGTTGAATATATATTCTCAGATTATTACTGATTACAAAAGCAGTCAACTACCAATGGTGTTGGATGCATTGGAAAGAATGCATGCTCATTTAACAGCTGCTGTAGTATCAAATGATCCTCTCTTTTTACAGGCAAGCTTTTATAACTCAGATTTACTGGTCATGGGTGCTTGTGCATGGTTTAGTTTATCAATTTTTAACCAAGTCTCAATGTCAGTACGGATCCAATCAGCCTTTCTTGTCGCACACTCTGGTCTTAAAATCATTAATTCATTAGTTTTATGTTTTCATTCGTAGAATAAAATTATAGCCGTTTAGGGGATTTCATTGTAGACTAATAATGCATATCTAAAAGTTTATTCTGCATATAAGGTCAATTGCCTGCTATTTTTGTGTGGCAATTTAACCTTCTAAAATTAGGATGCCTGAAATTTTTCTAGAATCTAACATGTTACTTGTTTGTTAATAAGCTCATAACTGTGCTTATGTGGTCGCCTGGTCGGTTATCAATCTGATATGATTATCTGCGGTCCAACATAAATATGCAGGAAGTCATTGGAAAAACAGTAAATGGTACTACTTATGCTGGTCTAAGAGCAAGAACAACTGGAGCTCCACAGAATCACTGGTAAGTGGATTTTTTTTGTTATGTTCTACTTGCACTTGAGATCTTTGATGCTTTAACTTGTCCAAAACAATATTGTCATTGCAGGTTTGGACCTGCTGGGGACCCTAGGGGTGCAGGAATTGGAACACCAGAGGCTATAAAACTTGTATGGTCTTGCCACAGAGAAATTATCTATGATGTTGGGCCTGTGCCAAAGAATTGGGAAATTCCTCCATCAACCTGAGAAGTCCTATCTGTGACAGGAGATAAATAACAACGAGATTAGCAATGTAGGCAGCGAGGTAGCATATTAGCATGTAGTAACTGAAGCAGAGGCAGGTCCCTCCCTGACATGTTTAGATTTGAAAATAAATTCAGGGAAATTGAGTTATGGTTAGCCTTTTTTCTTACTGACAGATTTGGTCATCATTCCATGGATGTTGTTCTGTCAAGATAAAACTAATGAAAGATAGATAGCGTAATTTAGAGAACTAGATTGGCTGTTCCTTTGTGCAGTACTAATTAATCTGAAGTTGCCCTGCATAAACGTTGGAGTATCAGACCATTTGGGGATTTATTATTTATACACTATTACAATTACAAATCCGTTAATGAATCAAGAATATACAATGATGATAAACGGGCATTAAAGAACTAACTTGAACCTTATAAGTTATAACCAATACGTGTAGTTTAGAATGGTAAATGAAAGGGATGCAGATCTCTTGGAATTTCCTATCTCTATCTGTCTCCACTTGTATTTTTGTGTTATTTTTTTTGACAAAACAAATCAAGGGTTAGAAATGAATCTAATGGTGGTAGAATGCACACTTGCGACAAATGCGTGAAATATCTACTGCAGGGAATCCGGATCCAAATGAAAGTTGCAAGTTTTTAAAAACCAAATTGGAGACTGAATCAGTGAGACCACCGGGACATGGTTCAGTTGGTTCATCCGGTCCAATCCACGGTTGAATCAGATGACTAATAAATTAATAAAAAAAGTACTAAATTGGTGGTTTGGAGGGGGGGGAGTAAAAATAAATAAATAAAAAATTAATTTTGAATGGTTCAATTCGAGTCAATTCACCATTCAAAGCGGTTCAATCACAGTTCAAATTGGTTCAGTAGAGAGATATGCTTTGAACTCCGAGTGAAGGAGAAAAGGGTACGTTGCTGGGTTACAATTTCATTTGTGATTGCCAGTTAACTACGAATATTTTTAAACTAAATGGAATTTGAATAAAATCTATACTAATATAAAAGTTGGATAGCTTATTTTACTGTACATTGAAGTGGCATCATGTTATTTTTTGGTATTTTTTATTTGTTAATTGTTATTTTATTCTTTTTTTTGCTTCATCTACAAGGTTTGCATTTATTAGGATTGTACATTTGATAATCATCAATGTGTTTGACTAAACTTTTTTTCTCTCTCTATTTGGGCTCTTGGCTTTTCTTCTTCCTATCTATATCTATATAAATAAATAATAAATATTATAAAAACATTGGTATGGAAGATTATCAATAATTTTCAATGTAATTAATTTACTTAAAGCAACTAAAAATAAATTATTGTACATGAATTATGATAAACAAAGATTCCTAAATTATTATCAATAAAAGTTGTTATCATAACTTTAGCTCATACCAATAAAATACGACACATGTTTCCAATGTTACTCTTTAGGATAAATAATTATAAGACATTTAGGGAAAATAAGACTACTTTATAAATATATCATATATGTTTTTTTCCTTGACATGAACTTTATAGATATATGCTAATATTCATGTTTGAGCTAATTAATAAATCTATATAATTAGAATATTTATAGATTTATATAAATATTCAAAGCAAATTAATAATTCCAAGATGATGAATGATTTCCCAATGTAATTTACTTACATCTTTTAGTTATTTTTCATATATTCCCGATGTGAATTTACTCTTTATCCAACCTAATAGAAGTACTATAAAAATGTAGACAATCAAACCAAAATGTAAAATTCAATTAAGCATCTTCTGAGAAAGTTTGTTCACCATCAACAGATAAATGGAAGATCGAAGTAGAGTGCTAAGGCTTTGGAAACAACCAAATTTCTTACAACCTCGATTGTGAGATAATGTAGAGTTGTCGTTTTTAAATGAGAAAGTGTTATCTATAACTATTGCTTAATATTTTCCAACTATGGTGGTGTTTGGAAGAGCTTATTTAAGCTCCTTTTGACTTATCTGATGACATAAGCTCTTATGCAGTGTGTTTGACAGAGCTTATAAAAATAACTTATGTCATCCCATAAGGAGTTTTTGACTTATTTTCATAAGTCACTGGGAGAAGCTTTATGGAATTATCATAAGAGCTTATGCACTAAACACCCTCTTCGTGTTTTTCACTATTTGAATCCTCTCATGCCCCTTTCTTTCTTTAAGCGCTTATGGTATAAGCTCTCATGCGATAAGGTCTTATGTGATAAGCTCTTAATTAAGTTGTTTACCCAAACGCAACCTATATGTTTTTTACAACTTCTTTCATGACTAATATTTGAACTTATTGAATTTTTTTAATGTAGGGTGGGAGGATCCAAGCTACTGCTAGAGGTACTCTTTAGTGTGATGATCTTTTGACTGAAGGCAATGATGTGAAATATTTAATTTTGGAATGACTTTGAATACCCAACTATTTAAAATAGTAACGCATGCATACCTGTTGACCTTCAACTTAAGAACAACCGTAACTTTTATACCAACTTCAACCGTTCCTATGTATGGATTTTACTTTGTCAATCTTGACAAAATTATAAATGAAATGAAGGAAAATATATATTTCTAAATAAAATACAATAAATATTTAACAATAAATTTCTAACAAAAAAACTAGAGTGCATTTGTATATGAGGTTGATCCAAGACAATAAATATTACCATAGCTCATGAAGTTTTCTATGCTCTCAATAAGATGTTTAAATGTGTTGTGTGCATTTGAGAAAGATGTCTAAATACATTGGTTTCCAATGCATTTATAAAAAAAGATAAAATAAAGATACGAAATGAGAAGGACGCAAATGTTGCTTGGGAGATGATTTAGTGAATTTGGGAAATTAAGTGAATTGCCCCAATACATGAAGTAGATAAATAAATAAAATAAATGAAAAGAACACAACTCTTGAAAATGGTTATTAATGTTATTGAACATGACACTCAAAGTTAGAGCCCAATATTGACCCTAATAGAAACAAAGTTATGTTAAAATATTTGAATTGAAGGAGGAAGAAAAAGGGTGTTAAATTTGGAAGTAGGTGAAAGAAATTCTTCCCTTTATTACTAATATGACTTCATGTTCTAATTTGAAGGATCTAACACGGGGTTGAAAAACTTACATGAAAACATACTTATATATGTATATCTAGATATATATAATTATGTACAACCTATAATATTTTACATTGAAGTTAATATTTTAAATGTGAAGATAATAATTAAAATATTACAATCCATGGGGCTAATTTTTTAAATTTGTATGTGAATTTATAATATATTTTCACATGTTTTTTAAAATATATATCTTCATTCTGATTTTGATTGGATCATATTAACGTGAGTTTGAGTAGAAAAACCGTGTTACTAAAACATATTTTAGTTGTGTGAATTTGATAAAGGTGTTTCAACACGTTGTGTTCCATTGCATTGAAAAAAGCAACAAAAAAATAATGATAGGGAATTGAAAGGACGTAACTGTTGATTGAGAGAGTGTTAAGTGAACTTGGGAAATTAAATGAATTGTCTAAATACATTAGAAGAAACAGAAAAAAAGAGCATGGAAAGAACACAACTCTCGGGAATGATTGTTAATGTTCTCAAATGTGACACTCAACCCAAGGCCCTGATGAAAACAAAATCATGTGAAAATAATCAAAATTTATGTCATGACATCTGTCCGTCTATCTATCAATATATAAAGACAAAATCTCTTTTGCTACTGTAGATGAACAGTAAATGGGGAGGTGGCAAGTTGTGAAAATTTTGGTAATTTTTTTATTTGATATTAAAACAATTTTTGAATTAGTTATGTCCATCTAATGCACGTGTCGTTGTCGTGTTTTCCGGAAATGACCATCTCTCTATGAGATGATTATAGTCTACTATCGAGAGTAGACAAAGTCTATCTCTGCAGTTCCTTTTTCGTCTATCCATAATCTTAAATTTTCGAAAACCATTACTTCTTGAATCTCTCTTTCTCTATTTTAATTTTCCTCTCCATTCTAATCTCAATGCTCAAAATTTTGTCATTCTTCCTTAATATGTATTTACATGTTGATTATGAATTTATTTTCTCATTTTAAGCGAATTTTTCGGCATCAAACTCTTATGATAGCTATATGTATTTTATTTGTCATTTTCCAAAACTAAAGTCTTTGATAATTATACTAGGCTTCCCTATCCCACTCCATCATATCGATGACAAGGAGAATATGTGGACCGGTTATATAATTTAAGACGATAAGTTGATCATTGATAATTATCAATGAGAAACGCTTAATACACATTGTTACATTACATATTATAATATCATTGTAAACTAATAAAAAAAATCAATTTTTTGTTCTCAAATTATAGACAAGATTGCTTTGAGGCTGTTGCTGATCACTTCTGTCTATAAATTAAAAGCCTTGGAGACGAATGAGTACCGGTATTATGGGTGAGAAGAAAAAATTGAAGGTAAAGTGTGAAACAAGAAAAGAAAAGATTTGATACGTTGATGTAATTTAGGATAAAGCGAAAAAGGGTTTGATATATTTAGAGGCATAATTCAAGTTATCAATGATAATTATACTACCAATAATAATAATTGATGACCCGTTCATCTTATGAGTTCAAACAAACTAGTATATATTAAAGAGAAAGATACTTCGAAACTTGAGGTGTCTTGAAAAAACCCGTGGACCTTTAGGTGGGACTTTTTGACCAAACTGGGTTCCTTTTAGAAACTATTTACCAGTTTAGGGTTGTTCTGAAACTATTTACCAATGGGGGGTCGTTTTGAATATTTTATTATTTTTGGGTCTGACGGGTCAAAGGCGCCACTGCAAATGGCGCCTTCGAAGGCGCCACTGCAGTTGGCGTCTTTGACTTTAAAAAAAAAAAAAAATTTAAAAGGGAAGGCGCATTTGGCAGTGGCGTCCTCCCTTGCTTTCTGATGGCGCTCTTTGTAGCGCCATCAGAGTGAGCAGCCCCCTTTTCCCTTTTTTTTTTGAATTTTGACTTTTTTAAAAGATAAAAATTTATTTATAAAAAAACTCATTCACCAAATAATGAACTGAATTCACCGAGATATTTGTACTCGATTCACCGGATATTTGTACATACTTAACAAAAAAAATTATTTCTCAAAAAACTCATTCACCGGATAATGAACTCGAATTCACCGAGATATTTATACCCGATTCACCATATATTTGCACATACTTAACCAAAAAATTATTTCTCAAAAAAACCATTCACCAGATAATGAGTTGACCATATCTAATCCTCTAATCCTAATAAATGAATCCCTTCCTGATCAAGCAACCAACAAACAAAATAAATAAAATAATAGAAAATAATAAAATAACCAATAAAACTGACAAAATAATATAATAATTGAAATAAAAAAAAATCCCAAATATTTGTGAGGCCGCCACCTCAGCACTACAGGAGGCACAAAAAATAATAGCAATAACAATTTACACCAATAAATATTCATCAATTATTACAGTAGTAAAAAAAAATTTATTTGGTGAGAGCATTGCAGAGTCACATACAGAGGTTTGCTTACAACCATTTTGTCATTCATCTCCAAGAGCTACCACACAATAAAGGGAAAAGAAATCATTTTTAAAGTAAAAAACCACTGACTATTTTTAACATGAAAATACCACCTACTTACAGCTTTGGATGCCTCATCAGGAGTTGAGAATGCAACAAATCCTGATCCTGATCCTCGACTTATGCCATTGCACATATTTTTTGGTGTAAATTTATTGGTGTAAATTGTTATTGCTATTATTTTTTGTGCCTCCTGTAGTGCTGAGGTGGCGGCCTCACAAATATTTGAGATTTTTTTTTATTTCAATTATTATATTATTTTGTCTGTTTTATTGGTTATTTTATTATTTTCTATTATTTTATTTATTTTGTTTGTTGGTTGCTTAATCAGGAAGGGATTCATTTATTAGGATTAGAGGATTAGATATGGTCAACTCATTATCTGGTGAATGGTTTTTTTGAGAAATAATTTTTTTGGTTAAGTATGTGCAAATATATGGTGAATCGGGTATAAATATCTGGTGAATTCAGTTCATTATCTGGTGAATGAGTTTTTTTGAGAAATAAATTTTTTTGGTTAAGTATGTACAAATATCTGGTGAATCGGGTACAAATATCTGGTGAATTCAGTTCATTATTTGGTGAATGAGTTTTTTTATAAATAAATTTTTTATCTTTTTAAAAAAAGTCAAAATTCAAAAAAAAAAAAAAAGGAAAAGGAAAAGGGGCTGCCTGCTACAGTAGCGCTACAGTAGCGCTACTGTAGCAAGCAGGGGGAGGACGCCACTGCCAAATGCGCCTCCCCTTTTCAATTTTTTTTTTTTTTAAAGTCAAAGACGCCAACTGCAGTGGCGCCTTCAAAGGCGCCATCTGCAGTGGCGCCTTTGACCCGTCAGACCCAAAAATAATAAAATATTCAAAACGACCCCCCATTGGTAAATAGTTTCAGAACAACCCTAATCTGGTAAATAGTTTCTAAAAGGAACCCAGTTTTGTCAAAAAGCCTTTAGGTGGAGGTTCTCAAGGAGTCCGGATCCTCTCCCGTCGCTTGGGGAAATGGAGAGTCCAGTCCTATATATCCTGACCGTACACGTGTCCCACACAAAAATCAATGGCTCAGATTTTTTTCAATTTATTTTAATTTTTAATTAAAACAGAAATTGAAAAAAAAAAAGTTTTCTCTCCCATTCCGGTCGTTCATCTCCCACCTCCTCTTCTCGTCGCCGGCGCCACGTTTGGGACTGATGATGGAGAGTTTTCCCCTGTCCAGTAGGAGGGAATCTTCTTGTCATCCTCTTTCATTCACTCAGCATATTTATTTATGTCAAATCCTCCGTAATCTTCTTGGTGTTGTGATCATCGGAGTAAGCAAACTTGACTTTATAAGTTTTAGGCTCTAATAAGGGCTTTATCAGCAATCATGTTCCTATGCCAGAGCAAAGTTGATAAAGTGAATTGGGTACATTGTAAGTATCCTGCCTGATATGCAAATTGACGGGTTTGGAAAAATAAAAGTACAAAATTAAGAAAGATGAAAACTTGGATCCAGTCCATCACACACAAAGAAAGAAAGAAATAATGTAGATAGATTGGTTCAAGTGCTTCAGTTGCTGGGTTTGGTGGGTTTCCGGGTTCTGGGTTTTGTGGGATTCTGAGATGCGGCGAAGTCCATGAGTGGCGGCGAGGTCGAGGCGTGGCGGTGCGGTCCAGACGTGGCGGCGAGTTTCAATGGGGCAGGGGGGAACAGAGGTCGATGGCGACACCTCGTTAGTCAGCAAGTGGATGTGGTGGTCGATGGCGGAGGTGGTCGTTGCCGGATCAGAGGCGGGTGGGGCTGGGCGGATCGAAGTGTTCAAATGGGGGAGATGGTCAAGCAGCACGAAGGAATGGATGAGGAAGAGAAAACATTTTTTTTCAATTTTTGTTTTAATTAAAAAAATAAAATAAAATGAATAAAAATATGGACCATTGGTTTCTGGATAGGACACGTGTACGGTCAGGATGTATTGGACTGGACTCTCAATTTCCCCAAGGGACTGGAGAAGATCCGGACTCGTTCTGAAGATAGGAACCTATCAAAACTAGAAAGTATTACTATTCAGTACGAAGACTCCTATTGGACGAAGTCAAAATCTGTCAATCAAATTCAAACCTAAACAGAGAAACATGGTGGGGTCGTTAATAAAAGTGAAAGAAGCTGATTTAGATTCCATTGTTCTTTGTGCAAGATACGAAATTCAATTTGTATTAAATAGCATTATTGAAACTAGAAATACTCCTTCCCTTTGGATCCACTGCTCTGGGAAAATATACATGATCTCTGAAATTCTCTTTTACTACATACTTGCAAAGAAGTGGGAATAGGCGGGATACGTTATTTTGGCATGATCACTAACTCTATATGAGGGAATCCTTGGGAAGCATGGTTAGTTTCCCTCTCATGACATCATTTGGAGGCATTTGTGATGAATTTTGTGAATCCCAACCATTACTAGAATGAGAACATGCTATTGTAGTTGCTACCATCTGATCAAGTGGTTGATAAGATAAGATCAACTTCTCTCCCACTCCAAAGACGACTAAGACAATCGCTATGTATCAATTGGCATAAGTTTTGAGCGTTTTACGAATGTGTTCATACTTGTTGTTTATGAATTCATGCAACTTATTAAGGAGAAGAGTAGTTGAGGAGAGTATCTCTTTTAAGAATGATGACTCAGATTTAATAAGTAAAGACTGATTTATAATAATCATTAGCTTCATATTCACGTTCTTTAGTCGGATGTCCATTTGTTAAGTCTTTTTATAAAACAAAATCATTTTAATTTGAAATTTACATGTTTGTTTGGTTTAGCTCTTTTTAAAAAACAAAAGTTGAAAAGAAGTTGCATTTCGTTTTGAAAAGAAACTAAATAAAATAAATTACAATTATATCTTGACCTCCATAAACTGTTTTTAAAAGTCTTTGTCTATGTTCAAACAAAAAAAAAATCTATCTGCATTTCTTCATATAATTATTATTGAGTCTAGATAATGTGAGTAGAACTCCAACAAAATTTGATGTAAACCAATTAAACCAAATTAAATCCGAACTTTATCACGTGAGCCAATTGATAAAGAATTTGTGTTATTTAACAAGATTCCTACCCAATATGAGAAATTCCTTTTTGTCGGAAACTCTCGTTATTTGAAAATCACTTTGGATTATGACTTGTTCAAGTTGAGTCGAAAAGACCTATTTATGATTCCTCTTCCAACGTCAATTTGTCTCAACATGCGTTTGGGAAACTATATGAGTATTCATTAACCGATCCAATCCAATCCAATGTAAATAACAATAAATGAATTGAAAAATTGATAATAAAAAAAATCAGTAACCAAAAAAATTGAAAATCATAAAAATCGATTTTCCCTCACCGGATTAGATTGGTTTTGGTTATTGTGTCCAAGATCGATCCAATCCAAACCGAATTGAACAAAAAAAAACTATGTAAGTTAAATGCTACTAATGAAATTACCATACTATCCATACTTTCAATATTATTTTTTTCATTTTTACCCTCATTATTTTAGAGATAAAGATCACGTCTCACTTTAGTGTATTTTAGTGTATGTTACCATGTTGCTACTTACTCCTTCTTATCTATTTTTATGGTAAATTTAGTTTTTTATTTTTGATCCAAAACAATGGGTCTTTTGCAAATCCAAGATGTATTTGATATTTTTTTTCCCATATATACCCTTATACTCCCTACTTAAATTCAACCACTATTCCCTACTTAAATTCAACCATAAATGCTATTACTTGTATCAAAACAAAAGTCGTATGAATACATCTTTTTTTTTTACCAATAAATAAGTAATAAACATATAAAAGGACACTTTGACATAAGAAGCATATAAAAGTAAATATATGTTTTCAAGATACATTAATGACAAGTGGAATATGAAATAAATATGATTAAAATGTATAAATAATTAATGACATTAAAAATAAGGATAATTTGATACAAATATAAACAAATTAACATTTTCTTAACCATTTTCTACGTCTAGAAATGGATGGTAGAGAGTATGCCAGAGAGTGATTGTTTTTGTTTCTGAGTATCTGTAATTCTGTATACTATAGAGAGAGAGAGAGTGAGGAGTGATAGGATTTAAATAATTGAACTGCTCCTCTCTGTCTGTGATGGATCGTCAATGGCGTCCTAATACTATTCCTCCACCTATCCAATTCCATGGTAACGTCAACGTCAATGTCTGTCCTACTTGCCTCATCCCGCATTTCCCCTTTTGCCCTCATCCTCCTCCTCCGCCCCCTTCCTATTACCCTTCTCAACCACCATTCTCCTCACGCCCCACCAACTGGGACACTCGCCCACCACCACCACCACCACCACCGTATCACCACCCTAACCCCATCGCCGACGGTGATCGAAGCTTCAAGAGACCCCGTATCGACGATTTTAACTTGTGGGAGGAAGACGAGCGAAGATTGAAGTTGATTCGGGATCACGGCCGTGTCGCTCTTCCTAGCCCTAACCCTAACAACCATCATCCTCAATTTTATGGTGCAACCACTACCACTCAACAAGGTTACTCCTCCTCCCATGTCAATGCAGCTTACCGTGATGATTCTGAGAATTCGAGGCTTTTCAGGGGTCAGCCTCCTCTTCCTTCTTCCCCACCACCTCCTCTTCCATCGGAACCGCCCCTTAATCACTTCAAACCACCTTCTCTTTTTCCTCTTCACTCCGCGCCTCTCCCTCCTCCTCCTTCCTATTCCCAACTTCCTGAACCCCACCACCCTTATTTTTCTCACGAGGAAGGGTCGAAGCAGTACTTGGGAGATCCCCAACCTTTTTCATTGAAGCAATTGCCTGCTGAGAAACCTAGATTGGTTGATGCTTCTCACTTATTTCGCCATCCACATCGAACCTCCCGCCCCGATCATTTTGTCATCATCTTTCGAGGTCTTCCAGGTCTGCTTTGTGCTGCTGGTCTTTCAATAATTGATTATGTTTCTTGAAAATTTGTTGTGTTTATTTTTATGCAATTGGACACTGTTTGATGCTTGTTACACTGCATCATTCATTTTTACATCTATTGCTTTCCTTCCTGGCCATTTGTTTGTTACTTTGTTTATATAAAGGGAATAGGAATAGTGTGGAAGCAATTTCCATCCATAGTATGCATGGGATGACAGGTCTTAGAATTGTTGGATTTTGTGGAAGGTGAAAAGTGTCACCAATTTCCAGAGTATTTTTGTTGCTCATCTTAAATAAGCACCTGTTTTTGTGTTTTCTTGCATTATGAGCAGATTTATTTGCTTATTTTGTTTGCACCAGAAACAGCAATTTCTTGGCTATTTTCCTTGTGTTGAAATCTTTGCTCCATGTTTGTGTTCTTTTTAGGTAGTGGTAAGAGTTACTTAGCAAAGATGTTGCGTGACCTTGAGGTTGAAAATGGCGGTGATGCTCCACGGATTCATTCTTTGGATGATTATTTCATGACTGAGGTTGAAAAGGTTCATGAATTTACATTTCTTGTTATTTATTTTTTGGCTAAGCATTCTTATCCTATCCTATATGGTGTTTTGATTAGTTCTGTATGTTTTGGTGGGTGCTGTATTAATAATTGTATTTTCTGTTTAAAAGGTTGAGGATAATGATGCATCAAAATCTTCAAGTTCAGGCAGAAACAAGAAGCCTGTAACGAAGAAGGTCATGGAGTATTGTTATGAACCTGAAATGGAGGAGGTAACTGTTGCATGTATTGAGCAGTGCATTTTTGCCATTTGTTATTTCATTAGCATTTGTGTTAGAGAGAGGGGAGGATAGTGAGGGGAGCATTATATGATTTAATTTGCCAAGTTTATTGTTTATCGTAGAATGTGTGTATGAGAGAGTGAGTGAGTGAATGAGAGAGAAGTGAGGGAGAGAGCATTAGCGGATTGAATGTGTCAAATTCATTGTTTTTCTTAGGATTATTTGTTTATTGAAAATTAAGATTGGAGAGAGGGAAAACTTCATATTTACATGGAATACTATCTATATATTTGGATACACTTTAAATTGAAATATCAAGATTTTGTATGGGCTAGGACATAGGCTGGACAGTGGAATGTAATTTTTGCAATTCTGAGTTCAGACTTGCATGTAATATGGTTGCAAATTGGGAATTAGCCCATGGCAGCTTGGTTGCAGGAAACTTCTTTGTTTCTTTCCTTTGTTGATTTTGCGTGCTTGTCATCTATAAACTTGTTTGTGCATAAGAATTAGAAATACTGGAATTTACTATGTTCCATTCTCTAAAAAATTCTAGTCTTGTTTGTAGCGCATGTGTTTCCTTCAAGTTCTCTGCAAATACCAGTTACTTGATATGCACTTAATTAGCAGGTCTGCTTATGTTGCTTTTTTTCCCATCCACGGCAGGCTTATCGGTCAAGCATGTTGAAAGCATTCAAGAAAACTGTTGAGGAGGGAGTTTTCACCTTCATTATCGGTATGCATTGCAAAAAATATGATAGATAAATTACTCTTAAAACAGATAATTTCCATTTTGCTCTGGATGGGAAATCTTGCATTTTGTAGCGAGTCATATTGATTTCGGTGATATCGTCTTTGTTTATTTCTTCTTGATAGCATTGCACCAAGCACTTACTCAAAGACTTAATGTCCTCTGTCAGATGTGTTTGTGTGAAATTTCTTAAAAATTGTTTGTTCAGGAAACTAAAGAAAAAAAATTAAATCGTTCTCTTAGGTGATTCGTAAAAGCTTAAGCATAGAAGTCAGAGGAAGTGGTTGAGGGCTCTATGCTGGCTTGTTATAGGATTTAATTAAAGTTCAATGATGTAGTTTCATTTTAGATTAAGTGGTGATGCAGTGCCCATGCACTGCCTATTTGTTAACTAACAACAGATGCAGTTTTGTTCGGCAATTGACCCTTTTCTTGGTGGTATTTGTGCCTCGTCTTAGTGGATGACCGCAATCTGCGGGTAGCTGATTTTGCTCAATTTTGGGCAACTGCAAAGGTATACCCTTAGTTCTTTCTTTCTCACAACCTCTGCCATGTGTGCTCAAGACGACTCACAATATCTTTGTACTACTCTCTCCATCTTCCCTCAGAAATAGGTGCAGACATATGTTTCAACTTTCACTGCCTTTTGTTAGCCTAGTTTTTTATAATGATTTTATAAGGAAAATTAGTGAACAAAAGGCAGAGGGGATGAGTTAATTTAACATATAGTATTAATTATTGCAAATAATTAAGCTGAACCATTGAAAATCCTCTATATTTTCTTATGCTTCCATGTTGTTTGTCTTGTTTAACTTGAGACTTTGTATTGCCCATGTTATGCATAATATCAAAGTGTTAACTTTTAATGGGGAGGTTGTCGCTACTTCCTGTACCATTTACTTCATGTGTAATGAACTGTTGCAATGAATGCCAAAGGACTCCACTGTTATAATGATTAATACTTGTTTGATGCCTTAATAGATCTGTGAATTAAAGAGTAGGTACATGAGATTCTTTTGTTAAATGTGTTTCCGTTGCTCATGGCTTTTCATCGTACTTTCAGAGATCGGGGTATGAAGTGTACATTTTAGAAGCTACTTACAGAGATCCTGCGGTGAGTTTATTTGTTCTTTCCACCACTAGCTGATGGTTTTAGCGAATATAACTTTCTTTATCGGTAATATAATACATTGCATGTTAATTACTGTTGGATTATTTAATGGTGATAGAGAATTTTCATCTATCTTTCCTGTTGTCTTTCAGAATGTGATTAACTCTTTGGATATTGGGTTTTGAGTTTTTGCTTGTTTTGGTGCTGATTGATGACCGAGTCCTCAGAGATCTGAGCAAATGTTCTTTTACTGCTCTGTGATATTTTTCTGTATTCAGGGTTGTGCGGCCAGGAATGTCCATGGGTTTACACAGGAAGAGATAGAAAAGATGGCTGGGCAATGGGAAGAAGCTCCATCCTTGTATCTGCAGCTTGATGTGAAGGTTTGCTGTAAATTTGGTATTATTTGGGTGCAAGTGTTGGCATTATTAGGCCATAATATAGGTGTAACTTCCATTTGTATAATAATGGCTTCTTATTTGTGTCTCTTCTACTGGCACGACAGTCATTATTTCATGGAGATGATCTAAAGGAAAGCAGAATCCGGGAGGTATATGTGACTTTGCATATATTTATCTTTTGAAATTTCATGTGCAATTTGAATGTTAGGACCAGCTTTCACATTTTCTTTTTGGAGTTGGAGGGGGGATTAAAAATGAAACTGTATATAGAAAAAGATAAGAGATACATACAACTAAGAAGATGGTAATATATCCTGCAAACAAACGGAATCGACAGAAATAGAGAGCCAAAGAGACTGCAAACTGCATTAAAGTAGTACAGCTCTCTGTATATCAGAAATAGCAACCCCCTTGAAGCAGTCTTGATCAGAACACCAAATAGGAACAATAAACACAATCCTATAAAGATGCCTTTGGGGGTGGGCTATGCTGTAACCAAATACAATAGAGAACTGCATAAACATCCCAAGCCCACCAAATTTTGACTACTTCATTCTGGCGACAACCTTATTTCAAGAATCTGTTTCAAAATGTAAGGGCACACCAAATACCAAGAATTTCAAAAAGAAAAAAGGAAAAAACCTATCCTCCCAATAATTTTAAAATAAATCAGCCGGGGCTTCTCATCTATATCTAGCACTACACGATACCCACACAAGGGGAAAGAGCTGTGTGAGGCTCATGGATCTGCAAGGTCATTTTTAAATGAAAAATCCAGTCTGTTTAACTACCTGTAGTGACTGGCTTGATATGATATATATTCCAGGTGGACATGGATATGGAAGATGATCTTGGTGATGCTTTACCTTCAGTGGAAGGAAGCGAAGCTGTGAAAGTTGTTGACCCTCCTGTCAAGGATGATGCAAGTAGTATGCTAGCCTATTTCCTTCGTATGGCTGTGTTTTTCCTATGCTGTTAAATGTCATTTTTGTTGGATGCATCTGATCACTGATTTTTACTTTCTTTATTTTGAACTCCTCACTTTTGGTATGGGGTGTTCTTAGGATCTCGAATATGTAAATCATTTGAATTTGTGTTCCATTTTTCTGCCAAATCTAATTACTATCATAATGTGTTGGAGTCCCACATTGGATAGTGATATGGCTTGAATAGTGGTTATAACTAGGGGGCAACCATCACCCCATGAGTTAGCTTTTTGGGTTGAGTTAGGTGCAAACCCAAATTCGATGGTATTAGAGCCTATCTTAGATTCATTGAGCCACCCGTAGATGTTCAATCCTGCAAATTTCACGCTCCAGATGTCTAGTCCTGTGCGTGAAGGGGGGGGGGGGGTGTTAGAGTTCCCATATTGGATAGTGATATTGTAACACCTCAAGATTCACCCTTATGTTTATATGTATTAGTTTTGGCATATATATGTTATTAATATGTTTATGTGTTCCCATATATATGTTATTTATATGTTAATATATCACTATCCCATATTGGATAGTGATATTATAACACCTCAGGATTTTATTAATATATGTTTGATATTTATATATATATATATGTATGTATGTATATATTATTGCATATGATAATATGTATATTAATATATGATTATTTGCATTAATATGAGATTATGTCTCTTAATGTTTGATTTTTATATGTTAATAAATGATATGTGATTTTATTAATAATAAGCGATTAAGAATGATATGATAAGATATCGTGTGATTTAGTATTTAAATGGAGATAGTGTTATTCTTAGATTTTAGCCTCTCAACCAATCAGATTTTAGTCCTTATCAATATAGGATCATCATCTTTTTGTTTATATCTTAAGATCTTATCATAATCTCTTAAGGATCCTATCTAGGAATAACTACCAAATCTGTCTCTAAACTTCCATCGAACTTTTTACCATCTTAGAGTCCGATTTAGGATTCGATCATTAGACATTAATTTGTAGATATTTCTGAGCTTTCTAACGACACCAAGAACGCCTCAATCGGAAACTTGTAGCTCAAGTTATGGTCAAAATACCGAAATGTATACAGTTTGGGCTGAAATAGGAACCCGTTATGACCCAAACTCATATATATACCATTAGACTCGACCTAAACCCAGTTTACACGACCCCAACACTTAGAAAACTGCCTCCCTCTTTCCTCTTTGAATCCTTATGGTTTTTCTCCCTAAAACTCTCTCTAGGGAACCCGTTCTTGCATCGTTCTTCATTGCTTCTTGATAGGAGAACATCGCTACGAATAGGGGTTCGTTGTGCTTGCTGTTTGGGACTTCAGAAAAGGTAAAATTCGTGCACCTTGTCCCTTGTGTTCTTTCTTTCAAGTTCCTGATCTCTTCCGTTTGATTTCTTGATCTTAGAGTTGAACCAAAGTGTCTCTTTGGCATCCTTAAGGTCGTAGACAAGCGCTAGTGAGACGGGACCCTAGTGGATCTTCTTTCTTCTTTTGAAATGCGAACCTCGTACCAGGTATGGGAGAAGAATAGTGTATACACTAGGCTAGGGAGTAGCGTAAGATGAGGGGTTCCCATAACCCCGTTTATTGTCGTTATAATGTATTGATGCCATGATCTACCTGGTTGTATGACTGAATTGTTTATATGTTTAATTGGATTAACTGGTATGCCTATTTGTTATAATTGTTGAGCTGTTCATGATGTGGTATGCCTATTGAATTGTCTTATGCCATGAGTTTTGGTTGAATTGGTATGAATACCCATGATTATGAATGTTGTTGTTATGATATGGATTATGTTGATCACATTGACTGGATATGTTGTTGATGATGATGTTATCGTTATGTTGAATATGTTAATAAGACTAATTGACTTAATTAGGACTCTTAGTTAACATAGGAATTAAGGGATTAATTCCCCAAGCTTCATAAGACATGAACTGTGTTAGTGAGGGGTGAAGTTTCATGCCTAATGTTTTAGTTAAGACCCTTGGATCTGATTTGAGAGAATTAGGGAGCCTAAACTCCAAGAACATGTTAAATTCTGCCCAGAACAGTATGGCCCTGCCCAGGAGCACGGTCGTGCTGAACAGGGAGCACGACTGTGCTCCACTTAAGTGGTTGCACGACCGTGCTGGGGGTTTAGTACGCCCGTGCTTTCCCCTATTGGTCAGAACTTAAGATTAATGAATTAAAGGGGTGTTTACCCCAATTATCTCCAGATGATGTAATAATATATTAATCAAATGATAACAAGTTAGATAACTTAATTAAAGATTAATTAAGATAACAAAGATTGATAAGCTGGTTAAGCCGGTACCCGATGGGTTACCGCACGTTGTCACGCTTTGATGTTTTTTGGCCAAAGTGCTATCGATGCTTTTTGGTTGAGATGTTGTTATGTTGGACCTTGGTGCTTTTTGGCCAAGGGGGCCTTGACCCCACGGTTTGGGTCTAAGGTGTTAATGTTGATGTTGGTGACAAGTCTTTGGTGCTTTTAGGCCCAAGCAAAGGAGGTGGTTGCCTTTTGTGTTGTTGTGTCATTTGCATAGAGCATTGGAGTTGATGCTGAGGGGGATGTTCAACATAGGGGAGGTTGTCCTAGTTATGATGATCTGGCCCAAGTCTCGGGTTGTTCACCCATGGTTTGGTGAACCGTGCGCCCCCGAGGTGGTGTATCTAGTTATGATACGTCGGCTATCCAAGGGGTTACTCCATGGTTTAGGGAACTGCCGGTGTTGGTGCTTTTTGGCCAATACGGATATGTAACTCCGAAGTTGACTTTCCGAGTTAGTTGGATCCACATGCATTGATGGAGTAGTGGAGTAGGGTTGCACTGCATAGCATATGTTGGATGATTAACATGTTGTTATGGTATTATATGATGATGTATAAATATTGTATGTTGTTATATTGCTATGCCATGCTATGATGTATGTTCATCTTATTCCCTATTCCCATGCCATTGTGTTTACATGATTTCTTACTCCCTGTTTTCTTGTTTCTGCCGTTGCATGTATTTCCTTATGCAGCGGAGTGTCTACGAGGAGCCGCGACGTTAGAATGGAGTATAGTTGCCCACTCTAGTTAGAATGTTGAGTTATAGTTGTTAGTTTTGTTTGTTTCTGTGATGTATCCGCATTTTGGTTATACCAGCTCTGTATGTGACATCGGGGTGAATTGATTATCTTCCAACCATGTTCCCTTTATCTGTTTTGATAAGACCTTAGTTTTTGGAACTCCAACGAAGTCTAAGAATCCGACCTTTCTCTCTGCCAACCAAGTGAAAGCTTTGATGAAAAACGAAGCCCAAGTATTCATGATGTTGTCTTCCCTGGAAGTTGAGAGCCCTCCTGATGTCGGAAGTGTGCATGTTGTGCGGGAGTTTCCTGAAGTGTTCCCGGGGGACGTTTACGAACTACCCCCAGAAAGGGATGTGGGGTTCACCACAGATTTAGTATCTGGTACCGAGCCTATTTCCATAGCGCCCTATAGAATGTCTCCTCTAGAGCTAGCCAAGTTGAAGGAACAATTAGAGGACCTTATCCAAAAGCAGTTTATTAGGCCTAGCGTGTCCCCATAGGGAGCGTCAGTGTTGCTAGTAAAGAAGAAGGATGACAGTATGAGGTTGTGTGTCGACTATCAGCAGCTCAACAAGGTGACCATTAAGAATCGGTATCCCCTCCCTAGGATTGATGATCTTATGGATCAGTTGATCGGAGCTTGTGTTTTCTTGAAGATAGATTTGAGGTCAGGGTATCATCAGATTCGGGTTAAGTCTGAAGACATCCCGAAGACAGCATTTATGACGCGTTATAGTCACTATGAGTACTTGGTTATGCCTTTTGGTGTGACCAATGCCCCTGCTGTGTTCATGGACTACATGAACAAGACCTTTCACCCTTACTTGGATAAGTTTGTGGTGGTCTTTATAGATGATGACATCTTAGTGTACTCTAAGACTAAGGAAGAACATGAGGAGCACTTGAGGGTTGTCTTACAGACCCTTAAGGAGAAGCAGTTTATGCCAAGATGTCTAAGTGCGAGTTTTGGTTAGAAGAGGTTGGTTTCTTAGGTCATGTTATCTCAAAAGGTGGGATAGTCGTCGATCTCGGCTAAGGTTGAGACGATGCTCCAATGGGAAGCGCCAAAGTCAGTGACCGAGATTAGGAGTTTCTTGGGTTTAGCAGGGTTATATAGGCGGTTCATAAAAGTTTTTCTAAGTTAGCCTTACCCTTAACCCGTCTCACCAAGAAGGGACCGTTTGTTTGTGTGGGACTCTAGTGTGAAGAGAGTTTGCAAACCCTTAAGAATAGGTTGACATCAGGACCGTTTTTAGTGTTGCCCGATCCTAGTAATCCTTTCGTAGTATATTGCGATGCTTCCAAGCAAGGTTTAGGTGAAGTGTTGATGCAAGATGGTATGGTAGTGGCTTATGCTTCTAGGCAATTGAAAACCCATGAGAGGAACTACCCTATCCATGATCTAGAGTTAGGAGCTGTGGTGTTTGCCTTAAAGATTTGGAGGCATTATCTGTATGGAGCGAAGTTTGAGGTCTTTAGTGATCATAAGAGTCCGAGGTATCTCTTTGATCAAAAGGAACCGAATATGAGACAGCGTAGGTGGATGGAATTTTTAAAGGATTATGAGTTTGACCTAACCTACCACCCAGAAAGGCCAATGTAGTGGTCGATGCCTTAAGTAGAAAACCTTGCACATCTTCGCTTTGATGGTTAGGGAGACGGATCTAATTGAGGAGTTTAGAGACCTGAGTTTAGCTTGGGAAGTTACCCCTAAAAGCATTAGGCTTGGCACCTTGAAGGTTACCAACAGTTTGTTGGATCGGATAAGAGAGGTCGGAAGTTAGACAAGTTTCTTTTAGATCGGCGAGAGTTGCTTGCGCGCAGGTAGAGACCTTAGTTTTAAGGAAGGAAGCGATGGAGTCTTGAGGTTTAAAGATAGAGTCTGTATACCAGACGTCCCAGAGCTTAGAAAGTTGATCCTTGAAGAAGGACATAGGAGTGGACTGAGTGTGCACCCAGGTGCCACTAAGATGTATCAGGACTTAAAGCACATGTTTTGGTGGCGTAGGATGACGAAAGATGTGGCTGAGTTTGTGTATGCTTGTTTAGTGTGTCAAAAGGCTAAGATAGAACACCAGAAGCCATCAGGAAAGTTACAACCGTTAAGTATCCCATAATGGAAGTGGGACAGTATTTCCATGGATTTTGTGTTTGAACTCCCTAGGACTCCAGTTGGTTTTGAGGCTATATGGGTTGTCGTGGATAGACTGATTAAGTTCGCCCATTTCATCCCGATGAATATGGAATACTATTTGGAAAAATTGGCTAAGCTGTACATCAGGGAGATAGTTAGGCTACATGGTGTACCTTCTAGCATAGTTTCAGATAGAGACCCGAGGTTTACCTCTAGGTTTTGAAACAGTTTGCAAGAGGCTTTAGGAACCAAGCTTAGGCTAAGTTCGACTTATAACCCTCGTGATCGATGGTCAGTCTGAGAGAACCATCCAGTCCTTAGAGGACTTGTTGAGAGCTTGTGTGCTAGGACAATCTGGTAGTTGGGAGGAGATATAGGACACCCTTGTGTTGGAGTGAACCTAGTGATAGTGTGGTGCTAAGGCCGGAGATAGTCCAGGAAACAACAGAAAGGATCTGGATGGTTCAGGAAAAGATGAGAGTGGCATAGACTAGGCAAAAGAGCTACCATGACAAAAGGAGGAAGGCGCTCGAATTCCAGGAAGGTGATCATGTGTCCTTGAGAGTCACTCCAACGACTGCGGTTGGTAGAGCGATGAAAGCAAGCAAGCCATCTGTTATCAAGAGATCCGAGTCTTTCCTACCTTGGTGAACAAGTGCAGAATCTTCGAGGATGCTTACGAGGCCAGGATCGCAAGCCGCAAAAGTTCAGAGATCTAGAGCAGTAAGGACGACGATCAGAAGAACGAGGTGAGACAATGTCATCCGCAGAGACTTCAAGCAGAATGACAAGGAATCACATTTCTCAGTAGGTAAGCCCAAGGATTGGGATTCTCCTAAACATGTCAGATTTGGAAAACGTGGAGAAGGTCACTATACCCATCAATGCAAGGAGCTGAACATCATCTGTTTCAAGTATGACAAATATGGTCACCTCAGCAGGAACTGTAAAGGAGAAAAGTCAGAACCACAGAGTGCTGGTAGGAATCAAAATCAGAGTGCGCAGCGGAAGCGTAGTGGAGCTGGAGCCTCCAAGTCCGTGGACTCAACCCAACGTATGCGCCTAATTGATGAAAGTTTAACCAGTTAAGGTGATAGAAATTTCGAGGACGAAATTTTTATAAGGGGGTTGGAATTGTAACACCTCAAGATTCACTCTTATGTTTGTGTTAGTTTTGGCATATATATGTTTGATATGTTTGATATTTATATATATGTGTATATATTATTGCATATGATAATATGCATATTAATATATGATTATTTTCATTAATATGAGATTGTGTCTCTTAATGTTTGATTTTATATGTTAATATATAATATGTGATTTTATTAATAATAAGCGATTAAGAATGATATGATAAGATATCGTGTGATTTAGTATTTAAATAGAGATAGTGTTATTCTTAGATTTTAGCCCCTCAACCAATCAGATTTGAGTCCTTATCAATATAGGATCATCCTCTTTTTGTTTATATCTTAAGATCTTATCATAATCTCTTAAGGATCCTATCTAGGAATAACTACCAAATCTGTCGCTAAACTTACATCGAACTTTTTACCATCTTAGAGTACGATTTAGGATTCGATTATTAGATATTAATTTGTAGATATTTCTATGAGCTTTCTAACGACACCAAGAATGCCTCAATCGGAAACTTGTAGTTCAAGTTATGGTCAAAATACCGAACTATATACAGTTTGGGTTGAAATAAGAACACGTTATGACCCAAACTCATATATATACCATTAGACTCGACCTAAACCTAGTTTACACGACCCCAACACTCAGAAAACTGCCTCCCTCCTTCCTCTTTGAATCCTTATGGTTTTTCTCCCTAAAACTCTTTCTAGGCAACTCGTTCTTCATTGCTTCTTGATAGGAGAACATCGCTACGAATAGGGGTTCGTTGTGCTTGCTGTTTGGGACTTCAGAAAAGGTAAAATTCGTGCACCTTGTTCCTTGTGTTCTTTCTTTCAAGTTCTTGATCTCTTCCTTTTGATTTCTTGATCTTAGAGTTGAACCAAAGTGCCTCTTTGGCGTCCTTAAGGTCGTAGACAAGCGTTAGTGAGACGGGACCCTAGTGGATCTTCTTTCTTCTTTTGAAACCCGAACCTCGTACCAGGTATGGGAGAAGAATAGTGTATACACTAGGCTAGGGAGTAGCGTAAGATGAGGGGTTCCCATAGCCTTGTTTATTGTCGTTATAATGTATTGATGCCATGATTTACCTGGTTGTATGACTGAATTGTTTATATGTTTAATTGGATTAATTGGTATGCCTATTTTTTATAATTGTTGAGTTGTTCATGATGTGGTATGCCTATTGAATTGTCTTATGCCATGATTTTTGGTTGGATTGGTATGGATACCCAAGATTATGAATGTTGTTGTTATGACATGGATTATGTTGATCACATTGACTGGATATGTTGTTGATGATGATGTTACAGTTATGTTGAATATGTTAATAAGACTCTAATTGACTTAATTAGGACTCTTAGTTAACATAGGAATTAAGGGATTAATTCCCCAAGCTTCATAAGACATGAACTGAGGGGTGAAGTTTCATGCCTAATGTTTTAGTTAAGACCCTTGGATCTGATTTGAGAGAATTAGGGAGCCTAAACTCCAAGAACACGTTAAATTCTGCCCAGAACAGTATGACCCTGCCCAGGAGCATGACCGTGCTGAACAGGGAGCACGACCGTGCTCCCAGTTAAATTCTGGAAAACAAAGCGGCGCGCATCGGAGCACCTGCGGGCGTGCAGACGATGAGCACGACCGTGCTCCACTTAAGTGGCAGAACGACCGTGCTGGGGGTTTAGTACGCCCGTGCTTCTCCCAACTAGTCAGAACTTAAGATTAATGAATTAAAGGGGTGTTTACCCTAATTATCCCCAGATGATGTAATAATACACTAATCAAATGATAACAAGTTAGATAACTTAATTAAATATTAATTAAGATAACAAAAACTGATAAGCTGGTTAAGCCGGTACCCGATGGGTTACCACACGTCATGCTTTGGTGCTTTTTCGCCAAAGTGCTCTCGATGCTTTTTGGTCAAGATGTTATGTTGGACCTTGGTGCTTTTTGGCCAAGGGGACCTTGACCTCACGGTTTGGGTCTAAGGTGTTAATGTTGATGTTGGTGATAAGTCTTGGGTGCTTTTAGGCCCAAGCAAAGAAGGTGATTGCCTTGTGTGTTGTTGTGCCATTTGCATAGAGCATTGGAGTTGATGTTGAGGGGTATGTTCAACATAGGGGAGGTCGTCCTAGTTATGATGATCCCTCGGTGGTTCACCCATGGTTTGGTGAACCGTGCGCCCGAGGTGGCGTATCCAGTTATGATACGTCGGCTATCCAAGGGGATCCTCCATGGTTTGGGGAACTGTCGGTGTTGGTGCTTTTTGGCCAATAGGGATATGTAACTCCGAAGTTGACTTCCTTAGTTAGTTGGATCCACATGCATTGATGGAGTAGTGGAGTAGGGTTGCACTGCACTACATAGCATATGTTGGATGATTAACATATTATGGTATTATATGATGATGTATAAATATTGTATGTTGTTATATTGCTATGCCATGCTATGTTGTATATTCATCTTATTCCCTATTCCTATGCCGTTGTGTTTACATGATTTGTTACTCCCTGTTTTCCTGTTTCTGCTGTTGCATGTATTTCCTTATGCAGAGGACGGTGAGCAGCCAGCGGAGGAGTGACTCTGAGGAGCCGCGACTCTAGTTAGAATGTTGAGTTATAGTTGTTAGTTTTGTTAGTTGTTTAGTTTGTTTCTGTGATGTATTCGGATTTTGGTTATACCAGCTCTGTATGTGATATCGGGGTTGGGTTTTTCTTTATCTGTCTTGTTTATGTTTTACTGTTTTAAAACTATGTTATTTCCGCATTATTTTTGTTGAGATGTGAAACCTTTTTATCCAAGTTTTTATTTTTTTCAAATAAATGCATGTTTTATAATTACCTCTTTTAAGTAAATGTTTTATATTAACATGCGGGGTAGAAGGGTGTCACAGTTATGACCTGAATAGTGGCTATAAGTTGGGGGCAACCCTCATCCCATGAGCAAGTTTTTGGAGTTGAGTTAGACCCAAATTCTAAGATAATATATTTTGGTATTTTTTTTTTTTTTTTATAGTATTGGAAAAGGCCAGGCTGGCATAGGGTTATAACTTATAACTATATGGTGCTTAACGCTTTAACCTATTTAAATTTTTTTTTGTCTTGATATCTCTTTTCCCCTTTTCTCGTATTAATCTTTTTTTCACTCCCTTGACTGGTTCTCAAGACGTCACAAAGTCATTATACTTTGGTGAGTAATGTACAATTGATGCGTTATAGATCTCCATATAAGGATGACATGGTTAGAAAGAATCAAGGAAATTAAGGTCTATTTTTTTTATGTAATGCAGCATATACTGTGTTGTTGTCTCTTTTTGTCCTTGTATTCTGTTAGAGGGTGCAAAAGAAACTAACCTCTCTTGATTGGTGTATGGTTTACCTAATGTCTGTATGATTATATAGTGGAGGTTTATTGCATTTTTATATGGGATTTCTGGTGTTTCACTTTTTCGTCTATCATTTTCTTCAATGCAATTAGCCCTTTGAAATGTAGGTTCTTTAAAAGATGGAAAGCGATGGGATGCTGAAGGGGAACATCCAACAGAAGTCAGGGAATTGGGTAAAAGCAAATGGTCAGAAGATTTCGGTGAAGATGACACTGATCAAACTGAAGGTATGAAGGGCAATATTAATGCTCTTTCTGGGTTAATTCATCAATATGGCAAGGAACGAAAATCTGTACATTGGGGTGATCAGGTATGATATGTATTTGATGCCCTTGTCTGAAAGCTTAGAAGTAACATTTGAAGTCTGTTCCAATTTTATACTTTGGTTGCAAAAATTGCATTTTCCTCTTAATTCTCTTTGGGTTCATAGGAGTTCTTGGAAGGGGGGAAGGGAAAGGGGATGGTGCAGGGACTGAACCCATGACATCAAGTACACTGGTAAAGAGTGTAGCCACTAGCCAGTGCCATGTGTGCTATCAGCTCATTAGTCTCTCGTTTACTAAATTCTAATATTATATTTATTTCTAGGTTGATTCATTTTCTTCCTTTCTTTACTCCTTTCTCGTCTCTTTTGTTTCCCCATTGTTTTTTTTCTTCTTTCTCTTGCTTGAAGGCTCTGAAATGTATGAAAAGGGAAATGATTTAAACCGTTATAGTTAGGACTTTAGAGTCTATGTCAACTACTAGGTTTGACGTGTATTGAAACACGGCTGCAACAAAAACAATGGTACAGCTGCTTTTGTGGCTCTTTTATTCTATATGCATCTCCTTAAACTCGGCATCCCCGGCCCCCTTGCAAACTATCCTTTCAGGTAGGCAATACAGGGTTTTCAATAGGCGCTGCAAGGAAGGTAAATGCTTTGTCTCTGGTGATTGGACCTGGTGCTGGATACAACCTGGTTAGTTGTTTGACTTTATGTTTCTTAAATTTCAGGAACAACGTTTACAGTTATTTGATTGTCCTTTTCTCTGTGTTGTTAATTCTGATAATAATCTGAAGATTCTGAACAAGATATTTGGTTTCAGGATTTTGTACTTTTGTTTTCTATCTTTTTATGGAAGTTTTTCTTGTGTGTTTTTTTTGACCAAATTGAAGTTTTCTTTTTTAAATAAGGATGAAAAATCTAATTTACTTTTTCATGGGAAGATACCTTTGTAACACCATTGCATTCTTCACGTACAGAAGTCAAATCCATTACCTGAAGAGGAGAATCCAACCCGTAACAGTGTGGAGCCAAAACAGCACAGCATATTTCAAGAACGACTCCGTGCTGAACGTGAATCTTTCAAAGCCGTTTTTGACAGGAGACGACAAAGGATTGGTGGACTTGATGTGGAGGAGGACTGATTCAGAATTTTGGTTTACTCAATGCAATTCATACTGACAGGTTAAATTTATACCTCCGTGTATTGGACTAATCTATGTAGGAGGAGGTTGAATTGTTTGGTTGGCTGGAAAAAGAACGTGATGTCCCCCCAACCCGAGTTTTTGTGAAATATTGTAAAATTTTATCGAAAGATCGATGTGAAATATGATTATGTTAATGTATGGTTTTTATTTCTCATACCTGTTTCTTGTTTGATATTTATGACATTGAAAATATTTTTGGATGAATATAGACGAATGAATCCCTACAAAAAAAGAAAAAGAAAATTTGAACTCCTTCGAAGGGGGGAACACTTGAGTGATGTGTACATCTCAGTTACTCTATTCACTTCTCGCCTGATATATCAAATCATTATCAAAGGGAAAAGGAAACGAAAAAGGAGAAGAAAAACACCGCAGAAGGGTCTAAATGTCTAATAACGTGGCTTGCTACTGCCACAACCTCTTCCAAGTCCAGTGTCCTGTGAGCTGTATTCAGCAGGGCTTGTTTACAATACATTTTAGAGGACCTGCAAAGCGGGTGAGACTTGCTGCAAATGCCCCAGGCTTTGCAGTGATGTCTGTCTTGGGAGGATTTGCAACCTTTTTTCCAGACTGAGTGAAGAAGGCTCCGTTCATCATCAAGTCACCCTCTGATCTCCAATTCCATGTCCTCCACACACTTTCAGGTGCGTAATCCCTCTTCGTCACCTAAATCACGAAGCATAAGTTTCATAATCTTGTCATTTGCAATACAACTGGATGAGATATTCCTTACAGATACCATATATTGATGTGGGTCTGAATAGATAGATATCGAGGTATCATATTTTAAAGTACAGTAAATGTAACGTACTCAAATGTGAGTACGAAAGTCACCTAGATATCGAACAAATAATGTTTTAAAAATAAGCAGGAACAAAAACCTATCATACTTAGAATAATATATTTGTGAATGGCATTGAGGAATTAGTGGAATAAATTCAGAAAAAAAAAAATTTATACTTCCCCCCATCATATACATACCTCTTTCGCAGCTGGGTTTGGAGGAGCAATAAATCGGTTGCCCTGACTGATGATGGTGGGATGTTGACTACCGCCAATGGCATACATAAGCCAGTGAGTGTAGTCATTGTTGACAATATGAACGAAACCCCATCTGCACCGTGGCATCCTCTGCACCAATCCTTTCCCAAAATGGTTGAAAGCCAGAGTTACTTGCATGACTTGATCTCCTGAGAAGCTATCACTTGCACCCAGTAACATAACCTGCATGACAAAATATATATACATACATGCTTATAAACGATTACTTATGCTTTCCTATGCGACTTTTTAACATTGGTTATCAGCGTCTAAATAATTGTTGAACATGCTGATTATAGGTGTAAAAGTAGTCAATTACATCATTATGACGGGCCAGATGGCAGTTGGAGATGGTAATGGCCGTTGATCCTGAAACGACATCGATGAGGCCGTCATCACAATGGGATAAAGAAAGATGATCTAGCCAAACATGACTAGCTCCAAACAATGAAATTCCATCACCATCACTCTGCGACCGGTAGCCATAGTGGTTAACCGAGTCTCTGATTAGGCCACCACCACCTTTCTTGATATCATGGATGTGTAGCCCATGAATGATAACGTTTTTCACGTATTGCACCGTGATTTGAGCACCATTAGCAATATGAACATTTGCACCACGTGCATCTATGGTCTTATTATCAGTTAGTAGAAGCTCTGAACTTAGTTTGATGTTCATGTTACATGAAAAAATAATCCATAGTGGCTCGTTTTGAATGACGGCATGTCGCAAGGTCCCTGGTTTTGGGGTGACGAGTTCATTGTCAGATGGATCAGTGACAACATAAATTCTGCCATCTTTGCCTCCAGTTGTGCCGTGACCAAAACCAAGAACACAATCTGCCAGCTTCTTGCGGTTCTTTTCCCAATTTGGATCACATCTCCAGCAACTGTCAATGGGATTGCTGGCCATGCATGGACCGCGACCACGATGATGTTTGGCAGATAAACCCCTCCTTGTGCCATTGGAACCTCTCAGAGCCCTGCCCCATGATCTCAATTCATTAGGGTGTGCAAAAAGAGAAATGATATTTGAACATCATTTTGGGACAGTGCATGCATTGATAGTTTTGGCAGCTTTTGAATGTACGAGAGAAAAAAAATGATAAACAAGTGTGATAGTATTTACATACAGTGTTGATATTTGATTTTGATGTTCAAACATCATTCGGCCTCATGCAAAAAAAATATACATATTCAGTTAGTCGGGTTAGCTTATTTTATGTTAAACAAAATAGTTTATAATTAAAAAATTGAGAGCTTTTGATAAAAAGAAGAGATTATTGTACCATATTTAATCAAAACCAAACATGAGATGATCAAATAAGAAGGAACTAGAACTTAACCATGAGCATTTTTAGTTTCATATAATGGTGTAGACTATTCATTATATATTTATGCAACATATGAGATAAAGTAGACATACTTGTTGACGTGGTTATTAAACTCGATAGTAACTTCCTCAGGATTTGGCCTGAAAGCCTCGCGAGCGGCTTTTTTGGCTTCAAGAGCTCGCCTGTGCCAGACTCGGTCCAAGTGAGATTTGTTAGCTCTGAGGGTAGGGAACACAGCAAGATAAAATACACCAAATAAGAGCAATCTATACGTGTTAGCTTCCATTCCCTTAATTAATGTTTCTTTTCACCTTAAGTCCTTTGTGCCTTGTTTATGTTTTCTTAATTATATATATTGAACAATTTTTTTTTGGTGGAACATTATATATTTAGCTTTCAAGTTCTCTTCCCTGACTTTGTGCTAGGCCCTATGTACGTGGTACTATATAGATCCTCTTGGAGCTATATATGATAAATATGGTAAAAAAAAATATCAATTACCAACAGAAGAGGATGCGTCGATTACGCGTCATATGCTATATATTTGTGTGTGATTGTAAGCCTTTTGTGCACCATAGAATTAAAAAGTTCAAATCCTTTAAAAAAGGGGAAGATCATATACATCAGCTAGCCACAAGTCTAATGAAGGGAAAATATAAAACTGAAACGTTGTGAGGGAAGAGTGGAGAGCCTTTCCCTTGAACGGCTTGTTTTTAGTCTATTTGCTTTATTTTCCCAAGTAGGATTTTTCTTCAGGAGCAATACTATAAATGAGATTTCTTTTTTTTTTTCCTCTCCAAAATTTAAGGATAGTTGTTGGATGGAACAAAGTGATATAAACCACTCATCAATCTAAGAGTCAACAAGCATGCCACATCATTTAAAAAATTTCACAAAAAACCGTCTATCCGACATTTTTCATTGCATATTGGCCATGGCATGGCCAATTATTTGTATCAACGATATTCAATTAAACATGTTACTAATATACATATTGTCATTAATGCGCTATAACATGGCTAACTAGATATGACACATAATATCAAATTAGTTTGGGTAAATACAGAAGTTCCAGCCATGAACTTTTCCAACCAATAAATTAATCTGTTCTAATAAAATCTCCTTAAATGTTTGAAGCTTTGCAGCCTAACAGTAGTCTTTACATATTCACTCTAGTTCAGAAAAAGTCCGCATAAAATATCAACAACAACAACTTGCTGTTAAAATCACTGAGATGGAGGAAAACCACTATTTGTTAAAATCACCATCTATTAACACATTGCAAACGTCGTGAAAAGCAATGGTATGAAATGACCAAAATCCTCCAGAAAAAGGAGAAAGAAAAATTGAAAATGCTCTTCGCATCTCAATTTTACTGACCAATGTTTCTGCACCCCAAATTTACCATTTTTTATTAGAAAAATTCTTGGATATTGAATAAGAAATCTCTTGTTTCATGACATTGATTCGATGTTAAGGGTTATATGGTCACAAACTTAGTTTGCAGTTGAGTAAGCGATCTCTGTTACTCCATAAGCCCATTAGAATCTGTCCACATTGTTAATTGTTAATTCAAGACAAGACAAAGGATTATTAATTATGGTTAGAAATTGAGATTTTTTTATATACTTTAAGTTAATGTTAGTTTATTGTTAAAGTATTTTTGATTAGGTGAAAAGGAGAGATACTCCTTGATTTATGGAGTTTTAGATCAGTTTTTTTGTACTTTCCATAGGCTAGCTATCTTAGCCTTTTGTTATACTTTCTGCTTGTATTTACGTTCAGTTTTTTAGTAAATCATATCACTTTTCTTCCATCTTCCATTCTGCAAAAAAACTGAAGAACTATTTTCTGTTTTTGATACAAAAAAAAGACCTTCTCAGTTCTGTTTTCCTCTTCCTTCACTGTTCTGTTTTTCTAACATGGTATCAAGAGCCTCATTGATCTTAAAGGGTCTGTGAGTGAAACAAAATCAGTGGGCAAGTCTGTGTGTGAGAGAAAACCAGTAAGAAAACCTCTACAAAAAAACCTTCCAACACTAGAATGGCTTCCAGCAATAGTTCTTTACCTCCACCTCCTATATTTGCAGGAGAAAACTATCATTTGTGGGCAGCAAAAATGAGAACCTACCTCAGAGCTCAGAGTTTATGGGATGTGGTGCAAAATGGCAGCAATCCACCTCCTTTACCAAACAACCCAACAGTAGCTCAAATAAGGAATCATAATGATGAAGTGACAAAGGAAGGCAGAGCACTTGCCATCATACATGTTGCACTAAATGATGATGTATTTATCAAGATCTTGAATCTTGAAACTGTAAAAGAAGCTTGGGAGAAGCTGAAGGAGGAGTTTCAAGGGAGTGAAAGAACAAAGAGGATGCAGGTGCTGAACTTGAGAAGAGAATTTGAAGCATTGAAGATGAAAGAAACTGAAACTATTAAGGAGTTTCAGATAGACTTTCAAAGGTAGTCACACAAATCAGATTGCTAGGTGAGGAGTTTAGTGATCAACGGGTGGTGGAGAAAATTCTGGTGTGTCTTCCAGAGAGGTTTGAGTCAAAAATCTCCTCTCTCGAAGAAAATAAAGAATTTTCTCAAATTTCAGTTGCAGAGCTTGTGAATGCTTTGCAAGCTACTGAACATAGAAGATCTTTGAGAATGGAAGAAAATGTAGAAGGTGCTCTTGTGGCTAGCAACAAAGGCAAAGTCCAAGGCTCTAGTAGTCATAGGAAAAAGCCATTTGGAGGGAAGAAAGGAAAAGAAAAAAAAGAAGTAGAAAGCAGTAAAGGAGGAGGTTGGAAAACAAAGTTTTCACCTTGCCCCCACTGTAAGAAAGACAACCATACAGAAAAATATTGTTGGTACAGGCCAGGAGTTAAATATAGGGCCTGCAATCAACTTGGTCATGTGGAGAAGGTTTGCAAAAATAAAGCAAACCAATAGGGACAACAAGCTCAAGTTGTTGAGCATCAACAAGATGAGGAGCAGCTGTTTGTTGCTACTTGTTATTATTCAAAAGAGCAAAGAAGCATGGCTAATAGATAGTGGATGCACTAATCATATGACACATAATGCTAGCATTTTCAAGGAGTTTGACCTGTCCTACTACTCCAAAGTCACCATTGGCAATGGAGAGTGTGTTGATGTCAAAGGCAAAGGAGTTGTTCTTTGTTGAAACTCCTCGTGTATCAAATATATTTCTGATGTCTTATTTGTGCCTGAGATAAATCAAAGTCTTTTGAGTGTGGGACAAATGCTAGAAAGAAATTATTCCTTGCATTTTGAAGATATGAGATGCACCATATTTGATCCTTCCGGGTGTGAGCTAATGTCTATTAAAATGAGAGGCAAAAGCTTTCCAATAGAGTGGAAACAAACTGCTATGCATGCTTTTCCAAGTGTTGAAGATGATTCTTCTTTGTGGCATAAAAGACTTGGTCATTTTAGTTATTCAACTTTGAAGCAAATGAGCTCAAATGATTTAGTGGAAAATTTACCAACCATTCAAGATGATGTTGATGTGTGTGATGTATGTCAATTTGGAAAACAAAGTAGATTGCCATTTCCTGCTGTAGCAACATGGAGAGCTGCTGAAAAATTACAACTTATACACACTGATGTGTATGATCCAATGAGCACAATATCTTTAAATGGCAGCAAGTATTTTCTGCTGTTTATAGATGATTTTACAAGAATGAGCTGAGTGTTTTTTCTAAGGAAAAAATCAGAAGTTTTTGCTACATTTCAGAGGTTCAAGCTTATAGTTGAAAATGAAGCTGAATGTCAAATTAAAAGGCTCAGATCTGATAATGGAACTGAGTATACAACAGGGGAATTTAAAAAGTTTTGTGAACAAGCTGGAATCCAGCATCAATTGACTGTTCCTTACACTCCTCAACAAAATGGAGTGAGTGAAAGGAAGAACAGGACAGTTATGGAGATGGCTCGATGTTTGCTCTTTGAAAAAGGTCTTCCTAAAACCTTTTGGGCTGAGGCTGTAAACACCTCAGTGTACTTGCTGAATTTGTTGCCTACAAAAGCCTTAAATGGCAAAACACCCTTTGAAGCATGGTTTGGAAGGAAGCCTTCAGTGGAGCATCTCAAAATATTTGGATGTGTGTGCTATGCTCTTGTTCCAGTGAAAAGAGATAAACTAGATAAGAAGTCAGAAGTTGGCATTTTTGTGGGATATAGCAGCAACTCTAAAGGCTACAGAATATATAATTTAAATACCAAAAAGATTCTTGTTAGCAGAAATGTAAAGTTTGATGAGCTTTCCAAATGGAATTGGGAGAATTGCAAAGTAGAAGCCTCAAGTAAAGATCAACCTGGAGAAGGCAATCTCCAAGGAAATAATTCTGAAAATGAAGAAGAAGATTATGATAGTGATAGTGATGCTGATTTTCCAGTTAGAGGAACTAGAACCTTGGAAGATATTTATGAAAGATGTAATGTTGCTGCATTAGAACCAACAAGATATAGTGAAGCTGCTGAAATAGAAGGTTGGAGAGCTGCCATGAAGGAGGAGATGAATATGATAGAGAAAAACAAAACATTGCAGCTTGTGGACTGACCAAGCAATCAAAAGGTAATTGGTGTTAAGTGGGTTTACAGAACTAAACTCAATGCTGATGGTTCTGTAAACAAACTTAAGGCAAGATTGGTGGTAAAAGGCTATTTTCAGCAACATGGTGTTGATTTTTCAGATACATTTTCTCCTGTAGCAAGACATGATACAATCAGGTTGTTAGTTGCATTGGCAACAAAATTGAGTTGGAAAATTTATCATTTTGATGTGAAGTCTGCATTCTTAAATGGTTTGCTTGAGGAGGAGATTTATGTTGATCAACCTGAAGGTTTTCAGGTTTCAGGAAGTGAAGATAAAGTCTACAAACTTCATAAAGCTCTCTATGGCTTGAAACAAGCACCAAGGGCTCGGTACAGCAGAATTGATAGCTATCTTATGCAGAAAGGCTTTAAAAGAAGTGAAAGTGAAGCTACTTTGTATGTGCAAAGGTCAAGGAATGAAGTGCAGCTGATTGTGTCATTGTATGTTGATGATCTACTTGTTATAGGTAAAAATTCAATCTACCTAAAACAATTTAAGCATGATATGGAGAATGAATTTGAAATGACTGACTTGGGAGAAATGAAGTATTTTCTTGGAATGGAGATTGATCAATCAGATGCTGGAATGTTCATTTCACAAAGAAAGTATGCTTTCGAGATATTAAAGAAGTTTCATATGGAGAAATGTAAACCTATGGACACACCCCTTGTTGTAAATGAGAAGCTGTCAATTAATGATACTAGCAGCAAAATAGATGCTTCTATGCACAGAAGCATGATTGGTAGCTTATTGTATCTTTCAGCCACAAGACCTGACATAATGTTTGCTGCAAGTCTGCTATCCAGATTCATGCATTCTCCTAGTCAAGCTCATTATAATGCAGCAAAAAGAGTTTTGAGATATGTTAGAGGTACAGTTGATTATGACTTGTGTTTTCTGAAAAAAGAAAGTGGAGACCTCCTAGGTTATGCAGATAGTGATTGGGCAGGAAGTGTTGATGATGCCAAGAGTACCTCTGGTTATGTTTTCTCATTTGTCAGTGTTGTTTTCTCATGGAATTCAAAGAAACAAGATGTGGTGGCCCAATCCTCAGCTGAAGCTGAATATATTTCAGCTGCAGCAGCAACAAATCAAGCTATTTGGCTGAGGAAGATTTTATCAGATGTGGGGCAGTTTCAAGGTGAAGCTACTATCATTTATGTGGACAACAAGTCAGCTATTGCTAGAGCAAAGAATCCTGTCCACCATGGAAGAACCAAGCACATCAAGGTGAAATATCATGCCATTAGAGAAGCAGAAAAATCAAAGGAAGTAAGCTTGGAGCATTGCAACTCAGAAAGTCAGATTGTAGACATAATGACAAAAGCCCTTTCCAAGGGCAAGTTTGAAGTTTTGAGATCAAAGCTTGGAGTATCCAAGAAAAATCTCAAGGAGGAGTTTCCAAGGTCAATGTTAGTTTATTGTTAAAGTATTTTTGGTTAGGTGAAAATGAGAGATACTCCTTGATTTATGGAGTTTTAGATCAACTTTATTGTACTTTCCATAGGCTAGCTATCTTAGCCTTTTGTTATACTTTCTGCTTGTACTTACTTTCAGTTTTTTAGTGAATCGTATCACTTTTCT
The DNA here is from genome assembly GCA_030762895.1 of Sophora flavescens. Taxonomy (NCBI): domain Eukaryota; kingdom Viridiplantae; phylum Streptophyta; class Magnoliopsida; order Fabales; family Fabaceae; genus Sophora; species Sophora flavescens. The sequence goes on from CM061068.1 coordinate 38,616,619, forward strand.
TCCATCTTCCATTCTGCAAAAAAACTGAAGAACTATTCTATGTTTTTGATACAGAAAAAACACCTTCTCAATTATGTTTTCCTCTTCCTTCACTGTTCTGTTTTTCTAACAATTATTATAGGCTTATAGCGCAGTGAGTAGAGCATATACACGTATTAAATTGACCTACGAAACTAAAAGTGACGATCTGTAGCTTTAAAATAAAAATATATATAAAGCTATTTATTTAGACATAATCAAAACGTTACCCCAACGGGGGATATATCATATATTTATAAATCAAGATAAAAAATAATTACTTTTAGTGGTCAGCTTAAGCTAAGAATAACCCAACCATATTATGTATGAAATCGTGAAATATTGGTTCCCCCTACTCCGCCGAAAGTAGCAAAGCAAGGAATAGTGCGCAGCGCACATACGTTAGAAAAATACGTACATGAACTAACACGTTCCTGCAGCTTAAGTTTGGAATAAAGAATGTTCAAGCAAGGAAAGTAATCCAATCACCCAACTTGATCATTAGGGAAAACCAGACCACGCAATTATATATATATACATATATATATATCTCATCTATCCTTGTCCTATACATGCAAAAATATATAACGTACACTTGCACATCTCTTCAAAACCAATCTCTTGCAATTAATTAGACGTTCATAAATCATAACAGTTTTTAGTTCATCCTAAATGGCTAGTGGTAGAAGAACAACATCGCGAACTCCGGTTGTTGAACAGATCATACCTAATTCTGGATGGACAGAGGACCCTGCTGGCCATTATCTTCTAGTGGATCTTCCAGGTATTTATTGCATCAAACACCTTATAAACTTTTGTACATAAAAGAACTAGAATATGAATAGAGAAGAATAAACCCCATAGAGAGAGAGAGAGAAAGAATGTTTTTAGTTATTCTTTTTTGGCTTGCTTCTTTGTTTCCTTTGATTATCACCTAGCTGAAGAAACCTATCTGCTTGCATGTGCCATTTAGTTACTTTCAGAAGGACTTCTCCTAAAGTTGTCAGCAAGGTTTGATGCCATGAAAACAATAATAAACTCATGAACCATTTTTCATCTTGCTTCTTCAGAATTCAAGAAGGAAGAGGTGAACCTTCAGGTTGATAGCTCTGGCCGTATAACTATAAAAGGAGAAAGGAAAGCAAATGAGCGGAAAAATGTTCATTTTCAGCTTACCTTTCCAGTGCCAGAGAACTCTGATGTGGAAAAGATAGCAGGAAAATTTGATGGTGGAATCCTTTCTGTGACTGTCCCCAAGCGAATTGCAAAAGAAAACAAAGCAAGTGGGACTGATCAGGAAGCTTCAAATGGCAATGTTAAAAGAGCAGAAGAAAATAAAAATATGGCACCCAATGCTGATAACGAGAGGAGAGATCCCAGTGAAAGAGAGATGGAAGAAAAAAGAAATGAAAATCAAAATGCACGCGTGGGGGATTTTTCTGAACAATTAATAAGAAAGTGGGAGCAAGAACCCATGTTAACAAGTGCAGTGGAAGTTTTGAGGAAAAACAAAGGAATTGTTATAACAGCTGTTATAGCCTTTTCCTTGGGGGTTTTAATATCTCGTCAATTTCAATTCTCAACAGCACCTGAGTGAAATCCTTTGACCTGCATGGTTGCTGCATCCATAAATTTATATCCCTCTCCCCTTCAGGTCACATGACTTTTATATGTAATGTGTATACAGAATAAAGTATCATTGATATTCAAACTGTAATAATAAATATCCTTGCTTTATTATCCTCCTTTTGTTCCAATCTTAATATCTGCAAACGTAATTTGATTTGATTTGGCATGTCATTATCCTTTATCTGGTCTGAAGAAGAGAACTTTGGTGGGGTGGGGTTCATTGGGACAGGTTCGTGCCTACACTTTAGTATACTCCATAATCATAATAATAATTGCTCACACTCTGATTAAATATCAAGTGGCTACTACATGAAAGACTCAAAAGTCTTGGTCTCACAACTAACTCACATTGAATTATGGATCTAAGAAATCAAAGTTTTATATAAAAATTGCTTTAGCTGTCATTGTCAAAGACCACATAATTTGACCACCAGTTTATGGCAAACATCAAAGTCAAGTTTCAGTTCTAATCTAAACAATGTATTTTAAAGCAAATCCAAATTATTTCATCTCTGTCTGCGTCCCCGGCCCCCAACTAAGTAAAAATGGAGAATCAAAAGAGAGTATGCATATTACATGCAGCAGATGCATATGAACTAGGCAGTGTCAAACAAGATACAATCACAATAAGGATATGTTCCTAAAAATCTTCTTCCAAGTTCCTTCTTTCTCAAATGCTTAGTTCTTCTCTCTAGCTTCTATCCAACAACGTTATGCTGGCTTCTATCCTTTGATGGAATCCAAGCCTCAAACAATAAAGCTATAAAACAGATGACATCAACTCTTCTTTTTTCAACACCTTTGCATATGATTCTTAAACTACAGTGTTCTTCACTGACCTCATCCAGTACCTTGATCCAAATTATGCTGAATTGGAAAAGCACCGTATCAAAATTTACTTTTATCTCACAGGATCAGATTCCACAAGTAGTCCACCAATTCTGTAAAGAGCAAAAGACCGCATAGGATGTTGATGCGAAAAAGAGAAGCTTCTTTGGCATCTGTGCCCCAAAGTTATGAGTTGAACCAAATGTAATGGTCCTAACTTCTGACTTGTGAGTGTTTGGAGAACAGAATGAAATAAACTATAGTTTATCTTGCTGATCTTAATAGAGAGAAACTATGGTTGCAGAACTTACAACTGTCTTGCTGCCTCTTCCAGTCACAAACTATTTTCCTCCTGCTCTTCTCTAAGATGTATTATTAATGTATAATAATATTCCAAAATGTTTTAAAATTTCTTATTCAAAGGTAGATGCTGATTAATGGTAAGGATACTACAATATCTGATGGGGCAAATCCAAAAGGATGAAAATTGAAGAGCTTGTTGAACACAATTCGGATATATAATGGAATGGTACCTCGGGGAGCTTCCCGAGCACTTATTAGTGTAGCCAATAGACAATAGTTGCTTGAAACAGGAAAGAAAAGGTGCTTGGAGTTTGATTTAGATGTTGACAAGTGAAGCATGGGGAAGAATAAGGGTATCAGAGGTGAGATAAAGGTGATGCTTTGTCGTCAAACTTTATTCAAAATGTAGGTGCTTTTTGACAAAAAGGAAGGCCCCACGGTTGGGACGCGGAATCATGTGCCTTCCTGCTGAGTCTTTCTTCTTCCATTGATAATCTGATATGGCTAAGGAGGGTTACATTGCCTATATTCATAACCATGCATGATCAAAGAAACAATGTTGTATACATGGACATGCACCTAACTCCTGGATAATATGGCTATTTCTACACTTACATGTGATATTCCATAGTTAAATGTCATTTATAAACTGATAACACTTTTTTGTCAAATCAATAGTGCAAACAAGAGATTTTAAAGTGAAAAAAACAGTGCAAAAGTAAAGTTTCTCTGGCAGCCTCACTTGTTATGGAAGGGAGAGGGTAAGACAAAAAGTGATTATGAAAATGATTTCGTGTCTGTTTGTTTTATAATTGGGAGGCACCAAAATCCAATCTGGGCTTCAAAACCCAGTTGTTACACTAATTTCATGCGTTTGAGTACGAAACTCAGTTGAAATAATTGATTCCCGATGGGTCAAAATTAAGTTTCGAGGAAACAAAAATTTCTAGTTTTTCCGTTGAAAATAATTGATTCTAGACGTAGCACCCACAAAATTCTACATATTTATATTTCAAAAGTGATTTTACTTTATCATCCAAACAAAATCAATTCATCTAAACCTACTTTTAAAATATTGTTACCAAACATAAATCATTTTTTTTAACTTTGATTCTTCCAAAATCAATTATATCAAAATCTAAAATAAACCCACCCTTCGTCATTCAAAGAAGATATTAGTAAATCCAAAATTCAAATTTTACTGCTCACAAGCATAAATAAAACTCTTGTGAAATCAAATCTTATTCTTATGATCAACAGTGCACGTGTATTTAGCCACTGATGTTATTAACCCAAATCTAGAAATTTAGAATAAGGACTTTTTGTCTGTAACTAATCCAATAGAAAGGGAGGTATACTTGGGTCATTCTGACAAGCCAGTCATATAAATCAAATAAAATACTAACAAATTAATGTTAATTTATTCTGAACAGAAAACATTAATCTATATTAAAAAAAGTGAGGTAGATAACGAACCCGTAGTAGTGGAGGGAAGGGAAAAAGTTGGAAAGAAAACCTTCGCGATAGAGCATGGAATGGAATCAGGAATCTAATCTACCCACTGTCATCACACAAGAAACTTAAAAAAAAAAAAAATTGAAAAATAAAAAATATAAAACTAAAAAAGCAACCCACAAGCCAAAAAACGAACCTTAGTTTCTCTGCCGAATGCTCATCCCATTCCCATTTCCATTACCGCTATCAACGGGCACTGTTATTTTTGTCCCTAAAAACAAACCCCGCATTCCAAGCTCTCTCACCGTAGAAAGATGAGAACATGACGACACCGTTTCAGCAGCAGCAGGAGGCGCCGCGAAGCGTTCGAAAACTGGTGGTGGAAGTTGTGGACGCGCGCAACCTTCTTCCAAAAGATGGGCAAGGAAGCTCGAGCCCATACGTGATGGCGGAATTCGACGGACAGAGGAAGAGGACCACGACCCGGTTCAAGCAGCTGAACCCGGTCTGGAACGAGCCCCTCGAGTTCATCGTCTCCGACCCTGATAGCATGGAGTACGAGGAGCTCGAGATTGAGGTCTTGAACGATAAGAAGTTCGGTAACGGAAGCGGACGCAAGAACCAGTTCTTGGGGAGGGTAAAGCTCTACGGAACACAGTTCGCTAGAAGAGGAGAAGAGGGTCTCGTTTACTTCACGCTCGAGAAGAAGAGTGTGTTCAGTTGGATCAGGGGCGAGATTGGTTTGAAGATTTATTACTATGACGAGTTGTTTCTCGAAGAAGACGAGAAACCACAACAACCACCGGAAGAGTCACAGTTACAGCAACAGCAACAGCAACAAATTGAAGAGCAAGAGAAGAGAACAACACCGGGGGTTGTGGTGGTTGAAGAAGGAAGGGTTCTCGAGGTTCCAGGAACAACAATGGAGCATTGCGTTCCGGTGTCTGAAGGACCGCCACATTCTCCGCCGCCGGTGGTGCACGTTCATCAGGAACAGCCGTTTCCGGAAATGGGCGGCGGCGATCCTGGAATGCCATCGGAAATGCAGTATTATCCTCCGGAGGTGAGGACAATGCAGGCGGGAAGAGGGGGAGAGAGTGAGGATTCTGAAGAGACCCAACGCTAACGGTGATGACTCTCCCAACGTCATCACCGGTAAAAAAGTCGGTGGTGCTGAATCGGAGAGAGTTCACCCCTATGACCTGGTAGAGCCCATGCAGTATCTTTATCTCAGAATCGTGAAGGCCCGCGGGCTTTCTCCTAATGATAGTCCCTACGTCAAAGTTCGAACCACCAATCATCATATGAGATCGAATCCGGCAAATTATCGGCCCAACGAGCCCAACGACTCGCCTGAGTGGAACCAGGTTTTTGCACTCGGTTTCAACAAGGCCGAAGCAACCGCCGCCGCGACGTTGGAGATTTCAGTTTGGGATTCCACGTCGGAGCAGTTCCTCGGCGGCGTTTGTTTTGATCTCTCCGACGTTCCGGTAAGAGACCCTCCGGACAGCCCCTTGGCTCCTCAATGGTACCGGCTCGAGGGAGGAGCATCCGATCAAGTTCCCGGCAGGGTCTCCGGCGACGTTCAACTCTCCGTTTGGATAGGCACACAATACGATGATGCCTTCCCGGAAGCGTGGACCTCCGATACACCCTACGTGGCGCACATTCGCTCGAAGGTGTATCAGTCTCCGAAGCTATGGTACCTCCGCGTGACAGTAATCGAAGCGCAAGACCTCAGCATCGCTCCGAATTTACCTCCGTTGACGGCGCCGGAAATTAGAGTGAAGGTGCAGTTAGGTTTCCAATCGTGCCGAACGAGGCGAGGGTCCATGAACCATCACAGCCTGTCGTTCCACTGGAACGAAGACCTTCTCTTCGTCGCCGGGGAGCCTCTAGAAGATTCCATCATGCTTTTGGTAGAAGACCGCACGGGCAAGGAACCGGTGCACATAGGCTACATCGTAATTCCCCTGGGATCAATCGAGCAACGAATCGACGAGCGCCACGTGCCTGCCAAATGGTTCACTTTAGATGGGGCCGGGTCCTACTGCGGGAGAGTCCAGCTGAGGCTCTGTTTCGAGGGCGGGTATCACGTGCTGGACGAAGCGGCGCACGTGTGCAGCGATTTCCGTCCCACCGCGAAACTGCTTTGGAAACCGCCGGTTGGAATCTTAGAACTCGGAATCTTGGGCGCGCGGGGCTCCTTCCCATGAAATCAAAATCCGGTGGGAAAGGCTCCACCGATGCTTACTGTGTTGCCAAGTACGGAAAGAAGTGGGTCCGGACCCGCACCGTAACCGACAGCTTCGACCCACGCTGGAACGAGCAGTACACGTGGCAGGTCTACGACCCCTGTACGGTCTTGACCGTTGGCGTCTTTGACAACTGGCGCATGTTTGCTGAGGTGGCAGAGGACAAACCAGACTGCCGTATTGGAAAGGTACGCATACGGGTATCTACGCTGGAGAGTAACAGGGTGTATACCAATTCGTATCCCTTGCTGGTTTTAATGCGAAGCGGGTTGAAGAAAATGGGGGAAATAGAATTGGCGGTGCGGTTCGCATGCCCCTCGTTGCTGCCCGACACGTGTGCGGTTTACGGGCAGCCGCTGCTGCCCAGAATGCACTATCTAAGGCCTCTCGGGGTCGCCCAGCAGGAAGCTCTGCGTTGGGCGGCCACGAAGATGGTGGCGCAGTGGCTGGCGAGGTCGGAGCCGCCGATGGGGCACGAGGTGGTTCGTTACATGTTGGATGCGGATTCACACACGTGGAGCATGCGGAGGAGCAAGGCCAATTGGTTTAGAATAGTAGCAGTTTTGGGTTGGGCCGTTGGGCTGGCAAGGTGGTTAGATGACATGAGAAGGTGGAAGAATCCGTTGACCACAGTGTTGGTTCATGTTATGTATTTGGTACTTGTTTGGTATCCCGATTTAATTGTCCCCACTGGGTTCTTATACGTTGTTATGATTGGGATATGGTATTACCGGTTCAGGCCGAAGATACCGGCTGGGATGGATATCCGGTTGTCACAAGCCGAAACGGTTGACCCGGATGAGCTGGACGAGGAGTTTGACACGATGCCAAGTTCGAAGGCACCGGAAGTTATTCGGGTTCGGTATGACAGATTAAGGATGTTGGCTGCAAGGGTCCAAACGGTGTTGGGTGATTTTGCAACGCAGGGTGAGAGGGTTCAGGCATTGGTGAGTTGGAGGGACCCACGTGCTACCAAATTGTTCATAGGACTGTGCCTTGCAATCACTATAATACTCTATTCGGTACCACCAAAAATGGTGGCAGTGGCGTTGGGATTTTACTACCTGCGCCACCCCATGTTCCGGGACCCAATGCCTCCGGCGAGTTTGAATTTTTTCCGACGACTTCCTAGCTTGTCTGATCGCTTGATGTAGTACATTATTCAAATTCAGATACTAGATTTTCCTTTATTTTATTAATAATCACAGTTTTCTTTTTTAGAGATATTGAAAAATCATTTTAATATTTGGGAAGGAGGGGTGATGGGTTGAAAAAGTTGTCATGTCCTTGGCTGAGTAAGGAGTGAAAAGGGTGTGGGAAAGGGGTTCGTTGTCATGAATTCTTTTTACTGTAATCAAATTCATTGACTATGAATGAAAACTCGAGATGAGAGAAAGGTGGAAGAAAGAGACAACATAGTGGGAGAAATTTTGGGTGGTGGGGAGACTTTTCTCTCATCATGTTGGGGAAAGATTCTATTATGCAACAAATATGCTAACGGTGTAAAATAACTGGTACAACCAAACTGTCACTGCCCCACCCCCACCTTGCCCATCTTGTTATTATTATGCAAAAACCTCCATCTCTATGAGCTAGCTCGTGTTTTTGGATTTATATGATTCTTCCATTATTATTTTTTGGGATATCATTCATGGTCCAATAAAATGGATCAAGAAATATGCATGTTTAATCATTTCTCATTATTAATCGTTGGATAGTTAAATTAATTGATCAATCAGCATTTACCACACCTAGTTGTGACACATCTTTTATTACAGTGTGTTCCTGCCAAATATCTCGGGTATGAAATACTCGGCCGAACGAGGATTAGTGGGGTGTTTTTGGATTGTGCTTGACAGAATGTGGATTCTGCTCCTACGTATCCAAAAGGGAATCAAAGCAAACGTAGTTCTAGAATGAGGGGTAAGTCCCCTATTTATAGTTGTTCTCTCAGGATCAGGCTCCGAAATAAACGGAGGAATATTAGGATCAGATCGCGATCATGGGGAGAGATATCCAGGAGCTGATTGCCGGAGTGGCATTATGGCGGCGAGATATCCGGCCCGATTAGGCTGGGATGGATAGCTATAGCTTGGGGCCGAGTAGTTATTCTCGGGTGTCAGGTGTGCTGACATGTCCTCGGCTTCGGAGGAATCTGGGTCAAGGCCCATACGCGGGGGTAAGCTCGGTTGGTCCGATGTATAGACGAGTTCTCGGTCTTACATTCTCGGCCAGTACACAAGCCCCCCGAGCTCCGAGCTTGAATAAGCGAAGGAGGCGACACGTATGAAAACCGAGCTTATTCTTCGGTTATGCAGTTATCCACATTCTTAGCTGTCATTCTAATCAAGTCTTCTCTATGTCAGAGAAAGCAATTATTCCCCCATTACTTCTTCGGCACGCCATAGACAAGAAACCCTAGATTTCTGCGCCCATTTAATGGAGGGAAAATCAAAGGTCGCATCGAGGCAATCAAAAGTCGCGCCCTTTTTGGGCCCGATGGACAATGGGCTTCCAATCGTAGGCTATAAATATCTCCTCCGGCGCCAACTCCTCCTACCTTGCTTACCCTTTCTTCGCCATTTACCCTCGTTTTCCAAGTTTCCGCCATTGTCTCTCCGCTTGTCATCCTCCGTGACGCTCCGTTTCTTCTCTATTTCTCGGCCTTCGGATATGAGTTCTTCTGCGTCTTCCGAGTCAAATACTTCGCCTCACGGTTGAGCGAAGTTTCCCCCAGTGGGGATCCCTTCGCTTTTCTTGTTCCTTCACGGGAAGCGAGCGTTGGGGAGGCGGAACAGTCCTCCTCCGGTCATCTTCGGACCGACTCGGATTCTTCCGAGTCCGATTCGCCTAGGTCCGGTTCTCCTCCTCCTAGGGTGTCCAAACCCGCCGCCGCAAACAGCGTCTTAGGGTTCCTAAAGACCCTATTCCCGATATTACCCTCCCAGGATATACAGGTTAAAGGGGAGGTTGGAACCTTTTTTTCTCGACTACCGGACTCCCGATTCTATTGTTGAACTTCGGTCTCATATCAATATCTCGGCCTCGGGGGACGAGTCCGAGTTTATCTCGCTCTCCGTGCGCGAGCACCGAGTGTGTCTTTCTAAGGGCTCGTCCCCTCCGAGCCCCCCTTTACATACATGTATAAAACACTTTTTGACAAACCGCATGTGTCTCTTCCCTTCATCGAGTTTGAGTGCGACGTTCGAGAACCATGAACGCCGCACCTACTCGACTTCACCCTAACAAAGTGGGCTTTTATGAAAGCCTTTCAGATTTTATGTAAATACATAAAGATAGAGCCTACTACTCCAGAAGTTTTTATATTTTTATCAAACCAGATTTGGCGAGAAAAAGGGATGGGTATCCCTTAATGAGTTTGAACCGAAGAGGTCTTCTTAGTTTATTTGCTTCGTCTTATAAAGACTTCAAGGTTGGCTTCTTCCGTGTTCGCCCTTCAAGTTCTCATACTTCCCACTTTTTTGACGAAAATAATCATGCCAAGTTTCCTTTATACTGGCAATCCTCTCCCACGAAATTCGTCGGTTTCGAGTATCGTTCTCTGCCGGCCGAGGATAGGCGGGACATAGATGTACTAGAGGGTCTTCCTCGGCCCCTCCATTGTGCACGCCTTATGAAACTCCCCTTCTCCTCCACCCCGAGGTCCGACCTTAAAAGTAAGTGCTCGGCTTTTTTATTTCTTGAGTATTTTCTGCATGTGGTGTTATACTAACAACTCTTTCTTTTTGACAGATTATCATGGGAAAGTTCGACTTTTCAAGCTTGTCAAGGCTGGTGTTGGTAAAGAGGGTCGTGGTCCTCTTCACCGAGAAGAAAACAGAAAAGACCTCCTCCCACCAAGGTTTCTGCGAAGGGGGCTTCGTCATCCGCCCCTCAAAAAGGGAAGAGGGAGGGAGGTTGAAGTGGTGGCCGAAGATTCTCCCCTTCCCCGGCCCAAGCTCCCCTCGCCCCACTACTCGGGGAACGCAGATCGTGGGGCGACAACAACCACTTTCTACCCCCTCGAGCCGAAATGGTACAACACCACCCCAAGGCGGGGACTTCATCTCTCCGGGGTGAAGACTTCAACCCTTCCTCCTCTTTCGACTCGACCCTCTTAAAAGCCGCCGATCTTCGGCTTATCAAGCAAAGCAGGGGCCCAATCCCAGCATGGAGGCCCTCTCGGTCCTCTTGCCTTCGTCTTTGCGGCTTTGGCTCGTTTCGTAGCCGAGAGGTGACGGAGACCGAGAGGAAGTCTAAGCAATTGGAGTCCGAGTTATTTTGCTATGGAGAGGTTGAAGGGGGATCTCTCCCGGATTGCCTCCGAGAATGAACGCCTGACTACCACCATCGCTGATATCAACACTCGGAACTCCGAGCTGGATTCTCGGGCGAAATCAGCCGAGGAAAACAGAGCTCGAGCGGAAGAAGACAAGGCTCGTGCCAAGAAAAGATCAAGGAGGCTCAGGCTGAGATTGATCGGCTCAAGGCTGCCTTGGAGGCTGAGACTCAGGCCAAGATACTGCTTGAGGAGGACGTACAGGAGGCCACCCGCTGCATTGTCATCGAGCACCGGAAAGGTTTCGACAAAGGCATTGCCCAAGCCGAGGTTCTGGCTCCCGGCATCGACCTTTCGGGGGCCGATGTGAATATGGAGGTGGTAAATGGGGAACTTGTTCCCATCATTGCCGAGGGAGAGGAAGAGGTGGACGTAGTGGGGGGTTCTCCGGACGATCATGTAGAGGCTGAGGAAAGCCATAGGGGGGAGTAGCTGTTATAATTTTTTGTTCCTCTTTTGTAATGGGCTCATGCCCTTGTAACCCAATTACTTGAATGAACATTACTATCATTTTGTTGATCTTTGTGTTTGGAACAATCATCGAATATTCGGCTAAGGCCGAAATACCCTACCGTCCAAAATGGACGGTGATCATTACACGAAAAGCACGTGTTTTTCGTTTTGCGTTGTCATGCATTAAATGCTTCTGGAAACGCACTCGTCATGTATTAAATGCTTTTGGAAACCGGAAAAGGTTCACGCAATCGCTGCCTTTCGCTTGGTTTCGAGGTTTGTTTTCCCAACAAATTCTCACACATTATACTTCCTTTCGTGCCTATAAATAGGACCCTTCCCACTTGTTTATGCCTCATTCTTTTCTATCAGCCAAGTTCGTTTCTTACTTCTTTTCTACCCGAGTAATTTTATGCTAACATCAGGGGTTTACGTTCCCTCTCCCAGTTAACATCCTTTTTGGGTTTCACACCCGCAAAAAGGATGTAAGTGGGAGATGGGATCCGAATTCCTTTTATGGTTTAATCCTTCAAAAAGGATGTTAACCGGGAGAATGGCAGTCTTCGGGCGTGGAGAAAGGGGTAGAGGTCGTCTACTCCCGAGTCAGCCGAACACCTCATCGCCCGGCTTTCTCGAGGGGAGTGTGAACTACATCCTCCCTTGAGAGAGTGTGGTGGCGTTGAACCGGGGACCGGGGCCGAGTGGCCCTTGTTTTCAATTTCGGCTTTCAACCTCAGCCGCTGCACTCGATCCCCGTGAATGTACTTTTCAAGAGTCAAACTTAGCTTTATTTTTGCTCATTGTACTCGGTTTCCTTGAATGTATCACTCGGCTTTATTTTTGCATTATTGTACTTCGGTTTCCTTAATAAAACAATGGCTCATACTTGGCCTTTACGAATTTTGTTTTTTTGCGCACATTCAGCTTTTTACTATTTTCGTAGCTTGAACTCAACGTAAATAACTATAAAGTAGCTCGGATTCGGCTAATAAGATCGTGACCGACCTTTATACTTAACTTTACGGCTCGTACTCGGCCATGAGGCTCGACTCGGCCTTTGGAATTGAACGGCTCGTACTCGGCCGCCGGGCTCATAATTGGCCCCCTCCGACAACGGCTCGCACTCGGCCGAGGGCTCATACTTGGCCCCTCTGACAACGGCTCGCACTCGGCCGCCGGGCTCATACTTGGCCCCTCTGACAACGGCTCGTGCTCTGGCCACGGCTCATACTTGGCCCTCCGACAACGGCTCGCACTCGGCCGCGGGCTCATACTTGGCCCTCCGACAACGGCTCGTACTCGCCGCCGGCTCATACTTGCCCCTCGACAACGGCTCGTGACTCGCCGCCGGGCTCATCTTGGCCCCCTCGACAACGGCTCGGACTCGGCCCGGCTCATACTTGGCCCCTTCCGACAACGGCTCGCACTCGGCCGCCGGGCTCATCTTGCCCCTCCGACAACGGCTCGCACTCGGCCGACGGGCTCTTACTTGGCCCCCCAGAAAGACAACGGCTCGCACTCGGCCGCCGGGCTCATACTTGGCCCTCTCGACAACGGCTCGCACTCGGCCAGCCGGGCTCATACTTGGCCCCTCGACAACGGCTCGCACTCGGCCGCGGGCTCATCTTGGCCCCTCGACAACGGCTCGCACTCGGCCCGCGGGCTCATCCTGCCCCTCGACAACGGCTCGCACCTCGGCCAGCCCAGGGCTCATGCCAGCCCCTCGACACGCTCGCACTCGTGCCAGGGCTCATACTTAGCCCCTCGACAACGGCTCGCACTCGCGTGGCCAAGGCTCATACTGCCCCCTCGACAGCGGCTCGGCTCGGCCACGGCTCATCTTGGCCCCTCCCGACAACGGCTCGTACTCGGGCCAGGGCTCATACTTGGCCCCTCGACAACGGCTCGCACTCGGCCCAGGGCTCATCTTAGCCCCTCGACAACGGCTCGCACTCGGCCGCGGGCTCATATGCCGCCCCTCGACAACGGCTCGCACTCGGCCGCAGGGCTCATGCCAGCCCTCTGACAACGGCTCGCACTCGGCCGCCGGGCTCATACTTGGCCCCTCTGACAACGGCTCGCACTCGGCCGCCGGGCTCATACTTGGCCCCTCTGACTGGCTCGTACTCGGCCATTAGAATAGGATGTCTGCAAAATAAAGACTTCGGCATGGCAAGGAAAAATAGAATCATATAATAAATTCTGCTTTTTATTAAATGGAGTCCGCGGTGTGCCTCGTTAAAACCTCCCCGGTCAAAACCCATTTTGGGAAAAAAATACCGAGGTAGGAAAAAGAGTACAGCACCCGACTATATACATCAGCTGTAATAAAACTTCAAATGAGAGGCATTCCAAGTCCTCGGGATAGGAATTCCCGACAATTCTTCTAACCTATAGGCCCCGTTCCCCAGGTTTTCAACCACTCGGAATGGTCCTCCCCAATTTGCCGCTAACTTGCCTTCCGTGCGATCCTTCCTTGCTTCCCCTTTTATTCTCAGCACTAAGTCCCCACGCAGAAAATTCCTCGGCCTTACTTTTGAATTGTACCTTCTAGTGGCTCTCTGTTTTGTGTGCTTCTTCCCCGATTCTCGGCTTCTTCCCTAACCTCTTCTACCAAGTCAAGCTCGACCCTCATATTGCTCCCATTGTCGTTTGGCTCGTGTTGCACACGTCGGAAGAGACGGTTCCCAACTTCTACCGGGATCATGGCGTCGGTTGCCGCACGTCACCTGAAGGGTGTTTCTTGAGTGGTAGATTGAGGCGTATGGTGATAGGCCCGGAGAATACTTGGTAACTCCTCCGCCAGTGCTCCTTTAGATCTTCCTACTCTTTTTTCTTGACTCCCGAGGATGATCTTGTTAGCTGCTTCGCCTGCCCATTGGTTTGGGGGTGCTCAACGGATGTAACCTGGTGCTTGATACCGAGGTTGTCATAGAATTCCCGTAGCTTCTTATCCACAAATTGTCTTCCGTTGTCAGTAACTATTGCGAAGGGAATTCCGTGCCTACAAATAAGGCTTTTCCACACAAACTTCTGCACCTTTTCGGCAGTAATCTTAGCCAAAGGCTCTGCTTCGATCCATTTGGTGAAGTAGTCTACGGCTACCAGTAGGAATTTGACTTGGCCTTTGGCTACTGGGAAAGGCCCCAGTATGTCCATTCCCCACATTGCAAACGGCCACGGCGAGTTCAATGTGTGAAGTTCTTCAGAGGGGGTATGATTTATATGGGAACATCTCTGGCACTCATCACACCGTTTTGTCCATTCCATGCAATCAGCTCTAAGGGTAGGCCAATAATACCCTGCTCGGACTATCTTGGAGGCCATTGATCTGCCACCACTGTGAAAACCACAGATTCCTCGGTGAACCTCTTCCATGACATACTCGGATTGAGCGTTGGTCAAACATTTTAGCAAAGGTGCCGAGAATCCCCGCTTATAAAGCTCCCGGCGATTATGGTGAAATGACTCGCCCTTAGTCGACTTTCCTTGCCTCTCACCGATCCGAGGGTAGAGCTTCGAGGATAAGTATTCCCGGATAGGTGTCATCCACTCTCGGTCAACCAGCTCGTTGGCCATCACCTCTTCCTCGTCCCAATGCTTGGTTCATTGAGGGTTTCTTGAATAACCGCTTCGTGGTGTCCCGGCTTCTTTGTCTTTGGCAAGCTTAGACAAACAAATCGGCCCCGAGTGTTTTCTTCTCGGGAATGTGCTCAATGGTGAACTTTTCAAAGCCGGAGATTAACTGGTTAACCTTACACAAATATCGGGTGAGCTGAGGTTCCTTCGTCGATAGCCCCGGATATTTGTCCAGGTGACTAGTTGTGAATCACTTCGGCACTTGATGACCTTCGCCCCCATTTTGATCGCCAGCCTTAGTCCCGCTATCGAGCTTCATACTCGGCCTGATTGTTCGAGGTTTTGAACTCGAATTTCAACGATTGTTCCAAAATCAAATCTCCTGGTCCTTCCGGAATCACCCCCGCTCCATCGCCCTGGTATTTGAGGATCCATCCACGTATAGATTCCACCATATATTCTCTCGCTTCGGTTGTGGATGGAGCTCGGCTATGAAATCAGACAGGCATTGTGACTTCACGGGTCGTCTCATCACGTATTACAAGCCAAACTCGGCCAACTCAACTGACCAAGCAATAATACGCCCCGCCAATACGGGATTTTTTCAGTATCTCGTCGATGGGGTGATCCGTCTTGACAACCACTTGGTGACTCGAAAGCACGGGCGCAACCGCCGAGCTGCAGTCACCAAGGCTAAGACCAGCTTCTCAATAACTTGATACCGAAGTTTCGGCATCATGGAGCACCCTATTTGATGAAGTATACTTGGCATTTGGGCTTCTCTACCTCCCCGCACAATGATCTGCGCTAATGGCATTCTCGGAGGCCGACAGAGACTGAGATACAATTCTTTCCCCGAGATGGGCCTTGTTAATATCGGCGGGGGAGGACAGAAAGTCCTTGAAGTCGACAAAAGCCTTTTTCGCAGTCCTCGGTCCATTTGAAGGTTTGGGGCTTCTTCAAGAACTTGAAGAAAGGCCGAGCTTTCTCTGCTGGATTTAGGTAGGAACCGAGATAATGACGCCTGGCCGTCCCGCCAACCTTTGTACTTCTTTAACGTTTGCGGGCTTCTCATCTCAATTACGGCCCAAGACTTATCGGGATTGGCTTCAATTCCCGGTGGGTAAGCATAAAGCCGAGGAATTTACCCCCATGGACACCGAAGACACACTTTTAGGGTTGAGCCTCATGTTAAACCTTCTCAATCGCTGAAATATTTCTTCCGGATCTAAAGGGTGGCGGGTGGGGTCATCAGATTTCACTACCATGTCATCCACATATACTTCCATGGTCCTGCCAATTTGCTTCTCAAATACTCGGTCCATAAGTCTCGCAGTACGTAGCTCCCGCATTCTTGACCCAAACGGCATTACTCTATAGCAGTAATTTGACCCTTCGGTAATGAAGGCTGTTTTCTCCTCATCCGGGGTACATTCTAATTTGGTTGTACCCGAGTACGCATCCAAGAAGCTTAAAATTCTATATCCGGAAGCCCCACAACCAGACTGTCAATGCTCGGCAAGGGATAAGAGTCTTTTGGGCATGCTTTGTTCGGATCCGTATAATCGGTGCACATGCGCCACTTGCCGTTTGCTTTCTTGACGAGAACGGCGTTGGCCAACCATGTGGTGTATTCTACTTCTCGAATAAAGTTGGCCTTGACCAACTTCGCCGTCTCCTCTTCAACCACTTTCCTCCTCTCTTCACCTAATCTCCTCTTTCTGGGCCATCAGCCGCCTCGGGACAGATTGCCAATTTATGACATAAAAAGTTGGGATCAATTCCGGCATGTCCGATGTGGTCCAGGCAAATAAATCGGCATTTCTGCGCGTAAGACTTGTTTTATTTCTTCTTTCGGAGTAGATTCAAGGTGACCCCCAGGAGCTTGGTACACTGTTCAGCCGCGCGCGAGTTGGAACTTCTCTAGCTCCTCAATAGGTTGCGGACGTTGTTCCTGCACGTCCATCCTGGGATCCAGTTCAACGGAGTTTATTGAACTCACCGCCTTGTCCTTCCCCCCTGTCTAGGGTTTTCTCTTGGTGCGGGTTTAAGTTTGCTCACCCTCAAACTATCGGCCAGAAGCACTGTCTCGCCATCCTCCTCGATCCGCTCGGACGGCCACTATATCTCCCGAGCTGGAGGGGAACTTCATCGTGAGGTGGGGGGGTAGAGACCACGCCCCTAACTCGTTCAAGGACGGCCTTCCGATCGAGGATATTATACGATGTAAGCTGCGTTTACCAACACATACCGACCATGATGGTTTTAGAAGCTCGCCATCGCCAAAAGTGGTCAAGAGGTCAATATATCCCCGAGTATCAACCTCGCTCCCCTGCGAAACCAACGAGTTTCTTGTCATATGGCTGAATCGATTTCTCAGGGATCCCTAGCTTCGAAAAGTTGAGTAGTACAATATATCCGCGGAGCTCCCACGATCGACGAGGGTTCTTTTGACCGAGAAGTTGGCCAATCTGTGACGGTGATCACCATGGGGTCATCCTGGTTGGGATCTACTACTACGAAATCATCATCAGAAAAGATAATAGGGGGAGAACTCCGGGGAGGCTTGCCAGATACCGAGTTAACCGCCCGGATGGCCCGCAGATGTCTTCTCCGAGCTGAACTTGTGGTGCCTCCCCCCGCGAACCCTCCTGAGATGGTGTTTATCACCCCCCGAATGACATTATCCTCTTTCCCGTCTGTCACTTTGCCTTTCTCTGGTTTCTACTCTCTCCTCATTTCTTCGATCGCGCGCCTCCTCGGGCTTCGGTCACCCTCTCTTCTTCTCGTTTCCCCCACGCCTCTCACTTGTTCTTGTTGTTTCTTCGGACAAAGTTGCCGAGGTGACCCGCTTTGAACCAGCCTCTTCAATTTTATCCCGTAAGACCCAGCATTCCTCGGTGGTATGGCCATAGTTGCGGTGAAACCGACAATGCTTTTGGCGATCCGCATTTCGGGGTGCGGCCACTCTTTGGGAGCTGCAGAAGCTCACACTGTGACGCTTCTTGAACACCCGAGCCCTATTTGTGTTGAGGGGGTATAATGATCATACTTTGGTCCCCTCGGAAATGCTCGTGGGCCTCTCAATCTCGGCTTATCACCCCCTGCCCTCCTCTTATCTCTGCCTTCTCGCCGGTCAGTCTCATCGGTTCGATCCCTTTTCTTGGACTCCTCTACCTCCTCCATATTGATATAACCTGCAGCTTTTCTCCTCAGTTCGTCCATATCGGCCGGCGGTTTGCGAGCTAAGTACCTGGCAAAAGGGCCGTGTCTCAACCCGGTCGAGGATGGTGTGTAGCGCAACATCGGCACTAAGATTGGGGATGAGTACCGCTTCCTTGCTAAATCGGCCATGAAGTTGCGCAGGATTCATTCTTCTCCTGCCTGAAGTTCACCGGGAGGCCGAGGTTTTTCGGTGGGCTCTGCTCGTGGCAAACCGAGCATCGAACCTCGCTGCGAATGTGTCAAAAGAGTCCACCGAGGTGGGGGTAGCTGGGTGTACCAAGTCAACGCTGCCTCCTTCGGTGTGGTTGGGAAAACTTTGCACGAGACAGCATCGTCGTCCGTAAAAAGGTACATTTGCGTGGTGAAGGCGTCAAGTGGCGCTCGGGGTCCGAGGTGCCATCATATTTGTCAATGTTGATGGGCTTGTAGTGGTCGGTGGCAAGGGGACCCCCATGATATCATTCGTGAAAGGATGCCTTGGCTTCGCAGCCCCTACTGTCATTAAGTCTGTTCGTTTGGAGTGAAGATTCTGGGGCTGCCTAGGGAATCCTCTTCCTCTCGCTCGGTTGTTGTGGTGGGAAGCCCGGAGGCGAGGACCTCCTTCCCGATATAAGTTTTGGAGCCCTCAACCTCGGGAGGCTCGGCGCTCTCTTTCATGTGAGGAGGAGACCGGCCTCTCCCCTACTCGGCCTTCTCTCCCGACGGTCATTCTCGCGGCTGGATTTCTTCATTCTCCCTTCTTAGCGGCTGCGACTGTGCGAGAAGCTCCTGAATCACTGGGTTGTCGGTCATTCTGCTTTGGGCCTACTGATTTGTTCTCCATTATCTCCGTTAACTCCGTGGTTGGCATTCCTTGGCTCCTCCCTCCTGCAATTTCCGCTTCTCGTCCTCACCATTTTGTGTGGTATGGGAAAATGTTTGCTTCGATTCCCACAGACGGCGCCAAATGTTCCCGCCAAATATCTCGGGTATGAAATACTCGGCGAACGAGGATTAGTGGGGTGTTTTTGGATTGTGCTTGATGAATGTGGATTACGCTCCTACGTATCCAAAAGGGAATCAAAGCAAACGTAGTTCTAGAATGAGGGTAAGTCCCCTATTTATAGTTGTTCTCTCAGGATCGAGCTCCGAAATAAACGGAGGAATATTAGGATCGGATCGCGATCATGGGGAGAGATATCCAGGAGCCGATTGCCGGAGTGGCATTATGGCGGCGAGATATCCCGCCCCGATTAGGCTGCGGATGGATAGCTATAGCTTGGGGCCGAGTAGTTATTCTCGGGTGTCAGGTGTGCTGACATGTCCTCGGCTTCGGAGGAATCTTGGTCAAGGCCCATACGCGGGGGTAAGCTCGGTTGGTCCGATGTATAGACGAGTTCTCGGTCTTACATTCTCGGCCAGTACACAGTGTATGTACAAACTTTTCAACACTGCGTGGAAAAACTGCTCTACATGGAAAGTATCTTAATGGCATGGCATGGCAGGCAACAGAAAATTCAAACTCAAGTTCTGCTTTCAGCAGTCTGAGACATGAAATTCAGAAAAATATTGACCTAATGAAGCCAATGCCATCCAAATTGGGATGCAGCTCCTCTGCCGGAATCATCCTGTGTGGGGAAGAGACATAGGAATAAAATAATATTATTTTATTTATGTCTTTTTTTCTCTCATACCGAAATCATCCGATAGAAAAAAGAGACATTGAAATAAAATAATATTATTTATATCTCTTTCTACCGGAGATGATGCAGTTCCATCCAAATTGATACTTGTTTAAGGTTGCAAATCTTTGTCAGCCATAGAAGTTGAACATCTCAAGGAATATAGACTTTGGCCTCCTGGCTCCGGGGGATATGTTTTATGATTTGTTTATTACACTTTTTCTCTCCATTGTTTACGCTCGTCATTTTGCTGTGCTCCACTGTTCTTCACTCTTTTATTGGTTTTTGCGAGGACATCTTATTAGTTTTATAATATATTGGATTTTTATTGCAAAATGGTTCTGAATTTGGGCTTTATCTACTAATATCTAGCAAATAAACGGGCTAGTCTTGAGTTGATTTTGGGCCACCTCTTTTCTGTTGAAATGTTCTGCAGTGCTGCTCATTGTCCTCTAAATTAGGGGCGTTTATTTATACTTTATAAAACGAGTCAGGACCACTCTAACATTTGTCCGAACTCAATCATTGTCCTCTTTACTAAATGCTTCATAAAATGTAACAAATATCTAATAAGTGGAGTTAGCTTAAGTGTAAAGCAAAAATGATTTTATTACATAATGATTACTGTTAGATTCCCTGTCCTTCAATTTCAAATGAAACATAGGATAGGACAACCAATTTATGCACAAATATAGGAACATATACAAGAGCCAGCATCAGTGTTTGTCTATATATATAGCTTAAGTTTTACTCTTTCTATTCGTCACCATCTTCAGGTCTCATGTTCGAAGTACAAAATAATAGCTACATTGGTTCATGGAAATTTCGTTTTATACAGGTTTCAATCAAGTGGGTCTTTTTGTACTGGAGGAAGTTTCCTTTGCCATTCTTCCTCTCCCAATAAATTCTCATCCCAACAAAAAAAAATGGTGAAACATAAAACAAAATTGATCTTAGAATCATTGTAGCAAAATGAGCAGGTGTCCCGGGTTATATTCTGATATTGGGAAGAAGGCCAGAGGTTTTATCAACTAGTTTTTTTTTTTTTTTTTTAATCTTCACTGGAATGAATTCTGAATCATATTTGGATCATAAAGCTACCTTCCATGTAACACAAATTTGTTTACTTTTGCCTTAGGTGTTCTTCACAAGGACTATGCTAAACTATCACCAATTCACTTTCACAACCAATCCATAGACTGGAATTTAGACCTCTCTTGTCAAGGTATTGTGGATATCAACTTAATTCTATTTTTTCCTTTTTACTTCTGGTTGAAACAAGTTTTTTTTTTCTTTTTCTTTTGTTCTTATAATTTAATGTTATTTTGGTCGAACTTGTTTGAAGGAGCCAATTGATACGCATAACAAATAATAAACTAACATTTTAGTCACTAAAAAATTTTCCTGATCACAACTTGGTCCTTATTTCAATTACTATCACGATTTAGTTCTTAAATTTTTTTAAACTAGTTTCAGGTTACTCAAAGATCTATTTCTTGTAGGGACTTATGAAGTGAAATAAGTTTAAATAATTCAAGTGCTAAGGTGAAATTACTGAGTGATTGACATTTTCAATGATTAAAAGAAAAACATTTTACTCCATAACATATAACATTTAATGATTTTACCCACATGTACAGTTTCTGAAACCTTCATTTTTTTTTCCTTTCTTTTTTAGTGAACTGATCTTCATTTCATTTTATTAGTACTATTTACTATTTAACTTCCACTAAGGAAACCAGTCAGTGACTCACATAGACATAGTTATGTAGTCATATAGTCTTGGTATACAATCTAAGCGTAGAAATATATGGCACCAGTAAGTACTCAAAGATGTCCACAACATGAGAGCAATTTCAAATTCTTAAAGAATTAACTACTTCTGCTGCTGTATCTGTAACAGTAGAAGAAATCGTACCTGGATTCAGGAGCCTTTTCAAATGTACCATACCTGATTCCGGGAAGGTAAAACTGGTTTTTACTTGCATATATACTATAGGAATCATCTTAAATAGTTGTAAATTTTTATTTTTTTAATTGCATCTAACTATGTCCCAAAATCAAAAATGAATTGATAACAGGTGGAATTACAATACTTGAAGAACTACACTGGGATTACTGGATGCATTGGATTACTAGGAAACCCAGAAGGAGGATATGAACCTGTTGTAAATTTCTCGGGCATCATAGGAACAGGCATTCTGTCCTTGGGAGCCAATGTTGCTTTTGACATATCAACAAGGACAATCAACAAGTTGAATGCTGGCTTCAGCTTCAACAGTGCCTTCCTTGTTGCCTCCTTAACCTTGTAAGCTATACTACAAGAAGTTGAGACTATTTATCAGAAATTGTACAGGAACAAAAATTTACATTTATGCACTAACTTGAGAATTTGATCTCTACATTGTTTCTTTCTTCAAGCCCTGAAGTGATTGTGTCATGCTGAAGTTTGGTGTAATATGCAGGGATGACAGGTTTGACACTCTAAAAGCCTCCTGTTATCATGAAGTGAACCCCTGACCAAGACTGCCATTGCAGCAGAGGTGAAGCATAGCTTGTCAATCATGGAGACTGGTCTCACCATTGGTGCCCAGCATGCATTCTTTCCACAAACGTTGGTAAAGGCTCGATTGGACACATCTGGCAATGCAGCTGCTCTTATTCAACAAGGGTTCTGGCAGAGATTTTTTATAACTATGACTGGAGAAATGGATTTTGGGGCCACAAATAAGCTTCCCAAGGTTGGAGTCTCCATGGCTCTAAGATAAGCCTTCGCCTCCATTTTAGAGGTTGTTGGATGTAAGGAGACTCTCAAAGATATCACGAACTGGATGAAATTTTTCATTTTTTGCCATCCATTTTCTTCAGTATTCAAGAACAATATGAGTGCCATGTCTAGTTCTAGTCATACACAATTTTTACGAATAAAATTAAAATAGTAATAGTAATATACATCTATTTATCAGTTTTACCAATTTAAGTTTAAGACTTCTGCACAGATAGCTCTGTCATGTTACTTCCATCCTTTACTTGCTTTTTGACAACTCTATCGTTCCTAAAGGAGGAAGCAAGTATCTATTTTCTTTATTAAAAATTGAATACTGAAATGCAAACAAACCTTCAGATTCTGACGGAAAATGTTTTAACATTACTTCCTTGATAAAGACAGTGACGACTCGAAGCATATTTTTTTTTTTTTTAGAAAATGGGGTCTGGTTTGCAACAAAGAAGAGAAGAATAAGTGACATGCGCACCATCCAAGACGTGTAAGAACACTAGGCTTTAGGTTCGATTCGCCCCCACCAATCTCTCCTCGTAGATTGGATGCAACAGGTGTAACCGGCGAATCCCCTTCAGGATACAATGGAGAACTTTGGTTTGGTTTGCACACCCTAAACCAAGCGTATCGTCAATGACATTTTACAGAATAATAGTTTCCTTAAATCTCTCAATGCATTCAGGGAAGAAAGGACGTGATTTGGCTTGCAGAAGTTTAGCCAATTTCCAGACATCATTCTGCATGCACAAGTGGTTCTATTTATAGACCAACTTATGCCTCTTGGTGAATGAAATAACCTTTCATGTATTTGAAAGAATGATTGCAATCTTTCATGAATGTACACTTGATGAATGAACACATTTAATCATGAAAAAACACACCTATTAGGAAATATTTAAAAGCCATGAAGAGACGCACCTATTGGTGTCCTTCAACCTCTTTCCAACTTGGTGTCTTGGACTTCCATTATTTTGGAAATCCCTCACAATCCCCCACCATTTTCAAAATAAACCCAAATCTCATTATTCCGGAAATCGCATGCTTTCAGACAAAGGTATCTTGGGGATCGGATTTGAACCTTCGCTTAGCAAGCCATGGTTGCACTCATCCCCAAATAAAGTGATAGACAAGCTTTGAACCAAATATTCATTAGAACAAGTGTCCATGACTTACACATGAAATCTCGGTACCATTGAACGACGTGATAGTGTGACACATTTGGTAAGGTCTTGTGTCCTTTTCATGAGAGCTTATAGAGTCAAGCCCTTAACTCCAAGAAACGGCCCCACTTCACTCTCATATAGGTGGACTTTACCAAAAGCACCCCCATAAGTTGGGCACCTCAGCACATATATGCTATAGGTCCATTAAGAGCAAAAGCTCACCCTTTTCCTTTTATGTCCTTATGGTATCCATGTACTTTTAAACTTTGGGATGTATCTATTCGTCAAGTACTTGCAATCACTCTTATAGTGTACTTTGACCCATTGAACTCAAGACTTGATGCTACTCAAGTGTGATTCGGGTTTCCACCATTGATGATCATGTAGATATGGGCTCGAGTCTCATCCCTAATGATGTTTTTCAGCATCATATCACTTGTCAGTCCCTTCGTCAAAGGATGCTAGATTTCTTTCCGTCTTATAAAGACCTTGGATATTACCCCATTTGCAATTAGTTCCTCGACATAACTACTTTCCATTATAAACCTGGCTATATGCCCCTGATAGTATTGACTTACTATCCCATTGTATGGATACTGACGCCATTAAAATTGGTATCCCATACAACAAATTTCTAAGCCATTCGATCTCTTTATTAGTGCTGCCAATGCTATGAATTCTGCAGTCATGGTGGAACTGACAATACCATCTTATTTCTTGAAACCCCAAGAAATAGCACCCTCACCATTTGTGAAGATTCAACTGCTTTTTGAAGCATGGTCTTCTGTATAATTCACCCAACTGGCATCCGTGTAACCTTCTAATACTGAAGGATACCCATTATAGTTCAAACTATAATTCATTGTCCCCTTCAAGTATTTCAATACTCTTCGGACAGCATGCCAATGGTCTTTGGTTGGATTACTTGTATACCTACTTAGTCTCCCTACAGCATATGCAATGTCTGGTCTAGTACATGTCATGGCATACATTAAGCATCCAATTATTTTTTAGTATTCAAGTTGTGCTACAGGACAACTTTTATTTGGTACTAAATTAGTGTTATGATCAAAAGGAGTAACACTATCCCTTTGACTTGGAATTGAGTTAAATTTATTTCCTTGAAATATCAAATCCCCAAACTCAATCACTGTTAGTAACAGGATGAGTCACTAGATTCCATAACCATGAATCTATATGCTTTGCTAATCTTAGTTTAGCCCGGGAACACACATTCAATTCCCTTTTCACCTAATTTCTTTCTTTTGGTTCAAGAACTTTTACTATTGTCCTACAACCTCGAACTTTGAACAATTTTGAGAATGGGTTTTCTGTTTTCCAGAGCTCATATGGGGTTATCTTGTTCCTTTGTTTGGAACCCTTTTTACTATCTAACAAGCCTCCAACATGGCTTCTTCCTAATATTATTTTGCTAGACCATCACAAGATATCATGATTTTTACCATTTCTTCCACTTATCATATTTTTCCTTTCAGCTATACAATTTGATGTGGGGAATAAGGTGTACTTGTTTGGTCAACTATTCTAGTAGACTCAAAGTAACTAGGGTTATAGAATTATCCTAATCTTATAACTCCTAAACACTTAGTAAGTGTCTTATGACAAACAACTTCAATTTATCCACACTATATAATAACATACATAAGCATTAAAATTTATGAGTAATTGAAAATACTTTTAAATTTTCCTTAACTTTGTTAACTAACAAACCGTTCATAACCAAGTTATAAATATAACATTTATAATAGATCAGAGACATAAATAGTATTTAAGAACATTCATTAACGTAATACATTTCCTTTAAATATTGTGTAGGGGACACATTTTTTCAAAAGCCACCAAACAGTTATAAAAAGGATAATAAATAATATAGTTAACGAATTCTTTTATGGTAATCTGTTTGGCCTGATGGCGAACACACTATCTTGCCTTTCCTTGCGTTGCAAGTTCAAACCCAGCGGACGCAACATTTCAACTTTTATTCATTTTTTCGTTAAAAAGAATAAGGCAGAAAATGTTCAAACATGAGATTTGAACCTGACTGCTATAGGGGCGCTATTGCCACCAGACCGACACTTTGTTTGGTCAAAGTATGCAACCGTTAAATTATTTGAATCAAAGAAACGCCTGCACAACACCTGCCTGGGTCACCCAGACTCACTTTGCAGGAAACCGGGTTTCCACAATCCATTCGTGAACCACATCCATTTTTGGTACTTCAATTCTATCATAAACTTATTTTCATTGTCTTTACATTTTGGATTCATGTCTAAATATGTTCAAGGATAAATCTAGATGTTTGCATCATAGAAAATAACGAAAACAATGATCTATTCATTTTAGATTTTCTATAACATTTCTTCATGAACATACATGTCCATTCTAACAACTTAGAACACTCCAAAACATTTTTAATTTCTAAATAAACAAGAAACAATTCTCTTCTTATATTCACAAAATCATACACTCATGATATAAGATTGTCTACTCTAAAAATAATTATATCTTACATTGATTAAATCCATTAATGCATTCATTTGATATGATCATTAATATATTAATACCTTATCAACATACATCAATTTACATGCATGTATCATAAACCAAATATATTAATGAGTATCAAAATTCACATACTTGATTTTGTTCTAAATCATGCATCTAAGGCTCTAATACCACATGTTAAAACTAACATAAACAAACAATGCCTTTAGGATTAAACAGACATAAATTTAGAATACCAAGCATATCATATCATAGAAAGTAATTGTGTAGCTTTCACCATGGTCACAAACAAACATGTTTTTGAGGAAGCATATGAGTACTCATCTCTCCTTGTTGTAAAAAGACCATGCATTTCTTTCTCCCAATGAACAAAGTTTTCACCTTCAAACATATCCACTTTGACAATGTCAAATGTCATCTCCTTCAATGTTGCAACCATTGTTATACAACGAAATTCGAACCTAAAGATTGTTAGAAAATTGGGTCTGGTCTGCAACAAAGAATAGAAGAACAAGTGACATGCGCACCATCCAAGGCGTGTAAGAACACTAGGCTTTAAGTTCGATTCGCCCCCACCAATCTCTCCTCGTAGATTGGATGCAACAGGTGTAACCAGCGAATCCCCTTCAGGGTACAATGGAGAACCTTGGTTTAGTTTCCACACCCTAAACCAAGCGTATCGTCAATGACATTTTACAGAATAATAGTTTCCTTAAATCTCTTTGCGCATTAAGGAAAGAAAGGAAGTGATTTGACTTGCAAAAGTTTAGCCAATTTTCAGACATCATTCTGCATGCACAAGTGGTTCTATTTATAGACCAACTTATGCCTCTTGGTGAATGAAATAACCTTTCATGTATTTGAAAGAATGATTGCAACCTTTCATGAATGTGCACTTGATGAATGAACACATTTAATCGTGAAAAAACACACCTATTAGGAAATATTTAAAAGCCATGAAGAGACACACTTATTGATGTCCTTCAACCTCTTTCCAACTTGATGTCTTGGACTTCCATTATTTTGGAAATCCCTCACATTTTTCATTTGTTCAAAAATTGAAGGGATAATAGCAAAGCACTTATTTAATAATTAGCATGAAGCACTCTCAAATACCATAAAAAAATTCCATATATGCAACTTTCACAATCTAGAAAACTTGTTTATACAGAGACAGTTGATAGTTTAGTTGTGCATCATTCACAATTTAGTAAACTTGTATTTATAGTGATACTAAAAAGACTGAGTGTCTAATAGAACAAGAGCACAGAACACACTGCACAGAAAGACAACCACGGGCATATAACATCACCATACTTAATACTCCCATGGAAACCAGAATCAAGAGTTAGGTGGAGTACTAATGAGATTGAGAACCCTGAAGAAGCCCATCACGAATTTGGCTAGCTACATCGCGAACAGCACCAGGTCCATGTGGAATGAACACAGCAGAAGACTTGGAGGCAGCGCCAATTTCTTTCATAGTGTCGAAATACTGAGTGACAAGGACCATGTCCATGACATCTTTTGCTGTCGTCCCTGGTACGTTAACTGAGAATCCAAGGACACTATCTCTCAAGCCATCCACAATGGCTTGACGTTGGCGAGCAATACCCAGCCCAGAGAGATATTTAGACTCAGCCTCACCCTCAGCTCGCTTAATTTGCAAGATCTTCTCTGCCTCTGCCTTCTCATTAGCTGCAACCCTCAATCTTGCAGCTGACCAAGAAGAACAGTAATAGAAGATAAGCCAATCATGAACAAATGAGAGATACCTCCCCCTTCATATAATATAGCTAACAGTTAATACATAAGCAATACAACACTAAGTTAATATAAAGAAGACCGTCTGATCCATATTATAGAATGACTGTCTATTGAACCCATGCCTAATTAATAATTTCTACAACTAAATTAGATTTAGGATCTAATGCTTTAGAATGAGACCTTGTATAGAACAAGACTACAAGTAGCCATACATAGGTTAGGAGAAGGAAAAACCCAGATATTAGTTAAAAAAAAAATCAGCCCCTTCTACGGAATAAAATAAATCAAGGGGAGAAATTGAAAGTACAAGTCATACTCATAACATACCAGCATGATGTGGGGACACCTTGTGGTCCTAAAAAAAAAAAAAAAACATACCAGCATTGATTTCATTCATAGCCCGCTTCACATGCTCATCTGGCTCTATATCAACAATCAGTGTTTGAACAATTTCATACCCATAAGCTGACATAGCCTGTTAAGACAATAACACATCATATTCAAATTAACATAAATCCACGGTTCACCATATTGGTAAATATCATAAAAAATAAAATAACCTTCTCAAGCTCTTCTTCCACAGCCTTGGCAATATCATTTTTCTGCTCAAAAGCATCATCCAAGTTGAGTTTTGGAACGCTTGCCCTAATTACTGCAATGAGAATAGCAATTTCAACTTAGCTGATAATTTATGCTTAAAACACTTATTGCATGTTTTGATATTGTTAAGCAGTTTAATGGTTTATACCATCGAAAACATAGGCTTGAATTTGAGTCCTTGTATTGCTGAGTTTGTAAAAAGCATCACTGGCCTTGTCTGCCAGGGCACGATATTGAACGGAAGCAACAACGTTGACGAAGACATTATCCTGCAAGCAAATAAACATTAAAACCAATAAACTGTAATTCAATGGAAAAATACAAGAAACATGTAAGTAATAGTATCATGAAACATACAAAGATAACATTGAAAGCATTCGGTACTAGTGAAAGAGACAATCATAGTTAAGCAAAAATAAAGGAATGAAAATAACAAAGACAACAACCAAGCCTTATCCCACTAGGTGGGGTCGACTACATGGATCATACGGCGCCATAATGTTTTATCATGAATCATGTTAATAGTTAAATCATTGGCCTCCAAATCTTTCTTAATAGTTTCTCCTATAGTTTTTCTTGGCCTACCTCTGCCTCTAGCTATTGGATTGCCTTCCACTTGGTCCACTCTCCTTACTTACAGAATCTAAAGGTTTCCTCCATATATGCCCAAACCACCTAAGTCGAGATTCAACCATCTTTTCTACAATAGGTGCTACCCCAACTCTCTCTAATGCTATCATTCCTAATCCTATCACGTCTAGTTTTTCCGCTCATCCAGCACAACATTCTCATCTCTGCTACATAGATTTTACTCTCGTGTTGATTTTTTACCGCCCAACACTCCGTCCCATACAACATCGCCGGTCTAATAGCTGTACGGTAAAATTTTCCCTTTAGCTTATGAGGTACCTTTTTATCACACAAAAAACCCGAAACCTTCCTCCATTTCGACCACCCTGATTGAATCCGATGGTTTACATCTCCCTCAATTTCTCCGTCATTTTGTATAATAGACCCAAGATATTTAAACTGTGTAACTTGTGGTATGTTGTGGTCTCCAACTTTCACCTCTAAGCTAGAGGTGTTTCACCTTTTGCTAAACTTACATTCCATATACTCCGTCTTGCTTCTACTCAAGCGGAAGCCATGTGCTTCTAAAGCTTGTCTCCAAGTCTCCAACCTTCCATTTATATCATCTCTCGACTCTCCAACTAGGACTATATCGTCAATAAAAGCATGCATCGCGGTCTTTGGCTCTTGAATGTGCTCCGTAAGTACATCCAAGACCAAGGTAAAAAGATAGGGGCTTAAAGTGACCCTCAGTGCGAGCCTATGGTTATTGGGAAATCTTCTGTGGCTCCACCCTGCGTTCTCACACTAGTCGTGACCCCCTCATACATATCCTTGATAGCTCGAATATAGGCAATCCGAACACCTTTCTTTTCTAGGGCTTTCCACAAAACCTCTCTTGGCACCCTATCATACGCTTTCTCCAAATCAATGAAGGCCATGTGTAAATCTTTTTGATCCCTTCGATATTGTTCCATCACTCGTCGTAGCAAGTAAATTGCTTCCATGGTCGACCTCCCGGGCATAAAACCAAATTGGTTGTCGGTGATTTTGGTTTTTTTTCTTAGTCTCTGTTCAAGCACCCTTTCCCATAGCTTTATAGTATGACTCATAAGCTTACTCCCCCTATAATTTGCGCAATTTTGTATATCTCCCTTGTTCTTGTAAATCGGAACTAAAGTGCTTCTCCTCCATTCGTCCGGCATTTTCTTTGACCTCATAATCTCGTTAAAAAACTTCGTGAGCCAACTAATGCCTCTATTTCCTAGACTCTTCCATACCTCCACAGGTATATTGTTCGGTCCAACTGCCTTGCCATTATCCATCCTTCTCAAAGCTTATTTTACCTCATACTCTTGGATTCTACGATAAAAAGTGTAATTTTGGTCCTCCTCTCTGATGTCAAGCACCTGTGAGCATGATAAAACTTCAAATCCTTCATTAAATAACTTGTGGAAATAATTCTTCCATCTATCTTTAATATCTTGTTCCTTAACCAAAACTTTACCTTCTTCATCCTTAATGCACTTCACTTGGTCCAAGTCTCTTGTCTTTCTTTCCCTATTTTTAGCAAGCTTATAAATAGATTTCTCACCATCTTTGGTGCCTAAGGATTGGTACAACCCGTCAAAAGCTTTAGTTCTAGCTTCGCTCACTGCCTTCTTGGTCTCTTTTTTGGCCACCTTATAATTTTCCCAATTTTCAGCATTTCTACATAAAGACCAAACTTTAAAACATTCCCTTTTAACCCGAACCTTAGCTTGCACACTTTCATCCCACCACCAGGATTCTTTACCCTTAGGTCCGAATCCTCTTGATTCACCAAGCGTCTCTATAGCTACCTTCCTAATCCCCTTGGCCATCTTGTCCCACATAACATTTGCACTTCCGTTTGCCTCCCAAAACCCTCCCTCCAAAACCTTGTGTTGGAAGATCCTTTGTTTTTCACCCTTCAGTTGCCACCACTTGATCCTTGAAACCTTTTCGTGGCCTCTTCTCTTCACACTCCTTTTAACTCTTACATCCATGACCAAGACTCTATGTTGGGTAGTCAAGCTCTCTCCAGGTATGACTTTACAGTCCAAGCAAATCTTTCTATCCGATCTCCTAATAAGAAAGAAATCTATTTGAGAGCTTGTCACCCCACTTTTGTACGTGATAAGATGCTCCTCACGTTTCCTAAAACACGTATTGGCTATAGTAAGATCGAAGGCAGATGAAAAGTCCAAAATAGACTTGCCCTCACCATTTACCTCCCCTAGGCCATATCCCCCATGCAAACCGTCGTAACCTATAGGTGCCCTCCCTACATGCCCATTTAGATCACCTCCTAAGAAAATCTTTTCACCTAGCGGTATTTCCTGAATTAGGCCTTCTAAATCCTCCCAAAATTTTACCTTGAAGTGTTCTTCTAACCTTATCTGAGGTGCGTAAGCACTAATCACATTAAAGGTGTCTTGTTCCACTACAAATTTTAGGGCAATAATCATGGTGATCGATAAGCATGCAATGACATAAAGTTCTGTTATAATCGAAGTGTCAGACAATAATAAACCTTTGTCTTGGTCTCGCAGCGAATATCCAATTGCTGTAACCGAAGAGAGAGATGACCAGAAAGTCGATTTCCAAGGAACCATGGCATGCAATGGCATCCTGGCTCAAGCACCTCTTGAAATCGTCCAAACCTTTCTTTTATAGCCACTGTGGATTGGTCAACTTGCACACAACACAGAAGATTCCCCATTTGCTTTTAACTGCATATCATCGAAACTTAACAAGATAAAGGATACAAGTAGGAGGGTGACAATTATAGCATGCAAGAACAGAAAGCATCAATTTTGAAATGTATCGACTAAACACTCATAAACAAGTTACATATAGGCAGAAGATCAATCAAGTCTTCACAGAATCCTGCTAACTGCAAATTATTTAACACATTTCAATGATAAAACTGACAAAAAAAATCTCTCGATACCGGTTGAGTCGCAGTCAACAACAGGGGAGAAATCAATGTTCATGCCAATCCACTCCAACAAACCTCTACCATAGTATTTAACTGGTGGATTCATGCAGTAAAAATGAAGCACACTAAGGTTGAAAATGGAAAACTTTTGGTAACTATGCAAGATATCAAGGAAAGATCGAGTGAGTTATTATTCCTACAAAACAAGCTATTCAAAGAAAGGCATACATGATACAACATGAATATACTTGGAAAGTTTAACTTTAACCACAGGAGAGGATGATCAAAATTGTACTTTTTACTGCAGAATTTGAGGTGAATAATTATAAGTAAGATACAGAGGAGATTAGAATGATGCCTCAAATTGCAGATAGGCCTTGAAAGGATGAATTGGGAGAGCTCTTCACAGTTTACTTAAATTATAAGGTAAACAACACCGGAGAGTAGATAAAAAAATGCCCGTTCTACATATTAATCATCACCATAATCTATTAGCATACACATATAATATTAATACAATTATACATTGTGTGACAGAAATTGAAATTTAAAAGCTAAGTGACATGACAAACCAATGAGAGCCTCCGGGAGGAGATTCCAGCTACATATTTGTCATGCGATACAACCTAGAAATGTAGAAATCAAATACTTAAGCATGAAAACACTCGGAGTATAAAATTGTATTTGACTATTTGTTGAATTTATCTGCCGGATAAATAGAATCTATTCCAAAATAGTGATATATAATATATATTAATTAGCGAGATGGAAAACCTTAAAAGAAGCATTTTATTGTAGCAGGTAGAGGACAAAGGAGCAAGAATAGAATAGAAAGCGTTGGATTAAGAGGAAACCAAATGAAGCACTTACACTGAAAACAAACTTTGCTCAAGAAAAGAACCAATCTTCCTTTCTAAAAAACAATTGGCGGAAGAAGCTGTAATTTCAGAGTAGAGAACTGTGGGACAACAGAAGACAGTTTTAAAGAAGCAACTCACCAGCAGCTGCAACGTCACAAAACCGTGGACTGGGTCTCAAAACCATTTAGGCCTTTGGATTTAATGATAGGATAAGGGCGGATAGAATAAAATAATATGATAGGATATGAATAGGATAAGCTATTATGCTATCTGATATTTGATGTCCACCATATAATCAACTGGACAACATTATAATTTAAGTATGAATTTTAAAATTTTTCGTTTTTATTCTAAATGTTTTCATCTTTTATTAGATTTAGTGTTTTTTAATAATTTTCATTATTTAAATTTATATAAAAAGACAAAATTATCCTTGTGATAAAATTACATATAATGTTTTAAATTTTTAAAATATTGTCTAACTAGAATTATTTTTTTATATTTTTAAATATTCATTTTTTGTTTTTAATTTACATATAGTTAAATGATTAGAATAATTTTTTATATTTTAAAGTTTTTAAAAATAATATAAAATATTAAAATTAGCATTGTGATAAAAATAAATAAATTTAAAATTAATTATTAATATTTTTATTATTTTAAATATCTTATATTTTATTATACTTTTTTTTGGTAATCATGTTAAATTTTATTATACTTTAAATTATTATTTTATTATACTTTAATTATTTTATATATTATATATTTTTATATTTTATTATACTTTAAATTACCATATCCTACTTGTTACTAGAAAAAAATACCTTATCATATCCTGTTGAGTGCTAACCCAACCCTCCCCTCAGGATAAAATTTTAACTAAATGGACAAGATAGGATAAGTGACAGGATTGCCTTATCCTATCCTGCTGGTTCACCAAACAACAGTTTCAAATAGGATATGATAGTTTATCCTATCTTGTCTTTCTTATCCTGACTACCAAACGGACCCTTAAATGATAAAGAAAATACAACTTGTATGTCAAAATGTGTTGACATTTATAACCTAATTTATTTGTTTAATGACAATAAGTAAATGTAAGATTTTATATTCTACGGAACTTGCTTGGGAAAGAATCTTAAAAGAGTTGGAGGTTTTAATTCTATTTATAAAATTATACTATAATTTATTATAATTACTAATTACTAATTAAATATATGTCAAAATGAGTTTAGTTTCTAAACACACTGATAGTGTTATATAGTAACAACATTCAATGAAATTTTGATGAATTGACTTTTTTATTTATCTCTCTTATGGTTATTAAATTAAAAGTATATATATCAAAATGTTAATAGATATTAATATAATATTTTTAAACTAATAATATATAATACTTTAATTATATACTCAAAAGTGATTGGTCACGATAGAAATGAATTACGACTCTAGACAAATTTTAGGTTATGAATTCAAATTCTAAAATAAACGTTTTAGGAAAGACTTTATCTAACCATCACTCTCGATTTAAGAGTTGGTATACAACTTTATAAGTAAAGACACACGATAAAAACAAATATCCAAAATCTCACGGACTTACACGAAATGTATATCACACATTGATTCGTGATTGGTCCCTCAAGTTTCGTACAAATTTTCTTATCATACAATTTCTTTGAATTATCATTGCTTCTTTAAAATGATAAATTGATAATGACAACAGTTGACTGGAAATGGGAACCCAAATCAATCGCTATGTAAAAGGAATATAAGAGGCAATTAGAGTGCGCCTTATAAATTATACTATAATTTATTATAATTACTAATTAAATATATGTCAAAATGAGTTTAGTTTCTAAACACACTGATAGTGTTATATAGTAACAACATTCAATGAAATTTTGATGAATTGACTTTTTTATTTATCTCTCTTATGGTTATTAAATTAAAAGTATATATATCAAAATGTTAATAGATATTAATATAATATTTTTAAACTAATAATATATAATACTTTAATTATATACTCAAAAGTGATTGGTCACGATAGAAATAAATTACGACTCTAGACAAATTTTAGATTATGAATTCAAATTCTAAAATAGACGTTTTAGGAAAGACTTTATCTAACCATCACTCTCGATTTAAGAGTTGGTATACAACTTTATAAGTAAAGACACACAATAAAAACAAATATCCAAAATCTCATGGACTTACACGAAATGTATATCACACATTGATTCCTGATTGGTCCCTCAAGTTTCGTACAAATTTTCTTATCATACAATTTCTTTGAATTATCATTGCTTCTTTAAAATGATAAATTGATAATGACAACAGTTGACTGGAAATGGGAACCCAAATCAATCGCTATGTAAAAGGAATATAAGAGACAATTAGAGTGCGCCTTATAAAATGGAGATGCGGGGTATCGATCCCCGTACCTCTCGCATGCTAAGCGAGCGCTCTACCATCTGAGCTACATCCCCATGACGATAACTTTCAAACGTTTTAGTATCCAATGGTTGTATAGGGAAAGAATGTATTGGAATTTAACGCAATAATAAGCAAAGTGATTCAACATATGCTTGCCTTGATTTTCGTTCAATAAAAAAGGATAATTAGGATATAGGATCAATCTGATTTCGAGGATATCATAATTATTAGTTATCTTTGGCAGTGGATTATTTTAAAATTAAAACGGTACATTTATTAAATCAATATAATAATAGACTAGAAGGTAATTAAGTGCATCAATATATTGGTCCATGCATGTAGCTGACTCTCATGGTATAGGTAAATGGGGATGGAGACATGGAGTGCGGGTCACTCTATATCTCTCTCATTGTTTGGGATGGAAGCACAATATGTGTCTTCTACTATCCAAGCCTTGTTGAACATCTGTATTTGTAGGAATTGGCCCAGAAGAGATAATGAATGAAGTTGAGTCCACTAAGCACACACATCAACCAGTAAAACCTCTCAAGGTGATAATGATTCAAGTTGTTACCAAGGAGCCATGGTGTGTGTCCAAAAGCTCCTGTCACCTTATTGATAATGGACACAAGAACCGTGCTGAGGAAGTATCCCATGGCCAGCGAGGCCCATGAAAGTGCTGTGGCTAAAGACCTCATGCTCCATGGTGCCTCAGTGAAGAAAAACTCCATAGTGCCAGCCAATGTGAAAAGATCAGCTGAACCAAGGAACAAGTATTGTAAAGCCACCCAAAGGAATGTTATAGGAAGAGTTTTATCTGAGTCTAACAAACCAAATTTAGCAGCTGTTTTCTTTCTCTTGGTTTCTACCAAGGCTGCCACAGCCATTGCCACAATTGACATAAATAGCCCTGTCCCTATTCTTTGTAGATGTGTAATGCCCATTTCAGTTTTGGTTACTTTTCTAGCAAATGGAACAATCATATGGTCATAGACTGGGGCAAGGATCAAGATGAAGAGGACAGGGAATACTGGTAGAGAAGCTGGTGGAACCTTGAAGTGACCAAGCTTGGTATCCATAGTGGCTGATTGTTGGATTGAGAAGGTAGAGAGTTGAGCAAGGCAACAGTTTAGCATTATTGTGGACATAAATATGGGAAGAATCCTTAATACTATCTTCACCTCTTCTACTTCCTTTACTGTGCATTGTAGCATTGGGTGATGAACTGGTTCCATCACTGCTTTGTTAAGGAATTTAAGGCTTTCTGTTGGAGTTTGACCTGCAGGCACTTCTTTTCCAGTGTTAACTTCTTCTCCCTCAACCATTTCAGTTTTATAGGATGGACTTCTGACCATGCTCATGACAGCATTGGTTGAATTCCCAGCTTTGAAGTTGTTGAAAATTGCTGCAGCAAGAACCTGCCAGTGCCAGCAAATATTCAAAGCAGCTAGCTTGTTAGCTTTTTTTTTTACTAGTCAACTTGAGTAGCTGCAACTTATATTTTAGTATATACCTTGAACATGGTTGTGATGGGGCTTCCTGATGGAATCTTGGTCCTGTATGTGTGTGAACCAAGAAGAAAAACTGGAATGGAGAGCAGTATTGATGCAGTTGAGACACCTAAACCCCACTGCCATCCCTTGTTGTCTTCAATCCAAACCACAAAAGTTACTGCAATCAATGCCCCACATGACAGGCTGAAGACAAAGTAATTGAAAAATGAAGACCTCTGCTTCCTTCCTTCTTGGGTAGTCTCATCAAACTGCTCAGCTCCATGAGCAGGAAGTGAACCTTTGATTCCTCCTACACCCAGTGCCACCAGATAGAGGCCTGCAAATAGCATAACTTTTTCCCCTCCATGAGCTTCCTGGCATAGACTGTTGGTGTTTCCCACATCACAGCTTGGTGGTATGAGTGATGGTATGAAAGCTTGTATTGTGAGCATTAATAAACCCTGTTTCCATCAGGTAGTTTGATGTTTAAAAGATAGGAAGTGACATGATGGAAGTTATAATTCTGATAGCTGCTTGAAAATACTTTTATTATTATTAATTGCAGAATGTGCTTTAATACTTCATTGAATAACTCAACATATTTGATAGATCCATGCTTCTTTGGATAAGTTACTGTATTTTCTGTTTATTTGATAAATTATCAAATTAATTATATGATGTCAGCCTTACATGATTTGACAAATTGGCTCAATTAGAGGTTCATTGACTAGAGATATTGTAACACAGAGAACCTGGTATTGGATCTTGCATCCATGCCAGAACATCAATATGATCAGATTTGTTTGGCATATCATGCTGCTTCTTGTTTTTCATATCTTGTGTTATTTTTATTTTTAGTTTTGAGTTGTGTTCCTGCCGAGACCCGGTTTGCCGGAACCTCGCCGTAAAACATCAAACTAAGGGTGAATGATAGGGGTTGTTTTAGACTATGGCTTGACAGAACGTAATATTCCGGTCCTATGTATCCCGATGGGAATCAAAGCCAGACGTAGTTCTCGGTTCAACCCTTGGCCGTGGTGATCTCGATCTCTTAATTTTGTATCTGACGAATACTAGGGAGCAAGGACTCTCTGATAGTCTCTTGGTCGAGCTAGTTTCTCTAATACGCTTAAGAGAGAGTCACCGGAGTTCAGTGAAAAGTGATTTTCTATCATGGGTACTCCTCCTTTTATAATAGAATTCCCATATCCTTTAGAGATCTGATTTATCTCTTTAAATCTCTTTTGAGATGTGATTCCTTAATTTAAGGGATATTATCTCTTTTAACCAGATAAGGTTAATTTAGATAATATCAGGATTTAATTAAGGATAATATCAATATCCTATCCCTTAATTAGGTGATCTTTTGACTTATTATCCTTAACTTCCGGACTGGGCCGGGTATTCAAGCTCGGTGGTCGGGTTTCACTCTTCGGCCAGTACGCAAGCCCCCCAAGCTTTGAGCTAATAAAGCGTAAAAGCTTTCATGACGTTAGCCGAGCTTAGGACCTCGGTTTCATCTTTTTGTCTTTAGGCTCGGTGAGCAGCTCGGGTGACCGAGCTTGATGCTTTCGGGGTACCGAGCTCTATATCTCGGCTCATACACAAGCCCCCCCAAGCTTTGAGCCGATGGCGTGGAAGCTTTTTCGCGGGAGCCGAGGCTAGCCGAGGTGGAGGTGATTACTTGTTTTGTGCTGACGCCATACTTTCTCGGTTCTCGAGATGGAAAGGAAACGTTACTCTGTGTGACGTGTGGCCTTTGTGGCATTATTTCCGAGATTCGTGGATTGTGGCGTGGCCCTATTTTCTTGCTATGGTAGTGTACATTATGACACTTCTGTCACGTGGTTGTTTTTCATTAGTTGGCGAATGCGGTCAGACTTGAAGGGACGCTTCCCTGCTCTCGTCTGCCAACAACCCTCATTAATTCGCCGAGAGGGCGTTGCACTTTTTCCTATAAATTTGGGCGAGCCTCTGGCACGGGATTTCATCTTTCTTTAAGCCCTAGACTTTTCCTTATTCTCGAGTTCTTTCTGGTCCAAGCATTCATACTCCCTTCAAGGTACGTCATGCTCTTTCAAACTCCCTTAGGTTTGTTTTTTGATTTTTCATCCATGGAGGCTTCATTTGAGGTATCCCATAATGCCTCTTCTGGGGTTCAGATTGTGGAACCTGAACTCCATCTGATTGGGGGCTCTCCCCATTCTTCTCCCTCTTCCTCTCGCGGCGGTGGGGGTGACAGGGTTCTTCTTCTTCTTCTTCTTCTTCTTCTTATTCTAGGAGGAGCTCTGTTGCTCCAGACGCTATTGTTGTTCCCAAGCGTCGCAGACGTGTGTCTAGGATGCCCAGGGTTCCCTACCCAGAAATTACCATTCCTGGGTATTTCTGGGTGAAACCTGATGTTGCTGCATTTCATTCCAATTTTAGGGATTTTGATTCTCTTGAAGCTATGAAACATAAGGTTACAGCTAAACGAGGCATCGTAGAATGCCTTCCTTGTGGTGAGGATGAGCATGTTTTCCTTTGCCCCCTTCATCTGAGCCACCCTTTACATATGTATATAAAACCTTCTTTGAACAAATTGGGCTCTCTATTCCCTTCAGTCCATTCGAGTGCGAAATTTTGCGAGCTATGAACGTTTCTCCTACCCAGCTTCATCCGAATAGCTGGGCATTTCTGAAAGCCTTTCAAATTCTATGTGGCCAGCTAGGAATAGAGGCCACTGCTCTTAAGTTCCTGTACTTTTACCGAGTTCACTTCGGGGACTGAGTTGGTTGGATCTCTCTGAGTGGGATTGAGAGGGGGGTCATTGGGCTCTATAAGAGCTCGTACAAATTTTTCAAGTCGGATTTCTTCAAAATCCGACCTCTAGAGGGTAATGAGTCTGTCTTCTTTGACTCGTAGGGAACCCTAAATTTCCTTTCTACTGGAAACCACACCCTTCCAAATTTTCTGGCTATGACCTCGACTGCATGACCTCTCAGGAGCGAGCTGATGTCGAGGTCCTCAAATTGTGTCCTCGGTCATTGCCTTGTGGAAGGCTTTTAAAGCTTAAGGATTCCTCCACTCGACAAGCTGATTTTGAATGTAAGTAACTTTTTGTTAACAAGTGGTAATTTACCCTGTAGTGTACTTATTTTACTTGACCAATTTCCTTCTTGCAGTGATAATGGGGAAGTTCAACTACAAGGCCCTGATGAAAAAGTCGGCTAATCAAGCAGCTGGCGGATCAGCTATCGCCTCAAACGTTAAGGGGAAGAAGAAGAAGTTTGCTGAAGCTTCTGACTTGAATATTCGTCCTCCGAAGAGGACTCGGGAAGACCTGGCGTCAGAGGTTCCGATTAGAAGCCCTTCTCCCCGGCGATGATTGGAGAGACTCCTGATGCTGCTAGGCGGTCGAGTAACGCTCCCATGGTGACCGATCTCTCTTCGGACACCAAATGGTATAATGGGAACTGCAATCCAGGGATCAGCTCGCTCTGGGGGAACGAGTTCGACCCCGCAGCCCGATCAGGTGGCATCAAATCGTCTCGATGCTCGGCTCTTGTTGGAGCAAGGTCCCGAGGAAAGTATGGAGGCGGCCGCTGCCTATGCTCTCCGAATTGCCTCAATCACCCACTTCTGGAGCCAACAGCTTATTGATAATGTGAAGAAGATGGAGGTGATGAGGGCAGATGCGGATCGAGCCTTGAGGGTGAGAGACGAGCTCTCGCA
The DNA here is from genome assembly GCA_030762895.1 of Sophora flavescens. NCBI lineage: Eukaryota > Viridiplantae > Streptophyta > Magnoliopsida > Fabales > Fabaceae > Sophora > Sophora flavescens. Next base: position 38,657,234 of record CM061068.1, read on the forward strand.
GGCCATGGGCAAGTGTGAGGAGAAAGGTCGGGTCATCGGCCAGCTGAAGGCCCAAAAGATAGAGCTGGAAAGGGGCAATACCACCCTTATGACCGAGTTGGAAATGGAAAGAGCCGACCGGCTCAACCCTTGGAACGTTGTGGAAGGGCTTCTGCCGAGAAGGAAGCTGGTCTTGAGCCGGGAAGTTGCTGGATACCGAGAAGGAGGAGAAAATGAGGATCCGTGCTGATCTGACTGAAGCTGAGGCTTCTATCATGAGGGAGCATGTTAACGGTTTCTCCCGAGCCATGAAGCAACTTCAGCATTTCAACCCGACTGCTGACTTCTCCTATGCTGACGTGGACAAGGATTTTAACCGAGATGGAATCCTAGTTCCATTGGCCGAGCTGGAGTGTGAGGACGAGGAGGCTGTAACTCACGGGGAAGAGGGCGAGGGTCAAGCAGTCGAGGAGGGACCCGAAGGTGAAGTGGGCCCACCTGGTCAATCTGCTATCATCCCTCCAAATGCCGAGGATGACCTTGACTCTTGAAATTGTATTAGTAGGTTAGGAAACATGTAGTTTTTGAGCGGTGCCATTTTTATTTTGAACCCTTATGTATTTGGGGCTGTGCCCCTTTTATTTAATGAAATCACTTGTTTACTTGTGAATCTATTTGCACTTAGAAAATTTTCTAATGCCTTTATAGGCTCGGCACTTCGACCCTGGATCGGTCGATTTTAGCTCGGTCAGCCTCTTTAGGTTTTATATACCTTTATAGGCTCGGCACTTCGACCCTGGATCGGTCGATTTTAGCTCGGTCAGCCTCTTTAGGTCTTTGGCAGTTTTAACGCCGTATTTTTGCCTAATAGCTCAGTAAAAAATGATTTTATTTTATTTATTTTTTTTCTGGTGTGCCTCATTAAAACCTTCTCGGCCAAAACCTCGTGGGAAAAAGACCGAGATAGGAAAAAGAGTGCATCACCTATAACCTTAGCTAAAATAAAACTTAAGGTGGGAAGTGTTCCATGTTCTTGGAACCGACTTTCCTGACAATTCTTCTAGCCTGTAGGCACCATTTCCTAGATTTTCAACTATCATGAATGGGCCCGACCAGTTTGCCACGAGCTTACCCTCTCTGGGGTCTTTTCTCGCGTCATTTTGCAGCCTCAGCACTAAGTCGCCTTGCACAAATTCCCTTGGGTGCAGCCTCGAGTTGTACTTCCGAGTTGTTTTTTGCTTACACAGCTCGTCTCTGATTTTTGCCGTATCTCGAACTTCCTCGACCATGTCAAGCTCAACTCGGAGTTCTTCTTCATTTTTGCTTTGATCGTGATGCTGCCTTCGGAAAGAGAGTTCACCGAGCTCAACTGGAATCATTGCATCGGTTCCGTAGGTTAGTTTGAACGGTGTTTCTCCCATCGAAGATTGTGGTGAGCAATGGTAAGCCCACAGGATGCTTGGTAATTGGTCAACCCAAGCCCCTTTTGACTGTCGTAACCTTCTTTTGAGCTTGTTTAGAATAACTTTATTGGCTGCCTCTGCTTGGCCATTTGTTTGCGGATGCTCAACTGAGGCCACTTTATGTTTAATTCCGAGGTTGGAGTAAAACTCTCCAAGCTCCCTATCGGTAAATTGCTTTCCATTGTTTGTGACAATTGCATAAGGAAGGTCGTGCCTGCATATGATGTTTTTCCATACAAAGCCCTGAACCTTTTTGGCAGTTATCGTAGTCAATGGTTCTGCTTCAATCCACTTGGTGAAGTAGTCTACACCCACCAGGAGGAACTTGACTTGACCTTTGGCAACTGGGAAAGGACCAACTATATCCATCCCCCACATAGTAAAGGGCCACGGCGAGAACATGGAGTGGAGCTATTCTCCTGGAGCACCGGCTATGCTGGTGAACTTTTGACAGGGCTCACACCTATTGGTCCAAGTAGAACAATCCAGTCTCATGGTTGGCCAGTAAAACCCTGCTTGTAGGACCCGAGCTGCCAGAGATCGGCCACCTGAATGCATTCCACAGATTCCTCGGTGCATCTCATCCATTACGTACTCGGACTGCTCCTTTGTGAGGCACTTCAGTAATGGCCTGGATAATCCTCTTTTGTACAGCTCACCGTCTAGGACGGTGTAGTGGCATGATTTCAGACGGATTCACCTCGCCTCCTTTGGGTCATCAGGTAGTTTGTCCGAGGTTAAATACTCCCAAATTGGTGTCATCCAGCCCCGATCATAGTGCTCGGTCATTGTCACTTCGACACTTTTTATGCTCAGCTCGAGGAGGTTTTCTTGAATGAAAGTTCTTAGTTGGCCAGCCCTCTTGGTGCTAGTCAATTTGGACAACAGATCTGCCCTGGAATTTTCTTCCCGAGGTATGTGCTCAATGGAGAAATGCTCAAATTCAGAAATGAGGCTATTAACCTTGCAGAGATATTTGGTTAGTTGGGGGTCCTTTGTCTGATAATTGCCCGAGACTTGTCCTGTTACAAGCTGTGAGTCACTTCGGCATTTTAGTTCCCGAACCCCAACTTCTCTAGCTAACAATAGTCCAGCAATAAGGGCTTCATATTTTGCTTGGTTGTTTGAAGCAGTGAACCCAAACTTTAAAGATTGCTCGAGGATTAGGTCATCAGGTCCCTCGAGAATTATTCCAGCCCCGCTTCCCTTCAAGTTAGATGATCCGTCAACATATAGGAGCCAGATGAAGGACTCTGACCTCGGTTTGGAAGAGAGCTCGGCAATGAAGTCAGAGAGGCATTGTGCTTTCATTGGCCCCCTCGGTTCATACTGTAGACCGAATTCTGACAATTCTACTGACCAAGCTATCATTCGTCCGGTTAGATCAGGTTTCCTGAGTACTTGCTTTATTGGATGATCAGTCTTGACTATGACTTGGTGCGACTGGAAATAGGGCCGTAACCTCCGAGCTGCCATAACTAAGGCGAGGGCCAATTTTTCAATTACTTGATATCGCGTTTCCGCGTCTTTCAGGATCCTACTGACATAGTACACCGGCATCTGTTGCTCCTCCTCTTCCTGGATGATCACTGCACTGATTGCACAATCATTGACAGAGAGGTACAAGTACATATCTTTGTCGAGCTAAGGCCGAGTGAGGATTGGGGGAGATGCTAAGAAGAGTTTTAGATCTTCAAAGGCCTTCTCACACTCTTCAGTCCAAATGAAATCCTTTGGTTTTTTCAAGAGCTGGAAGAAAGGTCTTGCCTTCTCTGCAGACTTCGGGAGAAAGCGGGATAAGGAGGCTAATCGGCCGGCTAGCCTTTGAATTTCTTTCACATTCCGAGGACTTCGCATTTCCATGACGGCTTTGCATTTATCCGGATTAGCTTCGATCCCCCTGTGTGTTAGCATATATCCTAAGAATTTTCCTCCTTGTACACCAAAAGAGCATTTTTCTGGATTTAGCCTCATGTTGTACTTTCTGAGCTGGCCGAAAATTTCTTCGAGGTCGGCAGGGTGTTGGCTCGGATCTTCGGATTTTACCACCATGTCATCAACATACACTTCTAAGTTCTTTCCGATTTGATTGGCGAAAACCTTGTCCATAAGCCTTTGATATGTTGCACCGGCATTTTTTAGGCCGAAGGGCATTACTCGGTAGCAGTAGTTTGCCCCATCAGTCATAAATGTTATTTTTTCCTCGTCGGGTGGATACATCCTGATCTGGTTATAACCTGAATATGCGTCCAAAAAGGACAAAACTTTGTAACCTGAGGCCCCATCCACCAGTCTGTCAATGTTGGGCAAGGGATAGGAATCCTTTGGGCATGCCTTGTTGAGGTCGGTATAGTCAGTGCACATCCGCCATTTACCGTTGGCCTTTCTGACTAATACCACGTTGGCTAGCCAAGTAGTGTATTTCACCTCTCGGATGAAGTTTGCTTTGACCAGTTTGGAAGTCTCCTCGGCCACTGCTCGGCGCCTTTCCTCGCCAAGTTTCCTTTTTCTCTGAGTTACAGGTTTGGCTTCGGGACATATAGACAGCTTATGGCACATAAAGTTGGGGTCTATGCCCGGCATATCCGATGTCTTCCAAGCGAACAGGTCAACATTCTTCCTTAGGACCTCGTGAAGCCTCTCTCTGAGTGAGAGGTCAAGCTGACTACCGACTTGGGTGCATTGTTCAGGATGGGCTCCCAACTGGAACCTTTCTAAAGACTCTGTTTGCTCGGCCCTGGACTCGTACATCTCCGTTCTTGGGTCCAGTTCAAACATGCTGACCGAGCTGGCTGAAGTTACTGAACTGATCGAGCTTACCACCTCTGCTTTACCATCCTCGATATTCTTTGGGACGTCCTGGTGGTGGGTAACCTTTAGGCTGTCAACATAGCATTGCCTGGCTAGCTTTTGGTCAGCCCGGACTGCGATTATCTCTCCAGAGTCGGATGGGAATTTCATTGTCAGGTGTGGGGTAGAGACAATCGCTCCGAGTTTATTCAACGTCAGTCTGCCAATAAGGATGTTGTATAACGTGCTGGCGTCTACAATAACGTACATGACCGATACGGATTTGGAGAGTCTTCCTTCTCCAAACGTTGTTAAGAGGTCTATGTAACCTCGGGTTTTAACTTGCTCCCCGGCGAACCCTACTAGCTTGTCCTCCTGCTCCCTTATCAGCTTTTCTGGAATTTCGAGCTTCTTGAAGGTTGCCAGGTACAGAATATCGGCCGAGCTCCCCTGGTCAATAAGTGTTTGTCTGACCGAAAAGTTGGCCAGCTCGACCGTTATCATTATTGGCTCATCTTGATTTGGATCCACCCCTTGGAAATCATCATTTGTGAACGTTATGGGGGGTCTTGCTCTTGGGGGCCTTCCAGACACTATGTTAACGGATCGGAGAGCTTTTACATGACGCCTTCGGGCCGAGCTCGTCGTTCCTCCGCCTTCAAAGCCTTCCGAGATCGTATTGATGACCCCCCTGATTCCTCCTTCTGACTCCTTGATAGGGGTCCTTTGGTTATTTAACCAGTCTTCGCCCTGATGGTTTCCTCGCAAGTTTGCATCTCGGTCTCGGTAGTCATAACCGTGTCTCCGTCGTCTTCGACCGGGTCGTCGGCCTCCATTGTCATCTCGGCGGACGAAACGATCAAGACGACCTGCTTGTACTAAATCCTCAATCTTTTTCTGGAGTGTTTTGCACTCTTCAGTGGGGTGTCCATAGTTTTGATGCCACATACATTATTTGCTTTTGTCAGTATTGTCCGGTGTTTTGGACGGCCAAGGTAGGGTAAGCAACTCGGCACTGCACACCTCCTGAAGGATGGTTGCCCGGGATCGGTTTAACGAAGTATAAGATTGGTACCTGGGATGCCTCTCCGAGAATTCCCTTACGTTGGGCCTTTGGGTCCTCTGTGAGTCAGACCCCCTGTTTCTTTCTTTATTCGAGGTCGAGCTCTTGTCCTCGAAATCTCTTTCTCGCCTTTTGAATTCCAACATCTCTTCCGAGTTCATGAAACCTGTAGCCTTTTCCTGCAACTCTTCAAAATCTCTCGGTGGTTTCCGAGATAAGTACTCGAAGAATGGACCTGGCTTCAGACCGCCCATGACGGTGTGGAGGCAGAGTTCTGTGCTCATGTTGGGAATCAGGATCTGCTTAGCATTGAAACGAGCCATGTAATCTCTGAGTGATTCATTCCTTTCCTGTTTGAAATTTACCAGTGAGGCCTAGTGCCTTTTATGCCTTCGGTTTGCTGCAAATTGTGCAGTGAATTTAGTTATAAGCACATCAAAGGAATCAATTGACCGAGGTGGTAGATTTGTTAGCCAGGTTAGAGCTGGGTCTTGCAAAGTGGTTGGAAAAACTTTGCACATGACGGCCTCCGAATCCGTCACCAAGTAAACAGAGGAAATAAAGGACTCCACATGCTCGGTCGGGTCAGTGGTGCCATTGAATTTGTCGATGTTAAGGGGCTTAAAATGGCTAGGCATGATTACCTCATTAATGTCATCAGTGAAGGGCAACCTCGGACGCCGGTCCGATGTCCTTCCTTTCTGGCTAGTCCTTTCTGCGTGAGACTTGACTTCTGAAGCCCCTAGAGGAGGTTTAGTTTTGGATGCTCGGTTAGTTCCCCGAGGAGAATGCGCCGGAGGATCCTTCTGGCCAGCCTCGGGTGAGGATTGCTCTTCGTCGGAAGGTGTCAGGGACCTTTCTCTTTTCCGAGCTCTTAAAAGCTTCTGATTTTGTGCGCGTATCTCCTCGTTCTCTTTCTGCAGCTGCTTAAGCTGTTCCATAATTTCTCCCAACCGAGGATTGTCTTCATTGAGGGGGGAGGAAAGATGATTGTCGTGGTTCTGGGCGTTCGAAGCCTCATGGTCCTCATGATTCATGCTGCTCGCCCCTCCTCGCAGACCATTCCGAGTGGTCACCATCAAGCTTTTCTTGTGGAACCGGGGAAAGTTTCACCTCGGCCCCACGGTGGGCGCCAAATGTTCCTGCCGAGATCCGGTTTGCCGGAACCTCGCCGTAAAACGTCAAACCAAGGGTGAATGATAGGGGTTGTTTTAGACTATGGCTTGACAGAACGTAATATTCCGGTCCTACGTATCCCGATGGGAATCAAAGCCAGACGTAGTTCTCGGTTCAACCCTTGGTCGTGGTGATCTCGATCTCTTAATTTTGTATCTGACGAATACTAGGGAGCAAGGACTCTCTGATAGTCTCTTGATCGAGCTAGTTTCTCTAATACGCTTAAGAGAGAGTCACCGGAGTTCAGTGAAAAGTGAGTTTTTATCATGGGAACTCCTCCTTTTATAATAGAATTCCCATATCCTTTAGAGATCTGATTTATCTTTTTTTATCTCTTTAAATCTCTTTTGAGATGTGATTCCTTAATTTAAGGGATATTATCTCTTTTAACCAAATAAGGTTAATTTAGATAATATCAGGATTTAATTAAGGATAATATCAATATCCTATCCCTTAATTAGGTGATCTTTTGACTCATTATCCTTAACTTCCGGACTAGGTCGGGTATTCAAGTTCGGTGGCCGGGTTTCACTATTCGGCCAGTACAAGTTAGGTTGAGGATTTAAGAAGGGCACCCGTCTGGTGGGGCAAGCACTGTACTATTCAGTAGTCTATCAAAATCTTGACCATATGGTCCTCACATGCCTGTTACGATTTTCAGTACTTCATATAATTGGAATTCTTCTAGAATTGACCTTCAAGATATTCCAGTGGTGATTCCCCTGATCCTATATGATACTTACCTACCTAGAAGCATAAGTCTTCCTTCCAGTTCCACATATTATACATGTGATTGATAAGGGTTTTGTTAATGCTAGTTAACAATCTAAGTAAGTTGTGAAATATTTGCTTATCAAAAAAAAAAGTTGTGAAATATTTATTATTATTTTATAATATTTTTAATAAAAAATCATTAAATACCACTGGCTAGCATGACATGAAATAGAAAGAACATTTGACAGAAGGAACTTACCATGAATTCTATTGCAGCACTTATGAGAAAGATAGAATAAGTGGTGAAAAAGGAATCGGCCAGAAGTCCACCAAGAATAGCAAGGAGGAAGGCTGTTCCCATGAAGTTGGTGACAATGTTGGCAGAGGTGGAGGGGGAAAAGTGTATTAACTTGGACATGTATAATACAAGGTTGCTTGCAGTGGCAAGATATGCTAGGTTCTCCAATACCTCCACAACTGTGCTTTGCCATGTGGGAAAATTAGTTAGAATATATATGTGTGTGGTGCACCCTTAAAACATCTAGTAACTTTGTACGGGCAAAAAAGAAATTGATTAAAAGAATACTATACAATTTAAAAGAATTACATCAAGTTAGTTAATTAGAATCTCTTGGTTTCTAGATACCTGATATAACATTGTGGTTTTCAAATCAGATAATTAAACACAGAAAATGTGTTGAGACTGTACTAACCCAAAACAAAGGAGGCAGCAAGCATGCCACCATGATGTCCTTTTATGGCTGGTCTGTTCCTCCAATCTACATACCCTTCCCATACTTGCACCCGTCCTTCTTCCTATTACAGTTTTCTCAGTGGCGTTAAAACAAACTAAAGAAAACAGCTCTATAACTATACTATAAAATAGAATAAACTAACACTGGAAATTATACCATCTCTAACTTCTATTGTACTCTTATTTTTTAATTTGGTTGGAGGATCGAAAGTGCTTTCTATATATCAGATTTGAAGTGATGAACGGCCGGCATTGTATTTTATAGGTGAGGAAACGGAATTTCTGATACAAGAGGAAAGGTCTAGAGACTTTACGTATCTTCCATTGTTGATGTCGACAGTTTCTACCGTTAATTACCTGTCTCTTTCTTGGTTTTCTCTCATTTGTTCACGAGAGCAAGGAGGTCAAGGTGTTAGGAAAAAGTCATTAATATCTCTGATTAAAAGTAGTAAATTAGGAACTAACTTTTCTTTCTATATTTGTATAATGTTCTAGCTTCTTCTATATGTTTCCTGCTTATATTGATGCTTTGCTGATAGATAAGATTCGGTTGTGATAAATGGACATGCTAATGATGATAATGAATCCAATTTGATTAAAAAAAATAAAACATGAGGTGGTGATCATAGATGATATGCATATTGGGAGTTGAAGGTGGCGTTAGATAATTGCATGAAGAAACCATGCAGTGTTTGTTTTGTCACCACATTTAGCAAGGAATATGGACATTAGAGCTTCAAAAGATAAGACAAATTTAAGAAGCAAGTGGGCAATATAATTGAAAAAGGTCATAATTGTATGATGTCAAGTGTGAAGGTAAAGTTAGAGAGAAGCTTTTAAAGCATGCCCTCCCAGAAGCTCCCATTTGCCCATATAGTGACTAGTCCACCTTGTCTTTATGCTGATATCCCGACAAATTACTTAGCATCTCTTAAGTTAACCATCTTCTATGACCAATCCTTCCTGACCAATAGAAAAGAAGGGACCATTTTTAAAGTGCAATACTTAATATCCTTAATGTTTGAATTTGGGCACGTAAATTGACAGTAAGTATGATTTGTAGCTATCAAGGCCATTGAAGGATTTTGCAGGCCACGTGAACTTTGTCTCTTCTTTAATTTCTTAAGAGAGCTTTCAATTAATTTGAACAGGACTGGAGTGTGGATCTTCTCTCTGAGGCCATTTGAGCGAGCACTAGTATCCAAGGTTTTAAATATAGATCTGAAACCGACGTATTGGTTTCGACGGTCGTCGAAACCACGTCGCGACATTAATTATAGTCGCATCAACCCCATTTTCTCATAATATCCGCAACGCAACGCAACGTAACCGCAATTTAAAACCTGGCTAGTATCTACTCATTATATGGTATTCCTTCCCTGCTGGTTAGAGTAACATTTTTCTGAGTACCGTCTTTTCTAGGCCATGTGATGAGTACCCCTCTATCCTGACCTTGATCATAAAAATATGTGGATGTAGCTCAAGAGAGTAATGTGGAATGCTGATCCATCTATATATGAGGTCTCCAAGTTGGGTGGCTATAGGAGCCCCTGATCAGCCATTGGTCCAACTGCCTCGTACCACCATTTACCCCATTATTTGTCAGTGATATGTAATAGTTCCACTTTGTTTGTGTTTGAATATTAAACAAGGTCCCATTGAATAAAAGTTAGATTGTGGGCAAACAGTAGCATTTTGACCTTGGAAAATAAAAGAACATGAGTAGCATACAAGTATACAACTATTGTCTTCCTATAGTTTAGTTTTTACTTCTTACTTCTAGCAGAGAAAAAAAAAATTGGGCCCTGTCAATGCCATCTTTCCTTTGAGTCCATAACAAACACGGTGTAGTGATGGCAGGATGTTCTTGTGGATAAGTTAGTAATAAGAGATCAAATAATTAATAAAACATGAGATATTGATTGACTTTTGAGTTTTTTTTGGCGCAGTACGGAAAGGCAAAACAAAGAGAAAGGAAAAGAGAAAAACAAAGGAAAGATCTAGAGCCTCATAAAGGAGGCTCCACTTGCATCTGCCATCAACAAAAGCTCCATCTCCACTGGAGGAGAAATGAAGAGCTTCCTCTCACCGTCTCCGCTCGCCGCCAGAAAATCAACAGTAGAATTTCCTTCACGAAGCACATGACCAAACTGCACGACCCACTCCCTGTTGATGAGTTAATTTTTATCATTTTGGAATTTTATCCAAACGAATATATCTTTGATGAATTAGAAATGATAATGTATCTAACATCCAATCAAAGTCTTTTATTCGAAGACTGCTAATCAAGTGTTGTGTGAGTATCAAGAAATCAATCGCTGCTTGTTTAAGGTTGTCACTCAGATCATAAGGCTGATTATTGATAGTTGAGGCCCTTTTGGGCATATTCATATTTCCCTTACTGTATCAATTCTGTTAATATGTTTCTTGTACTCTTTCGGATACTAGTATTTGCACCTGTGTCCAGCACGGGATAAAAAATTGTCTAATATCAATATGAATTATTAACAATATATAATATATAATCATTTAAAGTTTAATAAATTGAAACATATAGAAGAGGAAACTGATTGATAAATAGAATTCACAGAATAGTCAACTTGATAATTTAGATAAAGGTTTAGTGAATCGAAAAATTCAAGATAATTTAAAACAATATTAGTCTTGTCTTTCATAAAAAGGCTCCAAACATTTTTTTGTATTCGCATGTATTGTTTTCTGATTTGCAACAACCACTTTCAATTCAATCTTGCCCCCTTTACTCTGCTTGTTTTTCTGTTAAAACTGTACCCAACCCTTCGTCACAAACGCTTCTTTTTTATTCATCTTAATAGTGCAACTGACTGGCCTAGAGAACAATGCCTCTTTAACAAACTGAGCAAGCAAATTCTATAATTACAAAAGTATATTTGTTAGTATAATTAGCAAAGATGTTGCATTAAAACACATTTTCTATCTTAAAAATTTATTTGATTTATTTTTCCTCTTTTCCTTGTGCAAGTTAACAATTTTTAGAATATATTTTTATCTATCATATTATTATTTTTTATCTCTCTTGAACATATATTTGATATCATCTTTTCCCCGTGTAAGTTGTTTTTTTAGGAAATATATTTATCTACCTTATTATTTTTTCGCTCTATGAAAATCGTTTTGATTTTTTTCTCCTTTTTTTGTGACGTGCAAGTTAATCATTTTTAAAAAATATATTTACCTATTATATTATATTGAAACATAAAAAAATAGAAAACAAATATAAGAGATGTGAATAAAATAAACTACCAAACAATTTACCTGTAAAAGTTATTGTTCATATAAAATATTGAAACTCCAAAATGCAAAACTGCATTATCAATAACAAAGATATTTATCTCATACTTTTTTGTTTTTCAAATTCTAATAGCTTAAACTCAATAAAAAATAATTGTGGATGGCTACATGCATATTAATGGAACTTCACATTTTGACCTCTTCCAACCGTTGTTCTTATATTTTTTGGAAGCCTTTCACAGTTAACTATTGTGTTGAAAACAAAATGGTTTTGCATTTAATAATCTCTAAGTTTTGATGCTAACAAAAGGATTAAATTTGCTTGGCAAAGTATTAGTTGAGATCTAACATGTGCTTTCAGTTATGCAGGAATATTTACATATAAGAAACAAGGGATAAGTTCTAATTGAAAAATACGTGTCCACCTCTGTAGATGAGCTGCTCAAATACTTTGCTAAAGTTACTTAGTTATTTAATTAAGTAGACTAATTTTCTTGAGTAGACGAGGCTCTAAATATTTGCTAGATGAATACCTAAATAACTTGTTAGGTACAACAAGTCCAAAGACTTAATAATGAGCGCGTCCATCTTGCCACGTAAGCAGACGGAAGTAATTAGTTGAAGTAAATGAACTGAAACATAAAGTAATCTGTTAGACGAGCTCTAACCGCCACATCACTAGACGGATATCTTTATAACTCATTAAGAAATAGCAAGTCCGAAGACTTGTTAGACAAAAGGACATGCCACGTCATCAGACGAGCAAAATATAATTTTGAACAGACTTTGTCTCTCTTATAACTAAGTAGACGGAGTTCTTTTTAGACGAGCTCCATCCTTGTTATGAAGTAAATGCAATCCTGAATCTCTTGAATTTATTTCAAATGATTGATATTTATTTCAATAGAATATTTGTTCTTCATATTTGTTTTATCTGCTTTAATGTTTCAACTTGTTATAAAAGAAACATAGTACAATCAAGAAATGCAAAAAGCAGAATCGTACAATAAGATACTGCAAAACGATCTGTACGATGACAACTCTATGACTGAAAAAGCTGGATTATACACAAAAAAGGAACAACAAGTACTCAAGCTGCAATACTCAGAGGAGTGAACCTCCTATTTCATGCTACCTCGAAAACCAAGAGTACTATTCAGCAATGCCACAATCAAGCTCTCAGTCACAACGGATATCATGCATTAAATGCTATCTCTAAACAGGATTATTCAAAAGTAACCGTTGAAGAAATACAAGTGAAGAAGAAGGTCACTATAAATTGAAAACCTCAGATACTGAAGGACAACTCTTGCCTGCACAATCTTGCTAGCTGAACTTTTGCCAATAGATAATTACTCATTCTGATATTCTTTCAAGAGCAAGAGTCTGTATTCTTTAGTTTGAATATTGTTGTAATATTCAACTGATCTTAAACTATCATACTCTCACACGTAGTGAGTTAAGAAGATCAAACATTAAATCTCTTTGTTAGAGTTGAGCCTGAAGAGGCTTGGTAAGAAAGGAATACTTGTAGCCTGGAGAGGTGTTGAATACTTGGTTGATAAATCCTTCAAGTCGAAGGGACTGGACATAGCTCTTGGTTGGAAGAGAGTGAACCAGGATAAAATCTCTTGCGTGAATCTTCTATCCCTAAACTCTTCAGTTTTATTTGCTTATACTAACTGTGGGGTTTTGATATTGCTTTTGTTAAAGTCTTTACAAAAAAGGATCTTTATCCTTGTGTGTGCTTCTGTTTCAAATCTCTTTGAGTGCAAAAATGGTTTTAAAGGTTGTTTTCGAAAATTATTAACAAACACAATACAACCCCCCTTCTTGTGTTTGCCTGTGTCAACTTCAGTTGGTATCAGAGCTCAGCCTCGAAAGGGTTGAGCATCTAACAAGTGCTGAGGGAGTACGATCCAACAACCATGGATACAGAAGGGCAAGCTATCAATAGACCTCCTCTCTTTGATGGTTCTGATTATGACTATTGGAAGAAGAGGATGATGGCTTTTTTGGATGCACAAAGTCTAGACATCTGGGAGCTCATAGAAACTGGTTATACCAAACCCAGAAATGAAGATGGAGCTGCTGTTGCTCGAGCAGACTGGATAGCAGATCAAAAGGCAAAGCATCAACTCAATCTTCAAGCTAAGCATTATTTGATGTGTGCCATCACCAGATCTGAACATGACAAAGTTCACAGCTGCAATACTGCTAAAGAAATCTGGGATACTCTTGCCCTAGCTCATGAGGGTTCCTCAAGTTAAGGAATTCAAGATCAGCATTGTAACATCCTAAAAATTCAAATATAATTATTTTAATAAAAAAAGGGTAGTATAAGAGTTTATTATAATTGTTTTCTTTATAATAAAAATCCAGTGGGTTCCACAATAATGTAAAATTGATTTTAAAAAAATAAAACATAAATTAATTAATTAATTAAGAAACCTACGTGAACAGCACGTAGGATTCTTTGTTAGCAATATAAAAAATTTGGCTTTAGCCAAATTGCATGTTTTCTTTTAAAAAAAAAAGAAGGATAAGAACCTACCCTGAACTAAATTATTGCAGTAATAATGATAGGAAACATAAGCATATCAAGGCCCGTGCTGTGTTACCCATTATACATAGATAGTTTGTGTGTTTTAAGCTCAATTTCGCATAATATGACTAGTTACCTAACTTCGGATGGATATTTCGTAACCAAAGAGAAGTTGTTTGAATTCGAGATATGCATGAGAAATATATCCCTGTCTCTTAGCTTTCCATAGACACCAAATTCGTCCAAATTGGATTCTTGTAACTCAAGTTATGACCAAATTCGTACACATTATTCATGTTCCAGCTCCAGAATCATTTTTTTTAAAATTCTATCCATGTTTTGACTATCTAAACGTCGGTTTCAGATTTTGTGGTCTTCATAACAGTTGTAGATAATTCTTTTATCTTTCCAACGATATAAAATTTATAATTTTTGATTGTCTATAACTCAAGATATGTGCGAAATACAGCATCATATGCAGAGTAAGCGGGCTTAGCGCGTTTTTACACGTTTTGGACTATTGGGGGCTCTATAAATAGAATCTTAACACTCTTAGGGTGTGTTTTTGAACCCTAATTACACCTAGAAACTCAAAAACGGCTAATAAGAGAAGAAATTCAAGGATTAAGAAGAGATAGTTGTGGAAGAGGGAGTCTAGGAAGAGGAAGATGATGATAACTCTTGGCAAACGTTAGGATTCACAGTAGGAAACGCTTAGAGCTATTTGGAGGTCTTCAAGAGGTGAGTAACAATACTTTTATGAAACCTTTCCATGGTGTGTATATATATATATATATATATATATGATATATATTTGTATATATATATATGATTGTTTTGTTGATAAGGGATTACCATGTGGTTTTAGGAGTTTTCAATTGACTTGATGCATATTGTTAGTAACCTAAATTCTAAAATTGGGGTTTTATTTAAAAGGGGAATTAATTGATTAATTGATGTTGTAACGTGCTTATTCATGTATGATATGTTGTGATATTCATGATTGTTTGTTATTGGTGGAAGTTTATGTGTTTAAAATTGAGGGAAATAGTTTGTTACATGTATTAGACATGACATATTTGAGTTATAATATGTTGTATGATGTTTGCCGCAATACCACTTATGATAGGGGTATCGAAAAGTAATACCACCGTGATGAGGTATCGAAAGTAACATCCACATATAATTGGGATGTCGAAAAATAGCAATACCGCCTAAAAAGGGTATCGAAAGTAACACCGCCACACGTTGGGGTGTCGAAAAGGGAGAAATATCGCCATGTGCACATGGGAGGTATCGAAATAGAAATGTCCCCGACATGAGGGTGACATCGAAACATTCCTCATGAGTAGGGGTGGGAAATGGGACGCCATTGTCATGTGATGCGTGAGATTTATGGCATGCCGGCAAGAGACTAGTTTAGTTATGAGACCTTCGAGCCACTTGGATTAATTTAGAATTTACTTGGTATGTGGAATGTGATACATTGAGACGAGTTGACTTTATGCTATATGCATTTGACTTGATGAAATTTTTGTTGTTATTAAAAGTATTTTTTATATATTATTTTGGGAAATTAGCGGATACCATGGACAGTTTTTTCCGGTTACCGCACCGACTGAGAACGACACTATTTTCGAAACATTTTATAAATGTATTGTTGTGCACTGGGATTTTATATCTCATTATAAGTGTTGTTTTCAGAGTCCGAGGACATCGCTGTTGAGGATCCAAAGATCTGAAGAGTTATCTTTGATTAGCTAGTTGGTTAGTAATGTAGTATGGTTTAGAGTATTATGCGGACGACGTTCTTTGGTTTACATACTATTTTTCTCATATTGTAATTAGACGCCCGATTTTGAGGCTTTTAGTTTTTATTCAAATGATTGGATTTAATGATATTTTTCAATACTTTGTAAATACTATTATTTTATTTAATATGAGGTATTTTAATACTTAGTTATTTGAGAAAAATTTTATGACTTGTTTTTTTTTAGTTAAAGGTTTTGAAGGATTTTTATTGAAATTAATTTGGGTTACTAATGTAACGAAGGGCGTTACAAGCATGCTGGTTCATCAGTACGAGCTGTTCAAGATGGGTGAACATGAAACAATAGACCAAATGTTTGGAAGATTCTAAACCATCACCAACAGTCTCATATCTCTTGAAAAAATCTATGAAAATAGAGATCATGTCAGAAAAATCCTGAGAAGTCTATCCAAGCAATGGAGACCCATAGTAACTGCTATTCAGGAAACAAAAAACCTGAATACACTCTCTCTGGAAGAGCTTCTTGGATCTCTCGAGGTTCATGAACTTGAACTTAATGAAGAAGAAAATTTCAGAAAAGGAAAATATATTGCCCTAAAGGCAAAGAAAGCAAGTTCATCAAAAGTTCTCAAAGCTGCTGAGTCATCTGATGTGTCTGAATCTTCTGATGATAATGAAGGATCAGATGAGGATGAATTATCCTTTATCTCCAGGAAGATTCAACATATGTGGAGAAAGAAAGGTGGTTTCAGAAGGATGCAATTCAATAAAAAGTTTTCCAAGGAGAAGTCAGACTCCAAGGAAAAAGGTCTGCCGCCCTTGTGTTTTGAATGCAAGAAACCTGGTCACTTCAAAGCTGATTGCCCTGAGTTAAAGGACAAAAAGAAATTCTTCAAAAAGAAGAAAGGCTTCATGGCCATATGGGAGGATCTTGATCTGTCTTCTTCAAATGAAGAAAATGAAGCTGAAGAAGAGACAAATATCTGTCTCATGGCAGACATTGAATCAGAAAGTGAATACACTGATGCTGAGGTAATGGACTCTGACCCGTCCACTCTTCAAAATGCTTTTGATGAATTGTTGCATGAGTCATCTATACTATCACGTGAATATACGAGTCTCAAAAAGAAGTTTTCTAAACTATCTAAAGAATATGATAGGGTTTGCATTGAGAAACACAACCTCAAAAATGAAATCGACATACTAAAATCAATGAATGTCGGTCTAGCTGACAAAATGGTGTGTGAACCTGATGTTTCTTGTGAAGTTGTAAAACTGAAACAAGATGTAACATATCTAACTGATTCTTTGTCAAAGCTTGTAGGAGGCTCAGATAAGCTTAGCCTTATTTTAAGGTACTCTAGGTCACCTTATGATAAATCTGATCTTGGTTATGACAAAGAGAAGCAAGACGCAACTCACAAAAAGTCAAAACCATTTAAACAGCATAGAGCATCAAAAGTTCCTAATAAACATACCAAAGCTAAGTCTAGCTCGTCCAACATCTTTTGTAAAGTATGTGGAAAAAGTGGACATATTACATCTAGATGCATACACAATAAACATGCTAAGCATACTCGTCCAGTGACAACTAACAAGAAAGGACCCAAGTCAGTTTGGGTACCTAAAGATAAGATAATACATGTTGCAGATCTGCTTAACAACAGGAAGAAAATAGATGTCTTGGTACTTGGATAGTGGCTGCTCACGACACATGACGGAAGAAAGATCTATGTTCCAAAACCTTAAGCTCAAAGATGGTGGCTAGGTCACATTTGGAGGAAATCAGAAAGGGAAAATCATTGGTATAGGTAAAATTGGTAAATATCATTTTCCCTTTATTGATAATGTTCTTTTAGTAAATGGCTTGAAGCACAATCTACTGAGCATAAGTCAATTATGTGACAGTAGATATGCCGTGTCTTTTGATAAGAACATGTGTACTGTTAAGAAAGATGATGGATCATTTTTATTCACTGCAAAAAGGCAAAACAATCTCTGTAAGATTGACTTGGAGGACCTCTCAAATCAAAGTGTCTCATGTCTAGTGTCAATTGAAGACGAGCGATGGATTTGGTACAAAAGGCTAGGTCATGCAAGCTTGAAATTAATTTCAAAGCTAAACTAGCATAACCTCGTGAGAGGACTGCCAAACCTTAAGTTCAAATTTGATGCTCTCTGTGATGCATGTCAAAAGGAAAAACAAGTCAAAGGTTCTTTTGAATTTAAGAATGTTGTTAGTACCAACAGACCACTAGAGTTGCTACATATTGATCTTTTTGGTCCAACAAGGACTGCCTCTGTCATTGGTAAGAAATATGGTCTTGTCATAGTAGACGATTACACTAGATGGACATGGGTTATGTTCCTAACTCACAAGGATGAGTCTTTTAATGTATTTTCTGTATTCTGCAAACGTGTACAAGATGAAAAAGGCATGTGTATCACTTCAATCAGAAGTGATTATGGGGAGAGTTTGAAAATGAGCTATTTCATAAGTTCTATGAAGAGAGTGGTATCCTTCACAACTTCTCAATATCTAGAACACCACAGCAAAATGGTGTGGTAGAGAGAAAGAATAGATCTCTTCAATATATGGCTAGGACTATGCTCAATGACAACTCTGTCCCTAGACACTTTTGGGCTTAAGCTGTTAATACTGCCTGTTACATTCAGAACAAAATATACATTAGACCTATCCTAAATAAGACTCCTTATGAACTGTGGAAAGGAAGAAAACCCAAGATATCTTATTTTCACCCCTTTGGTTGTAAATGCTATATACTGAATACTAAAAATCAACTTGGTAAGTTTGATGCTAAAACAGATAGTGGAATTCTATTAGGATATTCTGAAACATCTAAAGGCTTTAGAGTTTATAATTCTAGGACTCTGATAGTAGAGGAAAGTATTCATGTCAAGTTTGATGACAAACAGCCTGATAAGAAATTATCAGAGCTAGATGAAGCTTTTACAGATCTTGATCTAAGCACGCCAGGAGACTCACCTGAGATAAAAGTTGATGATCAAGAAGATGACCCCACTCAACAACCAGAAACTTCCACTTCTCAACATGAGACAGTTCAAAAATCTTGGTACTTCAAGAATTATCATCCACAAGATCAGATCATTGGAAACCCCAATGACAAGCTAAGAACCATATCAACCTTCAGAGAACAAGACAATTCTACAATAGTCTGAGTTGGAACCAAAGACAGAAGACGAGGCTCTGTTGGACGATGGTTGGATTCTAGCTATGCAAGAAGAACTCAATTAGTTTTAAAGAAGTGATGTTTGGACTCTGGTTTCACATTCCCAAAGACAAATCAGTGATTGGAACATAGTGGGTTTACAGAAACAAACTTGATGAAAATGGTAAGGTAATCAAAAACAAAGCGAGACTTGTTGCTCAAGGTTTCTCTCTAGAAGAAGGTATAGATTATAATGAAACCTTTGCACATGTTGCTAGATTAGAAGCTATTAGAATTCTACTTTCATTCACTGTACATCATAGTATTATGCTTTTTCAGATGGATGTTAAGAGCGCTTTTCTAAATGGATTTATTAATGAAGAAGTCTGTGTTATGCAACCTCCGGGTGTTGAGTGTGAAACCCATCCTGAACATGTATATAATCTTAAGAAAGCTTTGTACGGTCTTAAGCAAGCTCCTAGAGCTTGGTATGATAGACTAAGTTCCTTTCTTATGGAAAATGGATTCAATAGAGGAAAGGTTGACACAACCTTATTTAGAAAATCCATTAAGTCTAATTTCATAGTTGTACAAATATATGTTGATGGTATTATTTTTGGTAGTACAAATGAGTTTCTATGCAAAGAATTCTCTAAGTTAATGCAGGAAGAGTTTGAAATGAGCATGATGGGAGAACTCAAATTCTTCCTTGGACTTCAAGTAAAACAAACCATGGACGAGGTGCTCATCCACCAAATTAAGTATACAAAAGAACTTCTGAAGAAGTTTAAGATGGATGACTGTAAACCAATGAATACTCCTATGCACCCCACTTCCATACTGAACAAAGATGATAAAGAGAAAAAGGTAGACCAAAAGGTATGCAGAGGTATGACAGGATCTCTCTTATATCTTACCACGTCTAGGCCTGATATTATGTTCAGTGTATGTTTATGTGCTCGATTTCAATCTGATCCTAGAGAATCTCACTCATCAACAGTTAAGATAATTTTTAGATATTTAAAAGGTACTATTAATCTTGGTTTGGGCTTTAAGAAAAATGAATATTACAGTTTAATTGGTTTCTGTGACGCTGACTATGCTGGAGATAGAATTGAAAGAAAAAGCACTAGTGGAGGATGTCACTTCATTGGAGCTCATCTTGTCTCATGGTCAAGCAAAAGACAAAGTACCATTGCCTTATCAACTGCTGAAATTGAGTATGTATCAGCTGCAAGTTGCTGCTCACAACTTCTCTGGATCAAACATCAATTGGAGGACTACAATGTATTTGTAAGTAGTATTCAGCTTATGTGTGATAATACTGCTACAATAAATCTATCTAAGAATCCAATTTTGCATTCTAGAGCTAAGCACATAGAGAGTAAACATCATTTTATTAGGGATTATGTGCAAAAAGGTGTGATTGATATTCAATTTATAGATACTGACCATCAATGGGCAGATATATTTACTAAACCTCTTAAAGAGGACAGATTTATCTTTATTAGGAAGCATCTTGATATGATATGTGTGGATTAATTCAGGCGTCCAGCCTCGAGAGAAATTTGTTTTGCTAATCCTGCGTCTATTACCTATGCTCATCTAATAAATATTTGAAGTTGTGCGTCTATTGCATAATGTATTGCACGTCCATATGACGCGTCCATTGCATAGTTTCAGACGAGTTCACATCTGTCTATGATTAAAGATATTCTTTTTGTGTGTTAATAAATGCATCTATTTTGTCACAAGACAAATTTATCCTTTATTCTCTTTGTTGAGTCAGTACCTCCATCAATCTCATCAAGACCTTTTTATGGTTCCAAGTTACTAGCACCGTTTTATCATAATGACATGTCATGTCAAAAGTTTTTTTAAAAACATTTGATATTCAAAATTCCTTTAAAAGTAATATTTTCCCTATGAGAAAAACTTTACGCTTCCATAACCTCTCGAGCTATCTCTCTCTACCTCTCTCTGCTTTCAAACCCTAATCTCTTCGATCACCTATAATGGCTTCTTCTTCAACCTTTAACGTGGACAAGCTCAACATAGCTATAGAGCATCATTTCAACCTTGGTGTACTGCAAGACTACAATCTTGACATAAGCAAATATGTCAATGCAGCTGGGTGGGGAGGACTCTTCGCGAAGAAAGTCTCTGTCTTTCCCAACCTAATCAAGGATTTCTGGAGAAACGTCCAACTGAAACTAATTTCTACTCAACGGTGTTAAGAAAAAAGATTACAGTCTCGGAGAAGACTATTGCTGATGCAATCTTCTGTGCTCAGGAAGGTCTTGTTTTCACTGAGTCATGGGAAGAAGACATGGGTGAATCTGAGACTATAGAAGTCTGTCTCATGAAAGAGGACACAGTCGGAACTCACACTTGGAAGGCTATTGAAATGAAGGATATCGTTCGCATCCTTCATCATCTACTCAACAAAGTGGTTCTTCACAAGGTTGGATCCAAGGACAACCTCTCCTCTCTTCAAAAATTCTGTCTCTGTCATCTTCTCACGGAAACAAGAATCAATCTTCCAAGAATCATGTATGGAAGATTCAGAGACGATGTGATGAATAAGAAAAGACACTCTGCACTTCCTTTCTGCCAGCTTCTCTCAAAGATTTTCAAGGCTCAAGGAATTCACGAGTTTCTTGCTGCAAAGTCTTCTGAGGAGCAAGCTAGGATTTTGACTGATAAACCAATGTTTGTTGCAGACTTTGGAAAGATGAACATAGCCAACATGAACCTCGGTACCTATGCTGCTGCTGCAATGGCTAAGACTGAGGAATTGATGAAGGCTAAAGAAGAGATGGTTGAACAAAATAATGCTGAAGTCCTAGGGGTTAAAAGGGTAACTAGGCAAAAGACCACTGCTACAAGGATCCCTGCCCCTAAGAGACCAGCAAGTGGCATTGTTTTCAGGGAGCCTTCTGATGCCCCTGCTGCAAAGAGGCCAAGAAAAGTTATCCTCTCTCACAATGAAGATGAGTAAGCTGATGAGGATAGCATTCCTATCTGTTCAATTCTGAAAAAGCAAAAGACCTTTGTTGCTGCTGCTGAGGCCGTTGTGCCTGTTCCAACATTTGTTCCAAAAAAAACGAGAAGGCAACCTGCCAGGAAAGCCAGATCGACTAAGACTCCTAAGGTATCCATCTCTGCTAATGATCCTGTTCAATTAGCAGTAGATGCCCTAGTGTCTAGTTTAGAAACTAGGATAGATGATGTCCCTGTCTCGACTCCAAATGATGTATACATTCCCACACCCCTTTCACCCCAACCAACACAAATAGCCACTCCACAATTTCAATCTATTATCCCTGCCGATGATCCCTGGTTAAATCAACCAGATGAAGGCATTTCCCCTTGTGCCCCTTTCCCAAAACCTTGAGAACCTTATTTCCCTTCACCCCAACTTCTGTCCTTTACAATGGCAAATCTGAGGATTGGGCCAAGATAAAAAGGGAATGGAAAATTCTGTTTCATTCTCACCAACCTGAACCAGAACACATTCTAGACAGATGGTATCCTCTACCTGAGTATGAGGAAGAAGTTAGCCCATCTGTTGAACCCCTTTACCTACCTCATCCTGAGTGTAAATTAATCCAAAATGTGCCTTCTCAAATGCACAATGACTTAGGACCATTAGTCACTCACCTACCTCAAACCAAATTTCCCCCCAGAAAAATCTACCCCAATCTTGTCAAAACTCTCTTCCATTCATACCACTTACTGATGGAGTTGAGAGACATATCATACCCGTCTGGGAGACTGGCCCCAAAAAGAAAAATCTTTCTACTATTCCTGAGAAAAGAGCAAGATCTTGTAAGCATGTCCCCATGATCATGCCAAGGGACACTAAATGGGTGTCCTTTGAGCATCCCAGAATCTATGGGAGGGTTGCTGACTTGTTTCTGGATCAGCTCTACTATGATATGCTGAAGTGGGAATTCAGTCAAATCAGAGCTGATAGAGCTGCAAATTTTGTCCCTCCATCCTGGTTGAGGCATAATGAAGCAACCAGGATTAGAATCAAGCCCTATAGGATCTGTCCAAGATTGCCAATGCTAGATCTTAATAAGGATAAGGACTTGAAGAATAGAAGATTCAAGGGAGTGATGCCTGAAGCTGAGTCAGCATTGCTTGATCTTGATCAAGAGACCTTTGACTACTCAATGTTGGATTTCCTACTGAATAATGAATCCATTGAGTTGATCAATGAGCACAGAGTTGCTGAATTCTGGAAGTCTCACATTATCCACTGCACCAGAGAGGCATATTCCTCTGGTTTGTCTGAAGAAGAAAAGAAGGATACTCCCAAGGTCAGAGGAAAGTGTGGTCTCTCACACTTAAGATATATGATCTATAAAGACCCCTGGGGACTTCCAATAAACAGCAGAAATGTGGAATTTATCTACCCTATTAGATGGGCAAAGGAGATCTCAAAGAAGCCCCAACCTACTCCAACGCCCATCACAGATGAACCTGTTGCTGAAGGACATGGTCAAATTGTCATTACCGACAATTTAGAAGATACCGCTGAATCCTGTCACCAACAAAGCTCATCAGAAAGACAATCTTCTCAACCTTTAGCACTAGTTGTAATGCACCCTGAAGATCATTCAAGAACACTGAGCACTTTTCAAGAGTCTGCAGAAAGCTCGAGGCAGCAGACTCTGCCATCAAATATTGAAGAAGTTCTTGGTAAACTAGTTGATGAAAGGGTTGGAAAGTTAGTTGATGAGAAAGTTGAAAAGCTAACTGAGAAGATCAAGGAGGATGTCCATCAACAAGTCCAAAATTCAATGGCTCCAACCTTAGAGGTTGTGAATAAAATGCTTGAATTCCTCATGGACTTCAAGAAGAGTCAAGCTCAGAACCCTCCTCCTCCTCCACCTCCTCCTGCTTAATATTTCTTTATTTTTTTTTTTGTACTGACAATGATGGTCCTCTCCTTTTACCTTTTTGGCTGATGACAAAACGGGGGAGAAAGGAAAGAAAAGAGAATTATATATATATATATATAATTAGTTTTTGAAAAGCTCTTATGTGTTTGCATTTGCATATTCTTTTCTACTTGCTAAACTGCTCTGATATACTTATTTTTGCTTATTTGCTTTGATATCTGCTGCTCTGATACTTGTGTTTATTCCCTTATATATATTGCGTGCAGTTGATTTTCATCTGCTTAAATTATTTGAATGCTTTGTCTTAGGGGGAGCCTTGCAATCTCTCTTAGACTTTGTTTTTCAAATTTAATTAGTTTTGTCATCATCAAAAAGGAGGAGATTGTTAAAACCAAAGTGGTTTTGGATTTAATAATCTCTAAGTTTTGATGCTAACAAAAGGATTAAATTTGCTTGGCAAAGTATTAGTTGAGACCAAACATGTGCTTTCAGTTATGCAGGAATATTTACATATAAGAAACAAGAGATAAGTTCTAATTGAAAAATACGTGTCCACCCCTATAGACGGACTGCTCAAATACTTTGGTAAAGTTACTTAGTTATTTAATTAAGTAGAGTGATTTTCTTGAGTAGACGAGGATCTAAATATTTGTTAGATGAATACCTAAATAACTTGTTAGGTACAACAAGTCCAAAGACTTGATAATGAGAGCGTCAATCTTGCCACGTAAGCAGACGGAAGTAATTAGTTGAGGTAAATGAAGTGAAACATAAAGTAATCTGTTAGACGAGCTCTAACCGCAACGTCACTAGACGGAGATCTTTATAACTCATTAAGAAATAGCAAGCCCGAAGACTTGTTAGTCAAAAGGATATGCCACGTCATCAGACGAGCAAAATATAATTTTGGACAGACTTTGTCTCTCTTATAACTAAGTAGACGAAGTTCTTTTTAGACGAGCTCCATCCTTGTTATGAAGTAAATGCAATCTGAATCTCTTGAATTTATTTCAAATGATTGATATTTATTTCAATAGAATATTTGTTCTTCATATTTGTTTTATCTGCTTTAATGTTTCAACTTGTTGTAAAAGAAACATAGTACAATCAAGAAATGCAAAAATCAGAATCGTACAATAAGATATTGCAAAACGATCTGTACGATACAACTCAATGACTGAAAAAGCTGGATTATACACAAAAAAATAACAACAAGTGCTCAAGCTGCAATACTCAGAGGAGTGAACCTCCTATTTCATGCTACCTCGAAAACTAAGAGTACTATTCAGCCTTGCCACAATCAAGCTCTCAGTCACAACAGATATCATGCATTAAATGCTATCTCTAAACGGGATTATTCCAAAGTAACCGTTGAAGAAATACAAGTGAAGAAGAAGGTCACTATAAATTGAAGACATCAGATACTGAAGGATAACTCTTGCCTGCACAATCTTGCTAGCTGAACTTTTGTCAATCGATAATCACTCATTCTAACATTATTTCAAGAGCAAGAGTTTGTATTCTTTAGTTTGAATATTGTTGTAATATTCAACTGATCTTAAACTGTCATACTCTCACACATAGTGAGTTAAGAAGATCAAACATTAAATCTCTTTGTTAGAGTTAGAGCCTGACGAGGCTTGGTAAAACAGGAATACTTGTAGCTTGGAGAGGTGTTGAATACTTGGTTGTGATCTATTTGGAGAAATAGTGGATGAATCCTTCAAGTCGAAGGGACTGGACGTAGCTCTTGGTTGGAAGAGAGTGAACCAAGATAAAATCTCTTGCGTGAATCTTCTATCCCTAAACTCTTCGGTTTTATTTACTTATACTAACTGTGGGGTTTTGATATTGCTTTTGTTAAGGTCTTTTTATAAATAAAGAAAAAGGATCTTTGTCCTTGTGTGTGCGTCTGTTTCAAATCTCTTTGAGTGCAAAAATTGTTTTAAAGGTTATTTTCGAAAATTATTAACAAACACAATTCAACCCCCCTTTTGTGTTTGCCTGTGTCAACTTCATATGGTTCATCTATCAGCATCCACTAAAGGTCAACAAATGCAAGAGTAAGAAATTAGAAATCTTTTATGTAACAGCCTAAAAATTCAAATATAATTATTTTAATAAAAAAAGGGTAGTATAAAAGTTTATTATAATTGCTTTCTTTATAATAAAAATCCAGCGGGTTCTACAATAATGTAAAATTGATTTAAAAAAGTAAAATAAAAATAAATTAATTAATTAATAAACCTACGTGAATAGCACGTAGGAGTCTTTGTTAGCAATATAAAAAATTTGGCTTTAGCCAAATTGCATGTTTTTTTTTTTGAAAAACAAGAAGAAGGATAAGAACCTACCTTGGACTAAATTACTGTGACAATAATGATAGGAAACATAAGCATATCAAGGCTCATGCTGTGTTACCCATTATAAATAGATAGTTTGAGTGTTTTAAGCTCAATTTCGCATAATATGACTAGATACCTAACTTCAGATGGATATTTCGTAACCAAAGAGAACTTGTTTGAATTCGAGATCTGCATAAGAAATATAGCTCTGTCTCTTAGGTTTCCATAGACACCAAATTCGTCCAAATTGGATTATTGTAGCTCAAGTTATGACCAAATTCGTACATACTATTCACGTTCCAGCACCAGAATCGTTTTTTTAAATTCTATCCATGTTTTGACTAACTAAACGTCGGTTTCAGATTTTGTGGTCTTCTTAACAGTTGTAAACAATTCTTTTATCTTTCCAACGATATAAAATTTATAATTTTTGAATGTCTATAACTAATGATACGTGCAAAATACAGCACCATATGCAGAGTAAGCGGGCTTAGCGTGTTTTAACATGTTTTGGGCTATTGGGGACTCTATAAATAGAATCTTAACACTCTTAGGGTGCTTTTTTGAACCCTAATTACACCTAGAAACTCAGAAATGGCTAAGAAGAGAAGAAATTCAAGGATTAAGAAGAGATAGTTGTGGAAGAGGGAGTCTAGGAAGAGGAAGATGATGATAACTCTTGGCAAACGTTAGGATTCACAGTAGGAAACGCTTAGATCCATTTGAAGGTTTTCAAAAGGTGAGTAACAATACTTTTTATGAACCCTTTCCATGTTATGTATGATTGTTTTTGTTGATAAGGGATTACCATGTGGTTTTGGGAGTCTTTAATTGACTTGAAGCATATTGTTAGTAACCTAAATTCTAAAATTGGGGTTTTGTTTAAAATAGGAATTAATTGATTAACTGATGTTTTAACGTGCTTATTCATGTTTGGTATGTTGTGATATTCATGATTGTTTGTTATTGGTGGGAGTTTATGTGTTTAAAATTGAGGGAAATAGTTTGTTACATGCATGAGACATGACATATTTGAGTTATAATATGTTGTATGATGTTTGCCGCAATACCACCTATGATAGGGGTATCGAGAAGTAATACCACCATAATGGGGTATCGAAAGTAACATCCCCATATAATTGGGATGTCGAAAAAGAGCAATACCGCCTAAAAAGGGGTATCGAAAGTAACACCGCCACACGTTAGGATGTCGAAAAGGGAGAAATACTGCCATGTGCACATGAAAGGTATCAAAATAGAAATGTCCCCGTCAGGAGGGTGACATCGAAACATTCCTCATGAGTAGGGGTGGGCAATGGGACGCCATTGTCATGTGATGTGTGAGATTTATGGCATGCCGGCAAGAGATCAGTTCAGTTATGAGGCCTTCGAGCCACTTGGATGAATTTAGAATTTACTTGGTATGTGGAATATGATGCATTGAGATGAGTTGACCTTATGCTATATGCATTTGACTTGATGAAATTTTTGTTGTTATTAAAAGTATTCTTTTTATATATTATTTTGGAAAATTAGCGGATACCATGGGGCTTTTTATAAAACAAAACTTGGGCGCATAGGATGCTTGTTAGAGTTATAAATACTGCATGTTATTCTTTGAGATATTGGACATGATCAACCCAATATTTCATAGGTAGTGAGCAGATTTATAGGACTAATAGGCGAGTGACAAACATTGCACTTGCAGCAGCTTTGGTTTGTATGATCAGAGCTACGCAAGGGCAGACGGAGACTCTCCGTCAACTGTTCGGGAATGGAGGCCAATCACTGATGGAGTGGTGGCTACCTAGGACCCTTAGCATGTGGGATTTTTCGAATTCAAGAAGAATGATCCGCTATTATTCCGAGGCAGCTTAGAATCCGAAGGAGACTTGATTTCTTTAACTCGTATAGGGGAAGAAGTTACTATATTGTTTGATTCAGGAGCATCACTTTCTTTGATATATCCTTCAAGTGTGAAATTTGAGTTGCCTATCTTTCGTTTGTCCTTTGAGTCATGTGTTTCTACTTCTATAGGGATAATCTTATTGCCTCTAGTGCTTGTTTAAATCGTCTTCTTATGCATCAGGATGTTCCTTATGCCATCGATCTTATTTGTCATCTATGTCTGGGTTGGATGCTATTATTGGTAAGGACTAATTGTCGTCGAGACTTGTTGTCATAAAGCACTCTGATAGAACTTCTTCTTTTTTTGCTTCTTCACAACCAACGTCGATTGATCCTTTGGTGTCGACCTATATTACATTTGTTGTTTCCTGTAATAAATGCTTGGTTGAGAGAGCTCAAGGATCAATACATACTTTTTTTTTTGTAAGGTAGAGATTTATAGTGATGTGGCAGTAATACCTGGAATGTGAGAGTAAAAATAAAATTTGCTTACCCTTTCTTGGTACGTTTAATTTTGGATTTTTACGTGTAGATCAATCTATTTCTTTATATGAGATTTTTGAATGTTGATGATGAATTGATTTTAATAAATTTATTTTCCTTGAATCTATAAGGAATTACTACTGATGGTAGTTTTGTATGTGCGTTCATGCTGGTATTTTCTCGTTTACACTATTCTCATCAGCTATACTTATGCAAATACTGTCAAAACCCATTTCCATATCTAATTGAAATGTCCTATTAATTTTTTTTAATTCCTCCTGTGCGTGAAGTTCACCTCCATCGCGTCGAGGTCAATTTATTGAATTGTAATTATATTTCTAACTTCCTCTGACTCATGGATTTAATTGTGGCATGGATTCTATTTTGTGTTAGTTTGAATCAAATTATATATATTTAATATTTAAATTAAATTATGGTTCACTTTATAAATTTAAAAAATATGTTTGATTTTGTATTAAGTTTTGAGTGCTTTTAGTGGGAAAAGATGATGGGAGTATGAGGTTATATGTGGGCAATATGCAATTGAACAAAGTAACTATTATGGATAGGTATCTCTTACCTAGGATAGATGAGCTTAGATCAATGGAGTAGAGTAGTGGTTGATTCTAGTAAAGTAGATGCAGGGATAGGGTGAGAGAAGCCTAATACAATGACAAGTGTGAGAAGTTTCCTAGAATTGGAGA
Organism: Sophora flavescens; assembly: GCA_030762895.1. Taxonomy (NCBI): domain Eukaryota; kingdom Viridiplantae; phylum Streptophyta; class Magnoliopsida; order Fabales; family Fabaceae; genus Sophora; species Sophora flavescens. The sequence continues at coordinate 38,686,303 of CM061068.1, forward strand.
AGTATTATAGGAAGTTATAAACGAGTTCTCTAGACTAGCCTTACCTCTCACCAAGTTGATTAGGAAAGGAAAATCTCTTGTATAGGATACAACTTGAAGTTTTTAATGATCAGTAGAGCCTTAAACAATTGTTAAGAGATAGAGACAGAGACATAGACGAGGAGTTAAATATAAGGCAAAGAAGGTGGATGAATTTTCCTAGGAACTATAATTTTGAGTTGAAGTATAGTCCAGGAAAGGCTAATGCAGTGGTCGATACTCGGAGTAGGAAATTTCCGCACAAGTCTAACTTCAAGTTGCAAGAGATGAACCTAATAGAAGAGTCTAGAGACATGAATTTGGATATCTTTTTAAGGCTTTAAACTTGAAATTGAATAGGTTGAAAATTTGTAGTGACCTCAGAAAATAGATTAAGCGAGTGTAGTTTTAAAAAAAGGATTTGAAATATCTTTTGGATCAAGAGAATTAAGTATTATATAATAATGGTGTAATGTTGTTTAAGAATATGATCATTGTCCCTAAGGAGGTGAGCCTTAGAGGGAGAAAAAAAAATGTTAGAAGAGACACATAAAAGAACGTTAACCATGTGTCTAGGAATAACCAAGAAGCATCAAGATTTAAAGAAGTATTAGTGGACGGGAATAAAAATGGAAGTAAGATTAAAGAATTATATATATGTTCAAATTTCATTATAATGCTGTAATTTTGTTATATAATTTTTAGAGGATCACTTTCCTTGAAATTTCAAATTGCTTCTTGTAAAATGAGAGGTAAATGAAGGATATGAAAGCGAAGAAGGAAATAGATTCTGGAAGAATTAAGAAGGGAACGGACTATGTCGGGTGTGGTAAGGTTCAATTTCAATAAGATTGAATTTCTTAGGTTCTTGGCACAAAGTTTATCATGTGCAACTCAGGCTCAGATGTAGTTAAAGGATAAATAGAATGACATAAGAATTGACCCTGTTATAGAGTTATAGATGAAAGGAATGAAGCGACGGGAAATACAAAGTAGGATCTTAGGGTCAAAGTGTGATTACAAAATCCTGTTTAGTTTCGAACTACGAAATTTCGAGGACGAAATTTTTTAAGAGGGGTAGTAATGTAACACCCTAGTTTTTTTACACATATGATTAATTATTTTATTTGTATGTTTATGTTCATTTTATTAGGTGGTTTAGTTTGAGTAATTAAATTACTCTCTTCAAATTATTTTATTGGGTGCGTTAGCACTGACTTATTTCAGTGAATGCACGGTTACTAGACAATAATTTACATTATTATCACTATTATTACCAGTACAGAAAAATATTTTAAATAATATGATTAAGAGAAAAGCATTCCCATATTTTCATCATATTTAATTTTAGATTTAAAAATAAATTGGTTTGACCTTAATCGGAGATTAAATTTTGGACCGAGTATTTTCTTAATTGATCAGTTCAACTATTAATCTTTACTCTAATTTGGATTTCGAAATCATGTATTTATCAATCTTTATTTTTAAATTCCTAAAAATAAAAACATGCTTATTTTAAACTTAATTTTTATCACTCATTTTTATACTTGTTGCTAAATATTAAGTTAAAAACATGAATTTCTCTACCTTCTTCTACTATCAGACCCGTAAAACCCACCCCCTCTATTTTCTTTCTTAATTTTCTTCTTCTTTCCTTTTCTTTCTCTCTTCTTCTTCTCCCCCACTTATTCTTCCTCCCTCCAAACTCAGCTCCTCCCTCTTCCTTCCTGTCTGGTTCGCGCCACCACCCGTCAGCCTCGTGCCGCCTCTGCAAGTTGTGCAACCACCACCTCAAAGAGTAGATCCGATCGCTGCTCACCAGCACGAGGGAGAAGACAGCTGCGCAACCCACACGTGTTCCGGTCGTTTGCTCCGCCGTTCGAAGACGCTACAGGGGAGCCGCTCGTTGCCGCCGCCGGTTTACGCAGGGGAGGACGACCACCGCGCCTTGTCTTGTGCTACCTCGAGCTCCGTCACGCGAAGGATGCACTCAACCATGAACTGCCGTCCTCCTCCATGGCTGTCGTCACAACCACCACCTTGTCTCTTCTTCCTTCATCTTGGGTAAGTGTTTACCCCTAATCTCTTCTAGATTGAAAATCCCCAAATTGATTTTGAAACCCAAACCCTTTGATTTCAGATTTTAATCTTAAAATTAAACCTTGTTTTATGAAATTGGGACTGTGGATTAGTGTTTCCCTAAACCAATTTCATTATTCTTTAGTTAAAATGAGTTTTCCCCTAATTATATTTAGGAGCCCTAAACCCCAATTTGATTTTATTTGAATTTGGTTCTGTTTTTGTGAAATTAATTATGATTTAGTGCAATTAGGACTCTTAATTGATGATTCCCAAGTTCTTTTCATGATCCTTTAATCAAAACAAAGTTTCCTCAAAGGGTATTGTGAAGCTGAAGCTCCAAACAAGATTTTCTTTAAAAATGACCTTGTTTGGTAATAAGGTTAAGTGTTTAGATCAAATTAGAATGTGTGTTTGATCATGTGTAATTGATTTCTTGATTTTTGGTTGTTACGCGTTGTTGGATTCCCTTTCTGAGACGTTTGACACGGCTATGCTTGCTTGATGGAGTAGATAGTTACACTCTTGGAGCTAACGTGAGCATTAAGACGAGGATCCTTTACTTGTCTTCAAAGGTAAGGGGAGCTTACCCGAGGGATTTTTCTCAATAACCATTTGCTTTTAGTGTAGTCTGTATAATTTATGTGGTTGTGGTTATCTGTTTATGTTGTTTACGTTGTGTTGTTTATCTGTGTATCGGTGATTGATCTGCTTTTAATTTATTTAATTATCTACAGTTGTATATTATATTACTACGATGCATGATCTGCCTGGTGATATAATTCTGATGATGTTGTTGAATGTTGTTTGAGAAGCCTGACAGTGGTCAGTGCACAACCAATTAATCAGATAAAAGCTTTAATAAGCTGTGTAAATTATATTCAATGTTTTATGGGAAATGTTGGAATATAATAGTGGTAGAAAATATTGTTTTGGAAAAATAATGAGTTTTGAGAAATATTATTATTTTAATGATTTAGTAAAAAAAATGAATTATGAGTCACAATGAGAGCGAAACCGTGAAAATATTTTATGAAATTAATTGTTGAAAATAAGTTAATTATGATTTTAGAAAATTATTTAAGTGGAAAAAGCTAAGTTTTGGCTTAAAAAGCCTTAAAAGTGATAATTGATGGTAAATTTGGAAAAGTGTCGACGGCAAGTATCTTGAAACGGCAATTCGTATTTTAAGTAAATTTAAAATCTCAAGTGACTCACCTTTGTGAAAACAAAATTTTATTATTTAAAGATTTTATTGAAGAATTTCCCATTTGAAAAGATTTCTCGAAAGCAAAATTAATTCAACTGTGTTGAAAGTGGTGTGGAACTTAGTAACCGAGACGTCGGGGTACTAAGGTTCTTTGTTGTTATGGACTTGGGGTCCTTTGGACTTTGAGGTCCTGTAGACTTGGTGTCTACTATATACGTGGTGTATACTGTGTTTAAACAGTTAAGATGTTTTTTATTACCACGAACCTATGACTGGTGCATTGGTCGAGAGGTGTCGTGATTGAGCACTCGGACTGTGAGGTCCTGTGTTGTAATGAAAGTTTTAAAGATGTTAAAACTATGTGAGTCGTAAGCCATTTTGAGCTTCGGCAAAGAAAGATTGAACACAAAGAAAAGGGTTATGAGCAAAAGTGTTTTGCATGCATTTGGCAGACGTGCCTACGGTTCTATGTGTGATTACCTTGCGGCGTCAGGTATTTCATACTATGATTTTCCTCATTGTGCCCGGGTTGGACAATGAGACCCCATCTACGTTGTTATCACTGTGCCCTGGGTGTGGACAGTGTGCGATGGTTTTTGGCTGTGTGCCTGTGGCTGTGTGCCTGTTTGCCTAGTGTGGCAATTGAGCCTGATCAACTCACCACGTGTTGGGATATCTCATGAGATTATATGCGAAGTTAGACGATGAATATGAAGTGTTCATGCATAGTTTTCCAACGTTGATGTTTGGGGTGTGGAACCCATTGATAAACTGTATGCGATAATATGGATGCTTATGTTGTTATAAACATGTAAATGTGCATGTGCCTTCTTTTGTGTCGCGCATTTAGTTATTGTGTTAAATCCATATATTGGCGTCTCACCCTTACAGATATATCAGGTTTCCTCTGGTTCGCTATCGTACCCTGGGTACTTTAGTACAGATGGTGCAGAGGAGTCTTCCTAAGTCACTCAGAGACTTAGATCTAGTTGCTTGATGAAGTACTTGATTGTGGAATGATCACGTGAGTTTTCCTCAGGAATAACTTTTAGAATGACCAGCTTAGGGTTTGAGACTTGGATTTTTGATAAGTATGTATGAGTATGACTCAGAGAGTCTTTATTTTAAAACGGAATGTTTATGGCTCGGAGAGCGTCTCTTTTGAATGAAAACTTAAACTTTTCCTTTTGGTCGTGTATAGCTAATTGATATAACTATTTTTTAGCATATTACTACGTAGTTGTATTGGGTGTAACTGGAATTATGGAATGAAAATGTAATTATTTTAGCTGGTGTTCTTTTACCTGGGATGTCCGAATTATAGAGGAGGCTTTGTCGAAATTTTCGTAAAAATACTAACTTTTATTCAAGTATATTCTTTAAATTAAATAGGCTTGTCAGGCTATGATAGTAAGTCTGTGTGCCAATCAAGGCTTAGGTGTGGAGTCGTGACAAAATTTTTATACCCAATTTCAGACACTTATGTACTTATATAAATTATTTTCCGAAAGCACCAGCAAATTATCTTTTAATTTAAATTCCGCATGTGTTACGTAAGTAATGCCCAAGGGGGTGTTACACTTCTCAAGTGACAAAGTATTAATCGTGTTTGATATTCCCCAATGCTTTGTTTTCCATATAGATTAATGGCATGTCTAATCCTAACAAACTTATATTTCTTAACAAAAAGTGAAAAAATGTTATTTCTTATTTGTATGTGCCTACTCAAAGATCGAGATTGAATTGGTTTCTTATACTATTGTGGTGGTAATTTTTACAGTTGTTTTTGCATAATGTCTGCACAGTTTAATTATAATTTCGGTAAACATTATTCTCCATTTTGTTATCACACACACACACACACACATATATATATATATATATAGTAAGATCTTTTTATCAACATAAAGTGAATCTATTTCTTCCTTTTTTGAAATTATCATTTTGGGATAGCTAAAAATTAGTATGTGAACGTGCTACTGCTTCACATTTCTTTATTTATAAAATTTATAAAATTCCTGAGTTCTGTGTAGAATATAAGAAATTTACTATAGAGTTCGTGAGAGATATTATATCTACGTGTGGATGATATAAAATATTACATCAATTTCTTTTATGGATTGTTTGTTAAATTTAATTTGTGAGAATGCTTATAAAGATGAAATGCAAGTGAAGGTGTTCTAATTATAGGCGGATGGATAGAAACAAATGCTTAAGTGTATGATTTTATTATATAAATGTTATTATTGACTTCATTTTAAAATTAAATTTTTTTTCTTTAAAAATTATTTTTTTTAAGTTAAGGGGCCATGAATTGTACATTTATTATCCGGTGGAATATTTAATGACTATATATATATATATATTAATGATATGATTAGGAAAGTAGATCCCCTTTTATGATAGTGCGAAGTAGGTGAGAAGATATTGTTAAGATCAGATTTAATCAAAGAGATCGCAATTAGGATTAATAATCGAGGGAAAGATGCGCATTGCGCAGAATAGATAAAAAGTGTTATGTCGACAAGAAAAGAAAACATTTAGAATTTTAGGAAGAGGAGCATGTAATCTTGAGATGCACTCTTAAGTTTTGGATGGGGAGGTCAATGTCATTGAAAACTGACTCTTTGTTTCATGGGACCTTTCCTAATTCTCAAAAGAGTCGTGCCCGTTGCTTACTAATTGGCTCTTCTGTCACAATTGGCAAATCTTTACGATGTTTTCCATGTGTCGCAACTTAAAAAATATGTACCTAATGAATCTCATGTGATAGCTCCTGAGTCTTTACAATTGAAGGATAATTTGATCTATAAGCCTAGGCATAGTCAAATCTTGGACAAGGGCACAAAGATTCTAAGGAACAAGACAATTCCATTGGTGAAAGTGTTATGGGAAAGGATTAACTCCGAAGGAAATTACTTGAAAGATAGAAGATGACATCGTATGTCAATACCCAGATCTTGTTGTTTAAGGTAAGGTAGCCTTTATGTTTGGTTTTCAGCATATGTTACAATGTGTGTGTGAGTATGTGATGAATTTCGGGGACGAAATTCTCTAAGGAGGGGAGAAATGTAACATCCTAAAAATTCAAATATAATTATTTTAATAAAAAAAGGGTAGTATAAGAGTTTATTATAATTGTTTTCTTTATAATAAAAGTCTAGTGGGTTCCACAATAATGTAAAATTGATTTTAAAAAATAAAATAAAAATAAATAAATAAATTAAGAAACCTACGTGAATAGCACGTAGGATTCTTTGTTAGCAATATAAAAAATTTGGCTTTAGCCAAATTGCATGTTTTCTTTTTTTAAAAAAAAAAAAAGAAGAAGGATAAGAACCTACCCTAGACTAAATCATTGCGACAATAATGATAGGAAACATAAGCATATCATGGTCCATGCTGTGTTACCCATTATAAATAGATAGTTTGAGTGTTTTAAGCTCAATTTCGCATAATATGACTAGATACCTAACTTCATATGGATATTTCGTAACTAAAGAGAACTTGTTTGAATTCAAGATTTGCATAGGAAATATAGCCCTGTCTCTTAACTTTCCATAGACACCAAATTCGTCCAAATTGGATTCTTGTAGCTCTAGTTATGACCAAATTCGTACATACTATTCATGTTCCAGCGCCAAAACCGTTTTTTTTTATAAATTCTATCCACGTTTTGACTATCTAAACGTCGGTTTCAGATTTTGTGGTATTCATAACAGTTGTTGACAATTCTTTTATCTTTCCAACGATATAAAATTTATAATTTTTGAATGTCTATAACTCATGTTATGTGCGAAATACAGCACTATATGCAGAGTAAGCGGGCTTAGTGCGTTTTTACACGTTTTGGGCTATTGGGAGCTCTATAAATAGAATCTTAACACTCTTAGGGTGCGTTTTTGAACCTTAATTACACCTAGAAACTCAGAAACGGCTAAGAAGAGAAGAAATTCAAGGATGAAGAAGAGATAGTTGTGGAAGAGGGAGTCCAGGAATAGGAAGATGATGATAACTCTTGGCAAACGTTAGGATTCACAGTAGGAAATGCTTAGAGCTATTTGGAGGTCTTCAAGAGGTGAGTAACAATACTTTTTATGAACCCTTTCCATGGTATGTATGATTGTTTTTGTTGATAAAGGATTGTCATGTGGTTTTGGGAGTCTTTAATTGACTTGAAGCATATTGTTAGTAACCTAAATTCTAAAATTGGGGTTTTGTTTAAAATAGGAATTAATTGATTAACTGATGTTTTAACGTGCTTATTCATGTATGATATGTTGTGATATTCATGATTGTTTGTTATTGGTGGAAGTTTATGTGTTTAAAATTGAGGGAAATAGTTTGTTACATGCATGAGACATGACATATTTGAGTTATAATATGTTGTATGATGTTTGCCGCAATACCATTTATGATAGGGGTATCGAAAAGTAATACCACCGTGATGGGGTATCGAAAGTAACATCCACGTATAATTGGGATGTCGAAAAAGAGCAATACCGCCTAAAAAGGGTATCGAAAGTAACACCGCCACAGGTTGGGGTGTCGAAAAGGGAGAAATATCGCCATGTACACATGGGAGGTATCGAAATAGAAATGTCCCCGACAGGAGGGTGACATCGAAACATTCCTCATGAGTAGGGGTGGGCAATGGGACGCCATTGTCATGTGATGTGTGAGATTTATGGCATGCCGGCAAGAGACTAGTTTAGTTATGAGACCTTCGAGCCACTTGGATTAATTAGAATTTACTTGGTATGTGGATTGTGATACATTGAGATGAGTTGACCTTATGCTATATGCATTTGAATTGATGAAATTTTTGTTGTTATTAAAATTATTCTTTTTATATATTATTTTGGAAAATTAGCGGATACCATGAACAGTTTTTTTCCGGTTACCGCGCCGGCTGAGAACAACACTATTTTTGAAGCATTTTATAACTGTATTGTTGTGCACTTAGATTTTATATCTCATGATAAGTGTTGTTTTCAGAGCCCGATGACATCACTGTTGAGGATTCACAGATATGAAGAGTTATCTTTGATTAGCTAGTTGTTAGTAATGTAGTATGGTTTAGAGTATTATACGGACGACGTCCTTTGGTTTACGTACTATTTTTCTCAGATTATAATTAGACGCCCGGTTTTGAGGCTTTTAGTTTATATTCAAATGATTGGATTTAATAATATTTTTCAATACTTTGTAAATACTATTTTATTTAATATGAGATATTTTCCTACTTAGTTATTTGAGAAAAATTTTATTACTTGTGTTTTTTTAATAAAATGTTTTGAAAGATTTTTATTGAAACTAATTTGGGTTACTAATGTAACAAAGGGCGTTACATTTTACACAAAAAAGAAACCCCGGATCCAATTATTATATTACCTGGTACACATGTCAAAATCCACATTAATTCTCCCATTTGTTACTATTGAAAACTTTTCAACCGCTTTAGTGGTGGTAGGCAACTAAAAATGTTGTGGGATTAATGTCTTCCTTCTGAAATATATTTTGGCAATATTTACTGTAAGTTATTCTTGGTACCCCAGTTTGGCCGGATAATAATAGTAGATAAGTAATATGACACCCAAAAGATGCATATTTATCATTTTTTTAGAAGCCTGTCTACTATGACATGTATGTTAGATGTTAAATAATATGTATGCAAAGTTCTAGCTATATTTTTCTTCTTGTTCCCATGGTCACTTCCTTCACTTTAGATCCTTCTTGATAGAGTTCCTCCTATGTTGGGTTGCTGTGTTATTTCTGATGTTTTAGGGTGTAGTACACCTCGTGTAGTTTCTTAGGCTTGTTCTTAATCATCCTTTTGTAATAAAAAAATAAAAAAAAGTATCTACCATATTGTTTTTTCTTCCCTTTTGAAAACTCATTTTATTTGTTTCTCCTATTTTCCTCGTGCAAGTTAATCATTTTTAGGAAAATATATTTATGTTCATGCTATTCTTTTTCTTCTCCCATTAAAATCTATTTTATTTGTTTATCTTCTATTCCCATAAAAGCTAATCAATTTTAGAACGTATATTTATCCATCATATTATTATTATTATTTCTCTTGAGAATTATATCGATTTATTTACCATATCTTTTCCCGAGTATGTCTTAATTTTTATAAAATATATTTATCTATCATATTAGCCTTTTCTTATCTCTTGATGATATATTTGATTTTTTTCCTCTTTGCCACATGCAAGTTAATCATTTTTAGAAAATCTATCATATTGTTCATGTTGTTTCTCTTCATAAAATCTATTTGATTTGTTTATCCACTTTTTCCATATTATTTTTATTTTAATGTGAATTACTTATTTAGAAATTTAGTGATCGATATCACGGTATCTAAATTTAATGAAAAAAATTGGTTTCTATTTATATTTATGTTATTTATATTTTAATATAAATTAATTTTTTTAGTAATTTAGTGACCGATATTTCGGTCTCTAATTTCTTTTGAATAATTGGTCTCTATGTCTGTCACTAAAATATATCTGCAACCGGTATAGAGACCAACTATTTTTTTTGTAAAAAAATGTATGGATTCGGTATCCAAATCAGTCTCTACTGTAACTGAATTTTTTCGGTCTCTAAAATCGGTCACTAAAAAGTGGATTTCTAGTAGTGTGATGAATGAGATTTCACTTTAAAAAACAACTTTTAAATAAAGAGGTTAAATTTTATAAATATTATGACACGTATTAGATTAAACTGGTTGTAGTTATGTTATCTCCCCGCCGATTATAAGTCTGATTATTGATAGTTGAGGCCCTTTTGGGCATATTCATATCTCCTTTATTGTGGTGATTAATTCTGTTAATATGTTTCCTGTACTCTTTTGAATATGGACTTATTTAAAAACCGGTTTCTCCTATTAATTCGTTTTGGGCTAAAATTAATTTGGACAAATTCAAATTTATGTCGAATTCAGGTTATATTTTATGTCACTCCAGCATTCTGGACATCACATATCAATTAGAAATTATAGTTTTTAAAATAATCACTTCAATTATTGTATTTCACTCCAATCAACTAGTACATTTTTATTTAGCCTTTTGGTGGTTGTCAATTTCCAGTATGGCAAAGACCACGTTAGTATGTTGAATTGCCTCTTGCATATAAACAGTAATGGACTTGACTCTTGAGGCCCATAAAGTTTCATCTATTAGACTGATTCTACTATTGATCAGACACAGGCCTAATACCCTAGCTGTACAGTGTTTGCTTCTGGGGTCAGGGTCAGCAAATTGAAACGTGGGTTGGATACTTGGATCATGAAATGTGAGGGAGTATTTATTTCCACACTACATTATTGATGTGGATCATCTTAATTTTAAAAAGATAAAGTTTATTTTCGCCGCCCATATTTTAATATGGTCAATTTAGCAAAAAAAAAAAAATGATATGGTCACATCATTAATTTGTTTGATTTTTTTTTAAAACAAAAAACATGGTAAAAATTTTACTCTATGGAATACTGTTGAGACTTTGTTCTCATATCGTTTTTTACAAAACAAAATTACAATTTTCACTGCTCTTTTCGCAACCCCCTATAAGGAATGAGTCTTGGAGAGGGTTTGATTTAGTTGATGGGCCAACTTGGCCGATGTTGACTTGCTAAGCCTTCGTACCTTTAGTTTTGGCAGACCAAACCAGTAACAAAACATAGATCTAAGTTAAGAGCAAAAGTCAGTATTGGGCCTTTCTTAATGTTTCCAACGGCAGCCTATGCGATTGCTTTTTCATTCATCTTTTTTTTTTTTACATGTTCAAAAATGGATAGAGAGCCTAACCAAGGGAAATCCAAGGGTGAGAGACTTGACATGTCTCACACCGTAAGAGACTTTATTTTTGCAATAAAATTTTATTTTTCAGTCCTTCTTATCTCTCATACAACTCCAACTGTTAGTTCTACTTCTTCTTCTCCTATCACTGCCACCTCTCTGTCGCCTATCCTAATCCCGAAACACCCACCTCCTCAAAAAATGTCAAAACCAACCACCAAAACCGAAAACCCATAAAAAAAAATGGCAACATCAGTGCATCTTCGCTTTGTCATCATTGGCAAGTCCGGCATGCCTTACCTCCTCCTCGACGCCCCCCTCGAGTTTCGGTGCATCTACTTCAAGGCCCATTGATATACCATCCGGGGGGGTTGTAGTAACCATTAGAGTAGTGTTGCTATGCTTAGTTTACCCTGTGGCCTTTTGATGAGTGTTGCTGTGATTTTTGACCAAATTAAAACTTTAAAAAATTAAGGGACTTGAATAAAAAATAAAGTTAAGAGGCACGAAGATATTTTAGCCTTCATATTGATAGGCAGTAATTTTTTATTGTTGAGCTTCTCGGTATTTTCCTAATTATTCGAAGAGTTTTTGGTAGACAATTATTGAAAGAGTTAATTATTTAAAAATAATTTAAAACTATTTTTTAAATGTTCATAACAGTTTTGACACAATTTGAAAGAAGAAATATACCTCTTGGTAGAAGAATTTTCGGAATTTTTTTTTTTACATCTGAATTTTCGGAAATAATTAAAATGTGAATGAATTGACTATTGAGCTTGTGCATAGATAAATAACTAAACCAAGTCTTTCACGAAAGAACGCCATTTGTTTGTCTGGTATTCTCCTTTCCTCTTTGGCTATATGTCCCTTTTGTTTTCTCTTACTGTGCATCTTCTGTCTCTCCCTCTCTGTTTCTCTTTCATGGCTGAATTGATGGTCTTTCTATGAGATTAACTTTTGTGCCACTTTCTACTAACATAAATCACCGGTACGTGCTAGACTTCTTTTAATATTCATTCCGGCTTAATCAACTTTTTGGTTCATATATATAGGGGGTCTTTTGGTTTTATTCTCTGTTTTTTTTTTTACTCTCTATTTTGTTCTCGTATTTTTTTTTTTTGCTAGTTCCTGCCATCAACAATAACCGTTATTTGTCTACATGATTAACGGTGTTGATCGAGTCAATGAGACACGTGGCAAAAATAATATTATTTTAATACCACGTGTTTTTTTTTAAAAAAAATCAATTTTAAAAAATTAAATATGCTTTTTGTCCCAGCAAAATGAGAGAATTTTGATTTTGGTCCCTATTGTCATGTGACATCTATTAAATACTTATGTGTCCAACGGTCATATGATAATCCCAAGTGACACACGATAACCCTCTGTGATGTCAAGTTAGCATATGATTCCCTTAAAATTTTCCTTTAATCCTTAAATGAATTACATTTATCTTTCATAAAATCATTAAAAAGTTTGTTTCGATGTTGGAGATTATTCATGGAATCATGAAGCACTCGTTCATAATTATTTATACAAAGGCAAACACTAGTAAGTAAAGGTGTATCTGGTTGGTTTGGTTCAATTCTTTGAAAGTTTAAAAGCTACTCTTTTCAATACAATATTTTTTATTTTTTAAATCATTAAAATGTGCAATGTTGGACAAATTAGAAAAATCAAAATACTAAATATTAAAGTTTATATATAAATATTAAAATATAGTAATCGGATATGTTCGGTTCTAGAATCTTTGAACCTAATAATCGAACCGATTACCAACGGGTTCAGATCGGTTCGGTTCAGGCCCGAACATCGAAAAATTCAAACCAATTTAATTTGTTGTGTTCAAATTTTCGGATTTATCGAATTATTGGTTTAGATCTTATACCCCTACTAATGGACATCATAAAAATTAGGAAAAATTATGTATGCTTATTTTGTAATGATTAATTATTTTGTTTTAATTTTCTAAAAAATTTTAAGACACTCGTTAAGAAGATAATGAACAAACTACAAATTATTTCATATGCTAACTTGACACCACAGAGGGTTATTGTGTGTCACTTGGGATGATCATATGACACTCTGTTAGATACATAAGTACTTAATAAATGTCACATGAAAATATGGGTCAAAAATAGTTATTTGAGATTTTACAAGGACCAAAAACAAAGAATTTTTTTATAGGGACCAAAATCAAAATTCTCTCATTTTGCAAGGACCAAAAACATATTTAACTTCATATTTTTTTAAAATTGAATTTTTATTTTTTAAAAAACACGTGGCAATAAAAAATAATATTTTTGTCATGTGTCTCATTGACCTTGTCAACATCGTTAGCCACGTAGGCAGATAACAGTTACTGTTGACGACAGGGACTAACGGCAAAAAAAAAAAAATTTACGAGGACGAGATACAGAGAAAAAAAAAAGATAGGGATTAAAATCAAAACACCCTTATTTTACAGGGACCAGAATGTTCATTAAACCATACATTTTCTCACGAAAACTTAAAAAAGTAAAAGGATATGATAACTGCTCAAGTCCCAACTAAACAAATTTGTAAGTAAAATTAGTTACTGACTACAAAATTTTTTGTTGTTGCCATATGGCTAAATAAAATTTGAAAAGGTGCCCTTTAAAATTATTTGACAATAATATAAAATTTTAATTTTTTTATTTGTCATTAAAAAATATAAAGTCACACATAATGGACTGATTTGTAGAGAATAGAAGTACATTTTTGTGTCATGTTACCATGTGAACAATAAAGATAGAAACAAAGTTTATAATCAAAATTCTATAAATATTATCTAGGTTTACTTACAAAACCTTTCTATATTTATCCCTTTTTTATATGACGACATAACAATAAAAACATGTACCATTATTCATTCATGTGATAAGTAAATTGCATCTCAAGAAGAAGATGTTGTTCAGAAGTCTTGAAGAAATATATATATATATATATATATATATATATATATATATATATATATAAAAGAGCTAGAAAGGAAATATGTGTACAAATTGGCTAGTTTCCTGGAGCCTTTCTCAAGATCCAGGCCTTCATGTGGTCAACCTAGAGAGCTTGCTAGATTAGTTGGTTACGAGGCTTTCATATCTCGTGTTGTTTCTTGAGTTAGCTCCTTTATGTTATTTCCTTCTGATCTAATTATAAATAAAAAAATTAAATTCATATTTATTAAGAAAATTATTTAAGTTAGTTTAATTATTTTAATTTGTGTAAAAAAGATAGTTAATTGTTTAGGGAATATGTAATGCTCCTGAAAAAAATAAATGAAAAATTGATTTGATTAATTAATTTTCTTGATTTTTGTAATAATAACATTTAACAATGTTGACTTAATTGATTTTTGCTTATATATAAGTCCAAAAAATATAACTATTTTTTCTTCTGTTTAGGTCCTGAGAGAGTATAAGATAAGGAAAAAAAAGAAGACAATTGTATGGTAATTAGGAACTTCTTTGATACCTCAATGGTATGACATTTAGAGTGATTTGTTAAACATTCATTGCGTATTAATTGCATAATAATAAATATTTAAAATTAGAATCATTTTTAGTATTTTATCTATAAAAATTGGATCTTGTAAAATCTCTCACGGTACTTATATTCATTTTTAGAATCATGTAGAGTATTAATCAAGGAACAGCTCTTCTACCCACATATGCAACTCAATTTTCATCACCATGATTTCAATCCTGGACATATGGTCTTGAGCTACTAGCCACTCTGTAACACCCGGGTGCCGACGAGGACGGGGAGTGGTAGCCGGTGCAAGAAGGCACGGACAAGGAGCGGCTCCTGGCATGCTTCTAGGCGGATGGAGACATGAATGAACCGATTACACACCCGAATGAGAGGGATCTTGAGACAGTGTGGGTATGAGACTATACAGTTGAGGAGGGCTTATATGAATTGATTGATACTACCTATACTAACAAGATGCATCTTCTTTTCGGGAGCCCGTCACTTAAGAACTCCATAGTTAAGCATGCTTGACTTGGAGCAATTATGGGATGGGTGACCTTCTGGGAAGTTTTCCCGGGAAAAAGATCCGTGTTGGTCTGTGGGGACAGTCGTCAATCCATAGAGCGGCCAGTAGGGATGTCAACGAGGCGGGGCGAGCACGGATACTGGTTACCCGCTGCCGGCCCCGTTGGATAAAAAATCCACCCGTACCCGCACGGATACCCGCTTAATGGGTTCTTAACGGATTCGCGGGTTTTCACGGGTATCCGCAGATATCCATGGGTAGTTATGAAAAACAAATCTGTTTTTTAAATAAAAAATACACAAAACTTATACAAACCATCACATTAATATCTTCTGGTATTTGAACAAAATAGCACTTACAAATTAATACATCACACTTAAAATATCCTTGAAACAACACAATGGATGAAAATTATCTAGGAAATGATATAAGGACTTTGAGAATAGATATATATATATATATAATGAAGGGTATTATAGTAATTAAGTAACGGGTGCGGGTATCCGCGGACATGGATAGTGTGATACCCGCCCCCGCCCCGTTTATAGATGGGTATTGGAATTGCCCGTTTATTTTACCCGCGGGTACCCGTTTAACTACCCGTCCCGTACATGTTGCGGATTTTATCCGCGGGTATCCACGGGTATGGATAAAATTGCCATCCCTACCGACCAGGGATGTTACAAATGGTATCAGAGCAACACCTCTCCCAGTACGGTGTGGTTCAGGGACGAACCAAAGCAGAAGCTGGTGGGCATGTAACACCCGGGTGCAGATGAGGGCGGGGAGTGGTCGCCGGTGCAAGAAGGCACGGATAAGGAGCGGCTCCTGGTAGGCTTCTATTCGGAGGGAGACATGAATGAGCCGATTATACACCCGAATGAGAGGGATCCTGATGCTGTATAGGTATGAGACTATACAGTTGAGGAAGGCTTATATGAATTGATTGGTACTATCTATACTAACAAGATGCATCTTCTTTTCGGGAGCCTGTCACTTATTTGTTACCTAGTGAAGTGTTCTGTTATATAATCATTATTATATAATAAATCAAATAGATATTAAATACATTTTCAAGACAGAAGAAAAATAATATGATAGATGAATATATTTTCTAAAAATATTTTACTTACATGAGGAAATATGATAAATAAACTAAATAGATTTTCAAGAGAGAACAAAAAAGTAATATGATAGATAAATATATTTTATAAAAATAATTAACTTGCACAGGAAAAAATAAGAAATATATTAAATAGATTTTCAAGATAGAATAAAAATAATATGATAGATAAATATATTTTGTAAAAATGTTTTACTTACGTGAACAAATATGAGAAGTAAACTAAATAGATTTTCAAGAGAGAATAAAAATAATAATATGATAGATCAATATATTTTCTAAAAGTAATTTACCAGCACAGGAAAAAATGAGAAATAAATCAAATAGATATTGAAGTGAGAAGAAACCGGAAGAATGAGGCAACATCTTTTTGATTAATCGCAATCTTTTCTATTTTGTTTATATACATCATATTTTTGTATTGTCTTTAAATTTTCTTTTCAAATGAACACATGTTTTAAAATAACAAGATTCTTCCTTTATTTTTTTCTCCGCATGCAAACATTTTTTCATATCTACCTTGATATATTGCATAAATATTATGATGTTCCATATGCATCGCATGAATAATATGCTAAAGTGCATATATATTTATAAGACGATATTTTACATTTTGTAATCGACTGTCAAGACAATAATTTTTTAACAATCTTTTGTATATAATTTCTCAAACAAAAATTAAACCAAAAATGTGAAATCGTCAATTACGTATTCTTTTAGAAATCCTAAAAAAGTAGCATATTTCCCCCCTGCATGACACGGTCCATACACTAGCTCAGTTATATAATCATTATTATATAATAAAAATTAAATATTTCTTATATAAACAACATTACGAGTGTGTTTGAAAAAGCTGGAAAAAAAATATTATGCTGATAATCTGTTTTCAAATAATTGATTATTGTGATAATCGATTATAATCAGAATCTTTTTTTGTTTGGGTATGTTTGCTGAAAAGCGATTTTAAGATAATTTATTTCGTTTGGATAGTGCAAAAATAATCACTTTTACATAATAAATTACAAAAAATGGTATAAAATTATTTGTTTATAATATTTGGTGGATAAGTAAATAATATTTATTTTTTTTAACATTAGAATTTTTATAGGATGTTAACTTTAAAATTTATGAATCGAAGACTTAAATTTTTATTATTAATTAAGAATTTCAATTTATATTAAAAAAATACATTTTAAAAAACTGAGCACAATGATATTGGATTTTGGGAAGAGAGGAGACAAGATCTTCAAAGTTGGTAATTGAGTAAATAAAAGAACGAATAAAAACAACTGAGTAAATGATGGAATACAGCGAGACGTTAAGTGACCTGTGAGACTATTGGGGTGGGGTGCATTACGGGAAATGCTTCGGGTCGTATAAGCACAATCAAGAAAATTTAAGCAAACTCTCCGACCATCAGCTGTCTAAAAATCAGCTTAAATGTGTTGAAAAAATCTTTTTATAAAATTAAGCTGAAAAGCCAAACACAACAAATTATTTATAAAAAGTTTTCTGATGTAAAAAGAGCTGAAACTCAAATAAACAATCTTTTCCAAAAACCGTGGTTTTTAGATGCTTAAGAATTCATCCTACTTTCTTTTCTACCCATCAACATGTCTGATCAATTTATAAAATTAAAAAAATAAAATAAAATAATAAACCTCCTCACAGACTCACGTGGTGTTATCTACCCCTTCACATGAGAGAAGAAGAGAAATGGGGAATAAGTAGAAGGAAAACCCAAAGTAAGCCATTAAACATTACATCACATACATATTTAGGAAGGGGCATGATAGTAAGTAGAGATTTGGCATCCCCGTTAAAGGGCATATTATAAACCCAAGAGAGAGTCTCATCCTTCTCGGAACTCCTAGTCTTCTCTCCATCTATTTCTTGGTTCTGTTCTGTATCAGTGAGAGAACAGAGAAGCTCTCCCATATTATACTTCATTTCATATAGTAGTGATCCGTGGCGTTAGAATTGGGTATCTCTTCTGAGTGATGGGCATGCCCTGCCGCTGTTCCCATACCTCCCACATCACCGAGATCATCATCACCAGCTTCTTTCGCCACAAATCTTAATTACATGATCTTTTCCTCAATTCATTAACTCCATCACACTTTTATCATATGGCTGCTTAACAACTTTCCTTCCAACATATATGGCGGGTGGGAGCCTCTTTACCGCTCCTCCTCAAACAAGTTTTTCCAATATCACTATGTTGCTTCAGAATCAAACTGCAGCTCCTCCCAATTCCCACACTCTTGATTCTCGTTTCCTTTCTGCATCTGCGCCTTTTCTCGGTCTGTTATCTCTCTCTTCCCTCTCATCACACTAATGTTTATTTGTTCACTTTGAATGATTATGATTTTGCTTCAATTATTATGATTCTATATACCTAATTAACCTTTGCTACTTCTTGTTCTTTTGATGTAACTTGTTAACATACTCCTTCTAAACACAGTCGTGATTGGTATTTGAGCATTCAAAATTAATTTGCAAACAATTACATAACGTCGAGGCATAAGAGGAGTCTAGATTATCATTCGAATGATGTTTAATTTCAAAAACTAAATTAATGGATTAGAAATTCGACATCATGGATTAAGATTAACTAATGATTACGTTTTTGTTATTTGGTTCAGGTTCGAGATCCATGGTGAGCTTTGAAGATGTTCAAGGAGGGAAAGGGTGTAACGGATCCTTCTTCAGTGCATTTGATCCTGATGAAAATGGGGATGACGAATACTTTCATCAACCTGAGAAGAAGCGGCGTCTCTCTGCCGACCAAGTTCAGTTTCTGGAGAAAAGCTTTGAGGTGGAGAACAAGCTTGAACCTGAGAGGAAAACTAAGCTGGCCAAGGACCTTGGTTTGGAGCCACGCCAGGTTGCTATTTGGTTTCAGAACCGCCGAGCACGGTGGAAGACAAAACAGCTCGAGAAGGATTATGATTCCTTGCAGGCTAGCTTTGACACTCTTAAGACCAACTATGGCAACCTCCTCAAGGAAAAAGAAAGGCTAAAAGCTGAGGTAAATTTAATGCCACTTCAACTTGTTGAATTCTATGTTAATACAACTTTGAATTTCATTTTGACAGAGTATCTATGGGAAAAAGTTCTATCACTTGTATCTTGTTAGAAGTACCACGCCTGCCTCGATTGATAGACTATCTATTTGAAAAAGTTCTAACTGTATCTTGTTAGAAATACCACGTTGCCTGCCTCAATTCTTTTTGATGTACGATTTATATAAAAATCCATTGTTTTAAAATGGAATCTTACACTTCTTATAGCAATAATAGCTTGTCACAACATTTAATGAGTTTAACATGTCATGTGGTTGTTAACATGATCAAATTCAATCATTAGATGATATAGCAAAATATGAATAAGTACAAATCAAAACTAAGCTCATCATATACATGTTTGTTGAACCAAGTAGTTGACTGCAAGTGGTTAATGCACTGCTATTTAAGGATGGATCGTTTGGGTACTGCCCGATCAAGTTCGATCCTTGGATATGCAACAACCCTTGATCATGCTTTACTAACCATGCAGCCGAATCGAAGATTAGTCCCATAGCGGATCCAAAGAATCTAAGCCGTGGGATACTTCGAGGACTCACTCGATCCCAATGACTAATTAGGGTGAGTACCCAACAAAAAAAAATATACATGTTTGTTGTTTTTAATGGAAATATTTGTGATCTTTCAATTTAGGTGGCAAACCTCGCGGAAAAGGTGCTTGTAAGAGAGAAACAAGGAGGGAACTTTCAACAGGCTGAAAGTGAAACTTTGCAGGAACCACCCCAAAAGCCTTTGCTTGATTCAGTTTCGGAGGGTGAAGGATCAAAAGTATCTGCTGGGGCTAGTAAACATGAAGACATTAGTTCAGCCAAGAGTGACATTTTGGATTCTGATAGCCCACATTACACAGATGGAGTTCACTCTGCATTGCTGGAGCCAGGTGATTCCTCTTATGTGTTTGAACCTGATCAATCAGATCTATCACAAGATGAAGAAGACAACTTAAGCAAGAGCCTCTTGCCTCCATACATCTTTCCCAAGCTTGAAGATGTTGATTACTCTTACCCGCCTGGAAGTTCTTGTAATTTTGGATTTACGGAGGAAGATCATGGCTTTTGGCCCTGGTCTTACTAAGTTTTCTTCCCTATACATATATATCAATGCTATGCTTAGTATTTGCCCTTTATGTTAAGGCTTTAGAAATGGGTGTGTGCGTAATAATAATAACCCGATGTGGATGTGGCTTTATTAGGATAGAAATGGTGGTTTCTGCCCCATTTTGTTACATTGTAATGAAACTTTTGGTTCGGATGTAATTAAATAATGTCTTCTTGCTGCAAATGTAGCTCTAAATTTATTTCACGGAGTAATTCAAATATGACACTAGATGTAAATGAAAAAAATAAAAAAAGAAGCATATATTGCATGGATGCGAGGTCTGTAACTAAACTTTGTAGTAGAGTGGCAAAAGTTTAAGGCCTCATAATTGTTTTCTTTAAACTATGATTGTTCTCAACTCCTTAGGTTCTTGAGTTCGGGGTCCCTGTTGTTTCGTTTGGTCAGCAGCCTTGCACGATTAATTAAGAATTATGTTATTTGTACAATTATTTTGGACATCTAAGTAACACACACTCATAATTACATATATTATATCTTAAAATATTATACATCTTCATTCTACACACTCATATCAATTTATGATATCTATACGAATGTCGAAATTCATATGTTCAAAGGATATAGGTGATTAAGTTGACTTCCTCTTGATAGTGTATATAAGCTTATTGACAAAGAGGGTGTGTCACTTTCATTATAAATAACTTGGCCAAAAAACAGCCATCGTGGCTCTCCATCTCCAATGGATGAGAATCACGGACTACTGTTCTCCTCTATGTGCTCAATTCCTGAAAATTTATCCCCGAGAGTGATAATATTAATATCACGAGAAGATTTGTAATTACCTTTGCATTTTAGTACATTTCTTTAAGCCAGTGGGATATATTTTTCTTTTCAGCTTTATTTTTTAATGCACAAGTGAAGATAATGGGAAATGATCTATATATGTACCAAAACAGAAAAAGATAATGAGATATCCTGAAAACATTCACATATTGAGAGAAGGGAGTAATATACTGGCTCCTTTTGAGAGAAGACGGGATAATATATCTTTAAAGAGAATTTGTGAATTCAATGATTATCTCTTTAAATTATCTTCATGAGTAATCTTATTATCTACAGTAATTATGCATATGATTAATTTTGTCTGAAATTTGGCATAATTATAGATGAGTGTCGTGATCTTCTTTATTCTTTTCGAAACTATGATGTTAGTTTTGTTAGGAGACAAACAAATGGTGTAGCTCATGTCTTAGTTCAGACACACTATTATTAGTTAGTCCTCAGGTTTTTAATCATGTTCCCCTTGTATTGTCCTTTTGATTAATAATAAAATATAATGAGTTTCTTTTTTAAAAAAAAAAAGGTATCAGAGATGAATATTCCCATTAGATAAGTGAAGTGCTAAAACTTAAAAGCCTAAAACAATCCCTATCAAAGTTACGGGCCTGCTGGTGATGATACCAAATATCATTATTCTATTTTCTATAACAAGCTTGGTGACATTAACTAAGATTATTTATAATAATCTTCATATACGTGGCTGATAATACTAGACTAGTATTTAGGGTCAACATGTTGCTCGCTGATGGCGTTGATTAATATTTATCAATTTAATTGATGTAGGAAGGAAATTTGCGTGACCTGGCAGAGAAAAGAAAGGAATAGTAATAATATTTAAGAAACGCCGACAGTGATTGACCCGGTGGGTAATGATAAATTACATTAATTAAATCGAATGTGTTCCCGCTCAAATTAGATCAAGCGTCTAATGTAGGACAAATCCAATTATATTGGGTAAACGGCTCAATAAGATGAAGACTAATCAGGATACGAGGAAAGCAACTTGGTCAACCTAAGAAGAAGACATCTCGGTCGAGACAACAATACATCTAGGTCGAGACAAGAAGACAAATCGGGATAT
Organism: Sophora flavescens; assembly: GCA_030762895.1. Classification (NCBI taxonomy): domain Eukaryota; kingdom Viridiplantae; phylum Streptophyta; class Magnoliopsida; order Fabales; family Fabaceae; genus Sophora; species Sophora flavescens. The sequence continues at coordinate 38,708,628 of CM061068.1, forward strand.
GGGGAAGAAAGCTCAGTCCACTGGGTCAAGGCCCGATTCCTTGAAGACAACTAGGTTAGATCCACTAAAAAGGTTATAAAAGGAGGACCTTCATCCTCATTAGGGACACACTCTCTTCTCCCACACTCACTACTAACGTAGGGTTTATCTTTTACCTAGGTCTTTTTGTAACAAGTCTTCCATGACTTCCTTACATTGAATCCTTCATTAATAATTTAATATTACAACTTCTCTTCCTATTGGATATTTATTGTTTTGGACGAAACAAAATGAAATTTGACATAATGTGTTAGAACCAAAGTGATATTGCATTTAATAATCTCTAAGTTTTGATGCTAACAAAAGAATTAAATTTGCTTGGCAAAATATTAGTGAGATCTAACTAGTGCTTTCAATTATGTAGGAACGCTTTTATAAGTAAAATAAACTTGGGATAAGTTTCAATTGAAAAATACGGGTCCACCCTGTAGACGGACTGCTCAAGCACTGTGGTAAAGTTACCTTGTTGTTTAATTAAGTAGACTGATTTTTTTTAGTAGACGAGGCTATAAATACCTAAATAGCTTGTTATGAACAGCAAGTCCAAAGACTTGAAAATAAGCGCGTCCATCTTGTCACGTCAGCAGACGAAAGTAATTAGTTGAAGAAAATGAATTAAAACACAAAGTAATCTAATAAACAAGCTCTAACCGCCATGTCACTAGACGAAGATCTTTATAACTCATTAAGGAATAACAACTCTAAAGACTTGATAGATAAAACGATATGTCACGTCATCAGACGAGCTAAGAAAAATATAGAATAGACTTGAACTTTCATATGAATGAGTAGACGGAGTTTCCTTTTAGACGAACTCCATCTTATAATGAATTAAATACAATCCGAATCTCTTACATTTATTTCAAATGATTGATATTTATTTCAAAAGAATATTTGGTCTTCACATTTGTTTTATCTGCTTTAATATTTCACCTTGTTGTAAAAGAAATATAGTACAATCAAGAAATACAAAAATCAGAACCGTACCATAAGATATGTACGATGACAACTTTATGATTGAAAAAGCTAAATTATACACAAAGAAGAAACAACAAGTACTCAAGCTGCAATACATAGAGGAGTGAACCTCTAAATTCATGCTACCTTGATAACCAATGGTACTATTCAACATTGCTACAGTCAAGCTATCAGTCACAACGGATATCATGCATTAAATGACATCTCTAAACGGGATTATTCGAAGTAACCATTGAATAATTACAAGAGAAGAAGTAGGTCACTATAAATTAAAGACCTCAGATCCTGAAGAAATAGTTACCAATGCCATTTTATCATAATGACATGTCATATCAAAAGTTTTTTTTTTTAAAAAAAACTTTGATATTCAAAATTCCTTTAAAAGTAATTTTTCCTTCTAAGAAAGACTTTACGCTTCCATAACCTCTCGAGCTATCTCTATCTTTACCTTTCTCTGCTTTCCAAACCCTAAGCTCTTTGATCATCTACAATGGCCTATTCAACCTTCAACGTGGACAAACTCAACTTAGCTATAGAGCATCATTTCAACCTTAGTGTACTAAAAGACTACAATCTTGACATAAGCAAATATGTCAATGCAGCTGGCTGGGAAGGACTCTTCACGAAGAAAGTCTCTTTTTTCCCAAATCTTGTTAGGGATTTTTGAAGAAACATCCAACTGACAGAAACTGACTTCTACTTAACAGTATTAAGAAAGAAAATTGCAGTCTCGGAGAAGACTATTGCTGAAGCAATCTTTTGTGCTCAAGAAGGACTAGTTTTCACTGAGTCTTGGGAAGAAGACTTGGGCGGCTCTGAGGCTATAGAAGTCTATCTCATGAAGGAGGACACGGTCAGGACTCACTCGTGGAAGGCTGTTGAAATGAAGGATATCGTTCGTATCCTTCACCAGCTTCTCAACAAAGTGGTGCTTCACAAGGTTGGATCAAAGGACAACCTCTCATCTCTTCACAAATTCTGTCTCAGCCATCTTCTCATAGAGACAAGAATCAATCTTCCAAGAATCCTTTTTGGAAGATTCAGAGACGCAGTGATGAACAAGAAAAGACTCTCCGCACTTCCTTTCTGCCATCTTCTCTCAAAGATCTTCAAGGCTCAAGGAGTACATGAGTTTCTTGCTGCTAAGGCTCCTGAGAAGCAAGCTAGGTTATTGACTGATAAACCAATGTCTGCTACAGACTTTGGAAAGATGAACATAGCCAACATGAACCTCAGTACGTATGCTGCTGCTGCAATGGCCAAGACTGAGGAATTAATGATGGCTAAAGAAGAGATGATTGAACAGAAATAAAAGAAAAGAAAAGAAGAAGAGAAGAGAAGATGATCAGTTCTGCCCCAAAACAGATATAAATATAGATTCTGGGTTGCGGTCGCTTGCGAGGCGAAACATGTTTCGCGAGGCGAATATTATGAACAGTCGCTTTCTTGCGAGGCGAAACATGATTCGCGAGGCGAATATTATGAACAGTCGCTTTCTCGCGAGGCGAAACATGATTCGCGAGGCGAACCAGAGAGGGTGGCTGTTGCTGCTCGTGCTGGTCTTCGGGCTCGCGAGGCGAGAATCCTCTCGCGAGGCGAATCCTCCAGAATTGCATTTTTTCCCTGTTTCTTTATTCCCTTAACTTCTAAGTTAACCTGAAAACAATGAAACAACCATAAGTGTTTTATTTGACTCAAAACTGGCTAAATTAACCTAAAGCTACTTAAACGACTCAAAACGTTGCTTGAGGACAATCGAGTCTAATTTGGGTGAAAACGGGATATAAATAGCACAAAACCATGGTCATACTAGTCATAAAATTAAATGATCCAGAGGCTTATCATGATCCGATCTGGAACATTTCTAACTCCTCAATGGGTTGTGTGACGTTGTTCCTGCATGTCCGTTCTCGGATCCAGTTCAACAGAGTTAACAGAATTCACCGACTTGTCTTTTCCCTTGTCTAGTGTTTCTGCATGTGTAGGTTTAAGTTTGCTTACACGCAAACTATCAGCATAGCATTGTCTGGCCATTTTCTAATCAGCCCGGACAACAACTATGTCTCCCGAGTTGGAAGGGAACTTCATTGTGAGGTGGGGAGTAGAGACCACAGCTCCTAACTCGTTCAAAGAGGGTCTTCCGATCAGGATATTGTACGATGTTACAGCATTAACCAACACGTACCTGACCATGATAGTCTTAGACGCCTTGCCATCCCCAAAAGTAGTTAAGAGGTCAATGTATCCTCGGGTATCCACCTGTTCCCCAGCAAAGCCGACGAGCTTACTGTCGTATGGCTGAATAGATTTTTCTGGGATCCCGAGCTTTTGAAATGTTGAATAATATAAAATGTCAGCCGAGCTCCCCTGGTCGACAAGAGTTCTTTGGACCGAGAAATTGGCCAACTGCACTGTGATTACCATAGGGTCGTCCTGATTAGGATCTACCCCGAAGAAGTCTTCGTCAGAAAATATAATAGGTGGGGAAATTCTCGGGGGTTTGCCGGATACCGAGTTGACAGCCCGGATGGCCCGCAGGTGTTTTCTCTGAGCTGAACTTGTCGTGCCTCCTCCTGCAAATCCACCTGAAATAGTGTTTATCACACCACGAACAATATTATCCTCTTCTCGCCTTTCATTCTGGCCTTCCCTGGTCTCTGTTCTTTCATTATTTTGTCGACCGCTGCCCCTACTCGGGCTTTGGTCACCTCCTCTTCTTCTACTTCTGCCACGCCCCTCGCCATTGTTGTGATTTCTCCGAACAAAATTATTGAGATGGCCAGCTTGCACCAATTCTTCAATCTTATCCCGCAAGACCCAACACTCCTCGGTGGTATGCCCGTAATTACGATGGTACCGACAATGTTTGCATCGATCGGCGATCAGGGCGTGTGGCCACGGTTGGGGAGCTGCAAAAGTTCCGTGTTGTAGGCTTCCTCAAACACCCGAGCTCGGTTAGTGTTGAGGGGAGTATAGTGCTCATACTTCGGTCCCCTATGCAAATGCTCGGATGTGCTTTTGAATTTCGGCTTATCCCCTCCAGCCCTCCTCTTCTCTCTCCCTTCTCTTCTGTCAGCATCATCAGGTCTCTCCCTTTTCTTAGACTCCTCAATCTCCTCCATATTAATGAATCCCGTAGCTTTTCTCCTCAACTCGTCCATACTGGTTGGTGGCTTCCGAGCCAAGTGTCTGGCGAAAGGGCCAGGCCGCAACCCGGTCAAGATGGTGTGTAGTGCAACATCGGCATTGAGGTCCCGGATGAGGACAATCTCCTTGCTGAATCTGGCCATGAAATCATGCAAGGACTCCTTCTTTTCTTGCCTAAAGCTTACGAACGAGGCCGAGGTTTTTTGGTGAGCCCGGCTCGTGGCAAACTGAGCATTGAACTTAGTCATGAATGTGTCAAAGGAGTCAACTGACGCTGGCGGTAGCTGGGTGTACCAGCTCAACGTAGCATCCTTCAGAGTAGTTGGAAAGACTTTACACATGATAGCATCATCGTCGGTAAGGAGGTGCATCTGAGTAGTGAAAGCATCTAAGTGATGCTCCGGGTCCGAGGTGCCATCATACCTGTCAATGTTTATGGGTTTGTAGTTGGATGGAAGAGGAACCTCCATGATGGCATCGGTGAAGGGATGTCTAGGCCTCCGCCCGCCGGCCCTTTCATTAGGCCTATTTGCCGGAAGTGAAAGTTCAGGGGCCTGCCTAGGAAATTCCCCCTCGTCTGCTCGGTCAATCTGATGAGAAACCCGGGGTTGTTGATCTCCTTCTCTGCGCGTGTTTCTGGACCCTTCGTTCTCGGCTGTCCGGCGCTCTCTCTCATGAGGGGAAGAAGCGGATCTTTCCCTGCTTTGTTCTCGTTCCCGACGGCTGTTCTGCCGCCGAAACTCCTCATTCTCCTTTCTCAGCATTGCCACTTGTGCGAGGAGTTCTTGGATAATGGGGTTGTCGATCGTCATAGTCGGGTTTATGGACCGTTCCCCATTATCTCCGTTGTTAGCATTTTCTGGCTCATCTCTCCCGCAGTTCCCGCTCCTTGTTCTCACCATGGTTTGTGGTATGGGAAAATTTTGCTTCAATTCCCACAGACGGCGCCAAATGTTTCGTCCAAATATCTCAAATGGGAGATACTCGGCCGGAGAAGGTTTAGTAGGAGTGTTTTAGAATTAGCTTGACAGAATTGAGATTCTGCTCCTACGTATCCAAATGGGAATCAAAGCAAACGTAGTTCTAAGTGAGGGGGTTGAGCCCCTATTTATAGATATTTTTAGTGCAACCGTTCGAGTAAGACGGTTACTCAGATCCTACTTGTTAGGATCATATTGTTATTGCAGTTAGACAATGATATGAATAAGGCTCCGAGTTATACGGAGAGATATTTGGACCAGCGAGATATTCGGCCCAGTCAATTGCGGCTGGATAGCTCGGGGCCGAGATATCTTCATTCGTGGTCTGGCGTGGGATAGGTCCGAGTAGTTATCCTCGGGTGTCAAATGTATTAATAGGTCTTCGGCTTTACGGGAGTTCGGGTTACGGCCCACTTACGAGAATGAGTTCGGTTGTATTGACAATCCTCGACCTTATATCTTCGGCCAGTACACTACCCTAATTCTAAAATAGGATCACCAAATTTGTATTTAAAAAACAAAATAATGTTTAATTAAAAGCCCAAAAGTAAAAGTTGAAAATTGAAATAGCATAAAGGTGACGTTTGGAAGAGCTTATTTAAGCTCCTTTTGACTTATCTGATGACATAAGCTCTTATGCAGTGTGTTTGGCAGAGCTTATAAAAATAACTTATGCCATCCCATAAGGAGTTTTTGACTTATTTTCATAAGTTAGTGAGAGAAGCTTATGGAATTATCATAAGAGCTTATACACTAAACACCCTCTCCGTGTTTTTCACTATTCGAATCCTCTCATGCCCCTTTCTTTCTTTTTCTTTCTTTAAGTGCTTATGGCATAAGCTCTCATGTGATAAGGTCTTATGTGATAAACTCTTAATTAAGTTGTTTACCCAAACGCACCAAAAGTCTATATTTAATATCGAAGCCGAATCTTTTAAGCGTCATTTTGTTTGTATTTTTACCCACGTATTCTTCACAACATATTTTATATTTTTTTCATTAATGATGGTAATAATAATAAAATAATTATTCAGGTAGTGTGATGAAACGACAAAATGAGAAATGTTTTTTGCGGAAGATGGGGACTCCTGTGGATCATGCACCGTCCAATGCTAGTGGTTTACCATCCTGTCCCATCACAGGGTACCCCACTCTTTATGGCGTAGCACAAGGTCCAGTCACAAGTTGCCACCTGGCCTGCCTCCTCGAAACGCAAAGCGTCTTTGTAGATTTCCTTCCGACCGGGTCAACCCCACTTGGACGGGTTTCACCAGATTGGCATCAAGTGTACGGTCACGATGAAACGACGTCGCCGTCTTTTCACTTTTTTTTTTCCTTATAAAAAAATATCTGCTGCGTTGGTCAAACAAAACAAAATCAAACAGCGCAAGCAAGATTCAAGAGAGGAGCAACCGAGCAACCACACTTGAAGGCCAAAGCAAACTCCGCAGTGGAAGTCCTCAATCCATACATCATGATGGGGTCCAAATGATGTTGACCACTCGGCTAACGTGGTTTGTGATTACGAATGCTTATCGGTGCATCTGTTTGATCAAAAAAACGGTGCATCTATATATTGACTTTAATTTTAATATGTTTTTAAAATTGAAATTTTTATACCCTGTGAAAAATATTAATAACATACTCTTTTTAAGTTTTCTAAATGTAATTTTTTTATCATTAGAATAAATCTGTATGGGATCTATTACATATAGAGTGGACCCATATAAATTAACAAGTCACAGGTACATTTACAAGGGATTGTCACTAAACATCCACTAAATGGCTGAAAATACAAATTAGCCACTAAATGATTTAAATTACAAACTAGGCACATGTTTGAAAATACAACTAACGTGACCTGACGCACGTTTTAAGAAGTTGTGCGTCATAAGAAGTTACTATTAACTACTTTTAACTTCATCGTGATTCTAACGTATCCGGAGGTAGGACTAAACACTCAATAAATAGCTTAGTTCTTTCTCCTCATAAAATAAACTCTTGTTTTCCTATCACATACTTTTATTTACGCAACAAACTCTACTTGCTGATTAACATTTTCATAATTTTTTTTATAGGCAAATATTAATATATTAGAATGTTACTTGTTAATTTTTTCTCATTTCCCAATTATTGAACCTTGAACCTCTCACACCTTCAACACCTTAAACTCTTGTTTAAAGAGACCAAAAGAAACCACGAATTGAAAATGGCAGTTATTGTTTTGTAGCATTGTAGTTGTTCCCCTGTTTAGTTGAGTTTTTTTTTTTTTTACAGAACTGTTTAGGTGAGTTGAATGTGCATATTTCCTCTGTATACCAACTAGGGAATGTGTTTTTTTCAACAAAAAAGAAGAAGGAATAATGTACTTTTCATTCCTTACCAAGTAAATTCAACTCATGCTGTATATATATATATACTATTTTCCAAATTTCACAAGTAAAAGCGTGACTCAACATATATGATTAAGGAGCATTGTTTGTGGTGGATGCATGACATTAACTCACTATGTTTTTTTGCCCCTTTTTCTCTATTACTTTTCTGGAACTAAATATGGAAACTTGAATGCGTATACACGAGTAAGGAGAAGGCACTTGGCAAATAAACTGGGCAAGAAACAAATTTCACTCGAGAAGTTAAACCCTAATCATTGGATTTTTGACTCAACATGAAATGGGACATTATATAGAGATACATTAAATATATTTATGACCCACTAATCCAGTAATTTTGCAATTTAAAAAGAGAAGTGAATGATTGATGTTTAAGATCCCACTTTATTAACGTAACATCACAATTGGCACATCACTCAATCCTATATCATTCACGAAGCTTAACACCAACCACCCATTTTGTGCGGCAGAATCAAAACCCATTTTCTCTCAGCAATGCTCTTAAGTCAGGATATGCCATTTCGGCCGCTGCAGGGTATCCCAAATAATGAAATAAATAAATAAAGCTAGTTTTAGTGTCGCGTGTTTCAACCAAGGTTTACAAAACCGGACCGGTCATCGAACCGGTTAAGGCAGCGGTTCGAGGTTCAATGGTCCAACCGAGGTTGAACCGTGGTTGAACCGGTTATAATTAAATAATATTATTTTAATTTTTAATATAATATTTATAACAATATTAAACAAAAAAACAACATAACAACTAAAATTATTAAGCACAATTTTTATTATTTTGAAATTAAACTAAATAAATATAAATATATATGTTAAAATCATTTTCATAGGGAAAACAACCCAAAATCCTTTTATACTAATTTTTTTCATTTTTTTTAAGAAAATCGGTTCAGGCCGGTTCACTACCGGTTATGACCGGTTTTACCGGTTTTGAACCGGTTTTCCGGTTTTTGCACCGGTTCAATGCATGACCGGTTTTTCCTACTGACCGGACCGGTCATGGTCCCGGTTCCCGGTCGGACCGGTCCGGTTTTCAAAACCCTGGTTTCAACTTTTAGGAGACCATACCGTGGGTGTCTTAGCTGGGTTCTCGTGGACTCGTGGTCCCTTTAGCTTTATCATGCTTTGTTTCTATTTAAGTTGCTTGGGTATCAGAGAAAGATTATTGGCAGAATGGTGGATTGCCATTTGGATTTAGCCTAAAATAAAAGAAAAACAAGTTTTTATTAAAAGATTAAAGTAATACTTTGGTCCCTATATATGACACGAATTCTCGATTTGGTTCCTATACATAAAAAATTATTAAAATGATCCCTATACGTACAAAAAATTCTCATTTGGTCCCTGCCGTACAAAATTTTAGGGATCGATTTAATAATTTTTTACTCGTATAGAGACCAAACGAGTAATATATAGGGACCAAATGAAGACTTTTTGTACGTATAGGGATCATTTTAATAATTTCTTGTGTATAGAAACCAAATCAAGAATTCTCGTCACGTATAGAGACCAAAGTATTACTTTAACCTTATTAAAAAACCAAGCATTTTACTTTTTCAAATATTAAATATACTAGTTCCCTAGATAATCTTTCTTTTATTAATTCCTTAACAAATGTCCTCAAAAACACTCGTTAGCATTTTCTTATTATTTATCACTAGCGCCATGCATTGTAGGTTACTTCTTTTCAAATTAGCTGTCAGGATCGCTGAATTTCATGAACTCATGTGGACTAAGGGGGTTGGCAAGACATGTTCCCCCCGCTGCCCCATGCTTGTTGGGGTGTTGACCAGCTTGAATGTGGGTTCTTATAACTAAGCCCATGAAGATGTCCTACTTGTGAGGATAGATGAAGATTACAAGGTTGTCCAAAAAAAAAGAATATATATTACACGGCATTAACATATTAGAAAAATGCCTCTAAAAAAAAATCATTTTAGAAGAACCCTATTGTGAGATTCTTCAACATGACCCCTTCATGTTGAATTCAACATGAGAAGATCTAAATCCAAACATCAGGCTTCTTGGCAAAGAGAGCAAAACATACATTAGGCTTTGACTGATGCAACTAACAGGTTATGCTTTTAGATAATTTGTTTTTATCCACTCTTTTCCTTGGATTCGTTAAATATTCAAATCCTCTTATACATAGATAGTCTATAAGTTGATAGACAGTGTGCACAAGGCATTATTAAATAATTTTCGGTTACTCTACATTCAATGAACACAACAATCCATTACCAATACAATGTTGCAACTTGCAACTTGCAACTTTGAACTGCCCATCTAATTTCCAGGGGAGCCTTGCTTCTGGAAGAAACATGTAGGGTAGTCTTTTATTCTGATCAAAGAATGTTCTTCTTAAAGGCCCTTAAGTAAATCAAATTAGAAGGGAGAGCAAAAAGATAGCCTCTGGCCTTAGGAGAGATGCATAAATCGATTTAGGTTGTTCAGAGCAGAGGTCAAAATTTGAAATTATGCTTCAAGTATACAACCACTTCTTGCTGAACAAACATATTAGGTATTCCAATTAGTAAACTTGTAAGGAGCAACGCATTTTAGGAGACATGAATGCTATAAATACAATATAACACTTACAATCAAACTGAGCAGTATGCATCCAGCGGCACCAGGAAACAAAACATACCAGAAGTTCAAGTGATGCAACTTAACACCATCAATGAAAAGCAATGGCAGGCTTGCAGCTGCATTATATTATTTGTATAATGTAAGTAGAAAATTTTGTCAACTTAATGCTGGAGCTGCATACTTGATTCCACGGGCGACGTGTCATCTATGCTTAGGGAAGCAATTCCCCCTAAATTTGTTAAGCATTTTCCTTTTCTTTTTTCTTTTCCTTAAAGATGGCCACCCCATAAATTATTTTTTTCAAGGGTCTAGCTACGCCCCTGCTTGATTCAATCAACATGAAACTAACATAACATTGTAGCAAAAATACCTGGGGGGTGAATGGTGCCAGTGTAGATCATGTAAGCAATGCAGGCTGAGAGACCAGCACTCTTGGCCAGCCATCCGGGTCCAAAAATTGTGAATGCCAGTACACCAATGGCTGCACAACCTATTTGGGCCATGAACATATTGTACTTCTGGATAATCACATCCGGGTAAATTAGTTCTAACCCAAAAATTAAGGTAATGAGAGAGCATTGGAATGTATAAGAATATGCATAGCATAGTAATAAGAGTGTTGTTTTAGATAATTTTTATTTTCGGTTTATCTGGGTAACTTTTTAGACTCTTATAAATAGTTTTTGACTTGTGTTTTTTTTTTTTTTTTGGGTAAAAAATGTATAAGCCTTTATGATAGCTGAAAAGAGTTTAGCTGCATATTTCTAACACAAGCATTAGCTTATTTTATGATAGCGGTGGGCCTGGCTTATTTATGAAACTTTACTAAATCAAAGAACTTATTTAAACTGTATACCCAAACAAGGCGTAATAAAATAGAAGTAATCCATACCCGAGCGGAAGGGGCGGAGGGTGTGGCGAATAAGACAGCAGAAACTGCCCCCAAGGGTGCAATCGTCATTGAGAGTCCTTTTGGTGCCAATAACTGATCCATCTTTCCCAGTAGTGCCATTGCTGCAAATGCCCCTGAGGTTTTTTTTTTTTTTTAAAAAAAGAATTGAAATTTGAAAGCTATCATAAAGGCTAATAATCTAGTTACTACTTTTGGGTTCCACTTGATTAAGAAATCTAATTGCAAATAGAGAGTGATGATGAAGAAGAAAAGCAACCTGCAGAGGGCCAGAGAATGTCGCTGAGGGAAGGAGTGGAAGGGGATTTGAGAGGTTTCCAATCATCCCAGATGGATGGTGAAGCGACGTCGCTTGATGCCACGATCCCATGTCCTCTCCTTCCTTTATATCCACCATTAGTACGATAATCCAAAACTAACCCCTTCCGTTTGTTGAAAGAGAAGTAAACAGGCGAAGAAAATGAAGATGCTGGTACTGATAATGGTACCATTACCGTATAGTTGATGGCACTGTTACCAGGTCCACAAACAACTCTAGCTCCGGAGGCCATTTGAGTCATTTCTCAACTCCTCAGTCTTTGATTCATCTTAATTCTCAATACTGTACCACATACACATTACATGTATGTATGTATGTATGGGTCAGAGGAAGAGAGAGAGACGACCGTTGAGAGCTGAAACATAAAAGAACCTTTGAAGAGGCCCAAAGGTCACCCAACAAGGCCCCCCAAAACGGGGACATGGGAAGTAAATAATAGGTTAAAATAATCTTTTGGTCCCTATACTTGATATTGATTTTCAATTTGGTCCCTATATGTAAAAAGTTGTCAATTTGATCCCTATACGTGACACTGGTTTTCAATTCGGTCATCACCGCTAATTGGTCACAGTATAAGAGGACCAAATTGCAAATTGCTATCACATATAGGGACCAAATTGAAAATGATTGTCACATGTAGGGATCGATTTCACATTTTTTTTTGTTGAATCGGTCCCTACATGTGACAACAATTTGTAATTTGGTCCTCTTATATAGGGACCAATTAGCGGTGAGGACCAAATTAAAAATTAGTGTCATGTATAGGGTCCAAATTGATAACTTTTTACGTATAGGGATCAAATTGAAAATCAGTGTCACGTATAGGGACCAAAAGATTACTTTAACCTAAATAATAATATTTCAGTTTTCGCCACTTCATTACATAGTGAGTAAATAATCCTGTAAAAATAAAAAAGGTAAATAATAATTAGACTACTTTAAAATGAGAAAAATATAAAGTGAGAAAGTAAGGGTGCGTTGATAAGTGATTAGTTAAAATACATTGAAATCTCAGTTTCCTTTAAATAATCAATGGTGGATAGTTTCTCAATTGCTCACTTTATACTTTTGTTCACCTTAGAATTTAGATGAGCTTTGTCAAATAAAGATATAGGATAAGGACTCTTTAAATACTTTTGATATTTTTTTTTATACATGTGTAACAACTTATTAATAAAAATATAATATATACAAATATTAGATGTATTTATTAAAATTTAGAAAATAACACAAAAATACTTATAAAACATCCAAGTTTTTTTTTTATGAATTAAAACATCCAAGTTTTATTCAAAGGTATATTTACCTTCCTTTGTTTCTTTTATTACTTTTGCCGTATTAATTTTTATTAAATGAGTATGTTACCAGAAAGTGGAGGAGGCTGAGGTGTACTATTTTGCACTTTATAAAAATTTAATAAGCTATTTTTATAAATTTATTATTATAAACTATTTTGATGGTTCCTAAATCCTAACCGTGCCCAGCATTTGCTGTGGAGGGCCTGCAGACACTTTTTACCTACAAGAACTTGATTACAGAGTAGAGGAATAGAATGCCCATGTACTTGTCCTATGTGTGAAACTAATTTAGAGAATACTTGGCATTTATTCTTCATATGTAACACTAATATACACTGTTGGTAGTTGGTTAATATGTGGAGTTTGATTGATGCAGGCATTGGTGTGGTTGAGAGTTTTTCAGAGTTATTCTGGCATATTATCGAGCAGCTGGAGTGCAGGCAACGTGACTTGTTTGCCATGGTGATTTTGGGTCTTTGGACAGCCAGAAATGACAAGGTTTAAGAAGTCGTTCACAGATCAAAGCATAACTTGTTTGAATGGCTACAAGCTAGGAAGAGAAGTGATGGAGAAGGGCTTGACAGGGGCGTACCTGCTGCTCCAATTCGTTGGGTTCCGCCGCCAGTTGGTACAGTCAAGTGCAATGTTGATGCAGCGTTCTTCCACCATGAAAGGAGGTTTGGTGTCGACTTTGTATCCATGATGATGTTGGAAGGTTCCTTGGTGCAGCAACTTCTTGCTTCCATGGCATGCCCAGCGTTCATGAGGCAGAGGGCATTGGGCTCTTGTATGCGATTCAATGGCTGAGAAATGTAGGTGTGAGCTCTGCTATCATTGAGCCGGACTGTAAGATGGTAATTGATGGCTTGGGCAACAGGATCAGTAACAAGACAGTTTGGAGTTGTGCTTAATGATTGCAGGAACCTTTTAAATTGTTATTCTAATTAGTAAGTTAGATTTGTTAAGAGGCAAGCAAATTTAATTGCTCATGCTTTAGCAATGGTGTCTAATAACTATGCTCCCTCATTTGAGTTTTTTGAAATTCCTCATTTGCAGAACAAGTTCATTGGGAAATTATAAGAGTTGGTTTTCAAAAAAAAATTATTATAAACTATTCTTAAAGACAAAAAAAAAAAAAAAAAACCCTAAAAGATCTTCAAATGGCCCCAAAATCTATGGATTCGGTTAGTTTACAGTTATAAAATATATGAAATATTATAGGCTTCTGTTTTGTGCAAAGGTATTTAATTCTGGATCGTTGTTTCATTAACGGTGGCTTACAAAATGGGATGAAACCAAATAAAACAAATAGTTTTGCAACAGAAAATGATTACATTTCATAGCAAGAATGGAGGTCATTCCAAATACCAAACCATTGCAATGTCCAGCAGCAGTAGAAGGGGTTGAGATAAATCTATTCAGCAGGGGTTGTTACACATTTGTCATTTGCTAGAAAAATAATATATACAAAGCCACGAGAAGCCACAAGAAAGGGCCAGCAACACTGACAAAAACCTTGTTAGGAAGTAGAACAATTTCCATTGTGCACATAGTTTCTTTCACTAGCATCACGGATCACTTGAGTCATTTAAGAGTGATCTGAATGTGACTCGTAAAACTCACTTGGGCAAGGAGACATGACCTCTTGTTCCAGGATTTGTAGTACCTGATTCATCGATGGACGATCGTCTGCATTTGCATCTGTGCATCTTGCTGCCACCTCAAGTATTACTTCAAGACTCCCTGCATCTACATCAGTGCATCTTTTGTCCACCACGTCTTCCAATCTGTTTTCTCTCAGTAATGTGTTCATCTGCAAATAAATATTCAAAGTTTAGTAAATTATCTTTTGAAACATAATGGGAAGAAGAAGAAAATTCATAGGTTCATAGAGAGATGCACTGAATGACTTAAAGCTTACCCAACCAACAACATTTAAACCTCTCTTTACAAAGGAAGGATCTGTAGGCCTCTTTCCAGTTATAAGTTCAAGCAATAGTACTCCAAAGCTATATACATCTGACTTCTCAGTGGCTCTCCCATTTTGTAGATACTCTGATTGACATATAAATAATAAAACATCAATCATGCAGTTCCCTCCCAAGTTATTTAGAAACAACCTCACAAATTCATGTGAAGCGCATCTCTTATATGTTAATTACTTTGAGGGTAACCAGGTCACGTGCTGGTATCAGAACTCCTAAACACATACCTGGTGCCAAATAGCCAAATGTGCCAGCAACCACTGTGGTAACATGGGCATCTTCATCAACCAAAAGCTTTGCAAGACCAAAATCAGAGATATGAGGTTCCATGTTTTCATCAAGGAGGATGTTGCTAGATTTTATGTCACGATGCACAATTTTGGGAGAGCACTCATGGTGCAAGTAAGCCAACCCCCGAGCTGAACCAAGGGCTATCTTCAAGCGATCACTCCAATTCAGTGCTTGTTCAACATTTTCTGAAGAAGAAAGGATTGATGAAAACTAATAGAATAGCAAAACTAAAGAACAAGTCAACCTGAAAATATAACACATAAAAATATTCCCAGACTCCCACCCTTTTCCCATAATCTTCCCAACAGTGTTAAATTTGTATAAGCTACTGGCTAAATCCAGGTCATTTTCTTCCACGTTGGGGAATATTAATATTTGATACAACAACTTTAAAACAATTATGTTACTCATAATTGTTATGCTTAGCATGTACTTGCTAATCATCTATGTTGCCAAGCTCTGTTCCGCTATATAAGCATCAGGTGTCTGAAAGACTGCATTGAGATGCTAAGTTTACTGGCCTGATGAGTACATCACCAAAAAGACAGCCTCTGATTCCCACCTAAATTTTGCATTATTGCACAATTGTTAACAAAATTTTCTCCTATCTCAGAGGTCTTCCAAACAGTTCTATTTAGTTCAACCTATAGACAAGAATAAAAAGTGCATATAAAATGAATCATACCATGCAAGAGATCATCTAAGCTCCCCATGGCCAAATAATCATAGATGAGGAGCCTTGAAGAAGGGAGCCTGCAGTAACCACGCAGCTTTACCAAATTTATGTGCTTGATGCTCCCCAAGATCTCTAGTTCCCTTTCGAATACTTGATCAGACCCTTGACGACTTCTGTCAATCCGCTTAACAGCAAATGTTCCACAATCATTCATCACCATTCGGTAAACAGTGCCAAATCCTCCCGACCCTACTATATCCTCTTCATCAAGAGACTCCAGCTTTTCTATGATCTCAGATGATGTGTATGGCAGATCACCATGGAAGGTAATAAGTTTTGTGCCTGTTACAAGATCAGGTTAGCATTTATTAAAAAAAAAAAAAGGAGATTGCCTTCTTTTTTAATTTCTTCTGTAGCTGAATAGGAGATTGAAAATTTGAAACACCATCCTTCTTACTTGCTTCTGGATCAACTTGTTTCTTTACTTCTGTGTATCTCTTTGCAGCTCTTTCCTTCTTTGATAACAACCGAATCCAGAGGAATGAAAGGATTACAACAAGTGCAAGGCCCATCATTGACATTGCACCAATAAGCACACCCTTCATGTAATGTGAAGATTTTTTGGTAGGGACTGCATATATTTAAGTCTTTATTGTTATACTAAAAATCTGAACAATGACGACTAAATATGTAAATCACTTATATATCTAAAGTCTGTTTATAAGTCCTAGGATCTGACTTGCCTGCAGCTTCATCACTTTCAGCATGTGGTAGCACCACAGGGAAACCAAGTGATGTCCGGCAGGGCTTTTGAACTTGCCGACCACAAAGATCTGAGTTGCCAATAAACCTATTAATATACAAAGAATTTATGAATTTATAAATAGAAATACAAACAGAAAAAGAAACCAACTTGTTCCTCAAAGTGCATGAAACAAATAGGTTAACAAAATAACAAGAATTAATAACCAAAACAGGAAAATCCAAAAAGAAATTTTTTGGTAGGGTGGGGCAATGGAGAAAACCAAAACTAGTGTAGTGTTGATGAAAAGTGAGTTCTCCTTATCCATGTTCAATCAGAGCATCTACTTGAGATCACAGAAGAGCCATGAAATTTAAAAACCAAAACATGTATTATTTTAAATATCTTAACTAAGGATTATATAATGTAGCATGTTCAGAAATAAAAAAGGAGATGGCACCAACTTGAATATTTTCTCCACAACTTTGAGCATCTAAATAAATAAGTTATAATAAAACATGCACTACTTCTTGACTTTAATGATTTTAAAAAACACAGCTACTATATAATAAAACATGCACTACTATAATTAGTTATAATAAAAAAGGAGATGGCACCAACTTGAATATTTTCTCCACAACTTTGAGCATCTAAATAAATAAGTTATAATAAAACATGCACTACTTCTTGACTTTAATGATATTAAAAAACACAGCTACTATAATTTTAAGCTTGTGAACATATTAGCTTATCGCCTACTCAGCTTTTTTTTTATAGGCACCCTACTCAGCTTGATATGGCATTGCAACAGCCCCTGGGTAGAGCATAAGAAGAATAATCTTGATTTTATTATTACAAAAATATAATAAAATTTAAATCCAGTTTGGTCTAAAGACTACAACATATCAGTCAAATCACAAAACTTTATAAGGCAAGAGTACATACGAGTTGTTCCCGAAGGTGCTAAGTGCTCCAATGTCGGGGATTTCACCAGAAAAGAAATTCGTAGACAAGTTCCTAAGACAAGCAGGATCAGCATAAAGTGAAATTTAAGGTCACCAATATCATTATATCACAGAGCTATAAGCTAAATTAACTTACAGAACATGCAAACGTGAGAGAAGCCCGATAGAGGAAGGTATAGCACCTTTCAATAAGTTGCTCGATAAATCCCTATAATTAAACTTTGAATTAAAATCCTAATTGAAAATAAAATTTCAGTAGAGAAACAAAAACAATGCCAAGAGTTTAACTGAAACCTGAGAACATTAAGCTCCATAAGAAAACTAGAAACCAATTCAAAGCAACATTGAAGGAATAGTGACAAAAACAATGAGGAGAAAACTAGAGAGAAAGACTTACAGTATATTTAAATATGAAAGATTTCCAATATTTGATGGTATGCCTCCTTGGAAATAATTAGCTCTCAAGTACCTTCCAATAGGATCAGATGAAACATGTCAGCCTTTCACCATGATACAAAAGAAAACTTGTAATAAAGAAGTCAATTATTTCACTTACATCGCTCTAAGCTCGGTACAATTGGTAATTTCATTAGGAATAATTCCATGCAAGCCGTTCTGATGAAGTGCCCTGATTCATTGAACAGAATAAGAATGAGAGAAATCGTAGATTTAATGTAAGCAAGTTTACCAACAATGTTGGAAGGAATGTGTTCTAGTTTTACTTACAGTCTCTGGAGTCTACTGAGTTTACCAATGCTGGGAGATATAATTCCTCCAAGTTGCATGTAAGGCAGATTTCTGAAGAACACAAGGGCAACAAAAGTCACAAGTGTAAAACTCAGCTGAAAATTTGTGAAAAAGTAATCAAATGAAGAGAGCATATGATGTTTGCATACATTGAGCTAACTCTTTGTTCTCCAGGATGACAAGTGATACCAGTCCATGCACAAGGAGACTCATCTAACTCTTGCCAGTTTCTGAGAACATTTCTAGTGTCATTCAAAGTGCTTTTGATTTCCAACAACGTCAGACCTAGCCCATGAATGAAAATCATTTAAAGTTTAAAACTTTAAACTCGCATTTTCAATGGAGAAGCATTGAATCAATATTTTGGGAGGGGGGATCCCAAAAGGGGGAATGAAAGACTGAAAGGTGAAATTTGAAAGCTACCCAGAAATCAGAATGCAATAAATCTTACAAATAAATAATAATAAAGTATCAAAAAAACTCCACACATCTTTTCTAAATCCCTTGTTCATTTAGTCAGATTAGCAACCAAACAGTGAAGAATGTAAACATGAAACAGCATATAGAAAAGGATTTGAAGAAGAAAAAGAAAAAGGGGTTCATAGTTGTTACCGTCCTGGGTGAGAGCAAGAGAGGAAGGGCAGAAAACTGTTGTCAAAATGAGCAAGAAAACGCATGCAACAGTATCCGTTTCCATTCAAACCTAAAATGGTTGTGCTTTGAATTTCTCTGGGTGAAAAGGCACTCACTTTGTGAGAGAGAGTGAGTGAAGAAGTGATGATTCCTCCAGTCCAGTGGTTAGAATGGTGGGGGTTGGGAGTGTGATGACAAAGTAGACCCAACCAACAAAAGGGTTACCATGATTTTATCTTTGATGTTTGAAAAGTAAAAATAATAATAATAATTTGAAGCATGGAGAGAATATCGAGTGCTTTCTTTCATCTTACTCCAGTAATAGTATAATGATATTTTATTGAAGAGGGAGAAAAAAGACAACTTTTTTGAAATATGGTATATGAAAAGTGGTGCAGTGTGAAGTAGCCGTTGTACAGTGTACAGTGGGAAATTCAAAAAGAACCATTTCTATTTTCTATCACTCTCTGGTTGTGGTGCATAAGAATACGCGCGGCCATGTCAGCAAGTGTGTGGGTTTGAATAGGCGCGTAATGTATATGATATGATCATCGTGTCTGAGATAGCCCAGACATTTTAGAGGACATTAATAAAATGCAGCACTGCATTATTTCACTGATGATTCATTCATGACGGGACTCCGGGTGGTTTCTACTTTGTACCCACTTCTGTAACATGTCTTTGCCCCGGCCGTACCCCCTTTTTTTTCTCTCATAGTATTTGTAAACTAATTTGATGGGAATTGGGGATAGAGTCATGTGCTTAATTTAATGATTTTTTAAGTTTAATTTTGACACATAATAAATATTTTCACACTATCATATACATCATTGGTTTCATAGATGCAATTTTTTTATTTTGGTTTCTCAGGTGTTTCCGTATACAACTGTTGAGACTAATCCCTTAAGATACTAGACGAGACATTTAAGGTCTAACATCTCCCAACCAAGTTTTTCTTCACAATTAAGAGTCAGGATCGAACCATAACCACTTGCTTAAGGGATCCAATCTCATTACAACTTGAACCACATGTTGGTAGGTTCCAAGTTAATTTGACATCTCCTCTCTCTCTAGGAGTGTATCATTTGAGAACTACGGTCTATTATGAGTTAAGAGCCATCGGATTATAATTAAAACAAACTGATCGACCGGATCTTAAAAAAGTCATGTGACCCTAGCTTTCAAGTTCTTCCTCCTTCAATTTGCCATCATCACGTATTGCCGCCATCACGTATTATCCACTCTCCTCTTCGTTCCCACAACAACACCGCAGCTGTCGTCACTCACATATTGCCTCCGCCTCTTTGTTCCTGTAATTCCTGCAGCTGCCGCCATCACATATTGCCGCCACATATATGTTCCTGTAATTCCTGCAACAACGTAGAACAACGCCGCAGCCACCATCACTTATTGCCACCGCTTCTTTGTTCCTGCAACAACACACAACAATATCGCAGCTGCCATCGTGTCTCAATCAGAGGCTTCCTCTTCTTATACATAGTTTTGTTGCCTCTTTGTAACATAACCCCTTGCCTTCCTCTGCTTGCTTTCAACATAAACCTATAAACTTAAAAAACCAGCAAATAACCAATGGAAAAAAGAACTACCAATCTGCACTAGTCAAATCCAAGAAAGAATAATAGAGTGTCTGGTTAGTAATTGTTGAAGTTGTTTGAAACCATCAAATGTTGCAAAATAGCAACACTCCGTTAATAGACTTTTGACAGCAAAAACAGAGAAGGACCAAGACTGTAGCAGAAACAAAATATCATAACAAGTTGCGCTCAATTGTAGAGCTATCGCAAAAGACACATAGCAATGGAAAACTTTTGCCATACACACAATAAACTAAACTAGAAAACATCAGCACTTTAATGTGGCATTCTATCTTATATGCATCATTTACTTAATTGCATTTCACTTGAAAATTCAAAACTACAATTTTGAAACCCTTTGAGGAGAGTTTCTTGGTATTCGCTTTAGAGAAAGCTTCAATCTTCCTGGTATTCACTTTATGGGATTGGAAAAGTGAAAATTTTGGTAAGCGGTACTACGTGGTACAGACGATCAATTGGTGTCCAGTTGGTGTTTCTGGTATCTGAACGAATTGAGAGGAAGGGGTGGAGAGGACACAGATCATGTGACCTTTTAATGGTTAAATAATATCTGATCCCTTCAATCATTTTAATTGCGATCTAGTGCCTCTTATGAATAGTTCTAATTTATCATAATAAACAGTAGTTGATAGGCTCCTTTTGTATATATATATATATATATATATCAACAGTTACAAGTAAATAACCATATGCTCCATATTATATATGTTGCATGTAAAAGATTTGGATAAGCAACAATTTCAAATAACCATGTCCTCCATACAGATCGATGGCGCAAAGCTAATTAATTATTACAACAGCACCATCCTTCAAAACCCTATTCTACAATTTGCTGAAGGAAATCTCAACGCCATCTACTGGTGCTGGATGTGGAAGGTAAATCACATCGGATTCTGGGTTGATCAGTTCCCACCTGTACCAATACCAAGCATGATAAACATTTCATTAGAAAAAAAATAGCGAGTTCCTAAATAAACAAGCATCTATGGTATCAATGGTCAAATTGACTTTACTTGTATCCTATTGACAAATGATGAAGCAGAAGTGCAATTTGCATTCTCGCAAGCATGTTGCCAGCGCATATTCTTGATCCACCACCAAACACTTTGTATGTTCCAGGCTTTGCCGGCTCCTGTGAAATCACTCACCAACATATAACTTCAGAATAGGATTAGGCTAAGATATACCACCCATATTTTATATCATCCATGTGTGGCAAATTTTGAACCAATCAAATTGACACATGGGTTTGGTTAAAATTTCAAACTTTCTAGTTGAATTTCTACTGTAGTCAAATAAATAAATACAATATATTGTAGTATAGTATATGTACTATTTGTATTCACAAATTTAACCCATATTAAAATAATAATTTTTGATTAAAAAATTTGATTATATTAAAAAATAATATTTTAATATGAATTAAAATAATATTTATTGTCAATAATATTTTGCAATATAATCAGTTTTTTTAATCAAAAAACATTATTTTAATATGGGTTAAATTTGTGAATACAAAGAGTACATATACTATACTGCAATATACTGTATTCATATAGTTTGATTACAGTATAATACAACTAGAAAGTTTGAAATTTTGACCAACCTATGTGGCAATTTGATTGGCCCAAGATTTGTCACATGGGTGGTGTAAAATGTGGGTGGTGCACAATAGGCGCACCCCTTGAAAATAGTAAAAGAAAATTAAAAATTTAAGGAACTAGTTGTCTGAAATAACACCAAAGGGAAGTGATTAGTTATCATACGTTCCATCTATCAGGGTTAAAGCACATTGGATCCTCAAAGTTTTCCGGGTCAGTGTGTATGTACCGAACCCACAGAAGTACCTTCCAGCCTTTTGGAAATTTATAACCTTCAAAATATCGAGTATTTTAGTCAGTATGAGATGTAATTGAACTTGGCTTAGCATTAGCTCTTGTTGGCTGACTACAATTAAGTAACAAGATTACAAGAGTGAAATATATGTTATGGTCTATTACTGTAGATTTTGCTCAGTAACTTCCTCATAATTAGTTGTCAAATGCCATTATGTACCTTTGTAATCAGATTCATTGATAATTCTTCTGAAAATAAATGGTGCAAGGTTTGTCATTCTTATTGTTTCTTCTACAACCTGTATTCGAATATAGTGTAACAGAATTTATCAACAACTATAGTAAACTTGCACAAAATGAATTTATTTTTACTTGTAAGAAAAAAAAAACAGAATCTTATTATTTCAATATAGATATGCAAATTGATTAAAGACCTTGCTTGTGTACTTTAATTTGGAAACATCTTCACTTGTAAGAAAATCGCCTGTATTGATCTTTTTCACAGCCATGTTCTCTTCCTGCAACCGCAAACAAATAGCACATGCACACTGTTAGATGCAAAGACATTTCAAATGCGTTGTCTATTGTACCCATATGTTGTGACCCCAATGATATATGTCAATACCCGTAGCTTTATGAGGACTTTGGGGAATTTAGAAAGGTAGTAGATAGCCCACATTGATGTCAGGGAAGTAGATTCATAGCCAGCAACCACGAGGTTAAGGATGTTATCTATCACTTCTTTGTCACTTAGCTGGTTAACTTCCTCATCTTTCAATTGCATCAACCCATCCATGAGATCAACCATTTCCACCTCACTTCTGTTCTTTCTCTTCTCTAACTCCATCCAGAAAATCTCCTCAAGCTTTTTCCTACACTGAAATTGTGTGTATGCATAATATTATAGACTTATAGTTAGTATGATAAATCCAATTTCTTAAAGGATCATGTTAAGGAGTGCCCTTTAAGACACTGATTAAGAAATCAAAAAATAACAAGATTTCATTGAAAAATCAAGTATTTATTTCTCAAAACATTAAATTAATACATCACTTTCCAATAAAATCTTTTTGTCTTGATTCCTTGACCAGTACCCTAAGATCACTCGTTAGCATTTTCAAATGAAATTCTAGTATCCACCCATTAACATTTGATATGTCTAAAGTCATTGTATATATAGAGATTGATGTATTCTTAACGGCCACACAATTTTATACATATTTAGTATTGAATGGAGTGCATTTGGTATGCAGGGTGGACAGGCCAAACCTGAAGCAACAAAGCTTAAATTAAAGCAGCAAAACTTGATTATGATTGAGTTGAAGGTAGAACCTGAAGAGCGCGGTGGAAAGCAAAACCAGGAAAGTTGAATGGGTATGCTCTCACTCCTTCAAGCAATCCTGTAAAAAGCTTCTCCATCTCACGTAGAAGAGGGCCAGGCTCCAAGCTCGCGAACAATTTTCCAATGTTCTCAAATGTCACCTGCAAAGCATGCATGACACATAGAAAAGTATATAAGTTTCCCTACCTTGCTATATATTCAACTTGAAGCCAAAAAAATTGCATGGTGTGTGTGTGTGAAGCTAGCTAGAGTTGTAGGGTGTCTTTCTATGTCAGTTTTTACAAATTTAAACAAGGCTAGCAACACACTTTTTATCATACCTCTTTTAATTTAATATTGAAATTGAATGATTTATGTGGATCTATTGAATAGATTTAATAACTACTACATAAAAATTATTGAATAAAAAGAAGTGTGTTAAATAACAAGAAGTTGTTGCTAGAATTTTTGTTAAAATTTGAGGTGAGATTGGTTTGACACTTCTAGTGTTAAACAACAACAACCCATGAATCTCCGGACTGCCGTCTGTGCTTGGGTTTTCCGGAAAGCTCCCTTCATGTCATGCGTGATTGCCCAAAGGCCACTCAAATTTGGCTTCGGGTGATTAAGTCAAATGAGGTCCATTGTTCTTCTCTGTAAACCTTTTTGATTGGATCTCTCTTTGCTTATCTCGCCCCTTTGGTAACCTCAACTTACCTATTTGGAGAAGTCTGTTCTTCACTACTTGCTACCACTTATGGATCTGGAGGAATCGTGAGGTCTTTTATGCTGATTTCAGAAGGCCTCCCCAGCCTCTTGAGTTGGTTATGTGTCAAGTTTTGGCTATCTTGGAGGCTCCTCTGTTAGAAAATATTAATTTATTATTACGTGTGACTCACGTTGAAATAATGTTTTGGGCTTATATACAAATTAATGAAGCTAAAGGGACCTATTGATTAATATGAGAAGTTAAGAAAATAATTATAAATAGTGGTAACTTGATGGGAGTTACACACATTATGATAATCACCAATGTATCTCTTCCTCTTAATCATTGCCATCAAGAAAGGGTGTGAGAAGCTAGGAAGTTAAGGAAAGAGATAGATTGGGATAAGGAGGAGATTTATCTTGCAACTTGATCATAGATCATGGATCATCTTACAATCCTTAGAGAACTATGACTTACATGTGATTTCAGAGCATTGTGTCGTGGAATATGTGATTATCTATTGACGATGATATTTGAATTCCCAATTTGCATCAACCTTAATTATGAAAATCAGGAATTTTATTTACGTTGTTTCCGCTGCCATCATAGATGTAACGTTTATATGTGATGATTTCGTTTTGAAATATTTTCGATAGTTCTTGTACATGACTGACTGGAACTTCAATAAATGATTATGAATCTTGATCAAATAAAAGCACCCTGTACGCTATCAAGGCATGAGAAACATTGTACCATTGTTTTGAAATCCTTTTCAAATAAATAATTATGAAATGGCTGTTGTTTTTTTCCAAATATCCTTCCACTGTTAAGTCTTTTGAAATGCACTGGGAAAGTTAAACCACAAGAGCCTATGTATGTGAACCTTTGGAAATGTCCACCGAATTCAGAATCAGGAAGCTTTATGAAATTTTTGATGAAATTTTCCTGTTCGTGAATTTTCCGGATTCGGGAATTACGTGATTTTTCAAAATACACTTGTACATTATGATAGTACAATTACGTGTGAAGTATGTATATTTTGGGATTAAAAGTATGATAGATTTGTTAATCATCAAAGTGGTCAAATCTAAAAAATTATTTAATTTCAAATGAATGATAATTTATTTCAATTACCCATAAAACGTGATGTTATAAATGATGTGATGATTGTTAGTTTATGAGTAATTTGAAGTTCATTGTTATAAGGTATTTATGGATCACCCAAAGATTGATTAGTTGTTCTTATAATTAATGGATATGATTGTTGGTGATGTGAATGCACTATTAGTTTTATTTATATGTCCAAAGATAGTAAATATTTCTAGTTAGTGAATATTTTATTGCCTAATAATGTTGCTTGTATTAACATCATTATGTTTGTTGTGCATTGATGTATCACCCAAAGAAGAACATTGATGTGCATTGAATGTTTAATGTTTGTCTGAATTTGATTGTATGTTATTTTATGACTCAAAGCACTAATGTCAAGCATGTGTTAATTGCAGTATATGTTCCTATGTCTTTACATTCGCATGCTACGTCTGTTCCAATATTTAATGGGTTGAACTTCTCTAAATGGAGTGAACAAATCCAATTTCACTTTGGTGTAATGAATCTTGATTTGGCTCTTCAAGTTGAGAAGCCTGCTGCTATTACTGATGCTAGTAGCAATGAAGAGAATGCTAGTTATAAGGCTTGAGAAAGGTCAAACAGATTAAGCTTGATGTTTATGCAAATGAGCATAGCAAGTAACATTAAGTCTGCTCTTCCTAAAATTGAAAGTGCACAACAATTTATGAAGATTGTGGAAGAGCGCTCCCAAACTGCTGACAAGTCTCTTGCTGGGATATTAATGAGTACTTTAACCACCATGAAGTTTGATGGTTCTCGTACTATGCATGAGCATGTTATTGAAATGATAAATATTGCAGCAAGACTTAAGTCATTGGGAATGGAAGTGGATGAGAATTTCCTTGTGCAGTTCATTTTGAACTCATTACCGTCTTATTATGACCCGTTCCAAATGAACTACAACACCATGAAAGATAAATGGAATGTGCATGAATTGCACAGTATGTTGGTTCAAGAGGAAACGAGACTTAAGAATCAAGGAAGTCACTTAATCCACTATGTGAACCATCAAGGAGATGGTAAGAATGTTGATAAGAAACATGGAATGGGGAAAGGACCACTAAAGATAAATGAGTCCTCCGTTAAGATCCAGAAGAAAGAAAAGAATGACAAATATCATTTCTGTGGGAAATATGGACATTTCCAGAAGGATTGCCCCAAACGTAAGACTTGGTTCTAAAAGAAAGGCGAGCTTAATGCTTATGTATGTTTCGAATCAAATTTAACTGAAGTTCCCCATAATACTTGGTGGATTGATTCTGGATGTATGCTCATGTTTCTAATACGATGCAGGGATTCCTTACAATCCAAACCATAAACTCAAATGAGAAGTTTGTCTTTATGGGGAATAGAGTGAAAGTTCTAGTGGAAGCTGTCGGGACTTATCGTTTGATCCTTGACACTGGACATCATTTAGATTTGTATGTACCTAATATTTCTAGGAATTTAGTTTCTTTGTCTAAACTTGATGTTGCTGGATACTCTTATAAGTTTGGTAATGGATGTTTCACTTTGTATAAGCATACCTTTATGATTGGATATAGTATATTTAGTGATGGTTTATATAGATTGAATCTTCATAATCTATATGCTGAAACACTTATGACCTTGCATCATAATGTTGGCACTAAACGTGGTTTAGTGAATGAAAGTTCTGCTTATTTGTGGTATAAGCATTTGGGTCATATTTCCAAGGAAATAATGGAAAGACTCATAAAGAACATAGTTCTTCCAGAATTGGATTTCACTGACCTTAATATTTGTGTGGATTATATTAAAGGAAAACAAACAAAATACACAAAGAAAGGCTTATGGATATGTCTATTTACTGCATGAGAAGTCTTAAGCAGTGAATGCCTTAGAAATTTATGTAAATGAAGTTGAAAGGCAATTGGACAGAAAGGTGAAAATCATTAGGTCTGATAGAGGTGGCAAGTATTACGGAAGGTATGATGAAAATGGACAACACCCTAGTCCATTTGCTGAGTTCCTAGAAAAGTGTGACATATGGGCTCAATACACAATGTTAGGTACACCACAGCAAAATGGTGTATCAGAAAGGCGTAACCGAACCTTAATGGATATGGTTAGAAGTATGTTAAGTAATGCATCTTTACCCTTATCATTGTGGATGTATGCCTTAAAAACTGCCATGTATTTGTTAAACAGGGTTCCTAGTAAGGCAGTTTCAAAGACACCATTTGAACCGTGGACCGGAAGGAAACCTAGTTTAAGGCACCTGCATGTTTGGGGTTGCCAGGCAAAAATAAGGATTTATAATCCACAAGAAAAGAAACTGGATGCAAGAATAATCAATGAATATTTCATTGGTTATCCAGAAAAGTCTAAGGGGTTTAGATTTTATTGTCCTAACCATAGTACAAGAATTGTTGAAACTGGAAATGCTAGGTTCATTGAGAATGGTGAAACCAGTGGGAGTGAAGCTTCACGAAATGTGGAGATTAATGAAGTTAGAATACAAGTTCCTTTGACTTGTGTTCCTACTACTCAAGTTGTTGTCCCTCAAGTTGTTGAACCGTATAATAATCAAGAAGAACAACAAATTAATCTTCCCGAGATTAATAATGAACCTTTAGTAGAACAACCACAAGAAATAGCATTAAGAAGATCCCAAAGAGAAAGGAGATCAGTTATTCCGAATGATTATGTGGTATATCTACAAGAGTCAAAAAATGACTTAGGAATTGATGATGATCCAGTTTCATTTTCACAAGCCATGAATGGTGATAATGCTGAAAAATGGTTAGATGCTATGAAAGACGAGCTTAAATCAATGGAACATAATGATGTTTGGGACCTTGTGGAATTGCTTGAAGGTTTCAAGAGAGTTGGGTGTAAATGGGTCTTTAAGACTAAGCATGACTCTCATGGCAACCTTGAACGTTACAAGGTCAGGCTTGTTGCTAAGGGTTTTACTCAGAAAGATGGCATTGATTACATCGAAACCTTTTCACCAGTTTCCAAGAAAGATTCTTTCAGGATTATCATGGCATTGGTAGCTCATTATGATTTAGAGTTCCATCAAATGGATGTGAAAACTGCCTTTCTAAATGGGAATTTAGAGGAAGATGTTTATATGGATCAACCAATGTGATTCATAGAGAAAGAAAAGGAACACATGATATGTAAACTTAAAAGATCGATATACGGACTTAAACAAGCTTCCCGACAATGGTATCTCAAGTTCAATGATACTATTGTTTCCTTTGGATTTAAGGAAAAGACTGTTGACCGGTGTATATATTTGAAGGTCGGTAGGAGTAAGTTTATATTTCTGATTCTGTATGTTGATGGTATCTTGCTTGCAACTGATAATATTGGTCTATTAAGTGAGACTAAGAATTTTCTCTCTAACAACTTTGAAATGAAGGATATTGGTGAGGCAAGCTATGTGATCGAAATAGAAATATTTCGGGATAGATAACTTGGATTGTTGGGTTTGTCTCAGAAAGTATATATTAATAAAGTTTTAGAAAGATTTAGGATGAACAAGTGCTCAACATCTCCCGTTCCAATTCAAAAAGGAGACAAGTTTAGTCTCATGCAATGTCCAAAGAATGATTTGGAACGAAAACAGATGGAAAATATTCCTTATGCATCTGTTGTTGGGAGTTTGATGTATGCTCAGACATGCACGAAACCAGATATAAGTTTTGCAGTTGGAATGCTGGGTAGATACCAGAGTAATCCAGGATTGGATCACTGGAAAGCTATAAAGAAAGTTCTAAGATACTTGCAAGGAACGAAGGATTACATGCTTACTTATAGGAGATATGATCACCTTGAGGTAATTGGATATTCAGATTCAGACTTTGCTGGTTGTGTGGATACAAGAAAGTCCACATTTGGCTATGTATATCTTTTAGCTGGAGGAGCAATATCATGGAAGAGTACGAAGCAGTCGGTCACTGTTGCATCCACTATGGAGGCTGAATTTGTGGCATGCTTTGAGGCCACTATTCAGGTGAATTGGCTGCTGAACTTTATTTTAGGACTTGAAATAGCTGACGGTATTGCCAGGCTGCTGAAAATTTATTGTGATAATTCCGCAGCTGTCTTCTTTTTAAAAATGACAAGTACTCTAAGGGTGCTAAGCATATGGAAATAAAATAATTTGCCGTTAAAGAAGAATTTCAAAAACATAGAGTGTCAATTGATCATATTAGCACCGAACTTATGATTGCTGACCCTTTAACAAAATGGTTATCTCCCAAATTGTTTGCTGGTCATGTTAAGAATATGCGCATTATGTCTGCTAGCGAATGTTAAATTGTAATGTTTTAAGTTCATTAATGATATATGTTTGACACTCTAAGTTTGTTAATATATAAGTTTCTGAAATTTCTGTTTTCTACTTATGGATATGCATGTAAATGATGATGTTGAAAACAGATTATGTTATTGATAATGACATTATGTTTGAACCCATTATGGACTTATCATTTTAAGATCATATTGAGGATAAAGGCTAATATAGTAGTACATGGAAGGAAACTTGTTGATCAAATAACATGTAACCGCCATGACTCTTATTAGTTTGTATTCTTGATTATGACTACTGATGGAACCAATGTATGTAAGGTCCGTTGATGCGCATCATGATTGATGTATTATTAAGTCATATGAGTCAAGTGGGAGAATGTTAGAAAATATTAATTTATTATTATGTGTGACTCATGTGAAATAATGTTTTGGGCCTATTTACAAATTAATGAAACTAAAGGGACCTATTGGTTAATATGAGAAGTTAAGAAAGTAATTATAAGTAGTGGTGACTTGATGGGAGTTACACACATTATGATAACCACCAAGGGTTCTGTCTATCCCTAGAAAGTTCTCTGAACCATTACCATTAAGAAAGGGTGTGAGAAGGAAGTTAAGGGAAGAGATAGATTAGGATAAGGAGGAGATTCATCTTGCAACTTGATCATGGATCAAGGTAAGTACCACTATCGTTTTATCTTATGTGAGAATCACAGATTCTAAGATCTCTATGATAGATTTCTATTATTGAACCCTAGAGAACTATGACTTACATCCTACCCTTATGGGCACTCATGGGTGTGTGGGTTGTTACCGCTCCACTCCGGTCAAATGGGTTTCCCCCCGCCTGGTTGGGTCAAGCTCAATTAGGACGGAGACTCAAAAGGCAACCCAGGCCCAGCTGGTTGCGGAGGTGTCATCCGTGACTTGTCAGGTAAATGGATTGGTGATTTTGTCATGAACATTGGTTCCTGCTCTGCGTACATTGCCGAGCTGAGGCATTCTCAAGGGAATGGAAGTGGCTTTGAAACTTAAGTGCTAGGAAGGTCATTGTGGAATCCGACTCATCGACCATTATTCAGCTCTTTAGAATGGCATGTCAAAGTCTCCAAACAAGCTTTTGCGTAGGATCCTCTCTCCGACCCACCGTGATTGGGATGTGGTTTTTTTCTCATACTTTCTGGGAAGGTAGCCAATGTGCAGACTAGCTTGCCAATAGGAGCTTAGTGTATCACTTGGGTAATACCTTGCTGCAGACTCCTCCAAAAGAGCTTGAAATGTTGCTTATTAGTGATGTAATTGGGGATCCCATACCCCCGATGTTCTCCTTGTAATCTCTTTGTATTGTTTGTTTGGGTATTTGGGCCCCTTTTATATCCCAAAAAACAACAATTATTTATTACTTTATGTTAGGTTGTACAAGAGGGGATTGGAATTACATGTCCCATTGTAATGTATCATTACTTGTTCCTATCAATAATATATTGGGATTTTTTACCCCAGTAGTGCAATTACTTTGAGAAAATATGGAACCACTAGTGCAGAAAAGGGATTCTACATCGGAGTTTACACATCGGTTTCTATTAAACCGATGTGTAAAAGGAGGCGGTGGCATTTTTGAAATTAAAATCAAAGTATTACACATCGGTTGAAGAATAACCGATGTGTAAAACCTTTCCACATCGGTTATTTCTAACCGATGTTTAAAATTAAAATAAAAAAAACTTAAAGTCAGAAATTTTTATCATTT
Source organism: Sophora flavescens (assembly GCA_030762895.1). Lineage (NCBI taxonomy): Eukaryota > Viridiplantae > Streptophyta > Magnoliopsida > Fabales > Fabaceae > Sophora > Sophora flavescens. The sequence goes on from CM061068.1 coordinate 38,739,978, forward strand.
AACATCGGTTTTATTAGAACCGATGTGTAAAACAGTCATTAACCACATCGGTTTCTAATAACCGATGTATAAAACTATAAAAAAAAAATTAGAAATTAAAATTTTATTTTTAAACATCGGTTTTGTTATTAACCGATGTGTGAAAGTTTACCACATCGGTTCTAAATTAACCGATGTGTATTATTACTTCCTCCCTTTTCATTTTGGCGCTGAGAATTCATCTGAGCTCTCTCCCTCCCAAGTCTCATTCTTCTTTTCCCTTGCCCTAATACACAAATAACTGCTCTCAGTCTCCAACTCTCCCTTTCCCTTTTGTTGACCTACGTTCTCCACCGCTCTCCACTGCTCTCCACAGCTCTCCGTCGCTCTGCATGCTGACCCTCTCAACATCAAACAAAGGTAAGCTCCTGTCATTGTCTCTCTTCCTTTCCAAACTTCCCTTCTCATTCTTCTCTTATTGTTTGTCATTTTCTCTAAAACTCAGCCCTCTCCTCTTCACAAGAACCACCAAGGAAGCCACCACCGTCCTCTCCTCCGGCGCCCTCGTGAGTGAACAAAAACCTCTGCCTTATCTCTGTTTTGGTAAAAAAAACCCTTCTCTTATCTTTTTTTCTTTCTTTATTCTTCTCTGTGACCTATTTTTTTGTTGGTTGTTTAGGGTTTTGGTTGTAAGTGCTGAGGAAAAGAAGCATTGAGTTTAAGGTTTTGGTTCTCTGTGACCCATTCCTTTTTTTTTTTGGGTATGCTTTCACTGTTAGACCGTAATCCCATGCTCCATGCTCCATGCTCCATGCTCCTTTGGTTATAAGAGAAATAAAGTTTGAGTTGTTCTCTCCACACACACTCTTTTTTATAACCCATTTTTCTTTTTCTGCATTTTGCCCGTGAATGTTAAGTTTGACGAACAATGGACTTTTGCATTTGCCTTCTAATTTAGAATTGATGAGCTTAACTGATGCATTTAGCTACATTGGTTGGTCTTGAGTTTTTGGTTGGTCTTGGTTAGCTACATCTTGAGTACATGGAATACATATCATAGCCCAAAACTTGTTTGATGCTTTGTAGTGCCTTCTATTAATGCCCATTTTCCTTAGAACTGTTGGACATCTTCTAGTTGCTTCCACACACATCACCTTTATTTTAAATTTATGATTTTATACCTTTTTTTACTAAGAAATATTGCTTTTCTTTTCCTATTTCAATATGTATTCCGTGTTGATGAAAAGCTACAGAGATCTGATTGGATTCTTGGTGCCTGCAAAGTATACTTTTTGCAACACCCTTTTCTTTTGGCACGGGGTTCCTGGAATTTTGACTGTTTTATATTTTGAGTTTAACCATGAGTTCTGAGTTCTTACTATTTTTAGTGTAAACTTTGTAAGCCATAGTTTTGGTGATCCTCTTGAGGAACTTTGTGATTAGACATGAGTTCAAGAATCTCTCCAAACCCTCTAAGAACCTCTTATTCTCTTTTCACTTGTTTTCAAATTTTGCTTCAAAATATATTTTTGTTTGTTTGTTTTTATTTGTTAGGTTTTCTCTTTGTACATGGAGCAGCTTGTTACAGTTTCTTTTACATTTAGACATATTTTGGTACTTATGTACAGCATGGTATAACTCTACTTTGTTTTACTATTATAATATAATTATAATTTACTATCTGGTGGCACCATTGATAAAGCTATAGAAGGATAAGGGATACTATGAATGTTGTTTCTTGTTGATATATCCTTTGATTCATATGGAGTGTCGATTAATGATATCAGGCCCGGGGTTGGATTTATCGTTTTCATGAGGTTAATCTTTGTCATGTTTTGTGATAGATCAATTTAAGTAAAGGCTATGAGGATTGTCCACAAAAGCGATCGATTTCTTTTTAAAACTTTAAAGGATGTTTTGTTGGTCTTTCTGCATTACGTTCATCACATAAATGTTTTCTTTCTCATAGCCGATGATGACCTCATGTCCAAGAGGACTGAATGCAACATGACTAATTGCATGATCTTTTCGAAATTGAAACAAGAAACAAGAGAATCAAACGAGTAGTAGTACACTCACACCTTTAGACAGAATAGAATTCCCAATATAAAAAAGCAAAGAACTAACCTTAGATCTTGTTTTTACCCTTTTCCTCTCTCGTGTTTTGGTAAGTGACTTTACAAAGACCTTATAGTGTCTGTCAATTTTATGGTTTTCATTAGAATTATTAGATGTTCATTTTGTTTGCGGGGTGATCTACACTTCATTGCATAGTGCTACTTGCCTCTCGCTTTGTTCACTTCTCTGCTGTCTTTGCATAATAACAACTAGGCGTGTCTCTGTCTCTCGGAAGGTACGTTTTTGGCTGAAAAGCTTTCATTGGAGTTTTAATGTATTTTCTTGAAAATTTATTTGATTCGATAATATGCCCACAATAATTAGTAAAGCCTTAGTTTCCCGTTTGAGATGCAATACTAATGAGCGTACGTGTACGTGTACGTGCTTAATGTACCGCTCATTGTGTTGGATCTTGAATTGTCCAAAGTTGGACAGTTTGGGAAAAAACTTTTTCTTAATTCAGTTATAATAGTTATTCATTGATTCTAATGTTATATACTTGATGAAAGTTCGGATTGATACATTTCCTTTCGTTCTCCGGTGCATACTTTATCGTGGTGGATGTCATCGCGTTCAAGTAGTGTACGTCGGAGACCGCGGGGAAATCTTGTCGAAATTTTGTCGAGTATGAGCATGAGAGTTAAGGACTAACTGTTAACCGACTGTTGAAAAAGTTTCTTCTCGAATGGGATAGGGCCATACCCTGTCATAAGAAGTGGTTGATGAATATGTTGGACTAAGTACGAAGGTATTGGTTTAGTCATGGATCGCGGTTGGATGAATGCTAGATGGACAAGTGATGAGTATGAGAATGGAGTGGAAGATTTTCTACGTTTGCAAAAACAAATGCTCCTGATAGTGGTAACGGAAGGTTTTATTGTCCTTGTGTTAACTGTTTGAATGAGAGACGACTAGAAGCTGAGGAGATACGTGATCATCTTATTTGTGAGGGGATTTGCAAGAGTTATACAACATGGATATCCCATGGTGAATCGTTAGACAGGCCGAGGGTGTCGGATAGAGAGGAAGTTGATGACGTGGAAATGGACGATGGACTAGAGGACATGATCCGTGATGTTGGGCAAGAGTCTTTTCGGCGCGCACATGTGTATGATACTTTGTGCAGTGATGCGCAAGTGGCTTTATATCCGGGGTGCACTAATTTCACACGGTTGTCAGCGGTGTTAAGATTGTTCAATGTGAAGGCGAGAAATGGGTGGAGCGATAAAAACTTTACCGAATTGCTTGAGTTATTGAAAGAAATGCTTCCAGAAGGCAACACATTGCCATCTCGAAACTATGAGGCGAAGAAGATATTGTGTCCGATGGGTATGGAGTATAAGAAAATACACGCTTGCCCCAATGATTGTATATTGTACAGGAAAGAGTTTGAAGAGATGCACGAGTGCCCCAGGTGTGGGGTATCACGCTACAAAGTGAAGGATGGTGATTCTAGTTGTGATGTGGTCACCAAAGGTCCTCCTGCGAAGGTGTTATGGTATCTTCCCGTGATTCCGCGGTTCAAGCGATTGTTTGCTAATGTAAATGACGCAAAGAACATTAGATGGCATGCAGATGAGAGGAAGTGTGATGGGCGGCTTCGCCATCCGGCCGATTCTTTGCAATGGAAGAGAATTGATAGTTTGTTTCCGGATTTCGGCAATGAGCCCAGAAACCTCAGGCTTGGACTTGCTAACGATGGAATGAATCCATATGGAAAATTAAGTAGTATTCATAGTTCATGGCCTGTTCTCCTTGTAATTTACAACCTGTCTCCTTGGTTGTGCCTGAAGCGCAAATACATTATGTTAAGTATGATGATTTTGGTCCTAAACAGCCAGGAAATGATATTGATGTTTATCCGAGTCCCTTGATTGAAGACTTGAGAATGTTGTGGGATGAAGGCGTTGATGTGATCGGCGGGTATTGCCGTGAGACATTCTGATTGCGTGCCATGTTATTTTGCACCATCAATGACTTTCCAAAGATACGGGAACCTTGTGTGGGTATAGTGTTAAGGGGCATAAAGCATGTCCAATATGTGAAGAAGGCACATGTTACCATCAACTGCAACATGGAAGGAAGACGGTTTACCTTGGGCATCGGAGATTTCTCCGACGTAATCATCCTTATCGTAGATTGAGGAAAGCTTTCAATGGACTTCCGGAGAATGAAATTGCTCCGGTGGCCTTGACTGGAGAGCAAGTTTATGAAAGGGTGAACAACACTAATGTTATCTATGGGAAGACCCAGAAGAAGGCTACAGAGAAGAAAATATGGAAGAAGAGGTCGATCTTCTTTGATCTTCCATACTGGTGCAAGCTTGATGTAAGACATTGTATTGATGTGATGCATGTAGAGAAAAATGTGTGTGACAGTTTAATCGGAACGCTTCTCAACATTCAAGGCAAGACAAAGGATGGTGTGAATGCTCGTCTGGATCTAGTTGCGATGGGTATACGAGAGCAGTTAGCTCCACTTAAAGTGTACCACCCATAGTTTGTATATATGTAGTTAGTTTAAAAACTTATCATGTACTAGCTATAGTGTACCTTTGACTGATGATATGTATTAGTGCTCATGTCTGGTTCAATTCTTCTTCTCTCGTGTTTTGATGTAGCCTTGATAAAGTGTTGTTTTCATTCGTTCGAAATTAATTAGGCCTGATGCCCTCTGTTTTCAGATTCTGTGCTCACTAGTCATTTGATGAAATGTCAGTATTTTTAACCATATGTGTAAGAGCTGATTGTTTGTGCTAAGAAAATTGAATGAAGTATGTTTTGCTTTTGAATGATTGTGTCAAAACTGGTTTGGTGTTCGTTGTTGTTTCTTGTTTGATCGGGAATGCTTGGTTTGTTTATTGATCCGCATTCATCAAAACAGGGGAAATGAATGATTGAAATGTAAATAACAGATTAAAAAAAATATGAGATTTTACACATCGGTTCCTTAAAAACCGATGTGTAAATTTAATTTTCTACATCGGTTTTCAGTAGAACCGATGTGTAAATTTCACTTTACACATCGGTTCTAATAAAAACCGATGTAGAAAGTTAAATTTACACATCGGTTTTAGTCAAAACCGATGTAGAAAGTTAAATTTCCAACTGCTTATCAATTGCTAAATTAATTTTCCACATCGGTTAATAGAAAACCGATGTTTAAAATATACTTTACACATCGGTTTTTTAACCGATGTGTAAAGTGGCAATAAACCACATCGGTCGTTTCCACATCAATTTGAAAACCGATGTGGAAAGCCAAAAATAACCGACGTGAAATCCCTTTCATGCACTAGTGAAGTGGTGTAGTTTTTTTAAAAAATTATACGATTTGGGTAAGTCGTATATAGGACATACGATAAATTTAAGTAAAGTCGTGCATCTCATTCCTGGTCGCTTTTATAATCTTTAACACAAAAAATTCAAGGAAGTCATTAATCTAAAATACGACTTGCATCTACCAATTTTTTTTTAAATACTAAATCCAAGTCGTACTCATTATTCACGACTTGTCCATTTTTTTTAAATATTGCGTGTCGTTAATAGCGCGTACGCTTTGCATGCGAATTTTTGGTTGACAACAGTGCTATATATGTATTTCTTCAACACACAATTCTGATTTTTCACATGTGACCTAGCTATCTGTTGCTACAAATGTGTGCAATCTCTATTCCCCTCTTCCACCCAACTCAACAATTCTATTCTTCACCTCTATGCTTATTACCACCAAAGTGTAAAGATGATGTTTTTTTTTTAATAACATGTGCAAATATATATCCTGGTGGGTGTGAGTTACCAAAGCTAACATAGGTTTCAAAGTGGACTTTGGGAGAACGTGTGCACCACGTGAGAGACTCAGAGGTATACCAATAAAAGGTGTTTGAATCACGGGACTCGTACCTGTGTAAATTCAAGAGAATAGTCTTCAACTTTTCTTGAGATTCTAACATGGTAGGAATGCACTCCAAGGAACCACTATATAATGAAATTTTGGAAATTGTCCCTGTACACAACCAGTCCCATGCCCAGGTTCTCTTTACGTTTGATGCAGAGGTTCTCACTTCACGTTTGGAACAGGGATTCTCACACATGGGAACTCAAGCACTCGCGGCATGTACAGCTTGAAATCACTACATGTCATTTTCTCTAGTCTTTGAAATGCAAGTCACACAGCCTTTGAAATGCTTGGAACAAAGCTAATGAAAATGATTTTCATGTAACGACTTGTTGAGTTGGGTGGAGAGGAGGAGGGGAATAGAGCACCACACATTTGGTGCAGGGGAATAAATCATTCATGAAATTAACTGCATGGTGCAAACTAATGAAGTTAATTAATAATTAAAACTTAGTACTCCCTTTACAACAAATTAGTTAATAAATAAACTTACTTGCGTCTCTTAGCATTGATGAACTCATCAGGGCGTCTAAGAAATTTGAAGTACCAAAGGAAGCTGATCATTTCTCCTAAGAAAGGGAGGCCCATGTGTCCCGGGGGCAACTTAGTAGTGCCACTGGCTTTCAGGGGAACAACGTACCAGAGCTCATTCCACCACCACAACACCCAAACCACAAGTGGTACACCACCCAAAACTAAACCCAGCCACACCCATTCAACCCCCATTAATTGTAAATTTGCTTGCTAGCTTATTCAATCAATTTGTCACTCTGGGCTACGTTCATGAGTGTCTCAAACTGCTTCCATCTACTGCTTCGGAGGTATGAAAACTGAAAACTTCATACCATTAATAAGAAAATCACATTCTGTACTGTAGATTCCGATTGGGTGATTCCTTCAACTGATATACTACTAACAGACAAGCAATCCTTTTATTATATTTTTTTTAGACTTATATATGTTATTCTAATACACGAAACATGTCACTTCTTTCACATCTTTGTGTAATATATTAATTATACTAACTTCTATTTTATACTACATCTGATTATAAAGTAGTTTTTATGAAAAATAATAATTCCAAATCCTCATGTTAATTTCGTAGTTTATTAAATAAAAAAACTTAATTGTTTTTTTTTTCTTCAAAATATTGAATGCATTATTTTTTTATTTAGTAGTGAGAGTTGGTACGGGGTTTTATTGGAGGATATAACAAAACTCTTATGAAAAATGAGGGAAGATGGGAAAACATTGGTGGTCGAATAACGTTTTTATGAATAATCAGTTTTTTTTTAAATAATTTTTTTGTTGGATATATTAAAAAAAATATTATGGGCAAAAAATATAAATACGAAAAATATGTATACTATAATACAATATATTGTATTTATATTATTTGCCTACAGTACAAATACATGGGCAAACTTGAAAGTTTTATCAGTCCATGTGGTCATTTGATTGATTCAAAATTTGCTACATAAATGATGTAGTGGATGGTGTACCTTAGCCTAAATCTTTTAATAAAGGTTTCCTTTTTCTAGTTTCTAAGGCACTGTTTAGGGCTTTTAGGCAGTTTAGCATTTTTGCCTTCAAACAATACTGACTATTATGTTTTGCTCTATAATTGATACAGAAATAATATTCTAACACTCATGTTAAACACCAATACCTAACACGGTACAAAATACAAGTCACTAAAAGACGAAATAAGAAAAAGACAAAAATAATAATAAAAGAATGGGCTTATATGAAGAAATGACAATAAAATTCGAAACAACAGAAAAAAATATGGAAGAAACTAATAAAAATATTATTCAATTAATAGAAAATAGTAATAGAATTGTAAATTACACTTATAATAGAATACAAAAATGATAAAGTGAAATAAATAATATAAGAGATACATTAAATAGTAAAGGTAAAGAAATAGACGAAAATAAAGATATTGAAAGAATTAGACAAATTCTTGAACAATTAGAACATTTGTTAGAAGATGAAGAAAATAATAAATATATAACAATAAAAGACTTAGAAGAATTATTAAAATCAAGAGAATTAGATAAAATAATCATAAAACAAGAAACACAATTAGAACCATCAATATTTTCTAAACCAGTAACTTCATGGAGATGATAAAAGAATATTACATTGAAACATTAAAGAAATCAAATGATTTAGAAGAAATTCAACAATTACTAGAACAATTAAAAATAATTGAAGAAGGGCATGATCAAATACAGAAAATAGATCCCATAGATCAAGTAATAAAAGAAAATGATGAAAACGAAGAAATAATTATAAACTATAGTTCAACCTCAGAATCTAAAGAAAATTATATAAAAATGGAAAAGGAGAATATAGTGGGACAAAACCCAAAAGAAAATGAGAAGAATATAAATATACCCCCAATGGAGCATGGGATAAATACGAAGAAAAAACGATGTATAAAAAAGGATATGCAAGAAAAAATAGCGAATGGACAAAAGTTCAAGAAGAATTTAAACCTCATTATGAATCAACCAAAATAGGAAATGTATTGAATCTCGACTGTGCAAGAAATAAAGAGGAAGTATTAGTACAATGGACCAATGAAATAATATTACTAATAGCAACCGATGAAAGGTTTAATAAATTAAATGAAATGGATATAAAAAACTTTTTAACATTTAAAACAACAGTAAATGTACAAAGATTTTTACTTAACATAAAAGATGAAACTTGGCAAAGACATGCAAGATTAGTAAAAAATAACCAAGATTTTACCAAAATGGCTATGGCTATGATATATCAAGAATTTCTAGGATATACAATGTTTGATCAACAAGAAAAAACAAATAAATTCTTAAATGAAAATGCTAAAACTCATCTAAACAAAATGCAAATATGTAACATGTGTCAAATAGAAAGCTTTATTTGTGAATGCCAAAAATATTATTATCAAGTGAATGAAGAAGCAAAAGAAACTTATAAATATATCTTTATAGATAAGCCACCATATCCACCTAATACCAGAATAAAGAAATTATGAGAATCCAGACAAGATGAAACAGCTAATACCCTAGGAGGAATTATTCAAAATGTATACCAAGAATTAAGAGAACAATGTATAGCAAGAGAAACAATAAGACAATTAAATAGAGAGAGTATTGCGATTTGCTGCGATATCACAGAAATAGAAAAACCTAGAAATTATGGCTGTGAAAAACCAGCAAGAAAATGAAATTATAGAAAACCAAATTTAAAAAGAAGATATCCAAGAAAGAAAACATATTATAAAAATAACAAGAAAAAATTCTTTAGAAGAAATAAAGTAATGCCAAGAAAATATTTCCCAAAAGGAAAAAAGAAATGTGTCTGTTAGATATGTAATGTTGAAGGTCATTATGCCAATGAATGTCCTCAGCGAAAAGAAAGAGATTTTAAAGAAAAATCAAAATTAATAAAGCAAGTATACCGAATATATGAACTTGAACCATTAAAAGAAGAATTAACTAATACTGATGAAAGCATATATGAATATCTTGAAAATGAATTATGTTCAGAAGAAACAAAATCCGAATAATACTTATATAAAAATAACAGTAGAAAAAAGCAAAAAAGAAACTGAAGCATATATAGATACTGGAGCAAGTATTTGTCTAGCAACAAGAGCGTTGTTTGATAAATGGGAAAAATTAGAAAAACCAGTCAAAATACAAATTGCAGATGGATTAACACATTCACTATATTGGGTGGTAACAAGAGTTACATTAATTATACAAGATTTTTTTTTTGTAGTACCAACAATATATCAACAAGATACAAGTGTAGATATGATTATTGGGAATAACTTTTTAAGACTATATGCACCATTTTCCCAGTATTTAAAACATATATCTCTAAAGACACCATATATTTACAAGAAACAAAATAGTGAGTTGATTAACATTCCAATTATTCACTCTTCTGAATGTATTTACTCTAACAAAAAAATCAGAGTTTACCAAGTTGAATCGTGGTGAAATAGTTAAAGAAACATGTTTAAAATTTGCCATATATTAATAAACCTAGAACCAAATAGAAGAATACCAGCTCATATAGAAGAACTTTTAGATAAAGTATGTAGTTAAAATCCACTAGATCCAAATATTAATAACAAAAATATTGAATTAACTGCATTAAAACTAAAAGACTCCACAAAAGAGGTAAAATACAAACCCATGATTTACACAAAACAAGATAAAGATGAATTTGCAAAAGATATTGAAGAGATGTGCAAAAAAGAATCAATTAGGCTATCAAAAAGCAAGCATTCTGCACCAGCCTTTTATGTAGAAAATAATAATGAAATAAAAAGAGGAAAATGAAGGATGATAATTAACTATAAACAAATAAATGATGCGATGGAAGGTGATGCTTATTTTCTTCCAAGAAAAGATTTAATTATTGAATGAATTAGAAATATGAATTAGTTTAGTACCTTTGATTGCAAATCATGATTTTACCAAATCAGTTTATCTGAAGAATCTAAAGCATTAACATCATTCAGTTGTCCTCAAGGTCAATATGAATGGAATGTACTTCCAATGGGAATGAAGCAGTCACTAGGAATTTTTCAACGAAGAATGGATTCAATACTTAAAGAATTCAAGGAGTTCTGTCTTATATATATTGATGATATCTTAGTCTTTACTAATAAAGATTTAGAGGATCATTTTAACAAAGTTAAATCAGTATTAAATAAATGCTTGGAGCATGGGGTAGATTTAAGCAAGAAAAAGCAATACTAGCTCAAAACAAAATTAATTATTTAGGATTAGAAATTGAGAAATGAAAGATTTTGATATATGCAAAAGCATGTGTAAGAAAAATTACGGAATTTTCCCACCAAATTAAAGGACAAAAAGGAATTACAAAGATTTCTTGGATTACTAACATATATTTCCAACGAAGGTTTTATCAAGGATCTTGCAGCAGAGGGGAAATTACTTCAACAAAAATTAAAGAAATATGCCCCTTGGTCATGGACCGAGGAAGACGAAGCAATTATTGAAAAAATGAAATTAATATGCCAGGATCTTCCCGAGCTATATCATCCATCGAATGATGATCTAATTATTATAGAAACCGATGCATCTAATGACTGTTGGGGAGGAGTCATGAAAGCAAAGCCCCCAGGGCAAAAGAATGAATTACTATGTCGATACGCTTCTGGAACTTTTTCAGATAGCAAAATTAATTATCCAACACATGAAAAAGAAACTCTAGCACTACTTCGAATGTTGGAAAAGCATTGAATTTATGTACTAGATAAAGAATTTATTGTTCGGACTGATTCAACCTATGTTTCAGGTGTCAAAAATCTTAATCACAAAGGAGACTATAAGCAAGGGCGATTAATCCGATGACAAATGAAATTATCTTAATACAATTATTCAATCTCTCATATTAAGGGAGAAAAGAATGTTCTTGTGGATATTTTATCCAGAGAATGGAGCGAGGCACAGCAAAATTATTAAAGCAGCAGTACCAGCTCAAAAAAGCACTTGAAGAACAAAAGCTGAAGGAATTAGATTTAATTAAATAAGATTTAAAAGTATTGGAACTCCAAATGCAAATAGAAGGACTTTTGGAAAGAAGAATCCCAAATGAGATCAAGGAAGCAGCACGAAAAGAAACAAATAAATGGTATGTTGTCTTTAATGGCCTAATGCCAAGAATCTATGATGATTGGTTCAAAGCAGGCCTTCACTGTCAAGGAATATCAGGAGTTCATCATCAAGCATTTCCAACCAAAGTAGCAGCAGAAAAGGCTCTAAAGATTTCTCAAGAAAATGAAAAAGCAAGAAAAGGAAAAGAAGTCCAAGAAGAAGGAAAAGAGATTTATCTCGGACCAAGGACTTACTCGGAAACAACACAAATAACAAAAATAGAAACAAAGAACCCAATGAAGATTCTAGGGAGAATTCCATCCTCCTTAGATAATTACCCAATAATTACTAGAAAAGACCATGAATTACTAATTCAATTTTCCAAAGAAAAATTTTACGAACACCTCGAAAGATTAATTAACTGGAACGAAAAAGAAAAAATAAACTGTTTTTATATGGTTGATAGAAATGTTTATGGACTTAAGACAATAATTACTCTAGGAGCAACCCTTGCTCTAGCATTCAACATATGTTCCAATTTGGACTAATTGAGTGTATTTATCCAAGCAAGAATCTCGATGAGATTAATCTGTTCCCACATTACTTCAAAGAAGCAGTTCAACTATACAAGAAGAAGGTAACCGTAGAAAGAACTATTTATTTAAAGTTCTATTCAGTATACCCAGACTTCCAAACAAAACAACCAGCCAAGCATTTCGCCTTCGTAGGCATAAGCAACAATAATTTTCCATTAATGGACAAAGCAAGGAGAATCAAATATGATGAAGATGATATGACAACAATTATGGCTAACCAGTTGGCAAGTATCTACGGACAGTGCAATACAATAGGACAAAATTATTTTATCAAAACCAATTACAAAGGCCCAAATACTTTGCTTCTAAGTAACACTCGTTAAAGTAATGAAAGAAAAAGACTTACGCATCCTGACAAACTTTGAATTCCCATTCTATGCTTTGGAAGGACCAAATAAATCATAGACTAGCTGTCCCAAGCAAGCTATTCGAACTAATTAAAGAAAGCAGGAATCATGAATGCGAAAGATGCACAAAAAGACAGATAATGACAGAAAGCACCAACAAGCACCAGGAAGAGGACAAAGACTCAGATGAGGCAATAATCGAAGAATGACGTAAGCACTGACGTCATCAAACAGAATTATTGAAAAATGACGTAAGCACCAACGTCATCAGTCGAATTATTAAGACCAGACACAATTATTTAAGGTCATTTATGTAAATTATATCGGTGTGAATAGGCTATAAATAAGTCCTATCATGCTGAGGGAAAAGCAGAATTCAGAACCAATCTCCAATTCTTACTTGTGTAATCTCTCTCTGAGAGTAGTCTGCTAACCCTTTGTGGTATAGCTCGGATGGTTGAGTGTCCATCCAACCCCCTTATGTAAAATAACCAATTATTAAATAAAGTCACTCTCTCTACAAATTATCCTGTCAATTACTCCATACCAAGCAAAATTAAAAGAAGAATCAACGGAAGTAGAAGTGGGCAAAAGCAAATAATTTCAAGAAACCAAAGATCGGGTATGATTACTAAGCTACTCTCCTCAAGATTAGAATTATTTATGCAAAATAATGTTTGAAATAGATCGAATAGAAACTAATGAAATAGAACACTTATAAATTACTGAAGAAGATGGAAATTATGAAGGAAGTATCTTAATTAATCCAAAATTATTTAAGAAAATCCAAAAGGAAGATCTACATCTAGTAGAAACAGCAAACATGGTAGGAAATAAAGAAAAATTAATAAATATACTAAAGAAATTCAATCCAAAAGAAAATATAATATATTATGAAAAGATAATGAATAAATCACCAATAGATATATCTGAAACACAAGGAAATACAAATATTCAGTTAATAAGTAAAGAAAAAATTTCATAATTAAAAAAAAATCTGAAGAACCAAGAACACAAAGAAATTAGGATATATCCATATAGGAGTAGGGATGGTAATTTTACCCGTACCCGCGGATAAAATCTGCAACGGGCACGAGGTGAGTAGTTAAACGGGTACCCGCGGATAAAATAAACGGATAATTTTAATACCCGTTTATAAACGGGGCGGGGCGGGTATCACACTATCCGTGCCCGCGGATACCCGCACCCGTTACTTAAATTACTAAAATGCCCTTTATTATATATATGTAGTAATTGCTAAATGTATTTGATTACTTTTGTTGGTAACTTTTGTAATTGGATAATGATTTGATGCTTTCTTAACATCTATTTGTATGAACATGGTTATTTTAAATTGAATTACGCATATTTTAGTAAATTTTCAAGCAAAAAGAGTATATATTTTTTCTGGAAAAAATAATTCGCGGATACCGACAAACCCGTGGATATCCGCGAAACCCGCTGGATACCGGCCTGAAGGATACCCGCGTGGGTAACAGGTGGGGACGGATACGGATTTTACCCGACGGGTACGGGGGCGGGGGGAGTGCTACCCGTGCCCACCCTGCCCTGTTGCCATCCCTATATAGGAGCAATACAAGTTCTAATTAAAGCAACGTTCCAATAAGGAATAAATTCATCAATCGAATTAGTTCTAAATGATAATAGAATAAATGATCCAAAAGATAAAATACTAGGCTTAATAGAAGGAAACCTAGCCTATGTAAAATTAAAGTTTGAAATCAGACCAAATACAGGAATTCCATTAAATATCCAAAGACTAAACCAAGCATTAACTCTTGAACACAAATTTTTAAGAGAAACCTCGATGAAACCAGGGGACAAAATATTTTCAATTACATATTGTGTAAACTGTGCATTAACCAACTCACATCATAGTATTACCTTTAGAAATAATGATAGAAGAGACATCCCAAGATTATTTGAAGATATATGAAAAATATATTATCCAAAAAAAAAAAGAAATAACAGAATTAGACACTTTTATAAGCATGCCAAGAATTATTGAAATAGAATCAATTCCTATACCAATTAGTCTCCTAGAACAAAGAAGATCTAATGAAGAAAATGACATCATAAAACTATCTAATCAAGTAAAAGAACTGATTCTATTTGTAAAAAATAAAATATGAACAAAAGAGAAGAATTAAAACAAAAATAAAAATTAAAACAATTCATGGAAGAATTTTACCTAAGGAAAGATAAGGCCCAGATAGATATTGGAGACCTTACCGGAGCTCTAGACTACTATCTAGAAAGAGATCCAGAAAATAGAAATAGAAAATTAATTGAAAAACATCTAATAATAAAAGAAAAGGAACTAATTGATTTAGAAAACAAAGAAAGAAAAATAAATATACAATATAAAAAGGGAATGAAAAATATAATAGAATGTATAAAGAATTTGGATCTTGAGGCTTCAAGTTCCTCTTCAACCTCTTCTAATCACTTCAGAATTGAAGCACCACCTTTTGAAGATAGTGAATAAAAGAAAAATGAACCTAGATAAACAAACATATAAAGAAATAATAAGTGTATTATAATTTAGCCTTCCAGTTGATTGTAAGCAAATTATAATTAAAAAGTTAAAAGAACAATTCTAGCAAGAAGAATACTATTTACACTGTTTAGATATTGAAATTGAATTCAAATACCTAGAAGAAATGGAATTAATTGAAGAGCAAAGATATTCTGATGATGAATACTGGTATTCAGAATAATGGAGAAAGAAATACTAAGCATTTTAGCTATGAAAATACCCAAAGATTGTAAGCAAATAATAATTAACAAATTAAAGCACCAACATTGGTAAGAAGAACTTTATCTAAAGCAAGTACAACAAAGAGTACAGTTAGCATTTTGCAAAGAAGAACGAAAACAGATAATAAAAGAATTAGTAGAAATAGATGAATCTATAAGTGAATATGGGTACGAATTATTAGTAACCCAAATTATGCATGAACACTACGCAAATTATGTATAATTACTACCCTAAACATCAGAATAAAATTATGAATAAAACAAGAATGGAAAAAAATTAATATCGTGGTACCGTTTTGGTATCAGAGCTAACAACAAAATATAGAAAAGTTTGTATATAGACTAAGTATGTTATATTTAACTAATCAAAATAGTCTAAGAAATCTAATACAAGAATTAGAAGCCACAGATGTATATAAAAGACATATGAATTATCACCGTAAATATTATGATTGTAGAGAATATGATAGAGAGATAAAACCAATAAGAGTAATAATAAGAAAATTAGAATCATGGATGGAATAACAATTTTTTTTTAAAAACTGTCACCGTATAAATACGAGTGTCCCATATATGGTTGTCAAATTAAGGTTAGCAAATAACACACCTCTAATTGATAAGTATAAGTATAATAAATAATATTAATTAGATCTCAGTCTATTCCAAAATAATTTCCAGGTAAGGTTTTGCACTGAAATTAAAAAGATGCATTAATGAGTTCGGCTAATTAGTGACTTTAGGACATTCTACCTCCGGTCTTTATTATAAGAAATAAAACATTAAAACATAGAGATCAAGGAAATGCATTGAAATAAGCTAATTGTAATTAATATTCATATAAATTTACAAAAATACTCATTCTAATCTTAATTAATGTTCCAATTGTATGGAAAGTTGATACTATCTCGTAAATATAAATCCTATAATAAATGAGGGTAAAATTAGAAAATAGCATTTAATATGTGTCAAAATCGATGAATGTTTCTTATATTTCGGACCAAAAAAAAGTACTATTTGTTTCTTATAATAAGGACCGGAGGAAGTTTTAAGGAACTAAAAAATATTAAGGTTACTGATTAAGGAATCAAAAAATAAAGAAAAAATTATTGTAAAATGTTGCATTTGATTTTTTTGGAGTGATACATTTAGTTTTTCATTGATAACTTGCTTCTTTTGTATTCCTCAACCAGTTCATTAACCTTAGAGCATTAGATAGGGCACTAATTAACATGATTCTTTTTTAATTTTTTTTGAAAATCGATACTTTTAAATTTTTAATGTATTAATGTATCATTTTTCTTAAAAAGTTGTTTTCAGTATTTCTTATAAAAAAATATTTAAAAAATAAGAAACATGATAAAAACAAAACGACACTTTTACAATTATTGCTGAAAATATGAAATAGAAACAAGAAATTGGAAAAAGTAAACAGAGTAGCTTGCAAGAGAGTGCTTAGTTTGTTTTCTGTTTTTGTTTTTTTAGTTGATATGTTTTTAATAAAAATTATAACAATTTATATCATTTTTTAATCTCTTTTCGCAAAAGGAATGTTGAAAATAACATTTTCTTATTTTCACCATTTCCTTCACAAATTGGTAAAAAAAAACCATTTCCTTCACAAACATTTAAAATATAAAATAAAATGAAAATGAGATGACATTTTCATAATCATTAGTAGATCACCTAAAAATAAAAATTAAAACAAACCATCCTAAAGTAACAATTTTTTTTATTTCCATGTTTTCACTTATAATTACAAAAATAATATTTTGTGTTATTTTTTTCTTGGTTTCAAAACTTTTGTCAAAATAATTTTTTTTGTTTTCACTGGTTCTTTCATAAAAGTTTTAAATAGGAAAAAAAATAATTAAATCAATATTTTATAACTATTAAAAAAAATATTAACTGATAAAAAAAAACAAAAAAACAAAACGAACACCCCAATGATCTGACCCAAATTTGCTAATGTGATAAATCCGCATATGCTAATTCGAACCATAGCCCACCTTACAGTTCTACAAGAAAAAAAAAGCCCAATAAACATAGAAATGTAGGTCATTTCATTTCAATAAGATCTGTTACAGTTACGGCCCATGATCAATTGACTAATTGGATAAGAGAGGCGCTATTTACTATTTAGTCGTAAAATTAGGATCACGGCTATTAAACTCCTATCTGAAACTCCGAGTTTGTGGACTAAATAACAAACTAGCTCATATATGTCACTCACATGCCTTAAAAAAACAAGAGATAAAGGCACGAGGCATTTGTAATCTTAGTTAGAGTTTCATTTACTTACAGTTGCGCATGCATATAATATATTACATCACGAGTTACATTACCATCACATGCAATTTAGACTTTGGTTGTTTGAGGAAAGGTAGTTAAAAAATCTCAAAATTTTGACCACTTTGATAGAATCGGTCATAGGACATTACTTAGAAAAAAAATATCTGCATGTGTGATCATTTAAAAACGGAATACATAAAATATAATTATATTTATATATACATGAGAGTTGAAGTTAGTTCAAAACATATATATCCTAAAAATGGAGAATGTGACCAACAAGTCTCCTTCTGCAGTGGAGTTAGAACTTAAGCAAATGTCTGCACCCTCTCCCACTCCAACTGCTTCTTTACCAAGACAAGCTGGAGGATGGAGATCAATCAAATATATAATAGGTAGCTCCCTAACTCCATATTTTACAATTTTAATTAACAGTCATTGTTCTAAAAATACAGCATTCCTTTCCACAACTTCAATGTACATTGCTTATATCTTTAATTAGTTTGGTTTTCATTTTAATTTGAAGGTAACGAGTCGTTTGAGAAATTGGCATCCATGAGTTTGGTATCAAATCTAACAGTGTACCTGCTCACAAATTACAACCTGAGTGGCATATTTGTGGTTAACGTGGTACAAATTTGGAATGGATCCTCCAACATTGCATCAATACTAGGTGCTTTCATTTCCGATACTTATCTGGGCAGGTTCCGGACCCTCCTCTGTGGATCTATTGCATCACTTCTGGTAAGGAAACTGACGTCTCATTCTGCCTCTTAATTTGCATGTTTCTGTTAACCTTAGCTTACACTTTTTCAGTATGGAACAAAAAATTTAGAGGAAAATGTTATTTTGCACTATTAAGAGTCAAAGTCTCACATCAATGGAGTATACGTGTCAAGAACCATTTATAAGGAAGACCTAGTTTTTTTAGTGGAGTTGGGCCCACATATTCTAATAACTTCAAATCTCTTTTATTTTATTTTCATACTTAGGCTTCATAAGGAAGGAGGGAAATTGGAGGTATCGCGGGATAGAATCCGCAACCTCACTGACACCAAATGTCTCTGAGCTCTACCACTTGAGCTCGGGAGAACTACAAATCTCTTTTAGTAATGCTGTTGGAGTCCTTTTATTAAGTACTTTTTCTTTGACTTTTATGTTTACCATTGGTATGACCATAAAAAAAAAAAAAAAATTTACCAGTCCAACAACTATTGGTATGCATCTGGTAGACCTGTACTGAATAGCAGAACTCAAAATTAGAATGTATGAGAATGTGTGTTTCCTTTGTTTTATTATCTGAAAAGGAAATAACTAAGGATGTGAAAATTTTTTTGACTTGCAAATACAATTGAGCGCGAGTCTTTGCTATTTCATTTTGCTACGTCACATTATATTAACATCAATATATAGTATCTTGTCATATATTCTACCTTTCTAAGATTATATGAAATTTTAATTTATGTGACAAAATATTACTGATGGGGACAATACATAATATAGTACACCAAAATAAGACACTAAATCTTCATCCAATACAATCATGGTTTCTGTCTTACCATGCACAAATCTAGTTTCCTTTGTGTGCCTGTTGTCTTTTTTTTTTATTGTCATTAGTCATCATATATAGCATTAGAATGCCAAAATGTGAGTATCACTATGTTAAGATTATGATTGAAAACTGCATTGAGATTTCAAATCCTTCCATCACCAGCTTGGATTGCATTTGACAGGGTATATTGACCATGACCCTGACAGCAGGTATACATCAACTGAGACCCCTTAACTGCAAGGAGAGACCCCATTGCCAATCGCCACAAGGTTGGCAGCTTGGAGTCCTCTTTGCAGGTCTCGGACTTTTATCCATAGGGGCCGGCGGCATTAGGCCCTGCAACATTGCTTTTGGTGCTGATCAATTTGACACCAACACAGTGAAAGGCAGGGTACAATTGGAGAGTTTCTTCAATTGGTGGTACTTCACTTTTACCATTGCACTCGTTGTAGCACTCACTGGTGTTGTCTATATTCAAACTAATGTCAACTGGACTTTAGGCTTTGTCATTCCAACTCTTTGCCTAGCTTTCTCAATAACCATATTCCTGCTCGGTCGCCACACTTACATTTACAAGAAACCTCAAGGGAGTGTGTTTGCTGATATGGCTAAGGTGATTGCGGCAGCATTCAGAAAACGCAAGCTACAAGCTTCTGGGAGAACCTTTTATGATCCTGCTCCTACATTGAATGCATCAGAGTTGGAGAATAAAAGACTAGTTCAAACAGATAGGTTCAAGTTCCTTGATAAGGCTGCTATAATAGGTGATCCTACTGAATTGGACAACCAAGGCATTCCAAGGAATCCTTGGAGATTATGTAGTTTGCAACAAGTGGAACACTTGAAATGCTTGCTGGGAATTCTTCCAATTTGGGTAACAGGAATTTGTGGTTTCATTGTAATGGATCAGCAGAACACTTTTGGGGTCCTTCAAGTTGTACAAAGCAACAGGTCAATTGGACCTCACTTCAAGGTTCCACCTGGCTGGACGAACCTTATATCAATGATAGCACTTTCATTTTGGATATGCATTTATGAGTGCATCTACATTCCTCTAACTAGGAAAATAACCAAAAAGACTAAAAGATTGACCCTGGAGGAAAGAATCAGAATTGGGATTTTGTTATCCATCTTATGCATGCTGGTAGCAGCAGTTGTTGAGAAGAAGCGCCGTGACGCGGCTTTAAGACTCGGGACATTTATTTCACCAACAAGCTTTGTGTTGCTGTTGCCACAGTTTGCACTATCAGGTCTGAATGAAGCCTTTGCTGCTGTTTCTATAATGGAGTTCTTTACATTGCAGATGCCAGAGAGCATGAGGACTGCTGGTGGGGCAGTATTCTTTCTTAGCTTGTCCATTGCAAACTACTTAGGTTCCTTGATTGTTAATGTTGTCCACAAAGCAACATCACATAGAGGAAAAACATCATGGTTAGGTGGTCATGATTTAAATAAGAATAGGCTTGATTACTACTATTATATCATTGCTGCTTTAGGAGCTTTGAACTTTGTCTACTTTAATTTCTATGCTAGCCATTATTTGACAAACAACAAGGGCAATGGGACAACAGAGGTGCAGCCTAGGGATTCAACTGCTGGCCGGATGGGAGAAGCATCTGATGAACAAAATGATGAGGAGAAGGTATTGGGCATTGGATGTAGGGCAACATGACCATATTCTACACATGCTTGAGCTCAAATGCCAAAAACTCTAGTTGTTTAGTTTATTTCTTAGAGAAGCTCTATTCAGTTCAGTTTTGGTGTGGTTGTTACCTGTAATATCATTTCCAGTCTTTTTTTTGTCTTTGACACTAATATATTGTGCCAGTCAGATGGTAAATAAATAAATAAATAATAGCTTAGAGATTAATTTTGATCAAATTTTACCTCCATTAGACCATTAATGATTTTGGTCAAATCTCTATGACTTCTTTCACAATTTTAAAACTCTTCATATTTTTTTAGTTTTCCTAATTTAATACAAAATTTGTTTATTATTAAGCTTAAAACTGGCATTTTTGTGTTATGATTGCTACCCATGATTTATGTACCAACGGCTTTTCTTTTCAAGTAAATAAGATGATATTAAACTGTTTTTACTTACATAAAAGTTGTATAATCTTTTTTTATATAAAAAAAAAGAGACTGTAATGAGAAGAAAAACTCCTACTTTTCTCTTCAATTTAATTATTGTAGAAAATTGAAATATTTTTTTATTAATTTTTAATACATTACAAATGTAAACATTTTTATATTAATATCAAACCATATAACACAACATTAAAAATATTTGATTATTATAATAACTCCTTCAAAAATCACGTATAAAATCATATAATTTGCTAATAGACAATACATCAAAAATATAAAAAATATTTTTTTATAATTATGACGAAAGGCCCAAAAGTTTTAGGCAGGCGTTAGCAATTTGACAGAGGTGGGGAATGGGGATATTGCAATCACCAGTTTTTGATTCTGAACAAGTTGCCTACGTAATACCCATTCATGATTAATCATAGGTTTCTTTGTGGTCAACTCATTAGTGCTCAACGTAATGGCGGATCAATTAACATCGTAAAACATACAATAATAACCAAAAAAATTAAAATAAATTAGACTGTTATTTTTTTGGTGCTAAAATAAATTAGACTAATTACAGGATCAAATGAAGGCCAAAATTGAATCTTCTTATCAAGCATTAAAAAATAATCATGTCTGTACAGACTACAGTCCGAGAGTGATCATAGCATTACCATTCATATTCTGCAATCTGCAACTGTAGCCCTTACCAAAGGCCGAAGCGTGTATGTTTCAGGCTTCAACCTCTAGCTCCGTGGTCCAGCAGCGTAGTACATGGCTACTGGGCTAAGAATCCATCCGCGTTTTTTGTTTTGTTTTGTTTTGCATGTCTTTTGTTATTTTGGTTTGAGCCGAATTTTAAAAGATTGGATCATTGAACCTTTCCAATTTTTTTTTTTCTGAGGGAGAACCTTTTGAATTAGGAGGTATATTATAGTACTATTATACACTAAACTTTTTTTTTGAAACAATTTCAAACCAATTTCTATTATAATAAGATTGGAGCTAAAATTAAAATTTTAAAATACAATTCAAACCTCATCATGCAAAAGCACTTTTTTTTTCTCCAATGCTCACACTTATTTCTTAAGTGCAACTTCTGAAGTAATAATTAGCGAGTTTAATTTTGATACATTGTCACTATAAGTTTTTTACAATGTTAACCATCACAAATTATTATATATGTAACTCTTTTTTTTTTAATCATGACATAGGTACGAAGTATCTACCATCATTAGTAGTGACTAATCTCCGTCGGGAACCTGTTGGGCACACAAGGTGGTTCTCTCCTCCCAACCAGGTTTTCTCCATACAGAAAATCCAAGATTAGAACCCCTGACCACTTGCTTAAGGTGCCAAAGTCCCTTATCTCCTGGATCAACCACATGTTGGTGACTGTGTAAAAAATATTTACACTGGCGATGCATACCAATTAAATTCATAATTTATATGTAGTAAAATTAATTCTTATGAAAAGAAAGGAATACAAAAATATTTTGATTATATTCTTTTAAAATGTTCTCTTAATATTCTTTTAATAATTAATTAAAAAGCATAAATGAAAAAATAATTACATTTAATATATTAAAAATTTAATAATTAAAATGATTGATTAACAAAGATCTAAGGGCTCGTTTGATGGTCAAGATAGAATAGGGACGAATATGATAAGAGAGCAGGATAGGAGTAGGATATGATGTGAGTAGGATAAGCTGATATCCTATCCGACGTTTGGTGTCTACTAGATAACCAATTGGATAACATTGTAATTTTAGGAATTTTAAAAATTTTGTTTTTGTTATGAATGTTTTCATATTTTATTAGATATTAATTTTTTTTATATAATTTTCATTTCTTTAAGATTATATAAAAAGACAAAATTGTCCTTGTGATAAAATTACATATAACATTTAAAATTTTTAAAATATTTTTTAACTTAAATTATTTTTTTTATAATTTTAAATATTCATTTTTAATTTTTCCTTTACATATAATTAAATTATTAGAATATTTTTTATTCATTTTTTCAGTTTTTTAAAATAATATAAAGTAACAAAATTAGTCATGTGACAAAATAAAAAATAATTTTTAAAATTAATTATTAATATTTTTATTACTTTATTTTTATTATACCTTTTTTGATAACCATATTATATTTTATTATATTTTAATTATTTTATATATAAAATATTTTTATACTTTAAATCACCTTATCCTATCCTGTTGAGTTCCAGCCCAGCTCCCCCCTCGTGATAGAATTTTAACTAGATGGACAGGATATGATAGGTGGCATGATTAGTTTATCTTATCCTGCTGGCTCACCAAACAGACAGGATATGATAACTTATCATATCCCGTCTCTCTTATCCTGATCACCAAACGAATCCAATCTATATAAAAATAAAGCAAAAAATAAAATCAAAACATCGTTTTCTTCATTTTGTCGCATCATCAATTTGCGTTTACACTTAGGAAGGATGATTCAAGCAGAAAAGCACATGAAATGATGAAACAGACCTCCTCACGAAAATAGATCAATCAGTAGAGCAGTGCTGGAGTCTAATACTAGTGCGACAACATCAAGCCTCCAAGTCCAACATAGACTCGATGTTTTGTCCCTTTTCCCTCAATTACAGTTTTTGTCGTATGTGGAAGACAAACACCCAGCAAACGAATTGAAGTTTAATTCCAAAGTTGTGTTGTGTGGAACACGCATTCAGGTTCACACCTAGATACAAAATAGAAAACTATAAGAATAACTACCCTCCTAATATAGCAATCAAGTACTAAATAGCCTTGTCTTCTTGTCCAGTGCAAAGTGGGATTGATTTCTAAAGGGCTTAATTACATATTTGATTCCCTTGTTATTTGTCATGTGTGATTTTGGTCCCTAAACTTTTTTTCGTGCATATTTGGTCCCCTGTTTTTTCAATGTTGCAAATTTGATCCTTATGTCAATGTCTGTCAATTTTTTCAATGATCAACATAGATGAACCACTCTTCTACGGATACAAAATCACTGCTCTAAGCGTATAGAACCTCTTATTGAGCTTTTAAGGTAAATGATCATGTGGTGAAATCAAAAAGGTACTGGAAAGGAGGGACAAACTGGTAAATAGCATAAAGGAACCACTGAATCATGTTGAATCGAAAACATAAAAGAGAGAGAACCCCAACCAGATGTTGTGTGTTTAGAGAAACGGTTCCTCTGTATTGATCATTGAAAAAAATTGACAAACATTGGATAGAAGGACCAAATTTGCAACATTGAAAAAACATGGAAACCAAATGTGCACAAAAAAAAAGTTCAGAGACAAAAATCGCACATGACCAATAGTATGGGGACCAAAACTGCAATTAAGTCTTTCTAAAACAAAGGGATTGAAGTTTCAAATGTTGTTTTAACCATTTTCACGTTCTTTTGTAATAATAGAGATTAAAGTTCAACTAATAAACATTGCAATTTAAGTGTTAATTGTAAAATAAATTGTCTCTAAATGAAGCTACAATTTCAAAATAAATTGGGCCTGTAATTAAACAGGAGTATGAATAGACAAAAAGGTGTACTAATAACCTTACCATCTGTCGTCGTATTTTTATGAACTTACTTGTCCAATTTACTTGTTTCCTGCTTAAAAGTTGAAATTCATCAAACAAGGCACCATATATAAAAATAAATTATTATACAATGCATGGCACATGTACATTCATGGGCATATGCAGAAGCAAAAACAAAAAACGCGCACCATTCCAATTTCAAGATAAAGTTAGTAGAGTATTTAACCGATCTTGTATTTTGTTGGTTAATGAAGTCCTTCATTATTCATCGGGTTATACTTAGGTCCACACATTCATGATTCAAAACGCTAGCTTCATTTGACTAAACCTGTGAACCAGCTATAAGTAGTCTTCTCTGAATTATGGGGATTCTTGTTATTTCGAGCAGTTGCAAAGTGGCATCTTTCTTCCTAGTCCTTCACGTGGAGAGTGGCACGTGCTATGAGCCAATGCCAAGACAAAAATTAGGTCAGGACTTGTAAGTGGCATATGGACATATTGGGTTTGTCGAACTGAATGATTGAATCCCAAATTTGATCATGCCCATACATGCAGTGCGAGTTTCTAAAGAAATTAAACTTGAGTTATCCATGGAAAAATAGGGCTTAAATATAATTTCAATCCATAAGAATATAGTAATGTTCTAGTCTTTCTCTTGATAGGTAGTTTGGATGGTGGTTTTCCATGTCGGAAAGCTTCTTGTGTGAAAACACTCCGGCTCGAATCACAAGAGAATGGGAAAATTAAAGCAAAAAGTATTGGGAGCTAAATAGTGAAGAGTGTTCGGTTACAGTAAGATTTGGGGTGCATGTATTATGTGATACAAAACTCAAGATCGAAGGAAAAGCTCTAAATAGCTAGGATCATAATATAATTCATTAGAGTTGCTTAATTTCTTTTTATGGATAATCATATTATCTTATCACTTTTTATTTTATATAATATTTTAAACAACTTTCTACTCCAATGATTCAATTCTAAAAAATCATTAAATGGATTCCACAAATTATCCTACATTTTTATTTACATTTGTTTTTCTCTCTTTTCTATAAGTTTTTATTAACTTCTTATATAAAAACTAGTTACTTATAAAATAAACGGCTCTTATATGTGAATCTCACCTCATCGTACTTTAATAATGCAATCCAAGAAGAACCGGATCCTAATTTTAGAAACTAGTTAAGCAACTCTCTAAAAAGAGTAATGCATGTCCTGACCATTATTAGATATTTTGGGGTGATGTTGATAATGAGCTGGTTTAGGCAGATTCACAAGTTAGGTCAATTATTAGATAATGGGTCAAATCTGATTAAACAAGTAATAATGGTTATTCTTAGTAGAACAAGCTTGATTGGGTGTTTAGTTGGGATTTGTCTAGGAAACGGGTCACTATAGTTCTATGAGTTTTGTTTGTGGGGTGATGGTTTTGAAATTGAGCTAGGTCCAATTACTCTAGTATTGTCCAAGTACTTTTTGGTTTAGATTTCTAATTATTATTACTATTATTATTACTATTACTATTATATATTATTTTGGTCCAAGTTTTACAAATATCTATGATGAGTGTGATTACACCTCATATTTGTTTATCATTTTGCATGCATTTTCATGTAGCTTATGCATTTTTAATTTGATTTTTGGTTAGTTTTTACTTTGGAACGGGTAAGGCGATTTTGCGGTGTTATTTTGCAGGAATTAAGGATAAAATGCTCAGGATTGACCGTGATGGAGCTTGGATGAAGATGGAGCTTTAAAATTGAAGAAAATGAGCCAAACAGAGCCCATCACGGCCTAGCCGTGATGACCATCACGACCGTGATCGAGCAAAACTGAAAAAAAAGAAGGCAAAAGTCAGAACTGGTCACGGCCTAGCCGTGATGACCATCACGGCCGTGACCTGTCAGCTGAACCAGACCCTCCACAAGTCAGAATCTGTCACGGCCTAGTTGTAATGAGCATCACGGCCGTGACAGACCAAAAACTGAGGAAGCACCCAAGGCAGAATCCATCACGGCCTGGCAGTGACGGCCATCACGGTCGTGACGCGTGTTACTTGGACCAGAAGCAACTGATTTAGATCTAATTTGAGTTAGATTGGGATTCAAACTTCCCAAATCTATAAATAAGGCATTTGATCAGAGGCAAAGTAGGACTTTTTGGCTGCTACTCTTAGGCTATATTTTAGGATCTCTCTTCTTCTTCTTCCTCTCTTTTCTGATTTTTATTTTCATGTTGTTATTGACCAAGCTTGTCATCACCATGACAAGACTTGAGTAGTAGTTTAATTTCTAGGGATTGGGGCTATGCCCAAGGTTTGTTTATGGCAATGAATTGATGTTTTATCTTTGTTAATTGCGATTTTGCTTTAGATCTGATTTCTAGTATTTTAATTACTCGTAAATCTGGTGCGCGCTTATTTACGTGTCGTAGACATTCTAAGGAGGAACCTAGCGGTGAACTTAGGTGTCGGATCTATAGAATCAGACTTAGGACTGTAATCACGAGAGTTAGAAGCTGTCCTTCGAGGATTAACGAATTGTCACAAAACGTAAAGGGTTCAATCTAAATTCAACTACCACGAGAGTAGGGGTTGGTTTAATTGGGCACGGTTTTTGTAACCCGAGAGGGAGCTTAAACTGTTTCAGGATAAATTCGCCTTCAAGGCATTTTTGATAATTAACAAGGGTTAGTCAATTTAGTAACATAAACGATCTTGTTGGTAACACAAATCCCTAGGAATCCATTTAAATCTGAAAACCCATAAATTGTTTACTTTCTGTTCTATTGCATTTTATCTCTTATTTCAAAAATCCAAATCTTTTTTATACAGTCCAGTTTTATCATTTAACAATTAGTTGCGATTTGAGATCACGGTCTCTGTGGGATCGATATCTTTTTATTACTTGACGACAATCCGGTACACTTGCCGGATTGCACGTGCACTCGCACGACATCAAGTTTTTGGCGTCGTTGCCGGGGACTGCGCTTTCTCGAATCTCAATTTAATTTTTAAATTGATTTTTCTGAACAATTTCTTTTTATTTAATTTTTATATATAAAAAAATCCTCTCTTTCCTTCTAGAGTATCTATCTCTCTGTGTTGTTTTCTCTTTTATACAACGATCACTAAGTCTTGGAAACCTTAGTGAGATCGACCCTGAAGTCGAAAGGACCTTTCACAGACGTAGGGGACTATAAAGAGAGAGATAGAGGTGAGTCTCATTCCACTCATGGAGAATCAACCAGATACGAAACCTCTGAAGGACTACGCAACCCCAAATGCTAGGGGTTTGCGAACTGGGATTGCTAGGCCAGAGATTGAGGCGGAGAATTACACTATACCGCCTATGCTCATTAACTTGATTAGGCAGCATCAATTCGGAGGATTGCCCTCGGAGGACCCGACTGATCACGTGGAGACATTCTTGGAGTTCACCGATGCAGTTAGAATTCATGGCGTCCCGGTTGATGCTATTCGTTTGAGGTTGTTCCCCTCATCTCTTACTGGAAAGGCGAAAGCTTGGCTAAAGCAAATACCCGCTAATACCTTGTCGACTTGGGACCAACTGGTGCAGGCGTTCTTGGAGAAATTCTTCCCTCCATCCAAGACGGCCTACATACGAACCCAGATCACCGGCTTCTTCCAAAAGGACGGAGAATGCTTGTCAGAAGTTTGGGATCGCTACAAGGGACTGCTGGAGTCTTGCCCACATCATGGACTCAACAAGTGGTTATTAGTGCACACCTTCTACAACGGATTGGATTACTCTTCGAAGGTGTCTCTTGATTCCGTAGCTGGTGGAGCCTTTATGAATAGGCCTCTAACTGAGGCATTCAACATCATTGAAAACGTGGCCACCAACTACCACCAATGGGGTTCAGAAAGAGGTAATAACCCGAAAAAGATTTCGGGGGGTAAGTTTGAAATGAATAGCACTGATCTTATAATGTCTAAAATTGACTCACTTAATAAATGTTTTGATCAGCTTGAAAGGGCTAATGTGAGTGCAATAGGTGCTACTAACATTGTTTGTGAGATTTGTGGAATGCAGGGACATGACATCATGGAGTGCCCACATGGTATTGCTCATGGATCCGGTGCTTCGGGGGAACAAGTGAACTCTTGTCACAACTTCTACGACACGAACCCGAAGTTGCCCAATTATGCTCCCCCAAATCCTTACAACCCAGGAAGGAAGAACAACCCCTACCTCTCGTACGGGAACTACATCAACACGCTAAACCATGAGTTCCAAGAAGGCCAAGGTAATAGGAAACCCGTAGCGGGGTATCCTCAGGTACAGAAATCTAAATTCGAGTCTTTATTGGAAAGTTTTGTTGAAACCCAAACAAAACAAAATGAGGAGTTTAGACAACAAGGCAGGGCAGTAAACGAGGCAATAAAAGAGCTAGCATCTAAGGTAGATAACTTAGCCATCCACAACAAGATGCTAGAAACTCAGATTGCCCAACAAGCCAGCACATACTCTAGACCAAAGGGTACGTTCCCGAGCCAACCCGAAGCTAATCCCAATGAACATTGTAATGCCATATACTTGAGGGATGATAAGCTTGGGGTGGTTGAAAAGGATGTGGAATGTGAGGAGGACATGAGCGAGGATGAAGAGCCAGAACCAAAGTATGTCCCTCCACCACCGTACCAACCCCCTATACCTTTCCCACAAAGGTTGGTCAAGAGAAAGCAAGTAGATATAGAAGCTAATATGCCTCCTAAACTGAAAGACCCAGGTAGTTTCTCTATCGCTTGCTCAATTGAAAAGGTACAAATAGACCAAGCCTTATGTGACTTAGGGGCTAGTGCGAGCTTGATGCCGCTCACTATCTTGGAAAGGTTGGGAACCAAAGAGTTGAGTCCATTCAAATTATCCTTACAATTTGCGGATGGCTCAACTAGAACTCCTCTAGGCATACTAGAGAATGTTCCTGTAAAGGTAGGGAAATTTTTCATCCCTACCAATTTCCTGGTATTGGATATGAAAGGGAATTCTGAATTCCCCATCATTTTAGGAAGGCCATTCTTGGCCACCACTGGAGCAATAATAGATGTAAGGAATGGCAAACTCTCTCTGAATGTAGAGGAAGGTAGGGTAAATTTTAAATTGACTAACTCATATAACAACCCTCGTTTTGTGAGTCATGTGTGCAGGATCGATATAACGTCTCCAGTAGTAAAGGAAGAGGTCAACATGGAAGCAACTCCGAAGATTTGCATGGCGAATGATGCACCCAGTGGTGATGGAGTTGCACATCATGTGGAAACAAAACTTCCGTCGGGAGGGAGAAAGGCCATGATGCTCAGAGTGAAAAGAGCAAAGCGGAAGCGCAATTGGCCATATGAGCAGAATCGGCTCTTTGAAGGACTCCCATGGAAGAGAAGTGTTCCTGCACTTCTATGCCCAGTCAACCCCGGTTGATTGAAGGAAGTATGGTCAAGCTTAAGACCGTAAATAAGCGCTTCTTGGGAGGCAACCCAAGTTTTCTTTCCCTTTTCCATTTGTTTTTGAATTTAGCTCTTGAATAATTTGAGAAGATCAAGAGGAAAAAAATTCATAAATTAATAAATTTGTCAAGTGTTTTCAGGTTGAGAAGGAAGGAAGAACAAAAGACTAGGGACAAACAAAGTCAGAAGTCATCACGCCCAGGCCGTGACAGTGGTCACGGCCGTGATGAGCTAACCCAAGAAGTCAGAAAGGATCACGGCCCAGCCGTGACATCCATCACGGGCGTGATGAGAAGGACCCTAAGATCAGAGAGTATCACGGCCTAGCCGTGATACAGGTCACGGCCGTGATAAGCCAACTCCTGAAGACCAGAATTGATCACGGCCTAGCCGTGACACACCTCACGGCCGTGATACATTTTCCAACAAGTTTTTGACTGGCATGTGAGCCAACACCCGCTACCACCTCGGTGAGTTGTTCCATTTTCCTCCTCTCTCCGACTTGATTATTTACATTGGGGACAATGTAAATCTTTAAGCTTGGGGTAGGGGTATTTTTGATTTTTGATTTTTTTTGCATATTTGCATTTTTCATGCTGCATTCATATAGGCATAGTTTTGCATGATCACATGATTAGATTGCCCTTTGCTTAGAGTTTGCATCCAATTGAGAGAACTTGGTGCCAAATAAATTGAGATAGTGAATTTTTGAACCCATTTTTTTTTTATTCTTGTGATAAGGCTAGAAATAAAAATGCTTGAGATAATCTTTTGATAGTTGATAATTAGCATGTGGTTCTCTAGATTTGTGTTTCTCATTGATTTTAAATGACTAAATGTGAGATTTTTGAGCCAAAAAGGGGTACTCACTAAATCTACCCCATTCTTTGTGATAGAGTGTTTTATTCCTCTTGGATTGTACTATCTAGAACTTGAATCGAAACCGTTTTGAAGCTTAAAATTTTTGAATTTTTTTTTGAAAATGATTGAGGCACTAGGTATTTTTCCGGCCTTTTGAGCTTTGACTGAATAAATGCTATCCCTTAGTTGCCCAATTTTGAGCCTAAAAGAATAAAATACTTTTCTTGGTACCTGGAATTATTTTGATGAATGATGCTTGGTATGACACCTTTTAAAGTATTGCAAAAAGGGTAAAAAGGTAGTTTAAAAATAAATTGTGGGATGAGAAAGTTAGAAAATTATTTCTCTTGAATTAAAAATCTCCCCCTTCTCCAAATAAATAAAATAAAATAAAACAAAAAAAAAATGGAGAAGGGGATGACAAAAAGAAAGTGAGAAATAAAAATAAAAAGAAAGAAAGAAAGGTGGAAAAGTGAACTAAAAACCCAAAAATATATTTTAGAAGGTGTCATGCTTTGCAATGTTTGATACTTTGTTTAACCCTCTTGATTTCCTCATCTAACAATTAATCCCATGGCCTCATTATAACCAGAATAAAAGACATCTTGATTCTTTTGTGTTTTCATTAATAAAGTAGAGATGTGGTTAATATAGTCAAGCTTATGGTAGAATACCTTCCTTGAGGAAATTGAGCGAATTGTTATATACCCTTAAACACTTGAGTGAGGTGAGAAAAGTGCCCAAATCAATGAGAATATGCATTTAGGAAACCTAAGCTTCTAATTGGACTTGAAATTGTTCGTCTCTAGGTTTCTTATTTGAATAAGCCTGTTACTTGGATTAGCTACTCGGGTTCTTGGTTCACTATCCACGCTCTGATTATTTATATCGTCTGGCCTTGGTGATTGCTTGAGGACAAGCAAAATCTTAAGCTTGGGGTGATTTGATGAGCGTGATTGCACCTCATATTTGTTTATCATTTTGCATGCATTTTCATGTAGCTTATGCATTTTTAATTTGATTTTTGGTTAGTTTTTACTTTGGAACGGGTAAGGCGGTTTTGCGGTGTTGTTTTGCAGGAATTAAGGATAAAATGCTCAGGATTGACCATGATGGAGCTTGGATGAAGATGGAGCTTTAAAAGTGAAGAAAATGAGCCAAACAGAGCCCATCACGGCCATGATCGAGCAAAATTGAAAAGAAAGAAGGCAAAAGTCAGAACTGGTCATGGCCTAGCCGTGATGACCATCACGGCCGTGACCTGTCAGCTGAACCAGACCCTCCACAAGTCAGAATTTGTCACGGCCTAGCCGTGATGAGCATCACGGCTGTGACAGACCAAAAACTGAGGAAGCACCTAAGGCAGAATCCATCACGGCCGTGACGCGTGTTACTTGGATTAGAAGCAACTGATTTAGATCTAATTTGAGTTAGATTGGGATTCAAACTTCCCAAATCTATAAATAAGGCATCTGATCAGAGGCAAAGTAGGACTTTTTGGCTGCTACTATTAGGCTATATTTTAGGATCTCTCTTCTTCTTCTTCCTCTCTTTTCTAATTTTTATTTTCATGTTGTTATTGACCAAGCTTGTCATCACCATGACAAGACTTGAGTAGTAGTTTAATTTATAGGGATTGGGGCTATGCCCAAGGTTTGTTTATGGCAATGAATTGATGTTTTATCTTTGTTAATTGCGATTTTTCTTTAGATCTGATTTCTAGTATTTTAATTACTCGTAAATCTGGTGCGCGCTTATTTACGTGTCGTAGACATTCTAAGGAGGAACCTAGCGGTGAACTTAGGCATCGGATCTATAGAATCAGACTTAGGACTGAAATCACAAGAGTTAGAAGCCGTCCTTCGAGGATTAACGAATTGTCACAAAATGTAAAGGGTTCAATCTAAATTCGACTACCACGAGAGTAGGGGTTGGTTTAATTGGGCACGATTTTTATAACCCGAGAGGGAGCTTAAACTATTTCAGGATAAATTTGCCTTCAAGGCATTTTCGATAATTAACAAGGGTTGGTCAATTTAGTAACATAAACGATCTTGTTGGTAACCCAAATCCCTAGGAATCCATTTAAATCTGAAAAACCATAAATTGTTTACTTTCTGTTCTATTGTTTATCTCTTATTTCAAAAATCCAAATATTTTTTATACAGTCCAGTTTTATCATTTAACAATTAGTTGCGATTTGAGATCACGGTCTCTGTGGGATCGATATCTTTTTATTACTTGGTGACAATCCGGTACACTTGCCGGATCGCACGTGCACTCGCACGACATCAATCTACCATTGTCGATACGCTTGGTTTAGGGTGTGCAAACCAAACAAGGTTCTCCATTGTATCCTGAAGGGGATTCGTTGGTATGCCTATTGCATCCAATCTATGAAAGAGATTGGTGGGGGCGAATCAAACCTAAAGCCTAGTGTTCCTACACTCCTTGGAGATTGCGCATTACATTTGTTGTTTTCTTCTTCTTTGTTGTAGATCCATACCCCATTTTCTAACAATCTTTAGGTTTGATTTCTGTTACAATCAATGGCTGCAACGTTGAAGGAGATGACTTCTGACTTTATCAAACTTGAGTGGTTCGAAGGTGAAAACTTTCTTCGTTGGCAAAAGAATATGCACTTCCTTCTTACAACATTGAAGGTGGCGTATGTGTTGAACACACCAAGACCAGAGGAAAGAGAAGACGAGACCATCAATGACACTCGTGAGAGGAATAAGTGGGTTAATGATTACTACATTTGCTTGGGGCATATTTTGAATATGGCATGACCGACTCATTGTTCGATGTGTATCAAAATGCGGGATCCTCCACAGAACTATGGCAGAAACTTAAGGCAAGATACATGATGGAGGACACAACAAGTAAGAAATTTATTGTTAGTCGTTTTAATAATTATAAAATGGTTGATGGTATGCCTATCATGGAACAAATGTGTGAAATTGAACGTATTCTCAATAACTACAAACAGCATAATATGCACATGCATGAAACCATCATTGACAAACTTCCTCCTTCATGGAAAGACTTTAAAAGAAGTCTTCAACATAGGAAATATGACATTTCTCTTGAACAGTTGGGTAATCACCTTCATTTAGAATAAGAGTATCATAAACAAGACGATACTAAAGAAAACTCTGTTCATGAGAAGGTGCATGTAGTAGAGGAAGGGAAATCCGGTATGTCTTCTAGAAAGAGGAATCGAGATTTTGAAAACTCTCATGGAAACAACAATGAGAATGACTACAAGAAATAGAAATATAAAAAAGGTTGTTTCCATTGTGGAAAACCAGGACATTTCAAGAGGAATTGTCGTCTCTTGAAGAAGAAAAATGAGAAGGAATCTAGTGCAATAAAGGACAATCTTGTTGCGATCATTTCCGAAATCAACATGATAGAAGATGTTGGATCGTGGTGGATTGATTCTGGTGCAACTCACCTTGCGTGTAAGAACAATGATCTCTTCAAGACAATTAGTGAAGAAGATGGAACCGTTCTATATATGGGAAATGCATCAACTGTCCAAGTTAAAGGCAAAGGGACAGTGGAACTAGAATTCTCCTCGGGCAAAGTAGTCACTCTTACAGATGTTTATTATGTACCAGATGTAAGGAAGAATTTAATTTATGTACCGTTACTTAATAAGTATGGGTTTAAATGTGTATTTGAGGGAGAAAAGTTTATTCTATCCAAGAGAGGAATGTTTGTAGGGAAGGGATACCTTTGTGAGAATATGTTCAAACTCAATATTATTAATGATAATGGATTTAATTATGATTATATTGTTGAGTCTTGTAATTTATGGCATACACGTTTAGGGCATGTTAATTTTAGGAAAATGGTTGAAATGATGAATTGATGTTTAATTCCTAAAACAAGTAGAATTTCTTATGTATGTACAACTTGTGTGCTAACTAAGATAAATAGGCTTCCTTTTGATAGAGTTGAAAGAAGTTCTAAAGTATTAGATTTAATTCATTCTGATGTATGTGATTTACATGGTTGGTCCACCATAGGTGGTATAAAATATTTTGTGACATTCATAGATGACTGTACTAGATATTGCTATGTATATTTGATGCATTCAAAGGATGAAGTCTTAGATAAATTTAAGATATTTAAAACTGAAGTAGAACTTCAACATGAAACTTTTATTAAATGTTTCAGGAGTGATAGAGGAGGAGAGTTCTATAGCCCTAGTTACTTTGAGTTTACTGGAATAATTCACCAAACAACCACATCTTATTCCCCACAACAAAATTGTATAGCTGAAAGGAAAATAGAGTATTAGAAGAAATGGTAAATGCAATGTTATCATATTTTGGTCTAGCAAAGGGTTACTGGGGAGAAACCTTGTTGACGACTTGTTATATCTTGAATAGAGTTCCAAACAAAAAGAATAAAATAACCCCATATGAGCTTTATAAAAATAGAAAGCCCAACCTTGACTATTTCAAAGTTTGGGGTTGTAGGACAATAATAAAAGTTCCTGAACCAAAAAGAAAGAAATTAGGTAAAGGGGGAATTGAATGTGTATTCCTGGGATATGCTAAAAATAGCAAAGCATATAGATTCATGGTTATAGAATCTAATGACTCATATCCTGTAAATACAGTAATTGAGTCTAGGGATGCTATCTTTCAAGAAGATAGGTTTAACTCAATTTCAAGTCACAAAAATAATGTTCATAGTAATGCACATAATTTAGAAACCAATGTATTTAATAATGATACTTTAGACAGTTCAAAACTTAGAAGAAGTTAGAGAGCTAGGAAAGAGAAAACTTACGGACCAGACTTTTTCATGTTCCTTGTTGAAGGAACAAGAGAGTCCATAGACAGTTATGGACCAATATGTTATAATACAGAAAGTGATACAGAAACATTTGAAGAGACAATAAAGTCTCAAGATACCGCTTTCTGGAAGGAAGCTGTACAAGAGGAAATGGACTCAATAATGGGGAATAAAACCTGGAAATTAGTATACCTCCCACCTGGTTCCAAACCAATAGGTTGTAAATGGATTTTCAAAATAAAAATAAAGGTAGATGGAACCATAGATAAATTTAAGGCTAGACTAGTTACTAAGGGATTTACACAAAAAGAGGATATTGACTATTTTGATACATATGTACCTGTGGCAAGAATTGCCTCAATTAGAGTGCTATTGCCACTTGCATCCATCTATAAGTTTGTCGTTCATCAAGTGGATGTGAAAACGGCATTCCTTAATGGAGAATTAGATGAAGAGGTGTATATGATACAACATGAAGGGTTTGTGGTTAATGGTTAAGAAAAGAAGGTGTGCAAATTGAATAAATCATTGTATGGACTAAAAAAAGCTCATAAACAATGGCATCAAAAGTTTGATCAAGTTGTGTTAGCTAATGGATATAAAATAAATGAATCTGTCAAGTGTATTTATAGTAAATTCCATAATGGAAAAGGTGTTAGGATTTGTTTATATGTTGATGATATATTAATATTTGATACTGATCTAGACGAGGTGGAAAAAACTAAGAGTTTTCTCTCTAGTAATTTTGACATGAAAAACTTAGGAGAAGCTGATGGGATACTAGGGATTAGAATAATAAGAGACGGTGAGAATATATGTTTGTCCCAATCTCACTATATAGAAAAGGGGTTAAAGAAATTTGATCACATGATTGTCAATCTGCTGTTACTCACTTTGATCATAACACTAATTTAGTACCAAATAAAGGTTGTCCAGTAGCACAACTTGAATACTCAAAAGTAATTGGATGTTTAATGTATGCCATGACATGTACTCGACCAGACATTGCATATGTTGTAGGGAGACTAAGTAGGTATACATGTAATCCAAGCAAACACCACTGGCATGCTGTCCAAAGAGTATTAAAATACTTGAAGGGGACAATGAAATATAGTTTGAACTATAATGGGTATCCTTCGGTATTAGAAGGTTACACGGATGCTAGTTGGGTGACCTACACAGAAGACCGTGCTTCAACAAACGGTTGGATCTTCACACTTGGTGGGGGTGCTATTTCTTGGGGATCTAAGAAACAAACTTGCATTGCAGACTCCACCATGACTGCAGAATTCATAGCATTAGCAGCGAGAAGCAAAGAAGTCGAATGGCTTAGAAATTTGTTGTATGGGATACCTATTTGGCCGAAGCCAATGGCACCAATATCCATACATTGTATAGTCAGTCAACACTATCAAAGGCATATAGCCAGGTATATAATGGAAAGTCCAGGCACATTGGACTAAGGCATAACTATGTAAAAGATTTGATTATGAATGAAGTAATATCCATAGTCTTTGTGAAAACAGAGAGGAATCTTGCGGATCCTTTGACGAAAGGACCGATAAGGGATATGGTGTTGAAAACATCATTAGGGATGAGACTCAAGCCCATATCTACACAATCACCAATGGTGGAAACCCGACTCACACTTGAGTAGCATCAAATCTTGAGTTCAATGGACCAAAGTACATTATGAGAGTGATTGCAAGTACTTGACGAATAGATGCATCCCAAGGTTTAAAAGTACTTGGACACCATAAGGACATAAAGGAAAAGGGTGAGCTTTTTCTCTTAATGGACCTATAGCATATATGTGCTTAGGTACCCAACTTATGGGGGTGCTTTTGGTAAAGTCCACCTATATGAGAGTGAAGTGGGGCCGCTTCTTAGAGTTGGGGTTGACTCTAAGCTCTCATGAAAAGGATACACGACACAAGGCCTTACCAAATGTGTCACACTATCACGTCGTTCAATGGTACCGAGATTTCATGTGTAAGTCGTGCACTCTTGTTCTAATGAATATTTGGTTCAAAGCTTGTCTACCACTTTATTCGGGGATGAGTGATACCTATGGCTTACTAAGCAAAGGTTCAAATCCACAAGATACCTTTGCCTGGAAGCATGCGATTTCCGGAATAATGAGATTTGGATTTATTTTGAAAATGGTGGGGGATTGTGAGAGATTTTCAAAATTACGAAACGGTTAAAATGGTAAAACGATGCTGAATTATTACATCACAGGTGTGTGGCCCAGTGGTTGTGACCTTACATATCGTACGTGAGGTTGAGAGTTCGATTCCCACCTGCGACATTTTTGTGCAGTGAAGGACACGAAAATCTCAGAATTTCTCGTGCCATCTTCACTCCAAATCACCTTCTTTTCTCACTTGTACGCAAAGAGAGTTAAGGAGACCATTACTCCGCAAACTACCATTGTCGATATGCTTGGTTTAGGATGTGTAAACCGAACCAAGGTTCTCCATTGTATCCTGAAGGGGATTCGCTGGTACAGCTGTTGCATCCAATCTACGAAAGAGATTGGTGGGGACGAATCGAACCTAAAGCCTAGTGTTCTTACACGCCTTGGAGATTACGCATTACCTTTGTTGTTTTCTTCTTTTTTGCTGTAGATCCACACCCCATTTTCTAACATGTTTTACTTGGCAAATGGAGCCACAAATGTGGTATTAATTAGTAGGTTTTCTGTTTGCCATGGGAAACTCACTAATGGCTAGGGTTAAAACAAAAAAAAATTGAAAAAAATTGGATACCAGAAAAAAATGGCAACCTAAGTCAAAATATGTTATATTTTTAGACACTAAATGTAGAAATTAATTAAGTGTCATATATGATTATATATAGAACTTATAGTACCATAGGTTGAGCTCAACTGGTTTGAGCTAAAGACATAAGAAGTTTAAGGAGTTAGAGATCCAATGTTCAAACTATGACAAATGAGAAAAAACTAACATATAACATTAACATTTGCCTGTTTTTGACAAATTAAAAACCATAATTAACCAAAAATGATCTACAAGTCTCATTTGGATGACTTCTTTCGTTTGTTAATCACTGAAGAATGGTAATCTAGAACTCAGACACCAAACACATCGCAATGAATTATGATGCCATGCCAATTACCATGTGATACTGCTGTATTAAAATGGACTCCAGGGTATAGACAAAAATCTATACAGACAGCTAATTAATGGTGAAACGAGAGGTGGGACTGGATGGGAGAAGTATTGCACTATTATTGTTGCACAACCGTGTCAATGAAGTGTATAGAATATGAGTCAATAAAAAAAATTTCAACTGAGATTCAATATTCAATTATTTCACGATAACTCACAAAAATGATAATGAGAAGCGTGTGAGATTATATGTAACATTTCAACCACTTGTTTTGTTGGACATACCCTAGTAATAGAGAGGACTACGTTAGTTTAGCTCAGAAAATGACATGGTCCCCCCCTCCCAAAATATATATATATATATATATATATACTCGATTTACACCTTTATAATTCGTGAAACAAGTACCCTGCTGATGGAGAATACTAAGTGTGCCACAGTGCCAATTAGGAAGAAAGAAATGATTATTTGAAGCTAGGTTGGAGTGTGTTCAAAATCTAACAAGCATTAGTTCCCTTACTCTACTTCTTTGCTAAAGTTGTAACTGACATATATTCAAGACCTGAGAGGCAAGGCTTGAGACTATGGAGAAAAACGAGAAAGTAAGTGTGGAAAACAATGAGAAAAGTGTGATAGATGATGATTCAAAGATTAACTACAGAGGATGGAAGGTCATGCCCTTCATCATTGGTAAGCAAGAGAAAGCTTGTACATTATACACATGCCTCCTTGTTACTGTGTCTCACTTGCTCTACTTTCATATTTTCTCTACATGAATTTTGAGTAACTTATCTCCATCATGCAGGAAATGAAACTTTTGAGAAGCTGGGAGCCATTGGCACCTTAGCCAACCTCCTAGTCTATCTTACAACTGTCTTCAACCTGGACAATATTACAGCTACAAATATTATCAACATCTTCGATGGCAGCACTAATCTAGCTACCTTGTTAGGAGCTTTTCTCTGTGATACATATTTTGGTCGCTACAAGACACTGGGATTCTGCACAGTTGCTTCCTTTCTGGTATTGATGGACATTCCTTATTCAAGCCTATGTAATATGCTAGAAATTCTTGTATGCTATTTTGTTGCTATGTACCACTTCAGCTATATGGGCTATTATTGTCCCCTACTTTAACAATATTTTTAATATTATAGCTAAGGTGTTACACCAAGAATATATGATACAGATATAAGCAATTAAGCATCTTAGTTTGGAAACTAGACTTTAAGCATTAATGGCATTAAAAGTCTTTAATTCATTAAGAAATGGATAAAGCAGTTAATCCAAAAAGCTGACAAGCAAAGCTACAAGTTTTCATTAAATGGAATTCACTTTGAAGACATATTTCAGCTGAGCCATGCATCTAATTCTTGTATCTCCAATCAGGGGTTGCTTGTCATACAACTAACAGCAGCAATAAAGTATATGCACCCACCTCACTGTGCAAAGGAAAGCAACACATGCACAGGACCAACAGCGGGGCAAATGGCATTTCTACTGGCTGGATTTGGATTTCTGCTGATAGGAGCTGCAGGAATCCGACCTTGTAACTTAGCATTTGGAGCTGATCAGTTCAACCCCAAGACTGAGTCTGGAAAGAAGGGAATCAATAGCTTCTTCAATTGGTACTTCTTTACCTTCACTTTTGCCCAGATGGTGTCTTTAACACTGATTGTCTATGTACAAGCAAATGTGAGCTGGGCATTGGGTTTGGGAATTCCTGCTGCTTTGATGCTATTCTCATGTGTAGTCTATTTCCTGGGAAGCAAACAATATGTGAAAATCAAAGCAACAGGTAGTCCAGTAACAAGTATAGTTCAAGTTATAGTTGTAGCAATGAAGAAAAGACGACTGAGTCTACCAGAATATCCATTGGTTTCACTCCTTACCTATATGCCTCCCCAGTCTGTTAACTCCAAGCTTCCTTACACCTATCAATTCAGGTAACCAATCCTCAAGTATTTAACATATAGTGATTTCTTCATGGTTGCCACACATCATTTTTACACCGGTTTATATATAATATAACAGCATATATTATGTGGTTAACTGGAATATTAATCGATTATCAATAGTTGGTAATAGATTACTAATACTATATATATACTTGTCAAAGGGTGTAAAAATGGTGCGTGTTTTGTGTTGTTTCTTCATTGAAAATGCTTGGTTCTGAAGTGTTTATATTAACAGGTTTCTTGACAAAGCTGCTATTATAACCCCACAAGATCACATGAACTCAGACGGGTCTGCATCTGATCCTTGGAACCTTTGCAGTATGCAGCAAGTGGAAGAGGTTAAATGCTTGCTGAGAGTGATCCCTATTTGGGTTTCAGGCATATTCTACTATGTTGCAGTTATCCAACAGAACACAATGTTAGTGTTCCAAGCCCTTCAATCAGATAGAAGTTTTTTCAACACCAACTTTAAGATCCCAGCAGCATCCTACAATATCTTTGCTATGCTGAGCTTGACTATATGGTTACCTATCTATGACAGACTAGTTGTCCCTTCAGTGCAAAGGGTCACTAGAAAGGAGGGTGGCATCACACTTCTACAAAGGATGGGAATTGGCATATTTATCTCTATACTTTGCATGCTGGTATCTGCTTTGGTGGAAGAGCACAGAAGGAGTTTAGCTCTGACCAAACCTTTAGGAATAGAACCAAGAAAAGGAGCTATTTCTTCAATGTCAGGTTTGTGGTTGATTCCTCAGCTAGCTCTATCAGGATTATCAGAAGCATTTACATTAGTGGGACAAGTTGAATTTTACTATAAACAATTCCCTGAGAACATGAGAAGCCTTGCAGGGTCTTTATTTTTCTGTGGCCTAGCAGGATCAAGTTATTTGTGTAGTTTTGTGATTTCAATTATTCATCAGATGACAGCAAAATCTGCAACAGGGAATTGGTTGCCACAGGATCTCAACAAGGGAAGATTGGATTACTACTATTGCATGATAACTGCACTAGAAGTTATTAATTTGGGTTACTTTATATTATGTGCAAGGTGGTACAAGTACAAAGGGACTGGCACTGACACCACTAGCCTTGAACTCGATCAAGTATCAAAACAATCTGAAACAACTGTTTAATGATTGATTGAGTTCATATAATGTTTGAACTTTGAAGACATCCAGTTCTTCATGGAGCCGCAGCTGGGGTTGCATGCAGTGTTGGAAAGCAAACCGGTTCCTTAAATAGAGCTTCTACCTAATTTTTGTTTACCAAGGAAAGGAAGGTTTTGGATTGGGGGTTAGAAGATAGTCTTATTGTAAACCTTGTATTTGTAGAATTTGGTTCCTTTAAGAAAATCTTTAAAATAAGAAAATAATGGTGTATCCACTTTCATATCATTTTTAGTAGATTAAAATATTTATACAATTATCAAATTAAATGTGAACGTATCCTTCATTTCTTACTTTAAGGGCTCGTTTGGTGGTCAAGATAGGATAAGGACGGATAGGATAAAAGAACATGATAGGAGTATGATAGGATATGAGCAGGATAAACTGTTATCCTATCCGACGTTTGGTGTCCACCAGATAACCAACTGGACGGTATTATAATTTAAGTATGAATTTTAAAATTTTTCGTTTTTATTCTAAATGTTTTCATCTTTTATTAGATTTATTTTTTTTTAATTTTCATTATTTAAATTTATATAAAAAGACAAAATTATCCTTGTGATAAAATTACATATAATGTTTTAAATTTTTTAAATTTTTTCTAACTAAAATTATTTTTTTATATTTTTAAATATTCATTTTTTTTTTTACTTTACACATAGTTAAATTATTAGAATAATTTTTTATATTTTACAGTTTTTAAAAATAATATAAAATAATAAAATTAGCATTGTGATAAAATAAAAATAAATTTTAAAATTAATTATTAATATTTTTATTATTTTAAATATTTTATATTTTATTATACCTTTTTTTGGTAATCATGTTAAATTTTATTATACTTTAAATTATTATTTTATTATACTTTAATTATTTTATATATTATATATTTTATATTTTATTATACTTTAAATCATCATATCCTACTTGTTACCAGAAAAAAATACCTTATCTATCTTGTTGAGTGCTAACTCAGCCCTCCCTCAGGATAGAATTTTAACTAGATGGACATGATATGATAAGTGACAGGATTGCCTTATCATATCCTGTTGGCTCACCAAACAATAATTTCAGACAGGATATGATAGCTTATTCTATCATATATCTCTTATTCTAATCACCAAACGGACCCTAAAAGATTTTCTCAGTTTAGAGGAGACTAATTGTTGCAGAAAGAATTGCCATATCAAAACAAAATAAACTTGTTTCCTGGATGAGATGGTAGATGCATTTATTGTTAGAAAAGAAAATGGTGCTCTCGTTAAAAAGTTTGGTCTCGAGTATTTAATGGGCCTCGCACTACTGAATACTGTACTGGTCGAAGATATAAGGCCGATGATTGTCAACACGACCGAGCTCACTCTCGTGAGTGGGCCGTGACCCGAACTTCCATAGAGCCGAAGACCTATTGATACACTTGACACCCGAGGATAACTACTCGGCCCTATTCCACACCAGACCACGAATGAAGATATCTCGGCCCCGAGCTATCCAGCCGCAACTGACTGGGTCGAATATCTCGCTGGTCCAAATATCTCTCCGTATAACTCGGAGCCTTATCCATATCAATGTCTAACTGCAATAATCATCCGATCCTAACAAATAGGATCTCAGTAACCGTCTTACTCGAACGGTTGCACTGAAAATATCTATAAATAGGGGCTCAACCCCCTCACTTAGAACTACGTTTGCTTTGATTCCCATTTGGATACGTAGGAGCAGAATTCACATTCTGTCAAGCTAATTCCAAAACAACCCCACTAGACTTTCTCCGGCCGAGTATCTCCCATCTGAGATATTTGGACGGAACATTTGGCGCCGTCTGTGGGAATCGAAGCAAAACTTTCCCATACCACAAACAATGGTGAGAACAAGGAGCGGGAACTGTAGGAGAGAGGAGCCAGAGAATGCTAACAACGGAGATGATGGGGAACGGTCCATAAACCCGGCTATGACGACCGACAACCCCATTATCCAAGAACTTCTCGCGCAGATTGCCATGTTGAGAAGGGAGAATGAGGAGATTCGGCGGCAGAACAGCCGTCGCGAACAAGGA
Organism: Sophora flavescens; assembly: GCA_030762895.1. Taxonomy (NCBI): domain Eukaryota; kingdom Viridiplantae; phylum Streptophyta; class Magnoliopsida; order Fabales; family Fabaceae; genus Sophora; species Sophora flavescens. Next base: position 38,784,259 of record CM061068.1, read on the forward strand.
TAGAGTAGAGAAAGGTCCGCCTCTTCTCCTCCTAAGAGAGAGCGTCGGACAGCTGAGAATGAAGGGTCCAGAAACACGCATAGAGAAGGAGGCCCACAACTCCGGGCTTCTCATCATATGGAGCGAGTAGACGAGGAGGAATTTCCTAGGCAGGCCCCTGAACTTTCACTTCCAGCAAATAAGCCTAATGAAAGGGCCGGCGTGCGGAGGCCTAGGCATCCCTTCACCGATGCCATCATGGAGGTTCCTCTTCCATCCAACTACAAACCCATAAACATTGACAAGTATGATGGCACCTCGGATCCGGAGCGTCACTTAGACGCTTTCACTACTCAGATGTACCTCTTTACCGACGATGATGATGTCATGTGTAAAGTCTTTCCAACTACTCTGAAAGATGCTGTGTTGACCTGGTACACCCAGCTACCGCCAGCGTCAGTTGACTCCTTTGACACATTCATGACTAAGTTCAATGCTCAGTTTGCCACGAGCCGGGCTCATAAAAAAACCTCGGCCTCGTTGGTAAACTTTAGGCAAGAAAAGAATGAGTCCCTGCGTGATTTCATGGCCAGATTCAGCAAGGAGACCGTCCTCATCCGGAATCTCAGTGCCGATGTTGCACTACACACCATCTTGACCGGGTTAAGGCCTGGCCCTTTCGCCAGACACTTAGCTTGGAAGCCACCAACCAGTATGGATGAGTTGAGGAGAAAAGCTGCGGGATTCATTAATATGGAGGAGGTTGAGGAGTCTAAGAAAAGGGAGAGAACGCGATGAATCTTTGCAGACGAGAAGGGAGAGAGAAGAGGAGGGCCGGAGGTGATAAGCCGAAATTCAAAGGTCCATCCGAGCATTTGCATAGGGGACAGAAGTATAAGCACTATACTCCCCTCAACACAAACCGAGCTCGGGTGTTTGAGGAAGCCTACAACGCGGAACTTTTGCAGCTCCCCAACCGTGGCCACATGCCCCAGAATGCTGATCGACAGAAACATTGTCGGTACCATCGTAATTACGGGCATACCACCGAGGAGTGCTGGGTCCTGCGAGATAAGATTGAAGAGTTGGTGCAAGCTGGCCATCTCAATAATTTTGTTCGGAGAAACCACAACAATGGCGAGGGCCGTGGCAAAAGTAGAAGAAGAGGAGGTGACCAAAGCCCGAGAAGGGGTGGCGGTCGACAAAATAATGAAAGAACGGAGACCAGAGAAGGCCAGAATGAAAGGCGGGAGGAGGATAATGTGGTTCGAGGTGTGATAAACACTATTTCAGGTGGATTTGCAGGGGGAGGCACAACAAGTTCGGCTCGGAGAAAGCACCTGCGGGATATTCGGGCTGTCAACTCGGTATCCGGCAAACCCCCGAGGATTTCCCCACCTATTATCTTTTCTGACGAAGACTTTGTGGGGGTGGATCCTAATCAAGATGACCCTATGGTAATCACAGCGCAGTTGGCTAATTTCTCGGTCAAAAGAACTCTTGTCGACCAGGGGAGCTCGGCGGATATCTTATATTATTCAACATTTCAGAAGCTCGGGATCCCAGAGAAATCTATTCAGCCATACGACAGTAAGCTCGTCGACTTTGCAGGGGAACAAGTGGATACACGAGGATACATTGACCTCCTGACTACTTTTGGGGATGGCAAAGCATCCAAGACTATCATGGTCAGGTACATGTTGGTTAATGCAGTAACATCGTACAATATCCTGATCGGAAGACCATCTTTGAACGAGTTAGGAGCTGTGGTCTCTACTCCCCACCTCACAATGAAATTCCCTTCCAACTTGGGAGACATAGTTGCTGTCCGAGCTGATCAGAAAATGGTCAGACAGTGCTATGCTGATAGTTTGCGAGTAAGCAAACTCAAACCTACACCAGCAGAAACACTAGACAGGGGAAAGGACAAGTCTGTGAATTCTGTTAACACTGTTGAACTGGACCCGAGAATGGACATGCAGGAACAATGACCACAACCCATTGAGGAGTTAGAAAGGTTCCAGCTCGGTTCACAGCCCGATCAGTGCACCAACCTCGGCGGTCAACTTGAGCCGAATTTAAAAAAGAAAATAAAGGAAGTGCTTTGCAGCAACACTGACTTATTCGCCTGGACCACGTCAGACATGCCGGGAATTGATCCCGACTTCTTGTGCCACAAACTGGCAATTTGTCCCGAGGCGAAACCAGTAGCCCAAAGGAAAAAGAGACTTGGGGAGGAAAGGAGAAAGGTTGTGGAAGAGGAAACAGCGAAGTTGGTCAAGGCCAACTTTATTCGAGAAGTAGAATACACTACCTGGCTGGCCAACGTTGTTCTGGTCAAAAAAGTAAATGGCAAGTGGCGCATGTGCACCGATTACACAGATTTGAATAAAGCTTGCCCAAGGATTCCTATCCTTTGCCGAGTATTGATAGATTGGTGGATGGAGCCTCCGGATACAGAATTTTGAGTTTCTTGGATGCATACTCGGGGTACAATCAGATCCGAATGTATCCCCCAGATGAGGAGAAAACAACTTTCATAACTGAAGGCTCGAATTACTGTTACCGGGTAATGCCGTTTGGACTGAAAAATGCTGGAGCTGCATACCAAAGGCTCATGGACAGGGTGTTCGAAAAATAGATCGGAAGGACTATGGAGGTTTATGTGGATGACATGGTCGTAAAATCCGATGACCCCAACAGCCACCCAAAAGATCTGGAGGAAATTTTTCAGCAGCTGAGAAAGTATAATATGAGGTTGAATCCGGAGAAGTGTGTTTTCGGTGTCCAGGGTGGGAAATTCCTCGGCTTCATGTTGACACACCGGGGAATCGAGGCCAATCCTGATAAATGCCGGGCTGTGATTGAGATGCGAAGCCCATAAAATATTAAAGAAGTGAAAAGACTTGCAGGACGGCTGGCATCATTATCTCGGTTCCTACCCAGATCTGCAGAGAAAGCTCGACCTTTCTTTAGATTACTGAAGAGGCCTCAAACCTTCACATGGACCGAGGAATGTGAGAAGGCCTTCGTCGATTTCAAGGCCTTTTTGTCTGCACCACCGATATTAACTCGACCCATCCCTGGCAAAGAGTTGTACTTATACCTGTCATCCACCGAGCATTCCATCAGTGCAGTCATTGTCCAAGAAGTAGAGAAAGTTCAAATGCCGGTGTACTTCATCAGCAGGGTCCTTCATGATGCCGAAACCCGGTACTAAGTCATAGAAAAGTTGGTTTTGACCCTTGTAACTGCAGCTCGGCGGTTGCGTCCATATTTCCAAAGTCACCAGGTGATTGTCAAAACCGATCACCCGATTAAGCAGATTCTCAAAAAGCCCGAGTTGGCAGGCCGCATGATTGCTTGGTCGGTAGAGTTATCTGAGTTCGGCCTGAAATACGAGTTGAGAGGTCCTCTGAAAGCTCAATGTCTCTCCGACTTTGTAGCCGAGCTCAATCCGCAGCCGATAACCGAGGATATCTGGTGGAATTTGTATGTGGATGGATCCTCGAATGTCAGGGGCAGTGGAGCTGGGGTGATTCTGGAAGGCCCGGGAGATCTGATCCTAGAGCAGTCACTAAAGTTTGAGTTCAAAACCTCAAACAACCAAGCCGAATATGAAGCCTTGATAGCAGGGTTAATGCTGGCAAAGGAAATGGGGGCGAAGGCTGTTAGATGCCGGAGTGATTCACAGCTAGTCACAGGACAAATATCTGGAGGATATCAAACGAAAGAGCCTCAGCTTACCAAGTATTTATGTAAGGTCAACCAATTAATCTCCAGCTTTGAGAAATTCGCTATTGAGCACATTCCCCGAGAAGAAAATACTCGGGCCGATCTGCTGTCCAAATTAGCCAGTACAAAGAAGTCGGGCCACCATAGAACAGTTATTCAAGAAACCCTAAACGAACCGAGTGTCACGTTTGGGGAAGTGATGGCCAACGAGCCGGTTGACCGAGAGTGGATGACACCCATATGGGAGTATTTATCCTCAGAAACTCTGCCCCCAGATCACGTTGAGGCCAGGAAGATCAGGCTTAGAGCAAGTCACTTTGCTATTGTCTCCGGAGAATTGTATAAACGGGGATTCTCGGCACCTTTGTTAAAATGCCTAACAAGGGCACAGTCAAAATATGTTATGGAGGAGGTTCACAGAGGAATCTGCGGTTTTCACAGCGGTGGCCGATCAATGGCCTCCAGAGTAGTCCGGGCAGGGTACTATTGGCCTACCATCCGAGCAGATTGCATCGAATAGACGAAACAATGTGATGAGTGCCAAAGATTTTCCAATATAAATCGTACCCCACCCGAGGAACTTCACACATTAAGTTCCCCTTGGCCCTTTGCTATGTGGGGGGTGGATATACTTGGGCCATTCCCTGTAGCCAAAGGACGGATAAAATTCCTCCTGGTAGCAGTGGACTACTTTAAAAAATGGATTGAAGCAGAGCCTTTGGCGAAAATTACCGCCGAGAAGGTACAAAAGTTTGTGTGGAAAAGTCTCATCTGTAGGCACGGAATTCCCTTTGCAATCGTCACAGACAACAGAAGACAGTTTATAGATAAGACATTGCAAGAATTCTATGCCAACCTCGGTGTTAAACACCACGTCACGTCGGTTGAACATCCTCAGACCAATGGGCAAGCCGAGGCAGCCAACAAGGTCATTCTCGGAGAATTGAAGAAGAGAGTGGGAAAATACAAAGGGGCTTGGGCAGAAGAATTGCCCAGTATCCTCTGGGTCTACCACTGCACGCCTCAATCCACTACTCAGGAAACACCCTTCAGGCTGACATATGGAACAGACGCCATGATCCCAGTGGAGATTGGTGAGTCGTCTTTCCGACGTATGCAACATGAGCAGAATGATAATGAAAGCAACTTAAGGGTCGAACTTGACTTGGTAGAGGAAATCAGGGAGGAGGCTAAAATCAGGGAGGAGGCTAAAATCAGAGAGCAACTAGGAGGTATAATTCAAAATTGAAACCGAGGAGTTTCCTGCGTGGAGACTTGGTGCTGAGAATAAAAGGAGAAGCAAGGAAGGATCACACGGAAGGCAAGTTGGCAGCAAACTGGGGAGGGCCATTCCGGGTGGTAGAAAACTTGGGAAACGGAGCATATAGGTTAGAAGAGTTGTCCGGGAAGCCTATCCCGAGGACTTGGAATGCTTCGCATTTAAAATTTTATTATAGTTGATGTTTATAGTCAGGTGATGTACTCTTTTTCCTACCTCGGTATTTTGTCCCAAAAAGGGTTTTGACCGAGAAGGTTTTAATGAGGCACACCGTAGACTTCCTTTTTATCCAATAAAAGAATTTATTATGAACATTGTTCTGTTTTCTTAATTTGCCGATGTATGTGTTTCACGGACATTAAATTGTCTGAGGCCAAGTTTGAGCCTAAAGGACGGGTACGAGCCATTAAATTGTCTGAGGCCAAGTACGAGCCATTAAATTATTTAAGGCCAAGTTTGAGCCTAAAGGCCGAGTACGAGCCATTAAATTATTTAAGGCCAAGTTTGAGCCCGAAGGCTGAGTACGAGCCAATTAAATTGTCTGAGGCCAAGTTTGAGCCTGAAGGCCGAGTACGAGCCGATTAAATATTTAGGGCCAAGTTTGAGCCTGAAGGCCGAGTACGAGCCGATTAAATATTTAGGGCCAAGTTTGAGCCCGAAGGCCGAGTACGAGCCGATTAAATATTTAGGGCCAAGTTTGAGCCCGAAGGCCGAGTACGAGCCAATTAAATTGTCTGAGGCCAAGTTTGAGCCTGGAGGCCGAGTTCGAGCCGATTAAACGTTTAGGGCCAAGTTTGAGCCCGAAGGCCGAGTTCGAGCCATTTTAATTATCTGAGGCCAAGTTTGAGCCTGGAGGCCGAGTTCGAGCCGATTAAATGTTTAGGGCCAAGTTTGAGCCCGAAGGCCGAGTTTGAGCCGTTTTAATTATTTAAAGTCAAGTCTGAGTTTGAAGGCCGAGTTCGAGCCTTTTGAAATTATTTAAGTAAAATAGAATGTGAGCAGTAAGAAGAATAAAATTATAATCTAAAGGCCGAGTCCGAGCCATTAAAATTTCTTAATAGAACCGAGTACAATGCCGAAAGTAAAAACAAGATACGAGTCGAGTACTAGAAAGTACTACGACTTACATAAAGAGCTGAAATTGAAAATAAGGCCCGCCCGGCTTGCCAGTCGTCCCCCCAATTAGGGCAGGGGCAAGATCAGGTGGCCAGTAGTCCCCCCAATCGGACACCACGACTTTCCCTCAAGGGGGAAAGTAATCACTTCCCCCTGCGAAAGCTGGACGATGAGGTACTCGGCGTGCTCAGGGAGTAGACGGCCTCTACGCCTTTCTCGACGCCCGAAGACTGTTATTCTCCCAGTTAACATCCTTCTTGGAGGATTAAATCATAAAAGGAGTTCTGGATCCCATCTCCCACTTACATCCTTTTTGGCAGATATGAAACTCAAAAAATGTTGTTTACTGGATGAGGGGAGCATAAACCTCTAACACTATCATAGAACTACTCGGATTGAAGGAAGACGAATTTGCCTGGTGGAAGAGAATGAGGAATGAACAAGTGAAGCAGCGAAGCAGCCCTATTTATAAGGGGCAAGAGGCGTTGGAAAGGAAGAAATATGCGCTGGGAAAAGATTTGTTGGAAAAACGAATCTCGAAACTAAGCAAAAGCAGTAATTGCATGAACCCATTGCGGTTTCCAAAGCATATAATGTGTGACTGCATGCTTAAGGCGTGAATCATGTGTTTCACGTGTGACAACTACCGTCCGTCTTTGATACGAACGGTAGAATACCTCGACCTTAACCGAGGATTTGTTTAAACAAGCCGAACACAACGTTGGAAGATAAAAAATACTTCAAAGGGTATTTCGGCCAAACAAGAGGCTACAAGATGAACAGAAAGTCATCAAAATGGTAACAGAGTTTTCATTAAGACAAATCAAAATTACAAGGGCAAAAGCCCGTTACAAGGGATGAAAACGACAAAAAGCTAACACAGCTACTCGTCCCTATGACTCTCCTCGGCCTCGATATGATCCCCAGGAGAATCTCCCGCCCCTTCCACCTCCTCCTCCTCCTCTTCGGGAATTATGGGAATAAGTGCCCCGTTCAGTTCCTCTTTATTCACATCTACTCCCGAAAGATCAACCCCCGGGGCAAGAACCTCAACTTGAGCAATGGCCTTGTCAAAACTTTTCCGACGCTCGATGATAATGCAGTTAGTGGCCTCTTTTACATCCTCCTGGAACTCCATCCTGGCCTTGGTCTCGGCCTCCAAGGCAGCTTTAAGTTGCTCAATTTCAGCTTGAGCCTTTTTGAGCTCCTCTTCAGCCCGAGCTCTACCTTCTTCAGCCCGAGCTTTACTCTCCTCAGCAAATTTTGCTTTGGTGTTAAGCTCGGAGTTCTGGCCATTCAACTCGGTGATGGTAGTGTTCAGGAGATTATTAGTCTTGGCCAGCTCGTCACGCTCCATGGAGGTCCGGGTAAAATCCCCCTTCAGCTTCTCAATAGAAGCCAGTTCGGTTTTGCTGCGTGATTTTTAAATATATAAAGGCAAGTGCACCTCGTCGCAATCAAGTAATACGGTGGTAAGACCGGTTATCGTATCCACAGGGATCGGTTGTCAATTACCAATTCACAAACTCAACAACTATCTAGACTAAACTAAAGTATGAGAGATTAAAACAGAAAATAAAGAAATAAAAAATTTTTGTCTTTTTGGACTTTTAACAAACACTTGGAGTGCAGAATTTACAAATGGTTGAGATTGTCAGGTTTAGACTACACTAATCCTCCCTTGATTGCAATGAAATGGCTAACAACACAAGTCCCAATTCAATTATGCCAATCAAGCCTTTTCTAAACTACGCAAGCCTAATTCTTAGGTGCATTGAGCCTAAAACCCCAAATTAAGCCCTAATGTCTTAGGTGGAATAACCTGGGATTTTGCATTAAGTCAAGACTTATAAGATTGCAAGCAGCCAACACCTATGTCTAGATTCTTGGACTACTTGGCATATGATTCATGAGCATGCCTTAACACCAACCTTTCAGTTATCTATCAAAGCAACATATCATCCCTATGGGTAGCTAATCCAAGGAAAGCATTAAGCACAGAATCACACACTCATAAAGAAATAGAAACTTGTATTGAAACCAAATCAATTAACAATCAAGTTCAGAAAAGCTACATCTAAACCCAACAATGGGGGAATTAGCTATACATGATAAATTCTACAAAAGAGAAAGAGAGAAGAGAGGAAGAAAACTTCATGACGAATCCTTCAATCTCCTTCCAATCCAAGAGCAGAGAGATGTCATCTTTAAGGTCCCAGCCTTCCCCCAGCCATCAGCCCTCTTTAGGGTTTCCAAGCCTCTGCAAAAAGTCCCCTTTTTCTGTCTGCTGTGCTGTTATTTATAGATCCGTCGCGCGTCACGGCCGTGATGTCCATCACGGCCAGGCCGTGACGCTTTCTGTCCAAGGCGTGTCTTCAAGTTTTTAACTCTCGCGAGGCGAGAGAAGTGTTCGCGACGCGAGCCATCATTTTCTGGTTGGTCACGGCCGTGATGTCTGTCACGGCGCCGCCGTGACGATCTCGACTTTTGCCTTCTTCTCCGCTTGATCACGGCGTGATGGTCATCACGGCCAGGCCGTGATAGGCTCTGTTTGGCTCATATTCTTCTCTTTTTAAGCTCCAAAATCATCCAAGCTTCATTATAGCTAAATATGCACAGTTTTCCTTCAATTTCTGCAAAACAACACACAGAAACCACCTTCACCCGTTCCAAGGTAAAAACTAATAAAAACAAACTAAAAATGCCTAAACTATATGCAAATGCATGCAGAAATGTACATGGAAAATGAGGTGAAATCACACTCATCAAATCACCCCAAGCTTAAGACTTTGCTTGTCCTCAAGCAAAAACCAAGGCCAGAAGAATAAACAAAACATTGATAGTGAACTAAGAACCCGAGTAAATGATTCAAGCAATATGCAAATCAAACAATTCAGCAAGAGACAATCAATTCAAGTCCAATTAGAGGCTTAGGTTCCTTAGACTCATATTCTCACTGATTTGGGCACTCTTTCTCACTTGAAGCTCACCCCAAGCTTGTTCATTTGCTTGGTTCTCTTTCTACCTCACTCAAGTGTTTAGGGGAATAAGACATTTCACTCAATTTTCCTCAAGGAATGAATCCTACCATATGCTTGACTATCAACCAAATCTCTACTTTATTAATGAAAACAATTAAGAATCAAGAGGTCTTTACTTGGTTGTAACGTGGCCATGGGATTAATCTTTAGGTGGGGATAACAAGAAAAGGAAATTCCAAAAGGCTACATAAACATCAAGCATTGCAAACATGACCTTCTAAAATACCTTCTTGGGTTTTCAATTCACTTTCCACCTTTCTTTGCTTTCTTTTTCTTTTTAATTCTCACTTTTCTTTTTGTCATCCCCTTCTCTATTTATTTTTATCATCATTTTTTTTTTACTTTTCTTTTTGCTTGGAGAAGGGGAAATTTTTCAACTCAAGAGAAATATTGATTCTTTCCATCAAACCATTTCGGGGTACCAAGAAAAGCATTTTATTCATACGGGCTCAAAATTGGGCAACTAAGGGGTAGCATTTCATCATTCAAAGCTCAGAAGGCCAGAAAAATACCTATTGCCTCAATCATTTTCAAAAATGTTTTCAAAAATTTTCAAGCTTCAAAATGGTTTCAAGTCAAGTTCTAGAGAAATTCATCCAAGAGGAATAACATTCTAACACAAAGAATGGGGTAGATTTTAGTGAGTACCCCTTTAGCTCAAAATCTCACATTTTAGTAGTTCAGAATCAATGAAAAACACAAATCCACAGAACCATATGCTAATTATTAACTATCCAAGATTATCTCAAGCATTTTCATTTGCAGCCATATCACAAGAATGAAAAAATTGGGTTCAAAAATTCACTATCACAATTTAATTTGGCACTTAGTTCTCACAATCAGATGCAAAATTCAAGCAAGGGCAATCTAATGTGTGATCATGCAAACTATCATGCAAGACTATATGAATGCAACATGAAAAAAAATGCAAATGCAAAATACCCCTACCCCAAGCTTAAGAATTTACATTGTCCCCAATGTAAACAATCAAGTTGGAGCGAGGAAGAAAAATAAAATAAAATAAAATTGGAACGGCTTACCGAGGCGGTAGCGGGTGCTGACTTTGCTTTTCTGGCTTTGTTTCTCCCTGCTCTTTTTGCTTCTCCTTCCTTATTATCCTGAAAACACTTAACAAATTTATTAGTAAAAGAAAACTCTTGATCTTCTCAAATTATTCAAGAGTTTCAAAATCACAAACAAAAACTAACTAAGGAAAAAGGAAAATTGGGTTGCCTCCCAATAAGCGCTTCTTTAACGTCACTAGCTTGACTTATTAAGAAGCATCCACCTGGATCCCATAACCTGTGGTATAAGGACCAAGGGATGCTAACCATGTGAGATCCTTCACCTGGATCCCACGGTTTGCAGCAAAAATGTGGAAGTGAGCGCTCGAAATTCATGCCGACTTCTTCAAATGGGAAGCGCTTTTCAATTCCTCTCGGGTCAAAGATGACCCCTTCATCAACAAAATCTTCCCAATAAAAATGGGGTTCAACCTCTTGGACTAGCCATGGTGCCTTTATATTTAAAGATCCAAAATCCAATTTCTCAGGCAGAGGCATGAACTCCATTGTTGACTGCTTTAAAATGTGAGGTGGCAAACAAGTCGAGAGGATCATTGGTGTTGTTCTGGCTTCTGTACAATCTTCACTCTCAGCATTGCCAAATCCATCACCTTCCAAATATGCAGAAATCTCAGCACAAACCACACAAGTGTTTCTCCCATCACATTCCACACATGCATTGGAACTAATAGCATCATCTAATTCCAAAAGTTTTTCATCATCCCCAAGCATGGTGAAATAGATGTCCTCCAATTGCCTCTTCCTTTCAAGCTCTTTAGTCAAGGGTTCAATGGGAGATGGGGCAACTTTGTTCTCCAAAACAGAGTCTTCATTTCTTAATCCGGTTGCTCCCACTTCTTCTTCTTCCTCCTCATCCATTTTGGCATCATCTTCATCATCATACTTTATTGCATCACCTTCATCATCATCCATCAAGTTCCCTTTTGACATTCCGGATAGTTGGTTAGAGATTTTCTCAATACGTACCCCGAAACTTCGAATGGTGTCTTCTTGATTTTTTAATTCTTCCATTGTTGTTACCATGAAGTTCTCCAAAACAGCCTCTAAGTGAGGTCGACTATCCGGGATAGGTTGCTCAACCTCGACTGGGAATGCAGATTTGAAGTTCTCCCAAGCAACTTCCAATGGGGATGGCTCATCATACCATTGAGATGGTTGTGGTTGATATGAAGGTGTGGAAGATTCCCAATGTTCCTCTTGATCAATCCAAGTATTGTTTGGAGGGTTCCCCCGCCATGGAGTAGAAGTGTTGGGAAATTGATTTCCCCATTCAGAATAGCCTACCACTGGTGGAGGAGAGACTGTTGCCCTTGACAACTCATTACTCACTTGTTGGATGTTTATGGCTAATTGAAGCATATCTACCCGCAGCTGAAGCTCAGACATCTCAATTTCTGCATCAGATGGCTGATAGCAATTATAGTCCATGATCCTGTCAAATCAATTTTCACCTCACAGACAATTAAGCCCAAGATCAAAGAAACAAAAATTCAAATATATACAAAACTAACAAAAGAAATATATCAAATATATACAGAAAAATAAAATAAAAATGTCTAAACTAGTTGTCTCATTTGTTACTACTGATATTGGCAAAGCCAATCCCCGGCAACGGCGCCAAAAACTTGATGCGTGATTTTTAAGATAAATAAAGGCAAGTGCACCTCGTCGCAATCAAGTAATACGGTGGTAAGACCGGTTATCGTATCCACAGGGATCGGTTGTCAATTACCAATTCACAAACTCAACAACTATCTAGACTAAACTAAAGTATGAGAGATTAAAACAGAAAATAAAGAAATAAAATATTTTTGGTCTTTTTGGACTTTTAACAAACACTTGGAGTGCAGAATTTACAAATGGTTGAGATTGTCAGGTTTAGACTACACTAATCCTCCCTTGATTGCAATGAAATGGCTAACAACACAAGTCCTAATTCAATTATGCCAATCAAGCCTTTTCTAAAGTACTCAAGCCTAATGTCTTAGGTGCATTGAGCCTAAAACCCCAAATTAAGCCCTAATATCTTAGGTGGAATAACCTGGGATTTTGCATTAAGTCAAGACTTATAAGATTGCAAGCAGCCAACACCTATGTCTAGATTCTTGGACTACTTGGCATATGATTCATGAGCATGCCTTAACACCAACCTTTCAGTTATCTATCAAAGCAACATATCATCCCTATGGGTAGCTAATCCAAGGAAAGCATTAAGCACAGAATCACATACTCATAAAGAAATAGAAACTTGTATTGAAACCAAATCAATTAACAATCAAGTTCAGAAAAGCTACATCTAAACCCAACAATGGGGGAATTAGCTATACATGATAAATTCTACAAAAGAGAAAGAGAGAAGAGAGGAAGAAAACTTCATGACGAATCCTTCAATCTCCTTCCAATCCAAGAGCAGAGAGATGTCATCTTTAAGGTCCCAGCCTTCCCCCAGCCATCAGCCCTCTTTAGGGTTTCCAAGCCTCTGCAAAAAGTCCCCTTTTTCTGTCTGATGTGCTGTTATTTATAGATCCGTCGCGCGTCACGGCCGTGATGTCCATCACGGCCAGGCCGTGACGCTTTCTGTCCAAGGCGTGTCTTCAAGTTTTTAACTCTCGCGAGGCGAGAGAAGTGTTCGCGACGCGAGCCATCATTTTTTGGTTGGTCATGGCCGTGATGTCTGTCACGGCCTTGCCGTGACAGTCTCTGACTTTTGCCTTCTTCTCTGCTTGATCACGGCCGTGATGGTCATCACGGTCAGGCCGTGATAGGCTCTGTTTGGCTCATATTCTTCTCTTTTTAAGCTCCAAAATCATCCAAGCTTCATTATAGCCAAATATGCACAGTTTCCCTTCAATTTCTGCAAAACAACACACAGAAACCACCTTCACCCGTTCCAAGGTAAAAACTAATAAAAACAAACTAAAAATGCCTAAACTATATGCAAATGTATGCAGAAATGTACATGGAAAATGAGGTGAAATCACACTCATTAGGTTTCCAGTTGCCGAGACTTCCTCTCAGCATCCACTAAATCTCGGCTGCAAAAGCGGGCCAAGGCAGCAGCTCGGATGCAGTAGGTTGATAGAGCCTCCATGCTAGACTGAGCCCCTTGTTGCTTCATTAGCCGGAGATCAGCGGGCTTCAGGAAGTTCGAGTCGAAAGAAGGAAAGGGGTTGAAGTCTTCGCCCCAAAGGGACGAGGTCCCCGCTTTTAGGGAAGTGTTGTACCACTTCACCTCGGTAGAAGGAGGGTTTTGTTCTTCTCGCCCCGCGGTTCCTGTCTCCTGAGTAGTAGGGTGTGGGAGACTTGGGCGAGGAGGGGGAGAATCTTCGGTGTCAACTACAACCTCTACCCTCTTTCTTTTTTGAGGGGCGATGATGAAGCCCCCTTCGCAGAGGCCTTGGTGGGAGGAGGTCTTTTCTTCTTCTTCTCAGTTGAGGAGGGACCCTGACCCTCTTTTGCAGCAGCCTTTAAAAGCTTGGAGAAGTCGAATTTCCCCATAATGACTGCCAAAAAGAAAGAGTTGTTAGTACAGCAGCACATACAGAAAAGATTCAAAAACTAAAAAGCCGAGCACTTACTTTTCAGGTTAGTTCTCGGAGTAGATGAGAAGGAGAGTTTCAGAAGGCGTCCACAATGGAGGGGCCGAGGAAGTTTTTCTAGTATGTCTATATCCCGCCTATCCTCGGCCGGAAGGGATTGGTACTCAAAGCCAACGAATTTTGTGGGGGAGGATTGCAAGTATAAAGGAAACTTTGCGCATTTATTTTCGTCAAAAAAGTGGGAGGAGTGAGAGCCCGAGGGGCGAACTCGGAAGAAGCCGACTTTGAAATCTTTATACGACGATGTGTATAGACTAAGCAGTCCTCTCCGGTTCAGCCCATTAAGGGAAATCCATCCCATTTTCTCACCAAACCTTGTTTGGTAAAAATACAAAAAATTTGGAGTGATGGGCTCCATCTCGAGGTATTTACACAGGATTTGAAAGGCTTTCATAAAAGCCCAACTGTTGGGATGGAGCTGAGTAGGTGCGACGTTCATGATTCTCAGAACGTCACACTCAAACTCGGTAAAAGGGAGAGACACGTGCAACTTATCAAATAGTATTTTGTACATGTATGTAAAGGGGGGCTCGGAAGGACGAGCCCTGAGAAAGACACACTCGGTACCCGAGCATGGAGAACAAATAAACTCGAACTCGTCTCCGGACGTCGAGATATTAATTTGGGACCGAAGTTGAGCAATTGAGTCTGAAGTCTGAAAGTCAGAAAAAAAATGTCCCAACCTCGCCTTTAACCCAGGTATACCCAGGAAGGATAATATCGGGAACAGGGTCTTTTGGAACCCTTAGGCGTTGTTTGCGAGCGGCGGGTTTGGAAACTTGGGGAGTGGGATAGCCGGACTTAGAGTCAGACCCAGAGGAATCAGACCCAGGGGAAGACGACCCGAAGGAGGACGCTTCCCCTTCTCCGATGTTCAATTCCTGTGAAGGAATCGAAGAGGTGGAGGGAGAACCCCCAATGGGGAAAACCTCGCGCTCAATTAGAGGCGAGGTATTTGACTCAGAGGACATGGACGAACTCATATCTGGTAAGCAGAAATTAAACTTAGAAGAACGAGGGAAAGAAGGAGACTGGGCGTACCTGAAGAATGACAGGCAGAAAAGTGATGGCGGAAACTTGGAAGACGAAGGTGAAGGGCGAAGGAGGATAAGCAAGGTAGAAGGGAGTTGGAGTCGGAGGGGATATTTGTAGCTGCGGTTGATGACACGATCAACGACCCACGTTTCATCAAGCCCAAAGGCGCGACTTTTGATTTTCCCCTCATTAAATGGGCCCGGAACTCTAGGGTTTCTTACCTAAAGCGTGCCGCAGAAGTATTAGGGGGAATGATTGCCTTCTCTGACAAAGAGGAAAGATTTGATTGAAGTGACAGCTGGGAATGCGGAAGTGCGTGTGGCCGAAGAATAAGCTCGGTTTAATACTTATCAGCTCTTTCTCTTATTTAAGCTCGGAGCTCGGGGGGCTTGTGTATTGGCCGAAGATATAAGGCCAAGGATTGTCAACACGACCGAGCTCACTCTCGTGAGTGGGCCGTGACCCGAACTCCCATAGAGCCGAAGACCTGTTGATACACTTGACACCCGAGGATAACTACTCGGCCTTATTCCACACCAGACCACGAATGAAGATATCTCGGCCCCGAGCTATCCAGTAAGAATCGACCGGGGCCGAATATCTCGCTGGTCCAAATATCTCTCCGTATAACTCGGAGCCTTATCCATATCAATGTCTAACAGCAATAACCATCCGATCCTAACAAATAGGATCTCAGTAACCGTCTTACTCGAACGGTTGCACTGAAAATATCTATAAAAAGGGGCTCAACCCCCTCACTTAGAACTACGTTTGCTTTGATTCCCATTTGGATACGTAGGAGCAGAATTCACATTCTGTCAAGCTAATTCCAAAACAACCCCACTAGACTTTCTCCGGCCGAGTATCTCCCATCTGAGATATTTGGACGGAACAAATACTAACATGGAAATGTTGTATGTGCCCAAAAACAAAAGTTCATGCTAATAAGTGCCATGAGAATATGGCAACGTTACAAGTCTTAAAGGAATAATTTTGCCGTCCTTATGGTGCAATAGGGAACATTATACTGGCAAACCTATCAATACTGATATTTACAAGCATTACAGTTCAAAAAGCAAGAAAAAATAAGTTATGAATAATTACCAATAGTAACAACGTGAGAGGAAAAAAAAACAAAGAAACAAAGCATGACGCATGCAAAAATCCTGAATTTTACTATTGTTCCGAGGTTTTTTATTTGGTAAATTATTTGAGAAATTTGAGATTCGTTAATAATGATTAATTAATCTGAATCAGTATATTTCTTTTATGAATTTTAAAGTTGGGTTGTAACAAATTTTACCACACCGCGCGCCTCCACCATGTATATATGTTGAGTTGTTAAGTCGTTGAGTTTAATGATTTTTCCCTTCTCATTGTTGAGTTGTTGAGTTTTGATTTTCTTTTTGGCTTTTTAGGCCACCACCAAACCAACCAGAGGTGCCATCACTATCAGGTATTTTTTCACTGATTGAATGATATTTTATTTTTATGAAAATGTCAATTTTTATTTAGGAAATTGTTTTTGAACTTTTCTGATTTGGGAATATTTATGTTTTGTATTTTTTGATTTGTTTGTTTTGAGTTTGGGTTGCTGTTGGAATTAAATATTGTATGACCTTTTTAGTGGGTTATCATCCTTATTCATTATTGATGCAATTTAATTTCAAGAATAAAATTATGTAGTTAAAACAATGAATTAATTAGCAATTTAATTAATTAAGGAGTAAGTAAGCGCACTCTAAGTATGTGAGTAAGTGATAAAAGAATTCCATCGATCCCGAATACCTGTAGCACTATAATATCATTGGTGCAACAATTCCTCGTGGTTATGCTGAAATGTGATAGAAAGTGATGTCTAAGTAAGTATCATTGTGCGGAAGAGAGAAAAAATTGTGTGATACATATAACGAATTTAGAAAAAATTATCACAGTAAAGTAATCAATATATTTAAATCAATTTGAATAAGTAAATACTAATTTACTTACTAATACTTTTACATAAAAAATAATATATATCACATTTTTTGTCCCGTATACCTAGGACAATGTGATAGTGATTCCGGTACAAGCTTGTGATGATTCAGAATTAATGATTGAAAAGGAAAATAAATTCTAGTTAAATAATTAAATAAATTATTTGATACTTAAAATTAAATAATACTATGATCAAATAAATCATAAGTCTCACAAGTGTCAATTTGTAGTTGGCACTTATATAATAGGTGTGGGAGCAGTGATAAGGTGGTCAATGTGGTTTGGGGGAGGGATATATGGTTTGGGGTGATAAGGAGGTCATGGGTTCAACTCCCTCCACTAACATAACACACTAATTACTAACATTTACCTATAAAAAAAACTTATATAATAGGTGTTAAGTCTCACAAGACATAAAGACAATATAATTAAATAAAAAAATTAAATAAATAATATTCAAGTAATTAATTAAGTAAGTCATCACTTATAACATGTGTTAAAAATCATAATAAAAAAAAAGTTAATTTTCAATAAAATTTTAAAATAGGTAGTATAAAATAGTTTACAAATTAATTTTATATAATAATAAAAAATATCAAAAAAATTAATAATAAAATTAGATATATGTAAATAACTAAATACTTACCTAACATTTAATATAAAATGAAATAAATAATAAATAAAGATTTAATAGAGATTTATTTTTTAGACGAATATTTTATGTATGATAGTTGCTTACATGTTTTAATTGTTTGTCAACAATATCAAATTTTATAATTAAGATGTCTCTGTGGTTTATAATATTATTTTATTTTATAGTATAATTAAAACATACTTGAGACTGATGGTTTCTTATAGCTGTGGACAAAAAGAAATACCCAACCGTAACCCGTTAAATCCGAATGAAAAAACGTTATTGCGGTTGGGTTATAAAGGATACCGGGTTCAAATATGAAAGAAAAGAGTTTAGGGTGGTTTTATTCCGGAGGGTTCGGTTTTGTAAAATTGAATCCAACGATACCAAACCCTCCCGAAAATCAACCTAAATTCAAACGGTCACTTATTGCTTTATAGCTGTGCCCCATCAGTCATTAATGCACACCTGCTTTCTTGACCATTCACACCGCCTCTCTATTGTCGTGTCTACTGCCACAGAGTCATTTCTGGGACTCACACTAACAATAAAGTTAATTAATTAAGTTTATTTTTTCAAAATATACAATAACGTAAATCAAGTCATTTACTCTCACAAATTAAACATAATCAATCAATAACAATGAATAAAGTTCATTTACTCTCACAAATTAAACACAATTCATTTACATTTTACACTTTGGGTGTGTTTGTATAAACAACTTAACTAAGCACTTATAGCATAAAATCTTATTGCATGAGAACTTATGTCATAAGCACTTGAATTCAATAAGTCATGTGCGTTTGGATGCATATTTCCAAAAACACTTATATAAAATTAAGGCGTTTGGATACATTATTATATAAGTGCTTATGGACATTTTTTTATAAAATTACAATAAAAATGTAATTTTAACAAACAATTTGATTGCTTCAACAAAAAAAACCAAATAATTTGAAGTATTGGTTTTTTTAAAGTTAATC
This sequence comes from Sophora flavescens, assembly GCA_030762895.1. Lineage (NCBI taxonomy): Eukaryota > Viridiplantae > Streptophyta > Magnoliopsida > Fabales > Fabaceae > Sophora > Sophora flavescens. The sequence continues at coordinate 38,802,722 of CM061068.1, forward strand.
TCAAAACATATTTATGATAAATTTTTTAGATGTTAATTTAAAAAATAATATGTTTCGTTTTGATAGAAAATAGAATATTGTTCAAACATACCAAACAAGTTGCATTAGTACCATAAGTTTGAGGTACAACCATCAAACTAGAATATTGTTCAAAAATACCATCAAGTTGCATTAGTACCATAAGTTTGAGGTACAACCATCAAACTAAAATATTGTTCAAAAATACCAAACAAGTTGCAAGATAATTAAACTAGATAAATCCAGGCATCTGGTTTCTAATGGTGTCTCTGACTTGCTCCATTTGCCTAACACTTTGTTGATTTGGTTCCTCCCATGTGACTTTTTCTGGTGTAGTTTCATGTACATCCCTATTATACTCTAATTCAACATTCTCGTCAAATAAAAGAAATTAAATTCTTTATCACCTATGTCATTCCTTCTTATGAAGTTGTGCAAAGCCATACAAGAAACAATTATGTGAGTCGCAGTTTTCATTGGGAACGGAGGCATGTTGCCTAGTATCTTCCATCTAGCTTTGCAACACCCAAATGATCGTTTGATCGTGCTTCGGAGGCTAGAATGAAAATAATTGAACACTTCATTTCTTCCTCTAGCTCTCGGCCCTATTCTAAAATGAGGGAGATGATACCTAGTGATTTTGTACGGTCCCAAGTAGCCCATAAAGTTAGGATAACCAGCATCAACAAGATAATATTTACCTGAAAATAAGGTATACAATAATTTAATATGTATTCATAATGGTGAAAAAATTTAAAAATATATATATATACAATTCATGAACCTGTAGGAGGATGTGGAAAATGCAACTCAGCCTCACATAAAGCTTCCATAAAGATTCTAGTATCATGTACTGAACCCTCCCATCATGCTAGCACAAAAGTAAAGCATATATTGAAATCACAAGCAACCATTACATTAGTTGTTGTATACCCTTTTCTGCAAGTGTACGAAATTTGATTTTCAGCAGGGACTATAAGCTTCACATGAGTGCCATCTATAGCACCAATGCAATACTTAAAGTAAGGATTATATCGGTCATCATTGCTAATATGATGAGGAATGTCTCTAAAGGTTGGGTCAACAGGCTTTACAATATCCCTGGAAAGTGTAAGTACCGCCTTCAGAACACGATGGAATTGTCTGGAAATAGTATCTCCAGAATGTTGAAATCTCTCCTCCGCATTACGAATTGAACCTGGTTGTCCTAACACATATAAGAAAAGATCAACTTGTTCATGAATACCCATGCCCCTTGTTGGTTTTAGACCATGATTCTGCAAAACATTACACAAGTGCAAAAACACTTTTTTTTCATCCTGAATTGTTGATAACAACGAACCCCATGTCCATTGATAATCTCTTGAACCTATACATGACCTGTCAATGCAGAAGTCCTACATGGCCTCTTTCCCACATGATTCAAGAACCACTGTGCAACATGAATTACCATCGACAACAATACATTTCTTTTCTTCCTGCTTCGTGATAAATGACTATAATCACATGAATCATCACTATCTAACCCAGAATCAGTATCATTTGTACTAGTAGTAGACATCCTGTGCAATTTCCAAATATAAAGATAACATCATAATCATAAAAAGAAATGCATATAAACTATTAACAACATTTAATAACTTGATAAGTCAATTTTATATGCATAAGCTCACCTAACAACGCATAGCAAATCCAAATCAAATAAAAATAAAACAAGTCTAGGCTTAAAATAAAGAAATTAAACAGACCGGGAAACAACTACAAAGTCAAAGCTAGTACATAATTGATAATTCAAAGACAAGCGACATCAGCCAAAGTGTGGCTCTTGATCCAATTAAGCTGAAGGACAGGGTCATTCATTAGAACAAAGGCCTCCCTATTTGACTTGCGGTTCATTAGTCTAATACCTATTATATGAGTCTCCCCTCCATACTCCAACCCCAACAATTGTTTAAGCATATCCATGCATTCAGCAAGTGTAGGAACATTGCTAACAATGGCACTAGTAGCAGAATTTTCAGTGTTCAAACTTTCAATTATGCGATCGAATTGCTCACACATTCGATGCCCAACACTACCTCTCTTGTTATCTCTCCCACCCCTTTTCCTCTTGGACCTTTGACTAGAAGGACTTGGATCAATTGTGAGGTCTTCAATCCCCTCATATTCTTCCTCAACACCACGCTCCTCGGTCATTAGTGCATACCTTTCATTACTATTTTTTCTTGCTTCTTCCTCTGGGTCTTGAGATGGTGCATATGCACCAGTACCAATAGCCACAGTATCCTTAAAAAGGATCTCCATTTCATTCAAATTTCTTAGACCTTCCTTTCTGAACTTTGCAAACTCGGGATAAACCTAAGATAAAAGTATTTCAAATCAGTAAATACTTTAAACATATAAATAAATGTATAAATATATAATTACATCAAGGATATCAAATTACCTTAATCTTTTCATCCCACCAAGAATCGTGAGCAGACAATTGTCCCCTTATCGTGATCCATTCCAAGACCCGGTCTCCGATCTTGAGTTTTTCCCACGTCCGCCACTCTTTTCTCAAAATATCCCATTTATTTTTCATTTGCTTTTGCTCATAACATAACCCTGTTTGTTCATTAAAACTCTTGATCAAGTTTGCCCACCCCGCTTTGTTAAAGTGAGCGTGTGGCCTATTCCCAGCCGGTACTTGTTCAATACAACACTTAAGAAATAATTCATTATTTTTTTCATTCCAATCTAACTTGGGTCGTTTTCCATTACCACTACCATTTCCATTCCCTTCAACTGGGTTTGAAGACATCTTAGAGGCAATTCTAACACAATATAAATACACAGCATTAAGAAGATCATCTAACAGGGGGAGCTAATAGCTGTGGTGTGGGCTATATAATTTATCATGGTAACCAAACACCAAATTAAAAACTATGCACGATGCAAGTTTATGTGATGCTCATTTCATTGAATAGAACAATCTAGTATTTTCTCACATGCATGGCCTTGCAAAGCTGCTGATGAGGAAATGGTATTTCTTTGTTAAGTCATAGAACATAATTATAAGCAAAGCATGACAACACTGATAACAACAGTATGATCCTACTACCACATAGCAAATCAACTTGCCAAACCAATTCACCAACAACACAGTTGCAATTAATCAACTAAAGAAAACAGGGCATTAAATGACAGATTAGAAAATTATAAAAATGAAAATTAAGAAGATTAACAACAGCTAACAGATTAAGAAGATTAATAGTAAATTAGAAAGAAGAACCAACACATTAAGAAGATTAACAACAGCTAACAGCATAAATCAGTTACACCAACAGATCAAGAAGATTACCGACAACAATACATCAACAGCAAAACATCGAAATCAACTCAGGGCAAGTTTTGTTAACAAACAGATCATCTAACATCATAAATCAGTTTTGTTAACCCTAAACCCTAAGAACAAAATCATTAAGATAGTAACAAAGGGGGGAAAGGAGATGGGGGATGGCAGAGGGGAAATGGAGAAGGGGAAAGGGAGATACAGGGAAGGGAGAAGGGAAAGGGAGAGGGGAAATGGAGATTCAGGGAAAGGGAGAAGGGAGAAGGGAAAGGGAAAGAGAGAAGGGAGAAGGGAGAAGGGAAAGGGAAAGGGAAAGAGAGATACCTTCATGGGTGGCAGTGCTCAACGGATCTCGCGGGCGGAAGGCGGAGCTCGGAGGAAGGCGGAGCTCACTGACGGAAGGCGGAGCTCGGAGTGTGGAAGGCGAAGCTCGGAGGCTGTGCTAGCTAGGGCTCGGAGGTCGTACTGGTTAACAAAGAAGAATGAGGGATATCTCTGATCGAAGGAGTAGAAGAAAAGGAAAAAAGAAAGAAAAATGAAGAATTGTAGGAGCCAGGAATCGAAGACTGAAAACTTCGGTGAATTGCTCTGCATAAGAGCTTTTGTAAATTTTCATAAGCTTGTTCCAGTGACTTATGAAAATAAGGTTAAAACAACTTATGGAATGCTATAAGTTCTTTTGATAAGTTGTGTCAAACACATCGCATAAGAACTTATGACATAAGATAAGTCATAAGGAGCTTAAATAAGCTCTCCCAAACGCCCCCTTACTAGTCGCCCCCCTCTCTCACCATGTTCATCGTCTCTCTGACTCTCACCCTCGCCGACAACGATGAATAAGAAGAATACGACGACAAGGTGATCGTAGACGATGGTGCCCAAGATGACAACGCCAGGGTCGAGATCTACCCAAGCTAATGATAACAGCCCCGAGATCTTCTCAAAGCGATTAAAACGACATCAGATCTGATCAAGGTGATGATGAGTGTGATTTCACCTCATATTTCATGTACATTTTTGCATGCATTTTCATATAGTTTAGGCAATTTATATTTGATTTTCGTTATTTTTTACCTTGGAATGGGTGAGGCAGTTTTGTGGTGTTGTTTTGCAGAAATTAAGGATAAAATGTTCAGAATCAACCATGATGAAGCTTGGATGAAGATAGAGCTTGAAAAGTGAAGAAAATGTACCAAACAGAGCCCATCACGGCCTAGCCGTGATGCCCATCACGGCCGTGACATGTTAACTGAGCCAGACCCCTTCTAGGCAGAATCTGTCACGGCCAGGCCGTGATGCCCATCACGGTCGTGACAGACCATTTGGTGAAGCAACGTTCAAGGCAAAAGCTATCACGACCTAGCCGTGATGAGCATCACGGCCGTGATAAATCAAAATTGAAAGCGCGCCCTTGGCAGAACCCGTCATGTCCTGGCCGTGATGGTCATCACGGTCGTGACGCGTGCCTAATTTATAAATAGGCATCTGGGCAGAACAGAAAAAGAAGACTTTTTACCCTAGAGAACTTTGAACCCTAAAAAGACATCTTCTCCGAGCCAGGGGCGGCTGTGGAAAGCATCCATGGAGTTCCTTCTCTCCCTTGTTCTTATTTCTTTTAGTTTGGCTTTCTCTATGACTATGAGTAGCTAAATTCCCTTTTTGTTGGGATTATATGCAGCTAAACCGAATCTCATGTATTTGCTTTGATCTATTAATCTATGTTTATGCTTCGTTATTAGTGTTTGATTTCTATACTTAATGCTTTTTGTGGTTTGATCACCCATGAATTGTTCTGAGAATTGATTTGCAATTGGGAAGTTCTTATCATTTCTTGATCTGAAATCAATCACCTAGTAAACCTTGCATCTAGGGATGGATTTTGGTTTATTAGTAATCGTGTAATCCCTACTCTTAATGCAAATTCATTAGTTAAACCACCTAAGGAATTAGGGTTTAATTAGGGGATTTAGGCTCTTGTTATCTAAGGAATTAGGACTTGAGTAATCTTGTGGATTGATTTTAATATTTGAAGCATAAATTGGATTGGTGGGCTTAGTATTGCATGAGGTAAAGGTTTAGTGAAGTTTAATCCCAGCATCTTTCATCATATTCAAAGAAACCCCTTTTTTGCATTCCAAGTGTTTGATAGAAATCCTAAAAGAACTTGCTCATTTTATTTTGTTTATTTTAACTCTTGTTGGGCTTGGTATTTAATATTGAGCTCCCTTCCATCCAAACGATCGTCTAGATAGTAGTCCAATTTGTGAAGTGGTACTTGTCCGCGATCCCTGAGAACGATATCCGGTCTCACTACCGTATTACTTGTACGACTAGGTATACTTGCCTAGATTCGTCAACGGGTGATGATGGTGCTGCTGTCTTCAAGGAAGAAGTGGTTGTACTCGTACGAGTTCTTTGGATTTTTAGAAAGTTTGATGTGTATCTGTTTGAAGTTTTGATTTTTCTGGGTTTTTTATGATTCTGTTGAAAGTTTGGATTTTTATGTGTTTGGTTCTTTCTGATTCTCACCTCCTCCTCTTGCAATTTCTTTATCATTTTTTTTATCTAAAACCGTCGAAACCCACCCGCCGGAACCGCCATCCGACGGAACTGAAACCTGCTTAATCCGATGAGGCAAACGGATGGTAATAGGTCTTATATATAGATGGTCGGTTTGGTTCGGTTTGGGCATTTTGGCCCAAATCCGACCGATGTCCACCCCTAGTTTCTTAATTGTGTGCTTGATTTTTTTTCTTCTAATAATGTCAATGTTTATGCAAAATATCCCTTTTACTTAAAGTATTATTTTCTTAGAGTATAATTAATACGTAATTGATAAAAACCGTAGTTTCCCGTTCAAGGTTCAATATTATTGAGCATGTGTGCTTGTGGTCATGGTATCGCTCATTTTGTTGAATCTTGAATTGTCCAATTGGGACAGTTTGGGAAGAAACTTTTTCTCCACTAATATACTAGTTACTCGATGATTCTCATTTGTGAAATAGTTGATTAAATTTCGGGTCGAAGCATTTTCTTTTGTTCTCTAGGTCCATACTTGATTATGGTAGCTTACCGTGGTCAAGTCGTGTACTTGTTGATGAGAGGTTGAGACAGACAGTGGTGAGCTAAAGTGTTTATATATATATATATATATATATATATATATATATATATATATATATATATATATATATATAGTTTAATACATATTGATTGTAATGTATTGATCGCAGGCGGAGTACAATGCCAGGTTTAGTCTGGTAGCATCTGAGGCTGCCTCCTGCTCTGGTGCCTCAGATCCTTCTCAGCTGGACCCCACCGAGGTTGAGCAACTACAGACCCATGCCTGGATGGATGTGGCGGGCAGGAAGAACAAGGGATGGATTTACGGTACTGCGACCCTAGCCAAGTCGATTCGTCGGGGGTCGACGCCGAGCTTGACCATTAGGGAGCCTACATCCTCCGGCTCACAGGACACGGAGGAGGTGCAGCGGCTAAGGCAGGAGGTGCAGCAACAGAGGGAGACGAGCGAGCACATCATGCAGCAGATAGAGACATTCTCTACGGTCATAACCGCTGTGCTCGATTTCCTCCCACCAGACATGCGCAGCGCTCTGCAGGGGGTCCTCCATGCCACCCAGCCCCAACCCCCCACTACAACTACTGATCCACCACCGCAGACTCATGATGACAGATATTATGGTGATGGATATTAGGAAAGTTATAGGTGTAGTAGAGATTTAGATAGATGAATATTTTATTTATGGATTATATGTTGAGTTTGTTTTTATTTTAAATTAATTTTAATTTAATTGCTTTTTTAATTTTATTTTTAATTTCAATTTTGTTTTGTAATTGATAATATAATAATATTTAATTAAAATAAATATAATAATTAAATTATAATTAATTATAATAAAATATAAATTAATAAATAAATTATAATAATAATAATTAATAAATAAAATATAATTAATTAAAACAAAATATAATAATAATTAATAAATATAATATAATATTTATTATTGAATATATAAATTTTAATAAAAATAATTAATTATTAATTATTAATTATTAATATAAAACAAAATAAATAAAAAATAATTTAAAAAATAGAAAAAATCTTGTTTCGACGGATATTTTCATCAGTAATTGTTGGTTACATTTTCCGACGGAAAATTCCGTCGGTAACTTCCACAGAGAGTTACCAACAGAATTTCCCTCGGTAATTAGTGGTTCTGTGTGGCAGGCTTTTCTACGATTAAAGCCGTTGCAAATTTCCGACGGACGAACTAGATCCGTCGGAATGCTTTCCTACATGTCTATTACCGACGAAATCGTGTCCGTCGGAAAATCCGTCAGTAATGTAGTTTTTCGATAAAATTTCTTTATTTTCGACGGGTTTTTTCTGTCGGTAAGTCGTGTTTTTTTGTAGTGAATAATGAAACAAATGTGATCCCCACGGTTTTATGAAAGGCAGTACCAATAAACATGATATTTGAATTCGCACGTCGTACTCATACTCGCCAAAAAAAAAACCATGTTTCATACTCATAGTATAAACTTTTTTTAATAAGAAAAAGGAAAAAAAAAAAAAAGAAAAAAAGAAGAAGACAATAAACGTCTAAAATTATCAAATAAAATCCTGGAAGCCCAAGCAGATGCACGAGTGTTTTTTTTTTTGGATTTTTTGGTAGTTATAAACATGGATATTTTATCCGTCACTATGGTAAATTACCTCATGATTCACACTTTGTTTTTTCTCGGTGAAGGAGTAAGTGTTGGAGGTCACAGTTTGAAGCCTCCGTGTCCCTTCCGCAACGGCAAGAGCTAAACGCTGCTCCCTCTCTTTCAGGTACTTCCATTCATTTACTACCCCTCTCTTATTTTTTATGTGATTCTGCTTCTGGGTATATTTTCTCATTGCTTTTATTTGGAGATATCATGTTCAGATGTACTGAGTTCACCTGTTTTTATACTCAATTTACATTCTTTTTGCTGGGTTTGATCAAGTTGAAATAAGGTTGCAATCAGAGTTTGTGCTTCAGGATGATTTCTCAGACTTAAAATTAAGTCAGAATTATAGGAGGTAGCATTTAGGATGAATCTGGCACCATTTTGTACAATTTAGGTTTTAAGAGGGGAACTCAAACTTGCAGCAAACTTTTTGGCAAAATTTCCTTTGGGTGTTGCTAGTTTTCAATGGGAAAATAAATACATACTTCTCTAGATGTTGAATGTACCATTGCCCAATGAAAATTTACCTCTTTTGACTTCTTAACTAGTGTGCACCCTTGCCATTTTGTTTTGATCCTGACTCCTGTTTAGGTTTTTGTTTGTTTCTTGGTTGTTTTTTTTTTGTTTTATATATTATTATTATTATTATTATTATTATTTTGGGTATAGCAATTAACAAAACGATTTGTTTGGTAATGGAGTTTTGGTCACCAATGATGATCTAGCGGGTTCACCCAAACCATAGAAAATACTAAAATGTTCAATCTGACTAAAAATTAATAGGAGAAAATTAAATAAAATTTGCTCAGAGTGAAGACTGAAGACTGGAATTGCAATCAGCAAGGGAGAATAGTTATGGTCATATTACTTGTTTTCGTTTTGTATTGTTTAAAATTCACCTCACATGGTCTCCCTCACCCTTCCTTCTTGTCCTCCTTTCCTTTGCCAACGTAGCACTTGGAGCATATCATGAATCCAATAGGAGAAAGAATGACAAAGAGAGAGACTGTAGAGACTGAAGAGGAAAGTTTACTGAAGAATGAGAATAATGGAACAGATGATGACACTAAGATTAACTACAGAGGGTGGAAGGTAATGCCTTTCATTATAGGTGAGCATGACTGCAAGAGAAGGTTTTGTGATTTTACATTCTTCATTCTCCCTTGTCTAGTCAATGTTTTTGCTCAAATATTGAGTGACTCGTTTATGTAACTGGCAGGAAATGAGATTTTTGAGAAGCTAGGAGCCATTGGCACCTTATCCAATCTCTTGGTCTATCTCACTACGGTATTCAACTTGGAAAACATTACAGCTACAAATATTATCAACATCTTCAATGGTAGCACCAACTTTGCTACATTATTAGGAGCTTTTTCTTCTGATGCCTATTTTGGTCGCTACAAGACACTGGCATTCTGTACAATGGCTTCCTTTCTGGTATATTGATGCTGCCTGGCACTTTCATCACTCAAATCCATTCCATTTGTTTATCTGAAAAAACAATACAGTTGGGGATGTCTGAATTTGGAAAATACCATCATTGGGAATGTATAAAATAAGATTTGAGATCGTCACCAATAAAAGTAATTCAATTTTAAAGACTTACAAAGAAAATTATCAATTTTTATAGCTTGAAAACTCTACCTCATTTAAGTTGTGCATCTGATTCCTAGATTTCCCTGCTTCATACAGGGTTTGCTTGTCATACAACTGACAGCAGCAGTTGAGAAGCTGCATCCACCTCACTGTGAAGAGAACACCACATGCCAAGGGCCAACAGAGGGCCAAATGACATTTCTAAAGGCTGGTTTAGGATTATTGATGGTAGGAGGTGCAGGGATCCGACCATGTAACTTGGCGTTTGGAGCTGATCAGTTTAATCCCAACACAGATTCTGGGAAAAAGGGGATCAATAGCTTTTTCAATTGGTACTTTTTTACTTTCACAATTGCTCAGCTGGTATCCTTAACACTTATTGTCTATGTACAGTCAAACGTAAGCTGGGCAGTGGGTTTGGGAATTCCTGCTGCTTTGATGCTTTTTTCTTCCGTAATCTTCTTCATGGGGGCCAAAATGTATGTTAAAGTTAAACCAAGCGGTAGTCCTATAACTAGTATAGTGCAAGTTATAGTGGTTGCAACTAAGAAAAGGAGGCTGAAGCTCCCAGAACATCAATATCCTTCCCTCTTCAACTATGTGGCTCCCAAGTCAATGAATTCTAAACTTCCCTATACATATCAATTCAGGTAAACAACATCAAGCATTTAGCATTTGGTGGTAGATGTGATTGATTCTTGAGCAGTGTTTACCAAATGGCTTATATTAACAGGTTCCTCGACAAAGCAGCCATTATGACCCCAAGAGATCAAATTAATCCCAATGGATCTGCATCTGATGCATGGAATCTTTGCAGTATGCAGCAAGTGGAAGAGGTAAAATGCTTGTTGAGAGTGTTACCCATATGGCTTTCAGCCATTTTCTACTATGTTGTTATTGTCCAGCAGCACACTATTTTAGTGTTCCAAGCCCTTCTATCTGACAGGCGTATTGGGAATAGCAAGTTCATGATCCCAGGGGCATCGTACTACGTCTTCCTGATGATTAGCGTGGCAATATGGTTACCCATCTATGACCGAAAAGTTGTGCCATTTCTACAAAAGCTCACCGGAAAAGAGGGCGGCATCACACTCCTTCAAAGGATGGGCATCGGCATCTTTTTCTCAATACTCAGCATGCTAGTGTCTGTTGTGGTTGAAGGGCACAGGAGAACTCTGGCTCTAACTAAACCTCTAGGAGTGGTAACAAGAAAAGGTGCAATTTCATCAATGTCAGGTCTGTGGCTGATTCCTCAACTGATATTGGCTGGACTGGCCGAAGCATTTATGTCTGTTGCACAAGTAGAGTTTTACTACAAACAATTTCCTGAAAACATGAGAAGCATTGCAGGTTCTCTTTTCTACTGTGCTCATGCTGGGTCAAGTTATTTGAGTAGTCTGCTGATTTCAGTTATCCACCAAATCACTTCCAGATCTGCTACTGGGAATTGGTTGCCTGAGGATCTGAACAAGGGGAGATTGGATAACTTCTATTGCATCATTGTTGCTCTAGAAATTATGAATTTGGGCTACTTTCTGTTATGTGCAAAGTGGTATAGGTACAAAGGGACTGACAGCAGCAGTTCCATTGAGCTCGATAAAGTGACAAAACAAGCTGAAAGAAATGCTAATGTTATTTAATGATTCGACATAGAAATAGGCTACCACAATCTTTCACTCATCCATGGTCTAAAAATGAAATCTTATGTTCATCATGTGGAGCCACAACAAGCATAAAGGTCAAAAATCAATTAGTATAGCAACAAAAACACGGTTGTGCTCCTTCAATTAGGTAGATATTTCTTAGATATGCATAGATGTGTGTTGATGCACATTCATTCAAGAGATTGTCTTATAAAGCACTTAATGGAAGAAAAAGAAAAATTACAGATTGATATGACAATTAAACTTTCATTACTTTGTTGTTTTCTACATATGAAGAAAATAATGTTGGCGAGCTCAAGTGTTAATGTGTTGTCACAATAATCAATTATACAAAAATCGATTATCAGCATAATTTTTTTTTCTAGCTTTTCCAAACACACTCTTATATTATATGAAAATTAATGTTTGAACAATAAGAGAGTATAACCAACCGAAGGCTGGTTGAATGGTAAGCATCTCGATCCATAAGAAGGAGAATGCAAGTTTCAATTATGGCGGCAGACACTCTGGTAGTGAGGTCGTGAAAATCAATGGTTAATTTCTTATTCTGAGCAGTCAATCGAGGATTAGTCTTATAGCTGGTATCTAAGTTTATGAGATACCCAGGATGTCACTGAAGAACCAAAAACCCTAATTATAATGATTCATAAAAAAAAATCATAGGGTATATAAATAGAGTTTAATTGATATACACTGTCAGTGTAAAGTTTTTATACTGTTCACCAATCAAAAATCAAGGTACAGATGACTTTTAAGGTAGTTTGGATAAGAATCAAAGATTTTTAATAATGTGTCAATTTCTGGTTGGTTGACAATGTAAAAAATATTTACACTGGTAGTGCATATCAATTAAATCCATATAAATATAATTCTCAAATTTTCAACTTACATAAAAACCTTTTTTTTAATTAAAATTTTATACTTTTACTCAATTTTCAAATATCTAGTGTTAAAGCCAAAGCCATTTTTTGGTGAACAGAGCCAAAACAATTTTTATATTAAAAAAGCAAATTTTCAATAAACATTTAATAATCATATAGAAATACCCTTTGAGTGTCCAATCACAGCTTTTTGAGGTAAGAATATTAGCCCCCTTGTAACAAAAAAAAACAAACAAACAGTATTAGCCCCTTCTTTGGACAAACGAGGAAATTCAACCTATCCGTGTCCATTGTAGCAGTAAATGGAACCCACAAATTTTGTGATGCTTGTCTATAATCAGTTGATCACTTTCATAGTTTTTGTTCTTACTTGCCACCTTGAGACCAGTTGATCACTTTCATATGCATATTGTGTTATTCTGTTCTTACACTCTGTTTAAAATAATATTTAAAAATATAAAAGAAAATTGAAGGTGGAGATGATTTTCCAACAAGAAAATTGAATCATACATTCAACACTTTTGTTCGTCTGTAATGCTTTGATGGAATTCGGGTCATGAGTGACGATATGGTGGTCCAGCAAAACACTAATAACAAACAAAAGAGAGAAAAAGCAACTCTAATAAAGGAGAGTAAAGTTCATTGTACGTATTAAAAAAATGTGGCTAGTTTTCACTTTACGTTGTCAAATTCAGTCAACAACTGACCAAACAGAAACATTAAGACTTACGTGCTGATCATGAGGAGGAAGAAGTTGTGTTTGGGAAAGCATAAAAGTAATTTATAAATTAGGCAATTTTTTTAAAAAAAATTAGTAAAGAAGTTGTTGTTATATAAGAGACTTATATTTGATAGACTAATAGATGTATTTAAAGAAATAAGAGGATTTGGATCATCTTTTTTATTATTCATGATATTATTGTGAGAGAGAAAGACACAAATAAGTTAGGAGCTGCATAATTATTTTCCTGAATTGCCCCATCCATATATAATAAAAAAAAAACCAACATTTCACCATCTCACAATCAATATCGTCTCGGCCTTAATATGGAATTACCTTAAAAAAATTCACATCTTACGCATAAACACATCTTTTTACCTTATTTTACACACATTAGTAATTTGATCACTTAATTTTATCAAAACACTTTTAATTTAATCAAATATCTAAAATTGATTTTGAAATCCAAAATTGTTTCCACGTCCAAAAGTCAAATATATTAAATAATGATCAAACCCATGTTTTTTTTTTGAGAATGCTAATTAAAAGAGGCAAATTTTCATTGAAAAATGGTGTATTCAATTTTTTGAAAAGTTAAACTTGCTTTTTATAAATTTCTTTATCATTGTCCTTAGGACACCGGTTAATAAAATAATTTTTTTTTTGTAATAGGTCAAATTCATATTTAATCATTACAAAAATGAGTTTTGATTGTTCCCACAGTGAAAACAAACACAGACTTGAAGGAATCTTGTTAAATTCAAAGTAAGGCATCTTGTCCCAATGTAAATTTTTGTACATGATGAATGCCTCAATTAATTATGCTGTGACACATTATGAAAACGTAGTTGCTCTAAAGCGGTTGAGCGTTTATGAGACTGTTATCTATCAATTGAATGCACTTTTTCGGAGACGGGGATTATTAACAAAGATTATAAGGATATTGTTTAAGAATTTTAATCAAGATAATTATTTATTGAAAAATTAAGTAAAACAGCTCTCAATGTATTAAATATACAAATTCCCCATAAAAACTTATTTTTTTAAGTTTTTTAAACAATGTCCCTAAGACATTCGTTAATATTTTCCTTATGAGGTATATGAAACTTTGTATAATCGAGAAAAATAAATAAGAATACTAACGAGTGCTTTTGGATATTGGTTAGGAAATTGAGAAAATAAAATATCTATTAAAAAGTGATATATTTATTATTTGAAAAGTAATATATTTAAATTTTTTTTATAAAAGTTTATAACATCTTTAACGAGGTTGTTTAACTAGTTCTTAAAAGTAAGGATTAGTTCTAGTTGGGTTGTTCCATTAGAGTAAGTTGATGTGAATATTATATATAAGAACAATTATTTCTATAGATAACAGAGATAAAAGAGAGATAAATGATTTTTTTTACCCATTTAATGTTTCAAAATTAAAATATGGATGACTTAATATTAGAAATAAATGTAAATAAAGATGCAAGGTAACTTGTTGGTCCTATTTAATGAATTTTTAATAATTATATCATTGGAATGTAAAGTTGTTTAAAGTAATATGTAATGTTTTAAAAATCGGACCGGAGATTGAACCGGCGAGACCTTCGGATCATGGTTCGATTGGTTCAACCGGTTCAACCATTGGTTGAACCGGATGACAAATAAATAAATAAAATAATTATATATATAAGTTATTCTGTAAAAAAAAATACAATTTATATCTATAATAAATTTTTTTTGATGCACTATCTATGATAAATTAAGCCCAAAATATTTGTATTTTTGTTTTGAAGAAGCACGTAGCTAACCCACCATCAGACCTGGCCCAAAACTATCAAAAGAAAAAACGTGTTGGGCTCATGAGAAGAATTAAAAAAAAATAAAAAAAAGTAAAAACATGGTTCTTTAATCTTTACCCTAAGGTAGCGTTTGACATCTAAAATGTTTTATTTTCAGACAAACTACGTTCCCGAGAATGTGATTTCCGGTAATAAAGTTTTCCTACTTTCATACATGGGAATAGAGTTTTCTCAAGTTTATAACTATCATTCACTAATTTTATTCTCCGGAATCCTTTATGCCTGAGAATAATTTTTTAATACTTATACCAAACATGGGAAACTTTATTCCTATGCTCACATTCCCGATAATATTTTTATAAAACTTGTATCAAACTCTACCTAACAACTTTAGAAGTTTGCGTTAGATTATTAGAGAGGGGGCGTGACGATTACTGCCATTTCATTCAGAGAAAAAAAAAAGGACAGAAATGGAGAGAGGAAGAGGGCGTAGGGGTGAGATATAGAAGGAGAAGAGAGAACACGACTGTACCTGACGGAGGAGATAAGCACCGCAAGCATGGCGACAGCGACAGATCCGAACGAGGCATGTCAAGATCTGGGTGAAACGCGCGGTTCATGCTTCTGGACAGAGCTGGCTTGGCGGCGGTGGCCCGAAAAAGGTAACCGCCCGGTTTGTAAGAATCGTCCCCGGTTAGCCGATTCCACCGATTTAGGCCGATTCGATCAGGTTCCGGCGATTTAATAACGGCTCTTTCAGACCACCGGTTCCCAAAGCCCAACCGAACCGCAGACATGGCTGGTTCCCGATTGAACCGGTCGATCCAGTTCGGTTTTTAAAACATTGGTAATAGGACATAAAAGTGATGCGGTGATATGATAAGGCCAACAAAAATGGGATTAAATAAACTTGCCCTTCCTCTTATTTATTAAGCTTGTGTTGTTGAGAATAAAAGGAGTCTTTGAAAAACAAAATATGTATCAAATGAAGGGTATTTTGAGAATAACTTCATTAAATAAGATGGAAATAGTTAAAATTTGCTTATAAATAAAAAAAATTGGAAATTTTTACATGAGGGAGTATATCTTTAGTTGATTAAGAAATTAAAAAGAAAAAATTTTTATGAAAAATATATATTCAATATATTGAAAATTTTTATGTTTATCTATTTTTTTTTTTCCATTCATCAATGAGGGCCTTTATATCTTTTTTGAATTTATTATAAAGTGTTACTGTTACCTAAAATTAATTATGTGGTGCAGAAACGTAGAGCACTTTGACTTTTTATTCAATCAATTGAATGCACTTCTTTGAGATGTGTGAACTTTTGTATAAAAAATAGAGTTAAGATATTCAAACATCTTGCTTTAACATCCAGATATTTTGATTAAATATATATAATTTTTTGGTTAATTCAATTCATTATATGATTAATGAGTTATCTGAAGCTTATTTTATATAATCATGTAAATATTTGATTAATTACATATAAATATCTGATTAATTTAATTCTTTATATGATTAATGAGTCATCATGAATTAACCAAATATTTATACGTAATTAATCATATAATGAACTGAATTAACCAAATATATGCATCAATTAACCAAGGTGTCAAAAGTTGGTGTCAACTTTTGGTGTTAGAATATCATTATGTAAAAAACAACGATCTGTTTGCTCCCATTCCAGTTTTTTTTTTCATTTTCCACTTCTATAAATAATTACAAAACGGTCAATTCATTTTTATTTTATTTCTTTTTTTCATAAATTTGTACAAGAAACACTAAAAAAAAAATTTCCCCATTTTTACGATTTCCTATACAAATATTTGAAAAAAAAAACAAAATAAAAATAACATGATAATTTTATAATTATTTATGAAAACAAGAAACTAGAATCAAAATAAATAGATCCTAAGAGGCTTAAGACTCTTTAGGGCATGATAGAAGGTTTATTTTTTTCCCGCTATAACAGCTAAGTGGTAAAGTTTGCTGGGACATTTGATGTCCGGTGAGGTGTGTGTTCTGAGGTCCTCCAATTTCTCCTCCTTTATATAAGTTCTAAGTTTTTTTTTACCCCAGAGAAAGTTAAGTGTATAAGAATATCTTTAATGATACAATTGATTTTTTTTTCTGAAAAAAAAAGTTAATGATACAATTGATAGGAGTTATTAACTCATCTTTTTATGATCAACTGTTTGTTTTATATTTTTGTCAATAATTTTTTATTTTATTTTATATTACTTTAAATAATTCAACATTTCAATTCCTCAAATGACATTCAAATCAGATTGTTTCAACGATACAATCCAATAAAAACATTTCTTTAATTTTAAGAACATGATAAACGACTCTTGTTAAAAATGTTCTATGTGCTGATCGCATTTTAGTAGTTCCCTTCCGAAAACCAGCTGTTTATAATGTGTGGTTCAAATATACTTGTTAAGTTTCCACAATAAAAAAAAGTACATGTCAAGTAACATTTAATATTATTATTAAATAATAATATTAAATATTATTATTAAATAATTTATTTTTTATTTTTAAAAGTATTGAATATTTTTAATTTTTTCAATATATTAAATATATTTTAATTAAATTATTTCTATTTTAAATTTTTAATTCCTTTAATTAATTAATACCATATACATAGTCTATAGACAATAGTTAATAAATATATTTTTTTGTTAATAAATCTAATAAAATTAAATATTTAGTTTTGTATAAATTCAGATATTTATTGAATACTTTTAGTCACTTTTAAAAAAACAATTAATACTCTTTAAATCTCCTTGGCTTCTCACTTAATGCTCTTTTATGTCACTTGCTGCCAATTTCTTTAATTATTTTTATTGAAACCTCAGTTTCTCAAACTTAAATACACATATATCATTTTCCTAATCTCTTTTTGTTTCCTAGTTCAACTTTATCTACAAATACTAGTAATATATTTTTTAACACATTATCTCTTGTTAGTTGAAATTTTGTGAGTTCTTACAAAATTTAAGTAATATCCACATGAATCAATAAGATTTACATGAATTTTAACCCAAAAAAAAAAAAAAAATATTTGAGAATATGTTGCTAGCTTTCGTCACTTTATAGTTTATCCCGGTGGGGCGAGGGAACGAGTGTATATATAATCATGAATACAACGGAAGAAAGAGAGACAGAGACAACAAACATGGGCACAATTGAGAAAGATAGTATGGAGATTAATGAGAAACATGTGACTGATGATTGTCCTAAGATTAACTACAGAGGCTGGAAGGTCATGCCCTTCATCATAGGTAAGGAGTAGGAACCTTTTACATTCCACATGTTTCTCTTCCCCTCTCTGTGTGTGTGTGTCTTTTTTCTTCTTTTTCTTTTTCTTTCAGTATACTATACTCATTGATCTTTTGGGTGATTCATGCACATAACTGGCAGGAAATGAAACTTTTGAGAAAATAGGAGCAATTGGAACCTTATCCAACCTCTTGGTCTATCTTACAACTGTATTCCACCTGAAGAACATCACAGCTACAAATGTTGTCAACATCTTCAATGGCAGCACCAACTTTGCTACCTTGCTAGGAGCTTTCTTCTCTGATACATATTTTGGTCGCTACAACACATTAGGATTCTGCACATTCACTTCCTTTCTGGTATTAATTTAATTTTAGCTGATTCCATGCCAGCATTCCTCACTCAAATTTGCTACATTTGTTGATAAAATATTTGAGTTTATCTAACAACTTAAATGATTCTCTTTTTAGGGGAAAAATAGTTTAAAAAAAAAAGAAAAAGAAAAAAAAGTTATGGACAATTTTTCCCTAAATACTAAATAGGTTGATGCTTAATTATAATAATAGTATTTAAACATACAAGAGAGACACATTGTTTGTCTAAGTTATGAATCTGAGCCTTGTATTTTCTCTGCATCCAAACAGGGATTGCTTGTGATCCAACTTACAGCAGCATTCAAGAATCTACATCCACCTCACTGTGGAAAGGAGAGCACCACATGTAAAGGGCCAACAGCAGGGCAAATGGCTTTTCTACTGTCTGGATTAGGTTTGCTGTTGGTAGGTGCAGCTGGGGTCAGACCATGCAACCTGGCATTTGGAGCTGATCAGTTCAATCCCAATACTGAGTCTGGAAAGAAGGGAATCAATAGCTTCTTCAATTGGTACTTTTTTACCTTCACTTTTGCCCAGGTGGTGTCTTTAACAGTGATTGTCTATGTACAGTCAAATGTGAACTGGGCAGTGGGTTTTGGAATTCCTGCTGCTTTGATGCTATTCTCATGTGTAGTGTATTTCATGGGGTCAAAAATGTATGTCAAAGTTAAACCAAGTGGTAGTCCTATAACTAGTATTGTGCAAGTTATTGTGGTTGCCACCAAGAAAAGGAGAATGAAACTACCTGCAGAGTTTCCAATGCTTTCTCTCTTTCACTATCTGCCACCCAAGTCTATGAACTCTGAGCTTCCTTACACCTATCAATTCAGGTAACCACATCAAGCTTTTAACTTCAACTTCATGTGATTTCTCAGTAGGTACTTGACTTCTGAAGAGTTCTTGTTAGAGATGTGATAAAGTCATATTCATCTTTGCCTATCAAAAAAACAAAAAAGAAGTCATATTCATCTCAACAGCATAAACTTTTGATAGAGTTGATTCATAAAATGATATCAAAGTTTATATGATTGTAGGATCCTGATGTCAGGATCCAATGGTCTAAAAGAGAAGTGTGATATTTTTTTTTATTAATTTTTTTTGCTTACATAAAATATTTTAAAGGCCGGGATCTCTTGCATCCATTTTATTGAATGCAGAGAATCCATATCCGTCATGGACTAAGTAGTCTAAAGTTTGATTCAACGCATTGTAAATATGAATTTGTGCATTTTCTATGCTTCAAGCCCAAAGAGCCTCTTTTGTGAGGGGCCATACTAGAAATATATTATAGTCGTTTATTTACTTTAGCTCAATAGATTTAGCTTTTGAGAGAGTTGTTTTATGACAGTTCTAACTAAAATGAGTGCTACATCAACAGGTTATTGGACAAAGCAGCAATCATGACGCCACAAGATAAAATCAATCCAGATGGATCTGCAGCTGATCCATGGAACCTTTGCAGCATGCAACAAGTGGAAGAGTTGAAATGTTTGGTGAGAGTGTTACCTTTTTGGTTTTCATCCATCTTGTACTATTTAGTCGTGGTCCAACAGCACACCACCCTTGTGTTTCAAGCCCTTCAATCCGATAGGCGCATTGGACAACACAGCAACTTCAAGATCCCTGGTGCATCCTACTATGTATTCTTGATGTTGAGCACATCCATATCATTACCAATCTATGATAGAATAGTGGTCCCTTTTGTCCAAAGGGTCACCGGAAGAGAGGGTGGCATCACCGTCCTTCAGAGGATGGGAATTGGCATATTTATAGCTACACTCAGCATGATAGTATCTGGTGTGGTTGAAGAGAGAAGAAGAACTCTTGCTTTGACCAATCCTATAGGTATGCAACCAAGAAAAGGTGCCATTTCATCAATGTCAGGTCTATGGTTTATTCCTCAGCTAATACTAGCAGGACTATCTGAAACATTTACTTCGGTTGGACAAGTTGAGTTTTACTATAAACAGTTCCCTGAGAACATGAGAAGTCTTGCAGGGTCACTTTTCTACTGTGGCGTTGCAGGGTCAAGTTATTTTAGTACTTTTCTGATTTCAGTTGTTCACAAAACTACTTCTAAATCTGCAACTGGGAATTGGTTACCAGAAGATCTTAACAAGGGGAGATTGGATTTGTTTTATTACATGATTGCTGCTCTAGAAGTCATGAATTTGGGGTACTTTCTGGTAATTTCAAGATGGTACAGGTATAAAGAAACTGACAGCAGTGGCATTGAACTCAATGAAGCATCTAAACAATCTGAAACATCTGCTAATGGTGCTTGAGATTAAGGTAAAATAGTAATAGACAATGTATGAAAGTATAGACCATGGTGGTATCTAAAGTAGGGATGAGGATCACCTGTCCCATTGGGTGGAGCACAGCGTGTCCCGACCAATAATATATTTCCATGTAAGTTAATAATTTATTTAATATTGAAAAAGTAGAGTATATATCAAAATATTATTGGTTGGGACATGGTCTGATATACCAAAATGGGACCCGAGATCCTCGTCCCTAAAATAGTGCTCCTTTTAGCCTAAAAAAATGATGTTGATTACATGGATCAGGCACAGCTTTTGTTAATGTTCTTAACTAGAAGGAAACGTACAGGGTTTCCCGTTCATGTTTCTTTGAGGAGTTATGCTTAGAATGAATTATTGCTTTGGCATATATAACCTAGGGTCCTTTTGGTTGAGTTTTTTTTTTTTTTTCAGTAGTTTTATAATGTAGAAGTAGAATATAACTAAGTTATTATTAGAAACATAAACTATTTTGCATATGAATGAACTTGTAACACTACAACATATTAGACTTTAGATAGCGTTTCCGTATGCCTTTTAATAGCGTTTGTAACCGCTATCTATGCTACCGCTATTAAAACTCGTTAGCAAAGATAGTATTTAGGAAGCGCTATTAAAATGAGACTTTAGATAGCGTTTGTACACGGAAACGCTATCTAAAGTCTGACTTTAGATAGCGTTTGTATTAACAAACGCTATCTAAAGTCACTTTAGATAGCGTTTGTTAATAACAAACGCTATCTATTCCCTTTTTTTTTTTTTTTTACATATTTCTTAACTAAATCCATTCCTGCATATTGAACTACACCAAAATTCATTTATGCAAAGAGGATGGAAATCTGTGAGAAATAAGAACAAACATATATATATCAATGAACAAATCTACCAATGTTACTGAATTAACCATCAATGTCAGAAATGTGAATTGTTCAACAAATAACAAGAAACTAATACAAGTCATTGTACCTGCCCTAATGAACAATGTTCTTGAACCATCAATGTCGAAATGTTCAACAAATAACAAGAAACTAATAAAAGTCCTCCATCACAGTTGGGTAAGCATCCTTAAGGTCAATAAAAGCTATGTCCTCTGGAAAACATCTTTGTTAGCCTTCATGTCAACATAGCATGCTTCATTTATTTTTTTGGTGTAAAAGCCTGTCGGGTCTGTAAGCAAACACAAGCACCAAATCAATATGGTTTGAACTAAGTGTACCAGGACCAAGAGAAGATAGTACACATCCACCGAGCTAAAGAGAAGGCATGTATATCTTGAAAAAGGTGTATATCAACCACCATTTCCAGATTCATTAGGCATAAAATAAATTAAAGATTGCCAATAGAAAAGTATAACCATACGTCCTGTTGGTTGTTATAGAAAACTCCCATAATGAACATTTTATGAACAAGATTTTGAAATTTAGCATCAATAACCCAATCACCAAAGAAAGCAAGTGCTATATACAATTTCATGTAATATTTATAAATTGCCATTCACTTTTTCGCATCCTACTGAAGCCAAAACATACACTTGTAACATGCATTACTTTGTGATCAAAAGCATTATTCGCATACCAATGAGTATTGCCGCAACTATCGTGATCAATTTGACATAATCAAACGAACTTCTCAACAATATAGCGACACCAATCTTCCTTGACTTCAGATAGTTGAGCAAAGTGGAGTATGTGGAGCATTTGAAGTCGGGGAAATCTGCGACATAAAAATTAAATAAATTAAGTTACAATTGCTAAAACATTTGAACAATCACGAGTTAAAAGCTAAGTAAACAACATACCGCCATTGGTATTTTAATTTGGTTCTGCAAGATAGTTTCCTTCATGAAACGCATCACATAGTACCCACAATCATCTTGTTGGGTTGTCTCGGGCACTATAAAAATAAAATAGTAAATCAATATAGGTTTTTTTATCTAATTGCGAATTAAGTTTTTGCAAATGTACCTCTATCTGAATCCATTTAATGTTGGTTGCCTTTAAACGCGGCACCTTAGCTCCGATATTTGCACGATAAACTTGTAAAGCACTAATCACAAAATCAAACAGAGTTCATTAAGCAACATATTTTCAATCATCACAAACACACGCATGCTTTTTTTTTATTTTGAACCACAACAGCCACAACCCAGTATATGTCAATTCAACACATGTTCTAATGTCAAAAATCAAAAGCACATTAGGACCATGACAACTTGCAACATGTATCTACCATGGAAGCCATTCGACAAAATCATAGAAATTCAGAAATATAAAAGCATGCTTACTTATCGAACAGATTCTTTAAGTCTGGGCGACCCCTAGGATCAACATTCAAGGGATCCAGATAGTAAATAATCTCTTCAACAATATTTATCACAAGACAAAGACCCAATGATTCCTACAAAAATGTTGAGATAACAAATCCTAAGCACCTCAACTTTTATGTAATTCATTATTGTGAATTAAGTCCTATAGGATAAGCGACTCACCCAACATTGCACGACGCTAGAAACAATGGCTGATATTCTCTTTCTTTAGTTGCAAACCGGTCAGCTAGATACGTTGTCTGTGAATCCCTCCCGAAGTAGCCGTATGTATTTGTTTGGTGTGGGGACAAGAACAGAAACCTCCTCGTTATTTCCTTTGGAAGCAATAATTCTTCATACAAATACCTTCAATTAAAATATAAAAATGGATTACACCAATGACATCAATATTTAAATGGAAAGACAAAGAAAATATTGTACACTTTAAGCCTGATTTAGTACCTGATATATGCGGAAATAACGGAGGCAGATACCCATTCATGATTTACTGTGAGAGCTACTTTGAACACCATGCGGGTTAAATCCGTCAGTAGCCAATGCAAGTCGTAGGTTTCTTGATTCTTGCCCAAAATCAGGATAATCATGATCAAATTTCTTCCATTGCGGAGAATCTGCCGGGTGCCACAGCTTGCCATCTTTGATCCTTTCATCCTCATGCCATGTCAAGTGCTTTGAATCTTCAGAACTACGGTACATGCGCCTAAATCTGGGTATTATGGGAAAATACCACACAACCTTCTCTGGATCTGATTCTTTCTTCTTATATCGTGAGGCATTACATTTAGGACACATCTTTAACGATGCATATTCATTCCGAAATAAAATGCAATCGTTAGGACAATCATGTATCCTCTCGTAGCTCATGCCAATAGAGCGTAACATTTGTTTAGCCTCATATGTCCGACTAGGAAGCACATTATCCTCTGGCAACATGTCTTTCAATAGTGTGAGTAAGTCCGTAAAGCTCTTATCAGTCCATCCGTTGCCCGATTTCAAGTTATACAACTTTAACATCACCGACAATCTTGTGAATATAGTACAACCATCATACAATGGTTGCTCTGCATCACTTACCAACCTCCCAAACATTTGAGGACAATCCCGAAGATCCTCTTCAACAAACATTTGCAATGTCTTCAAAACGATCGCCCTCATAAGTATTTGTGTCAGTATCGTATGATGAATATCTCACACGATTCCTCATTTCACTAGACTCAGCTCTTGTCTCACCATGTTTTGTCCAACATGTATAACTTTGATCGATTCCATTACACACTAAATGTTCTTCCAAATCGGCTGCACTAACTCGCCTTGCATAACAACAATCTAAACAAGGACATATGATTGTACTAGGGTTTTCTGCATGCCGAACTGCAAAACTAATGAACTCTTTCACCCCATCCTCATACTCCTTCGTTAAACGATTGGCAGACATCCATTTCCGATCCATGCTTTCCCGATCTACAAAAATATTTATTAAACATATTTACTTTGAGTTTAGAGTGGTTGAGGTCTACATGCAATGTATACAGATTAAAGGAATGAAAGGAATGAAAACTTTTACCGTTTTTCCGCATGGCAAATTGAGTGTGGACAGGGGATGTGTATTAGTGGGGAAGCATCATAAGGGAAAGATGGGAGAGAGGGGGGGTATTCAGTTGGGTAGGAAAGGATCAGTGTAGCAGTTTCAGGTCCCTTGAAGAACCTGTTGTATCTTTTATGTTCAAGGAGAGGATTGTGAAACAAGAAGAAAACTATTGCAATTACAGAACTTAGTTTCAGATTTCTTTAAGGATCTATATCAAAGTACGGGTATGGGAAATGTCAGTTTTCCAACCTTATCTACCTTTCCTAATATAAAAGAAAGAGACACGGATTTCCTTGAAAATCTTGTCTCACTTGATGAGATAAAAAGAGCTCTCTTTAGTATGAAAAACTTTAAAGCCCCTGGCCTTGATGGTTTTCATCCCATCTCTATTAATTCTCAATGGATCTCAGCCCCTGAACCAGACTCAAATGATTTAGAGTTATATATGGATGAGTTTTCAAAAGATAATTTGAATTATGTAACATGAAAGAAAACGTGAGAGAAAAAAATAAGGATCCAAATCCGTTTTCAAAGTATTTACGGAACAATATCCATAGTTACATAGTTGCACTTACTTTAGATGTTACCAGCTGTGTTTTTGTCAAGAGATTTGATTGTTTTGTAACAGATACTCCTTGCAAACCATCAAGTAATTGTCTCCTAAACATAAAATCCTTAGCCAAAAACCTGAAGGTCACATAAAGAATATTTAGTTAATGAATATTGTGCAGCCAAGGTGTTGTAGTATATAAGTTGAAGTAGATGTTACGTTTCTTCCTAGCTTATGGCACTTGGACCAAATGGATAGGGAAACTAGTATGTATGGATAATGCTCTTCTACCTTCCTACTTCAACCTTTATGTTATCTAAGTTTTTTTGAATATATGTTTGTGGAACTTGGATCAAATTGATAGGGAAATATTCTTATACCTACCTACTTCAAGCTTTTTGTTATCAAGTTGAACAAAAATTTAAAACACGAGCAAAGTGCTTATGTGGACACTAAATCATGCTGAGCGTGATGCATATTAATGAAGCTACAGGGAAGCCACTATACTTTTGAAATAGTTTTGAAAAGTGACTACTATTTTAATTTAAGATCGGCGGAAGAAAATTTAAATACAATGAAAGAACTAGCATCATTCAGCTAAATGACATTATTCTAAAAGTGCCTAAGAGAAAGGAAGTTATTCGTAAAGCTTCCTCGATATTTGTACAATAATAACAAAAATCCTAACATTCTTTACACCGTACATTCTCACAGAGTGAGAATACCATAATTAACAGATTAACATAATGATAATATCCAACAAGTTGAGATACAAGACAACAGAAATAGTACATCAACAAGTCTAAAATTGAAATACCAATCACCCAGTTTAGCACTATGACAGAACCCACCAAACATCATAAAATACAGAATATTCAGAAAAGCACCACCCATAGAATAGAAACCGCAAAACATCATAAACAGAAATACACCTAGCTGAAACTCTCCCAAAGTAGATCAAGTAGATTATCTACTGAAGCCGTAGCATCCATGGGTGTGTATCTCCAATCATGGTATCAGCTATTGTAAAAAAGAATAAAAGATTTTACAATCCCTTGCATACTGAAAATGTCAAAATTATTGTGCAGGCGAACTTTATACGAATTTAACAGAAAAGTTTTTTGAATGGGTAAAAAAGCATGTTTTGAAAAGCATGACATGGAATAGGAGGTGAAGAAGGAGGAACAAACCCAATCCAAGAAATAATTGCTAAAACAAAAGACATATATACACGAAAATTTAAGTAGCGATCATAAAAGCTAAAATAAAATAAGTGAAACTACAAAGCATAATGACCAAGACAAGGGTTAACGGGTTTACAAAATGAACAAAGTGGATTTAAGAAACGCAGATCGCAAGCGGCGGCAAGCAAGGGAAGACTTACGGTGAGGGACTTAACAACTGGAATATGCGATGGAAGAGGGAAGGACTTGAACGGGCGGTGACGGCTGCAGGATGGTCAACAACAGCAGCGGCGACGAGAAACGAAGGCGAGGGAAGAAAAAAGAGATGGCAACGAGCTACAGTAGAATGGAGAGAGCAAGAAACAGAGGGAAGAAAACCAGTCCCGCGCGCGTTTAATTTGCTCTTCTGAAGAAAAGGGATACCTAAGATAGCGTTTCCTAAAGGAAACGCTATCTTAGGTATCACCTAAGATAGCGTTTCCGTGTGGAACCGCTATCTTTTCCTAAGTGGCACTTTTAATAAGCGGTTCCACCCGAAACGTTATCTTAGGTGATACCTAAGATAGCGTTTCCTAAAGGAAACGCTATTAAAAGTCCCCCCATCACTTTTAATAGCATTTCCACACTGAAATGCTATAAAATGTGCGTTATTAAAAGTCTAATCTGTTGTAGTGTAAATAAATGGCTTTTATAAGATTTATCACAAAGACATTATTATCCAATATATAGATTATTTTGAAAAAAAATCAGTTAGTTTTAAAAAAATATCACTTATAAGGATTGTAATTGTGTTTGTTTCAATGTTTGGAAATAATGAGAATCTGAAAGTTTTGATAAATGTGAAAAAATCTGAAACTATTTTAAATAGTTTCTGATCAAAATATGATTTTATCGGGGGAGACAATGTTCACCAAAAAAAATTAGAACCATTTTGAACCAAACTAACCTTATAGATTTTAGATATTATATATATATATATATATGTTTCCTTGAAATTGATTTTTTTATGTCTTTTATTGTAATTTTGTAACCAAAAAAACGCTTCTACATGATTCTATACAAACAAAATCAAAAATATTTTTTCAAAGTAAAAGGTGATTTTCATGATTGGAAACAAATTTAAAGTAGCTTTTGCTTTACTTAAAATTCTCTAAATTTATATGAAAATCACTTTTTTTTTTAACCTGTAACAAACAGTCATGTAACGTGATTGATCATCACTCTATCTCTTCTATTGCTTCTCTTTTTTTTTTTACTAAAAAGATATTCATTCATTCAAATTGGTAAAATACATCGAAAACAATACAAATTCAACATCGCTAAAAACCGAAAAGGATGAATCTGCGAACAAATTCACAGCACTCAAGTTAATAGCATAACACGACAAAACGCCTGCAAATGTGACAAGATCAAAGTGGCCGGAATACCCATGCCTTCAGATTTGTAACGTTGACGCCCAAGTCTTGATTGAATCTGTAATGGATCGAAACTGATCTATCAATCTGAACCAAACGAACACCACAACAAGACGAGAAACCAAACGACGTCGCAACAAGACGACGAACAAAACACCGTCGCACGCAGACAACGAAAACACGGAAAAAAATGAAAGAAAAACCAAATATATGTGGAAAACCATTTATTTAGATAAAAAAAGAGAGAAAAACGATGTAGATGGATGATTCCAGGTCAAAAAATGGTTCAAAACCACCCTTTCTGGTGGATGGGGAAGAAGGAAAAGAGGAGTAGAGGGAATGTTAAGAGAGAGAGGCGATTCTAGATTTTTTCAATGCTATTAAAACCTTATCCTTTCTTATTAGAAGGTAAGAATTGTAGCTTCTTAAAAAAAATGCCAAAATATATTTTTTTTTCCCACTATTTTTGCTTTTTTAAAGTATGTCCAAACACCTGAATTTTTCCAGAAGCACTTTTATTTAGAAAATAATTACTTTTTATCATTAAAAACTCATACAAATGGGCTCCTCGGATAATTATTAAAAAAAAACGATAATATTGAATGATACCATATGAAACGGGTACAAAAGTTGTACACCATTATAGCCTATTTGTTTTGTTTTTATTTTCTTGTTTTTATTTTCTATTTTTAGAAATAATTATAAAGTTATTATATTGTTTTCATTTAATTTTTCATTTTAAAATTTTTTTTAGAAAACATTGAAAACAATTTTTTTTTAATTTTACTGTTTCCTATACAAATATCTAAAAATAAGAAATATAATAAAAAATAAGGTGATTGTTTTATAATTATTTTTTAAAACATAAAATGAAAATAAATATCTAGAAAAAAGTAAACAAATAATTTTGCATCTCACAGTGTTTTCAAAAATGAAAATATCTAATTTTCATCGATGTACTCCTTATGGTCCATATTATAATAGACAAAACCCTAAATCATAGAGATTAAGGAAAATTTTTGAAATGAGTTAATTGTAATTAATACTTATATAAATTTACAAAAATATTTCTTCTAATTATAATTAACACTCCGAGTGTCTGATGACTTATATCTCGTAAATCTAAATCCTATTATTATAAATAAGGATTATATTGGAAATTAATATTTAATATATACTAAAATTGACGTATGTTTCTAATACTTTGGACAAAAAAATGACTCATTTGTTTTTTACTATCTCCGATCCATATTATAAGAGACAGACCTCTATACAGACCAAGGAAAAGTTTTGAAATGAGATAATCGTAATTAAAACTTATATAGATTTCCAAAAATAAATATTTTAATTGATGAACCAACTCACTTGCATGAAAAATTAATATATATTTAAAAATTAGTATTTAATATATATATAAATTGACCTAAATTTCTAATATTTTAGACTAAAAAATTGGATTCACTTTTTTATTATAATATAATATGAATCGGAGATAGTAATATATGAACGAGATGGAGTATCATTTAGATTAGCTGTCTCTTTCTTGATGTTAGTGCTGATTGCTGAAAAATACTCCCCATCCAAAAAATCGCCCACTTTTCGGCGCTTAATGACTTTAACGGGGGAATACTAACAAATATTATTAAGATATTATTTAAAAAATAAAAAAATAAAAAATTATATAAAAAATAATATATTTAATATTTCGAATAATATAATATTTAATTTTTTAATGTAAACTTTTTTTTATGAATTTTTTAATCAATATTTTTAGATTACTAGTTAGCTATCCTTACTTTAACTACCGACAAGGACGAAAGATTATCAATGCGTACGTTAGGGTCAAAAGTTTTCTAGAAGAAAAAAGAGTAGATAGCTAAACTTCTCTGTAGTTCCCAGCCCCATGGTCATGATGACTTTTTTTTTTTTTGTTATCTCCTTCGTGTTTGATGGGTGTTCTATCTCTAATCTCTATGCGTGTAATGTAGTGCCGTGGTTGATTTATTAAGAAAAAAACTTATTCGGTTGTGAATGGTAAGGTTTAAGTGTTTTTAATCATTTGATATCAACGTTACCTTCTGATGTATTTGCTTAAAATGGGCTAAAAAAAATAGAGTAAAGTGAAGTATGTCAGGATTCATCTTAATTAAGACATTTGATCCTCGTTATGGGACTAATTTTCGTTCGATGTCTAATAACAGCTTCAAGTTCAACCTGCTCCCCAAGGATGTATTTGATGAGAATCGATCACAAGACATTCTCCCACCAACTCAATGAAGTGTGCAATTTGTCACATTAATTTATTGATTCGGACTATATTTTTATTTATTTCTAAGATTAAGCTTATATATCAATATGTGGTTTGTCCGAGTGATAAGAGACTCAGATATTTTAAACAAGTAATCAAAAGTTTAAATCTGACTCATATATATGGAGAAAATATAATTGAAAGGAGAGAACCCACATTTTGTATCCTACGTATTCAAACTTATTTTCTCATGATTTGTAATGAATCTTGGTAATATATCCTGATTGCTCTAACATTATTTGTGGTGACGGATTTTAATTGCATCTCAGAAAAGCATGAACACTGTCACTGAGACCTGCCTTTAATTTTTCTGTGGATGTGCTTACTCTTATCTTAATTGCCACATTGCTGAGTGCTGCACAGTTGGAATGTGCAAATTTTTCTAGGTTTGTTTATGGTATCACGTTAGGATAATATCTAACTTCAATCCAAAAGCTACACCAGAAGAATTTTTAATTCTAAAAGTTTAATTACTAAATTTTGATAATGTAAAAATTTTTATACTATTAATCAATCACTAATAGTATCCTGGATGACTTTTAAAACAATTAGGATAAGAGTGAAAAAATTAATGATATGATTTATGATTGAATGTCTTATGTAGAAGAGCTTTATACTATCATGTAGCAATTAAACTACTCTAATTCTAAATGGTTTCTTATTCATATATTTAATTAACATGAGATTTAACACTTAATACACCACACAACTGAACATAGTTTATAGGATTGAATATTAGAGATATTGAAATAGACCCGATATCATTTTAGAATAAGCAAACCAAACTTTATCCCAAAAATTAACTAAAAAAGTTTCTTAAGTAAAGATACTTTGTCTATATATAGGCAACAGTCAACATGTGACTTAACAATCTTATTGACAAATCTAACAATATATTCACCCAAGTAATTATTGTCACACACACACACACACACACACACACACGGTTTCCATGGGGAGGTGTTAAAATGGGTTATGATATTTGAACACAAATTTTGAATATCAATTATGATATTGTATATATTTATTTCTATCTCTCACTTATTTTTTATCTTCTTTATATATATATTTCAAAAAAATACATCAAAAAAATAAAAAATACACCAAATGATGGTCCGATTTGATGTAAAAAAAACATTCCACTAAAATATCTTTTCTCTTCTTGTTAACGTGTTTCTATCTACATTTTTTTTTTTGTAAAAAAAAAGAAAAGAAAAAAAGAAAGAACGTGTTTCTATCTACCTAACCTAGACAACTATTCTAGTCTACCCGTGCAACGCACAGAGAATTTTCTCCTAAAATAAATTATTACAATATTTAATTCAAATTATGTTGTATTTGTTATTTAATTTTAAAATATAATAATATTATATTTTATTGATTGAAACAAAATATTTAAATTATTCATACTATAATTATATTATATTAAAGAAAATATAAATAGTAAGTGGTTTTAAATTTGGACCTAGTATCAAAATCAAGACATACATAGTTTTGTGCCCCCAAACTTCCTGGAGAACACGGTAGTTTTGTTATCTTTCATGGTTAAAAACATTTAAAAACTAAAAAAATTTTTAAAAGTCAATAATAAAATAATATAAAAATCAAACCAATAAAAATTGGCTTGTTTCGGACCTAAAAATAAATATATATATATATATATATATATATATATATATATATATATATAATATTAAAATAATAAACTATTAAACTATATATAAATATAGAAAAATTAATTATATATATACATAAATATTAAACTAAAAATTATATATAAATATTAAAATATAATAAATACTAAACATTAAAGTATATATATTAATTTTATAACATATATAAATATTCAAATATTAATATATACATATACATATATATATATATATATATATATATATATATATTAAAAGAATCCACAGCCTGACACATTCTACTATTTTATATCCTAGTATTTTATTATTATTTAAAAGAAAATTTTGTACTTAGTTTTATATTATTTTATTTTATTATTTTTTAAACTATCTTAAGTTTTATTAAAAAATACCATACTACATTATGTAGTAGTAGATAACACGACATATTTTTTTTTATAAAAAAAATTAACATCACGCATTCCCAGATAGTGTTTACTTATGTAAAGAGTAAATGAATGGTATGTTATGTGTGGAGGAACAGTAAAAATGGAATCAACAATAAATAGGACTTTGTTTTTTAATAATAAAAATATAAATTGATGTAGAATAAAATTATTGGTTAAGGTCTCACGCCCCTAAACTTTCCCGAAGAACACGCTAGCTTTGCTACCTTTCATGGCTAAAACATTTAAAAACAAAAAAAAAAGTTTTAAAAAATTAAAAAAAATATATATATAAAAATCCTGAACCAATCAAAACTGGTTCGGTTCGGTTTGGTTTAGATAGTACCCGAAAATATTAATAGTATGTTATGTGTGGAGGAACAGTAAAAATGGAATAAAAAATAAACATGACTTTTTTTTAATAATAAAATATAAATTGATGTAGAATAAAATTATTGGATTAGGTCTCACGCCACTAAACTTTCCTGAACAACACGGTAGCTTTGCTACCTTTCATGTTTAAAAGTTTTAAAAAAAAAGTTTAAAAAGTCAATAATAAAATAATATAAAAACCAAACCAATCAAAACTGACTCGGTTTGGTTTGGTGTAGATATACCCGAAAATATTAATAGTATGTTATGTGTGGAGGAACAGTAAAAATGGAATAAAAAATAAATAGGACTTTGTTTTTTAATAATAAAATTATAAAATGGTGTAGAATAAAATTATTGGTTCAGGCCTCACACCCCTAAACTTTTCCATAACAACACGATAGCTTTTCTGTCTTTCATGATTAAAACATTTTTAAAAAAAAACTAAAGTTTAAAAAGTCTATAATAAAATAATATAAAAATACAAACCAATCAAAACGGGCTCGGTTTGATTTGGTTTCGATAGTACCTGAAAACATTAATAGTGTGTTATGTGTGGAGGAATAGTAAAAATGGAATAACAAAAATATAAATTGATGTAGAATAAAATTATTGGTTAAGATCTCACGTCCCTTAACTTTCCCGAACAACATTGTAGCTTTGCTACCTTTCATGATTAAAACATTTAAAATAAATAAATAAATAAAATTTAAAAAAATAATAAAATAATATAAAAATCCGAACCAATCAAAACTGGTTCGGTTCGGTTTGGTTTAGATAGTACCCGAAAATATTAATAGTATTATGTGTGAGGAATAGTAAAAATGGAATAAAAAATAAATAGGACTTTGTTTTGTTAATAATAAAAATATAAATTGATGTAGAATAAAATTATTGGTTTAGGTCTCACGTCCCTAAACTTTCCCGAACAACACGGTAGCTTTGCTACCTTTCATGACTAAAACTTTTAAAAACATAAAAAAAAAAAGTTTAAGAAGTCAATAATAAAATAATATAAAAATTCAAACCAATCAAAACTGGCTCGGTTTGATTTGGTTTAGATAATACCCGAAAATATTAATATATGTTATGTGTGGAGGAACGGTAAAAATGGAATAAAAAATAAATAAGACTTTGTTTTTTTAATAATAAAAATATAAATTGATGTAGAATAAAATTATTGGTTCAGGTACAACGTCCCTAAACTTTCCCAAACAACATGGTAGTTTTTCTACCTTTCATGATTAAAACGTTTTTTTTAAAAAAAACTAAAGTTTAAAAAGTCAATAATAAAATAATATAAAAATCCAAACCAATCAAAACTAGCTCGTTTTGGTTTGGCGTCGATAGTACCCGAAAATATTAATAGTGTGCTATGTGTGGATGAATAGTAAAACTGGAATAATAAAGATATAAATTGATGTAGAATAAAATTATTGGTTAAGGTCTCATTACCCTTAACTTTCCCGAACAACACGGTAGCTTTGCTACCTTTCATGGTTAAAAAATTTTAAATAAATAAATAAAGTTTAAAAAAATAATAAAATAAAAATCTGAACCAATCAAAACTGGTTCGGTTTGGTTTAGATAGTACCCGAAAATATTAATAGTATGTTATATATGTGTGGAGGAATAGTAAAAATGGAATAAAAAATAAATAGGACTTTGTTTTTTTAATAATAAAAATATAAATTGATGTAGAATAAAATTATTGGTTTAGGTCTCACGAGCTTAACTTATCCGAACAACACGGTAGCTTTGCTACCTTTCATAATTAAAACATTTTAAAAATATAAAGATTAAAAAGTCAATAATAAAATAATATAAGAATCTGAACCGATCAAAATTGGTTCGGTTTGGTTTGGTTTAGATAGTATCCGAAAATATTTATATATATATATATATATATATATATATATATATATATATATATATATATATATAAAAAAAATATATAAAAAAATTAGCATCACACATTCCCAGATAGTATTTACGTATGTAAAGAGTAAATGAATAGTATGTTATGTGTGGAGGAACAGTAAAAATGGAATCAACAATAAATAGGACTTTGTTTTTTAATAATAAAAATATAAATTGATGTAGAATAAAACTATTGGTTAAGGTCTCACGTCCCTAAACTTTCCCGAACAACACGGTAGCTTTGCTACCTTTCATGGTTAAAACATTTAAAAACAAAAAAAATATTAAAGTTAAAAAATATAATAAAATAATATAAAAATCAAAACCAATCAAAACATGTTCTGTTTGGTTTGGTTTAGATAGTACACGAAAATATTAATAGAATGTTATGTGTGGAGGAACAATAAAAATTGAATAAAAAATAAATATGCCTTTTTTTAATAATAAAAATATAAATTGATGTAGAATAAAATTATTGGTTCAGGTCTCATCCCCTAATTTTTCCGAACAACACGATAGCTTTGATACCTTTCATGATTAAAACTTTTCAAAACAAAAAAAAGTTTAAAAAGTCAATAATAAAATAATATAAAAATCCAAACCAATCAAAACGGGCTCGGTTTGACTTGGTTTAGATTGTACCCGAAAATAATAATAGTATGTTATATGTGGAGGAACAGTAAAAATGGAATAAAAAATAAATAAGACTTTATTTTTTTAATAATAAAAATATAAATTGATGTAGAATAAAATTATTGGTTTAGGTCTCACGTCCATAAACTTTCCCGGACAATACTGTAGCTTTGCTACCTTTCATGATTAAAACATTTTAAAAAATAAAGTTTAAAAAGTCAATAATAATATAATATAAAAATCTGACCCGATCAAAACTGGTTCGGTTTGGTTTGGTTTGATTTAGATAGTACCCTAAAATATTTTATATATATATATATATAAATAAAAAATATATAAAAATATTAAACTAAAAATTATATACAAATATTAAAATATAATAATTATTAAATATTAAAAGTATATATATTAATTTTAAAAATATATAATTATTAAAATATTAATATATATATATTTATATTACAATAGCTTAAATATAATAATACCAAAAATTCAATGGTTTGACACCTCA
This sequence comes from Sophora flavescens, assembly GCA_030762895.1. Lineage (NCBI taxonomy): Eukaryota > Viridiplantae > Streptophyta > Magnoliopsida > Fabales > Fabaceae > Sophora > Sophora flavescens. The sequence continues at coordinate 38,838,313 of CM061068.1, forward strand.
ATATTACTGTTGCGCTACAATAATATTGGGATTTATATGGTTGGTAGATAGATAGATACAGTCTTCGGTACAGAAAAAATGATTTTTTGACCAAACTGGGTTCCTTTTAGAAACTATTTATCAGTTTAGGGTTATTCTGAAACTATTTACCAATAGGGGGTCTTTTTGGACACGTGACATATTTTATTTTTTTTCACTCTAACGGGTCAAAGACGCAAGTCAGACTGGCGCCTTCAAAGGCAACATCTGCAGTCATAGTGGCGCCTCCCCCTGCAGTGCACCACGTGGCATTGCAGTTTTTAGATAGTACACGAAAATATTAATAGAATGTTATGTGTGGAGGAACAATAAAAATTGAATAAAAAATAAATATGCCTTTTTTTAATAATAAAAATATAAATTGATGTAGAATAAAATTATTGGTTCAGGTCTCACCCCCCTAATTTTTCCGAACAACACGATAGCTTTGCTACCTTTCATGATTAAAACTTTTCAAAACAAAAAAAAAGTTTAAAAAGTCAATAATAAAATAATATAAAAATCCAAATCAATCAAAACGGGCTCGGTTTGACTTGGTTTAGATTGTACCCGAAAATAATAATAGTATGTTATATGTGGAGGAACAGTAAAAATGGAATAAAAAATAAATAAGACTTTATTTTTTTAATAATAAAAATATAAATTGATGTAGAATAAAATTATTGGTTTAGGTCTCACGTCCATAAACTTTCCCGGACAATACTGTAGCTTTGCTACCTTTCATGATTAAAACATTTTAAAAAAATAAAGTTTAAAAAGTCAATAATAATATAATATAAAAATCTGACCCGATCAAAACTGGTTCGGTTTGGTTTGGTTTGATTTAGATAGTACCCTAAAATATTAATATATATATATATATAAATAAAATATATATAAAAATATTAAACTAAAAATTATATACAAATATTAAAATATAATAATTATTAAATATTAAAAGTATATATATTAATTTTAAAAATATATAATTATTAAAATATTAATATATATATTTATATTATAATAGCTTAAATATAATAATACCAAAAATTCAATGGTTTGACACCTCAATATTACTGTTGCGCTACAATAATATTGGGATTTATATGGTTGGTTGATAGATAGATACAATCTTCGGTACAGAAAAAACGATTTTTTGATCAAACCGGATTCCTTTTAGAAACTATTTATCAATTTAGGGTTATTCTGAAACTATTTACCAATAGGGGGTCCTTTTGGACACGTGACATATTTTATTTTTTTCACTCTAACGGGTCAAAGACGCAAGTCAGACTGGCGCCTTTAAAGGCACCATCCGAAGTCGTAGTGGCGCCTCCCCCTGCAGTGCACCACGTGGCATTGCAGTGTCTCCCCCCCCCCCCAATATTATTGTTGCGCTACAATAATATTGGGATTTATATGGTTGGTAGATAGATAGATACAGTCTTCGGTACAGAAAAAACGATTTTTTGATCAAACTAGATTCCTTTTAGAAACTATTTATCAATTTAGGGTTATTCTGAAACTATTTACCAATAGGGGGTCCTTTTGGACACGTGACATATTTTATTTTTTTCACTCTAACCGGTCAAAGACGCAAGTCAGACTGACGCCTTTAAAGGCACCATCCGCAGTCGTAGTGGCGCCTCCCCCTACAGTGCACCACGTGGCATTGCAGTGCCCCCCCCTCCCACCCCCACCCCCACCCCACACACACACACAGAATGCCTTCACAGAAGAAGCACCCCCCCAAACGAAGCAGTTCCCTCCCCCCCTCATTTCCTCCTCTATAAATAGTCCTTAGTAGGAAATTTTATTTACTATTTGTGATATTATTTGTTACTTGTTATCAAGGTATTTTTTTTATTGCCTCTTGTTGTTTTAAATAGATACTTTACCATTAATATCATTGTTACTCCCTATACTTATAGTATAATTTTTTTGTAGCGGTGTTCCTTTAGAATTGCAGGTGACTTTATTTTAATTCTTATAAGGTAATTTTTTTTTACTACTGTAGTAATTGATGAATATTTATTGGTGTAAATTGCTATTGCTATTGTTTTTATGTCTCCTGTGATATTATGTGCTACTCGTTATTACGGGTTTTTTTATTGCCTCTTGTTGTTTTAAATAGATATTTTATCATTAATGTCATCGTTACTCCCTAAACTTATAGTATAATTTGTTTTTGTAGCGGTGTTCCTTTAAAATTACATGTGACTTTATTTTAATTCTTATAAGGTAATTTTTTTTACTACTGTAATAATTGATGGATATTTATTGGTGTAAATTGTTATTGCTATTATTTTTTTTATGCCTCATGTGATATTATGCGCTACTCGTTATTACGGGTTTGTTTTATTGCCTCTTGTTGTTTTAAATAGATACTTTATCATTAATGTCATCGTTACTCCCTAAACTTATAGTATAAATTTTTTTTGTAGCGGTGTTCCTTTAAAATTGCATGTGACTTTATTTTAATTCTTAGAAGGAAATTTTTTTTACTACTGTAATAATTGATAAATATTTATTGGTGTAAATTGTTATTGCTATTATTTTTTTTACGCCTCCTGTGATATTATGTGCTACTCGTTATTACGGGTTTTTTTAATGCCACTTGTTGTTTTAAATAGATATTTTATCATTAATGTCATCGTTACTTCCTATACTTATAGTATAATTTTTTTTGTAGCGGTGTTCCTTTAAAATTGCATGTGACTTTGTTTTAATTCTTACAAGGTAAATTTTTTTTTACTACTGTAATAATTGATGAATATTTATTGGTGTAAATTGTTATTTCTATTATTTTTTTATGCCTCCTGTGATATTATTTGCTACTCATTATTACTGGTTTTTTTATTGCCTCTTGTTGTTTTAAATAGATACTTTAATTAAATTTATCATCAATGTCAGTATTTATTGGATCTTAATTGATACTATAATTTTCCTTAATTATACAACTCAATAGATTTTATTATATAATCTATATATCTGTAACATTTTTTTTAATGTCAGGTGATAGATATGGCATCATCTAGCTCACAATCAGGGGCACGATTGGTAAACCCCGACCCGGTGGATGATTCGCTATTGAACCTGCAAGAAAAGCATGTTTCCCAGCATGTATTGAATGGATCTCCCGATCGAGTTCTTAGAGCTCGACGTGGACTGTCATTTAATCATGCTGTTATGGATATCCCAAAGTCTGTCAAAGCTAATCTTCAAATAGCCGGTTTCTTGGGGGTAGCCCAAGTAAATATAACCCAGCTTGATCATAATTTGATTACTGCACTTGTTGAGCGATGGAGACCCGAGACACATACCTTTCATATGCCGTGGGGAGAATGCACCATCACACTGCAGGATGTTGTTATATTTTGTGGACTACGCATTAACGGTCCCGCTGTTATTGGTGCAACTCATAAACATTGGAAGCAATATGTCGGTGAAATGCTAGGCAGAGTTCCTAGCGATTCTGACATGAAAGGATCAAGAATGAAGTTAAAGTGGCTGGAAGATCATTTTGGGCACTTCTCTCAATGGAAGGATAATCAATGGTGGAGGGTTGTATATACACGAGCGTATATACTCAGGTTGACAGGGAACCTATTACTCCCGGATCACTCCGGTTCACATGTACCACTGAGATATCTTCCACTATTGGAGAATTTTGAAGTAACAGGTCAGTATAGCTGGGGTTCGGCTGTATTGGGTTACTTGTATCGAGAGTTGTGCAAGTATACGAACTATGAAAAGAAGGAGACTTGCGGGTTCATGCCGTTGGTTCAAATATGGGCATGGGAAAGGATGCCTTCCATTGCTCCGCAGCTCGTGATTGACCAACGAGATTTTGGTACACCATACGATACACGATAAGTAGCATGTAAAATTCGTAATGCCCTCATTGTTTGTAGCTTATACTTGATCTGATAATCCTTTTTTAAAACAATGATAGGTGGCGTTCAGGGGTTACTTATAACAGGCAGATGTACCACCCGACATATTATCGCGACCGATTTGACAAAATGAAACATCGCGATGTAAGTATAAATTTTCAATTTAAATAAAAATTAGGAATGTTTTGTGAATGTTTTGTATTATTTATGTTGTTTCTATCTTATGAATGTAATTGCATTAATTTGTTCCATGTTGGTAGATAATCTGGTGTCCCTACGACGACATGATGATGCCAACACTACCCATGGTCTGTCTAGAAGCCATGTACTTATGGAGGGTTGTTCTTCCTTTGATATGCTTCAACATTGTCAAGTGGGTTCAACCAGATCGTGTGATGCGTCAATTTGCCTGCAGCAACATATATCCAATAAACCTGCCCAACCAGAAAATCGTCATGATCTGTCCCTTAGGGGCAAACAATCTTAGAATTGGCCACTCATGTTGGATGATGACATTAGTTTCTGGAATGATAGATACATGAAGGTGATTTGTCATAATCAACCACAGATTGGTCTCCTAAATAAGCAATCAGAGTATATGCGGTGGTACTTGCGTAGGACACGACGATGGGTTGGCAGGGAAGGTGCACTCATAGGATATTTGGTAACGTTTTGGTGTCCCAGCATATTGTTTTTTTGGTTGAATTATATTTTGATAAATTATTGTTAATAGTTATTAACATTGCTGTAGGCTGATGGGATGGAGCGATTATACTACTTAAGTACTCCCGAGGGTCAACCAGAGTTCACGTTTGGTGAACTTAATCAAGAGCTTGAGGCTATTATGGCAAAGATCGGACGAGGCGGATAGCATTATTATACCCATCTTGTCTCACCTGCACTCTCACACAAGCCATGGAACCGATTCTCCGCTCGTTAACGCTGCGTGCAGCAGCAATAGTGGAGGGTCGGGTCTCTTGGTAGGAGAAGACAAAGCATCTCGGAACAACATAATTTCTACACACCGCCTATGCCGAGACGTGGATAAGGATATTATTATGCGCCCATCTAGGTGCATGAGTTTTCACAGAACCCGCTCCAACGTATTTTCATACTGACATGGCAGGACCATCGTCCATGCCTGCCCATTCCTCATCGTCCATGCATACTCATTCCCCTATGCATCCAAATTCACCCAATTTGTTCTTCACACCACCCGCATATCACCCGACAGCTAACACATCAGAGCACCCAATCCCATGATTGAGCAAATACAAAACACCCCAATATACTCTCCTGGATACGTTGGTATAGGTATTTACTTGAAGGTCGACTTCTCCGCAATTTTAGACTCTAGCTCAGCAAGTGAAGAGCCACGTCAAGTTTAGCCCAATGTCGAAGAAATCCACGTCGTGAGGCTCGGTGTCCGATGAACCCGATGTTGGTATATCATCTTCATCATCATCTTCATCCGACTCATCCTCCATCTCGCTTGCCCAATCGTCATCTTCGTCATTTGCATTTGACCCAAGGTTTACCGGCATATTTCGCCGCCGAAATTACTATCCAATGACGGCACAGGGAATGTGGAAGTGCCCGCAACATTAACATCAACGTACTACTCAAGTGTCGACATCCAGGGATTTTGGATTAAACCATTCAAAGATGCACTTCACATCTCGATCATCAGCAGTTTCAACAAGAATATATTTCGCCGGGTTGCCACATATCATATATCTTGTCACAATTTTTGAAACTGATTGATTTGGTTTCAGCCTCAACTTCGAGTGAATCTTTGCCCTCAAACACTCGTACCGGATGCAATGTTTTATTTGCACAATTTCTTGGTCCCCTTCAAATTATTTCCTTCTGATCCATCGAAGACTCTCCCGTTCGAGTATACAAATACTGCAACTTGGCTCATGACGTCTGCCCTACAATAATATCAAATATATAAAAATAACCCATAAATTTACAATTTCTAATAATAACAATATTAAAAATACACAACAACAAATACAAATAATGGTATTAATAATATTAACATCATATTTAATATTAAATATGTAAACTTAAAAATAACATTAATATAACACAATAATATCACTATTAATAATAATATTACAAAATAAAATTAATTACCAATTACTAATAATAAATACCGATACTAATAAAAGTAATATTACTGTTATATTATAATAAAAAAATACACTTAATAATTAAAAGAAAGTATCAAATAACATTACAAGAGGCAATAAAAAAATACCAGTAATAACAAGTAGCAAATAATATCACAAGAGGCATAAAAAAATTAATAGCAATAACAATTTGCACCAATAAATATTCATCAATTATTACAGTAGTAAAAAAAAAATTTACCTTATAGCAATTAAAATAAAGTCACCTGCAATTTTAAAGGAACACCGCTATAAAAAAAAATTATACTATAAGTATATGGAGTAACGATGACATTAATGATAAAGTATCTATTTAAAACAACAAGAGGCAATAAAAAAAAACCCGTAATAATGAGTAGCAAATAATATCACAGGAGGCATAAAAAAATTAATAGCAACAACAATTTACACCAATAAATATTCATCATTTATTACAGTAGTAAAAAAAATTTACCTTATAAGAATTAAAATAAAGTCACCTGCAATTTTAAAGGAACACCGCTACAAAAAAAATTATACTATAAGTATAGGGAGTAACGATGATATTAATGATAAAGTATCTATTTAAAACAACAAGAGGCAATAAAAAAATACCTTAATAACAAGCAACAAATAATATCATAAGTAGTAAATAAAATTTCCTGCTAAGAACTATTTATAGATGAGGAATTGAGGGGGGAGGGAGCTGCTCTTCGTTTGGGTGGGTGCGTGGGTGGGGGTGGGGGGTGGGTCTGGGTGGGTTTTTGGGGTGGGTGGGTGGGTGGTTGGGTTCTGGGGACGCCCGCAGCGCCACGTGGCGCATGCGCAGGGGAGGCGCCACCGTAGATGGCGCCTTTAAGTGCGCCACATGACGCCGCAGCGGGTTTTATTTTTTTTTTTTATTATAAAAGTGGTAGGCGCCACTGCGGATGGCGTCTTTGACCCGTCAGTGAAAAAAATAAAATATGCCACGTGTCCAAAAGGACCCCCATTGATAAATAGTTTCGAATAACCTTAACTCGATAAATAGTTTCTAAAAGGAATACGTTTGATCAAAAAGCCCGAAAAAAAACATCGATCTCAAGACAAAGTATCTAGAAAAATCTCGCTGTCATTCTAAAAATAGAAATAAATAATCTCCCTATAAAAATATTAAAAATAGAGTTTAACTAATACTCGTAAAAACTAATGTTTATGCTGTCAATTAAATATAGATCAGGATATGATTCACTTTCGAGTTAGTTAAGATTAAAGTCAAATATTTTGTAAAATATAATAATTTAAGATTAATTAACAGTATAAAAAGAAGCTTTTATATTTTTGCCCTTGACAAGGAGTATTCTGATCAGAAGCGGGAACTAATCTCCTGTAGGGGAATAAATGGTATTTGAAGGCAGGAAATCCATCCCAGCAAAAATTTGCTCTATATATAAGAGTTGAGATTCGAACCCCGATCATTTGGGTAAGGGACATAAGTCCACCACCACTCATGAGTAAAAAAAATCTTTACACTGATGATACATATCAATCCAAAAATTATCTAAGAAAAATCTCAACCTTTATAACAATTACTTTTTTTTTTTCCATTTGTGAATGTTGAATCAATTAAAATTTTCTCCACTGAACCTACACAAATCAACGATTCGTTTTTGTAAAATAAAGGGACCTTTCCATAAAAAGCTATAATTAAGATGTAAATTTTGTAAAATGAAAGAAAACTAGCAGGATCCTTTGATACGTAAGTGTAATTTACAGGCTTTTTATCCCATTAGTGCAATTTAAAGTCGTATATATGTTATGTGCGATTTTTTCCAATCTGATAAATACTTTTCAAGTTACACCATTTCGATAATTTATGAAACAAATTGTACTAGTGGGGTCAAAAAGCCTAATTTATATGATCTAGTCTTATTTTTCAAACAATAGGAAGAAATGTGGAAATAGATAAGATTCTTCCAAGGTTACAGGAATGCTAATTTTGGTATGTTTATGAGTATATTGTAAATATAACATTTACATTATTTTGATCTTACTTACTACAAGAGGAGGGTTTAATAGTTAAACTGGTTTGAGCTAAGGAAATAAGGTGTTAAGGAGCAGGAGGTCCAGGGTTTAGAATTCACAATCTGACAAAGAAGAAAACAAACATAACATTTAACTTACTAACATTGACCTAAAAAAAGAAAATTTTACTTACTACAAGCATGTGTATTCCTTTGTACTATATTGATCATCCCAATTATCATCTATTTTTCAACACCCAATGAACAAAAGTAATCTACAAGAAAAGGGAATGATAATTGTTAGGTTCACTATACTTCCTTTTAGTTTCGTTCCAATCCATCAAGAGGATTCGGACTTAGGGGTAAAGAATCTTGGTGGTGGGATGAAAGTGTGCAAGTTAAGGTTCAGATTAAAAGGGAATATTTTTAAGCTTGGTCTTTATGTAAAAATGATGAAAATTGGAAAAAATATAAGGTGGCCAAAAAAGAGACCAAGAAGGCAGTGAATGAAGCGAGAACTAAAGCTTTTGACGGGTTGTATCAATCCTTAGGCACCAAAGATGGAGAGAAGTCTATTTATAGACTTGCTAAAAATAGGGAAATAAAGACAAAAGACTTGGACCAAGTGAAGTGTATTAAGGATGAAGAAGGTAGAGTTTTTGTTAAGGAACAAGATATTAAAGATAGATGGAAGAATTAATTCCACAAGTTATTTAATGAAGGATTTGAAGTTTTATCGTGCTCACGGGTGCTTGACATCAGACAGGAGGACCAAAATTACACTTTTATCGTAGAATCCAAGAGCATGAGGTAAAAGAAGCTTTGAGAAGGATGGATAATGACAAGGCAGTTGGACCAGACAATATACCTGTGGAGGTATGAAAGAGTCTAGGAAATAGAGGCATTAGCTCGCTCAAAAAGTATTTTTAACGAGATTATGAGGTCAAAGAAAATGCCGGACGAATGGAGGAGAAGCACTTTAGTTCCAATTTACAAGAATAAGGGAGATATTCAAAATTGCGCAAGTTATAGGGGGATTAAGCTTATGAGTCACACTATGAAGCTATGGGAAAGGGTGCTTGAACGGAGACTAAGAAAATAAACCAAAATCACCGACAACCAATTTGGTTTTATGCCTGGGAGGTCAACCATGGAAGCAATTTACTTGCTACGACGAGTGATGGAACAATATCGAAGGGATCAAAAAGATTTACACATGGCCTTCATTGATTTGGAGAAAGCGTATGATAGGGTGCCAAGAGAGGTTTTGTGGAAAGCCCTAGAAAAGAAAGGTGTTTGGATTGCCTATATTCGAGCTATCAAGGATATGTATGAGTGGGCCACGACTAGTGTGAGAACGCGGGGTGGAGCCACAGAAGATTTCTCGATAACCATAGGTCTGCACCAAGGGTCAACTTTAAGCCCCTATCTTTTTACTTTGGTCCTGTATGTACTTATGGAGTACATTCAAGAGCCGATCTGCGCGATGCATGCTTTTCGCAGATGATATAGTTCTAGTTGGAGAGTCAAGAGAGGATATAAATGGATGGTTGGAGACTTGGAGACAAGCCTTAGAAGAACATGGCTTCCGTTTGAGTAGAAGCAAGACGGAGTATGTGGAATGTAAGTTTATCAAAAGGCGAAACACCTCTAGCTTAGAGGTGAAAGTTGCAGACCACAACATACGACAAGTCACACGGTTTAAATGTCTTGGGTCTATTATACAAAACGATGGAAAAATTGAGGGAGATGTAAACCATCGGATTCAATCAGGGTGGTTGAAATGGAGGAATGCTTCGGGTTTTTTGTGTGATAAAAAGGTACCTCTTAAGCTAAAGGGAAAATTTTTCCGTACAGCTATTAGACCGACGATGTTGTATGGGACGGAGTGTTGGGCGGTAAAAAATCAACACGGGAGTAAAATCAATGTAGCAGAGATGAGAATGTTTCGTTGGATGAGTGGAAAAAACTAGACGAGATAGGATTAGGAATGATAGCATTAGAGTGAGAGTTGGGGTAGCACCTATTGTAGAAAAGATGGTTGAATCTCGACTTAGGTGATTTTGGCATGTATGGAGGAGACCTTTAGATTCTGTAGTAAAGAGAGTGGATCAGGTGGAGGGCAATCCACTCGCTGGAGGTAGAGGTAGACCAAGAAAAACTATAGGAGAAACTATTAAGAAAGATTTAGAGGTCAATGATTTAACTATTAACATGATCCATGATAGAACATTATGGTACCGTATGATCCATGTAGCCGACCTCACCTAGTAGGATAAGGCTTGGTTATTGTTGTTATATTTCTTACTGTGTGATATAGTCCCCCATTTTTTCCTTTGTCTTGCTAAGAGTAATGAGTACATGATACTCAATAAGAGAAAGAGATCAAAACTAAAAATTTTGTTGAAAAGTGATACATCTAATAATGTATTGTAAATTCAAAAACATCAGTTTCCAATAAAAGACTATTTGTTGAGTGTTAGGTCAAAGCAACCATCACACAAGAGGGGGGGTGAATTGGGTGATAATAGAAATTTAAAACTTTTACTGAACAACAAAACATAAATCAGAATTTTTCAAATAAAGAGAGTGTAGATGGATAAAAGAAGATAATTTAAAAACCATCTAACAAAACTAATAACATATTTTTAACCAGTTTGGAAATAATGAAGATAAAGCATTTCACTTGTCTAATTATCTTAGACTAAACATTAACCGGTTAGACAACATCTAGAGGATAAAAAAACATTTGAAAATAGCTTAGAACATAAAGCTTAAAATCAGTTAGAAAACTTTGTTGAAAATACATAAAACAACAAAGATGAGGAGATAAGGGTGGAGAGAAAATAAACAACAAGATTTATCCTGGTTCACTCATATAAACGATGAGCTACATCCAGTCCCCAGCATTAGCTGAGTTTTTCTCCACTATCACATCAGATAATTACAATGAGTAGTCTTTGCACAGCTAGCCTCTCCAAGCTCATTGAGTATTGTTCTTAACCAGCCTCTCCAGACTGTTGCAAATATTATTTGCACACCTAACCTCTCTAGGCTCATTGTTCCAGGCTCAACGAGTATTATTCTTAACCAACCTCTCTAGGCTGTTGCAAGTATTATTTTCACCTAGCCTCTCCAGGCTCACTGGATTTTGATGAAGGTTACATAGAGAAAATCTCACAACACTCATGGAGTGATTTTACAATGAAGTACAGAGATGTGTTCTTCATACACTCACAAGAGTGGATATATTTTTAAGTACTTCAGAACTGATAAAAGAAATCTCTCATAATACTCACTTGGGTGAATATAGAATGTTTACATTGAGGATGATTTCCGTTGAGATGAAGATGGCGATCCTCTCATTTTTCATTAAGTGTAGCAGAAGTAGTAGCTCCAGCAACTCTCTCTCTTCTTCATCTTCAATGACTTTTGTATTTATGGTCTTCAAGCATTTAGGATCCGTTAGAGACATTCCCTCAAATGTTGGCTTCAAGCAGAACTTCATTAAATGCAATAGAGTCGTTCTGGGCAGCCATTAATGCAATAAAGTCGTTGGTTGTACTCTAACATGAATGATCATGGCTTTATGCATCGTGATACAGCCATATCAGAGTTATGCAGAGAGATTTTTGTACTTTGCCGAGTACACTTCCCTTTTCGTGTAGGGACCAGAGGTACTAGGGAATAAAGCATGTTGGAAGCATTCTTTAACTAGTCTTTGGTTCTGATTATCCAAGGTTGCTTGAGAGAGTAACTTCTGACTTTTCTTGATAAGCATGAAACTGAGTAGGAGAGAAGGCTTCAAGTCTCTTTCTGGTTCTTGAAATACGATTCTGATAATCTTTATAGAATTCGCGTCCATAAGATAAGTGCTTCCATCTTTAACATAACCGCGTCTATCTAGCCATTTAAGATTTTTCATTCGGGCTAGTAGACGAGCTCCATATTAAGGGCTTAACAAGTCCAAAGACTAGTGTGGACGAGCGCTTCTGTCACCTTTAGTAGACGAGCACTTCTGTTACTTTAGTGGACGAGAGCCTCTGTTACTTTAGTGGATGAGAGCCTCTGTTACTTTAGTAGACGAGCTCCATATGCCACGTCATTGGACGAGCCATTCTGATTCCTTAATGGACGAGCTCCATCTGCCACGTCATTGGACGAGCGCTTCTGATACCTTTTGTAGACGCTGGCTTTCATCACTTTAGTGGACGCTGGATTTTACGTTAGTGGACGACTACTTGTGTCACTTTAGTGGACGCAAGTTTCTATCTCTTGCGTTCTGGACGTGCGCTTCAATTACTACAGTGTTGGACGTCTGCTTGTTACACTTTGTTGGACGTGAGATTCTATTACTTAATCTGCAACCTCGATAGATAGGTTAGCAACCAATATGAAGGTTAATTAAATCATTAACCAATGTTTAGTTCTCATCAAAACTTAGGAAAATGCACATCAGACATTTTAGAGACTTAACAATCTCCCCCTTTTTGATGATGACAAACATTGAGATGATTTAATGAACCTCAGAAAATGTCAACAAAGAAAATAGCATAAATCAGATAGGTTGGAATTTTCTTAAGCGGACATGTTATATCATATTCATTCTCCCATTTCATATTCATTCTCCCATTCTCCTATAACATATTTCTATCACAAATCTCAACTTCTCCTATTCTCCCCCTTTTGTCAACATCAAAAAGGGTTATCAAGTTTTATTTTATTTTATGAGATATGTCAAAGGCAAGATAACATGTTAAGAAAATCATAGTAATGCAGCAAGCATATTAGACATACTCCACTTAAACTATTGTATCATTACTCCCCCTGAACTAATGATTAGTTAAAAGAACATGTATATAGGAGTAATGACAGATTTAGCATAGATAGGTTAACATTCATACATGTCATTCAACAATGCAATGCATGTTTAGATTATCCCTAATAAATAAAAACCTTTCATCTGTGAGGGGTTTAGTGAAAATATCAGCCCATTGATTTTCAGTTTTAACAAACTTAATATCAAAGATGCCTTTCTGAACATAATCCCTAATGAAATGATGTTTGATTTCAATATGCTTAGCCTTAGAATTCTGAATTGGATTTTTAGTTAAGCATATAGTACTGGAATTATCACACCATACAGATATGTTATGTTCATAAATAGAGTAATCCTCAAGTTGATGTTTTACCCATAAGAGTTGAGAGCAGCAACTAGCAGCAAAGATGTATTCTGCTTCAGTATTAGACAGGGCAATGGTTGTCTGCCTCTTGCTTGACCATGAGACTAAACTTGCTCCAATGAAGTGACATCCTCCACTGGTGCTTTTTCTTTCTATTCTGTCTCCAGCAAAGTCAGCATCACAATATCCCACTAATCTTTATTCTTTTGATCTTAAATACAACAAACCAAGATTAGTAGTTCTAAGCAAATATCTAAATATTCTTTTAACAGCCTTAAGGTGAGATTCTCTAGGATCAGATTGGAATCTAGCACACATACAGACACTAAATTGAATGTCAGGTCTACTTGAAGTTAAGTACATTAGAGAGTCAATCATACCTCTGTAGACAGTTTGATCTACCTTTTTACCTTCATCATCTTTGGTTAGTTTTGCATTGGGTTGCATATGGGTTTTCATGAGATTTGCATTTTCCATTTTGTATCTCTTGAGTATCTCCTTGGTATATTTTTGTTGATGAATGTAAATTTCATCACTTGTTTGCTTGATTTGTAATCCAATGGAGAACTTTAATTCTCCCATCATGCTCATCTCAAATTCAGCTTGCATTAGATTTGAAAATTCCTTGCACAGCTTTTCATTAGTTGCTCCAAAAATAATATCATCAACATATATTTGAACTATAATAAAGTTCTCTTTAGAGCATTTTTTGAACAGAGTAGTGTCTACTTGTCCTCTAGTAAAACCATTATCCATGAGAAAAGAATGAGTCTATCATACCATGCTCTAGGTGCTTGTTTCAAACCATATAATGCCTTTTTAAGTTTGAAAACATGATCTGGTTTATCAGTATCCTCAAAACCAGGGGGTTGCTTAACATACACTTCTTCTTCAATTATACCATTTAGAAAAACACTTTTTACATCCATTTGAAACAGGGTAATTTGGTGTTGTGCAGCATATGACATTAAAATGCGTATGGATTCTATTCTAACTACAGGTGCAAAGGTTTCAGTATAATCAATACCTTCTTGTTGGTTATAGCCTTGAGCTACTAACCTTGCCTTATTTCTGACAACTTTACCATCTTCATCCAATTTGTTTCTGAAGACCCATCTTGTTCCAATAACCGACTTGTTTTTAGGCTTAGAGACAAGAGTCTAGATATCATTTCTGGTGAACTGGTTAAGTTCTTGTTGCATAGCAAGAATCCAGCTTTCATCCTCAACAGTTTCTTCAATGTGTTTAGGCTCCAAATCTGAAATAAAGGCCACATTGCTTGATTCTCTTAATGTGGATCTGGTTCTTACTCCTTCAGAAGGATTTCCAATAATAAGATCCTTAGGATGATGAGTGTTGAACTTCCAATCCCTTTTGAGATCATCATGAAGATCTTGACTTATCTGCTGACTCGTCTGTTCCACTTGTCTTTCAGCCTCAGGCACATGTTTTGTTTTGGTTAGATCGGGTTATTGACCTTCTGGCTTGTTTATATTAAGACCTGCAAGATCATCTTCTAGATCTGATAGTTCTTTATCAGTCTTTAATCCATCATTGAATTTAACATGAACAGATTCTTCAATAATACAAGTTCTTGAATTGTATACTCTAAAGGCCTTAGACTTTTTAGAATATCCTACGAAAATACATTTATCTACCTTAGAATCAAACTTTCCAAGATTATCTCTGGTATTCAGAATAAAACATTCACATCCAAAAGCATGAAAATAAGATATGTTGGGGCTTTTTCCTTTCCACAATTCATAAGGAGTCCTTTTTAGAAAAGACATAATAAGTATTCTGTTTTGTACATAACAAGCAGTGTTTACAGCTTCTATCCAGAAATACTTAGAGAGATTATTTTCATTGAGCATAGATTTAACCATCTCTTGCAGAGATCTGTTCTTCCTCTCAACCACTCCATTTTGCTGTGGAGTTCTAGGTGCAGAGAAATTGTGAGAGATTTCATTCTCCTCACAGAACTGTCTAAACTGCTCATTTTCAAATTCTTCCCCACGATTACTTCTAAGGGTAGAAATACAGAAACCCTGCTCATTTTATACTCTTTTGCAGAATACTGAGAAAGCCTTAAAAGACTCATCCTTGTGTGTTAGGAAGAGTACCCATGTGTATCTAGAAATCCATATTTTCTTCCAGTCATTATTGTTGAAGTTATGGATTTTAGATAGAGAAGAAATTAATATAAGAAAAAGAATGAAGACTCTACTTGAAAACTGAAACTGAATATGTCTCTTGTATTAATATTTCAATAAGACTACAATATATAATAGATAGGGGAACCTGATTCCTAGAGCATTAATTATCTATGCTAAGTCCTAGGAGAATAGATGCAATGAAACTAAGAATATAATGGATGAGAATCCATCGTCCCAGTAAATCCAAGCTTAATATAACATTAATCCTAATCTAATTTCAATAAGAGTATTGATTATAAGCAATTTCCAATACTCCCCCTCAAACTAAAGCTTACTAAGCTTTAAACTTGTTACAAATATACCCTTTGAAAGAAAATTTAACCAGACCCAATATATATATATATATATATATATATCTTGGATAAGCCAACGAGAAACACCATAACAACCAGCCAATAAGGTTCGTGCCCAAGAACAAACCACCGAGCAACCAACTAAAGAAACCACTGCTGACTTTACTGACAGCAGGCAAACCAAACATAAACGATGACAAGTCAGTTGAGTCAAGCTCGAACGGAAGTTGTCACCACTTCAAACAAAACCAGAATGACATTGGGCCACGCTATAAAGAAAGCTAAAAACCACAACTTGAAGGTGTCACAACTTCGAACCAAACTGAAACAATAATGGACCAACGCTTATAGCAGCTGAAGTCCTAACTGAAACTGATGGTGAGATCGGTGGCGCCATGACTTTTGAACCAAATTGGAATGATAAATTGTAGTTGAGGTCTGAAAATAGTTTCGGTGCAGCCAAACAGTGCTAAACAGCACCAAAGAGACAACTAAAAAATACTGCAACAGAGGACAGCTCAAAACGAGAACAACAAAAAACAGAGACTCCTGAAAACAGAGTCGGTAACGCACTACTCCAAGGAGGGTAGCAGAAACTTGAGACCCCAGAAACCAAACATGGTCAAAACAGAAGGGGGAGGGTTTAACAAATAAAATTCTGAATACAATTATTGGAATAGTCCCAAACTTTTGGGGGCTCAGCGGAATAGTGACGGGACAGGTCACGGAAGATGGTACCGCTCTGATGCCATGTTGAAGTTATGGATTTTAGATAGAGAAGAAATTAATATAAGAAAAAGAATGAAGACTCTACTTGAAAACTGAAACTGAATATGTCTCTTGTATTAATATTCCAATAAGACTACAATATATAATAGATAGGGGAACCTGATTCCTAAAGCATTAATTATCTATGCTAAGTCCTAGGAGAATAGATGCAATGAAACTAAGAATATAATGGATGAGAATCCACCGTCCAACCGTCCAAGCTTAATATAACATTAATCCTAATCTAATTTCAATAAGAGTATTAATTATAAGCAATTTCCAATACTCCCCCTCAAGCTAAAGCTTACTAAGCTTTAATCTTGTTACAAATATACCCTTTGAAAGAAAATTTAACCAGACCCAAAATATATATATATATATATATATATATATATATATATATATATATATCTTGGATAAGCCAACGAGAAACACCATAACAACCAGCCAATAAGGTTCGTGCCCAAGAACAAACCACCGAGCAACCAACTAAAGAAACCACTGCTGACTTTATGGACAACAGGCAAACCAAACATAAACGATGACAAGTCAGATGAGCTGAAGCTTGAACTGGAAGTTGTCACCACTTCAAACAAAACCAGAATGACATTGGGCCAGTGCTTACAACAGCTAAAACCACAACTTGAAAGTGTCACAACTTCGAACCAAACTGAAACAATAATGGACCAACGCTTATAGCAGCTGAAGTCCAAACTGAAACTGATGGTGAGATCGGTGGCGCCATGACTTTTGAACCAAATTGGAATGATAAATTGTAGTTGAGGTCTGAAAATAATTTCGATGCAGTCAAACAGTGCTAAACAGCACCAAAGAGACAACTAAAAAATACTGCAACAGAGGACAGCTCAAAACGAGAACAACAAAAAACAGAGATTCCTGAAAACAGTCAGTAACGCACTACTCCAAGGAGGGTAGCAGAAACTTGAGACCCAAAAACCAAACATGGTCAAAACAGAAGGGGGAGGGTTTAACAAATAAAATTCTGAATACAATTATTGGAATAGTCCCAAACTTTTGGGGACTCAACGGAATAGTGACGGGACAGGTCACGGAGGATGGTACCGCTCTGATACCATGTTGAAGTTATGGATTTTAGATAGAGAAGAAATTAATATAAGAAAAAGAATGAAGACTCTACTTGAAAACTGAAACTGAATATGTCTCTTGTATTAATATTCCAATAAGACTACAATATATAATAGATAGGGGAACCTGATTTCTAGAGCATTAATTATCTATGCTAAGTCCTAGGAGAATAGATGCAATGAAACTAAGAATATAATGGATGAGAATCCACCGTCCAACCGTCCAAGCTTAATATAACATTAATCCTAATCTAATTTCAATAAGAGTATTAATTATAAGCAATTTCCAATGATACCATATTAAGTGTCCAAGTCCCACATTGGTTGAGTATATGAGCCAAGAACCATTTATAATAACTTGGACATCCCTCCCTCTATGAGCTAGCTTTTAGAGTGGAGTTAGGCCCAATTATGCTAACATGGTATCAGAGCCTCCCACGATGTTGGGTCACTCTCAGATGTCCAGTCCTGCAAACTTCACGCTCCAAATGTCCAGTCCTGGGCGTGAGGGGGGTGTATTAAGTGTCTAAGTCCCACATTGGTTGAGTATATGAGCCAAGAACCATTTATAATAACTTGGACATCCCTCCCTCTATGAGCTAGCTTTTAGAGTGGAGTTAGACCCAATTATTCTAATAATTATAATGATGACAAAAAGAAACTCTTATGCATTGGACTATTATGATTTCAACTCATAAAAGCATTTCATTTCAGATTGGATACCATTTCAACATAAGTTGAAGCATAAGAAATATTAAAAGCACACATTTGATAAGTGGAAAGAATCTTTATCAATATATTTCTTCCAAGTATGCATGTTCAACCATTTTAACATGTATAACAAACACTTTATGAGAATATTCAAATTCATGTGAGGGATAAGCAAATGTGAGAATTAATGAAAATTAAAATCATTATCTTATTTTAACATGAATGCACTTTAGCACACACAAAAATCATGTGTAAAATAAATAATCACAAGTTAAACAACAACAAGAGATAAGGAGTAGATATCACCGAGTTTGATTCCTTTAATTTTTCAGCAGTCATGTTGTTCTGAACTTTTCAACAGGGAATAGGATCAAGTAACTTCCGATGTGGCTTCTCAAGTTTAATAAACTCAACTCCAAAAGTTTTTCTTCAGTTAGATCTTTTATCGAAGGTTTCCTTTCTTGTTGGGTGATCCTTCCATCTTGTTAAGTACATTTACTCACGGGCTTCTTGAGACGAAGAGTCACTAATTATGTTGTGTTCTTCCTCTTGAAGACATTTTTACAGTTCAACTTCTATCAATGATCTGCATCTTCTAATTCAAGGATATACTTTTACACAAAGAAGCATTGTTGGTAACATAAATAGCATTGAACAGAAATAAAATATTTTTAGATTTGATGCACCTTTTGGGTTTGTCAAAAACAACATTTTTAAAAGACAAAATTCTTAAAAACATTTTTCTAATGTTAAAGAAAGTATTTTAACAAGATTAGTCCAAATGAATTTGGTTTAGAAGAGAAATGAGTATAAAGAAAAACATTTCACAAAACAAAATCTGTTAAAAACATTTCTAGTTTGAATTTTTGTGAAAAGAAATTCAAAGACACGAGGTTTTTTTTTTAAATTTAAAATAAAACATTGTTTTTAAAAATTATTTTGGTTACTAAGATAACAAGGATCTTTAACTCTAAGCGGTTAAGCTTCTCTACAGAGCACGTAGCTCTGATACCAATTGTTAGGTCAAAGCAACCATCACACAAGAGGGGGGTGAATTGGGTGATAATAGAAATTAAAAACTTTTACTAAACAACAAAATATAAATCAGAGTTTTTCAAATAAAGAGAGTATAGATGGATAAAAGAAGGTAATTTAAAAACCATCTAACAAAACTAATAACATATTTTTAACCAGTTTGGAAATAAGGAAGATAAAACATTTCACTTGTCTAATTATCTTAGACTAAACATTAACCGGTTAGACAACATCTGGAGGATAAAAAACATTTGAAAATAGCTTAGAACATAAAGCTTAAAATCAGTTAGAAAACTTTGTTGAAAATACATAAAAAAACAAAGATAAGGAGATAAGGGTAGAGAGAAAATAAACAACAAGATTTATCCTGGTTCACTCATATAAATGATGAGCTACATCCAGTCTCCAGCAGTAGCTGAGTTTTTCTCCACTATCACATCAGATAATTACAATGAGTAGTCTTTGCACACCTAGCCTTTCCAAGCTCATTGAGTATTGTTCTTAACCAGCCTCTCCAGACTGTTGCAAGTATTATTTGCACACCTAGCCTCTCCAGGCTCATTGAGTATTGCTCTTAACCAGCCTCTCCAGACTGTTGCAAGTATTATTTGCACACTAGCCTCTCCAGGCTCAACGAGTATTATTCTTAACAAACCTCTCCAGGCTGTTGCAAGTATTATTTTCACCTAGCCTCTCCAGGCTCACTGGATTTTGATGAAGGCTACATAGAGAAAATCTCACAACACTCATGGAGTGATTTTACAATGAAGTACATAGATGAGTTCTTCCTACACTCACAAGAGTGGATATATTTTTAAGTACTTCAGAACTAATAAAATGAATCTCTCATAACACTCACTTGAGTGAATATAGAATGTTTACATTGAGGATGATTTCCGTTGAGATGAAGATGGCGATCCTCTCATTTTTCATTAAGTGTAGCAGAAGTAGTAGCTCCAACAACTCTCTCTCTTCTTCATCTTCAATGACTTTTGTATTTATGGTCTTCAAGCATTTAGGATCCGTTAGAGACATTCCCTCAAATGTTGGCTTCAAGTAGAACTTCATTAAATGCAATAGAGTCATTCTGGGCAGCCATTAATGCAATAAAGTCGTTGGTTGTACTCTAACATGAAGGATCATGGCTTTTTGCATCGTGATACAGTCATATCATAGTTATGCAGAGAGCTTTTTGTATTTTGCCGAGTACACTTCCCTTTTCGTGTAAGGACCAGAGGTACTAGGGAATAAAATATGTTGGAAGCATTCTTTAACTGGTCTTTGGTTCTGATTATCCAAGGTTTCTTAAGAGAGTAACTTCTGACTTTTCTTGATAAGCGTGAAACTGAGTAGGAGAGAAGGCTTCAAGTCTCTTTTTGATTCTTGAAATACGATTCTGATAATCTTTATAGAATTTGCGTCCATAAGATAAGTGCTTCCATCTTGAAAATAACCACGTCTATCTAGCCATTTAAGATTTTTCATTCGGGCTAGTAGACGAGCTCCATATTAAGGACTTAGCAAGTCCAAAGACTAGTGTGGACGAGCGCTTCTGTCACCTTTACTAGACGAGCACTTCTGTTACTTTACTGGACGAGAGCCTCTGTTACTTTAGTGGAAGAGAGCCTCTGTTACTTTAGTAGACGAGCTCCATATGCCACGTCATTGGACGAGCCATTCTGATTCCTTAATGGACGAGCTCCATCTGCCACGTCATTGGACGAGCGCTTCTGATACCTTTAGTAGACGCTGGCTTTCATCACTTTAGTGGACGCTGGCTTTTACTTTAGTGGACGACTACTTGTGTCACTTTAGTGGACGCAAGTTTCTATCTCTTGCGTTCTGGGCGTGCGCTTCAATTATTACAGTGTTGGACGTCTGCTTGTTATACTTTGTTGGACGTGAGATTCTATTACTCAATCTGCACACTCGATAGATAGGTTAGCAACCAATATGAAGGTTAATTAAATCATTAACCAAGTTTATTTCTCATCAAAACTTTGGAAAATACACATCAGACATTTTAGATACTTAACATTGAGGACTCTATTTAACAATTTTACAAATTGCTTATATAAACCTTTGTCTAATCTATTAAAAAAAGTTCAATTAAATAGAATTAAAATCCCAACAAGTTCAAAAGCCTTGGTTCTTGATCACGGGCAAAGGAAAAAGAAATTTATACCTAATAAAAGAAGTGATTGCCATAAAAGAAGGAATTCTAAAATATACCCATATAGGCATATATATTACTCTAGGTAATTCTGTAATTATAGAAATTTAACCATTAAATAATAATAAAAAAAGAGTTTAAAATTTTATAAAACTAGATTGGTGGACCCTTGCCATGCACGAGGAATATGCTAATTTTTTAGGATTTTATCTTTAAATTTATAATTTTTGGGAATAGCCATTAAAGTTTAAAAATATAATACGACACAATTTTAGTATTAAAAAATATAATTTTAAAAATAAGAGATGATGAAGAATAAAATACATAATTTTGAAAATAGCGGTTAAAGTTTTATTGTAAATTTGTTTTTTCCTCAAAACAAAATCATAAATTAACACTAACTATTTCTTCTCTCACTACCTTATTATCATATTTCTCTACACATTTAATGGTAAACATATCTTTTAAAAGCAACAACTGCTTTCAACTTGATCGATCATTTCCAAAAGTGGTCTATTCAAATAAACACTGATAGTGAATACATCATCATGATCTTTGTAATTATATATTTATTTTTTTCTTCTCTCTTGAAGATCGATTTGATTTAGTCTTCTCTCATCTTGATACAAGTCTTTTATTTAAAATTATTTGATTTATATCTCATCTTTTCCCATGCAAGTGAACCATTTTTCTAAAATACATTCATCTATCATATTAATTTTTTATTCTCTCTTGAATTTTTCATATGTGAACTATTATAATAATAATATTATTAATATTAATAACAAATGTTTTTATATATTATAATATATATATATATATTATATTTATTTGAATTTTATTGAATGTGATCCCCATTTATTTACTTTTGTATGATTTACTTATGAATTATAGTATAGATTTGAAATTTATTAATTGATTACTTTCCCTCTATAAGCTGTAATATTCGAAGCATGAAATATTTTGATTTTCAATATTAAATTTGAATTATATGTTGTTTTGCTAAGAGGATGACACATGAAATTATATTCAATGAGATTATTACTAAATATATATAGTATATATTTTGATTTCCAATATTTTCTTTGGAATTAAATGTTGTTTTGGTGAGAGGATGACACATGGAATTACATTGAATGATATTATTCCTAAATGTATATAGTATAGATTGATTATTTTCCCTCTATAAGCTGTAATATTCGAAGCATGAAATATTTTGATTTTTAATATTAAATTTGAATTATATGTTGTTTTGCTAAGAGGATGACACATGAAATTATATTCAATGAGATTATTACTAAATGTATATAGTATATATTTTTATTTCCAATATTAAATTTGAATTAAGTGTTGTTTTACTGAGAGGATGACACGTGGAATTACATTGAATGAGATTATTCCTAAATGTATATAGTATAGATTTAAACACTAATGTTAAATTCTTCCCAGTATCTTGGTGATCATATAAAATATTTTATCTTGAAAAAAGAAAAAGAACAAAATAAAACTCTTTTATTGATCATTATCTCAAAAAACAATATATGAATCCCGTCTAATATGATATATAAAAACTATTTGTCATGGTAAAACACTTTTCTACATGAAAAAACGTTTTAATTGAATGCGATATGTCATATAAATAATATACAATGAGAATAATATGAAGTGTTATTAAAATTTATTTTTCATTATTCTTTATTACTTTTAGTATAGACTAAGGTATATAAAAATTCTCTCATCGGTTTATGTTAATGTAATAATAATAAAAATGTTTAATCAATTAATTTGAATAGGTTAAGATAACTAATGCAACAAATTATTATAAAGAAAGGATTTGAATCTCAAATAATAAAATTTCAAGAATAACAAATTATTATAGTAGAGGATATTTCATAATGTGATTAATTTAATAATTTAATAATTATACAATTGAATTTTATTGGTAGCAAAAAAAATCATAAAAATAAAATAAGACTCGTGATGTCCCGTGTACATTTCTTTTTTCATTAAACATTTTTTATTAGATAAAAGTAAATAATAAATAATAGAATATAATTGATAAAAATAATATATTTGAATCTATTAATATTTATATTTCTAATTTTAAGGTTCAAATGTGTATATAATTATAATTAATATATTAAATGCCAAAGATAATTATAATTATTTAATCTCGTATTTAAACTTAAATATTATATAACTATTAAAATTATATTGACTTAAAGGTAGTCTGACTTTCAAATTTGTATTGATTTAAACCAATTTGTATTAATAGATATTAATAAATAGATATTAATAAATGATATTAACATGATATTTGTTTCCTTATTGATCGGAATTATGGATCACCACGATATGAATTGGAAACTTGTAATGATGACATTAAATTGATTTGAATTGGAATTATTTTGATGAAAAATTGGAATTTCGTTTCGATTTAAAGGTTAGTGCCTTAATTTCAAATTATTATTGACTTAAACCAATTTTTATCAACAAATATTAATTAATGATATTAACTTGCATATATTGTTTTCATATTGATTAAAAATTTGAATTAACTCTTTTTTAAAGTGAAAATTTATGCTGATGACATTAAATCGAATCTGATGCCATTAAATTCCACCAATACCCCAGCTTTCTGGAAAGGATTATCACATTGATTATTCTCTATTTTTTGCTTGCTTGATATCTTGATCAAAAATTGCTTGTACTTGCTCCATTCTTTCCTGAAGGTTATGGTTGAATACAATATAACAAATAGAACCTAATTGATTTTGTATAGTATTAATTTATTAATTAAGTGGCTAAATTGGATGATAATGCATATTAATGCTGTGGTTGTATGTATTGACCGTTCATGAAGGGTTGAGTGTATTAGTTAATACATTTAAGGTTAAGAGTGTAACAGCCGTGAGAATGATTTTTGAGGAACACTCTTATTATTATTAAGAATAGTTACGTACTCCCTTTGTGAAGATTTGGGCCGATGCTCTGAAAAGAAAAAAGAGAGAGAGAATTAGATGATTTAATTTTTAGAATCTTGCAGTGATAGTAAAAAAATGAAGCATAGATAGTCTTCGAAGAAATGTGATTCATTACCTGAGATGATAGATAATCGAATGAGCATGTAGCACGGATGACCTTCGATTTTGTATAAAAAAATGGCCTTTCAAGAATCTGAGAGGAGGAAAAAAAATTAGAGAATAAACATCGAGGGTGGAAATGAAGGACCTTTTTCTTTATTCTCTGGTTGGTGGCAGGTGGTGGCCTCGCGGGTCGTCGTGGTCTCCGGTAGAGAGAGATGCAGAGAGACACAATGGTCTTCGATGGAGTAGGGGGTAAAGGGTAGTGCTGAAGCAGAGAGACACAATAGTCTTCGATGGAGTAGGGGGTAAAGGTAGTGCTGAAGTGAAAAGCAAGAAAGAGAAGAAAAACAAAAAAAAAAAAGTTTAAAATATATAGAGAGTGAGAATGCATCTAAAATATTTTGAAACTAGGTAATAATTGTTCCACAAATTTTTGGGTAAGTTAATATTTGATTGATTAATTCATCAATACTGATTTTAATTGATTACATATTCAATTTTAATTATGTATTTTACTATTCAATAATTTATTAAATATATTTGAAATTATTGAATATAATCATTAATTTATTAAATATATTTTATTGGAAGGTTATGAAACATATTTGAATTTGAACTCATTCATATCAAATTGAATTATTGTGAAATCAATAATCATAAATTCGGATATTTTTCTGGCTGATTATATTTCGAAATTTTGTTTGGAAGGATATGAAACAAATTTGAATATGAACTCATTCGTATCAAATTAAATTATTGCTAAATCAATGATCATAATTACTGACATTTTTATGGCCGATTATAGTTTGAAAAATTTATTGAAAGGTTATTATTGTATTAATTATTTAGATTTTATAATTTATTACTTAAATGATATATTACAATAATTATTGTCAATAATTTCAGTGCAAATTATATCAATTATCAATAAATTGATCGTACTATAAATCTGATCAAATTATGATCATTACTATAATTACTTCAAATCAACCACAACGCGGTACGTAAAAAGAAAAAAAGGAGGGAATGATTATGATGTTGCCACGTGTGATGAGTGAAGGCTCCAGAAATTGACATGTGAATGTTTCCACTTTGAATTTATTCACAAATATATTATATATAGATAGATATAGATACCTGTGTGCCAGACAATGAATATATATCATAATTCATGCACCTTGATTTATGAAATCATCTCCACTTTAGAAGCTTCAAATCCAATAATTTTTAGCACAAAAAATAAATCCAATGATTTTAACCCCCAACAATATATGCTAACAAACAAACCAAACGCAAACAATAGATAACTTGTGCTCTTTCCTTACAACTTATATGTAAGTTAAAATATGAAAGAAATTGAAGGGGAAGCAAAGCATATGATACAAAGAAGATGAATGTCTCCCCGTTTCGGGCATCATGAAATTTTTTGGAACAAGTGGCAGGTATAGGGAAAACAGGAAACAAGAAGCAATAGATAGACCTGAAACGAAAATCTTTGAAGTGCTCAAAAGTCAAAACAGACGGCACAGGTAAAAGGATATTAATTTAAAGAGAGTATTGATTACATTATATTCCTCTCAGCAATACCATTAGGTAACCCTTTACAATATCAGTAAGCAAATATATAAGCATCTTCAGACTGTGTATGCTTGCTGAATTGTGTCGATGTCAAGCCCCTTCAATCTCACAACTGATTCTACATGGCCTTTTAGTGTATGAAGTTCTCTCAACCTGCAACCAATTATTAGGAAATAAATATTAACATAACTTTGGTTTATAGAAACCAACTCAAGTTAAATGTTAATTATGTCACCCTCATGAAACACACAAGGAGAATTAGTAGTGATAGTAATAGTAACAGTAATAGTAATAGTAACTACATGGCAATGCAAACCACGTAGAAAAAAAAGTTCGGTACTAAACATTTTGTTTTGTAGCTTATATCCTACTTGATGGAATCTATAAAATTCCAAACTTGAACATTTTGAAATATTATTATGCACTTTGTATGTTTGCATGTAGGCCCTTATGGTTACAAGTGGAATATTTTGATGTTTATCCCCAACTTAATTCCTTATCAAACGAAAACAAATAATTAAGCACATCTGTATACCTTGCAATTTCAGCTCTCCTTTTAGCTTCTTCAGCCATTTGATTGAGTTCATTGACATGTGTGCGCTCAGTGAACATCTTGGTGTCAGGTGGTTGCAATCCATGCAATGTTCTTTGTGCATGTGCCCATTGAAGTTCCCGTTGTTCCTTGCCAAAGTCCTTTTGCCTTGTGAATGCAATCTACATGACAACAATATCCATAAGCAGAGAGCGAAAATTAAAACCATCCTTGGTTTAATTAACTCAACAAAACAAACTCTACTTACCCTTTGCTCAATGACAAGGTCCCAAGCCCTTCCACTCAGAGCGTAGCGAATGAAAAACTTGATGAGATCAAGTGGGATGTAAAATATAATGTTATATAACCATATTACACCAGCCCATCCCCAACCTATTCCTTCAATAGCAGCGAAGCTCCAGTTTGCATATACTGCAATCAAAGTGGCAATCTGCACACAGACAAATCAATAACCAAACTTGATGCAATGGAAAATAATTGAAATAGAATAAATGGTTATGTGGTTTACCAGCTGAGCAACAATAAAAGCAGCCACCAGCAATAGACCAGGACGCTCAACATATGACCAACCTCGAGACCGAGTTACAAATATAAGAGCCTGACTAATAGTGCTCACTTGAAGATAGATTGCAGAAGCAAGCTTTCGGAAATCGTCATGGGCAGCTTTTTCAAGAGTCGAGACCCCAAACACTCGCTGGAAACACAGCAGGCAAGATATCAATGGCTATCCAAAACAATCAAAAGTTACATGCAGAATCCATGAAGGGCGTGAATTGACATTGATACACATAATTAATTAGGTAAACAATAGATCATAAAGTCAATGAGTCCTAGCATAGCTGCCATAAGGGATGAAGCATTGATTAATTAAGATGTCATAGGAAAGACATACAGGGAAGAAATCTGTCTTGTATGCTGCCCAAAAGAATATGACTGTCATCATTGCTAAGTAACTTCCGAGCACAACGCCAGTAGTAAATATCTCTGATAGCTTCCAGCTATCTGGCAGAGGTGATGGTTTTACCCGATCTTTTGAAATTGTCATAATAGTACCTACAATGTCAAAGAAACCATCACCCGTCAATAAAACTCAGGAGTCAGTGTTGCAAAGAAGCATGCTACAGGCGACAAACACAGGAAACAATGACAAAGAAAAGAAACAACAAACCATCATTTAGGATGGCGATAATCAGCACCATAAAAGGTGGAAAGTCAAACTTCCAAATGAGGGCCAGCAACATGAAACCAAGCTGTAAGCATGTCGAACATGTAGAATATAGTAAGAAAATTAGACCAATCTAATAATTATGTTATCAACAAAAAATATATTCCATACTTGCAAAATAATTACTTACCACAATACGAATTGTAATTGAGACTGCATAAATCTGCATTGAAGTAAACAAATTAGTCAATGATGGGACAATAAGCACTCATATTATCCACATGTAGATAGCCTGGATAAAACAAATATTTCCCAAAAATTAATTTATAATGAAGTATTAATGTATTAAAATGGCAGAAGGGAACAATGACAAAGGTGGTTCAGAAAAAAGAAAAAAAAATGTTGAGAAATTAAATAGCAGTTCATTTGCTCACTGTATAATTCTTCATTCTCTGGAAGATAGCTCGACTTGTCAAAACAGCACTTATAATTACACTAAGGCCAGGTTCTGTTAAAACAATATCAGATGCACTACGAGCTGCATCAGTAGCATCAGCAACAGCTATACCAATGTCTGCCTTCTTGAGTGCAGGTGCATCATTCACTCCATCACCAGTCATTCCACAGATATGTTTCCTAGCTTGCAAGCGTTTCACAATCTCATACTTGTGCTCTGGCCAAACATATAAACCAACTAACATGAGCAAAGAAACATATAATACTCAATTAAAAGAACTAATAATTAATCTACCATCCAATACAAGTCAAACAATGAGCAAAACAAGAAATCACAACAACAACATAGAAGCATACCAGGAAATACACCAGCAAATCCATCAGCTTTTTCTATTAGTTCATCAATGGGTAAGGCAGCAATGGATTCATCCTTATCATGCCCAAGTAAAGCAGATGAAGGATACATATTGGTGCCCATTCCCAAACGACGGCCTGTTTCCTTTCCTATAGCTAGTTGATCCCCTAGTACGAGAAAGGGAGATATAAATAAAAATGAGGAGAATATGAGGGTAATAATGCCAAACATAAGTTATATTGTTGGCTATGATGAAAAACAGATTCTTTGCTCTAAGTGCACAAGATAAGTTGTTGTCCTTCAGTCACCAATGTAAAGCAAATTCTTTCATCTAACATACCTGTAATCATTTTGACATTTACTCCGAGGTTTAGAGCCCTCCTTATTGTTTCTGCACTATCATGCCTAGGTGGGTCAAAGAGAGGCAGAAGGCCAATAAACTGCCAAGGGCCTCCAGCACTCTCTTTCCTTCCATCTGGAACTTCCTGTATAAAATGGAGAAACCTACCTAACCATTTCTAGCTTAAAACATAGGTTAATCACCAAATGATCAGGCAATAAATAAATTACCTGGTATGCTACAGCAAGAGATCGTAAACCACGCTCTGCAAACTTATCTATCACTGCATGAACTCTGCGTTCAATGTCCGTCTTATTGTGCGCAAGATTTAGGATCTAATAATCATGGTAAAAATCACAATGAGAATATGTGAGACCAAAGATTAACATAACATTATGTAAGTGATTTTACTAAATTACCTGCTCTGGTGCACCTTTGCTTACTCTATGCATTTTACCATCATTATCAATATAAGTCAATGCTGTCCGCTTATCAGTAGGATTGAAAGGAAGAAAATGTACTTCTCGTATACCAGCACGTGCCTTTGTAGCAGAAAGTTAGAAAAGGAAAAAAAAAAAAACCGTATCAACTTGATTTTAGACAAACTTAAGTGGATATGCATATTATAGTTGCAGGTTTGCAGCTAATAAATACTTCATAAGAAGAATGCCAGTGAATAATAGATCAATTACTAACCTCCTTTGGATCAGCCAGCATCCCAACTATGGCAGTATCTATTGCATCCTGATTTTCAAGCCTTGAAGCTCTAGCTGCCATCAAAACAACAGTATCTGGATCCACACCTTTTGCAAAAACCTTATCGGTCAAAATGAAAATATTTAGAACAAGCGCATACGTATTAGACAGAGATAACCAGAAAATAACATCATTTATCATCCAACCTCAACAAGATTTTTGTCAACACTAAGCTTATTTAATGTTAGAGTCCCCGTCTTATCACTGCAAAGCACATCCATGCCTGCCATCTCTTCAATAGCTGTCATCCTCTTTGTGATAGCCCCCTGCAGCCATTATAACCATTAGTTCTTACTTGCAGATGTCCACCCAACATGCTCAACTGAAAGATCCTAACCAACCTGCTGAGCTAGCCTATGCGAACCAATAGCCATGGTCACCGAGAGAACTGTAGGCATGGCAATGGGAATTCCTCCAATAAGAAGTACAAGCAGGTTATCAATTCCAGGACGATATTTTCTATCTTGGATGGGATACATAACAATAATCTCAATAATCATCCCTACAGCAATTGAACATATGCAGAAGTTCCCAATTGCAGTCAAGACCTAAAAGACAAAAGAAAATAGAACAAATCAAATCTGAATTATGAATATAAATTTAGACATGGAAAAAAAACTGCCCTCCCTCATGTTACCTTTTGAAAGTGGCCCACTTGATTCGTAGTATCCACGAGGTGAGCAGCTTTCCCAAAGAAGGTGTGAACACCAGTAGCAATGACTACAGCTTCAATCTCTCCTTGTTTGCAGGTAGAACCAGAGTACACACCATCACCAGGGCCCTTTGTTACCGGCAGGGACTCGCCTGTAAGTGCAGACTGAAAAGCACAAAGCACGTAAAGGAAAAGGAGGGAAAGCATGTAATTGAACAACTAGGCATGTAATGTGTTAAAAATTTAGAATTAAAATAGCAGAAAGAAATTCTATGGTAGATAAAACAAAACAAAACAAAAATATCACATAAGATAACCCACCTGATCAATTTTCAAAGGATCCCCTTCAAGAAGACGAGCATCTGCTGGTACAATATCTCCAAGTTTGATGCTGATTACGTCACCGGGGACCAGGACCGCAGCATCTAGCTCATTCCACCTACCATCTCGAAGAGCCTTTACAAACACAATGGAACTATTAAGTAAAAAGAAAAAAAGATTCCTTTTCAGATGCAAAGATTTTACTTTAGTGCACCAATCAATACCAACATGGTATGTAGTCACCATGCACACAGTAGTAGTGACTAGTGAGATAAAAAAAAGACACCAAAATACCTTTGCTTTTGGAGCGAGACGGGCCATGAGAGCAGCTGCAGCATTACCAGCATTGTTCTCCTCGATGAAACTGATAGTTGAATTGATAAAAAGCAAGGTGATGATACCCACAAAGTCTTGCCAATCAGGAGGCTTCCCCTGCATACAAATTTAAGGAGCAAATCCAAATAATCAATAACAAATACACACCTCCACTACCAATAAGAACTCACAAGAGTTGAGTGTATACTGTATACTATTACTCACCCCTCCATTTGCAAGTGCAATTGCCATTATAGCAGCTGCCTCCATGACCCATGAAAGAGGATTCCACATAAATCCCAAGAACTTCAAAAATTTGCTCTCCTGAACAACACCCAGAAGATAATTTACCATAAAGTTTCATTTTTTTAAAGTGGGACCTAACGAATGAGAGAAAAATAGTACCTTTTTCTCCTCGAGTTTGTTGTGGCCAAAAATGGTCAATCTCTCCTCAGCAGCATCACTGGTGAGACCTTCTCTGCTACATCTCAGATTCTCAAAAACCTCCTCGATGGGTATGTTTTCCTGCATTCACAAAGTTTAAAAAAAAAAAAAAAATACAGCATACCCATCAATGAAACAAAAGAGACCAAGCAAGAGAAAACAAGGAACAGATTCAGTTAAAGTGAACGCTTCAGATCTATGTTTACCAAATCCACAGTTTCCTTCAGCACAGCCTCCAAAACTTGGGACTTGTCCCCCATCTTCTTCTTCTTCTCTGTCTACAAGTTCCAGCTCCTCTCTATATCTCTCTATGTGTGTGTCTCTAACAAGACACCAACTTTCTCTCACTACAAAACCATTCAGAAAAGAGGAGTGAGGGTGAGTGAAGTGCACTAACCGTGAGAGGTGGCAGAACAGGAGTAGGAGTAGACACAAGTAATAAAATAGAAAGAAAAGTACAGAAAGTAGAGACAAAGGATGTGTGGTTATGAGTAGGATGAGTAGTAGGAGAACCTAATTGTGACCCCAAAAGTTTGGGTCCGGATATGCACCAAACAACAACCACTCTCCACAACCCAGAGAAAAAGAAAACACACAGATAGAGTGAGAAATCAAACCCCTTTGCCTCTATCTAGTAAATGCAATTGCAAGCTGAGGAACCATGTTAGAATGGTGGTAGATCCATACATACATACATAGAGTCACTCAGTATCAGTAACAGTCACTGCTTTAATTAACTTTGCTTCACCTTTTCTTTTTGTTGTCTTTTCTTTGTTTCTCTTTCTATTCCCTTTTTTATCTATTGATTAATAATGTTAGGGGATGAGGACAGTAATGCAAAAGCAGTACAAACAAATAAAAGATAAAATATTGTGTGTATTACAATTTCAAATATTATAAAGGATTAAATATGTTTTTATCCTGTAAAATTAATAAGATTTAATTTTGATTCCTGTAAAAAAAATAATCACTTTTAATCCTTATATTTAATAAAAGTGATGTGTTTTTAGTCCCTCATTAAGGATTAAAAACATTAAAAAATTTATTTTTAGGAACTACAAATGAATCAAATTTTTATAAGGACCAAAATCAAATTTTAATAATTTTACAGTTTTGTAGTCTTTTTTCCTTTTTTTGATATAATTATAGGATAAATTAAATTGAATTAACTTTTTTACTTACTAGGGAAAGAAATGTATTAGAAAGACATGTATTTTACCTAATAAAACTATTGACTAATAAATGAATACTTTTAAGAATTAATTATTTACCTAAAAATTTAAAAGTCCAATATTTATCGTTTATATTTATTTATATCCTTGACTAATAGAAACATAATTAGTTTAATACGAATTTTAATTTATAATTATTAAATAAAAATTAAAATACAAATAATTAAGTAAACACTAAATAGCGATAATTAAATATTTAAATTATTAAAACATAAAATTAAATTATTAAATATTAATTATTTATATCATGAACATTTTATATTTCAATACATCAATTTTTTTTTGATCAATTCAATACATCAATATTTGTTTTTTACTCAATTATCTTTAAATATATATTATTATAATTTTATTTATTGTTTTCTAGTATTATAGTTTTATTATAAGTATCTTGATATTTATTAAAAAATTTATAATTTTAATAAAAAATAAGATGTAATAGATGGTAAATATACTTTTTAAAAATTATACTTTTTGTTTTTTAAACTAAGTTTCAAAATTAGTTTAAAACCAAACACAAACTTAGTTTAAAAATTACACTTTTTGTTTTTTAAACCAAGTTTGTGTTTGGTTTCACGTTAGAAATCTCAATAATTGATTTTGTCATCTGTCAAACGTGATTTTAGTAAAAATGATGTGTTTGATTACTGTAAGGTAAAATTGATTTTGCATTCAGAAGCAATTCTAACTAGGAGCTACAAAAGGTAGTTTTTTGAGTTGAGCTGAAAAATTTATAGTAAGTTTTACATCAAACCTGCTTTCAAAATAAAAACATTCAAACATAAATCACTTCACTTTAAACTCAATTCCAACCAAATCAATTTTACAAAATTAATTACATTCAAAATCACTTTTATCAAACGCTCGTCCAAACACACACCAAGTAAAAATATATTCATTATTCGATTTAATTAGAATATACACTTTGTATAAAATAATTTGACATGAACAATCAATCATATATTGATACATTATTACAAATATTTGATTTTCATATTGATTATCTTAAAAATTATTAAAAAATATAATTAAAAAAAACTCAAACCACTAAATTTCTTTTATATATTCCATCGTTCTTACCTTTAGAACTTAAAAAAGTGTGTTTGATGCGGTAAAAAAAAAAAGAGCTTGATTACTAGGCTCAGTTTGACATGTCTAGTAAGTTAGTTTATAGGTTATTTGACTGACATGTAAGCTTGTTTGACTGAAGTAGAAGTGTTTGGTAAGCAAGCTGATCTCATTAGCTTATAACGTTTCTTCATAAGCTAATTTATTTAGCTTATGAATAGTAGCTTATAGCTTATTGTTTTTTCTCTCGTTTTTACCCACATTCATTTAATGAAATTTCCACTTTATCATGTCTATCATAAATATGTCATTTTATATTTATAAGCTAGTTCAATCGTTAATTTTACCAAACACTTCAAATATCAATCAACTAGCTTTCCAGCTATAAGCTATTAGCTATAAGTTATCAACTAAAAATTAGCTTATCAGCTATCAATCAATTTATAAGCTATTTTTACCAAAGCCTATATATGTCCAAGAGCTAATAAACCTAGGAAGAATTGAAGAGGGGATATGCAATTTAATTATTTTGGGTTTTCAAAACGAAGCACATTTTTTCCAGGGAATCAAAAAAATCATCCACAAGCTACATAAATAATTCGAAATTAAGAAAGGATCTTGGTAAGGGCACTAATTAAGAAGAAAACATAAGAGTACATAGAAAGATTAAGGCTCGTGCTAATGAGGGGTATTTATTAAGGAATCAAGAAAAGTAAATTTTTATTAAAAGATAAAGATTTCTCCTTTTAAATATTAAATATATTAATTCTCTGTATAAATTTGTTTTTTTTAATTCCTTAACAGTCGTTAGCATTTTCCAAAGATTAAATATACAACTTTGAGACTAATATTCTTTAAAAAAAAAACTTTGAGACCAATAAATTCACTGCTTTCCCATTAAAACTTAATCAGTGTCCTTAAGATAAGGGTACGAGTTAACATTCATCATTAATGATTTCAAATAGTATAGGATGTTCGCAATATTGCTATAAAATCTTGCTAACAGTGATAATTAAAATCGGAAGACCATTATTGTGCGAAAACTTTTATATAGAAGAGAAGAAGAACAAAGTAAATAAATTCTTATGTGCTTAACTGCTTATTTTGTTTATGATATTAAAATATAATTAAAGTATGTAACCAAAAAATGTATAATTAAAGTAAAAATAGTAACAATTCTTGAAAGCTAAAGTGATAACTGTTTAATAAAACACAAGAAGAAAAATTTCTTAGCTCTAATAATACCTAAGAGTTTCTCTAACAAAAACGATGCTACCCTTTTTTCTCCCCTCGTATTGTGACTTGAGCGACTTCGAAAATATTTCAAATCTTTCCAACTTTCTAAATTTTGATGTAGCCTTTCAAACTCAGTTTTTAAAAGTTATTATGTAATATATTTCTTAGAATAAGCGTGGAAAAGATATTGCAACTGTTAATGAGAATGCTGAGATAGTGAGACAAAAAATAGTTTTCACGATTACTAATTTTGCGTCTTAAGAGTTCGGTTAAGAAAGACAGTGAGGATATATGCTTTATTAATCCCTGTATGTTTCCTACACTGAATTGACTGAACTCAGTCTCAAACTCTGCAGCATCACATGCGAAGCAGTAACCCAAAAAGTTTGGTGCAACAACCCACTTTATTTTTTCAAAGAAAAATATTTTAGCATTCTAATACACAATATATATAATATTAATAGAGAGAGATTAATTGTTATGCACGGCGGATATAAATTTTCTTACACCGTCAACCAGTTACAAATCATAACATGAATAACTTTTAAGATAATTAAAATATGATTTAACTATTTCTAACAATATAATATAATTATTTATAATTGATTGACTGCATAAAAAATATATACAATGATAATGTATATAGTTAAATCCATTCTAAATATTTATTTTAAGCAGATCAGGCAAAGGCCCAAGCCACCAAAGTTAGGGCTTTAAACTTAAAAAGAATTAGTTATTTTGGTAAACATCTATTAACTAAAAAATAGTTCATTAATATTACTAACTCAATTTTTTTTCTTCTAAAAAATGCCTCTCTGTCTCTGTCTTATCTCTCATTTGGTTTCTCGTTGTTGCCGTTTTGTCTCCCTCATAATCTTTCTTTGTCTCTCTCTATATGCCTTCTTCGTGGCTCAATGACCGTACGTCCGCCGACATCCCCACGAGCCACAACCTCGCGACGGCCTTTCTATGACCGACTAACCATGCGTCTCCTCTATGTCGTATGCCAACGTGCCGACACTTTCTCTGTGTGAGTTGAGTTCTCAGTGAACAAAATGCGTAAATTTTGCTTTATCAACTTAAAAAAAAACCCGCCTCAGAGTTTATTTTAGACTTCGATAGATATTAGGCCGACCCTATTTTAAATATTCAAATAATAAAATTTTTTATTTGATTAATAACAGCCTGATGTCACATACATACTTTACGCATTCTGTATAAATATATTTTTTAATGATTTAATAAACTTTTGAAATTTCCTCTTTATAATTTTAAATTTATTAAAGCAGTCTGTCTATAATTTTTATTTCCTTCTAATTTCATTCTTGTAATTTTTTTTGGACTCTAGGGTATCATCCGCATGTAACTATGAATATCAATCCCTCGAATCGGATAAGATCACAAAAAAGACAAAACTCTTTCTTAAATTCAAACTCAAGGCCACTGGTTAAATTGGATGAGGCCCGTGCTATCTCATTTTTTTTTTTAAATGTGTTTTGTCCTCTCTTTTGCACTCAAAACCACTACTTGTTGTAGTATATAGTATAATACTATATAGTATACAATATATTTTATGAGGGTTGGGCTAAGGTGTACCATCCATGTTTTACACCACCCACTACACTATCCATATGTGGCAAATTTTGGACCAATCAAATTGCCACATGTGTTTGGTCAAAATTTCAAACTTTCTAATTGTATTCCTACTGTAGTCAAATATATGAATACAATATATTATAGTATATATATGTACTCTTTGTATTCGCAAATTTAACCCATATTAAAATAATATTTTTTGATTAAAAAAAACTGATTATATTACAAAATAATATTTTAATATAAATTAAAATAATGTTCTTTGTTAATAATATTTTGTAATATAATCAGTTTTTTAATCAAAAAATATTATTTTAATTTGAGTTAAATTTATAAATACAAAAAACACATATATTATACTACAATATATTGTATTTATATAGTTTGACTACAATATAATACAACTAGAAAGTTTGAAATTTTGACCAACTTATATGACAATTTGATTGATCCAAAATTTAACACATAAATAATATAGTGAATGATATAAAATATTGATGGTGCACCATAGCCCATCCAGTGTTATGGCTATTGACAAAGTTCAAGATGAGAAATCATTCACGTCTTGTTGAATGGTTGAAGAGTCGTTAGCTTTTGTAGTCTCGTAGATCACCAACACATCAACAACCATTGGTTTTTGGTTTTACGTCTCTGATAGTCTAATTTGACAACAATTTTTTTTAACGACACTAATTATGGTTTAGGTACAGCATAGTTTTTTTTTTTTTTTTTATAATAAAAGCAGTAAGAAAGCGAGCCACACGGCCACACCAAAGTT
Organism: Sophora flavescens; assembly: GCA_030762895.1. Taxonomy (NCBI): domain Eukaryota; kingdom Viridiplantae; phylum Streptophyta; class Magnoliopsida; order Fabales; family Fabaceae; genus Sophora; species Sophora flavescens. The sequence continues at coordinate 38,875,802 of CM061068.1, forward strand.
CTGTAAGTGAGTAGATATTTCTGGCTTAAATTGTCATTTCACAGTTGAGAAAGTAATCCCTTTTTTTTTTTTTTAGAATTAAAGGATACTAGGGATATCAAACCTATATACAGCATAAAACTGATACCAAAAACAGCTTTGGTGTTAGTTTGTATACCCAAAAATCATTACCTAAAAATTAACCACCTACTTTGTGCAACCAATAAACCATCAAGTATAAAATGTATCTATGCCAATATTATTAGTCCCAAAAAACCTGCACCCCATTGACTAGAAGCACTCCAAGATTGAATCAGACAGCTTGAGAAAGGCACATGAACGCTGAGAACTCCAGGAGGAAAGCATGATACTACAATCACCAAAAGCATGCGTAACCTTGAATACCATAGCAGACCAAGCCAAAGCAGTATAATAGTCAAACCATAGAGATAACATACTCCCTCAACCATACAGCTGAAGGACTGATGCACCAATCAGTATAATCATAACCTAACTCTCCACAGCTTGTAGAAAACCATGACCAAGATCTGTGTCTAATCAGGTCTAGTAGTCAGAAAATCAACCTTTTCAGTTTTAAATATGACCTTGATCCTTAGTAGCCAAATAGTCCAAACAGTAGTATACCATAATAAGTTCTTAAATTTCTTTACCTTTTTGCCTCTTAAAAGCCCACGGTGAAGGAGATAATGATAGTATTATCAGGCTGAAGAACAATTGGGAAACCCAGCCACCTGTAAACAAAATACCAAACTTCAGTTGCAAATGGGCAATGAAGGAAAAGGTGAACTGCTGATTCCACTCCGCTACCATAAAGAACACAGTATCCATTATGATTTCCTGGTAAAGCATTCCTATACAAAAGATTTGAACAAGTAGGCAGGCGATCTAGCAATAGTTTCCAAGAGAACGAGATAACCTTACTTGGAGCACAACAATGCCAAAAAATTTGAAATACATTGTCCTCCAAGTCAGGAGAAGGGAACAAATGGGAGACCGACAACAAGAAGTTGTAAGTCTCCCTAACCGTAAATTCCTTACTAGCACCATGCATTCACACCCACCTATCTTCCAAATCCCTAAAAATATAAGCTCCTTTCATGGTATCCATAAAAGCCTGTACATCTCCTCCTCCCACTCAAAAAAAGGTCTTCTCCAACTCCAATTCCACCTCCACTCCTCACCATCCCACCACCTCATATCTGAGATTAGACTATTCATCTGAGATTAGACTATTCTTCTCATTGGACAATAAATATAGTCTTGGGAAGGCTTCTTTCAAACTCGAACCCCCAAACCACACATGCTCCCAGAACTGTTTTCTCCCCATTTCCAACCTTCCTACACAAACCTTTAGAGAACCAATTCAATTGGACCGCCTTATCATTATTAATTGCACATAGATCTCTCCACCAATTTGAAGAATTCCTAGCATTCCGGTTGATCCTTCCCAGAAACTTAATGTCACCATATCTACTTTGAAGAATCGAGTACCAAATCGCCTCCTTATCAAGCAAAAAACTCCACCTCCATTTTCCAAGCAAGCTAAGGTTAAAGATATCCAAGTGCTTAACCCCCAATCCACCTTGCACTTTTGGCATGCACACCTTAATCCAGCTCACCCAACATATTCCTCTCCTAGCACCCCCCAAAGAAAGGATCGCTAAATCTCAATTAGTTTTTTGAGAACTTTCTTTGGGACTCTAAAGAAGGATAAATAGTACAAAGGAATGCTCGAAATTACTGACTTTAATAGCACGGCCCTCCCACTGAAATATAACCTTTTAGCCTTCCACCTAGATAATCTCTTTGTCATCACCTCAATAACCGGATTCCAAGTTGTCCCTCTGCGTGGATTGGCTCCTACCGGCAAGCCCAAGTATAAGAAGGATATTTTATCCTTCTTACAACATAGGAAAGTAGAACCAGCTGAGAGAAAATCTTCCCCGGCATTTACCCCATAGAGACAACTCTTAAAAAATTAACTTTAAGCCTAGACACCATTTCAAAACACTCGAGAACCGCTTTTAACGCCCACGGGTTTTCAACTATAGCCCTGCCAACTAGCAGTGTGTCATCTGCATATTGTAGATGTGATATCACACAAGAAGAGCCAACCTTAAAACCTGAGTATTTGATGCCCATCTCAACCACACGACTCATCAAGCAACCCAGACCCTGAACTACAATAAGAAACAAAAACGGAGCCAGCGGATCACCTTGTCTAAGCCCTTTCTGCATAACCACTTCCTTAGTCGGGCTACCATTAACTAATACCGATACCCTACCTGAAAAGACACAAGCTTCCATCCACAACATCCGCTTATCACAAAAACTCATTCTTCTCATCAGATATCCTAGGAAACCCCAGCCCACAGAGTCATAAGCTTTTTCAAAATCCGCCTTCAAAATTATACAACTTGCTGATCTATTATTTTTAGCCAAGTCCACCACCTCATTGATGGTCAAGACACCATCTAGGATTTGTTTATTCGCTACAAAAGTCGACTGAGATAACGAGATCAAAGAACCAATGATAGACTTTATCCTTGCAGCTAGTAACTTTGAAATAAGTTTATGTATACATCCATAGAGAGAGATAGGCCTGAAATCACCCATTTTCTGTGGATTATCCCACTTAGGTACCAATGCAATAAAAGAGGAACAAATCCCAGTTGGCAATCTAGAGTTAGAAAAGAATTCCTCCACTAAAAGGTACACCTCATTGCTTATGGAGGACCAGAACTTCTTCAAAAAAGTGAAATTATAACCATCAGGTCCTGGACTCTTATCCCCGTCACAAGACCACACCACCTCCTTAATCTCCTCCTTAGAGAAAGGTACACAAAGGCCCACGTTTTGTTCCAGAGAAAGAGATTTTAAAACCAGACCATTCAATTTCGACCTTTCTCTATCCTGCACAGAGTACAATGACTGAAAGTGAGACACTGCTACCTCTTTGACTTCTCCCACCCCATCAAACCACCTGCCCTCCTAGAATAAAGCTACGATATTATTCTTTCTCCTTCTAAAGTTGATATAAGAATGGAAGAACGAGGAATCTGAGTCCCCCTCCTTAAGCCACCTTATTCTTGATTTCTGGTACATAAGGTTATCCCTCTGCTTTTGGTAACACCACAACTTCTCATTAATTTCCTTTCTAGCTTTGGTTTCTTCAATTGATAGGTTCCTTTCACTTGCCAATGCATCATAAACATTTAAGTCGGCAACTAGACCACTTATCTTGGCGTTTAGATTAGGGGTGTAAGTAGGCCAGGCCGCCCGACAGGGGCCTATGGCCTGGCCTGTTTATGGCCTGGCCTGGCCTATTTAATAAAAAGGCCGGGTAAAGGCTTTTTCAAAAGCCTTTTTAGATAAATAGGACAGCTGAGCTTGAGAAAAAAGCTCACGGCTCGATAAGTAGGCTACTGATTAACATTACTTTTAAATAAATATTAAATATATATAATATAATATATAATATATAATAATTGCCCTATTTGCTTCTACTATTTAACACTGGGCTTGTGGCCTTATTAAGCGCCTTCACAAGAAATAGGCATTTAAAAAAAGGCCAGCGAGGCCAAAGGCTTTTAAAAAGGAGGGCAGGCCTTAAAAAAGCGTATATCGGATAATAAGTGAGGGCAGCTGATGATATTTTTGAAACAGGCCAGGCCTATTTAGCTAAAGTCTGGCCTGGCCTGGCCTGGCCTACTTCAACCCCTAGTCTAGATTACCATAGACCTCCACATTCCATACCTCATTTATACCAAAAATTAATTTAAGTGCGCTGTACATTCTGTCATGAGTTGTAAGGTTGCTGAAACTTGAATGAGCTCACCACTGTCATTGGAGAGGTGTTGAGTAGCTGCAAGGAGGATTCCAACGTTCAAGTAAGTGAGAATATAAGATGAATATAACGACTAAGATTTTTTTTTCTACCCTTATATTATTATAGCTATTTATATGAAAGCGAGCCTTGAGAGACAAAAAAGGAATCAAGAGCAATTTGATCATCACATATTAACATATGTCTCGAGAAAGCTTCCCAACACCTTAAAGTGTGGACATTCACATTTGCATGTTCACTATGTTGGGACTTTTTTTTTAATTGGGGGAGCAAGTCAATTCTATGAGGGACGTTTGGATTATCATGTAATTGGTATGAAATATTTACTGTCGTAGATAATAACTAATTTTTGTTGGGAGACTTAGATGACATTTAAGGATTCTTTCTTCTAATCAGTTTTTCTCCATAAACATGAGTCATGGACCGAATTCTTAACTACTTGCTTAAAAGAGCGAACCCATTAATTACCATTTTACCACTCAGACCAACCATTCGCCGGTAGCTCTAAGCTTGATTTGAATCATTACCCCCATGTCGATACTTCTTCTTTCTTTCTTTTTTTGTTGATAAGAACGTGTCAATACTTTTGATGACTTGATTAAGAAAAATGTATCCTTTAATTTAATCTTTTAAAATTAGAAATAACAGGCTAATATATAAAAGTCTGAAATGTTATTTAAAATAGCTATTCAAGAAAAATTTAGAAAAAAACTAACTCCTATTAAGTATTATTTTAATTGATATTTATAATTCTTAAAAATAAGTTGAGGTTTTTTTTAATGAGTTTAATTTTCATACATCGCCAGTATTAAACTTTTTACATTGTCAATTAATCATAATTCATCATGTGTCTAACTTTTAAGATAATTATGATAAGAGTCAAATATTTTTAATAATGTGATAATTTATGATTAGTTGACAGTATAAAGAATCTTTGATAGTAGTGTTCATCAATTAAATTATTTTTAAAAAGAAGCAAATAAGTACTTACAAAGATAACTTTTAAAAAAATTGGGGGGCAAGCACAACGAAGTACCATTTTTGTTTATCTCATTTTTTTCGTTTATATACATTTTATATAATGTGATTTTTTTTAAAAAAAAATTACAGAAAATAATTGTTCGGAATACAATATTGTAAGTGTTTCTTAAATGTTGTCCATCCGTTAGCAATATGATAGAGATAACTCAAAAACCGAAAGGATCTTATTTTTGTTTGATGTCCAATTCTCCATATATTCTTAGCAAGAACAAGTGGTGCAAGAATTGCATGCGGATGCATTTGAATGAATAGAGACAGAGTAGGAAACAGTGAAACAAAGAAGGGTCCCTCCCAGTCGCAGAGACACATGTGAGATGCTTAAGGAGTCAATGGAAACTAACTGCGGCATTAAAGGCGCGTCCACAAAAACCAGAAAGTGGCCCGCCAGCCAGCCCAGCTTACCCTACAGACACAGTCAATCACTTCATCACATCACATGATATGTGTCAGCCCAGCCAGCCCTCTCAACAAGGTACATTCCGTACGTGCCGTAACACATTTTAGGTACCCTCTCTTTTATGGGCAAAATTATTCATTATTATTTTTTCAAAATGATACTGTCACGGTAGATACAAAGATCTCAATTAGGTTCTCTACTAATTATTTTCAGCATATCATAATTTTATTAAAATATGAAAGAAAAAAATACAAAGAAATACGAGGAGACACAAACCAGACTCATGGAAAAAGCCATTTGAATCACTAATGAATATAGGAATTACGTCTACCAATGAAAACCCTCAACAAAAGTGTCATGAGAGACAAGCTTGTCAGCAAGTTGCCCTCATTTCTTATCCTCCAAGGAACCAAGCTTTCATTAGTGGATATGAGAAGTTGAGAGTCATACTCCGGCCATAAGTTGAGCCAACCCTTTTTGTAGGATATTTCAATTGCAAAAATAGCCCCAAATAACTCTATCTGAAAAGCATTATTAGAGATAACCTCATACCCTAATTAACCGCAAAGCAATCAAGAGTCACAACACTATACTTCCTGAAAATATCACCACAAGCAATTGGACCAAGAATATCTTTTATAGCACCATCATCAGTATTACATTTAACCTAATTACAAACAGGAGGGCGCCAATTAACTTGCTTATTAAAAGGGACACGACTAGGATGGCCTGTGATCCTGAGATATTATAAATTAATTATTTTTCAATTCCATGATATTTGTACTATAATTTGGAATTTTAATTCTAACGTGTACCCCATACAAAATAGTTGGAATTAGGAGATCTGATTCCAATTCCAAAATTCAATTTTAAGTACAATTCCATACATCAAACTATACCTTAATACATTTTTTTTAAAGCAAACTATATATTCATGCTATTACTTCATTTGTTTAGTCAATTTAAATTTAGTTTTATACCGCGTTCATGAAACATGGTTCCTAACTTTCTTGCTTATTGATTCAAAAAAAAAAAAAAATCTTGCTTATAGAATCAGAACCAAGGTTTTTAAAACCGGATCGACCGGTCGGACCAGTTGGACCAGGATCCGATGTCTTGTCCGGTTCAGAATACCCATAAAACCATCCAAATCTGGAACTGGACTGTACCGGTCGAGGAGTAAAACCCGGCCACTGAGCTTGGATACCCGATCCAACCAAGGCAGGAAGGATAAAATATCGATATTATTAATCCTGATATTATCTTAAATAACATTATCCGGTTATAAGAGATAATATCCCTTAAGTTAAGGATAGGATATTGATATTACATTTAATAATCCTGATATTATCTCAAATAACCTTATACGGTTAAGAGATCAATTTAAGATATTATCTTAATCAATCCTGATATTATCTCACACAACCTTATCCAGTTAAAAGAGATAATATCCCTTAAATTAAGGAAATCACATCTCAAAGAAGATTTAAGAGATAAAAGGAAATATATCCAGGTCTCTTAAAGGGATGGGGATCCTATTATAAAAGGAGGAGAGCCCAAGAGGGAGACTCACTTTTCACTAACCCCGGTGACTCTCCGTTAAGCGTATTAGAGAAACTAGCTCGACCAAGAGACTATTGAAGAGTCCTTGCTCGCTGGTATTCATCAGATACAAGATTAAGGGATTGAGATCACCGTATGGCCAAAGGTTGAACCTAGAACTACGTCTGGCTTTGATTCCTATTAGGATATGTAGGACCGGAATACAACATTCTGTCAAGCCATAATCTAAAACAACCCCCATTGTTCACTCTTGGTTTGACGTTCTACGGCGAAATTCCGACAAGTCGGATCTCGGCAGGAACATTTGGCGCCCACCGTGGGGCCAGGTAAAACTTTGCCCCGACCACCGTTCAACCACCGCCAGTCACCATACGGGTTGGACCATACCCTCTAATCTCTCCAAATAGTTCATAAAGAGAAGCCGAGTGAAACTGCTCGAACCCCGGCGACCATCACGACGGTCTAGTCACCGGCAGTCGCGCTCCGTGCGCCCGCTCGGAGCACCGCGTAGCACCTGCCTCCCACTCCCTGCTGCTGTTCAAGTCAACTCAACAAACGCTCTTTCATCTTTGCCCACAGATCCGCTTCGAGCCAAGCCCGCCGCCGCCGTTGCTTACGAGACCAGATCGCGCTCCAGATCGGCGCAAGGAGGACCGCCATTGTTGTCTTGCACACAGCCATCACCATACGCCGCTAAGAGGGTCGGGTCGTCACTAGTGCAATAAGGGATTTTTACGTCAGTTAAAATTGATTTTATACGTCAGAATATTGTCTGACGTAAATACAGCTGACGTTAAAAGTTAATATTTTAACGTCAGTTGTGGTAAAGAACTGACGTTAAATATAAAACTATTAACGTCGGTTCTTTAACACAACTGACGTTAATTTTGTTAAAATTAACGTCAGTTGTTTAAACAACTGACGTTAAACATAAAACTATTAACGTCAGTTCTTTAACACAATGGACGTTAATTTTGTTAAAACTAACATCAGTTGTGGTAAAGAACTGATGTTAAATGTTTTAATTTTAACGTCAATTTCTTATTGAAACTGACGTTAATAGTGTACTGTATATTTTATAAAATATTATTAACGTCAGTTGTTTGATACAACTGACGTTAATATATATATATATATATATATATATATATATATATATATATATATTTTAAATTCAGTTTTAAAATATCACCCCCCTCGGCTATCCCCGCATTCAGTAAATATCCCAGTAACACAGAATATCACACACATTACAGAAGCAAACACTACCCATAAATTTCAATATTAACAAAAAGAAAAGAAATATACAAAGGAACAATGGGGGGACTTAAAACCAAAACCCATGTATAGGAAAAACATAACTATCTACAAGTATATATATATATATATATATATATAAATTTTAGTCTCTAATGTCTAAAAACAAAACTACCAATCTAAGGATATATATACATGTTATTAATTAGTTTCTAAAGCCTAACAAAAAAACTATTCATCTAAGTATTGCGGAGGTATCTTTTCAATTCCTTTTTCAGCCGCATACTTGAAGAAGAATTCAGCGAAGCGCATCCTCAAGTCTTTAAACTCATCTTCTTGATGAGGCGGTTGGTCGTTAAATGCCTACACACGTTCAAATAATAACAATAACATTAACACAAGTCATCTTCAAAACTATAATATATAATTTAACAAGTTGTTTAAATATTACCTTATTCCATCCATCCGTAATAGATGCGGAGACTATGTTCATCATATAAAACATCACATAATAGCCGCACGACTACCCGTCAATTTGAAATCGAGACTACAAACAAAATTAATTTCAATGTCAGTTGAATATACATATAAATTAGTAATTATAATATTAATTATTTGATAAATAAACTACCAAACCTTGAGGAAGGTCCATTCAGGATTTGCTTTAGCCTTAGAAGCCCTACTTCTCCCGTTGGCGCAACTTATGCTACTCGCCTTCAGTGCGCTATCATAAACAAATAATCATGTCAATTAACAAATTCATATATCATGTGTGTAATAAACTAAAAACAACTGATATTAAAACTTAAATTAAATTTAAGATTAGTTACTTACTTATTTACAGCTTCCACCACCTCCTGTGGCGGCCTTTGGTGGAGAGAGCATAAGAATATGACAGTATGCCTAGACGGGTGAAGTACGAACAACTGTCAATGGTTTTTCATATAGTAGGGAGCCAGATATAATTCTTTCCGATTGTCTCCCAACAAGTTCCCTGTGTATTTACTAAATACATCGCCAGCAAAGAATTGGGGCAGAAGGACTGACGGATCTAAGAAGCCGTAAACTGATGCAACGTCCTTATCAAGCTGAAAACGATGGAGATACCTAAGATATGAAAAGGTGTGGATGTTAATTACATAATATATATATATTGAAATTAAAATAAATTATTAAATGGAAAAATACCAAAAATAAATAAGTTATAAATTTAAAATTAACTTACGTGCACCAGAGACTTAAAACCGTGCTGGCCACCCAGACGTTATTTCTGCAGGCGTTCCCGAGATCTTCACCACAAAAGGAAAATATCCTCTGTTGATCTGGGCGTGCCACCCATCCATCGTGCTCCAATGGACATTCAAAAATCTCAAACGCATAATCCTCACCAAGTGAGAACAAACGAGTGACAGGTGACAGCGACACCGACGTCGACTTGGCCTTCAATTTAGGAAAAATAAAATAGATAAGTTGTTGATAATTAAAAAAAACACAAGTAATTATTTGACTAATTTGGACATTAATAATGAATACATACCTTTGTTAACATTTCGAGCTCACGTCGTTTTAAGTCCAACTCAAGCTCACGCCTTTTCATTTCCAACTCATGCTCATGGCGTTGGACTTCCAACTCCCGCTCCCTAGCTGCCAACTCATCGTCCTCCACATGTGCCCTACTATAACTCTCTTTTGTGCTCACATGTGAAGGGTTGGCATGCCCTGCGGTGTCTTGGGATGAATCGATGGAGGATAGCTCTCTGGCAAGCGCCTTATTGAATTCTGGGTTGGATATTAAGCTTTGCATCAGATGTGTTATAATATCATGGTCGGACATGAGGTGCTGAGTAATGTCATCCAAAATTGATGCTTCATCGACCACCCGCTTTTGTGAAGCAGACTTGCCATAATATTCTTTGATGGTCACGTTCCCAGGAATACCGATAACCCGACCAGGATGGTCTTTCTTGCCTAGAGCAGTCATCAAGACGTCCCGCCATCCAGAAGGGACAAATGAGCCCTGGGAGGATTATGCTTTAAGATCCATCTACAATGAAAAAATGAAATAACGTGCAAGTGAAAAGTGTTAAAAATATCTATACAAATATCAATTGAAATCAAGTTAATTATTTACTTACAATCTTATCTGTCATTTCGCGAGTGGCATCAACTTTAAAAGATCTCGTCTTTGTCATGCGGCCGGCTAACCAGACATCCTCGCAGTCGATGTCCGACGGAGGACTTAATGGTGTGCCCTCAGGCACCTCTCCTCTTTCAATCCTAGCAGAGTGCTCTTCCTGCTTCGCCCTCAGTCTATCCGCCATCATCTGCTCGATCCGAGTCTGGTACCCACCCCGAGACATGGTGTGGCGGTGGACGTTCTTCGCCTGATTCTGCCGAGCCTTATCTGCCTTAGCCTATTCAAACAAAAACACATAATTAAATACAGTTAAATAATCTATAAGAAGCATACAAAATTAACTTAGTCAACCAACCTTAAATTCTCCATCCTGTCGACTCCTAGCAAACATATCCCAAGTATCCTGATCAATCCAGGGATAATCCGAGAACATTTTATCAAGCCGCTTCTTCCCAGATACATAGTACCTGGTAAGATCATGCTTGAACCCATTCCAACGCTTTGATGCCATTTTCATACATTTATGACGATGATCCTCGTCATTTGGCACAGTCCAAGCTACCTACACATTAAATACATAACAACTGGATGTATTATAACTCGGATAATTATCTAATAATGTAAATCAAACGAATGTAAAGGTAAAATACCGTGATAGCCTCCCAAATCTGATCCTTAACGTTCTGTGGAACGTCATTCCAGTGGTTGTAGTTGATGCTTACGTGCTGCTTCGCTTGTAGAAACACCCACTTATTAAATTCTTTAGCACGGGGTCCCTGGGCATTTAGATTAGCATCGAAGGACACCTCAAGCTTTTGTCCACTTTGCCTGTCCTTCTCTAGTTTCTTCAACGATGTGGCTCCTCTACCCCGTTTCCTATGAGCCTGTGATGTCTGTATGGACAAAAAAAAATGATAAAATAGAGGGTTGTAACATTATAAAATTACATTAAAAAGAAGGACTAAAGATATTATATAACATGTAAACTTACACTAGAATCAGGCGTAGGCGTGATCGGGTCTTGCGTAGGCCCCACAGTGTCCTCCCGTGCATGTGGGCTATCCGACTGATCCATATGTATGCCTGTTCAGAAACAATATATATTTATTAACATAGGTTATAACTCAAAATAAATACAGAAGTATAAATAAAGATAAATGTATACTAAGTTTAAACTACCTATATCAATATCCCTTCGTGATGATCATCACGAGTGGCATGTACCTCGTCCACCTGTGTCTCCTCGATTATAGTAGGCATGTTTGTTGAAAAAGAAGGAGTCTTGGGAATACCAAGATTTGAATCTTGATTTTCATCACTACCATTATACATGCTTTTTCCTTGGAGAACCACGGACAACCTTTTGTTAGAAGGATCAGTGATGTAGAACACTTGTTTTGCTTGGGAAGCCATTATGAAAGGCTCATTTATATGACCTAACTTGTTGAGGTCTACCAATGTGAACCCCAATTCGTCGATTTGCACACCACCGTTACTATCAACCCACTTACATTTAAAAACCGGCACCGTAAGCTTAGTGTAATCGAGCACCCAAATATCTTCAATATATCCAAAGTAAAGTGTCAGTGCTTTAACGGGTTTTGTGTCCTTTGCACTAGAGAAGTGCATTGCTTCGGCCACGATCATAACCCCACTATTTTGCATGGTACTCTTGTTATCTTGTGCCTTTGTATAAAAGGAAAAGTTATTTATGTCGTATCCGCTCCAACATATGACGTTGAAGCTAGGCCCACGTGCTAGCCATCTTACGTCATCAGAAGCAGTACTACCATCCTTAAGCATTTCTTCCTTGAACCATGGTAAGAAAGTCTTGTTATGCTTGTTCAACAACCACCTTTCGCTCATTCGAGGGTTTTCTTGATTGACTTTTCTTTTATGTTCAAATAAGAAAGGCTGAACACAATCGATGTTGTTCAATACATACAAATGTGCTTGAAGCACTTCCTCCCGACCCTTGCTATTAATTCTTAAGCCATGTGTACCCTTACCTTGACATCTGATCTCATCATGCTGAGGCTTAGGAACCCCTATAGGATCCGTGTTATGAAGGTAGTCCGAACAAAACTCAATAGCTTCTTCTGCAACATACCTTTGAACAATAGATGCTTCCGGACGATGAGGATTCTTCACGTACCCTTTCAAGATCTTCAAGTAGCGCTCAACCGGGTACATCCATCTCAGAAAAACCGGCGCACATAATCTAATCTCCCTCACCAAATGAACAATTAAGTGAACCATTATGTCGAAAAAGGAAGGAGGAAAATATATCTCCAATTGGCACAAGATTGTAGCAGCCTCAACTTCCAAGTCATCCAACATACGGGGGTCAACGACTTTGCTACATATAGAATTGAAGAATGAGCACAACCGAGTAATGGCATGTCTCACATTTTTTGGAGCAATACCGCGAATAGCAACGGGCAGAAGTTGTTGCATCAAGATGTGACAATCATGAGACTTTAAGACAACCAATTTAAGATCACTAGATACAAGCCTCTTCATATTTGAAGAGTAACCATGTGGAACTTTGATGCCCTGAAGACACCCGCAGAAACTTTGTCTCTATTTTTTTGACAAAGTATGACATGCTGGCGGCAAATAAGTCCGCTTACAATCCTCAACAACTGGAGCTAACTGCTCTCGTATACCCATAGCAACGAGGTCGAGATGAGCATTGACACCATCCTTTGTCTTGCCCTGAATGTTGAGAAGCGTTCCGATCACACTATCACACACATTTTTCTCCACATGCATCACATCAATGCAGTGTCTGACATCAAGCTTGCGCCAATATGGAAGATCAAAGAATATCGACCTCTTCTTCCATATGTTTTTCTCAGCAGCTTTACCTTTCTTTTTGGACTTGCCGAATATAACATCGACGCCCTTTACCCTCTGATAAACCTGCTCTCCAATTAAGGCCGCCGGAGCTTCTTCTGTCTCTTGGCATCCATTAAAAGCTTTTTTCATCTTACGATATGGGTGATCACGTCTAAGAAATCTCCGATGCCCAAGGTAAACCGTCTTCTTTCCATGATGCAAGTGAGTGTAGCATGTGCCTTCTTCACATATAGGGCATGCTTTATGCCCCTTGACACTTATACTGGACAAGTTACCGTATGCTGGAAAGTCGTTGATGGTGCAAAATAACATGGCACAAAGCTTGAAAGTCTCATGAGAATACCCATCAACTACATCAACACCTTCCACCCACAGCGTTTTCAAGTCTTCAATCAAGGGACTTAGATAAACATGTAAGTCATTTCCCGGTTGCTTTGGACCCGAAATCATCATAGACAACATCATGTATTTGCGCTTCATGCACAACCAAGGGGGCAGGTTGTAAATTATCAACAGAACAGGCCATGAACTATGAATACTACTCATGTTACCATAAGGATTCATTCCATCCGTAGCAAGTCCAAGCCTTAGGTTTCTTGGCTCATCGGCGAAATCCGGAAACATAGTATCAATATTCTTCCATTGCATAGAATCAGCAGGATGATGAACCTTTCCATCACGTTTCCTCTCATCATTATGCCATCTAAGATTCTTCGCATCTTTCGCATTGGCAAACAATCGCTTGAACCTTGGAATTATTGGAAGATACCACAACACCTTCGCAGGAGGACCCTTTTTTCTCACATCATCAAGATCATCATCATCATCACCACCCTTCACTTTGTATCGTGATAACCCACATTTGGGGCAATCGTGATTGTCTTCATGAACATCAGTGTACAATATGCAATCATTGGGGCATGCGTGTATCTTCTTATACTCCATACCCATCGGACACAATACCTTCTTGGCCTCATAGTTATGGTCAGGCAATGTGTTGTCCTCCGAAAGCAAGTCTTTCAACACTTCAAGCAATTCCGTGAAGCTTTTATCGGTCCAACCATTTCTCGCCTTCACACAAACCAATTTTAGCACCGCCGACTGATAAGCCTCTGGCTTATCTAATTTTATAACTAGATGGACTGTGGTTTTTGTGCAAATTATTCGAGTTCACTCTCGTTTTCGCCCAAATTTGCCTTGTTTTGTTCCTAAGTTGGACTTTGACTCGTTCTAGGCAATTTTTGTAGTTTTTAGTCTATTTTGAATAGAATTACGCTTTTTGTTTCTTTTTATTATTTCAGGTTAGAAGTGAAGCTCCAAGAGTCAAGGAAGCACTTCGAGTCAAGGAAACAGTGGAAATTTCCATTCTGGAGATACTCGCCCCGCGAGTAGATGCTCGCCTCACGAGCCTGAAGATCAGCAAAACAGCAACAGTCATCAATTCTGGATCGCCACGCGAGAGGCTTCTCGCCTCGCGAGAGCCTGAAGACCCTGGAAGACAGAGACCATCACGGCCTAGCCGTGATGAAGGTCACGGCTGTGACAGATTAAGGTTTGAAGACTCGCCCCGCGAACACACTCTCACCTCGCGAGAATCCAAATTGAAAGCGCGCCAAAACTAATGTTCGCCTCGCGAAAGCTTGTTCGCCCCGCGAGCGGCCGAGAACCAGAATCCCTATTTATAGGCTGTTTCAAATCAGCTTTTGAGGATCCGAATCCTAGTAGTTTTCCCACTGTTAGAGTAGTGTTTAGGACGATTTCTTTTCTCTTTGGAGCTGCGTCTCCCTTTTTATTTTCTTAGTTTACTATGGTGATTATGTCGGATTGTTTGTGTGTCGTCACGGGCATGAGGAACTAATCCCCTCGTCTAGGGAATCAGTGAAGCCACCCATGGCGGTATAGTGTTCATGTGATGTATGTTTTTCTCCCTTTTTCTCAATTAATGTTTTCCAATTCTGATTTGATTGTGTTGATCATATGCATGCGTGATTGACTTGTTAACGTTGATGAGGCTTAGTCAGCGATTCGCGTTTAGAACTTGAATTGGGATCATCGATCGAATATTGCACGAGAGTGAGTAGGAGATCGGTGCAACCTTATAGGGAACAAGAATTAAAAGAGTTTGATGATTAGGATTATGAGACCTAGTAAGTAATTAATCTAATCTTCGAATACGTCCTAATGAGCTCGACAGTGGATATAGGAGAATTTGGGGGTCCCGGTTGACATTGTAATTGAACTTAGGGAGGAATTCATTATCACTTGGGAACTATGCATGATTGGGTAGGTGGATTTGAGACCCTAGATATTTTAATATCAGATTTTAATAAATTAGCTTTATTTGATTGGTTATTTGAATTGTGATCTTAATCTCTCTCTCAACCACTTTCCTTACTTGACCAACTTATCGGATTTCTCGCGAATTAGTTGAATTGGTAGCCCAATCCTTTTGTTCGACCTCGGTAAATTCTTACCGTGTTATTTTATTACTTGCGACGACCGGTACACTTGCGGTGACTCATCACCGACAACCCTGTATGAGTAGTACACCCTAGATATAAAGGCTTATCCGCATCACCGCACAACCTATCATACACATGAGCTCGATGAAAAGATTCTTGTCCAATATCACGGATCATGTCCTCTACTAGATCATCCTCCATATCTACGTCAACGTCCTCACTTTGGGAGACACTTGCCGTACTACTCAACAACACATCACCATACCATATCCATCTTGTATAACTCAAGGAAATCCATTCACAAATCAAATGATTACGTATATCCTTCACCGTACATTTCCTCGTATTCAAACACTTGACACAAGGACAACAGAACATTCCATTACTATTAGGAACATTCCTTTGAGCAAATTCTATAAATTCTCCCACCCCCTTCAAATACTCAGCACTAGTGCGCTTACAAACCATCCAACTACGATCCATAACTAGATAGGTTCTGTAGATATACAAAACATATATCCAATATAAGGACAATACGGGAGATTGAAAACTAGTTTTTGAAGATTGCTAAGAACTGGTCACGGCCTGGCAGTGATGTCCATCACGGCCGTAACGTGCCAACTGAACCAGACCCTCACAGGCAGAACTGATCACGGCCTAGCCGTGATGAGCATCACAGCCGTGACAGACCAACCAGCAGAGTAACATACACTCAAAACCAAAAATAGAGACATTCCAAACAACTCAGACTCACAATTTCAAGTTTCAACTACTGAGACTACAGTTTCAACATACACTGAAAACCAAAAATAAAAAAATGTGCCCTAAAGACTCACCAGAAATAGGTGCTCGCGTGGTGGTGGGGAGGGGAGCTCGAGTGGTGGCCAACGTTCGATGTGGTTACTGAGAACAGAGGGACAAGGAGAGTTAGTGCGCGGGAAGGGGTAAAAGAGAGATGTCAAGTTATTGCAAATAATGAGCGGGAAAGACAAAGTTAGGGGTTAAGAGTGTACCTCACGGTGGTGGCGAAGAAGCCCTCGCGGTGGTTGCGGTAGAGATGAGCTCGCGATTAGGGCAGAGTGAGAGTGAGAGTGAGAGTGAGAGTGAGAGTGAGAGTGAGAGTTGAGAGTGAGAGTGAGCGTGATGAAAAGAGAAAAACAGAGACGTACAGAGCGAAGTGCAGAAGGTGCACGGGTGTAAACGTTATAATCAAAAACCAAAAATAAAACAACAATTTACGTCAGTTGTTTGTAACAACTGACGTTAAAGATCATTTATTTAACGTCAGTTGTCTTAAACAACTGACGTTAAAAGTTATTGTTTAACGTCAGTTGTATTAAACAACTGACGTTAAATATAAATATTTTTTATTTAAAAACACTTTTAACGTCAGTTGTTGAATACAACTGACGTTAAAAGTGTATAAATTTCTGCAAAAACATTCATTCCTTTGACTACTGTGCTACTTACCCATGACTACTGTGCTACATACCCATGCACATTGTAACCTAATCCTCTTAATGAGCATTAAGTTTATAGATCAGTTTTCAAGAAAATCAGCTAGTCTCTCTTCTCTATATAAAGTACCATTCTTTTGTATCAGTATGTAATACAGCCTCTTCTTTTCCTCTATATTTCGTGCATTTTCTATTCCTTCACAATATGGCTCTGAGACTTTTGTTATTTCTTCCTATACCTAGACTTAAAGGTCTCTGTCTTAATGGTCAAAAAACTTGAGGTTGAGTTAATCACGTTACATGGATGATAAGGTTGTGTAAATCACATAATGTGAGTTGCTCACCTTATCATCCTTCAGGAGAATCGGCAACTACAGTTCCAAAACCTCATCTTTGGAAGCAAGTGACTGTTCCAAGACCATTGCTGAAACAGATCGAGTGCACCCTTGCTCAGCCGCTCTAGAAAACTCAGTCGCTCGACTCTCCTCTCTTGCTCACTCGTGAAGGGAACGAAGCCTCAACAAATGTTTAGGATTTTAAACCCTTTCAATGTAACTTTTTATAGGATTTTAAAATTTTGAATGTATCTTGTAATTGTATTATTGATACACTTCATGAATGAGACTGAAACTGAAACTTTGAGGAAGGCAATGCGGAAGGGTACGTATACTAGCTAAAAAAAATTATTAAAATAATCTTTACGTCTGTTGATGAAAGAACTGACGTTAAAAGTTAAGTGACTCACTTTTAACGCCAATTCAATAAACAACTGACATTAAAAGGTTCACTTTTAACGTCAGTTGTTTATTGAATTGACGTTAAAAGTGAGTTACTTAACTTTTAACGTCAGTCCTTACAACAACTGGTGTTAAAATTGAATTAATGAAGTCTGATAATTACAAAACTGCCACCGCCTCCTTTTTAACGTCCAGCTTTTGGTTAACTGACGTAAACCTTTCCCGTCTAATGTATATTTTCCACTAGTGCGTGACGATATTCTTTCAGACTACATCTCAGCCTTCATTTTTACGATTTAAGTTGGGGCTCGTTTCTTCATCGAGCTCTAGAAAGCAAACCAAGCAGTACCGCTGCTGCTTATGAACCAGATCGCGAGCCAAATCTCAGCTTCAGGAAGACGGATCTACGACGATCTCAAGCTCGCAACATAGATCTGCAAATTTGGAAAGGTTCAATGGTCCATCCTCATTCATCTGGATTTATATATCTTGGAGCACACCCAATGCTCGATGAAATGCCCAGATATACAGTAGCTATGAGCATTGTGGTGCAGCGGGTGTTGGTGTCCCTCCAACCAACACAAAAGCTCTAACTGAGTCAGGATCAATTCAAGTTCTTAAGGTCGCTTCCAAGTGCCTGACAAAATTCCTGGTTTGAATTCACGATGAAATCAATACAAGTGGTGGAGAAGAAGGTATCTTAGAGAGCTCGGCCAGCACAGCTCGGTCTAGGAGAGCTCGACCATAGTAGCTTGAGGGAATGCCTAAATCAGAGGCTGCGAAATGCTTAGGCGATATTGTTCTTTAAATCTAGTTTAAATCTAATATGATTTGATATGTTTTGCTCCACGCCTTTAATATTGTGTTATGTAGCATCATATCATATTATTTATATATTTGAGCAAAGTGATGTTCGGATGATACTACTCCCGGAGTCACAAAATTTGCGACTACAAAGTGGTTGAGCTCCTCCTCCCTTGAAAATAACAGGTCGAAGCTCCGTGCTTCCCTTTCCATAAGGTCGAGCTTCGGCTTCCTCAAAACTCACAGGTCTAGCTTTGCTCCCTTAAAAACTCACAGTTCAGCTCCGACTCTCGAAAGGTCGAGCCAAAACTCCCTCTCGAAATTTGACTAAGAGGAAGACGAGTCGGAGCTCCTCAAATTAAAACCATAGAGGCCGAGTTAGACTCCCTCTATAAAAATCATAGAGATCGAGCTCAAGCTCCATTTAAATGGAAGAGTGTGTGGGAGAACATCTCCCTTGGAAAATAAAGTTCCATCAGCTCGAGCACTCAAACACCATACTAACTCACAAAAAACAAAAAGCCTAAAAAGGTGACCGAGCTAAAATCGACCGAGCTGTTGTCGAAACGTCGAGCCTAAAAAGGCAAAAGTCCTAAAAAGGTGACTGGGCTAAAATCGATCGAGCTATTGTCGAAACGCCGAACCTAAAAAAGCAAAAGTCCTAAAATGGTGACCGGGCTAAAATCGACCGAGCTGTTGTCGAAACGCCGAACCTAAAAAGGTGAAAGTCCTAAATAGGTGACCGAGCTAAAATCGACCGAGCTGTTGTCGAAACACGGAACCTAAAAAGGAAAAAGTCCTAAAAAGTTGACCAGGCTAAATTCGACCAAGCTGTTGTCGAAACGCCGAACCTAAAAAGGCAAAAGTCCAAAAAAGGTGACCGAGCTAAAATCGATCGAGCTGCTGTTGAAACGCCGAACCTAAAAAGGCAAAAATCCTAAAAAGGTGACCGAGCTAAAATCGATCGAGCTGTTGTCGAAACGCCGAACCTAAAGAGGTAAGAGCCTAAAAAGGTGACCGAGCTAAAATCAAATGAGCTATTGTCGAAATGCCAAACCTAAATAGGCAAAAATCCTAAAAAGGTGACCGAGCTAAAATCGACCGAGCTGTTGTCGAAACGCCGAACCTAAAGAGGCAATAGCCTAAAAAGGTGACCGAGCTAAAATCGACCGAGCTGTTGTCGAAATGCTAGATTGAAGTGGCCGAACCTAAAAAGGTAATCAAGAAAAACATGAAATAGTTAACTATGATAGGGCTGAGCTCAAAAAGCTCACGAGGCCAAATTAAAATGCCAAGCACAAAAGGCGAGTAAGAACTTAGGAAAGTTAACCGAGTAAATCCAAATGCTGGGTTAAATACCATAAGTATGAAGTCTTTATCATTCATAAAGCAAAAGTACATATGGCATAGCCAAGAGTACAAAATATCTTAAAACTCTGTTGGGTTACTCATGGGCATTCCCATAAGCAAAGACCCCATCAAGGTTGGAATCAATAGTGTCTTCAGCTTGCAAAAGAGCAACCGAGGATGGCTCAAGCACGACCACTTCAGTTCCTCTGTTCTCCTCCTCTCCCACAACCTGCTCTTCATTATTCTCCTCTTCCTCATCATCGAGCTCTGACAAAGGAACCATTATGCCATCTTTCTTAAATTATTGTCCACACCGGCTCTCGAAAAATCAGAATCAGGAAGAAAGCGCTGGATTTGTTTTATAGCACGCGAGAACCCAGAAACACGTTCCCTTATAATCTAGGCTTTAGCTTCCTTCAACTCGAACTGAAGCTTGCATTTAGCCTTTTTCTTAGTAGCAAGAAACTGCTGAAGATTGTCAACTAAAAGCTTTAAAGTCTTGGCAGCCCTCTGAAAGTCAATCCTTTCATTTTAGAGAGCTCGAATTGAGGAGAGGAGTTGGTCTTCTCAAGCTCGACATTTCGAGTTTTCAATTGCCCAATTAGCCGAGCTTGCTCTTCACACTTTGCCACGGCTTTTTCAAGCTCATTCCCAGTGCGCAAAGTTTGGGCAGCTTCCGCCTTTATGCTTTTCATTATTAGAAAGCTCGTGGCTCGAAACATGGGTAATGGAGGAGACTCGGAGAGCATAAGCGGCCGCGGCTTTCATGCTCGTGTCAGGGCCCTATTATAGTAAAAGCCGAGCATATGCTGGCTTAATAACTTGAGAATCCACTAAAGGGCCCGAGCTAAAATTGTCTAGCCAAGAACAAAGGGCAGAAGCCCAAAAACCCGAGGCGAAGCATTACTCCCTCGCACCAAAAAGCCGAGGTCGAGCTATGCTCCCTCGCACTACGCACTGAAAAAAGTCGAGGTCGAGCAATGCTTCCTCCCTTGCACTAAAAATCCTAGACCGAGCAAAACACCTTCGCACCAAGGTAATGTCCACAGCAGATCGTGCATGTTAGAGACCCAAGATTTGAAGGAAATCCTGGTAGTGTTAGACCCAATAAGCTAGAATCCCAAGTAAGACTTGGCTCCGGACGAAAATCCGAGCAGTGCTCGGCAAAGTAAGTCGACAACCTAAGAAAGACTTGATTCTAAAAAAACAAATTTCCGAGCAATGCTCCCTAATCATAATCCAAATTCCTCGGCACCAAAAAGCGCGTTAAGATATGCGGGTTGACATTTAAGCTCTTTCGCTTATTTCAAGCTCGGAGCTTGGGGCTTATAGGGATAAAGAAAGGATCACGGCCCAGTCGTGATAAGCATCACGGGCGTGATGGGAAGGACCTTAAAGATCAGAGAGTATCACGACCAAGTCGTGATACAGGTCACAGCCGTGACAGGCCAGCGCCTGAATACCAGAATTGATCACGACCTGCCCGTGATACCCACCACGGCCATGATACAATTTCCAACAATCTTTGACTAGGCATGTGAGCCAACATCCGCTACCACCTCGGTGTGTTGTTCCATTTTTCTCCTCTCTCCGACTTGATTATTTACATTGGGGACAATGTAAGTTTTTAAGCTTGGGGTAGAGGTATTTTTGCATTTTTGCATTTTTCATGTTGCACTCATATAGGCATAGTTTTGCATGATCACATGATTAGATTGCCCTTTGCTTAGAGTTTGCATCCAATTGTGAGAACTTGGTGCCAAATAAATTGAGATAGTGAATTTTTTAACCCAATTTTTTTATTTTTGTGATAAGGCTAAAAATAAAAATTCCTGAGATGATCTTTTGATAGTTGATAATTAGCATGTGGTTCCTTAGACTTGTGTTTCTCACTGATTTTAAACTACTAAATGTGAGATTTTGAGCCAAAAAGGGGTACTCACTAAATCTACCCCATTCTTTGTGATAGAGTGTTTTATTCCTCTTGGATTATATTCTCTAGAACTTGACTTGAAACCGTTTTGAAACTTAGAAATTTTTGAAAACATTTTTAAAAATGATTGAGGCACTAGGTATTTTTTTCGGCCTTCTGAGCTTTTATTGATTAAATGCTACCCCTTAGTTACCCAATTTTGAGCCTAAAAGAATAAAATAATTTTCTTGGTACCTTGAATTACTTTGATGAATAATGCTTGGTATGACACCTTTTAAAGTATTGTAAAAAGGGTAAAAAGGTAGTTTGAAAAAGTATGGGATGAGAAAGTTAGAAAATATTTCTCTTGAATTGAAAATCTCCCCTTCTCCAAATAAATAAAATAAAACAACAACAAAAAATATATGGAGAAGGGTATGACAAAAGAAAGTGAGAAATAAAATAAAGAAGGAAAGAAAGGTGGAAAAATGAATCAAAGCCAAAAAGGGTATTTTAGAAGGTTGTCATGCTTTGCAATGTTGATATTTTGTTTAACCCTCTTGAAATTTCCTTTTCTTGATTTCCCCACCTAACGATTAATCCCATGGCCTCATTACAACCAAAATAAAAGACCTCTTGATTCTTATGTGTTTTCATTAATAAAGTAGAGATCTGGTTAATAGTCAAGCTTATGGTAGAATTCCTTCCTTGAGGAAATTGAGCGAATTGTAATATACCCTTAAACACTTGAGTGAGGTGAGAAGAGTGCCCGAATTAATGAGAGATATGAATTTAGGGAACCTAAGCTTCTAATTGGACTTGAAATTGATTGTCTCTTGGGTATTTATCGAATATGCCTGTTACTTGGATTAGTTACTCGGGTTCTTGGTTCACTGTCCATGCTCTAATTATCGTCTGGCCTTGGTGATTGCTTGAGGACAAGCAAAATCTTAAGCTTGGGGTGATTTGATGAGTGTGATTCCACCTCATATTTCATTGTCATTTTGCATGCATTTTTCATATAGTTTAGGCATTTTTAATTTGATTTTTGTTAGCTTTTTCCTTGGAACGGGTAAGGCGGTTTTGTGGTGTTGTTTTGCATAAATTAAGGATTAAATGCTCAGGATCAACCATGATGGAGCTTGGATGAAGATAGGGCATTACAATGTTCATTGGGATTAGCTTCGGGTTGGCCCGGGAACGTACCCTTTGGTCTAGAGTATGTGCTGGCTTGTTGGGCAATCTGAGTTTCTAGCATCTTGTCGTGGATGGCTAAGTTATCTACCTTAGATGCTAGCTCTTTTATTGCCTCATTTACTGCCCTACCTTGTTGTCTAAACTCTTCATTTTGTTTTGTTTGAGTTTCCATAAAACTTTCCAATAAAGACTCGAGTTTAGACTTCTGTACCTGAGGATACCCCGCTGCGGGTTTCCTATTACCTTGGCCTTCTTGGAACTCGTGGTTCAGCGTGTTGTTGTAGTTTCCGTAGGAGAGGTAAGGGTTGTTCTTCCTTCCTTGGTTGTAAGGATTTGGGGGAGCATAATTAGGCAACTTCGGGTTGGTGTCGTAGAAGTTGTGACAAGAGTTCACTTGTTCCCTCGAAGCGCCGGATCCATGAGCAATACCACGTGGGCACTCCATTATGTCATGTCCCTGCATTCCACAAATCTCACAAACAATGTTAGTAGCACCTATTGAACTCACGTTAGCCCTTTCAAGCTGATCAAACCGTTTATTCAGTGAGTCTATTTTAGACATAATAAGATCAGTGCTATTCATTTCAAACTTACCCCCCGAAATCTTTTTCGGGTTATTACCTCTTTCTGAACCCCATTGGTGGTAGTTGGTGACCACGTTTTCAATGATGTTGAATGCCTCAGTCAGAGGCCTATTCATAAAGGCTCCACCAGCTGCGCAATCAAGTGACACCTTCGAAGAGTAATCCAATCCGTTGTAGAAGGTGTGCACTAATAACCACCTCTCGAGTCCATGATGTGGGCAAGACTCCAGCAACCCCTTGTAGCGATCCCAAGCTTCGGATAAGCATTCTCCGTCTTTTTGGAAGAAGCCGGTGATCTGGGTTCGTAGGTAAGCCGTCTTGGATGGAGGGAGGATTTTCTCCAAGAACGCCTACTCCAGTTGGTCCCAAGTCAACAAGGTGTTAGCGGGCACTTGTTTCAGCCAAGCTTTTGCTTTTCCAGTCAGAGAGGATGGGAACAACCTCAAACGAATAGCATCAACTGGGGCGCCTTGAATTCTAACTGCATCGGTGAACTCCAAGAATGTCTCCACGTGATCAGTCGGGTCCTCCGAATTGATGTTGCCTAATCATGTTGATTAGCATAGGCGGTATAATGTATTTCTCCGCCTCAATCTCTGGCCTACAGTTCGCAAACCCCTAGCATTTGGGGCTGCGTAGTCCTTCAATGGTTTCGTATCCAGGAGATTCGCCATTAGTGGAATGGGAATCAACCTCTCTCTCCCTCTCTCTTTGTAGTTTCCTACGTCTATGAAAGGTCCTTTCGACTTCGGGGTCGACCTCACTAAGGTTTCCAAGGCTTAGTGATCGTTGCATAAAAGAGAAAACAACACAGAGATAGATACTCTAGAAGGAAAGAGAGAAATTTTATTTTATTTTTTTATATAATAACAAAAATCGGTTAAAAAAAGAAAGAAAGAAAAGGTCCAGAAAAATCAATTTAAAAATTAAATTGAGATTCGAGGAAGCACAGTCCCCGGCAACGGTGCCAAAAACTTGATGTCGTACGATGCACGTCGTGCGATCCGGCAAGTGTACCGGATTGTCGCCAAGTAATAAAAAGATATCGATCCCACAGAGACCGTGATCTCAAATCGCAACTAATTGTTAAATGATAAAACTGGACTGTATAAAAAATGATTTGGATTTTTGAAATAAGAGATAACTTGGATAAGGAATGCAATCAAGTAAAACAGGAAGTAAATCAATTTATGGTTTTTCAGATCTAAATGGATTCCTAGGAATTTGGGTTACCAACAAGATCGTTTATGTTACTAAATTGACCAACCCTTGTTAATTATCGAAATTGCCTTGAAGGCGAATTTATCCTCAAATAGTTAATGCTCCCTCTCGGGTTACAAAAATCGTGCCCAATTAAACCAACCCCTACTCTCGTGGTATTCGAATTTAGATTGGACCATTTATGCTTTGTGACAATTCGTTGATCCTCGAAGGATGACTTCTAAATCTCGTGATTTCAGTCCTAAGTCCGATTCTATAGATCCGACACCTAAGTTCACCGCTAGGTTCCTCCTTAGAATATCTACGTCACGCAAATAAGCGGCCGCCGAATTTATGAGTAATTAAAACACTGGAAATCAGATCTAAAGCAAAATCGCAATTAACAAAGATAAAACATCATTTCATACCATAAAAACAAACCTTGGTCATAGCCCCAATCCCTAGAAATTAAGCTACTACTCAAGCCTTGTCATGGTGATGACAAGCTTGGTTAACAACAACATGAAAAATAAAAATAAGAGAAGGGAGGAGGAAGAAGAAGAGAGAGATCCTAAATTGTAGCCTAAGAGTAGCAGCCCAAAAAGTCCTCCTAGTCTCTGCTCAGATGCCTTATTTATAGATTTGGGGAGTTTGAATCCCAATCTAACACAAATTAGATCCAAATCAGTTGCTTCTGATCCAAGTAATACGCGTCACGGCCGTGATGGATTCTGCCTTGGGCGCTTCTTCAATTTTTGGTCTGTCACGGCCGTGATGCTCATCACGGCTAGGCCATGATCAGTTCTGCCTGTGAGGGTCTGGTTCAGCTGACAGGTCACGGCCGTGATGGATTCTGCCTTGGGCGCTTCTTCAATTTTTGGTCTGTCACGGCCGTGATGCTCATCACGGCTAGGCCATGATCAGTTCTGCCTGTGAGGGTCTGGTTCAGCTGACAGGTCATGGCCGTGATAGGCATCACGGCCGTGACCAGTTCTGACTTTTGCCTTCTTTCTTTTCAGTTTTGCTCGATCATGGCCGCGATGGTCATCACGGCTAGGCCATGATGGTCATCACGGCTAGGCCGTGGTGGGCTTTGCTTGGCTCATTTTCTTCACTTTTCAAGCCCCATCTTCATCCAAGCTCCATCATGGTTGATCCTGAGCATTTAATCCTTAATTTCTTCAAAACAACACCACAAAACCGCCTTACCCGTTCCAAGGTAAAAACTAACAAAAATCAAATTTAAAATGCCTAAACTATATGAAAAATGCATGCAAAATGACAATGAAATATGAGGTGGAATCACACGTGCATTTCAAAGCATGACACCTTCTAAAATACCCTTTTTGGGCTTCGATTCATCTTTCCATCTTTCTTTCCTTCTTTTTATTTTATTTCTCACTTTCTTTTTGTCATCCCCTTCTCCATATTTTTTTTGTTTATTTTATTTTATTTATTTGGAGAAGGGAAGATTTTCAACTCAAGAGAAATATTTTTCTATCTTTCTCATCCCAAACTTTATTAAACTACCTTTTTACCGTTTTTTTTTTGTAATACTTTAAAAGGTGCCATACCAAGCATTATTCATCAAAGTAATTCAAGGTACCAAGAAAAGTATTTTATTTTTTTAGGCTCAAAATTGGGCAACTAAGGGGTAGCATTTAATCAATAAAAGCTCAAAAGACAGAAAAAAATACCTAGTGCCTCAATCATTTTCAAAAATATTTTCAAAAATTTCTAAGTTTCAAAACGGTTTCAAGTCAAGTTCTAGAGAATACAATCCAAGAGGAATAAAACACTCTATCACAAAGAATGGGGTAGATTTAGTGAGTACCCATTTTTGGCTCAAAATCTCACATTTAGTAGTTTAAAATCAGTGAGAAACACAAGTCTAAGGAACCACATGCTAATTATCAACTATCAAAAGATCATCTCAGGAATTTTTATTTTTAGCCTTATCACAAAAATAAAAAAATTGGGTTAAAAAATTCACTATCTCAATTTATTTGGCACCAAGTTCTCACAATTGGATGCAAACTCTAAGCAAAGGGCAATCTAATCATGTGATCATGCAAAACTATGCCTATATGAGTGCAACATGAAAAATGCAAAAATGCAAAAATACCTCTACCCCAAGCTTAAAAACTTACATTGTCCCCAATGTAAATAATCAAGTCGGAGAGAGGAGAAAAATGGAACAACTCACCGAGGTGGTAGCGGGTGTTGGCTCACATGCCTAGTCAAAGATTGTTGGAAATTGTATCACGGCCGTGATGGGTATCACAGGCAGGCCGTGATCAATTATGGTCTTCGGGAGCTGGCCTGTCACGGCCGTGACCTGTATCACGGCTTGGCCATGATACTCTCTGATCTTTAGGGTCATTCCCATCACGCCCGTGATGCTTATCACGGCTGGGCCGTGATCCTTTCTGGTCTTCTTGGTTAGCTCATCACGGCCGTGACCACTGTCACGGCCTGGGCGTGATGACTTCTGACTTTGTTTGTCCCTGCCCTTTTTGCTCTTCCTTCCTTCTTAGCCTGAAAACAGTTGACAAATCTATTAATTTATGATTTTTTTTCCTCTTGATCTTCTCAAATTATTCAAGAGCTAAATTCAAAAACAAATGGAAAAGGGAAAGAAAACTTGGGTTACCTCCGAAGAAGCACTTATTTACGGTCTTAAGCTTGACCATACTTCCTTCAGTCAACCAGGGTCGGCTGGGCGTAGAAGTGCAGGAACACTTTTCTTCCATGGAACTCCTTCAAAGAGCCGATTCTTCTCATATGGCCAATTGCGCTTCCTCTTCGCTCTTTTCACTCTAAACTTCATGGCCTTACTCCTTCCCGGCGGAAGTTTCGTTACCGCATGATGAGCAACTCCAAATTCATCACTACTGGGTGCATCATTTGCCATGTAAATCTTCGGAGTTGCTTCCATGTTGAGCTCTTCCTTTACCACTGGAGACGTTATATCGATCCTGCACATATGACTCACAAAAGGAGGGTTGTTATATGAGTTAGTAAATTTAAAATCTACCCTACCTTCCTCTGTATTCAGAGAGAGTTTGCCATTCCTTACGTCTATTATTGCTCCAGCGGTGGCCAAGAATGACCTTCCTAAAATGATGGGGAATTCAGAATTCCCTTTCATATCTAATACCAGGAAATCGGTAGGGATGAAAAAATTTTCTACCTTTACAGGAACATTCTCTAGTATGCCTAGAGGACTTCTAGTTGAGCCATCTGCAAATTGTAAGGAGAATTTGAATGGACTCAACTCTTTGGTTCCCAACCTTTCATAGATAGTGAGCGGCATCAAGCTCGCACTAGCCCCTAAGTCACATAAGGCTTGGTCTATTTGTACCTTTTCAATTGAGCAAGCGATAGAGAAACTACCTGGGTCTTTCAGTTTAGGAGGCATATTAGCTTCTATATCTACTTGCTTTCTCTTGACCAACCTATGTGGGAAAGGTATCGGGGGTTGGTACGGTGGTGGAGGAACATACTTTGGTTCTGGCTCTTCATCCTCGCTCATGTCCTCCTCACATTCCACATCATTTTCAACCACCCCAAGCTTATCATCCCTCAAGTATATGGCATTACAATGTTCATTGGGATTAGCTTCGGGTTGGCCTGGGAACGTACCTTTTGGTCTAGAGTATGTGCTGGCTTGTTAGGCAATCTGAGTTTCTAGCATCTTGTTGTGGATGGCTAAGTTATATACCTTAGATGCTAGCTCTTTTATTGCCTCGTTTACTGCCCTACCTTGTTGTCTAAACTCTTCATTTTGTTTTGTTTGAGTTACCACAAAAATTTCCAATAAAGACTCGAGTTTAGACTTCTGTACCTGAGGATACCCCGCTGCGGGTTTCCTATTACCTTGACCTTCTTGGAACTCGTGGTTCAGTGTGTTGCTTTAGTTCCCGTAGGAGAGGTAAGGGCTGTTCTTCCTTCCTTGGTTGTAAGGATTTGGGGGAGCATAATTGGGCAACTTTGGGTTCGTGTCGTAGAAGTCGTGACAAGAGTTCACTTGTTCCCCCGAAGTGCCGGATCCATGAGCAATACCCCATGGGCACTCCATTATGTCATGTCCCTGCATTCCACAAATCTCACAAACAATGTTAGTAGCACCTATTGAACTCACGTTAGCCCTTTCAAGCTGATCAAACCGTTTATTCAGTGAGTCTATTTTAGACATAATAAGATCAATGCTATTCATTTCAAACTTACCCCCCGAAATCTTTTTCGGGTTATTACCTCTTTCTGAACCCCATTGGTGGTAGTTGGTGGCCACATTTTCAATGATGTTGAATGCCTCAGTCAGAGGCCTATTCATAAAGGCTCCACCAGCTGCGGAATCAAGTGACACCTTCGAAGAGTAATCCAATCCGTTGTAGAAGGTGTGCACTAATAACCACCTCTCGAGTCCATGATGTGGGCAAGACTCCAGCAACCCCTTGTAGCGATACCAAGCTTCGGATAAGCATTCTCCGTCTTTTTGGAAGAAGCCGGTGATCTGGGTTCGTAGGTAAGCCGTCTTGGATGGAGGGAAGAATTTCTCCAAGAACGCCTGCTCCAGTTGGTCCCAAGTCGACAAGGTGTTAGCGGGCACTTATTTCAGCCAAGCTTTTGCTTTTCCAGTCAAAGAGGAGGGGAACAACCTCAAACGAATAGCATCAACTAGGGCGCCTTGAATTCTAACTGCATCGGTGAACTCCAAGAATGTCTCCACGTGATCAGTCGAGTCCTCCGAATTGATGTTGCCTAATCATGTTGATTAGCATAGGCGGTATAGTGCAGTTCTCCGCCTCAATCTCTGTTCTAGCAATCCCAGTTCGCAAACCCCTAGCATTTGGGGCTGCGTAGTCCTTCAACGATTTCGTATCCGGGAGATTCACCATTAGTGGAATGGGAATCAACCTCTCTCTCTCTCTTTGTAGTATCCTACGTCTGTGAAAGGTCCTTTCGACTTCGGGGTCGACCTCACTAAGGTTTCCAAGGCTTAGTGATCGTTGCATAAAAGAGAAAACAACACAGAGAGATAGATACTCTAGAAGCACCCAAGGCAATGCACGTGTGATCACCATGACAAGGCTTGAGTAGTAGCTTAATTTCTAGGGATTGGGGCTATGACCAAGGTTTGTTTATGGTAATGAATTGATGTTATATCTTTGTTAATTGCGATTTTGCTTTAGATCTGATTTCTAGTGTTTTAATTACTCGTAAATTCGGCGGCCGCTTATTTGCGTGACGTAGATATTCTAAGGAGGAACCTAGCGGTGAACTTAGGTGTCGGATCTGTAGAATCGGACTTAGGACTGAAATCACGAGAGTTAGAAGCAGTCCTTCGAGGATCAACGAATTGTCACAAAGCGTAAAGTGTCCAATCTAAATTCGACTACCACGAGAGTAGGGGTTGGTTTAATTGGGTACGGTTTTTGTAACCCGAGAGGGAGAATTAACTATTTGAGGATAAATTCGCCTTCAAGGCAATTTCGAACGCGAGAACCCAGAAACGCGTTCCCTTATAATCTGGGCTTCAGCTTCCTTCAACTCGAACTGAAGCTTGCAATTAGCCTTTTTCTTAGTAGCAAGAAACTGCTGAAGATTGTCAACGAAAAGCTTTAAAGCCTTGGCAACCCTCTGAAAGTCAATCCTTTCATTTTAGAGAGCTCGGATTGAGGAGAGGAGTTGGTCTTCTCAAGCTCGACATTTCGAGTTTTCAATTGCCCAATTAGTCGTGCTTGCTCTTCACACTTTGCCACGGCTTTTTCAAGCTCATCCCCAGTGCGCAAAGTTCGGGCAGCTTCCGCCTTTATGCTTTTCATTATTAGAAAGCTCGTGGCTCGAAACATGGGTAATGGAGGAGACTCGGAGAGCATAAGCGGCCGCGGCTTTCATGCTCGTGTCAGGGCCCTATTCTAGTAAAAGCCGAGCATATGCTGGCTTAATAACTTGAGAATCCACTAAAGGGCCCGAGCTAAAATTGTCTAGCCAAGAACAAAGGGCAGAAGCCCAAAAACCTGAGGCGAAGCATTACTCCCTCGCACCAAAAAGCCGAGGTCGAGCTATGCTCCCTCGCACTACGCACTGAAAAAAGTCGAGGTCAAGCAATGCTTCCTCCCTTGCACTAAAAATCCTAGACCGAGCAAAACACCTTCGCACCAAGGTAATGTCCACAGCAGATCATGCATGTTAGAGACCCAAGATTTGAAGGAAATCCTGGTAGTGTTCGACCCAATAAGCTGGAATCCCAAGTAAGACTTGACTCCGGACGAAAATCCGAGCAGTGCTCGGCCAAGTAAGTCGACAACCCAAGAAAGACTTGGTTCTACAAAAAAAAAATCCGAGCAATGCTCCCGTATCATAATCCAAAGTCCTCGGCACCAAAAAGAGCGTTAAGATATGCGGGTTGACATTTAAGCTCTTTCGCTTATTTCAAGCTCGGAGCTTGGGGGGCTTATGGGGATAAAGGAAGGATATTCTCGGAAATCACAGAGAAATGATATCTCTTAGCATACAGCTCGATTGTTATTATGAAGAACTTGTATGAAAACTATTTTCTCATACAAATTGGAAAAGATATTAGGAAAGTTTATTCTGAGATACACCTTCAAGATCGATAAAAATAATGACATTCAAGGTCAAGTGTCAAGTTAGTGGGTATTTCAAAATCCACCAGATGAAAGGGTTAAGAGCTACTCGAAGAAAATTTTAAGAGCTTTAAAAAGCTTCAAAGACCAAGCTACATTCGGAAAAAGGTGAGTCAAGTTCAAACTCTCAAGATAAGCATCTTGAAAGCATCAAAAATTTCAGCTGAAATACAAGCCTGAGGTAAATTCCTAATGGCCGAGTTTGAACTTGACTTTCTAAAAAATCGGTTCGAGCCCGAATCATTGATAAGTTGAATCTCAGCTACCAGCTTCTAAACTTGTCTTAACAAAGGTAAGATTGAAGTATCTTCTGTTCAGAACATGTTACTGGTCGAGATGTGAACCTCAACCACTAAACTCGAGTACTGCCCGAGATGTGAAACTCGATCATCGAGCTTGATTAGTCGAAGTAAGAGGATCTATGCAAATCTAGTAATTTATCGACACTAAGGACAAGCTCAGCTTCTTTCATAAAGCTTTTGCGCTCTTCTGAGCTCAAAGCTTGGGGAGCTTATATACTGGTCGAGATGTTAAACTCACCCACTGAGCCTACCAAACTAAAATATTAGACGAGAAATAAAGCTAGATCACCAAACCCAAACAATCAAAGGGAAATGATTACTAGACTCGCCCACCGAGTCCCGGCTCCCTACTCGGTTGAGCTCCGGCTCCCGACTACTCGGTTGAGCTCCGGCTCCCGACTACTGGTTCGAGCTCCGGCTCCCGACTACTGGTTCGAGCTCCGGCTCCCGACTACTGGTTCGAGCTCCGGCTCCCGACTACTGGTTCGAGCTCCGGCTCCCGACTACTGGTTCGAGCTCCGGCTCCCGACTACTCGGTTGAGCTCCGGCTCCCGACTACTCGGTTGAGCTCCAGCTCCCGACTACTGGTTCGAGCTCCGGCTCCCTACTAGGTTGAGCTCCGACTCCCTACTTGGTTGAGCTCCGGTTACCGACTACTCGGTTGAGCTCGGGCTCCCGACTACTGGTTCGAGCTTCGGCTCCCTACTAGGTTGAGCTCCGGCTCCCTACTTGGTTGAGCTCTGGCTCCCCACTGGGTTGAGCTCCGGCTCCCCACTCGGTTGAGCTCCGGCTCCCGACTACTAGGTTGAGCCCTAGCTCCTTACTCGGTTGAGCTCCGACTCCCGACTACTCGGTTGAGCTCAGGCTCCCTACTTTGTTGAGCTCAGGCTCCCTACTGGGTTGAGCTCTGGCTCCCCACTCGGTTGAGCTTCGGCTCTCGACTACTAGGTTGAGCCCCGGCTCCCTACTCGGTTGAGCTCCGGCTCCCGACTACTCGGTTGAGCTCCGGCTCCCGACTACTGGTTCGAGCTCCGGCTCCCTACTAGGTTGAGCTCCGGCTCCCAACTACTCGGTTGGAGCTCCAGCTACCTACTCGGTTGAGTTCCGGCTCCCGACTACTCGGTTGAGCTCCGGCTCTCGACTTATCGTTTGTGCTCCGGCTACTCGCGGGACTTGTATATGGGTCGAGTTGTAAAGCTCGGCCACTTACCTCACCGACTTGAAAGGCTAAAGAGACCAAGTTTCTAACCTCGTAAGGCCGAGGTATCAAGCTCGGACACCAGGAAATCAAAAGAAAAGATTGTTAGGCCCACTTTCCAAAGCCGCTAAACTCGAATGTTAGCCGATGTATGAAGATTGGCCATCGAACTGTGGCAAAAAGGGGAGAAGTCTTACTCAATAAATCCTGAACTCGGATAATTTTAAAGCCAAGCTCGGCTCCTATCATGAAAACTTCTACACTCCGTTGAGCTCGAAGCTTGGGGGGCTTGTGTACTGGCCGAGGAGTAAAACCCGGCCACCGAGCTTGGATACCCGATCCAACCAAGGCGGGAAGGATAAGATATCGATATTATTAATCCTGATATTATCTTAAATAACCTTATCCGGTTATAAGAGATAATATCCCTTAAATTAAGGATAGGATATTTATATTACCTTTAATAATCCTGATATTATCTCAAATAACCTTATACGGTTAAGAGATCAATTTAAGATATTATCTTAATCAATCCTGATATTATCTCACACAAACTTATCCAGTTAAAAGAGATAATATCCCTTAAATTAAGGAAATCACATCTCAAAGAAGATTTAAGAGATAAAAGGAAATATATCCAGATCTCTTAAAGGGATGGGGATCCTATTATAAAAGGAGGAGAGCCCAAGAGGGAGACTCACTTTTCACTAACCCCGGTGACTCTCCCTTAAGCGTATTAGAGAAACTAGCTCGACCAAGAGACTATTGAAGAGTCATTGCGCGCTGATATTCATCAGATACATGATTAAGGGATTGAGATCACCGTATGGCCAAGGGTTGAACCTAGAACTACGTCTGGCTTTGATTCCCATTGGGATACGTAGGACCGGAATACAACATTCCGTCAAGCCATAATCTAAAACAACCCCCATTGTTCACTCTTGGTTTGACGTTCTACGGCGAGATTCCGGCAAGTCGGATCTCGGCAGGAACACGGACAATAAATTATAGAACCGATGATGAACCGTGAAAACCGGTGAAAATCGGCGGTTCACTCGATTTGGCCGGTTTGTTTCTTCTTCCTCTCCTTCTCCGACGAACGGCGACCGCCATGCGTCCTTCTTGTCAGGCGAGTGACAACCAGTTGCCAGAGATGCTTCCTTGACCAGAGATGCTTACCTTGGTGAGAAGCATAATGATCAAAGAGATGGTGCCGGGAGAAAGAAATATGGATGTGTATCTAAACTCTGAAGCCAAAACGTGCAAAAAGCTTGGAGTTGGAGAGACTGAAACGATGGATGCAAGAAGTTCCGAAGTTGAAGTTTGAGAAGTGTGCTTGTAAGAGACGCTTGTACGAGAAGCTTTGATATGATAAAAAATTAAAAGATAAGAATACTTTTTATTTAAATCTATATTAATATAAAAGTTTGATAGACAATTTTACCGTACATATACATGTCAGTACTAGGGTTTTTTGTCTTTTTTTAAAAATAAATAAATAAATAATTTTAAAAAAAAAAAGAAATATTTTTTTTTTATTTTTTTTTAACTTTTGTTGACGTTTTTTTTAAACATTTTTTTTACGTTTTCCTTAATTTTTAAATTTTTTTTCCTAACAATTCTCTTTTTGCTAATACTTTTTTTTTGAATTTATTTGTATACACTGACAGTGTAAAGTTTTTTTAAGTGTCCATCAATCATAAATTGGCAAACAGTAAAAGTAGAGTTGTCATGTTCTTGATTTTTAATTTTTATATACTTATATTTTAATGTATATATAATTTAATAATTTTTAATTTTTTTATATATTTATATATATTTTAATATTTTTCGGTTCGAATCGAATCAAACCAAACCAATTTTAATTGGTTCGGATTTTCAAATTAATCGAATTATTGGTTAGAGTCTTACGACCCTAAACTTTTTCGAAGAACAGTGTAGCTTTGCTAAAAAAAATTAATTTAAAAAAAAATCATTTTTTTTAAAATTTAATTGTTTTTAAATTTTTTTACATTTATTTTTTCTATTTTAAATTTTTTAAAATATATTTTTTTTTTGCTTTCATTTTTTTTTATGTTTTCCTTAATCTTTTAATTTTTTTTCTAATAATTTTTTTTTTGCTAATACTTTTTTTTGAATTTATTTTTATACACTGACAGTGTAAAGTTTTTTTATACTGTCAACCAATCATAAATTATCAAACAGTAAAAGTAGAGCTGTCGTGTTCTTGATGTTTTAATTTTTTATATACTTCTATTTTAATGTATATATAATTTAATATTTTTTATTTATATATATTTTATTATTTTTCAGTTCGAATCGAATCAAACCAAACCAATTTTAATTGGTTCGGATATTGTTATTGACTTTTTAAAGTTTATAATTTTATTTTGTTTTAAAATATTTTTAGCAAGGAAATGTAGCAAAGCTACACAGTTTTTAGAAAAAGGTCGTAAGACTCGAACCAATAATTCGATGAATTTAAAAATCCGAACCAACCAATTGAATTGGTTCGTTTTTTTTCTTTTTTATGCACGGCTCAATATTGAACCAAACCCAATGGTCATTAATTCGGTTATTTTGGAACCGAACTAATTACTATATTTTAATAGTTATATATATTTTAATATTCAATATGTATATCGCTTTATCAATTAACAACTTTTCTTCTACTGTTCCAGTAACAGTAGAAGAAGTTGTCAACTGGTGGATTATTTTGGATTATTTAAATTTTTTTTTTTAATATTTTTTGCTAATACTTTTTTTTGAATTTATTTGTATACACTTACAGTGTAATTTTTTTTACACTGTCAACCAATCATAAGTTGGCAAACAGTAAAAGTAGAGTTGTCATGATCTTAATGTTTTGATTTTTATATACTTATATTTTATAGTATATATAATTTAATATTTTTTATTTATATATTTATATATATTTTAATATTTTTCAGTTCGAACCGAATCAAACCAAACCAATTTTAATTGGTTCGGATATTGTTATTGACTTTTTAAAGTTTATAATTTTGTTTTTGTTTTGAAAAATTTTTAGTCAGGTAAGATCGCAAAGCTACCCTGTTCTTCGAAAAAGTTTAGGGTCGTAAGACTCGAACCAATAATTCGATGAATTTGAAAATCCGAACCAACCAATTTAATTGGTTCGTTTTTTTTCTATTTTATGCAAGGCTCAGAATTTAACCAAACTCAATAGTCATTAATTCGATTATTTTGGAACCGAACCAATTACTATATTTTAAGTGTTATATATATTTTAATATTCAATATGTATATCACTTTATCAATTAATAACTTTTCTTCCACTGTTGCTGTAAAAGTAGAAGGAGTTGTCAACCTGTGGATTATTTTGGATTATTTAAATTTATTTATTTATTTTTTAAACATATATTCTTTATAATAGTTTTTTAAAATTTATTTTTTCCCTAATTTGTTTTTTTTAATTTATTTTTTTTAAAATGATTTTTTAAAAATATTTTTGTTTTCAAATTAATTTTATTTTTCTAATTTTTTGAATATTTTTTATAATTATTATTTTCCTAATTTTTTTAAAATATTTTTTATATACTTTTCCTAAATTTTTTCCTAATTTACTTTTTTTTTATAATTTTTTTAAATATATTTTTTCCTAATTTTTAAAAAATATATTTTCTAATTAATTTATTTTTTTATAATTAATTTTTTTTTCTATTTTTTTTAAATCTACTGTTTCCAAATTATTTTTTTCGTAATTTTTTAAAATATTTTTTTCATAAAGTTTTTTCTAATTATTTTTTGTTTATTTTGTTTAATTTACTTTTTCCTTTTAAAATATTTTTTTAATAATTAATTTTTTTAATTGTTATTTGTTTTATTTTTTTTTATGTTTTCCTTAAGTTTTTTAAAAGATTTCCTAATAATTTTTTTTTTCTAATACTTTTTTTTGAATTTATTTGTATAAACTAGCAATGTAAAGTTTTTTTACACTGTCAACCAATAATAAATTGGCAAATAGTAAAAGTAATGTTGTCGTGTTCTTGATGTTTTAATTTTTATATACTTATATTTTAATGTATACATAATTTAATATTTTAAAATTAAATATTTTATATATTTTTATTTATATATATATATTTTTATATTTTCCGGTTCGAATCGAATCAAACCAAACCAATTTTAATTGGTTCGGATATTGTTATTGACTTTTTAAAGTTTATAATTTTTTTGTTTTTAAATTTTTTTAGTCAGGAATGGTAGCAAAGCTACCGTGTTCTTCAAAAAAGTTTAGGATCGTAAGACTCGAACCAATGATTCGATAAATTTGAAAATCCGAAACAACCAATTAAATTGGTTCTTTTTTTTTTCTTTTTTGTTCACGGCTCTGAATTGAACCAAACCCAATGGACATTAATTCAGTTATTTTGGAATCGAACCAATTACTATATTTTAATATTTATATATATTTTAATATTGAGTATGTATATCACTATATCAATTAACAAATTTTTTTCCTACTATTCCCGCAACAGTAGATAGAGTTGTCAACTGGTGGATTATTTTAGATTATTTAAATTATTTTTTTTTTAACATATATTCTTTATAACATTTTTTTTAAACTTATTTTTTTACTGCTCCGAATGGAACCAAACCCAATGGTCATTAATTCCGTTATTTTTGAACCGAACCGATTACTAAATTTTAATATTTACATATATTTTAGTATTCAATATGTATATCACTTTAACAATTAACAATTTTTCTTCTACCGTTCCTGTAACGGTAGAAGGAATTGTCAATTGGTTGATGATTTTGGATTATTTAATTTTTTTTAAACATATATTCTTTATAATATTTTTTTAAAAAATTTGTTTTCGCGAATTATTTTTTCCTAATTTACTTTTTTTAAAATGTTTATTTTTATGATTGATTTTTTAATATTTTTTGTTTTCTAATTAATTTTATTTTTCTATTTTTTTTGAATATTTTTTTCTAATTATCATTTTCCTATTTTTTAAAATATTTTTTATATACTTCTCTAATTTTTTTTATTTTGTTTTCGAATTGTTTTTTCTAATTTACTTTTTTCTTTTTCTAATATCTGTATTGACATAAATAGAGACAGAACTATTCATAATTTGTATTTTTTTTATACCATTGCCTTTGTTTTTTCTATTTTAAATAATAAATCTATATCTATAGTAATTAATAAGGGGAAGTATTGATTATAGTGTAGCACAATGGTGCAAGCCACATGTCAAGTGATAAATTTTTTTTTCTCCTAAAATTTATATATATATATTTTTAAAATATTTACAAACAGGTAAAGATACAATATTTTGGGAGTCAAACACGACAATCTCTGAATTGACATAAATAGAAGTAGAGCTATTCATATTTTCTGATCTATTTTTTTCTACATCCTTGCCTTTGTTTTTTCTATTTTAAATAATAAATCTATATGTATACTAATTAATAAGGGGAATTGATGATTTTCTAATAAAGTGACACGTGTCAGCACCACATGATTTACGAGGATTAGTTGATCATTAATAATAATCAAAGAGGAACACTTAACACATAGTGTTACATTACGTATTGTAATATCATTTTAAAATAAAAATAATATTCAATTCTTTGCACTTAAATTATAGATAAAATTGTTTCAAGGTTTTTGCTAATCACTTCTGTCTATAAATAAAAAGCCTTGGAGATGAATATGTACCACCAATATTTTTTTAATATTTATATTTCTTTTATGATTTTAAAGTTATATTTAACTTTTAAATAAGATAAAATTTAGAATATTATATTATTTTCTCTTAATATTGTTATAAATTATATTAAAAAAATTTAATTAACACCGATTCAACTACGATTCAACTTTGATCGGATCATTAAATCTTAAATCGGTATCATCATCGATTCAATGATCGATCCAATCTTAAAAATTAACTTGATAAATCATATGAATGCATTTCAATACTTTTGTTTGCTGATGCTGTTAAATAATAGATCAGTTAGCATTAGATATAAAATAATTATTTGAAAAGATATTTGGTCTCACCGTGAGTGAATTCGACTTGTTTTATCATATGGAATATTATATTATATTATATTATATACTCAAAAATTGTGATTAAAAATGTTTAAAAAAAACGTTTATACTAAATATAATTGAAACAATTCATTTCAAAACCTTTTCACTTTCTAATTTTAGAAAAATATAATAATATATCAATCTGATTTTGTTGGTAGATTTATTTTTTTAAGATAAAATAGTGACTAATGAGTTATTATTTTGGGGTTGCAAGTGACATGTGTATGATCTCTTCCCTCGAGAAAGTTGTTTTTCACAGGGATTCAAGGTATATATCTCATGCTCTGATGCCTATATACATTCTGCATCTTACGGACCTGGTCCAAACCCTTCACTATAATATATAAATCTGACTGTTTATGTGTACATGGCAACATGTGATGGGATGATATTTTTTGACGCAAACATGGGATGATACTTAACTAGATGAATTCCTATTTGGGTATTTTCCTTCCGCTACTTTCTACGAACTTTCTTTGCGGAATTTTTTTATCGTAGATTAATGATTTGATCATGTTGGCTATCAAATAAATCCGGGAAAATTATAGTAAATTGATATTTGATTTAATTATACTACCACAATTTTTTTATTTGATAGCCGACATGATTAACCCTCTAACGTGCTAATAATGTGATTGGTTCAAGTAGTAAAGGATTTGGACACCTTAAGCAAGTGGTCAGGGGTTTGAATCCTGACACTTGTGTATGAAGAAAACCTGGTTGAGAGGGGATAACCCATCTTGTGTGCCCGATCCGACGGAGATTAGTCACTACTAACGGTGGTGGATACTTCGTACCTATATCATGGTTATATATATAAAAAAAGACTATAATTTGACTAAAATGTGAGAGCTTATAATGTCTTTTATTAGTGTGGAAACTATAACTCGAATATTTAGGCTCTGTTTGGTAAAAACTAACTGATAATGAATAAGCTAACGGATGGTGGATAAGCTAGCTGATAGCGGATTAGCTAGCAGATTGGATTTAAGGTGTTTGGTAAAAAACTAGCGGTTGGACTAAATGACAAATGTAAAATGACATAAAAGGATATGTTTATATAAATTATCACTTTATATAAATGTTTTTTTATATAAATTATATATATTATTTATTTTAAAATAAGTGATTATGTTATAAAATGATTTAGTATTTATTTTTAGAGATTTTTAAAAAAAGTATAAGTAGATTTGTGTTTGTTTACAATAAAAAAATTATTTTAAAGTAGTTACTTATAAAAACTGATTTTTTTCTCGAAAGCAAGTGAAAGTTGTTTTTCATTTTAAGCCCCAAAATGATTTTTTTTTCTGCTTTTGATTATTTCCAAAAACAAAACAAATACATTAAAATTTTAAAAATATATTTTATGATTAAAAAAATAATTTTTTTAATAAAATAAATAATAACGGACTCTAAATTTGATTCATATTGACAATTGAGTGTGGATGTGGTGCCTATTTTTTTTAGGAAGTTTTTATTTAAAAATAGCCTTAAAAACTTCAATATCTTTTGAAGTGCAGAGTATCCCAATCCTCCTTTATGATTTTTTTACAATATGTCAGAGCCATTGTGATCAGGCATGCACACCACTTTGTCTTGCAATATATGTAGAGAAAGGCTGGCGTAAAAGATATATAGAGGGACCACTTGACTCTGGTCTGTCATGATTAGGACCCCAGATTCAAAGCATGTTGCATCTACCGATTAATGCTTACCACCTCCTCCACATGCTGAGGCTGCCACCCACAACACTGTATACCCAGGTCAGATGGCCAAAGCTATTAAGCTAACAATCAAATAATGGGGTCTTGTGGCATTTCTGGTAGGCTTTGTCTAACACTCTAGCACGGTTAAATGTTTTTTTTTTAAATGTCTTTAGACATTGAAATAGAATACCTAATATATATATATATATATATATATATATATATATATATATATATATATATATATATATATATATATATATACTCCATCCCATCCTTAATATAAGAAACAAAACCTTAAAACACACAAATCAAAAAAATACATTAATATAAACTAATTGTAATTAATATTCATATATATATTTCTTTTACTTTGGAATAGAATACCATATGATATTTCTTTTACTTTTTATGTATTTTTAAAATATGTATATATATAAAAAATAATACATAAAAAAATATATACAACATTAAATATAATATTTAAAACTTGTGTTCAAATAACATGATTCCTAAACTATGTATATTATAAAATGAAATCTATATAACAAGTAAAATCCTTAGGTCTAACTAACGAAGGTTGGTCTAATTGATAATGATTCAGCTCATATCCTATAAGGACGTGAATTCAAATCCCATTATCAATATAAGGACCTCGTTGATGGATAATCTGTAAGTACCTAACGTTCTTTAAGTCTGGGGTCTGGCCTAATCCTGGTGAACTCGGGATCTAACCCAACTAAACTTTTTGTTATAAAAAAAATAAAAAATCCTTAGGACTAATGCATAATTTACTCTAACAATTATATAACTAATATCTGTATTCTGATTGTTGCTAATCAACAACATAATTAACATTGTTTATTGTTTATCATAAAAATTTCTCATCTGTATTACGGCATACTGAGCATATACTTATACCATACGTTGTTGCAGTACACTCATTTATATACTTATACCATACGTTGTTGCAGTACACTCATTTTCTTTCCTTTTTCCAAGAAAGAAACTCCGGAATTGGTAAAACAAACCTGGGATACCACGAATAAAGGAAATAATTATGATATTTTAATATCAAAATTTGACGTTACGGGGGCACTCAGTTTTGAATAGGTTATCTATTATTTTTTTATTCTTTCTTTCTTTTTATTTCATTGATTCATAATCTACTCAAAACTAAAATATCTTTTTATGATATCAAATTTTAATGTCAAAATATCATAATTCTAAAAGAATCGTTCTACCGCAAAATCATTTAAATGGTGGGAGGATATCCTCAAAATAGAATTGCTTTTTGCAAGTGGAAACGTTGGGGTGCCTTCCCCATCAAACCCGATCTTTGTCTGCTTTTCATTCTTTTGTTTTTAACTCACATTTTAAGCACTATGATATGATTTAAAGTAATATATCAACCTTTATCCCAACGAAAAAGAAAAGCGTGGAAGCGTTCTACACTTCAAAAGTAAAACATGACTAGGACTTTCGTGATTAGAATAGGATAATAATGTATAAGATAAAAGAGTAGGATATGAGTAATATAGTATATAAATAAATAAGTTGTTATCCTATCTCCGACATAACCAGTTATAAATTTAGTATAAATTTTAAAATTTTGTTTTCATTGTTTTCATTTTTTATTAGATTTTAGTTTTTTTTGTATTTTTATATTTTTTATATTATATAAAAAAATAAAATTATCTTTGTGATAAAATTACATATAATATTTTAAATTTTTAAAATATTGTTCAACTTAAATTAATTTTTTTATAACTTTAAATATTC
This sequence comes from Sophora flavescens, assembly GCA_030762895.1. Classification (NCBI taxonomy): domain Eukaryota; kingdom Viridiplantae; phylum Streptophyta; class Magnoliopsida; order Fabales; family Fabaceae; genus Sophora; species Sophora flavescens. Next base: position 38,918,338 of record CM061068.1, read on the forward strand.
GTTTTTAGTTTTTCCTTTACTTATAGGCAAATTATTAGAATAATATTTTATACGTTTCAGTTTCTTAAAATAATATAAAATGACAAAATTAACCTTGGGACAAAATAAAAATAATTTTTAAAAATAATTATTGATATTTTTATTTTATTATACTTTTTTTTAACCATGTAATATTTTATCATACTTTAAATTATTATTTAATTATACTTTAATTATTTTATATAAAAAATATTTTATATTTATTATACCTTAGATCACCTTATCCTATCTTATTGAGTTCTAACCCAGCATTCCCCTCAAGATAAAATTTTAACTAGATAGATATGATATGATATGATATGTATCAGGATTAGTTTATCATATTTTACTGACTCATCAGACAATAATTTCAGATAGGATATGATAACTTATCATATCCTATCTATATTATCATGACCCAGCTCTTAAAAGTCAAAAAAAATCAACGAGAAGAAAGAAAAAGGAAAAAAAAATCAACCGAAGAAAATATTACAGGGAATTGCATTGACTCGGGACTAACAATGCTTTAATTACATGGCACCATATCCAATTTATATATAACAAGAAGTATACAGATACTTTGATATACAATTTGGACACCTTATATAGATATTATAAAGTTTATGAGTGTCTTGAGAATGATAAAATTATGATGAGAGAGAAGAAAACAATAAACAAATGAGGAGAAATAGGTTTATACGATGATCTTGGACATTATTTTTGTGTCTAAATAACATTACTCATAACAAAATCCTAAGCATTTTATGAGGAAAAAACCACGATTTTTTTAGGCTTAATTATAGTTTTGTTGATTATAATTTTATAAATGCCTAATTTTTTTAATTTAGGTAGTTTCAATTGCTCAAATTAAGTCCTTTTAATTTTAAAATCGGACAAATCTGATCATGCTATCAACCTACCATACAATACTTAACAGGAGGAGTTGTGGACCTGACTAATCCTTTGTGACCTGACATTAGTGTATGATTAGTTTTATTTAATTAGTTGAAAAAAATATTCAAAACTTAAACAAAAAGCTATAAAAGCTAAGAAATAACATACATGCAGAATACTAACTATATGGATTTTATTCGATCAATTGAAACTACAAAAATCAAAATCATTTATGAATGAAATTACATTATTCAAAGATGCAATTAAGACTTTTTTTCAAACGACAATCATACTTGTTGTAAACGTTGTTCATGAGGGGAGACAGTGAGACACACGATTAATAAATTATTATTTTTTTACTCTGGTAATGTTTCAACATATAAATAATTCTTATGGTTAACTTAACTATGCCTTTCATGAATTAATTGGCCTTATGGCTTATCAACATTTAAATATGATTATTTTTTCTGGATAAACAGACAGCAGATATCAAAATGAAGAGGTGAATGTGGGTACGAATGTGATGAGAATATGATCTGTGGCTAGAGATCCTGGCCGGGAATCAAATCGAATTTGGTTACATTTTTCAAAATGGAGCAATGCCAAAACATCAATTTCTGGCTATCTAATCCTTGACTGCTAGTAGCCGTTGGAAAGGGGGGTGAGCTCATCTGTCAATGTATTAGACTATATGATATATCTAATATTAATTCATTCTTTGTTACATAATCAATTTTAACTTTGACTATGGTAACAACTTTTTGAAAAATCTTTTGTCAAAAAAAAAACTTTTTGAAAAATCAAACTTGGCGTGTCACCACAATTTAATGATGGTGTAATAAGGAATATTATATTCCGTTAATATCTACTAAGAGATTCGTTGTTGCTTAATCCGCGTGGACGTCCCTGATTCTGGGTTTTTTTTGACCAAACTGGTTTCCTTTCAAAAACTATTTACCAGTTTAGGGTTATTCTGAAACTATTTATCAATGGGGGGTCGTTTTGAATATTTTATTATTTTTTGGTCTGACGAGTCAAAGGCGCCACTGCAGATGACACCACACTTTTCATAAAAAAAAAAAAAAATCAAAAGGGGAGGCACCAACTGCAGTGGCGCCTCTGCCCCTACCTACTACTACAGTAGCGCACTGTAGCGCTACTGTAGCAGCCCCCTTTTTTTATTTTTAATTTTGACTTTTTTAAAAAATAAAAATTTTATTTCTAAAAAAACACATTCACCAGATAATGAATTGAATTCACCAGATATTTGCACATACTTAACCAAAAAAATTATTTCTCAAAAAAACCTATTCACCAGATAATGAACTGAATTCACCAGCACCTTTTTTTTAAAATTTTAAATTTTGACTGTTTTAAAAAAATAAAAATTTTATTTCTAAAAAAACCCATTTATCAGATAATGAACTGAATTCACCAGATATTTGTACATGATTCACCATATATTTGCACATACTTAACCAAAAAATTTATTTCTAAAAAAAACCATTCACCAGATAATGAACTGAATTCACCAGATATTTATACCCGATTCACCAGATATTTGCACATACTTAACCAAAAAAATTATTTCTCAAAAAAACCATTCACCGGATAATGAATGGAATTCACCAGATATTTGTACCCGATTCACCAGATATTTACACATACTTAACCAAAAAAATTTATTTCTCAAAAAAACTCATTCACCAGATATCTAAACTGGTAAATAGTTTCTAAAAGGAACCCAGTTTGGTCAAAAAGCCGAAAAAGAAATATTCATCTCAGGTAAAATGATGAATATTTATTGCTGACAGAGCTTTAGACGGAACCATCAGTGACAGGATCAAGGAATATTCATCTCAGGTAAACCCATCTACTTAATTTCACTCCGGAGATTTTCTGCAATGCTCTCACCAAATAAAATTTTTTTTACTACTGTAATAATTGATGAATATTTATTGGTGTAAATTGTTATTGCTATTATTTTTTTATGCCTACTGCGATATTATTTGCTACTCATTTTTTGGTTAAGTATGTGCAAATATCTGGTGAATCATGTACAAATATCTGGTGAATTCAGTTCATTATCTGGTGAATGAGTTTTTTTAGAAATAAAATTTTTATTTTTTAAAACAGTCAAAATTTAAAATTTTAAAAAAAAAGTGCTGCTGAATTCAGTTCATTATATGGTGGATAGGTTTTTTTGAAAAATAAATTTTTTGGTTAAGTATGTGCAAATATCTGGTGAGTCATGTACAAATATCTGGTAAATTCAGTTCATTATCTGGTGAATGTGTTTTTTTAGAAATAAAATTTTTATTTTTTTAAAAAAGTCAAAATTAAAAAAAAAAGGGCTGCTACAGTAGCGCTACAGTGCGCTACTGTAGCAGTAGGTAGGGGCAGAGGCGCCACTGCAGTTGGCGCCTCCCCTTTTGATTTTTTTTTTTATAAAAAGTGTGGCGCCATCTGCAGTGGCGCCTTTGACCCGTTAGACCGAAAAATAATAAAATATTCAAAACGACCCCCCATTGGTAAATAGTTTCAGAATAACCCTAAATTGATAAATAGTTTCTAAAAAGAACCCAGTTTGGTCAAAAACCCCTGATTCTGCATGTTTATGTATGAGGGAGTGGTCCTTTTTTATTTTTATTTTTAGGCCCTTGGTTTACTGTATGCTTTACTTCGGGCACACTCGACCTGGAAAATGTTATCTTTGAACTTTTTAGTAAGATGATGGTGGACAGTATCAGTTGTCTTCGTACAAATGCTCATTGTTTTGGAAGTGTTGTGTTGTGTTTTTTTTTAATCAAAGTCAAACTAGGCCAATTCATTCATAATAATATCGTCAAAACAACTAGGAACAACGTAAAAATTACAGAGCTAGCATATAACACAGATGCTCATGCTAATGAATGAGCAACTTTGTTAGCTTGCCTCCGAATAAACTTAGTTGAGAAGTTTGAAGAAGATGAAATAAGTCTTTTGCAATGTTTCACAATGATGCCAAATTCCGTAAGGTTTTCCTTCTTTGAAGCTAGCTCATCCACCACACCTTTACTGTCCACCTCAAAATGAACATTGTTGAGTCCCAAGACTATGATCCACTGTACAACAAACAACAAACCCATGGCCTCTCCCACCTTCACCTCCAAATTTGTATCAACCCACAACGTTTTTGCTTGGACAAAATTCCCTTCATGATCACGGATACGGATACCAAAGCCATATAAGTTTATATTCTAAAAAAAAGCCGCATCAACATTACATTTTAGGAAACCAAACTAAAAGGGAGTCCATCTGACCACATCATGCACAAGAAGTTGTCTCTGCATGTCAGTTCTGAAATGAACAGATGTAAAACACCAGAAGGGGGTTAAATTGTGTTTTTAAAACTTTTCTGAAAACGTTGCAGTTTAGCCGATAAGACACAAGGATGCGTCATATAAAAAGGAAATTTAATTTTCAACCCAGTTAGCACAGTTAAAATAAATTAAACTGAAAAGATTAAGCTAAGAAAGGAGACACATAGATTTATACTGGTTCACCCTAAACCTTGAGCAACGTCCAGTCCTTGGCTTCACCATGTATTTGCACTATAACCGATCAGGTTACAGAAGGTATTATTTGCACACCTAGACTCCACAGGCTCAACTAACGAGTATTGTTTGCACACCTAGCCTCTCCGGTTCAACAAGTATTCTTTCTTCAAGACTCCACAGGCTCTACAAATGGTAGGAGTTGGAATGAAGCAACAGCTTCACGGATTACAACTTTGCAGATCTACCAAGTAACACTCACTGAGTGAATAAGTATTTAAGGTAGGTGAGATAGTAATAAAGACTTATCAGTAAATACAAATGATTTGAGCAGAGAAGTTTTCTAGCGAAGAACTTAAGAGAGTTTTGAGAGTATTAAATGCTAGAGTTAATGAGTTTAGGTGTATGTCCACTGATCTTCAAAGTCTTCTATTTATACTCAAAAGAGATAGGTTCGTTGAGGAGAGTTCTTCAACTGAGTATTCTTTTGTTCTTCGTCAATAAATGCCAATAGAGTCGTTCTGGTCTTGCATTTAATGTTTATAATCGTTGGTGAGCTTCAAGATAAATTGAAAGTATAGGTTGGCATAGTTTTATCAGAGTACGATTTGATTCAGAGCAACGTTTGTTGCTTTTTCAAACTTGGGCAGTTCGACTTTCCTTATTTGTGCTAAGCGGGTCTACGTTCAAGTAAAGTTCATTTTGATGTTTGCAATAAATAGATTCTTCAGGCGCGGAATGGTGCTTTGAGCTTTCTGATAGAGAATTTCTTTATTGGAAATATTATGAGAATATTCGTTGAGTTTGAATATTGTTGAAGTGAGGAACTTTCTATTGCTTGGTCAGAATTTGTTAGTAACCGAGTCAATCTTCAGACGCATCATACTACAGGCGCATCATTAAGACTTTGTTTCTTTGTCATGAGACTCTTGTGTACTGATCCGCACACTTAATAGACATATTGGTAAACTTCATCAGGTTCACTTAAAATGATTCTTTGTTTGGATTTATCAAAATCATAGATGTCTAAAGATGTGATCTTAACAATCTCTCCCTTTTTTATGATGACAAACATTGTCTTATGATTTTAATGAACTAAGGATAAAAGCAGATTTAAACACAAAAGGGTCATAACAAGCTTATAAGAATATTTAAGTTAATTTTCTTAAGCTCCAAAAAAAGCTTCTCAAGCTCCCCTGAACTGATGCTTCTATAATGAACTCAGACGCATGATTAAGGTAACGTCTTATCTTTAATAGATAGATATTTATTGTTCTATTTTCTCATTCTATTTTCTCCCCTTTTGTCATCAGCAAAAAGATAAAGTAACACTGTAAAAATGCAGCTGAAAATAACATTTATTGAGTAAATCATCATTGACTATAGTACATTGCAGACAAAGGTAAAGGAAAACTAAAATTGCTATTTCTTAACAATCTTGGCGAGAAGAGCCACAACAGTCTGCATTGTCTCATGAAGACCGTTGATTTCTGCACGAGCTACTGGATCTATTCCAATGACATTGGATGCCGGTGCAACAGGATCATGAGGTGGAGACGAAAAAGAGGGTCCAGGGTCAGAGGAAGTGGTAGTTGAGGGAGGTTCATAAGGAACAATTTCCAGACAATGTAACGCCCCAATTTCTGTCTTTTTGTATCAGTAAATACATGTGTATATGTGTTTATTTTGTTAAAATCCAGAAGATAATTTTAGATAAAATAAAATTATTGTCTTGTTCTACCTTACCGTAGAAATTCACGGTTAAATTTTCGGTTGAAAATTCAGACGGAAGCCGGTCTGGGTTTTCACTGACAGTAAAATTTTACTGAGTAGAAAATCTAATTTTGACCCATGAACGAAACCGTTGGTGTTTTTATTGTGTTACCTTCAACCTTGGTTATTTTTGAATATCTTCGTTGGGGAATAAAATATAATATTTTATTCAGACGAAATCTTCGAAAATTACGATCGAAAACGTTAACCAGGTGCACAACGGAGCAGGATGAGGAGCTGAGACGACCAATGTGACTAGTTGGAGGTGGAGTGACTTGTTGATGGATGTCTCATGTCACATCAAAAATTATTCATGATTACATTTTTTGAAATTTAATATATTTTATTCCAAAAACTCATTTTATCACACTTTTTTCCAACCAAACTCACCTTAACCAAAACTTGGAACCCAAGTCCCTCATTTCTCTCCCCTCTCCACAACTCCACCCCTTCATTTCCTATACAAACACTTCTTTTTCTTCCACTCATCACTTTACACACTCACAAACTCAACAAATCTTCTTCAAGTTCATTTGGGCTCTTCTTCATCTTCAAAGAGTTCATCATTTCTACTCATTTTTTTCAAGCTTCAAGGGTAACACTCTAATCCTTACTCATCTAAGTTATTCTATTCACTTATTAGTTGAGTTCTATGTCATATTCTTCCATTTATCATTATTAGATCTATAACTTCTAAAATCTCTAGAAATTAGTAGAAAAATTCATTTGAGTTGAAACCAATTTCTATGGACTCACAATGATCTCTATATTGTTTATCTAAGAGCTTACATCAAATAAAAATTTCCTTCCCTATTTTCCTATGAAGGCCGAATCTATGTTGTTGTTGGGCAAGGAAGTTTTGTTTCAATTTGTGAAATAGAACCATTGATTTGAACTATTTACTACCTTTTGATGTTAAATCTAAGAGTTTGAAAAGTTTGAAAATTTCTATCCTATTTTATGAACCATGGCCGAAACCCTAAGCTAGTGGCTTAGAGGGATTTTTGTTCAATCCTTGTAAAATGATCATTGATTATGAATCTCTAATACTTAAGGATTATTAATCCATGAGTTTGAAATTTTTTGAAATCCCTAACCCTATTTTCATGTTGTGGCCGAACCTATGCCTAGGTAGATTGAATGTTTTGGTTCTTTTTAACTGGTGATTATGTGTTGGAATCTTTAGACTTCCGTCGGGAAGCAGGCTGAAGAGGATCGTTACACGCAACCGAGAACAATAAACTTTGCTTGCTTTGGAATGAGGTAAGAGGGGACTGCCTGAGGGATGTTTCAATAACTATATGCAATTGTTTGTGGATTGTGAGATTGTCTTAAGTCCTGTTGTGATTATCTAAAATGATTATGTGATTGAACTGTTCGTGCTAGAATGTCTGAGCTTGATGCTTTGCTTGATGATGCACTGAGAATTTGATATATGGCATGAACTGTATTAACTGTCATGATTTGATGTGGAAATATTACTGTTGATTGATTGATGTCTGAGAAATCTGACACTCGTCGGTGCTCAATTAATTATGATGGTAAAAGTCTTAAAAAGCCTTATGAGAATTTTGGAATAAAAATATTTATTTGATGATTTCTTGATAAAAGAATGAATATAAAGATGGAACTGTAACCAATATTTTAGTATGTTATCATTTTTGAAGAATGAGATGAAAAATATTTTTGAGAACTAAGTGTGAAATATTTTAAAGCTAAAGGAAAATCATTTTATTAACATAATCTTAGTATAAGTGAAAATAATTTTTAAAGTATGTTTTATGAAGGAAAACCTTTGGAAATGATTGACAATATTTTAGAAAATAATTTGAAAGGACTTGACAACGTTGTAAAGATGGCTTGGAAGAAAAAGAAGAATTTCAAAAGAAAATGGATTTCTTTATAACTTCGCATTTTACAAATGGATTTCCAATGAAAAAGATTTCTGGAAAAATACTTTTGAAAATATTCCGGCAAGCTTGGATAAGTTACTGAGGTTTCATTTTGTATTTGTGTTTCACTGAACGAAAAAGAATAAATACGTTGGAAAGTGAATCTAGTATGCGAGACGTCGGAATACTAGAGTTCCATATAGTATGCGAGACGTCGGAATACTAGAGTTCCGTAATTTACACATAGATCTTTGATCCCTGTCACGTTGTTGTGGACTGTGTGTACTAATCACGTTGTTGTGGTCTGTGTGTCCTAACCACGTTGTTGTGGACTGTGTGTCCTAATCACATTGTGATAAACGTTGAAAGAGGTGAAAGTTGTTTTCTATGACCACAAGCCCAAGACTGGTGCATCAGTTTATGGCGTTGTGATCGAGCACTCGGACTTCGTGTCCCGTGTTGATGTTGAAAAATCTTAAAGTTAAAGATTTTATGAATAGTCGTTAGCCTTTGAGCTTCGACAAGGAAAGAATGTACACACAAACTTTTAGAATAAAATGATTTTTACATGCATTTGTTTGGCAGACGTGCCATGTTGCCAAGTTAGAAATCATTGCGTCATGTGTTGGCCAATGAATTTTTGGGAAATACGCCCATGAACTACGATAATCATTGGTTGCTGAGTGATCTCCCCAATGCGTGGACAGAAGTTTTCCACTTATGGTAATGACAATTGAGACGCCATAACTTGTGGGCCATAATCATTTGTTCTTGAGTGATCCGCCAATAAGTTACAAAGGTGTTGGACATTGGATTCTTTTTGTTGACAACGATCCATGTAAAAATCTTGATCAGCTTAAACGAAAAACGAAGTTGGTATCTCAAGAGATTAAGTTAGAGCCTGAATATTGAAGTGTCATGCATATTTTTATAAAAACCATGATCGATCGGGTATGAGACCCCATTGATATAATACTATTTATTTTCAAGAATTTTATTATATATGACTTTACATGCTATCTGATGTTTTGTGTCGTGCATATGGTTATTGTGATTAATCCATATATTGGTATCTCACTCTTGCATACTTTCTTGTTGTTTTCTTTTCCCATATGAAATTGTTATATATATATATATATATATATATATATATATATGAGTTTAGATGGATCCTAACATCTCCCTAGCACCATCGGGCACGATGACACTGATTTTTTATAACGCTCATGATCCGGGAGTGAGATATCCACCCGGGATCCCACTCTGCTACCTATACCGGGCCTGTTAGTTCACTGGAGGGAGCTGTTGAGGATGGACCACAGCAGAGGATTCAGACTACCCAGTCGGTGAGGTTTTCACTACCACCTCCTTGGTATTACCTTCATGTTTTGGATGAGCGAGGATAGTTGCATGAGCATCCACCTCTTGGAGTACCATTTCCCGGAGTTGTACCTGACTCGCCCCCGGAGGAGGAACCGGAGGAGTTCTTCGATGACGAGCCAAAGTACGTTGTTCTTGATGAGATGACGATGATGAGTCTCCTGACGAATGAGGGGAGGTTTAGGATGTCATGCCTGATTCGTCTTCTGGGAGTGAGGGTGTTCATTCTGGCCTTCCTAGTGGCCATCTCTAGTTGGACCAGCTTTGGGTTTTCTTTTTGTGAGGTAGTTTATCCTTGTCTGACTGATTCTTGGTTCCTAAGAACCATGATATTTTGTGATGTGGTTCCGGACCCTTTTGCTTTATGACGCTTATGTTTCTCTTATCTACTCATTTTCTAACTATGTCAATGGCCTGTTCTATAAAGGGCCTATGTTCATTTTGTAACTATGTACTTATGCTGCAACTGCTGATCTGACTTAGATATATATATGCGTTTTTGTTGTTCATGTTCTGAGTGTTCATCTCTTTAGGAAAAAAAATTGTATCACTGTTTTTTAGAATACTTATTTATTAAGAAAATATTATTTTTCGAAAGTAACCAGCAATTTAATAAGTTTTATTTTTCCGCAGCGGGTAACCATGTGACGCCCAAGTAGGGGTGTTACAGACAATGCCAGGGAAGAGAAAGACCAAAAGAGAAAATAAAATAGAGATTAATAATAATAGGGAACAAAGAGAGAGTTAAAGGAAACACTGAATGAAACGAACCAAAAGGTTGCAGATAAGGAATTTTGAAAGAGGGGATTTCTAGATTAGACAAAGAAATGAAAAGAGAGGAAAGATTTTGGAAAAACCAAATTAATTTTTCAACAGAAATTGGCAAATCCAAAAAGTAAACAGAAAAATGGTTTTCATAAAAAGATAAAGGTAAAATGAAAAGAAAGGAGTGAAAATAAGAGTTGGTTGGAAGGGATAGAGTTGTCGTGTGCTTGCTCTGCCTTCATCTGGATATCCGATCCAGGGAATCCGATAAGAACTTAGTCGAGTAGTATCTGTAGGCGTCTTAACTTTGTCAAGCAGAGAGAGTCCACAATGATGAGCCGGATCTTGAAAGATATGAGGCTCGGGGTGGCTCAAAAATGAAGTAGACCATCGACGGAACTTCAGTTTATTCTATTTTATTTTCAAGAAGACAAAGGTCTTCTTAGATTTTGGATTCAACTTTGGTCTCGGACAGACAGATCCTCTGTCGGGACTCGAGACAGATTTTCAAAACTGTATTAGGCTTCATGCAAGCAGATGGATTAGGTATGTGTTTTCAAGAGGCTTGATTTAGCCTAACTACAGCCTGTTCAGCAACAAGATTGCTGATTGCTTTTAAGTCATCCAGACTGAGAAGATTAGGATTGATTTGATCTATAGGTACAGGCTCAGAGGAGTTGAAAGAAGTAGGATGGGGTCTTTGTGGTGAGGTTTCAGGTGATGAAGAAGAGTGAGAAAGAGGTGATAGAATTGAATCAAAAATTCTTGAAACAGGGCAAGAGATTGAATTTCTCGAGTTGGTGAGGGAGAAAGTGATGAATGGTTGGATATGTGATCTGGTGAGTTATGAAGAACAGGTTGTGGTGAAGGGTGATCTGGAGTGAGATTTAAATTGAAATCTTGAACAGATAAGGCAAGAAGATTTTCAGCATTTGAGATCTGATTGTGCAGAGGGGAATTATGTGAGGAAGAGGCTGAGGAATTGGATGGTGAAGATACAACAATGGGTGAAGAGGGCGAGGGTTCAGATGACTTAGGAGGTGATGCAGTGGGTTGCAAAGAAACTTGCACAGATTCAACCAGCTTCAGCCTTGTAGATCTTCTAACTGGTGTAGCTACAACAACAACTTTCCTCTTGAAGTCCTTCCAAGGGGCAATAGTAGGTTTTGCAATTATTTCCTTTTTCAAAACCTTTGAAATAGGTTGGTCATCATCATCATCAGATGCTTCTGAGATAACGAGCTTCCTTTTTACTTGAAGCTTTGTTCTGACCTTGGGACTCACAGGTGCAGACACTTCTGTTGCTTCCGAGTCATCAGACTCATTAGTTTCTTCTTCAGATTCTTGATGAGTGTGATTTCACCTCATATTTCATTGACATTTTGCATGCATTTTCATATAGTTTAGGCATTTCTAATTTGATTTTTGTTAGTTTTTACCTTGGAACGGGTAAGGTGGTTTTGTGTTGTTGTTGTGCGGGAATTAAGGATTAAAATGCTCAAGATTAACCATGACGGAGCTTGCATGAAGATGGGACTTGAAAAGTAAATAAAATGAGACAAACAGAGCCCATCACGGCCATGATCGAGTGGAGCTGAAAAGAAAGAATGGAAAAGTCAAAGCTGGTCACGGCATGGCCGTGATGCCCATCACGACCGTGACATGTCAACTGAACCAGACCCTCACAGGCAGAACTGATCACGGCTAGGCCGTGATGGTGGTCACGGCCATGACAGACCAATCATCAGAGCAACCTCCAAGGCAGAATTCGTCATGGCCGTGACGCGCAATATTTGGATCTTTAGAAACTGATTTGATCTGAATTTGTAATTGCTTAGGATTCAAGTTACCCTAATCTATAAATAGAGCACTTAGGCTCAAAAATAGGGGGACTCGGAGAGACTTTTTGGGATACTCCCTTAGGCAATTCTTCTTCTTCTTCTTCTTCTTCTTCTTCTTCTTCTTCTTCTCTTCTCTTAGGTTTTAATTCATGTTTTTGTTAATCAATCTTGTCATGACCATGGCAATGCTTGAGTAGTAGTTTTATTTCTAGGGATTGGGGCTATGCCCAAGATCTGTTTTATGTTGTGAATTGATGTTTTCCCTTTGTTAATTTCGATTTCGCTTTCGATTTGGTTTCTATCATATGAATTACTTGTGAATCTGGTGCACACTTATTTGCATGTCATAGATACTCTAAGGAGGAACCTAGCGGTGAACTTAGGTATTGGATCTATAGGAATCAAACTTAGGACTTAAATCACGAGAGTTAGAAGCGGTCCTTCGAGGATTCATGAATTTTCACAAAACTTAAAGGGTTCAATTTAAATTTAACTACCACGAGAGTAGGGGTTGGTTTAATTGGGCACCGTGATCTCAAATCGCAACTAATTATCAAATTGATTAAACTGGACTATATATAAAAAGGATTTTGAAAAGGTTTTTGATTTTTTAAATAAGAGATAACTTAGAAAATCAGATAAGGAATGCAATCAAGTAAAATAGAAGGTAAATCAATTTGGGGTTTTTCAAATCTAAAGAGATTCCTAGGAATTGGGTTACCAACAAGATTGTTTATGTTACTAAATTGACTACCCTTTGTTAATTATCAAAATTGCTTTGAAGGCGAATTTATCCTCAAATAGTTAATGCTCCCTCTCGGGTTACAAAAATCGTGCCCAATTAAACCAACCCCTACTCTCGTGGTAGTCGAATTTAGATTGAACCCTTTAAGTCTCGTGACAATTCGTTAATCCTCGAAGGACCGCTTCTAACTCTCGAGATTTAAGTCCTAAATCTGATTCTATAGGTCCGATACCTATGTTCACCGCTAGGTTCCTCCTTAGAATATCTACGACACGCAAACAAGTGGCCACCAAATTTACGAGTAATTAAAACAATAGAAATTAGATCTAAAGCAAAATCGGAATTAACAAAGATAAAACATCAATTCATAACATAAAAACAGATCTTGGGCATAGCCCCGATCCCTAGAAATTAAGATACTACTCAAGCATTGCCATGGTGATGACAAGCTTGGTTAACAACAACATGAAATAAAACCTAAGAGAGGAGAAGAAGAAGAAGAAGAGAGATCCTAAAAATTTGCCTAAGTGTAGCAGCCCAAAGTCCCGTTTCATCTCTGCATAGATGCCATATTTATAGATTAAGGAAGTTTGAATCCCAATCAAACACAAATTCAGATCAATTCAGTTTCTTTAGATCCAAATAATGCGCGTCACGACCGTGATGGCCATCACGGCGAAGCCGTGACGGATTCTGCCTTGGATGTTGCTTCACTGATTGGTATATCACGGCCGTGACCACCATCACGGCTAGGCCGTGGTCAGTTCTGCCTGTGAGGGTCTGGTTCAGCTGACATGTCACGGCCGTGATGGGCATCACTGCTTGGCCGTGACCAGTTCTGACTTTAGCCTTCTTTCTTTTTAACTCTACTCGATCATTGCCGTGATGGGCTCTGTTTGGCTCATTTTCTTCATTTTTCAAGCCCCATCTTCATGCAAGATCCATCATAGTTGATCCTGAGCATTTTTAATCCTTAATTCCTGCAAAACAACACCACAAAAACTGCTTTACCCGTTCCAATGTAAAAACTAACAAAATTCAAATTAAAAATGCCTAAACTATACGAAAATGCATGTAATATGATAAATAAATATGAGGTGTAATCACACTCATCAAACTACCCCAAGCTTAAGACTTTGCTTGTCCTCAAGCAATCACCAAGGCCAGAAGATATAAATATTCAGAGCATGGACAATGAACCTAGAACCCGAGTAACTAATCCAAGTGACAGGCATTTTCAAATAAGAAACCAAGAGACAATCAATTTCAAGTCCAATTAGAAGCTTAGGTTTCCTAAATTCATATTCTCACTGATTCGGGCACTCTTCTCACCTCACTCAAGTGTTTAAGGGTATATGGCATTTCGCTCAATTTCCTCAAGGGAGGTATTCTACCATAAGCTTGACCATTAACCAAATCTCTACTTTATTAATGAAAACACATAAGAATCAAGAGGCCTTTTATTTTGGTTGTAATGGGGCCATATGATTAATTGTTAGGTGGGGAAATCAAGAAAAGGAAATTTCAAGAAGGCTAAACAAAATTTCAAACAATACAAAGCATGACAACCTTCTAAAATCCCATTTTGGGCTTTTGTTCACTTTTCCACCTTTCTTTCTTTCTTTTTATTTTATTTCTCACTTTCTTTTTGTCACCCCCTTCTCCATTTTTTTTTGTTTATTTTATTTTATTTGAAGAAGGGGAGGTTTTCAACTTTAGAGAAATTTCTCTAACTTTTTATCCCACAATTTATTTTTCAAACTACCTTTTTACCCTTTTTGCAATACTTTAAAAGGCGTCAAATCAAGCATTATTCATCAAAATAATTCAAGCTACCAAGAAAAGTATTTTATTTTTTTTAGGCTCAAAATTGGGCAAATAAGGGGTAGCATTTAATCAATCAAAGCTCATAAGGCCGGAAAAATATCTAGTGCCTCAATCATTTTCAAAAATGTTTTCAAAAATTTTTAAGCTTCAAAACGGTTTCAAGTCAAGTTCTAGAGAATACAATCCAAGAGGAATAAAACACTCTATCACAAAGGATGGGGTAGATTTAGTGAGTACCCCTTTTAGGCTCAAAATCTCACATTTAGTAGTTTAAAATCAATGAGAAACACAAATTTAAGGAACCACATGCTAATTATCAACTATCAAAAGATCATCTCAAGAATTTTTATTTTTAGCCTTATCACAAGAATACAAAAATTGAGTTAAAAAATTCACTATCTCGACTTATTTGGCACCAAGTTCTCACAATTGGATGCATAATCTAAGCAAAGGGGCAATCCAATCATGTGATCATTCAAAACTATGCTTATATGAATGCAACATGAAGAATGCAAAAATGCAAAAAATTGCAAAAATACCCCTACCCCAAGCTTAAAAACTTACATTGTCCCCAATGTAAATAATCAAGTCGGAAAGAGGAGAAAAATAAGGAACAACTCACCGAGGTGGTAGCGGGTGCTGGCTCACATGCCTAGTCAAAGATTGCTGGAAAATTTGTCACGGCCGTGATGCTTCTCACAGCTAGATCGTGACCAATTCTGGTCTTCAAGAGCTGGCCTGTCACGACCGTGACCTGCATCACGGCTAGGCCGTGATACATTTTGATCATCAGGGTCCTTCTCATCACGCCCGTGATGGATGTCATGGCTGGGCCGTGATCCTTTATGACTTCTCTGGTTAGCTAATCACGGCTGTGACCGCTGTCACGGCCTGGGCATGATGTTTGCTGACTTTATTTGTCCTTGCCTTTTTGCTCTTCCTTCCTTCATAACCTGAAAACACTTGGCAAATCCATCAATTAGTGATCTTTCTTTTCTTATCTTCTCAAATTATTCAAAAACAAAATTCAAAAATAAATGGAAAAGGGAAAGAAAACTTGGGTTGCCTCCCAAGAAGCGATTGTTTACGGTCTTAAGCTTGACCATACTTCTTTCAATCAACCGGGGTCGGCTGGATGTAGAAGTGCAAGAACACTTCTCTTCCATGGGAGTCCTTCAAAGAGCTGATTTTGCTCATATGGCCAATTGCGCTTTCGCTTAGCTCTTTTCACTCTGAGTTTCATGGCCTTACTCCCTCCCGGCAGAAGTTTTGTTTCCACATGATGAGCAACTCCAACTTCATCACCATTTTGTGCATCATTCGTCATGCAAATCTTCGGAGTTGCTTCCATGTTAGGCTCTTCCTTCACATCTGGAGGCTTTATATCGATCCTGCACACGTGACTCTCAAAAAGAGGGTTGTTATATGAGTTAGTCAAATCAAAATCTACCCTACCTTCCTATACATTCGGAGAGAGTTTGTCATTCTTTACGTCTATTATCGCTCCAGCTGTGGCCAAGAAAGGCCTTCCTAGAATGATGGAGAATTTAGAACTACCGTTCATAACCAACACCATGAAATCGGTGGGAATGAAAAATTTCCCCACCACTACGGGGACATTCTCTAGTATGCCTAGAGGAGTCGTAGTTGAGCCATCCGCAAATTGTAAAGAGAATTTGGATGGACTCAATTCTTTGGTTCCCAACCTCTCCAAGATAGTAGGCGGCATCAAGCTCGCACTAGCCCCTAAGTCACATAAGGCTTGGTCTATTTTCACTTCTCCAATTGAGCAAGCAATAGAGAAACTACCTGGATCTTTTAGTTTAGGAGGCATATTAGTTTTTATCATGATATTGTGCTCCTCAATTAAGCTCTTAGTCTCTATTTCTACTTGCTTTCTCTTGATCAACCTTTGTGGGAAAGGTATTGGGGGTTGGTAAGGTGGTGGAGGGACATACTTTGGTTCTGTCTCTTCATCTTCGCTCATGTCCTCCTCTGGTTCCACATCCTTTTCAACCACCCCAAGCTTATCATCCCTCAAGTATATGGCATTACAATGTTCATTGGGATTAACTTCAGGTTGCCCCGGAAACGTACCCTTAGGTCTAGAATATGTGCTGGCTTGCTAGGCAATTTGAGTTTTTAACATCTTATTATGGATGGCTAAGTTATCTACCTTAGATGCTAGCTCTTTTATTACCTCGTTGACTGCCCTACCTTGTTGTCTAAACTCTTCATTTTGTTTTGTTTGAGTTTCAACAAAACTTTCCAAAAGAGACTCAAGTTTAGACTTTTGTACCTGAGGATACCCCGATGCGGGTTTCCTATTACCTTGGCCTTCTTGGAACTCGTGGTTCAGCGTGTTGCTGTAGTTCCCGTAGGAGAGGTAAGGGTTGTTCTTCTTTCCTTGGTTGTAAGGATTTGGGGGAATATAGTTTGGCAACTTCGGGTTCGTGTCGTAGAAGTTGTGACAAGAGTTCACTTGTTCCCCCAAAGCACCGGATCCATGAGCAATACCATGTGGGCACTCCATTATGTCATGTCCCTGCATTCCACAAATCTCACAAACAATATTAGTAGCACCTATTGAACTCACGTTAGCCCTTTAAAGCTGATCAAAGCGTTTATTCAGTGAGTCAATTTTAGACATGATAAGATCAGTGCTATTCATTTCAAACTTACCCCCCGAAATATTTTTCGGTTTATTACCTCTTTCCGAATCCCATTGGTGGTAGTTGGCGGCCATGTTTTCAATGATGTTGAATGCCTCAGTAAGAGGTTTATTCATAAAGGCTCCACCAGCTGCGGAGTCGAGTGACATCTTCGAAGAGTAATCCAATCCATTGTAAAAGGTATGCACTAACAACCACCTCTTGAGTCCATGATGTGGGCAAGACTCCAGCAATCCCTTGTAGCGATCCCAAGCTTCGGATAAGCATTCTCCGTCCTTTTGGAAGAAGCCGGTGATCTGGGTTCGTAGGTAAGCCGTCTTGGATGGAGGGAAGAATTTCTCCAAGAACGTTTGCTCCAGTTGGTCCCAAGTCGACAAGGTATTAGCGGGTATTTGCTTCAGCCAAACTTTCTCCTTTCTAGTAAGAGAGGAGGGGAACAACCTCAAGCGAATAGCATCAACCGGGGCGCCTTGAATTCTAACTGCATCGGTGAACTCCAAGAATGTCTCCACGTGTTCAGTCGGGTCCTCCGAGGGCAATCCTCCTAATTGATGTTGCCTAATCATGTTAATCAGCATAGGCGATATAGTGTAGTTCTCCGCCTCAATCTCTGGCCTAGCAATCCCAGTTCGCAAACCCCTCGCATTTGGGACTGCGTAGTCCTTCAGTGGTTTCGTATCCGGTAGATTCGCCATTAGTGGAATGGGGGTCAACCTCTCTCTCTCTCTCTCTCTTTGTAGTCTCCTACGTCTATGAAATGTCCTTTCGACTTCGGGGTCGACCTCACTAAGGTTTCCAAGACTTAGGGATCTTTGCATAAAAAGCACAGAGAGATAGATACTCTAGAAAGAAAATTATTTTTTTTCAAATATAAAAATTAAATAAAAACAAAAGGTCCAGAAAAATCAATTTAAAAATTAAGTTGAGATTCGAGAAAGCACAGTCCCCGGCAACGGCGTCAAAAACTTGATGGTGTGCGATCCGGCAAGTGTACCGGATTCGTCGCCAAGTAATAAAAAGATATCGATCCCATAGAGACCGTGATCTCAAATCGCAACTAATTATCAAATTGATTAAACTGGACTATATATAAAAAGGATTTTGAAAAGGTTTTTGATTTTTGAAATAAGAGATAACTTAGAAAATCAGATAAGGAATGCAATCCAGTAAAACAGAAGGTAAATCAATTTGGGATTTTTCAAATCTAAAGAGATTCCTAGGAATTCAGTTACCAACAAGATTGTTTATGTTACTAAATTGACTACCCCTTGTTAATTATCAAAATTACTTTGAAGGCGAATTTATCATTAAATAGTTAATGCTCCCTCTCGGGTTATAAAAACCGTGCCCAATTAAACCAATCCCTACTCTCGTGGTAGTCGAATTTAGATTGAACCCTTTAAGTCTCGTGACAATTCGTTAATCCTCGAAGGACCGCTTATAACTCTCGAGATTTAAGTCCTAAGTCTGATTCTATAGGTCCGATACCTAAGTTCACCGCTAGGTTCCTCCTTAGAATTTCTACGACACGCAAACAAGTGGCCACCGAATTTATGAGTAATTAAAACAATAGAAGCCAGATCTAAAACAAAATCGGAATTAACAAAGATAAAACATCAATTCATAACATAAAAACAGATCTTGGGCACAGCCCCAATCCCTAGAAATTAAGCTACTACTCAAGCATTGCCATGGTGATGACAAGCTTGGTTAACAACAACATGAAATAAAACCTAAGAGAGGAGGAGGAGGAGGAGGAGGAGGAGGAGGAGGAGAAGCAGAAGAAGAAGAAGAAGAAGAAGAAGAAGAAGAAGAAGAAGAAGAAGAAGAAGAAGAAGAAGAAGAAGAGAGATCCTAAAAATTTGCCTAAGTGTAGCAGCCCAAAGTCCCGTTTCATCTCTGCCTAGATGCCATATTTATAGATTAGGGAAGTTTGAATCCCAATCAAACACAAATTCAGATCAATTCAGTTACTTCAAATCCAAATAATGTGCGTCACGACCGTGATGGCCATCACGGCCAGGCCGTGACGGATTCTACCTTGGATGTTGCTTCACTGATTGATCTGTCACGACCGTGACCACCATCACGGTTAGGCCGTGATCAGTTCTGCCTGTGAGGGTCTGGTTCAGCTGACATGTCACGGCCGTGATGGGCATCACGGCTTGGCCATGACCAGTTCTGACTTTAGCCTTCTTTCTTTTTAGCTCTACTCGATCATTGCCGTGATGGGCTCTGTTTGGCTCATTTTCTTCATTTTTCAAGCCCCATCTTCATGCAAGCTCCATCATGGTTGATCCTGAGCATTTAATCCTTAATTCCTGCAAAGCAACACCACAAAAACCGCGTTACTCGTTCCAAGGTAAAAACTAACAAAAATCAAATTAAAAATGCCTAAACTATATGAAAATGCATGTAATATGATAAACAAATATGAGGTGTAATCACACTCATCAATAGTCAATTTGGTAACATGAACAATCTTGTTGGTAACCCAATTCCTAGGAATCTCTTTAGATTTGAAAAAACCCTAATTGATTTACTTTCCTATTTTAATTGATCGCGTTCTTAAATATCTGATTTTCTAATTTATTTCTTATTACAAACATCAAATCTTTTCAAAATCCTTTTTTTATATAGTCCAATTTATTTGGTTTAATAATTAGTTGTCATTTGAGATCACGGTCTCTGTGGGATCGATCTTTTTATTACTTGGCGACGAATCTGGTACACTTGCCGGAATCCACGCACATCAAGTTTTTGGCGCCGTTGCCGGGGACTGTGCTTTCTTGAATCTCAATTTAATTTTTAAATTGATTTCTCCGGACCTTTTTCTTATTATTTATTTTATATAAATTTTCCATTTTTTTTCATTTATCTCTTTTTCTTTTTTTTAGTACCTATCTCTCTCTTATAGGTGTTTTTCTCTTTTATGCAAAGATCCCTAAGTCTTGGAAGCCTTATTGAGGTTGACCCCGAAATCGAAAAGACATTTCATAGACGTAGGAGACTACAAAGAGAGAGGGAGAGGTTGATTCCCATTCCACTCATGGCGAATCTATCGGATACAAAACCACTGAAGGACTACGCAGTCCCAAATGCTAGGGGTTTGCAAACTGGGATTGCTAGGCCAGAAATCGAGGCGGAGAACTACACTATACCGCCTATGGTAATTAGCATGATTAGGCAACATCGATTCGGAGGATTGCCCTCGGAGGACCCGACTGATCATGTGGAGACATTCTTGGAGTTCACCGATACAATTAGAATTCATGGCGCCCCGATTTATGCTATTCGCTTGAGGTTGTTCCCCTCCTCTCTTTGTGGAAAGGCAAAAGCTTGGCAGAAGCAAATGCCCTCTAATACCTTGTTGACTTGGGACCAACTGGAGCAGACATTCTTGGAGAAATTCTTCCCTCCATCCTAGACGGCTTACCTACGAACTCAGATCACCGGCTTCTTCCAAAAGGACGGAGAATGCTTATCCGAAGCTTGGGATTGCTACAAAGGATTGCTGGAGTCTTGCCCACATCACGAGCTCGAGAGATGGTTGCTAGTGCATACCTTCTACAACGGATTGGATTACTCTTCGAAGGTGTCACTTGACTCCGCAGCTGGTGGAGCATTTATGAATAGACCTCTAATGGAAGCGTTCAATATCATCGAAAACGTGGCCACCAACTATCACCAATGGGGTTCGGAAAGAGGTAATAACCCGAAAAAGATTTCGGGGGGGTAAGTTTGAAATGAATAGCACTAATCTAATTATGTCTAAAATTGACTCACTGAATAAACACTTTGATAAGCTTGAAAAGGCTAATGTGAGTTCATTAGGTGCTACTAATGTTGTTTGTGAGATTTGTGGAATGCATGGACATGACATAATGGAGTGCCCACATGGTATTGCTCCTGGATCCGGTGCTTCGGGGGAACAAGTGAACTCTTGTCACAACTTCCATGACACAAACCCGAAGTTACCAAACTACGCTCCTCCAAATTCTTACAACCAAGGAAGGAAGAATAGCCCTTACCTCTCCTACGGGAACTACAACAACACGTTGAATCACGAATTCCAGGAAGGCCAAGGTAATAGGAAACCCACATCGGGGTATCCTCAGGTACAAAAGTCTAAACTTGAGTCTCTTTTGGAAAATTTTGTTGAAACTCAAACAAAACAAAATGAAGAGTTTAGGCAACAAGGTAGGGCAGTTAATGAGGAAATAAAAGAGTTACCATCTAAGTTAGATAACTTAGCCATCCATAATAAGATGTTAGAAACTCAGATTGCCCAACAAGCTAGTACATATACCAGAACTAAGGGTACGTTTCCAGGACAGCCCGAAGTTAATCCCAATGAGCACTGTAATGCTATATACTTAAGGGATGATAAGCTTGGGGTAGTTGAAAAGAGTGTGGAATGTGAGGAGGACATGAGTGAACATGAAGAGATAGAACCAAAGTATGTCCTTCCACCACCGTACCAACCCCCTATACCGTTTCCACAAAGGTTGGTCAAGAAAAAGCAAGTAGAAATAGAAACTAAGAGCTTAATTAAGGAGCATAATGCCATGATAAAAACTAATATGCCTCCTAAACTAAAAGATCCAGGAAGTTTCTCTATTGCTTGCTCAATTGGAGAGGTGAAAATAGACCAAGCCTTATGTGACTTAGGGGCGAGTGCGAGTTTGATGCCGCTTACTATCTTTGAAAGGATTGGTACCAAGAAATTGAGTCCATCCCAATTCTCTTTACAATTTGCGGACGACTCAACTAAAACACCTCTAGGCATACTAGAGAATGTTCCCATAAAGGTAGGGAAATTTTTCATTCCTACCGATTTCATGGTGTTGGATATGAACGGGAATTCTAAATTCCCTATCATTCTAGGAAGGCCATTCTTGGCCACAGCTGGAGCAATAATAGATGTAAAAAATTGCAAACTCTCTCTGAATGTAGAGGAAGGCAGGATGGATCTTGATTTGACCAACTCATATAAAAACCTTCCTTTTGAGATTCATGTGTGCAGGATCGAGATAATGCCTCCAGAGGTGAAGGAAGAGCTGTTAGATGAATCTAGGCAAATATACCCAGTCGTGCAAGTAATACGGTGGTGAGACCGTTTTATCGTTCTCACGAGGACTGTCACAAGTACTAGCACGTACCGAATCAATTACTATCTAAGTGTATATTTGGATTGAAGGGAGCTCGATAATAAATACCAAGCCCAAATAAGATTTAAAACCTAAAACAGTCAAAATAAGAGAAAAAGTTCTTTGTGGGATTTTGTCGAACACTTGGGAGTCAGTTAAAGGGATTCTTCAAATATATGAACCATGTCGGGATTAGGTTCACTAAACTTCATCCCCATGCAGTGACATGACTAATAAACAGTTTCTACTTCAATTATGAAAATCAATCCACTAGATTACTCAAGCCCCGATTCCTCGGATGACAAGAGCCTAAATCCACTAATAGACCCTAATTCCTTAGGTGGCCTAGATTAATGAATTTGCATTAGGATTAGGGATTATGCGATTACTAGTAAACCAGACTCTATTCCTAGACGCAAGGATTACTAGGTGACTGATCTCAATTCCGGTTCTAATACGAATTTTCCAATTGCATATCAAAATGCTAATCGAGTCATGGGGGTGCTAGCCACAACAAGCATTACGCACAAAAAATCAATCACTCAATTAAAGAAGTAAAAACTATATTACAAAATCAAGTCAGATACACGAGAATTCAGAGATAGCTACACCTAACCCCAACAATGGAGGTCTAGCTACTCATGATCATAGCTACAACCAAAGAAATATAGATGAGAGGGAGGAAAAACTCAATGGAATCCTTGTGCCACTGCCTTTGGTTTAGAGAGAGTATTGTAGGGTTTCAAAAACTGGTTTTTTCTATTCTGCCGGTGCCTTTTAATGAATCAGGATTCGCGTCCCGGCCGTGATGGCCGTCACGACCTGGCTGTGACGCTTTCTGCCTTGGCGCGCTTTCAAATATTGGAGCATCACGGCCGTGATGCTCATCACGGGCAGGCCGTGATAGCTTCTGCCTTCACAAAATTGGTCTGTCACGGCCGTGATGGGCCTCACGGCTTGGCCGTGACAGATTCTGCCAAGAGGGGGTCTAGCTCCATTAACATGTCATGGCCGTGATGGGCCTCACGGCTAGGCCGTGACAGATTCTGACTTTTGCCTTCTTTCTTCTCAATTGTTGCTCGATCACGGCCATGCCATGATGGGCTCTGCTTGGGTCATTTTCTTCACTTTCAGGCTCTGTCTTCATCCAAGCTCCACCATGGCTATTCTTGAGCATTTTCCCTTGAATTCCTGCAAAACAACACCAAGAAACCGCCTCACCCGTTTCAAGGGAAAAACTAACTAAAATCAAATAAAGTATGCCTAATCTATATGAAAAATGCATGCAAAAGTGTACAGGAAACATGATGTAAAATCACACTATCAAATCACCCCAAGCTTATTCAATTGCTTGTCCTCAAGCAATCACTAAGGCCAGAAGATATAGACAATTAAATCACGGATAGTGAACCAAGAACCCGAGTAAATAATCCAAGCAACAGGCATCTCAAATAATTCAGCAAGAGACAACCAGTTTCAAGTCCAATTAGAGTCTTAGGTCTCTTAGACTCATATTCTCACCGATTAGGGCACTCTTTATCACCTGAAGATCACCCCAAGCTTGTTCATTTGCTCGGATCTCTTTCTCACCTCACTCAAGTGTTAGGGATATAAGACAATTCGCTTCATTTTCCTCAAGGAATGAATTCTACCATAGGCTTGACTATCAACCAAATCTCTACTTTATTAATGAAAACAATTTAGAATCAAGAGGTCTTTTACTTTGGATGTAACGTGGCCATGGGATTTATCGTTAGGTGGGGAAATCAAGAAAAGGACATTTCAAAAGGGCTCAACCAAGTATCAAACATTTCAACACATGACACCTTCTAAAATACCTTTGTGGGTTTTGATTCATTTTTCCACCTTTCTTCCTTTCTTTTTGTCATCCCCTTCTCCATATTTTTATTTTTCTTTTGTTTTTGTTTTGCTTGGAGAAGGGGAGAATTTCAACTCAAGAGAAATATTTTTCTGATTCTTTTCATCCCAAACTTTTTTTTTCAACTACCTTTTTAGAAGGTATCCTATCAAGCATTATTTATCAAAACATTTCAATGTACTAAGAAAAGTATTTATTCTTTCAGGCTCAAAATTGGGTAACTAAGGGGTAGCATTTCAACAATCAAAGCTCAGAAGGCCGGAAAAAATACCTAGTGCCTCAATCATTTTCAAAAATGTTTTCAAAAATTTTTAAACTTCAAAACGGTTTCAAGTCAAGTTCTAGAGAAATGCAATCCAAGAGGAATAAAACACTCTATCACAAAGAATGGGGTAGATTTAGTGAGTACCCCTTTTTGGCTCAAAATCTCACATTTTTTAGTTCAAAAATCAATGATAAACACAAATCTACGAAACCATATGCTAATTATCAACTATCATAGATCATCTCAAGCATTTTTTATTGGTAGCCTATCACAAGAATAAAAATTTGGGTTCAAGAATTCACTATCTCAAATTATTTGGCACTTAGTTCTCACAATTGGATGCAAATTTCAGGCAAGGGGCAATCTAATCATGTGAACATGCAAAGCTATCATGCAAAACTATATGAATGCAACATGAAAAATGCAAATGCAAACTACCCCCACCCCAAGCTTAAGAACTTACATTGTCCCCAATGTAAATAATCAAGTTGGAGAGAGGAAGAAAAATCGGAACGACTTACCGAGGCGGTGCGCAGAACTGGTTCACATGTCTAGTCAGAAGGAATTGCATGAAAACTGGGTCACGGCCGTGATGCTTATCACGGGCAGGCCGTGATGCATTCTGGTCCATAGGGGTAGCCTGTCACGGCCATGACCTCCATCACGGCTAGGCCGTGATACTCTCTGATCTTCAGGGTTCTTCCATCACGCCCGTGATGGGGATCACGGCTGGGCCGTGATCCTTTTCGATCTTCAACTACGGCTTATCACGACCGTGACACTGGGCGTGATGGTTTCTGACCTTGTTGTCTCTGCCCTTTTTGCTTCTCCTTCCTCCTTCCCTGAAAAAACTTAACAAACCTTTTAGTCTATGATATTTTCCTCTTGATCTTCTCAAATTATTCAAGAGGTCAAAATCAAAAACAAAAAGGAAAATGAAAAGAAAACTTGGGTTGCCTCCCAATAAGCCCTTCTTTAACGTCACTAGCTTGACGGGCTTCTTTCAATTAACCGGGGTCGACTGGGCGTAGAAGTGCAAGAACACTTCTCTTCAGTGGAACTCCTTCAAAGAGCTATTTTTGCTTATAAGACCAATAATTGCGCTTCTGCTTTTCCCTTTTCATTCTGAGCCTCGTGGCTTTTTTCTTACTCCCTTCCGGCGGAGGTTCTGTTTTCCCATGATGAGCAGATCCAACTTCATCACCAATTGATGTATCATTTGTCTTGCAGAGCTTTAGAGTTGCTTTCATGTTGATCTCTTCCTTCTTCTCAGGAGTGGGGGAGTGGTGCTGATGTGCAACGACTTCTTTAGCCACTGT
The DNA here is from genome assembly GCA_030762895.1 of Sophora flavescens. NCBI lineage: Eukaryota > Viridiplantae > Streptophyta > Magnoliopsida > Fabales > Fabaceae > Sophora > Sophora flavescens. Next base: position 38,944,294 of record CM061068.1, read on the forward strand.
ATCCACAAAGTCCATGCGGAAACAATCCTCTTCATCGCTCGGGCGATGCATAGCTTCAAATACGTTGACAGTGACTTCTTCATCTTATACTCTGAATTGCAGTTGGCCTTTTTGTACATCTATCAAAGCGCGACCAGTCGCTAGAAAAGGTCTCCCCAATATGAGCGGAACTTCTGCATCCTCCTCCATGTCTAATATCACAAAGTCCGCTGGGAAGATAAACTTATCCACCTTTACCAGAACATCTTCCAGAATACCATAAGGACACTTGATGGATCTATCAGGCTATCAGCTAGTTGCAATGCCATCCTTGTTGGTTTCACCTCACCACCTCCAAGCTTGTTCAAAATTGAAAGAGGCATCAAATTGATACTCGCTCCCAAGTCACATAAGGCCTTTCCAATAGCAACACTCCCAATAGTGCAAGGAATTGTAAAACTACCAGGATCTTTAAGCTTTGGAGGTAGCTTCCTCTGAAGTATCGCACTACACTCCTCTGTCAAGGCAATAGTCTCACCTTCTTTGAACTTTCTCTTCTTCGTGAGCAACTCCTTCATGAACTTTGCATAGGTTGGCATCTGCTCTAGTGCTTCAACAAAGGGTGTATTAATCTGTAATCTCTTGAAAATGTCAAAAAATTTGGCAAATTGTTCTTCCTTCTCCCTTTTCTTGCTCAAATGAGGATACGACAACTTCACACAAGAGGGGATCTCTTGAGGCTTGTCTCCATCTTTCAAAATATGACTTTTACTCCTCCTCAAGATTGAATTCTCATCCATTAGCTTCTCCCTCTAGTCTTTTTCACTGTCTTTTTCCTCCTCCTCTACTACAACCTCTGTGCCTTTTTCTTCTTTTTTCTCAGCACTCAACTCTATTTTTTCATCAACTTCCTGATTTTTCACCAAAGGCCCACCACTTTCTTCCTCAAGACTTTTAGCACTCCTCAACACAATAGCATTGCAATGCTCTTTAGGATTGGTTTGAGTATTACCTGAAAAACTGATGCTAGATTGCTCCGCTAGGTGCTTTGTAATTTGCCCAACTTGAACCTCCAAGTTTTTTATAGAAGCATCTGTGTTTTTCTGGTTTGTCATGGACACTTGCATAAATTGATTGAGGGTGTTCTCCAATATAGAAATCCGGTCTTGAGGCGGTGGTGTGGGTTGAGGCTTGCTTGCTTGTCCGGCATCTTGTTTCCAACCAAAACTCGGTTGATTCCTCCACCCTTGGTTGTAATTGTTGGAGTATTGGTTGTTGCCTTGCCACCCATAGTTCCCCATATAATTAGCTTCCTCATGGGAACTAGGTGGCGCCTCACAATTTCCATTGTCATGATCTCCTCCACAAAAATCACATCGCATTACCTGTTGAGGTGGCATGGTTGTCCCTTGAACAGTTTGGAGTTGTTGTGGGAGTTGAGCGAGTTGCTTGGTAATGGACTCCAGTTGTTGTGTCACGAGTTTATTCTGAGCCAAAAGTGCAGATTGTGAATCTAACTCCAACACTCCCCTTCTTGATGTGGACCCCGATCATGATGCATCAAATAGTCATTCGATGCCATGGCCTCTATCAAAATCAGCGCTTCCTCTGCTGTCTTTATGTTCATGGACCCTCCAGCTGAGGCATCCAACATATACCTGGTTGACGGCCTCAGTCCATTGCAGAATGTTTGCATCTGAGTAAGATCATCAAACCCATGATTTAGACATCTTCGGAGTAAGTCTTTGAACCTTTCCCATGTGTCATGAAGAGTCTCACCTTCTTGTTGAGCAAAGCTTATGATGCCACCCCTGGTCTTCACAAATCTTGAGGTGGGAAAGAACCTTGCAAGATATTTTGCCTCTAAGTCATCCCATGTGGTGAAGCTCCCACTTGGTTGAGATCGGAGCCAATACTTGGCCCTATCTCTTAGCGAGAAAGGGAAAAATCTGAGGCGAAGTGCATCATCGGAAACACCATTCTGCTTGCTCGTATCACACAACTCCAGGAAGTTGGAGACTGAGGAGCCTCTGGTTGACTGGTTTTATAACTAATAAAAACCTTGGTTTTGTGCTAATTTTATATCATTTTCACCCAAAATAGACTTGATTGTCCTTAAGTAGTATTTTGAGTCTGTAAAGTATTTTTAGGTTAATTTAGTTGATTTAGAGTTAAATAAATCACTTATGCTATTTTCTGTTTTCAGGTGAATAAAAGGAAATAAATCTGGATCTTTCGCCCCGCGAGAAAGGCATTCGCCTCGCGAACCAGAAGGTGACTGTGCCAGAGAAATTGCAACCATTCTGTCTCGCCCCGCGAAGACTTGACTCGCCTCGCGAGTAATCCATCCCTGGAAGTTAGAAAGCATCACGGTTTACCCGTGTGAAAGGTCACGGGCGTTACAGTTTGGAATCTGAAGAGGCTCGCCTCGCGAATGATATACTCTCCTCGCGAGAAGATCAAAAGTTGCAGATTGTTCACATTATTCGCCTCGCGAATTTGTTCTCGCCTCGCGAGTCAACGGAGTCCAGAAGTAGTATATAAGCCTGTTTTAGACAGAACTAGTTGTTGGCTGGGCTGTTGGCTAGTTTTTGGCCAGTGGCTAGCTAGTTTTTAGTCAGTAGTTTATTTTCTTGTCTTTTCTTTTGTTTTCCTTTTTGTAATGGAGAACTAGTCTCCTAGATTAATCTACTATGATTGGTTTCCATTTACACTTGAGATTCTGTATTTCCTGTTTTAATTGCTTTTCTCTTTTCAATGCGATGCTATATGTTTCTATTTGTTATTTCAGGAATGTATAGTGTTGTGTTGATTCATTCCAGTGATGCTATGTTCTTATACTTAATCGCGTTTGTTATTTCGCGTGTGTTCGTTCATGTTCGTTTGTTCACGAGAGCTTAACCCCGTTTGTTATTTCGGGAATAGGAACATACATCCGTAGTAGTGATTGCGTTGTTAATTGTTGCTACAACTGGGAGGGGATTAGAATCTGCTTAGGGCTTGGAATTGCAGGAACCGATGATAGTGGGAAACCTAGAACAGTAGGTTAATCGTTCTTTAGCATATTTGTTAATCTCTTAACTGCTCTGTTTTTATTGCTTTCGTTTGTTTTCTTTAATTTATCTCAATCTAAAACCCCCCAAAACTAACTTTTGATTTTCTGTTAATAATAACAACACCAAAGAGTCCTTGTGAGACGATACTCGAGTTGTCGCTTCCCTATCTACATTATTTTGTAAACGCTCGTTATTTTTGGCGCGTGGCGACAGCGCGTCCAAAAATTGACGCCGTTGTCGGGGACTCTTGTTTGTTGTTATTAGCAGAAAAAAAAATTAAAAAAAAAATCTCTTTGCTGAATTAGTTTTGTCTGTTTTGTCTGGTTGTGAATTTTAGTGCTGCCCCATGGATAATTATATGCGAAATTATGTGCCTAATGTTTATTATGAACCACCATGCATATATTATCCTGATTTTGCTGGTTTAATGCACTGGTTGCCATTGTTTAGTGGTCTTGCAGGTGAGAATCCGCAGGAGCATCTGAGGGAATTCCAAATTGCTTGTTCTATAATGCTAAGACCTGAAGGAATAACAGAAGACCACATCAAGATGGAAGCTTTCCAGCTCTCACTTGAAGGCGCTGCAAGGGATTGGTTGTATTGTCTTGATGAGAATTCCATCTCAACCTGGTTTGATTTGAAGGAAGCCTTCCTGTTTAGATACTATCCTGCCTTCAGAGCTGCATCAATCAGGTACAGCGTTCCTGACCTCTCCACCGATGCGTACCACCCCACCCAAGCGACCACCTCTGCACCTTCCGAACCTTCACTAGAGGACCTGTTCAAACAGATAACTGCACAAACGGAAGAAATGGTAAAACAGTTGGCACAACAAAATCTTGAATTCCAACAGAGGATGGAGGCTGAATACCAGAGGAGTAAAGCTGAATCTCAGAAGTTGTCCATTTTAATTGATCAAATTGTCGCCAACTCGGCTGCAATGATAACTCCACAGCCCCTTGAAGAACATACAGAGTCACAAGTTATTCTTGAAGACACTTCTGATGATAATTTTGATGATGTTTCTATTGATGAACTGTGTGTTGAATCCCCTGATTCTAATATATGTGCTGATTGTTATTGTTACGCACTTCGCTTTGTGTATAGACTGTTATGCAGGTTTAATCTTTTCAGGAAACATAGAAAATGAGGATCAGGAGGATCAGGAGGACATCTGCTTCACCGTGCTTGAGGATGATGAAGAACCTTTGGAAGTAGATGATTCAATTAAATCAAATGCATGTGTTGAGAGTAATGGGGTGGATGAATTAATTGCTGAAGACATTCTAGATTTTACTGATTCAGTCTATTGTGATATATGTATTGACTCTATTAACACTAACCTTTGTGTGGTGTGTGCTGAAATTTCTGCATGTATAGCAGGTGATAACTTTGTTAGTGCAGTGAATGAAGAAAGTGCAGGAGTTGAAGCAGCACCAGTAACCCCAGCTAACTGTTTGCCACCTCCCCCTGTGGAACCACCATTGATGGAGTTCAAGCCTCTGGAATTTGCACCATGGCCAGTCCAAGAGGTTGAGCCCCACTTCTATTGGGAGGACTTTATGGACAAAGTTGAGAAAGGGGTCATCTGTGACCCAAGAGGGAGTGATAAGTCCGCCGTACTCGGCGAGGTCATCATAATTGTCAAGTGCTCACTTCCATATCAAGGCTGCAAGTCATGGAAGCATGGAATGAACTCCCACCCTTTGGCCATCACTTGGGCCTTATATTACAAGCAATGGGATCCTGGTGGAACCGCCCCCCAATGAGTTTCTCTAAACCCTCTCTTTAATTTTCTTTTCCTTGCTTTATTTCTGCTTTGTTTTCAATAAAGCTCCTGAATAATTTGAGAAGCTCAGGATTTGTGTGAGTCTGGTATTGGCAAGTTTATTGGATTTTATTGATTTTGCATAGATGGCTTGCATGTTATGTGATGATTCCCCCTAGGCTGAAAAATTTTTGTTTTTGAAAAATGATCCCCATATGATTGGAAACTGAACTTTGGGATTTTATTATGATGGCATGATTTATGATAAGTTTGGGGTGATAGGAAGCACACACTAGGGATAGAATCTCTGTCAAGCAATTTGCACAAAAATGTCCAGGTGAGGTTTTGAGCCTCCAACATGTTTTTGACTGTGAAAATCACTTTTTAAGTTGCACTTTCCCGAATTTGCTTGAATCTCTTTTTGGATTGCATGATTATGTGTTTGCTTCAAATGATTTAGGCATTTTCTTTGTAAATAGCTACTTAGCCTAAAATAACAATTACTAATGCATGTTCCTTAGTTAGCCCCTTTGAGCCTGATTAGCCTGTTAATTCTTGTTGACCTTATGTTATAAGCTGAAATCCGAAAAACCATGTTAACCCGATCTTAGGATTAGGAGAGCATGGCATCTTAGTAAGAAATTTGGTTGCAAGAAATTAAGTTTGGGGTGGCTGCGAGGTGTAATGTGTTGTTTGGGATTGAGAAAAAAAAAAGCAATAAAAAGGTTGGAGCCAAAGGCTTGTAAGAAAAAAAGAAAAAAAAATGTAAAAGTGCAAAAATGTCAAAAAAGGCTGTAGTCACCCAGAAGCATAAAGAAAAAATGAAGAAAGGAACTTGAGTGGAATTTCAAAGTGTAAATAATGTTCATGCTCTCTTAGTTCCTAGGGTCTTCAGCCTAGTTCCTTTGTATATCCTACCCTTAGCCAGGCCCCATTACAACCCATAAAAGACCTTTTGATGTTGCATGCATGTTTTCTGTGGGAATCATTTTGAGATGAAAATCAAATTTATGGGAAGTGCTTCTGAAAAGTGAAATTGAGTGAATTGTTGATAACCTGACACAAACTGAGCGATTGAGTGAAACACAAATTTCCCTTGTGAGGAAGGCAGTTGTTTGAATTTGGTGATCTCCCTCTTGTGTGTAACTTGGATCCCCTGCTTAGATTAATAATTGTTTGAATGATGAAATTCTCAATTGTTTAGAATAAATGAATGTGGGGATTAATTTGTTTGAAAGGGGGGAACATTGAGGAAAAAGTATTTTGATAAATTGCTTGAAATCTGTGCGAAAGTTGATTGAATCTTTTGAGCTTGCCAGGTCTTGAGTCTTTTTAAGTTTTTGAGTTTTAGTTTGCTTGGGGACAAGCAAAGTTTAAGTTTGGGGTATTTTGATGAGCCTCTGGTTGACTGGTTTTATAACTAATAAAAACCTTGGCTTTGTGCTAATTTTATATCATTTTCACCCAAAATAGACTTGATTGTCCTTAAGTAGTATTTTGAGTCTGTAAAGTATTTTTAGGTTAATTTAGTTTATTTAGAGTTAAATAAATCACTTATGCTATTTTATGTTTTCAGGTGAATAAAAGGAAATAAATCTGGATCTTTCGCCCCGCGAGAAAGGCATTCGCCTCGCGAACCAGAAGGTGACTGTGCCAGAGAAATTGCAACCATTCCGTCTCACCCCGCGAAGACTTGACTCGCCTCACGAGTAATCCAGCCCTGGAAGTCAGAAAGCATCACGGTTTACCCGTGTGAAAGGTCACGGGCGTTACAGTTTGGAATCTGAAGAGGCTCGCCTCGCGAATGATATGCTCGCCTCGCGAGAAGATCAAAAGTTGCAGACTGTTCGCATTATTCGCCTCGCGAATTTGTTCTCGCCTCACGAGTCAGCGGAGTCCAGTAGTATATAAGCCTGTTTTTAGACGAGAACTAGTTGTTGGTGGGTCATTGTTGGCTAGTTTTTGGCGAGTGGCTAGCTAGTTTTTAGTCGGTAGTTTATTTTCTTGTCTTTTCTTTTGTTTTCCTTTTTGTAATGGAGAACTAGTCTCCTAGATTAATCTAATGTGATTGGTTTACATTTACACTTGAGATTCTGTATTTCCTGTTTTAATTGCTTTTCTCTTTTCAATGCGATGCTATATGTTTTCATTTTGTTATTTCAGGAATGTATAGTGTTGTGTTGATTCATTCCAGTGATGCTATGTTCTTATACTTAATCGCGTTTGTTATTTCGCGTGTGTTCGTTCATGTTCGTTTGTTCATGAGAGCTTAACCCCGTTTGTTATTTCGGGAATAGGAACATACATCCGTAGTAGTGATTGCGTTGTTAATTGTTGCTACAACTGGGAGGGGATTAGAATCTGCTTAGGACTTGGAATTGCAGGAACCGATGATAGTGGGAAACCGAGAACAGTAGGTTAATCGTTCTTTAGCATATTTGTTAATCTTTTAACTGCTCTGTTTTTATTGCTTTCGTTTGTTTTCTTTAATTTATCTCAATCTAAAACCCCCCAAAACTAACTTTTGATTTTCTGTTAATAATAACAACACCAAAGAGTCCTTGTGAGACGATACTCGAGTTGTCGCTTCCCTATCTACATTATTTTGTAAACGCTCGTTCTTTTTGGCGCGTGGCGACAACACCAAAGTGGAATTTCAAAGTGTAAATAATGTTCATGCTCTCTTAGTTCCTAGGGTCTTCAGCCTAGTTCCTTTGTATATCCTACCCTTAGCCAGGCCCCATTACAACCCATAAAAGACCTTTTGATGTTGCATGCATGTTTTCTGTGGGAATCATTTTGAGATGAAAATCAAATTTATGGGAAGTGCTTCTGAAAAGTGAAATTGAGTGAATTGTTGATAACCTGACACATGGCGAGCGATTGAGTGAAACACAAATTTCCCTTGTGAGGAAGGCAGTTGTTTGAATTTGGTGATCTCCCTCTTGTGTGTAACTTGGATCCCCTGCTTAGATTAATAATTGTTTGAATGATGAAATTCTCAATTGTTTAGAATAAATGAATGTGGGGATTGATTTGTTTGAAAGGGGGGAACATTGAGGAAAAAGTATTTTGATAAATTGCTTGAAATCTGTGCGAAAGTTGATTGAATCTTTTGAGCTTGCCAGGTCTTGAGTCTTTTTAAGTTTTTGAGTTTTAGTTTGCTTGGGGACAAGCAAAGTTTAAGTTTGGGGTATTTTGATGAGCCTCTGGTTGACTGGTTTTATAACTAATAAAAACATTGGCTTTGTGCTAATTTTATATCATTTTCACCCAAAATAGACTTGATTGTCCTTAAGTAGTATTTTGAGTCTGTAAAGTATTTTTAGGTTAATTTAGTTTATTTAGAGTTAAATAAATCACTTATGCTATTTTCTGTTTTCAGGTGAATAAAAGGAAATAAATCTGGATCTTTCGCCCCGCGAGAAAGGCATTCGCCTCGCGAACCAGAAGGTGACTGTGCCAGAGAAATTGCAACCATTCTGTCTCGCCCCGCGAAGACTTGACTCGCCTCACGAGTAATCCAGCCCTGGAAGTCAGAAAGCATCACGGTTTACCCGTGTGAAAGGTCACGGGCGTTACAGTTTGGAATCTGAAGAGGCTCGCCTCGCGAATGATATGCTCGCCTCGCGAGAAGATCAAAAGTTGCAGACTGTTCGCATTATTCGCCTCGCGAATTTGTTCTCGCCTCACGAGTCAGCGGAGTCCAGAAGTAGTATATAAGCCTGTTTTAGACAGAACTAGTTGTTGGCTGGGCTGTTGGCTAGTTTTTGGCCAGTGGCTAGCTAGTTTTTAGTCGGTAGTTTATTTTCTTGTCTTTTCTTTTGTTTTCCTTTTTGTAATGGAGAACTAGTCTCCTAGATTAATCTACTGTGATTGGTTTCCATTTACACTTGAGATTCTGCATTTCCTGTTTTAATTGCTTTTCTCTTTTCAATGCGATGCTATATGTTTCTGTTTGTTATTTCAGGAATGTATAGTGTTGTGTTGATTCATTCCAGTGATGCTATGTTCTTATACTTAATCGCGTTTGTTATTTCGCGTGTGTTCGTTCATGTTCGTTTGTTCATGAGAGCTTAACCCCGTTTGTTATTTCGGGAATAGGAACATACATCCGTAGTAGTGATTGCGTTGTTAATTGTTGCTACAACTGGGAGGGGATTAGAATCTGCTTAGGGCTTGGAATTGCAGGAACCGATGATAGTGGGAAACCGAGAACAGTAGGTTAATCGTTCTTTAGCATATTTGTTAATCTCTTAACTGCTCTGTTTTTATTGCTTTCGTTTGTTTTCTTTAATTTATCTCAATCTAAAACCCCCCAAAACTAACTTTTGATTTTCTGTTAATAATAACAACACCAAAGAGTCCTTGTGAGACGATACTCGAGTTGTCGCTTCCCTATCTACATTATTTTGTAAACGCTCGTTCTTTTTGGTGCGTGGCGACAGCGCGTCCAGAGACATGACTATTAGGATCTTTGTTCTCCAACCCGATAAATGTATTTTGTGAAACCATGTTGATGAGAGCTGGCTTGATTTCAAAATTTGCGCAGTTTACTGGAGGTCTCACTATGCTAGTGACATGCCGATTGATATTTGTGTTGTCATAGTCACCAAGTGTCCTCCGTGGTGGAGCACCTTCACCATTTCCTGCCATTCTGAGTTTGTCTTGATGAACTTGAGAGGTGGAAGTCTCTTGTTCTTCTTCTTGTTGTTCTAATAGTTTCTGCTCTCTTGCTTGCCTTCGATTCTTCCTAGCTGTTCTTTCAATCTCAGGATCGTGGAGGAGTTGGTCAGCTGGGATAGTACCTCGTATACACAAACAGTCTAGCAAACAAGAGTGTTAGCAGTAAAAGTTAACACACAAACAACAAATACACCAGAAAATATGACAGCAAACAGCTTTATAACAGAAATTTTTTATTTTTTATTTTGCTTAAATTAGTAACCGAAATGGGTATGCCAGTATTGAAACACAATCCCCGGCAACGACGCCAAAAACTTGTTAGACGGATCTGGGAAAGTATACCCAGTCGTGCAAGTAATACGGTGGTAAGACCTTTTTATCGTTCCCACCAGGACTGTGACAAGTACTAGCACGTACCGAATCAATTACTATCTAAGCGTATATTTGGATTGAAGGGAGCTCGATAATAAATACCAAGCCCAAATAAGATTTAAAACCTAAAACAATCAAAATAAGAGAAAAAGTTCTTTGTGGGATTTTGTCGAACACTTGGGAGGCAGTTAAAGGGATTCTTCAAATATATGAACCATGTCGGGATTAGGTTCACTAAACTTCATCCCCATGCAGTGACATGACTAATAAACAGTTTCTACTTCAATTATGACAATGAATCCACTAGATTACTCAAGCCCCGATTCCTCGGATGACAAGAGCCTAAATCCACTAATAGACCCTAATTCCTTAGGTGGCCTAGATTAATGAATTTGCATTAGGATTAGGGATTATGCGATTACTAGTAAACCAGACTCTATTCCTAGACGCAAGGATTACTAGGTGACTGATCTCAATTCCGGTTCTAATACGAATTTTCCAATTGCATATCAAAACGCTAATCGAGTCATGGGGGTGCTAGCCACAACAAGCATCACGCACAGAAAATCAATCACTCAATTAAAGAAGTAAAAACTATATTACAAAATCAAGTCAGATACATGAGAATTCAGAGATAGCTAAACCTAACCCCAACAATGGAGGTCTAGCTACTCATGATCATAGCTACAACCAAAGAAATATAGATGAGAGGGAGGAAAAACTCAATGGAATCCTTGTGCCACTGCCTCTGGTTCAGAGAGAGTATTGTAGGGTTTCAAAAACTGGTTTTTTCTGTTCTGCCCGTGCCTTTTAATGAATCAGGATTCGCGTCCCGGCCGTGATGGCCGTCACGGCCTGGCCGTGACGCTTTCTGCCTTGGCGCGCTTTCAAATATTGGATCATCACGGCCGTGATGCTCATCACGGGCAGGCCGTGATAGCTTCTGCCTTCACAAAATTAGTCTATCACGACCGTGATGGGTCTCACGGCTTGGCCGTGACAAATTCTGCCAAGAGGGGGTCTGGCTCCATTAACATGTCACGGCCGTGATGGGCCTCACGGCCAGGCCGTGACAAATTCTGACTTTTGCCTTCTTTCTTCTCAATTGTTGCTCGATCACGACCGTGATGGACTCTGCTTGGGTCATTTTCTTCACTTTCAGGCTCTGTCTTCATCCAAGCTCCACCATGGCTATTCTTGAGCATTTTTCCTTGAATTCCTGCAAAACAACACCAAGAAACCGCCTCACCCGTTCCAAGGGAAAAACTAACTAAAATCAAATAAAGTATGCCTAATCTATATGAAAAATGCATGCAAAAGTGTACAGGAAACATGATGTAAAATCACACTGTCAAGAGCCTAATATGGAAGTAACTCCCAAACTTTGCATGACGAATGATGTACCAAATAATGATGAAATGGGAGTTGCTCATCATGTGGAGTTAGAACTTTCGCCGGGAGGAAGTAAGGCCATGAAATTCATAGTAAAAAGAGCAAAGCGAAAGCGCAATTAGCCATATGAACAAAATAGGCTCTTTGAATGACTTCCTTGGAATAGAGGTGTTCTTTCACCTCCACGCCCAGCTGACCCCGGTTGATTGAAAGAAGTATGGTCAAGCTTAAGACCGTAAATAAGTGCTTCTTAGGAGGCAACCCAAGTTTTCCTTCCCTTTTCCATTTGTTTTTGAATTTTGTTTTTGAATAATTTGAGGAGATTAAGAGAAGAAAGATCACTAATTGATGGCTCTGCCAAGTATTTTCAGGTTATGAATGCAGTAAGATCAAAAAGCAAAGAAAAATAAAGTCAGAATTGATCACGCCCAGACCGTGACGGTGGTCACGGCCGTGATTAGCTAACCAAAGAAGATCAGAAAGGATCACGGCCTAGCCGTGATATCCATCACGGGTGTGATGAGAAGGACCCCGAAGATCAGAATATATCACGACCTAGTCGTGATGGAACTCACGGTCGTGACAGGCCAGCTCCTATAGACCATAATTGATCACGGCCTAGCCGTGATGAGCATCACGGCCGTGACACATTTTCCAGCATTTCTATGACTGGCATGTGAGCCAGCACCTTCTACCACCTCGGTGAGTTGTTCCATTTTTATTCTCTCTCCGACTTGATTATTTACATTGGGGACAATGTAAGTTTTTAAGCTTGGGGTAGGGGTATTTTTGCAATTTTTTTGCATTTTTTCATTTTTCATGTTGTATTCATATAGGCATAGTTTTGCATAATCACATGATTAGATTGCCCCCTTTGCTTAGAGTATACATCCAATTGTGAGAACTTGGTGCCAAATGAATGGAGACAGTGAATTTTTGAACCCAATTTTTGTATTCTTGTGATAGGCTAAAAATAAAAATGCTTGAGATGATCTTTTGATAGTTGATAATTAGCATGCGGTTCCTTGGATTTGTGTTTCTCATTGATTTTAAACTAGTAAATGTGAGATTTTTGAGCCTAAAAGGGGTACACACTAAATCTACCAAATTCTTTGTGATTGAGTGTTTTATTCCTCTTGGATTGTATTCTATAGAATCTGACTTGAAACCGTTTTGATACTTGAATTTTTTTTAAAACATATTTGAAAATGATTGAGGCATTAGGTATTTTTCTGGCCTTCTGAGCTTTTATTGATTAAATGCTACCCCTTAGTTGCCCAATTTTGAGCCTAATAAAATAAAATACTTTTCTTGGTACCGTGATTTATTTTGATGAATGATGCTTGGTATGACACCTTTTAAAGTATTGCAAAAAGGGTAAAAATGTAGTTTGAAAAATAAATTGTGGGATGAGAAAGTTAGAAAAATATTTCTTTTAAGTTGGAAATCTCCCCTTCTCCAAATTGAAAAAATAAAAATAAAATAAAACAAACAAAAAAATGGAGAAGGGGATGAGAAAAACAAAGTGATACATAAAAATAATAATAAAAAAAATAAAGGTGGAAAAGTGAACTAAAGCCCAAAAAGGTATTTTAGAAGGTCGTCATGCTTTGCAATGTCTGATATTTTGTTTAGCCTTCTTGAATTTTCCTTTTCTTGATTTCCCCACCTAACAATTAATCCCGTGGCCCCATTACAACCAAAATAAAATACATCTTGATTCCTATGTGTTTTCATTAATAAAGTAGAGATTTGGTTGATAGTCAAGCTTATGTTAGAATACCTTCCTTGAGGAAATTGAGCGAATTGTCATATACCCTTAAACACTTGAGTGAGGTGAGAAGAGTGACCGAATCAGTGAGAGATATGAACTGAGGGAACCTAAGCTTCTAATTGGACTTGAAATTGATTGTCTCTTGGGTACTTGTTTGAATATGCCTGTCACTTGGATTAGTTACTCGGGTTCTTGGTTCACTATCCATGCTCTGATTGTTTATATTATCTGGCCTTAGTGATTGCTTGAGGACAAACAAAATCTTAAGCTTGGGGTGGTTTGATGAGTGTGATTTCACCTCATATTTCAATGACATTTTTGCATGCATTTTCATATAGTTTAGGCATTTCTAATTTTATTTTTGTTAGTTTTTACCTTGGAACGGGTAAGGCGGTTATGTGGTGTTGTTGTGCAGGAATTAAGGATTAAAATGCTCAAGATTAACCATGACGGAGCTTGGATGAAGATGGGGCTTGAAAAATAAAGAAAATGAGCCAAATAGAGCCCATCATGGCCATGATCGAGTGGAGCTGAAAAAGAAAGAATGGAAAAGTCAGAGCTGGTCACGGCCTGGCCGTGATGCCTATCACGGCCGTGACATGTCAGCTGAACCAGACCCTCACTGGCAGAACTGATCACGGCTAGGCCGTGATGGTGGTCACAGCCGTGACAGACCAATCAGCAAAGCAACCTCCAAGGCAGAATCCATCACGGCCTGGCTGTGATGGCCATCACGGCCGTGACGCGCAATATTTGGATCTTTAGAAATTGATTTGATCTGAATTCGTAATTGCTTGGGATTCAAGTTACCCTAATCTATAAATAGAGCACTTAGGCTCGAAAATAGGGGGACTCGGAGAGACTTTTTGCTTCTTCTTCTTCTTCTTCTTCTTCTTCTTCTTCTCCTCCTCCTCCTCCTCCTCCTCCTCCTCCTCCTCCTCCTCCTCCTCCTCCTCCTCCTCCTCTTAGGTTTTAATTCATGTTTTTGTTAATCAAGCCTGCCATAACCATGGCAATGCTTGAGTAGTAGTTTTATTTCTAGGGATTGGGGCTATGCCCAAGATCTGTTTTATGTTATGAATTGATGTTTTACCTTTGTTAATTTCAATTTCGCTTTCGATTTGGTTTTTATCGCATGAATTACTTGTGAATATGGTGCGCACTTATTTGCATGTCATAGATACTCTAAGGAGGAACCTAGCGGTGAACTTAGGTATTGGATCTATAGGAATCAAACTTGGGACTTAAATCACGAGAGTTAGAAGCGGTCCTTCGAGGGTTCATGAATTGTCACAAAACTTAAAGGGTTCGATTTAAATTCAACTACCACGAGAGTAGGGGTTGGTTTAATTGGGCACGGTTTTTGTAACCCGAGAGGGAGCATTAACTTATTTAGGATAAATTCGCCTCCAAAGCAATTTTGATAATTAACAAGGGGTAGTCAATTTGGTAACATGAACAATCTTGTTGGTAACCCAATTCCTAGGAATCTCTTTAGATTTGAAAAACCCCTAATTGATTTACTTTCCTATTTTAATTGATTGTGTTCTTAAATATCTGATTTTCTAAGTTATTTCTTATTACAAAAATCAAATCTTTTCAAAATCCTTTTTTTTATATAGTCCAGTTTAATTGGTTTAATAATTAGTTGTCATTTGAGATCACGGTCTTTGTGGGATCGATCTTTTTATTACTTGGCGACGAATCCGGTACACTTGTCGGAATCCATGCACATCAATTCTTCTGATGATTCCTTCTTCTTTTCATCTTCATCAGAGTCAGGAATCTTTCCTGGAGGTCTCAGCTTCATCTGAGAGAGGGTTCTTTCATTATTGGCAATAGCCATATCAACCTTTCCAGTGAGGGGAATGCCCTTGAGATTTAGCAGTTTGGTAATCAGCATCCCATAGGTGTATGAGGTCCTGATTTGGGGCTTTGCCATCCTTAACATATACTTGAAAATAAAGTCATTGATGTCAACCTTCATCAGATTCAGGAGATGGAATAGTTCAAATCTATCCATCTTGTTGACATTGTCAAGAGAACTTGTTCTTGGCAACACAGTTTATCAGCAAGACATGCATAAATCTTCCTTTTGGAATCAGTTTGGATGCAACTTTGTTTGTAGGGTTGGATACCCCATAAAGTACTTGGTGAACAGTTTGTTCACCATACTCAGCTTCCCAATCATCTGTAAAGGCGGCACCTTGCCTAGGGCAGCCGGTTGCTTTCTGAATACTGTTGAGAGTGAATGAATAGGGTTTTCCATTACACTTGGTCCGAATGGAAATTTGAGTCTGTGACATTCTTTTTTCAGAATTTTCCCAAAATTCTTGAAGTAGCAAAAGGTAAACGGGTTCATGTAAAGAGAAGAAGTTGACCCATTGTGAAGCTTCCAGTTAAGCCATAACATTCATTCCTCCTTTAATGATCTTGTTCATCTTGACAAATCGTCCAGGGATGATCATAGATACATCTTCCACACCCATCCCTAATTGAGCAGCAGCACGGGCAATTTTCTGAGAGGGTGCTTTGAGTGCCATGGATTTAGGTTTGAAAGAGAGAAAGAAACGAAATGGTTTCAAAAAGACTCGTTCACAAGAGAGAGAAAGAGAGAGAGAGAGAAACACTTTTGAAACAGTAAAGTGTTTTGGAGAGAGGACAAAGGTTTTAAAGAAAGAGGTTTCGAAAAGAGCTGTTGAGAGATAATAAAGACAAAACGTTTTGAATTCAAAAACATTTTGGAATAACTGCAATGTAAAGTCTCAGAAAATAATCCACGTCAGCATACGCTTCATCAAAGATCAGACGCATTATTCATTTATGAAATGCATATTCAAGTTATCTCTAATATAGATGAATCTTTCTTCAGCTAAGGGTTTTGTTAATATATCAGCCCACTGATTTTCAGTTTTAACAAACTTAATATCAAAAACACATTTTTGAACATAGTCTCTTATGAAATGATGTTTAATTTATATGTGCTTGGCCTTAGAATGCTGAATGTGATTCTTAGATAAATAGATAGAACTAGAATTATTACACCAAACATATATATTATGTTCAAAGATAGAATAATCTTCAAGTTGATATTTTACCCATAAGAGCTGTGAGCAACAGCTTGCAGCTAAAATGTATTGTTTCTGCAGTGGACAGAGCTATTGTAGTTTGACGTTTTCTTGTCCAAGAGACTAAGCTTGCTCCAATAAATTGACATCCTCCACTTGTGCTTTTTCTTTCTATCTTGTCTCCCGCATAATCAGCATCACCGAATCCTACTAATTTGTATTCTTGTGTTCTCAAATACATCAAACCAAGATTTGTGGTTCCAAACAAATATCTTAATATTCTTTTAACGGCCTTGAGATGTGATTCTCTAGGATCTGATTGGAATCTCGCACAAATATAGACACTGAATTGAATATCAGGTCTACTTGAGATTAAGTACAAGAGAGAACCAATCATACCTCTGTAAGTAGTTTGATCTACCTTTTTACGTTCTTCATCTCTGCCTAATTTTGCATTTGCTTCCATGGGAGTTTTCATAGGCTTAGTTGTATCCAGCTTGTATTTCCTTAAGATCTCCTTGGTATATTTTTGTTGATGAATGTAAATTCTATCATTTGACTGTTTGATTTGCAGACCAAGGAAGAACTTTAATTCTCCCATCATGTTCATCTCAAATTCATTTTGTACATGTTTGGAGAACTATTTGTAGAGTTTTTCATTAGTAGCACCGAATATGATATCATCAACATAGATTTGTACTATAATGAAATCCTTTTAGAACTTTTTATAAAGAGAGTTGTATCTACTTTTCCTCTAATGAAATTATTTTTCAAAAGAAAAGAACTTAGTCTGTCATACCAAGCTCTAGGTGCTTGTTTTAATCCATAGAGGGTTTTCTTAAGCTTATAGATATGATTTGGTTTGTCACTATCCTCAAATCCTGGTGGTTGTTTAACACATACTTCTTCTTCAATAATTCCATTAAGAAATGCACTTTTGACATCCATTTGAAATAAGGTGATTTGATGTTGTGCAGCATATGACATAAGTATACGAATTGCTTCTATTCTAGCTACAGGTGCAAAGGTTTCAGTGTAATCAATACCTTCTTGTTGATTATAGCCTTGAGCAACTAACCTTGTTTTGTTTCTGACAACCTTACCGTCTTCATCAAGCTTGTTTCTGAATACCCATCTTGTTTCAATAACTGACTTTCCTTTTTCATTTGGAACTAAGAACCATACATCATTCCTTTTGAATTGATTTAGCTCTTCATGCATAGCTAAAATCCAGCTTTCGTCTTCAAGAGCTTCTTTGATATTCTTTGGTTCAATCTCATATAGAAATGCCATATTGTTTGAATCCTTGAATGTTGATCTGGTTTTATCTCCTTGAGAGGGATTGCCAATGATCAACTGTTCAGGGTGATGAGTTTTGAACTTCCAGCCCCGTCTGGGTTCCTTATCAGACGATTGTTGAGTAGATGAATCAGACGCTTGTGTAGGAAATTCTGAATCCTCGTTCTTCAAGTCATCTTTAGTCTGATTGCTTTGTTTTCTAAGATCCAATCCTGTAAAATCATATTCAAGATCTAATAATTTCTTATCAGTCTTTATGTAATCATTAAACTTGACATGAATAGATTCTTCAACCACTTCCGTTCTAGAGTTGTAAACTCTAAAAGCTTTAGAAGTATCATAATATCCAAGGAATATAGCTTTATCTACTTTTGAATCAAACTTTCCAAGTTGATCTCTAGTATTTAGAATAAAACATTCACATCCAAAAGCATGGAAATATGAAATGTTGGGTTTTCTACCTTTCCACAATTCATAGAGAGTTTTGTTCAAGAATGCTCTTATCAATATTCTGTTATGTACATAATAAGAAGTGTTTACTGCCTCAGCCCAGAAGTACTTTGAGCGTTTATTTTCATTGAGCATTGTTCGGGCCATCTCTTGTCGAGATATGTTCTTCCTTTCTACTACTCCATTCTGCTGAGGAGTTCTAGGAGCAGAAAATTTGCGAGAGATACCATTCTCTTCACAGAATGTATTGAAGTACTCATTTTCAAACTCTCCCCCATAGTCACTTCCGATAGCTGAGATACAGATTCCCTGCTCATTTTGAACTTTATTACAGAATGTAGATAACATTTTGAATGATTAATCCTTGTTGTTTAAGAAGAGTACCAATGTATATCTAGAATAATCATCGACTAAGACAAAACCATATTTCTTTCCTGTCTTACTAGCAACACTAACTGGACCAAATAGATCCATATATAACAATTGTAAAGGTCTACAGGAAGATACTAGATTCTTGGATTTAAAGCTAGATTTAACTTGCTTTCCACATTGGCAAGAATCACATAAGACATCCTTTTTTGAAACTTATATCAGGTAGACCTTTAACAAGTCTATACTTTTGAAGCTTAGATATCTGTTTCATACTTGCATGTCCTAGCTTCTTATGTCATACCCATCTTTCATCTTCTCTTGACACAAAACAAGTCACATTTTGATTAGATAATTCAGTTAAATCAATCTTATAAAGATTTTGTTGCCTGTTTGCTGAAAAGAGAACTTTGCCATTAGTGTCTTTGACTACACATGCATTCTTAGTAAATGAAACATTATATTCATTATCACATAATTGACTTATGCTTAGCAGATTATGTCTTAATCCTTCAACTAAAAGAACGTTAGAGATAGATGATGGTGGTAATTTCCCACCAATTTTACCTATCCCGATGACCTTTCCTATTTGATTTCCACCAAAGGTAACATGTCCACCTTCTTTAGGTTGGAGGCCTAGGAACATAGACCTTTCTCCTATCATGTGTCGTGAGCAGCCACTGTCCAGGTACCATGATAGGTGTCTTTTTTGTCCTATTAAAGATATCTGCAACATGAATAATCAAAGCTTTAGGTACCCATATTCTTTTGGGTCCTTTTTTGTTAGTTCTTGAAGTTTGTGACAACTTCTTTCTTGTGTGAATACACTTAGACGTGATATGTCCAGTTTTCCACAGTTTTTACAACTTTTTTTTTGTAAGTAATGACTTTATCATAAAGAGTTTCAGGTTTTTGTCCTAAGACTTTGTTAAATACTTTATGATGTGTCTGGTCAACGAATCCTATACCAGTTTTATCAAGAGAGGGTCTCCGACTTGCTAACAACTTAGTCAGGTTATCTCTTCCATTGACAAAACGAGCAAGATCAGAAGTGAGCACTTCAACCTTCTGTTGAAGTTTGACAACTTCTTCAGATTGTGGCCTCTCAACTATGATCTTAGCCTTAAGCCTTTCAGCTTTAAGCTTACTGTTTTCCTGAGGCAGTTTGTTACACTCTTGAGTCTTATGTTCATGATCTTTTAAAAGTTTAACATATTGCCTCTTAAGTGTTCTAAAAGCCTTAGTTAAACAGTTAGATTCTTCAATCAATTCATCATAGGCATCTTGTAAATCCTTAGAATCAGAAATTACCTTCGAGTATGAGTCGTCATCTGCCATGAGACAAAGATTTGTTTCTTCACCTTCATCATCATCAGATGAGCTACCATCAAGATCTTCCCAAGTAGCCATCATCCCTTTCTTTTTCTTTTTATTGAATTTTTTGAAGGGTTGCTTTTACAGCCGAGGACATTCAGATTTGAAGTGTCTTGGTTTCTTGCATTCATAGCATACAATAGAGATTTTGTCAGAACTATTGTTTTCTTTGAAGGATTTTTCTTTGTTGAACTTCTTGAAAGGTCTATCCTATCTGAAATTCTTCTTCTTCCACAATTTTCTCATTTTTTGGTTAGTAATGACATTTCATCATCACTGTCAGAGTCTTCTTCAGAGGAGTCTGATGCTTGATATGATTCTTCAACCTTTAGAGCTTTTGAAGATTATTTTTCTGCCTTGAGGGCATTGGTTTTTCCTTTCTTATTTGAATTGTCTTCATTCAGTTCCTGCTCATGAACTTGTAAAGTTCCAAGAAGATCACTCATTTGAAACGTCGTGAGATCTCTGGCTTGAGTTATTGCTTTAACCAGAGGTCTCCACTGTTTGGGTAGACTTTTTAGAATTTTGCCAACTTTCTCAGCATTGTTATAGATTTTTCCCGGTGGTTTCAGATTATTTGTAATAGTCTGAATTCTTCATATCATTTGAGCAATGCTTTCTCCCTCTTCCATGATAAATAACTCATACTTTCGTACAAGCATGTTTATCTTTGTTTCTTTCACTTTTGTTGTTCCTTCATGAGTAACTTTGAGAGTATCCCAGATTTCTTTAGCAGATCCACATGCATGGACCTTTTCAAATTCTTCTTGACTGAGAGCACACATCAAGGAATACATTGCTTTATGGTTTAGCTCCCACTTAGTCTTTTCTGTTGCAGTCCACTGAGCTTTGAGTTTGTCAGTGTCATCATCATT